>CM050411.1:12822879-15222879 GCA_027580255.1 Therioaphis trifolii
TGGACATTGTACGATTTAGAACCTAAATAAACACACACGCACGCACACACACACACACACACAAGTATGTAAATATTAAGTTAACATTTCGTTCACGTACAAAACCAACATTGTAGGTACGCAATAAATTATGTGTATTAACAACTTTCAAATAAACGTGAATAGAGTGCGATTTGTTTGCCGTACTGACCAACATGTACCTATTGTTTTATAACGTTGTTATCGTAATAAACGCGCATGCCAACTGCCAAGTAACTAAGGTAATCACATAATACGATTTAATTTATCATTTACACTAAAAATTTATAAAGTGTAAACAGTAATATTTTGATGAAAATTAGATAAGCAATTTGTATAACTAAAAATAATTATTGTATTATCTGATAAACCATTGACAATATTTAAGTTATTGAGTTAATTATTCGGATAGCTATAATTATAATGACTATTTTTTTTTTTTTATATAATACTATATAACGAAACATAATTAGTCGAATATGAATTGAAATAAATTGTTTACAGCAAACACAAATAAATTAAAAAATTACACGATTTCTATTTATTGCAAAGAAGTTGCATAAAGGACACATCTATTCGTACTTTTTTCAGGAAAAAATCAACTCTAATTAGTCAAGTTAATGTGACTATCATAATTTGGAATTTCAGTTGAATTGGGTTTGATCAACTCAAAAACAATTTAACTCATACAATTTTAAATTAAACGTTACAAAATATATTAATCCTAGCTTCGTTAGAAAAACATTACATTTTTTCGAGCACAAAATTAAAATCTGAATCTTCAAAATAATAAGTGATAAAAATTGAATAATTAATTTACTCATTTCTACTAAATATAAATTAACATGCATATTAACTACTTATCAAAAATTTAAGTGATATTAGGTGTTTAAATAATCAAAATCAGACAACGGACATATACATCTTATAGATACTTGAAATTAATTTACCTTTTCAAACCTTTATTGCTTACACAACAAAAACCTTTAGGGCTAAGCAAAGAGCACGCTTGATATAAAATTATAGCAGTTTAAAATTAAAAACAAAAACGGATTTTATCTTCTCTGCAGTTTTGGGAACCCATTGAACCCATAACAGTGAGGCTTCGGCTTGACATAGGCGTGCGTAAAAAAAAAGTAAATAAATAAATAAATAAAAAAAAAAAAAAATGAAAATGACGTTTACAAATAGCCTTTCGCCTCTAATCCAGATTAGTCCTCCTTTCCTTACCACCCTATCCGACGAGGGTTTGTCTTTTATACACCCTTCAAGCGATTTATCTTCTGGATTCCTATCTTTCAGTTGTTTCCTATTTCTTTCCTCTCTCCTCCTTTTAATCTATCCTTGTACGCACACACACACACACACACACACACACACACACACACACACACACACACACACACACATACACAGACACACACATACACACGCACACGCGTACTTACAAACAAACAAATACCGTCGTTTTTAAAAGGCTTGTGACGTTAATGGTCATGGCCGCAAGTTTTTTTTTTTTTTTTTTTTTGCCGCGTTTCTAATGGATCAATGTCAAAAACGTCGGGACTCGTAAAAACACCCTTTTCCGAGTAAATAGGAAAATTAAAAAAGTGTTAAAATTCGTGCACGCTCGTATTTATTTTACGGCCGATTTGGTTTTATGATATCATATATATATATATATACATATATCGCAGTATATTTATAAACACACAGACACACGCACGCTCGTATACGCGTCGACTAACGTCTTTTAATGGCGGCCCCGAGGTTTTTATTATTTTTTATTAGTGTCACACGTATATAATAAAATAAAACGTGGCAATAAAAAAGAAAATAATTTATGTGAACATACCCAGATGTTTGGGAGTAAAAGCTTATAGCTGATATGAATCTCGGTGCACGTGAAGTTACCGGAAATAAATTCACAGCCTATTCTTTGCAACGGGTTTATTGCGCGCGCGACAGTGTTATTTACGCCGGCACTATAAACCGGCGTCGTGTTACCGCGGTAAAATCGTTACTTCTCGTGGTGCGTTTGACGCCTGTCCATATTTTTCCGGTTGAAAATCTGAATTTTCAATCGAGAACGCGCGAAGTATGCGAAACCATTCGTGTCTATGGAAACCGTTCGAAAAGAATAAAAAAATATCGCGAAATGTAATCATTATTGTTACCGTTGGAATCATTCGTTCCCCACGAAAGTTTGTATTATGTGCCACGTTGAAGTCTTGCGCTATTATTACACTTGTGGCTTTTAAGTTTATTATTTATTTATCGTACGGCACATTTGACATATAATATACATAACAAGTTGTAACATAGAATAAAAAAAGAATAAAAACAGAATAAAAAATAACTCGTATATGAATGATAATAATAATATAGCAATGTACAATAGGGTTATAATTATCAATTTGTATTGCTTAATGTCTTATTTTAATATTTTTTCTATAGTTTGATGTCTAAAGTAGTTATCCAGTCTAGAGCTTGATTTGTTAGTCTAAAGAAATCATTCATCTCTCCTACAAATCCGCTTTTAGGACAGTCACTGTCTTGCTTCTTGACAGTCGCTTGTAAGTGTATTCAGAACAATAATCTATGAAATATTTTACAAATGTAAGGTTAAAATAAAATGGTAAACATTTTAAGTTGAATTTTGTACCAATAAGAAAATTATTGTTAGAGTTTAAAATCATAGGCTCAAACATAAAAACAATTTTTGAAGAAGGTCGTGAGTTTTCGATTTGTGTAAACCCGACAACGCAAATTAAGAATCAAAAACTATTTTTATTTACCATACTCAAAAAATCACCCAGTTGAAAATGATAAATCCTTTGACGATATTTCGCCAAAGCACAAAAGCGTTACGTGTCTGGTGAAATTTATTGCGGGGCAATAATAATAAACTCCATGGCGTGTTTGAAACAACGCGGGGTTAAAATAACATCCTCGGTTTTTCTCCCTAAAACTGCACCGCTTAGGACAAACAATGTATCTTCTTATGAAAATAGTTTAAAAGTTTGTGCTATAGGCTGTAACATTTTCGTAGAACGCTTTAATGTCTGCAAATTGTTCAGACCACTTTATTACGGGCTAAACTCACAACGCGTGGTGTCTGTTTCATAATCTGGACAAGCTCGGTTTCTTACGGTACCAAAATTAAATGTTGAGACCGCGTCACATTTCGAGTAGATCAAGTTCAGATGTACTTATATCAGTAAAAAAACAATTAAACGTGACGGTTCAAAGTAATACGAATATAACGTGTACTCACCTATTACCGCGTTCGATCTGGCCAATGACTTGCTTTCCAAATCAGTTTTCATGAAAACTGCTCTGCGAACAATTGTTTTTATTCAACTTTTAGTTTTTATGCTGTTCTCGACCATTATGTTTTTAAACTATAATTAGTTATGAGTCATAACTTATGACTTAAATTTTTGTAGTTGGAACGATAATTGAAAATTATTTCACAACTGAATGATTCAATTCAAACAATAATATTGTACTTGTTGAAGAAATCATGTGATTTTTCAGTCTCATTTAACGGTACGAAATCTTAATAGCACATTGTTATTGTATTGTACCTAAGGCATTTTGAGAACATTTCATTGAAATCGTGTGGTTGGCCATCTGTACAGTGTACAGTTGTAGAATTCAATCTCAGTAGCCACATTCACACGTATGTTTGCGTTCGGGCAAAAGTAAACAGCAGCGACATTGCAATAACGCAAGTACCTAATAATATTATCGTTAATAACTAATTAGTGACTTGGTAAACCGCGTTTTCGTAGTACGCCTTCGGAGTAACGACGATTCGGTCATGGTCCATATCATAGACCTATATAAACACAATGTACCAGAATCATTTCACATTTGTATACACAAAACAATAATATAGCACTTGTTTTGTGGAATTTAGAGTGGAATCGTAACAAATAGGTATGATACAAACCGAAACAGTATGCAAAACTAGCCTTAAAAAGTTTAATTGGTTAGTACTAAAACTTTTTAACTACTTTTTTTTAGTGAAAATTAGGTACGCCTTTAAATAATATTTAAACTATTTTAATTCGTGGTTAATCTTAATTAGTTAGTATCAAAGAAATTAATACATTACATTTATGATAAAAATCTGTCTATGAACGATAACAGTGTAATATGGATGGCAGAAGAAACTTAAATAAAAATACTCCTCCATGATATAGCCCAAACTATGTTTTTTCTCTCTCAGTTATATCGTCTGGATGAACTATGGGCAAGGCGGTGTGCGAAGCGCTGTCCATGAGTTTATAGGACGTCTATGGTCCGTATGCTTGGAAGTCGGAACGAAACGGCGTACAGGCTTACCAACAAAAACGGCGAACACCAGTCGTTAATGAACTTCGCTTTCCGGGAAAAATAACGTGTAGGTATTAATCAGGGGGACGCTATAGTGGTTGTAATACGAAGCAAACAGAAAGACAAAATACAGTGTAACCAGTTTGAAAAAAAAACATTAGGTACAATATATCATGGTTTTATATTACGGCCCCCCGTATGTGCACCAATGATACCGTGCTGATAACAAAATTAAATTAAAATAACAATAAAATATTATTTGAAGTTTGACAACGATCATTGTTTTTTAACGTGTCTTAGTTATTTTATTATATTTTTATTGTTTATTTGGTTGTTTTATTTGTTCCTACCAATCACATATTAAAAAATATTTTTTTTCCTTTATGTGGTCATACTGGTTTTTGTCCTTTTAATTGTTTCACTTTTTGTACTGTGCAAGTATATGTTAGATCATCTCTATATATTATTACTCTATGGTATTAATACACATAGCACTGTATATATTTTATGCATTAGCGACGTGTTGTTGAACTACACGGTAGTTTATTTCGTCAAAAGTCTGGATAATCCAGATATCTGAATAGTCCGAATTCTGATGTTTGAACTCTCGAAATCCCCGTCGTACGGATTCACCATACGATTTTTTTACAATTTCACGAGTTAAGTAAATAGAAAACATATTCCAACGTGCATTTATATACTCTGCTCCGTTTCACGATAAACGTGATAATCGGAAGGAAGACGTACGAATCGCTCGTCCGAATTATTCGATTATTCAAATATTTAGAATCGTCCTCGTTATATTATTATATTCATGTGCATGACGTCCGGGTTCACGAGTCCAGTCATTCGGACGACTTCGGTAGTCGGAATACAAAATATTTACGACAACACTATTATACATACGTATGTACGTAAACATCGACGTCTACGTCGAGGTAAATATTGAATGTTATCATCAGGGCTCGGAACTTTATGCAATTGCATATTTTTTAGGAAGCTGCATATTATTCAAAATCTGATTTGATACGAATTCATTTCACGATCCATACAATTGAAATACAAAAGTTTATGTTGCATATTTTTGCATAATTTTACTAAATTTATATGATTTCACATATTAAAAGATTTGAAGCCTATTAATGCATGTTTAATGTTTATAATTTTTTTATTAATAAATTTAATTATTTTTTAACTAGCATTAATTTCGGTTTTATTTTAATTTGCCCATTTTTTAATTTTAAAATGTTCAAGAATAAAAATATATTTATTTATACCAAGAGCTGTCACAGCACGTGTCATGCCACGTATCGTTAAATAAATCGGATCTCGTAATCGTAATGACCGGCCGTTTGTTGGATGTTCAATAACTGCTGGTATGTTAATATTTTAGTTAGAAAAATACATAAAAGATTTGTACATTTTTTTTTAATTAAATGAATAAATATTAAAATATTTTTTTTTTCATAGCCATACTTTTAGATACATATTATTTATAATAAAAATAGTTGCATATCATACTGCATATTTGAGTTTTTTTAGTGCATACGTATGCACATATTTTATAGTTTTTTAGTGCATAAAGTTCCGAGCCCTGGTTATCATTATACCGTCATCATTCACCGTAATGTCACGATTTTACGATTGGTAACTCGTTCAGTGGCGTACGTAGGATTAACTGGGGCGAAATAAGGTGGTGGCCCTTAATTTCCGTGATAATCATTTCGACTTACAAATTACAAAAAAAAAAAAAAAAAAAAAAATCGGTTGTCTGTAAAGTCGGTTTACTGACGATAATTGAACGTGACAACTTGTTAAGAAAATACTGAAGGAATGGTAGCGTTTTTCAAAAGAAAATTTTAATTTAATTTGTTTAATAGATTCGTATGTATATAGAGTAGGAGGTAAATGGAAATCACAATGGAATTGATCAAGTTACATTTATTTGTACGCATAAATACAATTACGTCAATTTTTTTTAAATTTTTAAATGATTTTATTAAAAAGATTTAATATTTATGTTTTGATTTTTTTAAATCATAGCTACGCTCGATAATTATTTCGATTGAATAGTAAAAACCATCGATTTTTTACTCATCGTGAAATAGTTCTCTCTACTTATTGTTTTAATTTTGTCAATTATAGCATAACCTACAATGGAACGCCTCAGAGCGAGGTAACGCCGCACGAGTCATGTTTTTTCGTGCGTGCAGCCGGCTCCATCGGATTATAAGACGTTGTCACGTCGAAAAAAAAACGATTTTAAATGTATCACGTTTTTGGATATTTAAATAGTTAATAATTGAATGTGGAAATTGTCACTGGGAAATACGGTCGTCAACCTCAAATTTTTCGTTTTATCATAGATACTTTTACTATCTATAATACTATTATAGATAGCTATTATAGCTAAGGTTTGATATTTTAAAATCATACTTCAATGTTACGTGGCTAAATTTAAATTTGAAACGATAAATAATCCCGTTGGTATGGAATCGTATATTTTATATGAAATTGTTATTATTTTATTTGTATTCCGAATTTTTAAGATTTTAGGATGAAGCACTCGTAATTATTGTAGGCCGGTGGCTAATCACGCCGTTCTTTTGTTACCATCACTACACGTGTCGTTACTATTTAGGTGTCGAAACCGTGTCGTTGAGTCGTTTTAAAAAAAAAGTATATTTCATGCGTTTATTTACAATATTTATAATTTATAAAATAAGTCAATACGATTTGCAAGTGATTTGAGGCCTTAGCCTTATGAATAAGATGTTGCTAATAAGCTGTAGGTATCTCAATTGTGTGTATCATACATTTTTTAATATAAGTTTTAAGTTTATTTAAATAAATCAGTAGACATTTTACCTTGTTTATTAAAAAAAAAAAAAAAAAATGTCTAAACGATATTTTATTAATTTAATGTGTATAAATTGTTTATAGTTGTATACATAAATATATTAAAAAAACACGCGCGCGCATGTTTCAATGTTGACATTCGTTACGTATCATATTAAACAATGAACAAAGCTCCCAACAATACAAAAAAATACACATGCAAAATACAATTTTAATTAATAATGAATAATTGCATTCGTCAGGGTTTTCGATTAAGATTGAGAGCTAATATTTGTACAGCTACTGTTTGGACTAGTCAGTGAAAATGTGTAAAAGCATGAGGTTTTGGCCCTGCTATTTACACAATGCAATTATATAGATTAACGTACAAATACGAAGACGGGCGAAAAAAAAATGTTTAAAAAAAATCGAGTAAACACGTGGTGCGTAATCTATTCGTTTTCAACCTACCGTATTGGATTCAATTTATTACTTTATAACGCGATTTGCGTTCGAAACATCGAAAACACAGTAAGCTGCAAGATTTTCGGACTTAACTTGTCAATATTTATTACAAACCTAAGTACGTAATCGTAAGTCTCTGAAAACGACCATGCTCATTTGATGACTTTGTGTCACGATTTAGAATATTAATACCAACATGCATTTATTATCTCGCAATAGTCGTTTCTCCGCGCCTATAATATCAGCGAATGAAACTAATGCCGAAACAAATACGTTCGAGTCTAAATTTGTTTATAATATTTTAAAGTCTTTATTTGTATTTTATTATACTCAAGCCGAACTACTAAAATAAAACTTATTGAACAAGATATTTTTCAAATATATGTATAATGAATTAATAATCTCGAAAAATGATTGTGTATATAGTATTATAAACTATAACGTAAATGGCACCATAAGAGGTCTCAAACTATTCTGAACTATTGTTATTCCAATGAAAATAGGTACTTTTAGCAAAGGATTAATGAAATATTTATTTGTTTGTTTATGTTTGCAAGCAGGGACGCCCACAGTTATGTCACTCAGGGGGGGGGGCAAAAAAATTGTGACTCGTGAAGTACAACTATTAATTTTACGAATAGGTACATAATAATTTGAGCAAGGACTTTCATGCATTTGCATATTTTTTCTGGTAAACTTTATCGTATGATTTTCAAGTACAAAATACATTTCATAACGTTTATGATGAAATACTCAACGTTTTTAGTGCATATTTTTGCATATTTGCACATTTTTTTGTTTAAGGGGCATATTTTGGATTATAAGAGCATATTTTAAGCTTTTAGTGCATATTTTAATGGTTTATCGAAAATCAAGCACTTTGGTGATTATTTTTCATGAATCAGGGTCAACAATTCATTATAAACTTATAAAGACGTTAAAGATAAATTTTATCTTGAAATAATAATAATGGTCAGTATTTATTATATCTATTTTTGTATTTTTATTTAAAGAATAGTAGGTACGTTCTCTGCTATTTGCAAATATCAAAGAAAAGTTAATAATTCAGTGCAGTTCTAGTTTAGATAAGGTAAATATTTGAGAATTATTCAAAAATTATTTTAAAATACCTCTTTTGTTTTATTAGACGCAAAATAATATTTAAGAAGAATGGAATCCAAAATTCAAAAAAGATTCCAAATCAATTTGATAAAATAAATCTACTTAAAATTTATATAGAATAATAATAAAATTAATTTTTTTAAGGGCATAGTTAACCGCATATTTTTAATTTTTTTATGCATAAGTGCATATTTAAAAATGCATTTTTGATGATTTTTTAGTGCATGAAAGTCCTTGCTTTAATAATAATATTATACTCGTAATTAATGGTACAATGATTGTTGGAGAGTCACTGAGTGCCCTAGTCGTGTGTGACCGACTTCATGTAAAAAAACCTCCAATTTTGTAACTGACATGAAAAATCTCAGGTGGGCGGCCCCCACTGCCCCCCCCCCCCTCCGGGTGCCCCTGATTGCAAGTCCCGTAAAAATTCGTTTTTTTTTTGTTTGAGTAAACTGTATGAGTGTGCTTTCTAATAATCCTTAAAAGACTATTTTTCTCGACATTTACAAATAACGCCATCAACGAAATGGACGTGCTACAAATGGATTTGTGCTTGAAATAACACGTATCTGTAATTAATTGGATTCCGTGTACAAATACTAAGAAACTAAGTGCACTCAAGTCTTAACTGTCCAAAAATTGACTATGATTAATGTTTAAAATATGTTAAGTTGATATAATACGGATTATAAACATAAAATACAATAAATTGATGCATTGAAGTTTTGATGATAATTAAAACGCGTTACACACAATCATTAAAATACTTCAAAACTAAATAAAAAACGACAATAATCATAGTGTGATTGGAAATTATTACACGCAATATCATAACGAGTATTATGTACAAAGCATACCTACTTTATTTTTTTATCAAATTAATATCTGAGAATTTTATAATTAAATATCTGTTTTATAAGTAGGTACCTATATCATTCTTAATCCATTGTGTTAAATCGTTTGTGTGGGTAAAAAACGAAAAAAAAAACTCGTGTGTCTTGAAAAACCATCAGGAATCGAAAATATAATTAACTACGACTAAAGCCGTTAGACTCGAAACACCGTGCCGTATATTACATTCAACGGGCACGGCGTAAAAAGTAAAATGAAATAAAACTGACATAAATATTTCGACCCGAATTAACATATCCTACGTAATTAAAATTTATTTACTTATGTCCGAATAATTCGCCGGATCCACGAATATTTATTAACGTAAAGGGTGTGTAACGTGTTCATAAAAAAACATATACGTATAATGAGCAGACACGACCGGATTTCAAGCATGTTATTAATCTCGCGGCCACCAAAAAGTTATTAACGTTGCGAAATATGATAATAAAGCAAAACTCGAGAGTGGTTTTAATTTTAGATTTCGCTCGTAGTAGTAAATAATATTATGTCGTCTGTACGTTTACGATACATTAAGACGCATTACGCTATTACTCTATTAGATTTCACGCCGTATTCGCATCGTTGTGCTTGCCGTACGGAGGTGAATTTCACTCGTGTAGGTGTGTACAGCCTCAGAAAAAAAAAAGTGATGGTCCTGGCGTACAGTGGATCGGACGTATTACGGACTACGGTCTTATACGACACGCCCAAAGTATTTCAATTAAAAAAAAAGATTATATTCAACGACAATGATCGACGGACACTCACACGTACAGCCGGTCACAACGCGTTATCGTCTGTCGATTACTCGTCGGATTAGAATGATTGAAAACCTCGGTATCTAAACGGTTTAGCGTGTTTTTAATAAATCGACCGCTAAAAACGGAGTCCTAGTCAGAAAACCGTATCGATAAACTGGGATTAAAACTCAGCTGACGTCGCTGAATTTAATTTACAGTTTTTTTTTTAGGGGGGGGGGGGCTACAAAAAGAATTACATTTTAAACACATTGTTTTTTTCCGTAATTATTACAATGTTTGCATATCATAATATACTATAACAATACAAACAAACATTATTATTAACTTAATACTTACCTACTAATACTCAACATCAAAGCATATTTTTATTTTTTTTTATTACAGTAGACGCCGCTTATAAGACTCACGGATATAAGGTTCAGTCGCTTATTAGACTCAAAATCGTCTGGAACGGTCCGGACGTATCCAAATACATTAAAAAAAAGTCGGTTATAAGACTAAAATTTTGTAAAATAAATAGTAGAAAATAAACTTTTTTGGTTATAATTTAGAAATAAAATATTGATATTGAAAAATTAATCGCAACGATTATCGTTATTACAGTGTACTGATTATCTGGCGACTGCACAGTTATCGTAATTACGGGTACATAAATACACATACGTACACACTACACGTGCACGTAGTTTTTTTTCTTATCGGAATTATTAAATTTATTCAATAATAATTAATTAAGAAATGTATTCAATAATAAAGTATGTAATATGTAATATGTAATATGTGTTAATGTATTAAAATCAAAGCAAAATATGTAGAAAAATAAATTTTATAAATACGTAATTAATTTTTTTTTCACTTCGCCTATAAGATTCATTCGGTTATCAGACTCACTTTGTGCTGGTCCCAAAGTGAGTCTTATAAGCGGCGTCTACTGTATTATAATAAAACACAGGGGTAAATCGTTTAGACGCAGTGCAGTAATATCATAGGCGACTAAAGATTTACCAATATCTAGTGACCAAACCGAGCCGAGAGTCCTCGTGCATCTTTCGGCACCCAACTACATCGATAGTGATTAACGCGTTGAAATAACGTTTAGCAATTACTTAGCTTCAGTGTTGGGAATAGATAACTAATAATGTATCTAGATAAAGATAATTGTAATAAATTTTATCTAGATAAATTTGAGACAATTTCATATTTAATTTTGAAAATATTCAGGATCTACATCCTACAGGTATGAGGTAAAAAAATAAAAATACATGATTTAAAACATTTAAAAATACATGTACCTACTTTTTTAAATAAACTTCATAAAAGATGACAAATCATTCTCTGACTTAAAATTAAAATAATAATACATTTTTGCATTTTTTAACAAATTGTTGCGTATGGCTACTTCACTTTCATGATAGTACATATTATAATCTCCTTTTCTGGGCCTCCACACGAGTTTTTCTCAGTAGTAATCTTTTCGATTAAATAAAAAAAAAAAAAAAAAAAAAAAATCAATAAAATAATATATTTTAAATTTCCTTTTTTTTTTCCAGGCCATTTAAATAAATTACCTATCTGGATAGGTACTCATAGATAACTAAAATTGTATCTAGATAAAGATAACTGAAAACAAAATTTGTCTAGATAAGATAAAAGATAAATAATTGTTATCTAGATAACTTATGTAGATAAAGTAATCTAGATATTTCCCAACACTGCTTAGCTTACGTTTTTTAAACATATGTTATCCATCCTCCACATCCAATTGAATCTATGATGAGCACCCATTCTCTTAGAAACTCTCCTGGCTCAAATACCGTAGCGTTTTATCGCGGATTCTTTTACACCCTGTATAATACGCGACTATATACGTTTTGGTAGCTTAAGCGGTACTACGGTCACTCGTGAGTGTAACTCTACAAAAACACACACACACACACACACACGAACACACTTAAAACGGACGTACGCTCAGACATACGCACACGTAGGACGCGTCGTATACTGTCTTTCTCCTTTTTGTACATTACACATTACTACATTATAATAATACATTATATTATACAGTGCAGTGTACACGACCTCTAACGACTGCGCGCCGGCCGCGTGATTGATCGGCCGGCCGGCGGGCAGAAGCTGACAAATGTGAAAACCACTATACGAAGACGACGACGACGACGACGACGACGTGGACGTGGACGTGGACGACGCGGACGAGCCGCCGCTATATTATCGCTGTCGGTGAGCTGAATGGAAAATGAGAGATAATATTTCACCGGCTGCTGCTGCCGTTCGAACCCGGCCGACTGAATACGTTTATTATACGGTGCGTACGTGTACGTATAATGCTCATGCGTATATTTTAATGGCCACGGCGGTACCTACCCACCCGCAGTGGGCTGCGTGTAGCTGTTATTAGCGTGCGCTCGTCAGCGGATACGACGACGTGCGCACAATGCCCGGCCGGCAACGCGGCGGTGGTATACGATTGCGTACGATTGTCCCTTTTAGTAAAACGATTGCGTACGTTTTTACGATTGCGTACGATTTCTCTACCTAGGCCTTAAAAACATTACGATTGCGTACGAAAATGAGTGCAACGTTGCCAACATGTACTATTAAATTAAATTAAATTATTAATAATAATAATAATAATGTAATTTAAAAAAATCATTTTTATAATAGTATAGTCAATTAAAAATATTTAGGTATATAAAATATTATTTTTTTGACATCAGTTAAAATACTGGCATAACAGCTTTTGTTATAACATATCCATTTTAACAATTCGTCTTTGCGTTTTCTTATAAAACGATATTTATGTGAAGAAACCACAGCTAACTCTTTCCCACGTTCTGACATTATAATTTTTAATGAACTCTCCATAGTTAAAACCAGTGACTTATCGAATGACAAGTTGGTCGCATACTAGTATAACGATGTTAAAGTGTGACACGCGCCAGGAAATCCAATATAATAATCGGCATTTATAATCTTATCTCATAATATTTTATAGATTACCAAAAAGTACCTATTGGCCTGGAAATAATAGTCTCGGTAACGTTTATGAAATTGTATCAAATATAAGCAATCATTTCCTAAAATAAGTTATACTACAAATTTTCACGATTTTGAACAACGGCAACGTTGCACTAAGTATTAGTAGGTAGAATGTACGCAATCGTAATAATGAAAAAGGTCCATACGGAAATTCCGTAACGGAATTTTATAATTTTAACGGAATTTTCCGTAACGGAATCGTATCATACGCAATCGTAACGCATCCCAACGCGGTGACTCTGGCGATGACCTCTGCGCTCCGGCCGTGGACGCGACGGACGTCCGGTGGAAAAAATGACGTCGTCGTCGTCGTCGTCGTCGTCGAAAGACCGATTTCAGTCCGTGTTCACCGTATATACATGGTATTCATTCCACAACACCGAACGTTCGGGTCGACGACCATACGTGATAGTCAGGGCCGGATTTAAGAATGTGGGAGCCCTGGGCCCACCTTAGAAGTTAATATTAGTTTTCGATAACATATATTAAATATATTATATTTAATATATCATAATAAGTGAATTGAATTTGATAGTATATCAACTTTACTGCAAATCAATATTTTATTAGAAATTATAGTTTAAAAATATTTATATAATTATATTAAAACACCAAAATAATGATAAATCCACGAAATTCTCATATTCGTATGAGTAAGTATTCAATGAAAGTTTTAATCCGGTAGGATTTTTATTTTTTAAATAACAATTAAATAAAAAACGACTGATATCGTCGGAATACTAAATTTAATGATAACAAGTAATCGTCATTGAACTAACCTGAATAATTATCACGATGAAAATAGTAATCGTATATGGACGAAGATGAAGAAAAAGTATAGTTTGCGTTTATCGCATCAATGTTAAACACTCCTATTGAATTTTTTTTGAAATGTTTACAAATGAAATCTTTATCTACGTTATTGCGTGTTTTTATTTAAAACTTATTCGGCACGTATTTTTATCTACAACAGCGGCCAGGCGGCTTGCTTTACAAGTTATATGTGTTTAATTATAGGTTCATTTATAACTGTTTTCTCAAAGTTTAAAACTATTCCAAGTTACCAACATTATTCAGTTGGACTTATCGCTTATCCTACTCTACAAGTCATAATAATCGATTTTAAATTACTTTAATAATTTTATTACATAAATGATTGAACAATTTTATTCAATTTGTGATTTAAATTTATTTTGAAAATATTAAATTGTGTTTTATACTTGGATGCTCTAAAATCCCATAAAGTGGAGGCCCTCATTTTGGGGAGACCCGGGACCCGGGGCCCCTTGCCCCCCCCTCCTAAATCCGGCCCTGGTGATAGTTAAATCGCATTGTGTATAATATAAAAGAAATTGAACGCTGTATGCACTGCGTGTATGATTCGAGCAGCCTTAATAAGCAAAGAAGAGCGTAAGTGACATTTTGACAAATGTTCGAGGACATAGATAGAGACGTTTTGAAAATTTAATATTCGATGAACTGTAACGAAAACATTTGAAATTAAAATGACTTATTTCAAATGTAATTAGTCGCTATAACACGATTTAATCGTGGATAAAGCAGACTTTTCTGAATTTTTCTCGTGTATAAAAGTGTCTCTTACTCCCTTGTGCCTGTTAGAGCTCAATATAATATTATCGCTTTCATTTGGGTACCAGGTCACACAAATATAAGGGGGAACGAGACGGAGGACCAAGCAGCAAAGGAAGCGGCACAACCAAACAACCAAAATATACAATTTCTGGACATACGAGTAACATATGATGACATCAAAACCGAAATTAAAAGCAAATAGCTAATAAAATCGCAAACGCCCTGGTCAAAACAACAGAAATAAAAACGAAATAAAAAACACAATTCTAAACTGGCAAAACCCAAATCTCAGCAGAAGAGAAAAAATTCTTATAAATCGTCTCCGAATAGGTCACACACGGCTTACCCCCACAAACACCTCACGGCCAAAGAAGAACCCACTCAATGTTCAGTCTGTGGGGTTACACTAACAGTGAAACACATAGGATAACGGAATGCTATCAATACTCCGAAGATTTAAATAAATACAACATGACACCCAACTTGTTCGAAGCTCTAGGACCAAATAGCGAAAACACATTCAAACATGTTGGCCATCCTCAAAAAATCCAATCTATACACCACAATTTAAACCTACTGTCAAAGAAAATTGTAATATAAATGTAAATAGTAATCTTATACAATGAAAACCATATAAATATTGTATTTTTCAACTAGCCCTTGTTGTTGATTTTTTTTTAAGTTCAATAAAAAAAAAAAAAAAAATATCATCGTTATAGTTTTGAACGTCTTCTTCTTCGAACTAAATTGATTCGCAAATCAGACCTCGGGGCAAAAAGCGTATTTTATTCGCCACGGCATCTTATGTTGTAGCCGTTATTATGCACAATTCATATTTCATATGGTTGGAAACACATACTATAGCGGGCGCGTTAGTGTCAATAGATCATCGGGAAAGGAAACATACGCGCGAGACGTGTTTCATAAAATATTATAGTTTTTGGTCTTATAATACGTGGCATTTTTTTTCTCTCTCGTCTCAACGTCGAATTACAAACCAGTCGAGTTCGTTTTGCATTCGACAAAAACGTGATTTGATTAACAACTGTGCGCATATACGGACATGAAAACCGTATAGTGTTTAGATTGTCATCTAAAAGTGTCTGCGCGTTATATGTAGGTATATTTATAAGCGCGCGCGCTCGTGTGTGTGTTTTTTTTTACCTTTTTGCGTTCAATAAACACAGCGTAAGACGTCCGTACTGAATATCCGGTGCGCGCACACAACGTGTGTATAGGTACGTGTGATTTATCACGGTGTTACACCGAGACACACAACCTCTATGTATACGAAACACCGTTTTCCTATTCATATACGTGTACGGCGGCGTTATTGCGTGATCGATGGCCGACGGCAGTGGTACGTAGTATACTTGAGAAAACAAAACAAAAATATATTCTATGTATCCTCTAGCCGGAGATTTTCTTTTCGGTGTCGCCGTTGCTGCGACAGAGTTTCGGTATATTGTGGTAATATCACGTGCGGTGATATATATATATATATATATGAGGAGTACTTGTTCAATTATTATTCCATACGGTCCAGCGTTCGTGGGCAGACAAAAAAAAAAAAAAAAACATTAAAAAAAAAAGCGTTATGAAGCCAGTCACCGTTGATATCAACACGGCTCATGTGGCTAAGGACTCATCATATACGGATATTTCCGTGATTTCGATTAAACATTAAAATCATAAAAAAAAAAAAAATGTGATATAAAAATTTATCTTATGACACAAGTGCCTTAGCTTAAATTATTTTTTTCGTTTCTTTTTTTATTTTGGATGTAGGTATAAAGTTCATTTTACGTGTGAATACATTAATTTTAATTTTAAGAGTATACAATGTAATTTTACTTAAAGTTGTCAAAAAATAAACGGAAAAGTATCTACAAAAATATTATTTGACGAAATAAGTGTGTACTATTTTCCCAGTTGAATATATTTATAATACGCATATATTAAGGACATTAAGTTCCTATGGGTGAGAGTGAATGAAGAATCGACGACAGACAGGAAGGAAAAAATAGTTGCTGACCCCGTTTTTGAGAAATATAAGTGAAGATGAAGAAGATGAGTACCTACTGTATAAAACACCGGTACGTGCGTGGGGTATATACAAGGAGGCCGTTCACGGTGTATCACTGCACACGATAGATAAGGTAAATGTCTACGTGTTCAGTGCACTTGTTAGTGCATTGTGTAGTGTTTAACGATAACTACATTCAGTCGATTCCCGAACGTGTTTCAACACATCCAGTACCATATATATATATATATATATATATATTATATACAGGGTGTATCACGAATATCTGATTTGTATTTTATTTTTGGAACCTAAATATAATATTAAAAATTATATTCTTTAATTAAAAAAAAAAACAAAAAATCAAGAGTTATTTAGTAAAACTGAATTTCAGACAAATATTGATGATTACAAATCTAATAAAAGTTAATCCGTTTAATCCATTTATTTTCTATAAATTTTTAAAGCCTTCTAATAATATAAATCATATTGTTTATTGATATTTTTTAATCGAATATTATATGTAAAAATAAATCTATATATTACTAGTTTGATCGTAGTTATTGAACATACTATTTTATTAAAGACGTATTTTTAAAGAGTATAAAAATCATGATAAATTTATGACGTAACTTTAATATGATTTTTCACCTCCGACATTTTTCCAAAAATCTAGTTAGTAAAATAGCAAGTTTTTTTTTTAAACTGCGAATAAAATTATTGATTTTTTAATTCGGGTTCCTAAATAAATAAAATCTCATTCCATAACATTTGCACCACGAGGATATCTACTCCTATATTCGATCGATTTCAATGTAGCAAACATAATGTCCACAGAGTACAACGTATACTTTTGTTAATCTGAATCAATATCAGAATGCACGTTTTAAAATTTGAAATATTATTCGATTATTCAATTATGTTTTTACTATATATAATAAATCAAACCCCGTTTTTTACAATATATTATATATATGTATTTTTTTTTTTTTTTGCAAGAGTCTGAATTATTTTTGAAAATTCAAATGACACTTAAAATAAAATTATGATTGATAAAACTTGAAAATTCAAATGTTTGAGAATGGAGAGATAAATTATAATATTCTTTAAGTACTGAAGTTCTTTAAGTTTTTGTACTTTTAATTGTACTGAGTTTTTAATCAATCACAATATTAACGAGTAAATTATACACAAATGTTATGAAAGCGGGTCATGTATGTAAGTTAATTTTCCGGAATAGCTAACTACACGTACGATCATATACATTAGTTTTACAATATGTGCGTCAAAAGACTTTTTACGTACTATTATTTTTATATGAATATTCTTTGTGAAACACATCAAATTTCATTCATATCAACAGTTGAACGTGTACAATATAGCCATCGATTGAAATATTATACAGTTAATGATACGTTCAATAATATTAAAATATTATTAACACTACTATAATCAATCAATGTGTGGTTGCTGATTTAGTACACTAAAAATGTTAAGGATGAAACAATGCACTGCAGGTCACATGCCAATGTTTGTTCGTGTTTTCTCGATGAAATATCGTTTTATACATACGCGTTGATTTTTAAACACACTGAAAAAACTAACCGTTGTTATTATAAGCTGATGATTAATTTCTATTAAAATAACACCAAATAAAATTAATAACATTAATTTAGTCATAAATTTATGTCATGAATATTGGTTGAGGAATCACTATTATTTAACTTGGAAATATATACAAGGATACAATGTTGGTAGTGTACATTACACCTCGTTCGAATTTCTAACATAAGGTAAAAATAGTTTAAAATCACATAAATAAACTATAACAAATCTATACTGATAAAACAAAATTCAGCTGTCTACTTTTTTTTACACTTTAAATTTATATATTTTCATAATTTATCATTCACCTGCGTACACACACAATAAACTTACGACAAATTAAACTGAAAATTCATTACTCATTTTAAATTCAAAACAATGTTTGAGTTTTGAACACAAACTTTACTCGCCATTAAAAAAAAAACTGATAATTTACCTTTTTAAATAATTTATTGTAATGTAAGTGTAACTACAGATGTATTTCGGTTGACTTTAATAACTGACTATAAATCAATTGTATGTTTAAATACAATTTAAAATGTTAAGTTCAACGACCGTCATATTATATTGTTATGTCTTTCGATACAATTTGTATATTAATTTTTTTAACGGGGCTCAATTTGAATCGCACAATTTGCAATATTCTTGCAATAACGTGGTGTATTATATTTATTCTAACGTATGCGTTTGAAATGTTGAGATCTTTAGGTGAGTGGGAATTATGGGAACTGCATGTCTAACAAAAATCATTACCAAAAATACGAAATTACTGTAAATTTGAAATTTCTACCATTATATATCATAAAAACACTGTTTTAAACTTACCAAAGGTTTTTAAACAATTTGATAACAATCGGACAAAAATACAACTTTGATATTTCATGTTTTTTCAAAGTTTATTTCGAATAACATTTTTAATTTTCATAGACTTGAACATTGAATGTGTTAATATAACTGAAACATTTACTTCAAAATTCTACCAACGTTATTTTCCGAGTTATGAATAAATAATTCAAATCGATTTAGTGAAAGTGACTAAAAGGTTAGGTATAACATATATATAACATCAATAACAAAAAAAAAAAAAAAAGTCTTTTAGTTTTATTTGTTTTTTCTCTAGTTATAAATTGAACGTTTGGCGTTTTAAGTTTTATAATATCAACTATGTCATTCTAATGATATGTTATCAATACTCAACTCATTAAAACGTTTGATTTGAGGTGGCACATGTTAATTTTTTCGGTAAAAAAATATTTACTATTAAAAAAATAATTGGTCAATTTACCGGTAAGTTAACTTACCGGTAAATTTACGTGGTAAAAATTTACCGAACTTATATCTCTAGTATATATAATTATAGATGTAAAAATAACAAATATGAAGTGAGGATTAAACGATTATCAAAAAAGAATTAAATTCATTAGAATGCTTAACCTATCGTCACGATAAGCAAAACAAACAAATTAAAGAAAAATGACAGATTATTTCGTAATTGAATATTTAAAAGATAATACTTAAACTCTTAAATGTATTTTAACAAATCCGTTACTCGTGGTGACCGATAAATATGATTTTAACAGCCAATCGTATTATTATAATGGTCATAACTCATAAATAAAAAAGCTATGATTTTAATTGATTTTGAAATTATTATTTTAGTCCCCGGGAAGAATTTTCTAGTTTCTTTTTTTCTGTATTGAAAATTTATTTATGAGTCATATTTTAGTGTTCAAATACAAAATCGATCATACTTACTTTGGATATAAAACCGATATTTAATGTTGAACTTGAAAGTTTTACAAAAAAAAAAAATGTACGTTTTTTGGTATTAAAACGTATAATAATAGAGTTAATTCTTCTCATTAGTATATAAATACCTGTTTTTCATCTGTATCTCAGCGGTTTATGGTTGAATGAACCAATTTTTTTTATACATTTTAAGTTGAAAATTGATATAAAAACCATAAATTCTATAAATATGAAATTCTAATTTAGATAACACTTAAAAAAAAATCCTAATCAACGATTTTTAAAAGTTTTTCATATTGAATTTATAGAACTGTATCAAAAATTAAAAATTTAAAACTACTCTTTGAGTCAGCAATATTATTTACAAAGTAGGTACTCAAGTGCGGTTATCTTTTAAAATTGTTTATAGTTTTAACTATGAAAACATGCCGTAAATTATAGTTAAGGTTTTAATTAGTTACCAAAATTAATGGTGCAAGAAAATCGAAATTTACAATTTAAAGAGTAATTTATCGATGTAAATCATTATGGCATTATAGTAATGCAAATTGAAAAATTAGGCAAGATATATCAAAAAAATAAATGTAATGATGTTCTGTTTCCAAACACCTCCTGTAACTTTCATTAGTTTGTTAACATGTGAAATATATATAAAAAAAAAAAAAAAAAAAACGTATAACACAAATTTTTCTATTTTTAATGCATTCTATTTACGATATAAGTGCACATAATATACATGGTCATTTATTTTTTAGTACATAAACAACCAGGCCTTAGTCATAACCGTCCTGCAGCGAAAGTAAACCATAATATTTCGACTAAACATTTTGACATTACCGGATAATCGTTACCACGTGGCCGAGCGCCTCGTTCTCGTACGCTTTATTAGCCGACGGCCGACGGGACTGAATTATCGTGTGGAAGCGCACGTTTAATACTTGTCCGGTGCACACACACACACACACACACACACACACACACACACACACACACATACGCTGTGTATAATAATATACGACGATCGTATTATTGTTACGGTCTATGTGCTTATTATGTTTTATTGAAGATAACGACATAATACGGTCTTAAAGCGACGAGCGCTGTAATTTTAATACGGTCCGGTAATGTCGTCGTCATATTTCATTTTGTCGTTCAGACAGAAAGAAAAAAAAATAAAAATAAATAAAAGGAAACCACGGTTTGACGGTGCGGCTCCGTACGCGCGCGTAGTCCGTGTTGTCGCGCGACAGCTCACGACAGCGTTGTCGTAACGAATGACCGGGATCCGTATACGTGAGTATTATATATGATGTGTACGCGTGTATCATAATGTATAATATGATATAATATATGTAAATGTAAATACGGTGTATAATACTGTTGATAATTGAATTTCTTCGATATTAAATCCCAGCGCGCGCGCGCGCACACACACACACACACACACACACACACACACACACACACACACACTACGCTTACAGCCAACACGCGGCATTAAGTTGCTCGTGTGTGACACCGGCAAACCCCAGCGGGAGGTTTTAAACGTCAGACAGATGTTACTTTTTCTCCTCGTTATTATTATTATTATTATAATCCATGTTTCTTTGTGTGTGTGAGTGTGTGCGTTTCATCTCCGGTGCCCGCCAGGTTGCAGAAGGAACTACTACACTAATAACACGTTGTCGGGATCTTTCATATCATTATTATTATTATTATTATTATTATTACAGGCTTACTCTGCTACGCGTACATTATACTAAACGCATATTTTCTCTAACGAAGATGACGACCGTGGCGGTTGTGTAAACATTTGTGTTTGTTTGTGTGTGTGTGTGTGTGTGTACGTGTGTATTTGCTTTGACCAATTCCACACGCTAGGACGACCGTAACCACGGTGGCGGTATGTCTCGGTATTATTATGATTATTATTATTATTATTATTATTATTATTATGTTGTTATGTCAAGAGCCGACGAGAGTGCGCTGGAATTGCATTCTCTAATTGTCCACTCAACACACGTTTGGAGTGTTTGGACATCAGCCACCGGCATTGAAATCAAAATAATAATACGAACTCTCGTCCTGCAACGACGGTTAATGTTTACAGATCTCCTGTCCGCGCTCGTGGGTGGCTTTTTCCATCTCGAAGAGATGAAAGCAATTCTCTTTATTTATTTATTTTTTTTTGTTCCCGTGAAATCCCATCAAAATATCATCATTCTCCTCCGCGTTGTTTACTCTCCGTCAAGTTTTTTAATGGTACTTGACGTCTTCTTACATTTTAACACTAGATCAACACTTGGTCGCATAGACTCGGACATTGAGATTCACGTATAGAAATGTATTTCGATGTTAAAATTATGTTTTACTGTACAATAGTCAGATGAATTTATACAACACATGGTCGAAGTCTGACCGTTCGTTTAGAAAACATATCGACATATTATCGGAATATAATCATTATTAGAAAAAAATAAATGTACACAGCAATAACTGAAAATGATTAGGACCATGATACCAAAACTTAATTTACGATTAATCAGTGGCAATTGTTTTTACTTGCCGTAATTAATATTAACATGTGTTAAAAATTTGCCAAATATTCACTATAAACGCTTAAATATACATACATTTATATTTTAAAATTATCAAATACGGAAAAAAAAAGGAACGGTATTTTTCAAATTATATTTAATACGTTTTGGAACATATGATAATAAAATTGTCAAAAATAGAAAAAATACTAATTTCATGTAAAAAAACAACTATTTTTTCTACAAATTGAGTGTATCATAATTTGTTGGATAGTTTTATTCTATCAGAAATAAATATGACTCAATATTAAGATTTAACTGAAAAGAAATTTAATTACCTAAATTCGAATTGCATCGGATGATAATTATTTTACCTATATTTTTATAACCATCGATTGGCCTTTGTAAATCAACACATTTTTTTATCTCTAGTCTAGATAATGATCGATCAACCTTTAAAAATATAAGTGGCACGTATTTAAATAATGTCGCATCATATGGAGATGTATCTGCATTGCATTGCATTTTCACCATATAAAATTTTTAATATTTTAGTGGCTATGTTTTTTCAGGACATGAACCATGTGTATAGTAGAGAAGAGTGGAAGAAATTAGTATCGACAGCAAAAGGTTTAAAGTCATCTGTAAATGCTTACTAAAAAAACTATGTCTTTTTATGTTTAAAAAAAATTTTTAAAGAGATTTTTGTCCATACAATTTTTGAAAAAGTTTATTGTGCTTTTTCAATCAAAGTGTTGACATCATTTAAAAGACGTCTTGATTTTCAAGGCGTTAAATGGTTTCGGTAAATATTCAAAATTAAATTTTACAAATTTTAAATTCGCATCCAACGATTCATTCGCGAAAATTTCTGAGCCAATATTATTTATATTACATCGACTAAGTTTAGCCGGTTAATAATAATTTAACATTTTCACAACAGTGTTATAATATGACGACATCAAGCCGTGATCCCGACGAGTGATGATCGATCACGAATCATAATGTACGTGACGGTGAGAATTATTAGCGTCCAGTAAAACGACTGTTCGCGCCGCGCAATTTGCTTCCGCGCCAAAACTAAACCGCCCGGTGAACCCGGTCCGCGTTATACCGCGGTTGTGTCGCGACGATTGTCGGTGAGCTTTGTCATCGCCGTCGTTGGTAGTTGTAAGATAACTTTGGTCGGGGCAACGCGCTCCGCTCGCTCCGAGTGTGTGTGCTCTCTCTCGATTCGCGCCCACCGACCGCGTTGGTCGTCGTGTTTTGTGTGCGCTGAGTGCCGTCGCGCCTTTATCCCGGAAACCCGTTTTCCGATTGGGATCGTTTCGTTGAGCGCGACGTGCTTTATACGAGCGTTACAGTACGATCCGGTGTTTTGCGCGCCTTTCACGTGCCGATTGCCGTATCCGTCTGGTTTCATCCGTCGTTCGTGACGGTCGCGACGCGACGTGTCGCCGAGTTAGCGTGTGCGTTACGCAATTATCTCGGGCAGTCGTACGCTCGCCATTACGTGTCGTTATATACGCTTTTGTCGATCGCGTTGATTATCGTACTCGCGTGTGAGGTACGCAAACCGCGTCGATAAAATTCGTGAGTGTCGAGTCGTCACTAATTTCGTGCGATCGTCCTTTTCACGTGCCGTCGCTGCCGTATCGTCGTGTCGACAAATTACGCGCCTTTACGCGACAAGTGCCGCGTTACCACGTGCCATCGCTGCCGTGTCGTCGCGTGGTGCCGCTGCGTCGTGCGTTCCCGTTCAGTGAACTCGACGTAATTCGTTCGCGTGACATTTTCGTCGTGTCGCATCCGAAGTACCCGGCCGTTATTTGCGAATCAACATACGGGTTTTCCCCGGCCGTGGCTCGTCGAGCAGGACCCGGTGATCCAGTGCCAACCTCCATATTACACGCCGTCAAGTTGCCATACTGGACCGGGTGACATTTATCAGTTGTTGTATTTTGATTAAGTACTATCATTTTGTATTTCTGCCTATTAGGCGTTATTGTTATTATTTATATTTTTCTGGGCGCCCGCTTAATTATTTATACATGTTTATGTTCAATTATTTATTTTAATTATTGTTTCTTTAATACAATTATTTCGCGCAACGCGCTATTACAATTTACTGTGTAATATATATATATATGAAGGTCACCTCACTCCCCAAAACCGAAACGCGAGTCGGACTAGTCAACCGCCATTCGTAGGAACTACTCCGGCGCAAACATTTGGTAGCAGAGCGTGGTTATACCACAATTTTAATTATTATATTAGCGTCTTGGTTTCGGGAATTCAATTAACGAGTGACTTCATTTATTTACACGTTAGTGATTGCCGATAGGGATAGTGTTTATTTCAATCCTATCTAATTTCGTCGACGTCAGTGTCGCATAGTGTCGGTCCACCTATAAGTATTTGCTTCGCATTAATTATTATTATTTACGTTTGTCCTATTTTACTTGGTGTCGCACGCATATGAATCATTATTCGATTATTGTTTTATTATTTACATATAATTAATGATTATGGTGATTATTCTGGTTACTTTATAGTAGTTCAGTGTGCGCGTGCATTCATTAATCACGTATTTTTTCCATATTAAATATAATCATTATTTTGCTGTTGATCGAGCTGTTGATTTAATTTGGTTATCGTGTACGTTTCACACTACACGCGCACTCGTGCGGTATTTTGATTTGGTTGTTTGTTCTCGTTTGCTCATTTGGAGTTATCGTTGGATTTGCTTTCTTTCTCGTCATACGTCAACATGGTCGAGACAGCAGAAGAAAAGGAAATCAAACGCATTAGGCGCCTGATCGCCCGAGCCGAAACCAAACGGACCGCGACTATTTCGAAAATTCGGTCAATCAATCAGCTTGCCACTCGCGTCCAAAATGAGCCGGAGGTCGCGGACGAGTTGCAAATCGCAGTCACTACTCTTGTCGATCTGTGGACTCAATTCGAGTCAGCGGATAACGATGCGTTGGATGGTTTAATTCAAATAGATGCTGTGAATGAATATTCATCGGATTTACCAGCTGAAGTGCTTTCTCTCATTAACGCAACCACAGCAATCGCTAATCGGACATGCTCGAGTAGCAATGACAAACGCGCTTTATCCGAGCACAGTTCCACCGACAACATGTATTCTAAGCCGTTATCCAGATTACCGGAACTTTCGTTACCGTCGTTCAGTGGCGATTTTAATTATTGGCCAACTTTTCGCGACCGGTTCTCTGCGCTTGTTGGTGATAGGACCGATTTACCGAATATTGACAAAATGCAACATTTAATCGGATGTTTGCGCGGTCCTGCTTCCGACGCGATACGCAATATTCCCGTGTCTGCCGAAAATTACGACCTCGCGTGGTCAACGCTATCGTCGCGCTTTCATCGCCCGCGATTAGTTGCGCACGCGTTAATTGACAAATTGCTTGTCGCCCCCGTGTCATCGCAAGAAACATGGTCCGAGCTCAATAATTTCGTGTCGATCTTTTCCGAAAATATCGCATTATTAAATGCACTCCATATTAAAGACCTTGGATCATTTATTCTGTTCGCCATGGCATTTCGTTGTCTCCCGGCGTCCACTCGTAAATTATTCGAGTCATCCAGTCCTCAAGAGTTTCCGTCCGTGAATGACTTATTAACGTTTGTGCAATCTCGTGTGTCCATATTAGAGATGGCCGGAGATCATCAGAAACGGTCCAATACTCGACCACAGTCTACATCACACGGCAACGCGTTCTTCAAGAAGAATCCAATTAAATCGACCACTACTTCGTTGGTCATTTCGAAGACATCGAGTTCCAAAATTGTGTCGTGTGCGCATTGTAACGGGAAGCACGTCATAACCGAGTGTCGGAAATTCGCGTCACTGTCGGTTGATGATCGTCATCACTGGGCGCGTGAGAACAGTGTGTGTTATACATGTTTGTCAACCAATCATTGGGCCAACAAATGTCCATCGCGACTCCGCTGTGACACCTGTTCGAAAAAACACCACACATTACTGCATGGGCTTTCAACACGGCGCAAACTAGAGATCACTTCGTCCGTTGATGAAGCGTCATTATGCGTCGCCTCAATGCCTGCCCGAGCCGACGAATCGTTAGCCGTGCTTCTGGGCACCGCCCTAATTCATATTCGTGACCATTGCGGTACATGGCAGACGGTCCGGGCCATCATCGACTCCGCATCTCAAATAAGTGCTATTACTGTTTCCTGTTCCACTCGTTTGGGCCTACGGCCGCAAAAATGGACAGCACCCATCAGCGGAATATCTGGCGCCGCGGTCGCAGATGTTCGAGGTATGGTCGATTGTGTCGTACAACCCAGATTCGCTAATGAACCGCAGTTGAAAACGAAGGCCTGGGTGCTGCCGTCGATCACATCCGACATGCCACGCCGATCTCTATCGTCTAGTGTCAAAGACAAATTCGCGCATTTAGCACTGGCCGATCCGACGTTCAACATCGCTTCACCGGTGGACGTACTGTTGGGTGCCGACTTATTCGCGCAAATTCTAGATGGCCGTAAAGTCACTGTCGCTGCTGATTTACCAACAGCCTTTAGCTCCATTTTCGGGTGGATCCTGATCGGATCAGTGGTCCCGAATGAGATCGAGCGTCACGTATCACTCCCGGTGTCCTTAACTGTCTCGATTGAAACGTTAATCGAGAAGTTTTGGGTTGTGGAAGAACCCGCGGTACCGCCGCCGTCGTTCACGGAAGACGGTCGGTGCGAAGAGACGTTCGTGTCTGAACATACCCGATTGCCGTCGGGACGATTCTCCGTGCCATTACCGACACGCGCTACTTCGTCGTCGTTATCTTTTCCCGGTTCACGCGAACATGCGATTAAGCGATTCGAAACCCTCGAACGGCGATTGTCGACCGACTCCAAGTTGCGGGAGTTATATTCTAATTTTATGGCCGAATATCTAACATTAGGTCACATGTCGGTGGCAAAAACGCCCGGGACGTATTTCATACCACACCATGCCGTCTATCGACCCGCGGATGGTGACGGAAAAATACGGGTCGTTTTCGACGCGTCTGCTAGGGGATCCCGGGGGCCGTCACTAAATGACTGCTTGCTGCAGGGCCCTAAATTACAGCAGGACATCGTCGACGTGCTCACCCGATTTCGCGTGTCAAAATTTGTTTTCACCGCGGACATTTGTAAAATGTATCGCCAAATATTGATATTGCCGGAATATCGCACCCTCCAGCACGTATTTTGGCGTCCTTCTCCACTCGACCAACTTGTCGAGTACGAACTCGACACGGTGACGTACGGGACAAATTGCGCTCCGTTTCTAGCACTCCGCGTTCTTAAATCCATCGCCCTCGAGGACTGCGCCGGTTCGGATGCTGTTCGTGATGCGCTGTTGAATCAGACCTACGTCGATGACGTGTGCGCTGGCGCCGACTCGACCACCGACGTGTTAAGACTCCAGTCTGAGTTAATTTCAATTCTAGGGCGAGCCGGAATGCAGTTGAAAAAATGGTCCAGCAATAAATCGGATATTTTAAATGCCGTACCCGCTGACTACCGCGTCAACTGTCCGCGACCATTCGACACCGAAGACGAATGCGGCATAAAGGTGCTCGGCCTTCAGTGGCACCCGACCGAAGATATTTTTTCGTGCGCTCTTCGTCTCGACGTCCCGATCACGTATACCAAGAGAGGCCTGTTATCGTTGATCGCACGGATCTTTGATCCATTGGGGCTTTTCGCGCCCGCCATCTTTTACGGAAAATGCATTATGCAACGAACTTGGTCGGCAAAAATCACGTGGGATGAGCCCCTCCCGGCTGACATTTCGCGCGAGTGGGCGTCATTTGTGTCAGATCTGTCGTCATTGAGCGATTTAAAGGTGCCTCGTCACTTTAACACACATCGCGGGTCGCCGTGTTTGTTATTGGGATTTTGCGACGCATCGCAGCAAGGTTACGCTGCTGTACTGTACATCAAAGTGTTGAATCACGATTCCACTTCGACCGTTTTCCTAGTCGGAACCAAAACGAAACTCGCGCCGATAAAACCATTGTCGATACCGCGATTAGAGCTGAATGCCGCCTTGTTACTGTCCCGTTGGATGAATCGGATTCAGACGACTCTCAGTTCATATTTAAATATCGTCGACTTATACGCATGGAGTGACTCAGCAATCGTATTGTCATGGTTGAAGAACCCCCACAGCTCCTTTAAAGTCTACGTGTCCAACCGGGCTCATCAAATTTGTAATTTAGTGCCCAAATGTCGATGGCTCCACGTCAGATCTGATGAGAATCCCGCCGACTGCGCTTCACGCGGTGTATTGCCATCGGCGCTGTCGAGTTTGTCCCTATATTGGCAAGGCCCTCAGTTCATTCGCGATGACGCGACAACTTGGGACGAAACTACACCGTCAATTCCGATTGCTGACTTACCCGAGACGCGGCCCGCAGCCCTAGTGCTCAGTACCGAACAGCCGTCAGAATGGTATGACACGTTCTCGTCGTACGATCGGCTAGTTCGAGTAGTCGCTTACATACACCGTTTCATTAATGCATGTAGAAAACGTCCACATGCCTCTGTCGTGTCTCTACAACGGACGGAGCTCGACGATTCCACGCGCACGCTGGTCATCGAGTCTCAGCGATGTTTCTTCATGACGTTGTTACACGAACTATCAACAGGGACACGTGTGTCATCAAAACATTTAGCTCGACTGCATCCGTTCGTGGATCCGTCCGGGGTACTTCGTGTGGGCGGACGACTACGTCATTCGAACTTAAATTACGGTTGTAAACATCCAATGCTACTCGCGAAACAATCACATTTGTCGATGTTAATCTGCCGCCGTTGGCACAAGATCACGTGTCACGCCGGTCCGCGTATAATGACAGCGCTCATATCGCGCGATTTTTGGATTGTGTCGATTAAATCCGTGTTACATGCTGTTACTCGAGCATGTTCGACTTGCGTACGTTTCGACGCCAAACCGCCGCAACCGATTATGGCAGATTTACCAGCCGCGCGGGTACAGCAGAGCAGGCCGTTCGCGCGAGTGGGCGTCGATTACGCCGGTCCTCTACAAATGCGCGAAGTGCGTCTCCGAAAATCGCGCACGTATAAGGTCTACGTTGCCGTGTTTGTATGCTTTTCAATTAAAGCAGTACACCTGGAAGTAGTCACGGAATTGTCAACCGATGCGTTTCTCGCGGCGTTCGACAGGTTTGTCGCGCGACGAGGTCTGCCTTCAGATATATTTTCGGATTGCGGTACGAATTTTATCGGGGCAGACAAACAGCTGCAATTACTAATCAAAAGTTCGGCCGGTCAACGCGCAGTCACTCAAGCGCGCCCCGAGTGTCAATGGCACTTCAACCCGCCCAGCGCGCCACATTTTGGCGGGCTTTGGGAAGCCGCAGTTCGGTCAACCAAACGTTTATTAATTCGTACCATGGGTAATCACATTTTTACGTACGAAGAATTTACGACGCTACTCACGCGCGTCGAGGCAGTGTTAAATTCGAGACCGCTAACGCCCATGTCCACAGACCCAGATGACCTCGAATATCTGTCTCCCGGTCACTTTTTGATTGGACAACCAATGTTGGCTGTCCCACCGCGAGTAGCATTCGACTCACGCGTCACTTTGGTCCATCGCTGGAAATTGCTCGACCAGTGCCATCAGGCGTTTTGGCGGCGATGGTCAACCGAGTACTTGACGTCGCTTCAGGGGAGGTCAAAATGGACTAGTGAAGCCCCAAACGTCCGTCTCAACGACATGGTCGTCATTGTAGATAATCAATCTCCACCGCTAACATGGCGTCTTGGACGTATTATCGAATTGTTGCCTGGCAAAGATGGCGTCGTACGTGTCGTACGATTGTTGACGCAACAAGGTCAGATCACTCGTCCAGTCGCGAAAGTAGTAGTATTACCCACCCAATAATATTTTATTCAATATAGTTCCCAGCACTCGTTAATTGAATTTCCACTCCATAACGCTCTTGTCGAGTTGCCTCATGTCTCTGTACTCGAGATAATATACTATTTTAATTATTAATACCATGGTTATTTAGATCCTGCGTATATATATATATTTTTTTTGTGTTTACACCATATGTGTTACTTTCGGTTTTTTATTATTATGTACCTTTTCATAAAATTGTATATTATTTGTATTTGATTTATTTTGATATGTATTCCTTTGTAAAAAAAAATGATAACTAGCGTCACCCGGGCAACACGTCACCTCAAGTCACCGTTCATGCACATGCAACCTGCTCCGGTCAATCCAGATGGGAGCCTGGGCCTCCCATGGCGGGGAGGATGTTCGCGCCGCGCAATTTGCTTCCGCGCCAAAACTAAACCGCCCGGTGAACCCGGTCCGCGTTATACCGCGGTTGTGTCGCGACGATTGTCGGTGAGCTTTGTCATCGCCGTCGTTGGTAGTTGGACGATAACTTTGGTCGGGGCAACGCGCTCCGCTCGCTCCGAGTGTGTGTGCTTCTCTCGATTCGCGCCCACCGACCGCGTTGGTCGTCGTGTTTTTGGGTGCGTTGAGTGCCGTCGCGCCTTTATCCCGGAAACCCGTTTTCCGATTGGGATCGTTTTCGTTGAGCGCGACGTGCTTTATACGAGCGTCACAGTGAGATCCGGTGTTTTACGCGCCGAGTGCCGATCTCTCACGTGCCGATTGCTTCATCCGTCGTTCGTGACGGTCGCGACGCGACGTGTCGCCGAGTTCGCGTGTGCGTTACGCAATTATCTCGGGCAGTCGTACGTTCGCCATTACGTGTCGTTATACACGCTTTTGTCGATCGCGTTGATTAGCGTACTCGCGTGTGAGGTACGCAAACCGCGTCGATAAAATTCGTGAGTGTCGAGTCGTCACTAATTTCGTGCGATCGTCCTTTTCACGTGCCGTCGCTGCCGTATCGTCGTGTCGACAAATTACGCGCCTTTACGCGACAAGTGCCGCGTTTCCACGTGCCATCGCTGCCGTGTCGTCGCGTGGTGCCGCTGCGTCGTGCGTTCCCGTTCAGTGAACCCGACGTAATTCGTTCACGTGACATTTTCGTCGTGTCGCATCCGAAGTACCCGGCCGTTATTTGCGAATCAACACACGGGTTTTCCCCGGCCGTGGCTCGTCGAGCAGGACCCGGTGATCCAGTGCCAACCTCCATATTACACGCCGTCAAGTTGCCATACTGGACCGGGTGACATTTATCAGTTGTTGTATTTTGATTAAGTACTATCATTTTGTATTTCTGCCTATTAGGCGTTATTGTTATTATTTATATTTTTCTGGGCGCCCGCTTAATTATTTATACATGTTTATGTTCAATTATTTATTTTAATTATTGTTTCTTTAATACAATTATTTCGCGCAACGCGCTATTACAATTTACTGTGTAATATATATATATGAAGGTCACCTCACTCCCCAAAACCGAAACGCGAGTCGGACTAGTCAACCGCCATTCGTAGGAACTACTCCGGCGCAAACAATTCATTTAGGAAGATGATCCCCGGCACCAGAGACAAAATGATTTTAAATGTAATAAGGAAATAAAAAATAAAAAATGTAATAAGCTGAAGTTTTGCGGAGCCCAAGAGCTATATAATTTAAAATATAAAAAAAAATAATGTCGGAATTTCAATTTTGAGATGGAGTTTCTTGACACTCGAGGATTAAGTGATTTTAATTCAAAACAAATAAACTCATGAAAATTGAAATTGTAGTTAAAATTACCCCAGGTTTCTTCAATGCAAAATTATTTCAATAATAAAAAAGTATATTGTACGAATGAAAAATTTGAGTAGAGGCGCCCTAGTGCTAAATTATTTTAATTAAACTGAAAAATTTATCAAAATTGAAAATTTAAACAGAGGTTTCCCGGTGCCCCATGCCTAAGGGATTTTAAATATTTAGAAACAAAATGTATCAATTTAAATTTTGAAAAGAAACTCCCCGACGTTCGAAGGCTAATTGCTTGTAATTATAATAAAATAAATTATAAAAATTTTAAATTTGCGTATAGATTCTCCGGGGATTTAAAATGATTTTAACTACGTATATTGAAAAATTATCAAAATTGAAAATTTCAGCAGAGGTTCCCCAGTGCCCGATGGCTTAATGATTTTAATTATAATAAAATAAATTATACAAAATAAAAATTTGAACAGAGGTCCCTCGGCATGGATAAATTATTAGGATAAATGATTTTTAATTACAGTAAAATACATTTTATTAAATTTAAATTTGTACAGTTGTTTCTCGGCTAAATATTTTATTTTGTGATCTTAATTTGACAGTTAAATTTTCGTGAACTTAACTTCAGTTGCACATTCAATGACAATTTTTATATAAATTACAAACATACACACACACACACACACACACACACACACACACACACACACACACACACACACTACACACACACACACTACACACACACACACACACACACACACACACACACACACACACACACACACACACACACACAACAAATGTCATATATCTTAATTTTAATTACATTTTAATTGCATGTTATTCATAATTCAGGAATATAATTTAAATTAAATCATACTTATCAAAGACATTAATATTAATATCCATTCATGAAATTAATTTCTAGGAATTTTCTAATTACGATAAGAGTAAGTCTTCCTGAGGAGAAGGGATGAGAAGTCTTCCTAGGTACATCATCTCCGTCTTAAGATGCAATCAATATTGTTATATGTTAGGCAAGTAGGTAGATATAAGGTAGGTAGATGAAAAATATTTGTAGCTTTGGGGGAGTTGGTGTTCATTTGGCGGGCTGAGTACTTTGAAATTCTCATTTTCACTTACTATGGTAGGCATTCGTACGTATTTCTAAGGCTTCTAACTTTACATCATTGGATAGAATTTATAAATGATTGGAAGCTGGTATTACAAAACATTCAATATTTTTATTTCTATTTTCAATTTCAACAAGTCAAGTAAAATATTTGTGAAATGTTCATCATATTTACACGGGGGGGGGGGGGCTTATGGATAGGTTAATCACACTATATTGAATAAAAATGATATTAATCAGGTCACAAAAACAATCATTGTTACTTAAACTTATCAAATTTCTTAGTTTACTTTGATTACATTAGGTAGGTACCTACTATCTATTGCTCTTATAATTAAAACCACAGTAAAATGTGTGTAGGTAATTATAGATGTAATAGAATGTATTCATATATGTTATTTCTTATTTTATTGATTCAAAAATCAATATTTCAATTTAATGAGTTTAACTATCAAACAATACAATTCACAATTAAATAAATGAAAAAATAATGCATGATCTAGAAATATTTTCCTGAATAATATTTATATTTGTTACATTTTAGTTAACAGTGTAGAGCAGCGGTTTTCAACCTTTTTTCATTTGCGTACCCCTTGACCTAACACCACTATCGCACGTACCCCAAATTTGGAATATACATAATGGAAAATAATAATAATAATAATATTAATTTTAAAGAAAAATTTGGAATTATTTATTTGTTTTAATATTAGCTTGCGCCATAAAATTTGCATAAAAAATAATTATACCAACATAACAGTTAATTTTAATGTGAACCTTGAGCTTGTTTGCTTGAATTTAATTTTTTGAAATCTGGTTCCACACGTGAAGTCCAAACCCGTAAGTCTGAACTTACAGACAGTTTATTACGATACTTATTTTTTATGAACGTGTATGTATAAATAAGGCCATTTCTACCAACACAGTGCTTGTGAATGGTAGCAGAACATTGAATGCTTTGCATGATAACTCAGGATATTCTAATTTCACATCAGCCCAAAAGGCGATAATAGATTTCTCTTCAAATGCTGCCTCAAGTGAAGAATCCGTATTTAGTTCTATTAGTTATTCTTTTTTTTTTTTTACTGATAAAACTGCAGACTTGAAATGGTTTTCACTAAAAGGGAATGTGATCCAGTGGTCTTAATTTTCACATTTAGGAAAGTATTTTTCATAAACTGCTATGAGCCCACTCAAATGTTGAATAACTAGTACTTCGATGTCTTGTGATAGGATCATATCAGTTTCAAAGAGGAGAAATTGTCTAAAAATTATATACGAAAATTCATCTACTATTGAATTATCTACATTTTATAGTGTTTATATTATAATAACGATAAAACCATATCCCATTAATAACATATAATATCGCAGACTATATTCGTACTGTAATAAATATACAATTATTAAATTATTAAATTGTATTTCATTAATAGCAAACTATTTCAGTTACATTAAATTTCACTTTTTTCACCATTACTCGATTTTTTTTCGCGTACCCCTTGATATCATGTCACGTACCCTTAGGGGTACGCGTACCCCAGGTTGAGAACCGCTGGTGTAGAGCAACCAATAGGTATTGAATAGAATACTGTTAATAAAAATTATAACTAAAATACCAACAAAAAAACAACTCTATAATTAACTTTCAATAATATTACATAAATTCAATTAAATAAAATCAATTTTTATAAATACACCACGGATTAAAATATAAATTTTATATTTTAATATTTTTAGACCTTAGAACATACAAGTATTTAATATATTTTAAGAGTAAATTTAAATTATTTAACATTTTTAACTTAACATAGTCTAATAATAATTTTATTAAATTAAAATTATTTAATTTTCAAAATAATAATACATTTTAAGTTTTACCAGTTAACCAAAACAATTTTTATTATTATTGAAAATAAAAGATTTAATTAATATTATGTCAATGATAAATTGATAATTACTATTCTAAGTAATACAAATTACAACAAATTAATTAAAATTTTTTTAATCATATATATTTAAAAACAAAATGTAAATATAATAGTTCATAAAATAAAAAATAGACACCAAAAGTGACTAACCTTTGAACACTTATAGTTAGTATGATGATTTGCCAAATTAAAATATATATATATATATATTATTTAACCTTCAATTTTATTAACTTTATACCACACAATACAATTTAAATGACCTATATTTATTTTAAAGTGCATAATTAAAAACTATAAGTACATTAGATACTATGTAAATTAATCAATATATTTATACAAGTATATGAAATAAAAATCAATTATTTACATTATACATACTAAGGAAAAATTAATATTATTGAACCAGTTAAAAATGAATAGTTCTTGCTTCTGAAGGAAGTTGTTCTTTAGGACAGTATGGGCATTTTAATCTCCCCGATCGCTCTAATTTATTAAGTGCATCTTTAGATATTACATGACCACATACTAGCATCATAGGTGGATTAGAAGCTCCACTTCTAGTTCTCAAAATTGGGCAAGCAAATACAGAATGATATGCAAAACCAGTATCAATTTTGATTGGCAATTCATCGTTTTCATTCCAAACTCCACCAACATCTCTACAAATTGCTTGTTTAATATCCAATAAAGCTGGCAAAGCTGAGCAACCCACATTCACACATACACTTAGCATATCATCATCACTGAGACAAGAATCTTTTATAAACAAGTCAATCACTTCAGTACGCATTTGAGTGATATTAGGTGGGTATAATAGCATACCCATTGTAGATTGAATATCTTTTTGCTTGTCAACAAAACGACTAAAATTTGTACGAGCATAAACAACTGCGTCATACTGGTCACCACGATTTAGAATATCTAAAAAGACAATTTGATGCAGTTTAAACTCTAAATCTGATTTTTTGGCATCCAACTGAGCCTTATTTTCATGTACCCATTCAAAAGCTGGCACGGGATTCTTACGCCTTAAGCTATCAACAATGTGATTTAAATTTAAATAACGTTGTTTTTGTTTGTCATCAACTGTAATACCAGCTTCTTTCAAAAATTCTTCAGCAACTTCCCATTTAGAATCTCTATACAAATGCATACAAATTATTTTGTTGAGTATTTCTTTTTCATTATCAGTTTTAAATGCTTTTCTGTTACTAGCTTCTGTGTAGTCGGCAATAAAATTTTTGTCTATTGTTTTTCCAACTCTTGAAACATCACTATGCCATCGTCTATGTTCATTGGATATATCTTTAATAGCAAGTTTCATTTGTAAAATTGTTGATGACAAGCCACATTTATCAATTTCAGAACTTTGACTATCAATTTCTCGTTTATGCCGCTCTAATGTAGAGATAAATCTATGTAATTGGAATTGCCATTTAGGTCCATATTTATTATATTTGGCTAACAATTTGTCAATGTCTGCCTCGACAGCTTGACAGCCTTCCATTTTAAAATGTAAAATATATAATATAGGTATAAGTAAGTATGAAGGTACTACAAAATGTTATAATTCAATACAACAATAAAATTTCAATCCCATTTGGATTGTCTGGGCTTATATATTTCATGGCGTCCATCTTCAGCAACAGCTGGATAATATCCCATTTTTTCATATTGATGTCTCATATAAACTAGATATCCAAATGTGAATGATATTGAAACAAGTCCTAATGCCATAATTACTTTATTCTGTAACCAATTAAAAAATGTTTGAATTATTATAAATTTAGAAAGTACATATTTTTTAAATTTTCATAATTATTTTTTACTCCAAATATTTAAAAAGGTAAATTTTAAATTAATAATAAAACTGCTTCAAAAGTAATTTTCACATATTAAAATAATAAGATAAATTTCAAAATACATTTGTCTGAAAAAATATTCATGTGCAATAAATTTTAATGAGATTTAGTATCTAACATCTAAGAATTAATTTAAACATTAGTATAAATAATATTTATTTATAGATGTATTAATGTTATCAATTATTTTCAACAATAATGTGTAGATAATTGTGAACAGTAATTAGGGCAGAGGTCATTACAATGGTATAATATTTCAAATAAAGGTAAATGTGCAATTTCCTAAACACAAATTGAAACTTGAAATCTTTAACATGGACAATTTAGAACATTTCAATAAATAATAAATATGAATACTCAAGGAAGTTGTTAATTACCGGTTTAGAATATAGTTCAAAATTGATGATCCGGAACACTCTAGACGTTTTAAGAGATCTAATACCATCTCCAGGTGTAGTCTTTCGATCACTCATTACTTAAAAAAAAAAATAATTGAACACTACCACAAGATGGAAACGAACGTAATTTCCAAAATAATGAACAAATTGAAGTTATTTTAATTGATCAATCGAAATACTGAGTCATCTTGTTTTGTATTCATATTCCATCGACTGCCGTCAAACACCAAAACCAAACGCAGAACATCAAGTATCAACTGAACCTGAACAACGTCGTAGTAAATAAAATGTTATCAGGATATAAGACAATGGAACACTAAGTACTATGTAGTATAATTTTAAAGTTTATCTATATCATTTTATCAACTCAAGTAAAGTAGATTGAACTCTTACCAACGATGTTACCCACAATGACAAGTGAATTCAAAATATTAAAGTTGGTCCACACTGCTACATAAAGGCTGCTCGCTCACTCATTCCACCTATTATCAATGGTCTTGTTTTGTTGATAATAGAAAATCGTGCTCCGGTCCTAATTTTTTTTGAAATCTTCTATCACTTTAATCAGTATTTAGTATTTACCAAATTAATGATTGTACATGTATGAAAGTAGGCATGGTATGGATTCAATTTTCATAAACTTATGAAATTTTATTTTCTATTCGTAAATTCGTGTTAAATTTGTTGTTTAGTCCATAGAGTAGTTAGTCAGTGGATAGGTGAACATGTGTACTTAAATATTTAACCTTTTTTTCGTATACCACATTTTCGTCATGGAGGATGAAAAAGAAGAAACCGTATTCAAAGTACCCAAGATTTCAATTGGCCCTAGACCTGGCACGAAAAAACCCGAAAAATGTGTCGATACCAAATTTTCGAAAGATGATGTACCTATAACTAATGAGGCAGTAAATACCAATGATGATATTGTTGAAAAAAAATGTGATCCATCCAAAAAAAATATTAAAACATCTCAAGTTCCTATTCCATACGAAGAACCATCTTGGGGTGGTAAACCAGGAGATAAATATTTTTTAGAGGTTTGACATTGCTTGTTTGTGCCTATTTTAAATGTTGTCTTTTATATATTTATTTTTCTAGGAACTGAAATCAGGTGTTATGTTAAGTATAATTCAACTAGAAAGTCGATCATTTCACAGCTTTGGTCGTTTAGATAATTGTCATGTTACCATGGCTCATCCAACAATCTCAAGGTTTCATGCAGTTCTTCAGTATCGTTCAACTTTTTCCTCTACTGATGAGAATAGAGGCTTTTATCTTTATGACTTAGGTAGTACACATGGAACATTCTTAAACCGAATGAGAATTAAGCCCAAAACTTATGTTAAAGTTCATGTATGTTTTAAAATTTGTTTTAACATAATAATAATAATACAGGGTGTCCCACAAAGTTTTACACTTTTATTTAAATTATTTTTTCTTGTTATTTAAAACACCTTTTAAGTTCTTTTTATGAAAAAAATGTATTTTTTATTATTTCATAAAAATGTAGTTTTATCAGTTTGTTCAAATGTATATGGATATAATTTAAATTTATGCATTATCTAGAGGTTAAATCTCATTGTGTAAATCTCTGTGAGGCATCCTATACTTTATTCTAAGTAATTCTTTTAACATAAAACTCGATTTTGTAGTTTTCAAATTAATGCTTATTTATTATTTGAAACATAAAATTACATTAAAATTCAAAATTGTTATTTTTACATTTTATTATTGAATCAATTTAATCAGTCAGATACCACCACCTTAAATTGAAACTGTTACTGTAAACTCTTCATTTTGTTTCTCTTCAATAATTTTTATTCAATGATGAAAATGTTTATGAAAAAATTTATTTTAAAATACTTAGTTAAAAATTGTTATTGCTATTTAAAAAATCTAATATAATCCATAAAAAATTATAAATGTACAAGATTATAATATTATTAGTGTTTCAAATAATTTATAAAAATACATTTTAAAACTCAAAATTGACGGAGAAATGAAGTATTTCATGTAAAAAAAGAAAAATTGCATTATATATTTGAGTATAAGATATATTGTATATTTATTTAAATAGCATGACTTTTAATTTAGGTGGGTCATTTGATTAGTTTTGGTGCAAGTACAAGAATGTATTTGTTACAAGGACCATCAGACGATGAAGAAAAAGAATCTGAATTAACTGTTACTGAAATTAAAGCTAAACGACAAATAGAACTTGAACAACGACTAAAGGAACAAGAATTGCAAAAACTCAAAATAGAAGAAGAAGAAAGAAAGAAAATGGACCAGGGTGTAGACTGGGGAATGGGTTCGTATTGTTTTATAATGTTTTGTTCTGTGATTACCTAAAAAATATATAGCATATAAGTTACTGAAAGAAAATTATCTTAAATATTTGAAAAAAATTGTAAGTTAAGTTTATGTAAATATAAATAAAAACAATATTTTTGTTGTATATATATTGAAAATAAAAATAGTTTATACTCTATTTGTTGTATTATAACTAATTATTTATTTATATTATAGGAGAAGATGCAAACGAAGAAGATGATACCAAAGAAAATCCTTTTGCACCTAAAGAAAATGAACAATTATACTTGGATGACCCTAAAAAGACTTTGAAAGGTTGGTTTGAGAGAGAAGGTCAAGAATTGGTGTATGATGTATCAGAAAAAGGATTTGGGACATTTACATGTCGTATAGAGTAAGCAATAGGTTATGGGTTTTATTAAATAATTTTTAATGTTCGTTAGTATTATTTATTTAACAATAAAATATAATTTATTTTAGATTACCAATATCAAATATCACTGGAAGACCACAAATTGCGGAAGCTACAATAAGTGGTAAAAAAAAAGAAGCAATTGTACATTGCGCATTAGAAGCATGTAAAATTTTAGACATGTATGGACTTTTAAGGCAATCTACTCATGGTGAATATCTTAATGCTCAATTAGTCAGTTGTACTTTATAATTTTTCTTTAATATAGAAAGTAGAAAACGAAAAGAAAAAAATTGGGAAGAGGAAGATTTTTATGATAGCGACGAAGATAACTTCTTAGATCGTACAGGAGATATTGACGCTAAACGTAAAAAAAGAATGAAAAAGTTTGGAAAAGCTGCTGAAACTGTTGATACTTATGAAACATTGGTATGTGATTTGTAAAATGTATTAAAAAATATAATTTAATGGCATTGAAGAATTTATTCTTATTGAGTACATTACAAATTTTAGATGGAAAAACACAATGTTCTTATTACTGATATTAAACATGCTAAAAGCAAATTAAATAGATTAAGCAGGAATACTATGAAAGAGTATGGAGAAAAAAACGATGAAGATTCTTTGGAGTCTTATATGTCTGATCTTAGAAATTATAAGACTGTGGATAAAATTGAAATTAAAAAGCTAAAAGTAAATCAATTAATTAATTTACATTAATGGATATTTCCTTTTTTTATTATCATATTTTATAAACTCACAGGTTAAAATTAATGAACTACAAGATGAAGAGGAAAAGCTGAGAAAAATAATTAATATTGTACGACCAACTACGTTACCAGAACTTATTAAACCACAGGTTGAAGAAAATACACCTAAAATAGAAATACCAAAGATAAATCTGACTAATACCTGTATTCAGTCGCCCAAAACGTCTACAGTACCAGTAAAAGTCAAACAAATTGATAAAACAATCAAAACAAATGTTGAAGAAAAAGTAATAGCTGAAACAAATAAAGATGCAAATGATTTAAAAGAAGCAGAAGGTATTGTAAATCAATTAATAATTTTGTCATTTTTTATTCACTACAAATGATTAATTAAGTCCAAATATTATAGAGATATAAAAATTATTAAGTCTTGCATATTGTATATAAAACAAGTGTAATATTAAATTAAGTTATTTTTTAATTTTTTTTTTTAGCGAAAATTCTTAAAGATTTGAAAGAAGCAGAGAAAAGACAGAAGCTATTAGAAAAAAAAGATAAAAAAGTATTTATAATTTCATATTTTATCAATTTAATTATTTTATCTAATTGTGTAATGTTACATGATCAAATGTGCTTTCTACTTAATTATACCTATCATTTTGAATGTTTGTTGTTCTGTATTCATATTTTCCTCATCATTATTTAATTGCATACGTATATTTATAGATAATAGCTAAAAGTTTGGAAAAGGATGTGTCAGAAGATTTTGGGAATATGGTTTGGAAACCGCCAGCTAATCAAACTGGAGACGGACGAACTAGTTTAAATGATAAATATGGTTATTGATGATTATATTAAATTTATGTTGTACAATCTATAAATATATGTAAATTTTTTATAAATACAATTTTTTTTAATTAATATTAATGCGTGATTTATAATTTACAATTATATATTGAGGTAATCTTCACATCACAACTCTGTAGTAAAAACAGCCCACACAAATTTTAATTATGGTGTAAGAAGTGTTGATATACATAAAGTACCATCATCTGAACCAGTGACACATGTTCCGCATTGATTTAGAGATGACCAATCACAAACAATCGGAATGCTTTGGTGCTCTTTTAGAGACAAAACAACATTCAACCCCGTACTTGTGATCTAAAAAGACAATTTTATAAATCTGATAACTATCTTATCTAATATAAATATAAATATGAAATGGGTAAATCAAAAAGTGAATAGTTTAAAATAAATAATCACTTTATATATATTTCCCCCGTTGTTTTGACCATGACACAAAAGCATGTAACTACCAGACTGATCTAAAGTAAATGCTTGACTCATATAAGTATTAGGTTGCAGTGGATTATCTTTCTTAACATTCACTTCCCACACACATGATTGTTTATTACCATTCATACTAGTACGGCAAATCTAAAAAGGTAAAATTAATATGAAAACAAATATATAAATATAAATTAATAATTCCATAACAAATATTAAGTATAGATTACTTTATTGTCCGCTCCTAATGTGTAACAATCATTATGATCTGGAGATAATTGTAGACACATTAACCTATCGGTATGTGGAGTCCATCGATCAACAATTTCGCTATGTCTAAGATCAACAGTACGTACTGAACCATCAGCACATCCCGCATACAACAACTGACCATTATGATTATAAGCACAGCATGTAACAGCTACATCATCATTACCAAGTATGAGTTGTCTCTACCGAAAAAAAAAATATACAACCAATACTGAATCTTAAACAATGAAGAATAAGTTCACTAAATCACAAATTAGAAATTGAAATGAGAATAAAGGATAGCTTTACTTTATAAAGACCACTTATAATAAAAATAGGTATTAAATTACTAAAAACTATAAACATCAAACCTACTTCAATTTTTTTAGTTTTGACGTCATATAGAAGTAATTTATTGTTATCTTTAGAAACAAGAGAACAAACAAATGTAGAATCAGTAGGTCCACATTTTACACATTGTATTTTCAAATTTGTTGATTGTTTAAATGGATTCAGTTCCCACGATATTTTCATTTCTTTAGCATCATATAAAATTATTGAACAATCATCACATCCAAGCAATGCATAACGATCATTAGTCTTGAACCAATCCAAGCTGTATACAACTTTTTTCAAGTTAGTTGACCCAATCACTCTTAAATATTAAGAAAAAAATTATTTCTATACTAAACCCAACTTTTTAACAAATATAATAAATTACTTAGGAGATGGTGCAGCTGACCAAATTTTTAAAAAACCATCAGTATCTGTACTTGCTATGAGTGAACCTGATAAATTGAACCAGCATTGAGTTATCTTAGTTTTATGTTCATTAAATGATTCCTATAAAGAAAAATAATCATAATCGTATTAAATTTGAATTATTAATAACATTTTTTATATTTATAATAAGATTTACCTGACTAAGTAAGAGAAATGGAGGAACTTTATGTTGTCTTTTGTCTAAATTGTCTAAACTAGCATCTCGAGGACCTCTACTTCGTGTAGAATCACGTTCTAAAGATATTGATCGTTTTGAAACTGTTCTACGGCTACACTCACTAAATAAGGTATTTTTTGAATTTAAATAATGTGCAATTTAAAACTTAAGTATTTTTTAATTTGATACATTAGCATTAAAACTGCATCAGATCCATGAATTTTAATATTTATACAAAATGTAAAACCCATTAGATGTATAAAGAAAAAATAGTAAAAATTTCATACTTGTTTTAATGCCATAGTGGAAATATACCAATAAATCTTATAGCTTATTATGGAAATAATAAGTTCATTTTTTTTATATAGCGAATAATTCTAAAAATGCTCACTTAGTACTTCCAGGTCTAATCATAATATAAGATGAAGGAGAAGTCGACAGACTTGTACTGAGCTTTGAATTAGTCGCAACATGCTTCTTATATCCCATATCTGACATTAAGAAATAATTAGTTACTTTTATGAAGTAAATAATAATTGTTAATTTCACCTGTAGAAGAAGAAATTGGTTGGGATGTACGTTTTGTGTTAACTTGTTTACCAAGTATTGGACTAGTAGGTAACCCACCAATAGTCCTGATCAGTGACCTTAAGGATTTTATGGATGTATCAGTGTTGGTATTTTTTATAGTTTCTCTGTAAACAGTATATTATTAAAATATTTACTATTAATTTAAAAAAGTTAAATTGTATTACTGAGACACAGTGTAGAAATCATCAATTATATCTAAAGGTTGAGTGTGAAATGATCCACAGACTGTGTTATATTTTGGTTGTGTAACTCCATCAGTAAGTTTTTGTTTAAGAGTATCTATTTCATCATGAAGTCTTCGAATTTTATTCGCATCATCTTCATAATTACATAGACTAGGACGTGGTATAATCTAAATAAATAAAATTATCAATTATTTGTTTAAATTTAAAGTTAGTTATATTTTATGAATGAGAGTAATATAGTAATGTAGTTACTCTTTACCTTTGATAATAGAATAGACTATTCTGTAATCAATGATTTTGCTATCATAATCAAGGTTGGGAAATTAACCGATTTATTGAATAATTCAAAGCAAAATAGCTTAAATTTATAATTTAAAATACTGAAAATATGTATTATTTGATCAGCGAAGAATAAAGAAGAAAGGTAAAGAATTTATAATGTGACAAGATGGTATTTAAGGCCTATATAAAAAGAAAAAAAATGTATAACACACAAAACAGTTTGGAATATAGAAGTACATTTAAGTATGTTCTTAAGAATAATTTAATTAAAAAAAGAATTAAATACATTGGTTTTTGTTAAAACATTTTCTTGCTAAGGTGACTAATAAAATTAGGTTTATAAATAGGTAATAATTCAAAATTGCATTGAATATTGTTTTTATAATAAATATTAAATAATTTAAAAATAGCAAAAACAGTAGTCAAGTACTCAAATAATATAAACTGATTGAGCAAATTTTTAATACAATTAGTTTATTTATGAGTTGAGTAAAAAAATATTAAAGTAAATTAAGATAGAAGAAAATGTAAGTATTATGATTTGGATCATGTATAATATTACATTGAAAACAAATTAAATTATATAAATATGATTCTAAAAAATACTGAAATTAATTAATTTACCTGATAAACAATCGATAGGAAGTTATGTAGAGATATAAAAAATGAATCTTGCCATTGTTTGGTGAAGTAAATAGCAAACAATGGATTTTCTTCAATATTTTTTAAGTATGGCAACACTAGAACAAAAAATGGATTAAAGTAAATTAAAAGAATTACAAAAAAATATCAACTTACTAAACCAATCTTTCCATTCATTTTGCATTTGTAAATCATTAGTCATTTTCGTTAAAAACTCATTCACTTTATCAGAACGATTATTAGTTAATGCATGTATGAGATAAAATTTAAGTAAACTATTTTCCAATTTCTTAACCGCTGAAAACCAATATATTTACAAAGTAAAATGATTTTCTTAGCATTCATAAATATTTGACAAACCATAAGATATATCTTGATCTAGTTTAGAAAATAATTTATTTTCAAAATGTGACCACAGTTCTCTAATAGTAGACAAATCATAAGAATACACCAACTGCAATATTTGATCAACAAGTTTATCTACCTAAAATAAATATAACATATAACATAGCAATTCTAAATTGTGGGAGTTTGACATCTATGTCTTGTACAGTTTTTATAAAATGATTATTTTATCAAATTATAAATTTCAAATATGGTGAGCTATGAAAAAATATTAGGTACTTACTCTAAATCCTTTATCTTTATCAAGTTTTACATCGAAATCAAACCATTTCAATGCGTTAGTAAATCCTCGAAATAACAAATACTCTCGAATTAACTCATCAATGTGTTGCATATGAGGCATTGTAATTATAATATATTTTTTTTAGAGGTAGGAATTTATAAAAACGATTTAACATGAGAAACTACAAGAAAAAACAATCTACTTGGTCATGAATACTAATATACCTTTAATTAGTGATCTAATCATAAATAGAAATTTATTTAAATACACACAGCAAACGTAAGGAGTACATTACCGAATAGTTAAAATTCATAACAAAAAGTTCATTTTATCATTTTTAAATTTGTTTATTGCAAGGTGTATAATACAAGCTTATACAATAATAGGTAGATATTTGTAATATTGTTATCATCAATTATTTGCAAATACTGATAAGTCATGATATTCTCAATTTTGCACCATAGAAAGATATGGTTTTAAACTATAAGCTCTGATTATAAAATACACAATATGTATTTTATAATCAAAGCATTCAAAGCTGTATTGCTATAAGCATTAATTATAGAATAGAATCTATTCTATAATCAATGCTATAAGGTAGTGAACTTTGAGACTCAAGACTTTACATCGTATATTTTTGTTTATACTTATTACTTAGGTATTGTTAAATACATTTGTCGAATAATCAAATAACAATTGGATTATTATTTTTACTCATCTAATTAGTAAATAGTAAATGTATGTAGTCTGTTGTACTGTATAGATGTGTTCATTTGAAGTGGATATTGTAAAAATTATTTGTTCATGTTATCTCATCACGGGACGGGGATATATTCAGTCCTCAGATATACAACAGAGGAAATATTTGTGAAGGGATGAAATTCACGGCCATATCAAATTCAAATATTGATTATTAACATAGAATTATGAAAACTCAAAATAATATCCAATCAAATGTGAATCTATGAAAAAACTTTTAGTTTTATGAAAAAAATAGTGAAAATAATAAATAGTATAGAACCAAACTACTGAGTACCTACTCTAGATATTATTTTAGTCATCATCTATGAATAGATGCTTCACTCTTATAGGACTATATCTTTTATGTTTTAAGTGTTCTTAATTTTGAGTATTTATGTTAAGCTGCATAAAACAATTTTTATTTTTTTACTAATTATTCAGGTACAGTTGGGTAATAATAATACAGGCAAAGACTAAAAGTATGTGATTATAAAGAAATGTATGAGTTTCAAGAGTACATAAAGGTTAATGATTAAGCCCATATATTACCGTTAGTTGAATAATTATAATATTAATTGAAATATATGGGGAGATAGATGAAAATAAATATTTGCAGATGATTCAGTGCAAGTAGGCGAGTTAAGAGAAAGGAAATAATAGTCTAAGAATAAGTAGATTAGCTGAAAAATAAATAAGAATGTGATTTTACTATAAATGTTAGCAACTACAATTAAAATACACACAAATATATATATATATATATATATATATATATATATATATATATATATATATATATATATATATATATATATATATGCATTGAAAAACATCAAGTTAGTCACATAAAAGATATATTTACTTTAATATAACGAGGAGTAGGAAATTTACGAACTTAATTTTTAATTTACAACAAAGACATTATTAGTGACAATAGTAGAGGACAATCAATCTTACAAGATAAGGTGTTAGATCAGAAAAAAATATATGCAGAAAGATTACATCAGTCTAGCAACATTTTATTTAAATGTGATTTTCAAATACAATTTTTTTTTTTATAAGTAAGTAAATTAACAGTTTATTTAATATGTATGAATACTAATGAATTTAATGAATATATATGTACTAATAATTTTACATAATATCATCTATTATAGTGAAAATAGTTAACAGTTGAATATCAAACAAAAATCTAATTAATACACATATTTCAATAATAAAATTATTAAATTTAATTAAGATGAAGATCTTGCAAGTACAATTGTTACACAATTAGTTGAACATTTTTTAAGAAAAAAATTTAATAGAATAGAAGCAGATTTTAAAACCAAAATGATTTTACATAAATCAATTTCCATACGATTATTTAAAAATTACAGACATAAAATCATAATTTCTACATTTCAATGGTAGTTTTAATACGTATCTTTAAAGAATACTATATAATATTTGGCCAAACAATATTATTTGATTTAATAAAACAATAAACATTATAGGAAATATTAGGAAAACAGTAAAATTGATTAAATTCAACAATATGTTTGGTGTATAGAAGAGTTAAATTATTTTATTGACACTATGTACAACTGAAGAAAATAGGATAAAATATGAATGATAACTATCATTATTTGATGTTTTAACACTGAACTCTGAAAAATAAAGTAATAATAATTTAAACAATAGCTTTTATAACTGCATCAGTAAATTCATGGGTGCTACTTGAACCACCTAAATCCCTCGTCCTTACCTAAAAAAAAAAAGTATTTAAAAACATACTGATCACCATTTAAATTTGATTTAGAATTTTTTCTATTTAAATGAGACTTAAATATTTAAGTAACATTTAAACTAATAAAATACTCATTGAATTTTACACATATCATTTAAAAATTAGAATAAATTAATAATACAAAATAATATATGTATAAAAATATAACTAACAGTAATTAATATAACTCACTTTGCCAGCAGCAAGAACTTCTCTTATAGCGTTTCGTATAGATTCACTATATTGTTGAAGATTAACATGTCTAAGCATTTTTGAAGCACACATCAACATAGCTGTCGGATTAGCAATATTTTTACCTACAGCAGTTTGGAATACATGTCTTGCACCCTTGATTAGTAATAAAAATGAATATTTATTATTTAATTTTTTTTTTTTATGTTAAAATTAGATTAATTATTTACTGGTTCAAACACAGCACATTCAGGACTGAAAGATGAGCTTGCAACCACACCGGCTCCACCAACTAATCCAGCAGCTAAGTTATCTAATATGTTTCCATATAAATTAGGCATGACTAGAATATCAAATTGTTGAGGATTGGATACCATCTGCATAGTACAATTATCAACAATCATAGCTTCAAAGTTCACATTAGGATACAGTTGTTTAATCTTAAAACAAAAAATATATAATTAGTAACTATAGATTATATTTATGTATCATGTATATTTTAATGTTTAAACATTAAAATCTTTATACTTTGATACGGATATATTTAATTATTTATTAATATAGTGTAATTTAACTATATGTTATTACGACAACCAGTAAACCAGGATTTTTTATTAAGACAGGGGTGGAGGAACCAAAAGTTGCATTACATACTTTTTGCAATTGTGTGCTAAATAAGGACATTTTATTTTACCAGCCATTTACATATTGTTCGTTATCTAACTATAATTATAGTTAAAAAAAATATATATCAATAAAAGTAAAAGTTCATTATCATTTAAAATTAGTTATCATTAATGTAATTAAAAATAATAATAGAAATTACAATATTCCATTGAATCCAATTTTTAAACTATCCTACAATACTTTGGTTTAATAGTACCATAAAAAGAATATGGTATTTAATTTATTTAATAGTATAAGACTTACTTCGGAACAACTTTTTAAAAACAATCCATCTCCAAGTTTCATAATGTTTGCTTTATGAACACATGTAACACGTTTGCGATTATTTCTTATAGCGTAGTCAAAAGCAAATTTAGCTATTCTTTGAGATTTTGCAGCAGTTACAATTTTCAAACATTCAACTACACCCTAAATCAATGAAATGATAAATTTAGAAACATAAGTAGACAACAAAAGGAATTAAGTCTTACATCAACAGATTCATGTTCTAGGGCTGAGTATTCTCCTTCGGTAAGTTCACGAATTATAACAATATCTATATTTTTATGCCTAGAAGCAACTCCTGGCCATGAAACTACATGGACAACATTAGAGTATAAATCCAAGCCTTTTCTCAGTTTCATATGTAAGTTTTGGAGTTCTCCAGAATAGCTTACATCAGGACTCATTAATGCTCCCTACATAATTTATTTAATTTATATTAAATTGACTAGTTTAAAAATTGAATTATTTTTTTTATTAATAACCATTAAACAAATTCTATTGCGATTGATTGATTTAATGACATCTTCTACATCAGCACTGCTAGAATGTTGCACTTCAGAAAACAATATGGTTTCAAAATCAATAGGAGCTCCAATTGCTTTTAAAACAGTTTGGACAGAGTTCATTAGTTCAGGATACACTCCATCACCTGGGATTAATGTGCATGTAATTCGGTCAGCTGGTATGTTGGAAAATTTATCCTGAAAATAAATAATTCAAGTTAACAAATAAAATAACAAAGGAAAAAATGTTTTACTTCATTTGATTCACTAGAAGCAAATGCCCTGGCGACTGGTGACTTGATGCTAATGGCTTTAGTGGCATCCTAGAAATGAATTTAAAATAATTAAGTATGTTTTATCTAATTGAATTATCCATAATTTTACCAAAGATGATGGGGTATGAAGACCCTTATGAACCAATAAATTTTGGGTTGACTGAAAAAAAAAAGAATAATATCTAGAAATATTCATATAATAGGTACATTAAAACAATTAATGAGACGGAACTAAGTAGAAAAATGCATAGTTCAATATTTTTTTTTATAACAGTTATTTTCGTACTTACCCTGTTCATTAATAGTTTCATTCCATTTTTTAGAATCGACATTTTGATTAAGGCGTTGGTTAAACAATATTTTCAGAAAAAAAAGTTGAAGAAATCACTAATTTTATTAGTCACCGTGTACCGGAGAAAAAAATTATGACACCCTACTGAGTAGTGAGTAGTTCAGTTGTAAATTGTAATGTATATTTTGAGATCACGATAATCGGTATCAAAGAAATAGAATCGATGTTCGCGGTGCCCAATGAAAATGTAGTTATCAATAATCATCGGATTACGATTGGTGTCAGCTCCCCAATCGTGTGTACTATAGCTTGCAGAGCGCATACTCACCAGCTGCAGTCACCCGTAATTGTGTTAGCCCTTTAGAGGGTAACAGCTGATATTAGATAAGAACGATAAAAAATTTTGCATTCGGCACCTAGGTATCGGCTTATCTGTAGGATGTGGCGACTCTTCTCAGTTTAATTCTTTTGTAAAATGTTAATTTGTCGATTATTTTGATATTTGAACGTCAAACAAGTCAATTGATTGAGAAATAAACTGTCAAGTTTAATCTTATAGATTCCTTTGTAAACAATGGATAATAGTCGTCGACTTATTATATTATATGGTAGTCAAACTGGATGTGCTCAGGAGGTAGCTGAAAGGATTTGGAGGGAATCAAAATGGTTAGCTTATTTCTGAATTTGATGATTTTTAATATGTGTAACCTATTATCATTTTGAAATAATTATTATAAATATATGGTTATCCTACCTAGAAAATGAAGACACTATAATAAATGTATAACTACTATTGAAAATTGTTAAACTATAATTATTTTTACAAGAAGCTAATAAAGAAAAAAAAATACTATTGAAATAAAATACTAAATATCGATAGAAACCTTATTTTTCTTTGAATAATAATGTGTAATGTAATTATAAAATCATCATATTAAAATAATATCTGTGTATTATTTAGGTTTCATTTTAATGGACCGGTAATTCCAATGGATGAATATCCTATTGATAAGTTAATTTTTGAAAAAAGAGTTATATTTGTTTGTTCAACTACTGGACAAGGTGATCAACCTGATAATATGAAAACTACTTGGAAATTTTTACTGAGAAAAAATTTACCGTCTAATTCTTTAACTAATGTTGAGTAAGGAAACATTGAACATTTTGTCCCAGAAGTTCAATTAAAATAGTTTTGATATTAAGTTTCTATTTTGTTTTTAATTATAAAATACATTTTAGGTTTGCTGTTTTAGGTTTGGGAGATAGTTCATATGCCAAGTTCAATCATGTTTCCAAAAAACTTTTTAGAAGAATTATACAATTAGGAGGAAAACCATTGTGTGATATTGGATTAGCTGATGACCAACATGATATTGGGGCATTAGCTGTTATTGACCCATGGATAGATAATTTATGGAATGTGTTAATTGAAAAACATCCTCTTACAAATGAATTAACACCAATAGATCGAAATTCTCTTCCGCCCCCAAAGTAAATTTTTTAATAAGTTAACCACATATTTTTCAATTTATGTACTTAAACATTATTTTTAGATGGAATGTTCACAGTTTATGTTCAAGTAGTAATATTTATATAAATGATAAGTTGCTAAATAACGATTTATTAAAACCAAATTCAACAACAGTCATTTGTTCATCGAATATTAAAACAACTGCTGAAAATCATTTTCAAGCAAGTTTTTACAGTATAATATTCACTAGTTAAATGTATTGATTGTGAAATATAAGAATTACATTATTTTATAGGATGTACGGTTATTGAAATTTGAATATTCCGAAAACAGTATAAAGTATTCTCCGGGAGATATTTTAATGGTTCGCCCTGTTAACTCTGAAACATCAGTGAAACGTTTTTTTCAATTATTCCAAAACAACAAAAAATTAAATGTTGATCCTACTACAATAATAAATGTGACACAACGCAGTGATGATATGCCTATACCTTATAATTTGTCCAAACCATTTACTTTATATCAATGTGCCAAATATTATTGGGATTTAAACGTAAATATTTAAATATTTTAATGAAAAAATAGAGCCTGATGTTAATAAAATGTATACAGTTTATACCAAATAGGTATGCATTTCAACTATTGTCATACTTCACGGATAGTGAATTAGAAAAAGAAAAGTTGCAGGAATTTACAACTGCCGAAGGACAAGATGAATTATACAGCTACTGTAATCGACCAAGAAGAACAATTCTAGAAGTATTATCAGATTTTCCTTATGCAACAGCTAATCTATCTTTAGAATACCTCTTTGAAATATTTTCTATGATACGCCCGAGAGCCTTTTCAATTGCTTCAGCACCTTCTGTGAGTATTAATTTACTAATAAATTACTTACAAATACTATAATTATGATACAACAATAAATAGTAAATATGAAAGTTATTTGCAGGATTTATGTTAGTTGTTAGTTGATTATAAATGCAGGTATTTGGTTAGTAGAATTGGCTTACTAAATGTACTATTGAATTGCCGTATGATTTCAATGAAGCTTATCAAATTGATATTTTCTATTTAGAATTCAATATTTATTGTACCATAGATTTTATAATATTTTTAAATTAATTATTTTGTATGATGATTAGGGCTAGGATAGTATTGAATTTATCATTTTTTTTTAGGATTTACAGGACATAGCTTTTCAATCACAAAATGTGATTTGGTCATATACGAGTCCAAATATATAGTTTTTATTTTGCTTTTTTTTTGCATTTTTTGTACTTTTATGAATATAGAGTCATTTTGTAGCATTTTTAGGTCATTTTTTCAATTTTACGGGCATTTTTTATACTTTTTTGAAATCTAGGTAATATTTTTTCATTTACACTAGATGTTCTCGATAAAAGTTTTGAATTTGTAACAGAAATAATATCATATTCAATATTTCAATTATAGAAACAGTATAGAGAATAATCTTCGATACCGCGAGTTATCTTAATCGTTAAATTAAATGACAGTGATGTGGAGAGTACAGTGTGTAGTAGTCACATAATAGTGCATGATAAGTCCAAACTTCAAACTTTATTATTCATATCAAGAAAATCCTAAATTAACATTTTTTTTGCTATTTTTTATAATATTATAATTTAAACAATTTTGTACCCAAATATTAATTAATAAATAATAATTAATAATTATAATGCATTTTTATAACATTTTAAAATCATTTTTATCTTTTGAGCATTTTTTAAGGTCATTTTTAGGTTATTTTAAGGTCATTTTAGGTTATTTTAACGACATTTTTTTAGGTTTTTCGGGTCATTAAAATCCTAGCCCTAATGATGATGATAAGACAGTCCAATTGCCAATAATTTACTAATTCTCTAAAATCTCTAGGGATTTATCGATAATAATTTTCAAAAGTTATTAATCATTTTGCTTTTTTCAATAATGATTTAATTTGAAAAAAAATTAAGTTTAATATTTATAATTTGCAAAATTAAATAATTTTTTTTCTAAATACAATTTAATTCTAGTTTAGACTATTAAGCATATTTTTATAAGTTGTAAATGTTCATACTAATTAATTCAAATTCTAGTTCATTCAATTTGAAATTATTTTGTTTATAAATATATACATTTATAATTAACTGTTTATGAAATGTGACTTTAGGTACACTTAAATGAATTACATTTACTTGTTGCTGTAGTTACTTATAAAACAAAATTATTGGCTAAGCGAATTGGCTTGTGTTCAACATGGCTTGCTAGTTTAAAATGTGGTGATAAAATTCCGATTTGGGTTCAGAAAGGAACTTTTAAATTTCCATTTAATCGAGTAAATATATTAATATTAACATAATACTTGTATTTTTGTATTTTAAACAAAGTATTTATGTATTAGTATTTTTTTTTTTTTTTAGTCAAGTTGTGCTATAATGATTGGACCTGGAACTGGTGTGGCCCCATTTCGAAGTTTTGTGCACGAAGCTGTAGCAAAGGGATATGGTGATTCAGAAACGTTTCACTTATATTTTGGTGCTAGAAACCGATTGGGTGATTTTCATTTTGCGAATGAATGGGAAAAATTAATAGCTGATAAAAAATTATCATTATATACAGCATTTTCAAGAGATCAAGATTATAAAATGTAAATTTTTAAAAAAGTTGTATTTATTTAATATACTAATAGTTGTTTAATAAGTGATACAGTTCAATGCTACTAAGGGTTTGGTGGGTAGATTAAATAAATACAACTTTTTAAAAATCTGAATAGTGTTTTGTTTATGAAATTTTACAAAAATAATTATCTGACCACGAATTAATTATCAATATTATGTTTTGACAATTAAATAATAATATTGCAATAAATAACAATATTACTATTTTTTGTGTTATAAGTTATAACATTCTTCAAATTAACAGTGTTGAAAAATAAATCAGACTATCTATAAACCTAAAAATAATAATTTAGTGCAGATTTTGTTCCTGATTATCTAATCTAAACAATTCATCATAACTTAGAAAGGCACTTAAGTATTTTGAATATTAATTGAACATACTTTATATATATCTTCATATATTATCATGATATTAATTTATTATTATTTTTGCAGTTATGTACAGCATATTTTGGAACAAAACGAAGAAAAATTATACAAGTTACTCTCTAGTAAAGAATGTTATGTGTTTGTTGCTGGAAATGCTAAAGACATGCCAACAGCTGTTAAAAATGTATTTATAAACATATTTGAAAAAAATAAACATTTAAACAATACTATGTCCATAAATACATTTGATATGATGGAAACTAGTGGATTTTATCAAACTGAAACCTGGATTTGATGTTTTTACGAACAAAATGCTCATATTTAAAAAAAAAAATAATATATATTCATAATATCAGAAACACACAATGTATCTATAATATAATATTATTTGTAACTGCTAAGTTAATATTTTTATCATATACATTAATATTGTATAGAACAAATTGTTATTTTATACTTCTTTTCCATTAAAATTATGGTAACGGCATTGCCTCAATTACAATGTTATTATACAAGTAGTATAGAAAAAAATACTATGCATATTATTTTAATAATGTAGGTAAAAAAGATGAAATTTTTACTCAAAAATTTGTAAGTATACCTGTACATAATAAAGTGATTACAAATAAAAATTTCCATTTTAGTTTCTTAGTGAAACAAAGTATGTACCTATTGAGTTTTTATTGATTGGTGATTTATTATAAGTATGCAACTATTATAAGAGAACTTTGAAAGTTTTTGTTTTTTATAAGTATCTATCTGGAAAAATTAAAGTTCTTGATAAAGAAATTTGAAAGTGTAATTAAGTCTTACTAATTTATTTAATTCAATGCTCTGAAAAAAATCTTAATACTGTTTGTCAAATGTCAAGATTATTACTACAAGCAATGATAATAAGATTTTTGATTCTGATCATCATATGTATTAAATTAAATTTACAACTACTCACAATGGTCAAAGTATAGAGGATGGCATCCCTCCACTTTTTATAATTTTTATTTTTCATCCGAACACTTAACCAAAATTTATAATCCTCCTTTTAATTTATTTTAATAAAAATTGCATTTTCACCCTAAATTTTTTTTGTATGATGTTTAATGTTTATTATTACTATAGTTATATAAATTATCTGTACAAATTATAACTTCTATATTTTTTTATAAGAAAAAATATTTTATTATGTTTCATCAAAACTTCATAAAAGTTATAAGAATAAAATCAATATTATCAAAGTTTGGCTGAAAATTTAAAATCTAGAATGTTATGCTTTACTTCATCTCATAAAGTTTCATTATGTAATAAAACAAATTTCTAGAAGTTTTCTAGAAATCTTCAGAAACGGCATTTCAAATTTGATATACTACCTGTATACAGGCGATACAGAAATTAAATAGACATAAAATATATTTAAAATACATGAAAGAGAGTCTGCCAGAGATTTTCATTAGTACGATGATGATAAATCTATAACACCATTACACCAAACACCTTTGTGTAAATTTAATAGGTTACTTATGTAAAGTCTTGGATTTATAAATGTAAAGGAAGACAATACCCAATGTGTTCCTAAGCAAGCAATCAGGGCCGGATTGAGGGGAATCGGCCCACCGAGATATACGATTTAGTGTGGCTCAAAATTAAGTCACAGGCTCATTATTTTCAAACAACTATAATATTACTTTTTATTTATTCACTTACGTCTTCGTCACCATAAAAAAAAAAACAGAAAAATCCATATAAAAATGTTTTTGCTTTATTTTAAACAATAACTAATTAAATTAGACATTATAAATTATTATATTACCTATTAGATTAAATTGAAAATATACGTTTTTCCCAAAAGAAAACACATGCATTTTCTTTATCAATTATAATTATAGTCATTTAAATAGAACGTTTAAATACCTAATGTTAATAAAAAAACTTCTAAGTATTTAATATTATTCTAAATAATTCTTGAAACAATTTTGAAGTAGAAATTAATAAATGGCTAACCTGTGTTTTCACATTTAATATGAGTAACATTTGACATTATTATATTATTATCATACAACTAATTTAATTAAATAAAAATTACACGTTTAAGATGTTCATAGCTTATCTTTGTTTTCATACAAAATATTAATTTATTGCTTACATTATTTTATTAATACGAAAAAATAACATTCTTATTGCAGTTAAACACTTTTATTATAGTATCAGTTATAACCAATATATAAATTGATTTACTGTAAGTTGGTTATAAACCAACCATCTAATGCAATATTAATTAATTTATAGTTTCAAAGAATTGGATATTAAACGACTTTGTTGAGATACAATACCAATTAATGTTTCATGATCAATACGTATACTAAAATATCATTTTCAACAGACATCAATCAGAATGTTTCTAATTTTGATTGACCCAAACAATTATTATTTAAGTGGTTTAAAATAAATTTAAGTTTAGAAAATGTTATTTCACATCTCACCTGTGAACAAGAAAGAGTTTATATTATATTTTATACTCATGTTAGTACTATTTTTTTATTATAATATAAAAATAACATAATGGCCCAAACACTCATGACCGGCCCATATTTTAAACGGCCCACCGAGATTTTCTCGGTAGCTCGCCGGCACAATCCGGGCCTGCAAGCAATTTGTTTTAACCAGTTGGGAACAAATGTAAAAACCATGACAACAATATGTTTTTTCATAGACAAGGCTTGTTTTTTATTTTTTAACTAAATATTTGTTTACAATAACATTAAAATACATTTCAAAAAGCTTCAATATTAATGCATTTTTTCGTAAGAGTCAATAATAATGAATTAAATACTTGTTTATTAATAATAATTTTGTTAAAATGTAATTGAGTTTATTTTATTTTCATCTCTTTTCTTTCTGAACTATCAAATTTTATTGTTACATTTAATATTATACCTAATAGTATTCAATAGATTATTATTAGTGCTATCCTATACTAACTAAACCAATGTAAAATAAAAGCTGTTAGCCCAGTGAATCAACAAAAAAAAAATAATAATAATATTCTCTATTATAACACATAAAACATTGCTCTGTATAAATTTCAATTGGATACCCTGTGTATAAAATTGTATTAAGAAAAAATATCTAGGGATTTAAATTTTAACTCATTTTCCTCTACCTTTGAATATCAAAGTTATTATAGATAAGAGGTAAAAAAAAATATAGACATCATTTCACTTATTATGAGCTACTTTGACTACTCCTATCTTATTTACTTGTTGGGGTTTAAAATTTTAATTTTAAGAAAGATAATTATTTTTAATAAAACTTAAATGATTTTTTTTGTATAAAATCCTTATTAGGTTTTAAATTCTAAGTTAGTAATTTATGTTTTTACCAAACGATTTATCAAATAATTTTATATTTAGTGTGTTCAGAATTTCATCATCCTATATCAATATCTTGTCTTTTGAATAGCAAAGCAATATAGTATCTACAGCCGCAGGGCCCCCACAAGGGGGTTGGGGTCAGGAAGACCCATGGTACTGGGGCCCAGACTTTCGAGGGGTCCGGTGTTCATGCAAATAATTACTTCAATATACAATAAAAAATATTTCAAATACATTTTGATCATATTATACATGACTTTGCGCAGAAAAAAGCAAGAAAAGCAAAATTTAGTTAATATAGAAAGTAGAAATTAGAATTTAAATGATAATGTGTATTAAGTAGGTATTATGATTTATAAAACTACCAGAACTATACATACATACACTCAATTATCATACAGTATAAGTTATAATAATCACATTATTTTATTTTTACCTAACAAATTTTTTATACATTTTTTTTCAAGATTTTATTTTTTAACATACATTTTTAGTTTTTACTATGTATGTAATATTACACATGTTTTAAATTTATAAAGGATACCTATCAATTTGTTGACATTTTATTTTTTAATTATAACTACTCCTATAATCTATACATAAATCTAATATTTAAGGTCTTGAAGTAATTGAAGGGCTTGCTGCAACAACTAGATAAATCCACTTCTTCCCAAAACTCACTTTTTTTGCGGAAATGTATAAAAAAAATTTTTCTTGAAAATCAGACGCAATAACCAGTTAAATCTGATTAATAGTGATGGAGTTATTTAAAGAAATGCATTTATCGTGTTTTGTAATTTGCTGCAGTGATGACACAGGGTTCCTGTGTTTACTTTTTTAGAGGCATAAGCTGTCATTTGATATTTACATATAATAATAGGCAATAGCATTAAATATGCTACAAGATTCAAGAGCAAAATCAACTTTATTTAAGAATTAATAAAAATTAATGTGCTTTTCGGTGCAACAACCAGATAAATCCATGTTCCCTACAACTTTGGCGAACAATATTTCAATACCAAACATTTTTTTTCAACTCTAACTTCAAAGATGTATGTATAAATGAGTAAAGAATTCAAATATATTTCATTGACAGGATTTTAGCATAAATAATAATTTTTTAACTAAATTTACATTGTCTTGAAAAATTTCAAAAAAATGGATTTATTTGATTGTTGCAGCAAGTCCTTCAATTCATCTCGAAAAATTAATTGTTATGATAGAGGGGCCTGGATTTAGTTCTGTACTCAGGTCAAAAATATGATGTGGGGGCATGTATACAGGCATAATCATATTGACTTTTATTAATATTGGATTAAAAGTATATGAAAAATAAGTATTTATAGATGAAAATAGCAATCTTTTAAAATGTAATAACAAAATTAGTTACGTTAGGAATGTTGTATTTCTTAATAAAATTAAATAGTTTACTAAGTTAGAGATACAGTAGAAGTTAGCGTCGATATGTACCAATAAATTATTAGTATAATATATTTTATTAAGATATACATACATACCTACCTACTAATTTCTATAATATTAATAACACACATGTAAAACAATAAATAGTTATCCAATATATTTGTGACGCATATGTAATAGGTACTCATTTAATTAATTTTTGATTTTTTTATACTCTACATTTAGTGATTACCTATTGATTATTTTAAAACACATTACTGGGTTAAATTTTTAATGTCAAATGCTTAAAAAAGTTTTTGATTTTCAAGCATTTGAATACTATGATTGTAGCAGATGCCAGATAGGTAGTAATTTTTTTTGTTACGTGAGCATAAAAATTTTATTTTAAGAAGCAATGAAAATGACTTTTTTTCATAGAGCAGACATCAGATAGTAAGTTTTTTTGTTAAAATTTAATGAATAAACATGTACCTACTTATGTATAGATATCAGATATGTTGTGTACTTGTGTCTAATATGTAAAATATTGGTTAGTACTTAGTAGGTTAAGACGTACCTATTTACTTTTTTTTGGTTAGGGTACACTATACAAGTAAAAATCTTCCATGTTCAGCAGAACCATGGTACACATTTAAGAATCAATATAAAATAAAAATTTGAACTCATAGGTATTGCTACATACATTGATACTCACATACGTACTTCTTCAAAGGAACCCCCACATTTTTTTCAATTAGGTAGGTAGGTATCTATTAAAGAAATTAGACTGCTAACATTTATACAAAGCCACATTTCAAAATAAATATATTTTTGAGCATTTAGATTTTAGGTGTGCCTATATAGGTACGCCCCGTAGTTTTTAGCCATAAGAAAAGATACTATTGCTTACTTCGCTTGCATATTCTACTCTTATCACCCGAATAGTGTTATAAATTACGTTTGGGCAAGGTAATTATTTTTAATAGACTCAAGCACCTGACATAGGTATGGATTATAAGAAAATGACGGGGAAGATATATCTGTGTCATGACTCATAAGTCATAAGTTTTATCGAAGAGAGGTGAAATGAAAATTAATATGTGCGGGGATTGAGAAAGTAATTGTCAGTTTAGAAGAAATTATGGTTGGTGTTTAAACTTTTGCGACACACAACACACGAGACTGAAATAACTCACGACGACACTACCATCCTTTCCACAGCCACACAATATACCTAGTATTGCGAAATACTATATTAAATATATGGATTTGATTGTTTATCTGTTAAATATTTAACCAATGGATTTTTGTACTTTAGGCCGGTTCTTACAATGTCCGGTTAAGTGCCTGTTAACGGTTAACCAACGGTTAGTGGGATGTTTACCGGCAGAATTCCGCAGGTTAAGTGTCCGTTAACTTTAACCGGACATTGTAAGAACCGGCCTAAGTGTAAAATTTTATAATGTGCCGGTCAGAGACGTATTCAGAAATTTTTCGCCCGGGTGCTTATGTTTTTCCACGCCCGCCTCCCCGCCTCAAAAAAAAAAAATAATAAAAATATTTGACTTTTGCCACCTACCGAGCGCGTTGGAGTTTACTTTCATGTGACCATAAGGAGTTCCATTTCCAGAAATGGAGGCTTAGACCAAATCCACATAAAACCATGATAACAACATTGCACCTTAACAACAGGGAAGCCAATTAGGAAATATCAGTCATTTTTGCGGTGAAAAAATCAAAAATTAAAAGACACCCGTGTATCTTGGCATCACTCTGGATCGGACGTTATCGTTTAAGACACATCTGCATAAAGTATCAGCAAAACTTAAAACTAGAATTGGGCTCATCAATAAATTAGCTGGCACTACATGGGGAAGCTGCTACACACACCCTGCGGACTTCCTCCCTAGCCTTGGCTTACTCGGTCGCAGAGTACTGTGCCCCAGTGTGGGCAGGAAGCGCTCACACAGAGGTGGTAGACATCCAACTAAGATAGGTGTTGCGCACAATTTCAGGTACAGTCTTGAGCACAATAAAACAATGGTTACCCTACCTGGCCAGCATAGAACCCCCACACATAAGGAGACAAAATAGTGTGGTAAAAGAAAAAGACAAAATCGATAAATACCAGGAGTTGCCAATACACGAAGATGGAATTATAAACCCGAGGCTCAAGTCTCAAAAACCATTCTTATTTAGAGCTCGAATCATTATCGAGATGAGGGAAAATACTCCCGATGTGTGGCAGGCTGAATGGCAGTAAGAGAGGGCCCCTCCTTGGGACGACTATGAGTCTATACTCTATACCATAAAGTTTTTCATCAGTTTTAAACTTTAAAAGTACCTTTATAAATAATTATTGAGGAATCCAATCATTATGAACCTTTGAATGGAGATTAAACATGTTTTGAATCTTTTGGTAAAAAAAATATCTTCTTTACCTGTCAAGGAAACTGTAAACAGATGTAATAAAAAAAACTATCTACTGACAATTCGAATAAAAATGATAAAATATATAAGCGGTATATTTTTATACCAACGCTTACCTCTGAATCGTTTAACTAAAGAAATGATCTATCATTTATTTAATTTGAATACAGCCATTCCCATTATCTCGTCCAAGGAGCGAAGTACATCATTTTTTATACTAAGTGACCAGCAATGGCACCCTTCATATTAAATTACTTTTTCTATTTCATTTTGTACTAACTATAATTTTAAATTAAACTGAATGTAATTAATAACCGCATACCAACATTGCAACATAATTAATTGTATAGTTTTACTTTTTAAGTCTCATTTATACAAAAATTAACATTTTTTGTCTATATTGTAGGTGTATCATATCTTCATACACAACTGAAAATATAAATACGTATATTATATACAAAAAAATGCATAAATTAAATTCCAAATAAGAACATATTTTGATTCTATAATTTATATTCTTCATATAAAATATTAATCAATGCTTGATTCCAAATTATTATTAAAAAACTATTACTTTAAGATTCAATTTAACATCAAATTGGTACCTACCTTCATCAGAAATATTGTCGAAAAAAAAGTTTTTTGAAATAAAATGTAGATTTTAAAAAGTATTTTTTTGAGGTGGATAGTGGAATTTTAGGGGACTAAACTCTCCTGAGCTCTCACCAAAGTTCGCCTATGAGATACGTATAAATATGTGTACAATGTATCATGTATGACTGTTCTGCCTTCTGCATAATAATGTTTACAAATCTTTATTAACTACTACTGTATTTAGTTATTCAGTTTAATAAATCCCTATAAATTATAATACCATGCACTGTATCAAGAGCAAGCATGAACTCTAATTTCTGATTCTTCTCTCGGTCCTGAGGGCTGAGGTAACAGCTCAAAATCCGAATCTGAACTCTTCGACAATCTTCTTTGAAATTGAAATGGTTAAGTGAACGGTGGTGGTCACAGTGGTGCCGGACCATTTTCCGCAATATCTTTGAAAACTGTCGTTCGAATATACCGCTAGTGTCGCTAGCGTCGTCGCAGAATTAATGTCAGACGAGCCAACAACAACAAAGCGATCGGACGTAATCGGAATAAATTTTTTATTTTTTTTTTTTGTTTTCGTCGATTTTCTCCAGTTCCGTCGGTCGTTATGTGAACATTAGAATAAGTCATCGGCAAACCGACATAGTTTGTTTAATATTTTTAATATCAACGAGCCGCGTGCGCGCCAAGGCACATACGACGCGTCGTCGAAAACCAATTTTGGGAGTTGAATTGTCCGGGAAGTTGTACGCAAAATGTCGAATGTCGCCAATACGTTCAAACATGATTACATAGGTGGTGGAAAGTATCGTGTCGTCCGGAGGCTCGGCAGCGGGTCTTTCGGCGAGATATTCCTTGGACTCAATGTTATCAACGGCGAGGTATAATATGTGGATTTAATTTTTATTGTTTTTGGCCGTATTGTGTACACAGAGTGTTATGAATGTGTGATTGTATGTGTGTTGTGTGCGCGCGTGTGTGTAAATTTATGTATAAGTAATATATATATATTTATATATCTATATATGTGTGTGTTTTAGTGGATATTTGTACCTATGTGTGAATGTGAAATTAATTGCCTATGGAACTATATAAGTAAACTGCCTGATAAATGTATATGGGAAATTGGGCAAAATGACACACTTAAGTACACTTGTGATATAATAGCGTTGTGGGTTTTTATTTTATTGTATTATAAATTTACCTGTCTAGTTAATATACTTAACCTTTTGCTTATAGATGTATAGATATTTGGTAGCAACTAAGAGATCTAATATTCTTGTTATGATTATGTGTTAAACCATAATATACTATTTGAAACAATATTTTTAAACTTAAATAATTTCTTATCTTAGGTACTTTCATATATTTTATAATCTTGTATTTGGTAAAATATATCTACTGTCCTGTCTTAATTTTAACGAAAATAATTATTTTATTATAGGTATTAGGCATTAAAATTAGAATAAACTCAAAATTAGCTATAAATCAAATTTTGTGCATTAATAGGTACCTAATTTAAATTAAACAATAATATAATTCATCTTAATTTTTAAATAAATGTTAAAAAACACACATTAAAATATTTATCTAAAAAATTAATAATTATTTGGTGAAAGATGATTTTTATTTGAAACGCAAAAAACTGATTGAAGATAACATACATTTTATAAGTAGGTAGGTAGGTAGGTTAGAATCTTATCTGGTTTCAGTTAAAGGTATTTATTTAATTTATGTATAGGTAGATACTTTAATATACTACGTTTACATATTTGTATTTTTAATGTAATGATGATAGAAATACATTTTAACTGAAACTATGACACACACACACACACACACACACATTTATAATGAATACATAAATGGATAAAATTGAATTGATAGAAATGTATGCCCATAGGTACTTCCAATTATTGGTCTATTTGATTTTACTTGTGTTCTTAATTAAGCCATGAAAAAATAAAAACCAATATCATTCATAAGTGTTACTTTTATAATTGAAAAAAAAAAAAATTTTAAATTGATAAACTATATACTCCAAAAAAAAGCTTTACTGTAAGTCATAGATATGTTTACAAATTACAAACATTGCTCATTTTTATCTATTTAAAAGTTAAGCGTCTTATTAAAGAACTTAAAGAATTATATTAAATTATTTAATGAAGAATTAATTTTTCAAAAGTTTCCAATGCTAATATTTTAAGCCATTTTTCTGTAGGTATGATATTAGAAATAGATAATTTGTGTGCCCAATTAATAATTAGAGTTGACATTTCAATGTTACATAGGTAGGTATATATAATATATGTATTTAAAAACCAATAAATTATTTAAAATTTATGCTGTATTTGTCATTCAATCTAACTTTAAACTTATTAAATTTAAATAGTTATCAAATCAGAAACTAATGTTTTTTTCAAAGCAATTTTGGAGTCTGCATTAAAAAAAAAAAATGTTCTTTTTCTCAACGCATACTTTTAAAATTTGAAAACATATTTTATGCCTCAAATGTAACAAATTTATTGAGGACCTACTGGTTTGCTATTGTTTAGAAATAATATTAAACAGTTATTAATTCAAATTATGAGTTTAATTCAATTTAATGGTTTCTCTAATTATTTTGTGACATTGCTTGGTGTATTGCAAATAAAATGTTTTTAGGAAAATAATTCAAGAATTTCCTAAATAAAAATGCATTTTTTATATTTTGTGATTAGTGGCAACTTGAAGGGATTGTATTTGAATCTTGTTATTCAAGAAAATATGAGTGGGTGTTTTGTGGTTAGAAAAGTTATACCTGAAACAATTTTAGAATTTCTACTGTAGATAATTAATCAAATAAATCAAATTTATTTGTATATTGATAGCCATAAGGATAGGTGTAAGGATGATAGGGAACTTTTGGGCCATATTATATGTACCTTTTCTCTAATTAACTATTATTTACTGCTAAAAATCTAAAAATTAAATATTATTAATGCAGCGAGAACATTTTTTGATTTGGGTAGTATCAAAATAGGAATATGTGAGAATTAAAAGAAAAAAGTTTGAACCGTCACTGTGTGAGAACTTCTATGATTTGTGTAAGTATGTTACTAATTTTATCAATAGGTATTATTTACTATTTATATAAATTAAATATCCGAAAAATCTCGTCAAAAACATTTTAATTTGCGATAGAACAGTACCTAAAAAATAATTTTTCCAATTTAGGTATTTATCTGTTATCTATTTTCAGTATCAACAACATAGATTGGTTTTAAATTGTAATTTGAAATATTTCCTATAATTTTTTATTTTTATACTATGTTTTATTATTCCAAAACAGTAGATTTAAATATATGATTTTGATATGATCAAGCATATAAACCTTGAAATTGGGGCCTTGATAATAGCTAGAGTACCTATTAGCTATTCAGGTCCAAGGTGTTAAATATAAAAACAAAAATTGTTTATTCTTTCTCAAGTACTTATATAAATCTATGTTCCAATGAACCTGCATCTATAGAATGTACTATGTATCATATGTGTGTATTTTTATTACTCATGTACATTAATAGTAGGCACTTTCGTATTATGTGCATATGCCATATTTGTTATACTGTCTGTTAGGTATTATTTTTTTACATTCTAAAATTGACTATCTACCTATTGTACTCTGATAAGGTAAAAAAAAATTGAAAAGGTTAGGTTTGTTATTGATATTTTTTTACTAAATTTATAATCTCTCATATAATGTTACTTTTTAAATAGTACACAGCCACGCAGGTTTTTAATGTAACTACCTACATTTATTTGTAATTACGAAATTAAAATTTGGTTTTTGAATTGAATAATGCATCAGTTTTTTTTTAAATTTTATGATTTAACATTTAAATTTTTGATTAATATACATAACTTTATGAAGTATATTAGAACATTTTACTATTATTATTTGTGTATTATTATTGAAGTATTTGCAATGATTTTTCTTAAATTAAACATAACTTCAATTAATTTTTTTATGTTCAGTTCTTCTGATATAACTATAATAATAGATTATAATTTATTCTACTATAAATAAATCTAAAAAAAAAAAATATATATTATCATTATAGGTACCTACTTAAAAATAACTTATAAATACATAATAATGTCAAGTCTTAATTCTATATTCAGGTTTTATTTAAACATTTGAGATAAAACACATCTATATAAAGTACCTAATAAGTGCACATATGTATTTAAAACCAATTGAATATTGGATGTGGAAGTTTGTCCTTCATCATTGTGTTCCTCAAAGAAGACACTAATGATAAGTGTTATGTATATTGGGGAGAATCGAGGGGAGAATATTTTGATAGATATTTTTGTAAGTGTTCACAAGTATATTTGAATTAGAGAGATAGATTAGGAGTTGAATACTTGACACATGATAGTCCTGTATTATTATTATTTAAAATTTGAAATCTACGATAATAATTCTTGGTAGAGTTGAATAACTACTTTTTGAAGTTTAATGTGTTTGTGGGTTGTTCGTAATAGTACACACAATTATTTTGAATGATAATTTAAATTTATGCAAATACAACGCTCACAAAAAAACTAAAAATAAAAATGTATAAATGTATTAGAAATAGTAACGTAATCAATGTTGATACAAAAAGAAATAATAATAATAATACATGTTCTTAAAAACAATAAAAAATAAATAAAAAATAAATAAATAAATAATACATATTTTACTACCTAATATTTTAATAATAATTTGATTCATGAGATGTTAGTTGATGCTATGTAACATTTCAATTTAATGTTTATTGGTGACACAAATGAAACTTAATTTAAAGATAATTTCAAAATTATGATTACAATTTTTTTTAGGAATTTAAAATTATTGTTTTTTTTATACTAAAAAGTGAAATATTTAAAATTATTACTTAATACTTTTTATTTACAACGTCTTTTATGTCACATTTTTTTATAAATATATTGGATACTGATGAATCATAAATAATATATTAGTTACTCAAAATATAGTTGATTTAAAATTGTATAATTACCTATATATTTAAGATTCTGGTTAAACTGAATATTCTATTTGTTTTATGATGATTTTAATGAATTAATTACAATTTAGTCTTAACTTCAAAAGCTATAGTTCTAGAAACATGCCATTTTCACCCGAAATAATTATTTTTCAAACTTGACAAGTTTCAAAACTAGTTAGACCATTTTTGGGCTATATGTGCAATTTTGAAAATCTATTAATATTTTTAATCCTTAATATTAAGTCATGAAAATTAAATATAACTTAATTAATTAAATGTATTAAAAAATCTCAAAAATTGTTTTGGAAGTTTTTCAAGTTAAAATTGTAATTATTGTATATTATTCTGTATCAATTATGATACATTTACTAATATAAATTAGATGAGCTCATCTAAAAATGATGTACTCTAAGTGCTATTAATAAATCATCACATCATAAATTAAATCATATCGTAAATCACCAATTTTTTGTCTAGGAATTAGCGTTCATTGTTCTTCATGGACAAACTTTGATTTTTAATTTCCTCTTTCTGGCTTTCTATAATATTATAAAAAATGTGTAAAAAAGATTATCCATTATACGCACAGTAAATTATTTTGTGTTATAAGCATATAATTTTTCTCACTGGGTATTTTTTGAGTATATTATTGTTTCTGAAAGGTTTGTGATTGTTTAAATTTGTTGTTTACAATTTAAGATTGGCCTAATTTAATAATTAAATTATGATAATTATTTCATTATCAAATTATGTTATTTTTCATATAATTATAAATCTATCACTGAAATATGAAACACTATTTCATTCAGTGGGTGCTAACTAACATCTTAATTCTAGTTAATTAATTTCTAGGGTTGCATATGTTGTATTTCTATAATGATTATTACCTTATTAAAAACTATATCATCACACTACTTGAATGGATAGAAATTTATATTTTGTATTACTTAATTTATTATATATTTTTCTTTGAAATATATTAACAAATGTTAATTAAAAAAAATTGAATTGTCAAGTTAGTATGATATAGTCGTTTGCAAATTATGCAAATAAGTTTTGTTTACTTTAAATTCGGTCTTAAGAATCAAATTTATATCATATTTACCAATGATAGTAATTGTATGAATACAAAATTATTTTCTTGCTCAAAAACTTTTTAACGTTTATTAACTCAATGTATAAAACTAATTTTTCATCATTAAATCAGGTTTATGCTTCAGTTTTAGTTATTAAGATATTTTCGTAATGGCTATACATTTTTTGTTTATTTAGAATTTTATCTCATTTTTATTTATTTTTTAGGTTAAAATTTTTTCTTATAAATAATTTAATAATTATTTGTTTACTGTAAGTGTACTAATTGAGTAACATTTGTCAAATTGAATTGGACTTAACTATATGTAATAATTGAAAAAATAAAAATAAATATTTTTACTGATTTTTAAATTTTTAAATTAGGACTTACAGTTTTAATTGGAGGTAATAATAAGTGTTAGATATTATTTTCTCGAAAAAGCTGATGTTAAATTTATTTTATCCAAATAAGAATGTCCAAATATCCAAATAATATACTCCATATTTCTTTTTTTTACTCAATTTTTGATGTCTCATTTTTTCCACATTTTAGTGATTATAACGAAACCAATTCATTAATTAGATAGGCATTTAGTTTACAAATTAATATTTTGAATCATAAATATTTCATACAAGGACAGAGTAATTCTGAAGATAATTTGTTTTTGCCCTGGAGACTATCTAATGTTCTCAATTTATCTTAACAAATCTTCTCTTAATTAACACGAATATTTTTTTTATAAAAAAGTTATATTTTTCTGTTAATTGTAGATATATAAAGAAAAATAATGCATTTTAAGCAACTGTTTATTTGTTTTAAGTTAACTTTTTAGTATTCTATTTTGTGTTTTTAAGTGTTATCACATATTTTTCATTTCAAAATAAAAACAATTTAAATTATTTTTTGTTTTATAATTGTATTATTGAATTAAAAAACAAAAATAGTTAAATTAATGTTGAATGAAAACAAGGTAAATCATTGCTGTCTTACTTTTGAAGTTAATTTAAGTGGTTATACTTGATAGAAAGAATCTCATTCTTAGATTTTCACCTTTTTTGTATTAAAATTAGTTTGAATCATTTTTTCCTTTTTCAAGAAATTAATATTTGGATTATTTATGGCTCTTGAAAATGTATTAAAATGTATTGAAGTTAACTAGTGCAACAGATGAATTTAAAAAGGATTTTTTTTTTTTCATTCTTTCAGAGTATAGTCATTAATTAATTCTTTGTATTTGTTAAAATTGTTATTCCACTTTTAGTATTTAAATAGACTAATGGATAAAAATAAAATTCCACATTATAATTGTGTTTTAGGAAGTGGCAATAAAATTTGAAAGTGCAAAAGCTCGTCATCCCCAACTACAATATGAAAGCAGACTCTATAAAGTATTACAAGGAGGAGTTGGGATACCACACATGAGGCAAGTACTTAACAAAATAAAACAGTTTTGGTAAAACATAATTAATATGTGTAGTATTTGTCAATTATCAGTAATTTTTAAGTATATTTACTAATCATTATTACATTGTTGATTTTTAAATGTTAAATTATATTTAGGTATGTTTTATTTTACATTTAACAGTAAATTGACTGTTATTTACTTATTATCTATCAAATATGTGTATTAACAGTTAAATTATTTAAAGAAACAAAAATAAACAAAAAAGTCATTTATTAATAGTAATAATAATACCAATTGTTATTATATTAATATTTGATTGTTTAAAATCTATAAGGATTAATTTTTTTTTACACTACTTATCTGCCCTAAGACATTTTTTAAATATACCTTTAAGCTTCCTATTTTATTTAATATTAATTTTAATGCAAGACTACATTCTGCATGAATTTTTATAATTATAGGTATCTACAGCAAAACCTTTTTTTAAATATTATACTCGATTTTGAAATTATTTTTTTGCTGACGCCTAGCGTCACACTGGTGCCTAAAAATCTTGTGTTATTAAAATATGAATTGATGATTGACAATGTTGTTTATAGTATACAATATGTTTATAGTATATACAATTTGCGTATTTTCTGAAGTATATTAATTTTGCTTTTGTGTATTTTCAATACATTTATTACTCCCATACTTTATAATAATGATTATTGTTTGGGTACTTATTGATTCTCATTATTTTTAAAAATAAGTCGTCTTATATTGCAGTTTAAAAAATGTTTTGACGGTCACTTTAATCAACATAAAATGGTTATTTTAAAATACTTCAAGTTTAATACTGCTATATCAATAAATTAAGTTATGTGACGACTAATAAAATAATATTGTGGTGTTTTACTAAGTTTGAATAAAAACCGCTTGGAACTATTCATTACATTTATCAAGTTTTTTATGTTTTTCTGCAATTTTTTCTCCTGGAGCGCTGTACCTACTATTGTTGTAGACTGTACAAAATCTTTTCTGTTATCCATAAATGTGACAACGTTGCGTACGGTACTGCGCTGGGTCCCGTAACCTGGCAACGTCGGGAGGGCCATTAAACCATCATCATTGTCTTCGGCTGGGGCCGTCAGCTGCGAACTTGCACTGTTATACTGTTGTAACAGCAACATGCTTACATGCCCTCTCTATGCACTCCATGTTTTATAACAGTGCATCGGTGTGAAACAGAAAGATTGGTTTTTCATTATAATTTAAAATCGAAAATAGCATATAATATCTATTTATATGATTTTTGGGAAAAATTTAAGTTGCTGGACGCTGGTTGATATTTACGAAGTGTATTTGATTTTGATTGGGTTGTGGTCACACTTCTTATATGTATTTGCATACTTCTTTGCAGTCTACCACTTATACAATAGTGGTTAATAACTTAATAACCTGATAATTTAATAATCGAAAACAATTTAATCTTTTTTCATTATTCTTAAGTTAAGTTGAAAGTTGATTATTTTTAAAACAAGTTCTTATTAAATGTTCAATATTGTAATTCTTGATGTAAAGATTATTTTAAGATCCTATATAAGCCTACCCGATATCGGATATGGTTTATGATGTTCATCTACCTTTATTTACATTATTTTACAAATGGGTTTTACCAATTTTTATTTTAAGGGTATTTTTAGTCTATATTTAATATTAGTACAATTTTCGTTAATATTCTATTTTGGAGTTCATTGTATCAAAAAAAAAAAAATTATTAAAATTGACTTATTATGAATGATATGTATATTATGAATTATGATTAATCCCATATATTTTCTTAATGTTTTATTACATAAATTCACTCTTCAATTAGAAATTCGTAATAATATTTAAAATTATTTTATTTAATTAAAATAAAATAAATACATTTTTTCCTTATAAGTGCTCTATACTTTTACTTTATACTTAGAAAAGTACATTTATAATGATAATAAATTTGAAAAGATAGTCATGACGTTCTTTGTCACTTTTTGGACTATGATCCAGTTGTAAACTCGTTCACCTGACACTTGATGGTTTTGTCTATTGTTTTTAATTTTAAATACACCTCACGATTAAGTTAAGTGGATATTAATTGCACTCTAAGAATTGTTCTGTGCTCGTTCGTGGATAATTTTATGGAGTTTTTTTTTTTTTTGTAATACGTTAGATTGTAAAAACTAGTAGTAGCTTTAAAAAATGTTTAATATCAATATGTAGTTAGTCATTTTTTTTTTAATTGACTTTTTAATATTAATTATTACGTAACTTAAGTTTGTGTTTTGTATTTTTAAGGTATACTATTTTATATAATTAATGTAATTATATTATTTAAAGTATAAAATTGTAAGTGTACAATTTATAACGATGACAAAATATTAAATCGTTGAAACAAACAAATTTAATTATTGAAGTAGGTACGTTATTATTTTAATTTTTATTGGAGTAATAAAGTGAGATGGAACTTGATCATGTAAATATTTATATTGGATACAAAAGTCAATTATAACAATAGATAGATTCAAAGTAGTTAAGTATTTTTCTGTCTTGCCTCCACAGTTTTATGTAATTTATATTGATTTCATTTTAGTGATAGATTTTAATTAAGGTTTTGCATAAACCAAATGTAAAATTAGATGTTTAGTAAAAACATGTTTTTACATTTAAATAAGTATTTTGTAAATTATGAATATTTTTTGCTTAGGACACGCAACGAATGTAGGGGCCTACGGTTATTAGGATTTATCTTTCTTTATCGGTGATGCAAGTTAAGAATTAGGTTTATGGGTCACCGGGTGGAGTTGCGTGTATCATATAGGCGCGAGGAAAATGTACCACGCCTTCAAACCACTGATTTCGTTTTCTATGTCCAGGTGTTTTCACTTTTTTAATTTTTGTCACCTTATAACATTTTTAACCCTTGTAAATTATAAATTTTAGATAAATATGTAATTTTTTCATATTATGCATTTTAAAATTATGTCAATTATAATATGTTAATTAGCAAAAAAAAAGTGAAGAAAGCTACTCTCGGAGCGTGCTTCCGGGTTTCCATTATATATATATATATATATATATATATTTAAAATAATTAATTTATTTAATTACCTTAGTGTAAGATTTAAGAAGTTTCATTTATATAAGTACAATGTCTGTTCTATAGAATTGAGGTATACATATGTTTCACCAAAATAAATATCAATAAAGGCCTGAACAAATTTGTATTTATTTATAAACCATTATGTTATAAATAGTCTGATTGAAGGGACAGATTAGGACCTAACCGATTTGCATAAATGTTGAAATTTAAAATCGATTTCAACAGAAAAAAATAAGAAAACAAACATTTTTTTTTTTACTCAGAATCGAAATGTATGAATATGATTTGTTAAGAATTCAATCAAAATATCAATAATATTTGTTATTCGAATATTTTTACGAGTATCTTTTAAGCTTTAAAATTATATTATTTAGATAGGATACTAATCTAGCACCTGATGTACACAATTAATAAGTAGGTAATTAACACATATGCAATTCTTATTCAAATAGTTTTGCAGTAAATTATAGAAATAATGATTTCATTTATTTTTAAATCTTATTATGATAATAAGTTAAATTTTAATTTTGAGTTCATTTTCTATCTCAGTGTTTTGTTTCGCTACATTTTGTACAAATTAATTAATTTAAATAGAATTATTTTTATAAAAAAAAAATAAAAATAAAGTAAATGAATTTATTTCCCTTTAAATTAATGTAATATTTAAATTGTTTCAATTTTAAACATCCAAGTTGATACAATTTTGTCTATTATTGTTGTATGTTTATGACCTAACTGTACAAATAAAATTATGTATTGAGGATATCAAGTTAATAGCTAATAGCAGCCTGTAGAAACCATACTAATTCTGTTTTGACAACTGATATTTTCTTACACAATTTCTTAGATAATTCTATTAAGTGCCGCCATTGGGTGACTATTTTTTTTTCAATTTATATCAAGTCATAATATCTTGTATGCTTATTATAATACTTAATGACAGATTGTATGTTTTATTAATAAAGTTTAAAAAAAACTCATTGAATTCCACTAAATGATAAATTTAATTTCCATATTTGTTTCAATACATACATTTTTGGAATAACTTAAAATAATTATTTATTTTTAAAATCTTATATTTATGACTGTTATAATTATTTTAGTAATGAAAATATAAAATAAAATAATCATCTTTTTTAAGTAAAATTACAATAATAAATTAATAACATTTCATTAGAATTAATTATTTTAAGTACTAAATAACCTATCTTTAATAGTATAATATGTACGAATAAAATAATTATGATGAACTAAAATTAATAGAACAATCTCTTTGATAATTTTAAATGTAAGTATGCAAAAGTAAAATCACACAAATTAGTGGTCACTCTATGTGAAGAACGGTAAAAAAAAATTGTTTCAGTAAATTACCTTCCTGGTAAAATTTTACATAGTAATTTTTTAGAGACTCACATCACTACTTATACTAGATAATTTAGGCTCAGTGTTCCTTCTTTTCTTCTATTCCTAATTAGAAACTCTCCTAATAATTATTTCTTGGAGTTTGAGGTTATCCTTTATAGGGTGGGTTCCCCATTTTGTTTAGGAATTCCTTATGATTTTTTTTATTTGGTCTTAAATATAGTGATTTCTTTTATTCTCATTTTTTAAACATGCATAGTATACTTTTGGGGAATTTTCGAGTTACTTAGTTAGGCTCATTAATCATTTTATTCAATTCTATATTAGTTGTATTTTCATGTGCGTTTTAAATGGATAAAATAATTTACTATATACCATTTGTAAATTTATTCAATTTTTATTTTTCATGTCATGAATAATCTATACCTACTTAACATTTGTACATTCTAATCAACAATTTCAGTCAGTATTTTATTTTAAAATTAAAAATTAAAAATTGAATTTTTTATTTTCAAAGGAAATATCTAAAAATAAAAAATAGTTAAAATACAGATTATAATCCTATGTTCATTGTTTACTTCATATAATCCTAAAAACTATAAATATAGACAAGACAACTGGTGTTAAATGGTAAACTATTTTTTCACAACAATATCTTGGTTATTGTATAATTACTAACTATAATTGTTTGTTACTAAATTATTTATTTGATATTGTATATTTTTCCATTTAAATATTTGAGGAATATTTTTGTTAAACTATTAATTTCCTAATTAAATAACTTATTAGTTATCATCATATATTAGATGATAAGAATTAATAGACCTTGAAAGTTTATAGAAAAATTAGAATGTAATTTAATTACAGTACTCTACTTCAAAAGAAGTGTCAACAAATTATTTTTAGTCTTGAATAATTTTAAACTTAAAATTTTAAATTTATATTGAGGTCAAAAATCTTAAAAACATTTTTAAGCATAATATTTTTTTCTAGCATAAAAGCAAAATGAAGTTTGTTTGAAACAAGATGGTATTTTACAATAAAAAAAAAAAAGCTTAAGAACAGCCTAAGTTCTATTTGTATCTATCTCATCTATAAATTATATACATCAAGTATTAAATTTCTGATACTGATTTATTTTGGTTTAACTAGAGTTATAAGAATTACATTATAAAAAGTTAATTGTAATATACGAGTACTAAACAAAGTACATTTGTTGGGGCTTACTCTATAATCATTATTTATTATAAATTAATGTTTTACATTTTATTGCTGTGCCTATAATTTAAAATCTTATTTTCATTTTGGTTAACACATCAAACATTAAAATGTACATACCTCACTCCAAGGGGTATTCTTTGCTCATTGGACAAGATAATGAATATCTATGTATTGCATTTTAAAGAAATGATAGATCATTTACTTATTGAAGGGATTCTGAGCAAAGCTTCAGTAAAAAATTATATGTACCACTACCATATTTATATTCAACCATTTTTAGTTTGATTGTCAGTATATCTTTTTTTATCAAATCTATTTGAAGTTTTCGTTTGACAAGTGGGAAATTTTTTTTTTTATCACTTAGATCAATCATTTGTAATATATATTTTAAGTTAAAAATTGATGATAAAACAGTCTATTCTGGAAAAATTGCATAACAATTTACTTAAATACTTATATAAAAAAATATCCTTTTATGATTTTTAAAGTTTTTTCAGTATCGTTAATTATGTGTATGAGTGTGATCATATTGAATTTGCATAACTATTTGTCAAATATTATAAATGTTATTAAAGATAAACTTAAAAAACTAGGTATTATCAATGTTCTATTTTTATCCCAAAAGTTATCTAATTTGTTTCCTAAAGTATGTATCAATATGCTATTAATATATGGTGAAACTTTCAAGATTCTAGCACCATTACTCTTTGAGTTATGACTTAATAATTTAAATTGAATTAGGTAAAGAATCGTTTACAGGAAATTTACTATTTTTATTTGGTTTTTCGGCAGTTTTTCTCTACTCCTGGAAAAGCTATCGAGAATGGAGAAAAATGACATGTTTAAATTTTAGTACCATCTAGGTAAAATTACTGATGGATAGATTTAATGGATGAAACTTAAGTTGTATTTTTGGACCACTATTACTACTTGAAATAGTGTTAACAAAAAAAAAAATTGTAAAACCTTCGCTTCACTCAAAATCTAAAAAATAAGATTAATTTTATTGTTTTTTACTAATGTTCTCTAAATAATATGTAATCCAGGTTTGTTAAATGTATATATTAATATGTTAAAAATTATTTTTAAAGTCAGGGTAAAAATCACCTTAAAAAACTCGCATTATCCATTGAATTTGATATTAAGTTTTCAAATTTCACATTGTTAATATTTCAAATTTTTGAAATGTTTTTGTAAATTATGAATTATTTAATAATGTTGTGCAAAACAACAAAAGTTTACTTAGTTATACTTAACAAACAAAATTTGAAGTTTCATTTAGAATTTAACTTAAATAGTACTTTAATAATTATTTTATTCAATGTCAATGAACATCTTGATGCCTATTGAGTAGGTATATTTATGAGAATTTAAGACCTTAGAAATATCTATATTACAAGTACATAATTATTGTAAGTAATTGCTTAAATTATTTTAAAATTAGTTATTTTAAATATCAGTTTATTTTATTTTTTAATAACGACGTTTTTCAATAATTTTTTATTTTAATGATTTTAACTTAAAAATAAAATGTTTTATGTTATCAATTTAATAATAAAACAGAAATATATAAACTAGATATTGGTGATAAAACAATTTGAGGAGATTTTAAATTATATTTATGATTTTGTTATGAAAAATGCTTATAACAGAGTAATATTAAAAAAAAAAAAAAAAAAAAAAAATGGCCTATAGATCTCTATATACAAATAACATTGTATATAAAAATAATGAATTTAGCCTATGTAAAAAGTTTAATATATCTTATCCAAGAATTCCCATCTTGTCTATTCTCACCCAATGTTCTATTTCCTGTTTAGTGCCCAATAATATTCTAAAATAATAACAAAAATAAAATACTTAACTTATCATTCAACTATGACTATCTTACCAGTCTAGTAAAATTTACCTTTTTGATTAACAGTTGGAAACAGCCTATATAATAACACATTTCTTGTTTTAAGAAATTAGTGATATTTATTGTATGGAATTTAATTTAAATATCTTGAATTTCATAATAATGTAAAATATTATTCTGTTTATTTTAGATGGTTTGGATTAGAAAGAAACTACAACATATTAGTGATGGACTTACTTGGTCCATCTTTAGAAGATCTTTTCAATTTTTGTTCACGGCGGTTTACACTTAAGACAGTGCTCATGCTTGCCGACCAAATGGTTAGCCGCATTGAGTATGTACACTGTAAAAGTTTTATTCATCGTGATATTAAACCGGACAACTTTCTTATGGGAATTGGTCGTCATTGCAATAAAGTGATTATGACTGTTTCATAATTGTATTAAACATCACTTAAAATATATATTTTTTATTTTTAGTTGTTTCTTATTGATTTTGGATTGGCAAAAAAATATAGAGACCTGCGTACAAGGGCGCATATTCCATATCGTGAGGATAAAAATCTTACTGGAACTGCCCGTTATGCTTCAATCAATGCTCATTTAGGAATTGAACAGAGGTATGTAATTTAAAAACATTAATTTTTTCATTTAAATTTGTAAAGTAATAATTTGATTAAACTTTTTTTTGTTATTATTAATCTTAGCCGCCGGGATGATATTGAATCCTTGGGATATGTACTTATGTATTTTAATAAAGGATGTTTGCCATGGCAAGGATTAAAGGTATAATAATGGATTTTGTTTTCATTTAATTTTCAATTTAATCGAAAATTATTTTATTTAATATTGTATTATTTATTTTACTTTTACTAAATAGTATTTACATGTTTTAGGCAGCAACAAAAAGGCAGAAATATGAAAAAATTAGTGAAAAAAAAATGTCAACACCAGTCGAATTCCTATGCAAGGTATTCAACTATACATTTCTAGTAAAATAATTTTTTATTTAAATTATATTCAGTAAAATATTATGTTTAGAAATATTAACTCTAAACTTGATCAACATTTTATTTAATTTAACGTAATTCATTCTCTCTTATGGTTATATTTATTATTATAGTGTTAATAAAAATTATTTATTTAGGGACTGCCAGCAGAATTTGCCATGTTCCTAAACTACAGCCGAGGTTTAAGATTTGAAGAATCACCAGATTATATGTATTTGAGACAGTTATTCCGCATTCTATTTAGAACACTTAGTCACCAATATGATTATATATTCGATTGGACCATGTTGAAACAAAAGGAGTACAATAATGATGGACAAAGTACTGCTGTACAACAAGGCGGTTCACCTGTGTCCGGCGCTGCCGCTGCTGGTGGGCCACAACCATTTCCCCCCCAGACATCAGCTACTTTAGGTAAACCATAAAAAAATTGTGATTTCTATGAAAAAATTATGATTATTGTTCAATAAACAAACTGTTAATATTTCATTATGGAACATCACACATTAATCAATTATTTTCGTCCAACATTAATATTCTTTCTGGAAATTCACAAAAAGTCATTATGAGTGCTTATTTTGTTCTATTTATTACTAAAAAGTCTGGATGTTTGAAAAAACATTGAATATTTTTTATATTTTAATTTTATTAATTTATTATTTAATTTTAATTGTATTATTATATTTAATTTTATTAGGTGTACATATTGAAAATAATTAATATTATATATTATTATTTAGTGCAGTGTCGGGGCCAAAACAAATAAATGTGAAAATGTATTTAATCTATTTATTTAATTAGGCAATTTATTAAGACTATGTAGTAATTGTTTAGTAAAAAGTATTTTAATTACATTTATTTTCTCCATGAAAAATTTTCCTAAGATTGCAGGATTATATTTGCACTCTAAATTAAATATTTAGGTACCTATTCTAAGTATTTGAATTCCTTTTTTTTTATCATCATGAATGAATAAATAAAATACATAAATTAATAAAACAGACAAATCATTTTCATAGCTTGATCATAATTATTTTTGTTAAGAATATTTAAATTTAATTGTAAAATTAAAACTGTGTTATCCAATCAGTATTATTCATAGTTTTAGAAAGCTAAAAGTAAATTTATTTTATATTTTTTATGGGGAGATGAAAAAAATTGATGTGTGGATGTTTCAGTACTAAAATTTCTATGGAAAAAATATTTGCAATTATGTGTTGCCATATTCATAAGTTATTATAATTATCTTTTACAGTTTGTTTTTGTATTCAATTTTTTAATCGTAATTTTTTTACTTGGTTTCTAACATATTTATTTAGTTATGACAAAAATCGACAAAAACAAAAAAAAAAAATGTGTTGATATTTTTCTAGCTACTGCGAACCAGGCGAGCAAGAACTGAGCCTTCATGTACTTTAATTTTAGCTTTGAATTTATAAATTGATATAAATATTTTGCAATTCAGCAACTAATTAAAGCAATGTCAACTCTGAAATTTAAATCTTTTTATTTTTAAAATTTCAAAATTGTGCACAAATATTAAAAAAAAAAAAAATCTCACATAAAGTGTATAATTTTATATATATATATATTTTTTTTTTATTTTTAGTGTATTACATCATAATGTACAACAATTTTTGTTTCAGGTAATCGCTAAATTTAAATTTAACAGTGGATCCCTTATCTCTAAAACTCTCTTGGTTGACCTCCTATTTAAAAGGCAATTTTATATTTATTTTTTATCTCGTTAGTATTATTTAGCGGTTAAAAAAAAAACAATAATAATATGTAAATTGCCTTCCTTTATTTTATAGAGAGAATGGCCAAACTGATATTTCCTTATTTTTTTTTCTATTATTAATTCCTTTCATTGACTTTTATTACTATGGAAACCAACTATTTTGAAAATACACGCCGTCGTATGTATTGTCAATTCAAATAAGTCTTATTTCATATTATAATAATATATATAAATAAATATTTATATATTTTTTCTTCAAATTAAATATTAGGTGATACAGAAACTTACTTTTAAATTAAAATAATTATTTATAAATAAATGTCATTTATGTATTAAATAAAAATTAAAAAATTAAAAAAAAAACTATAACTCAATTTTTATTATTATTTCTAAGATGCATTTAATGTTTTTTTTTACTTAATTGCCTAATTGTTGTTTTTAAACTACACGTATATATAAATTAAATAATATATAGTATAATAAGTTTGTTAGTTATGTGTCAAACATAATTCAAATCAATATTTACGTCTATAATCTTTGTAAAACTTGAGGCGTAATAATCAGTCATTTTTTTTATTCCTAACCTGCTGACTTTTATTGAATCAACTTGGGGCGATATGTATTTATTTCATGAGTTATATTGTTTCCTCAGTTTAATAGTTAACATCATTTAAGGTTATAATTTTATTCATACCTATTTTAGTGTTTTACCTTTGTATACATGTATATTATTTTTTATGTGTACATACAAAAAAAAAAAAATGTACGTTTCTGTACAATATAGAGATTATACCAAAACAATATCTAGGATCTATGCTCTCCTGTACACTAAACTAATCTTATTATTAAAATTGTATTATCTGCACACTTATTAAGCGTGACATGAAAAAATGATCATTGAGTACAATTAATTATAAGTTGAATGATTGTCATGTGCAACATTAATGCATAATGCCATACAATTACACAGATCTAAAAGTAAAATGTAAACAATAGCCGATACTGGATGAAAATGAGTCTTTGGTATCATGCTTGAAAATCTGTATGGATAACGTTTTAATCTAATTGATTATCTAATTCAAAATCAAAAAAATTATATTGGTTGATTGATTGTTTATGTATAGATCCATGTGTTTTACACTATCATTTTATTAAAATGTACTTAAATGTGTTGTGTAAAAATTGTTTGTTTATGTATAACTTCGTTGTTTATAATTTGAAATGTAAAACTTATGATAGGTTATACTTTTTGGTAGCATATTCATTGTGTAGGGTACTGATTTTGATTATTTTCAGTTGGTCTTAAAGAATTTTTAAATTAAAAATATATAATTTTGGAAATTATTATGTAATACAATTTTATAAACTTAATACAAAAACTTAAACATTTAATATCATCTTATTCATATGCTCGACTAATAATACTGAACAAATTTCAAATATCGATAGTCAGGACTTTTTTTTATAAATGTTTAAAGTTTGAATTTTAATAAAAATCATCAATTAAACGTAAATTAATTATATTTTTCAACAAAAACCAAAAATTTGGTCATATCATTGATTATAGAATACATTTTTTTTTATCCTTTGACCAATATATTTGCCTCATTTATACTTATTATCTATGGTTCAAGTTGTATATTAGTCATTTAATACAAACACATAAACAGAAAAATAATATTTAGAAAATTATCCTTTTTATACTGGATGGATATTAAATATAAACTACAAGTTGACTTAAGTATACTTGTTTTAGCTAATCTGCAGATTCACACTTGACTCTTAGGCAAAAAATTATTAAAAATATTGTATTATGGTATTTAATATATGAGTACATGGATTTTAATTCTTTTAGTTTGGTATTTGTAATTTAATATAAACAAATATTATTTTTCATTACGTAAACAAAATACAATCATAGTTTTTTGTTGGTAGCTATTTTACATTTTTGTTGTTAACAAAATGGAAAAGAAATTATTTTTATTTTTATCTAGATAAATTTTTAATTAACTGTGTGCCACGCTGCGTGTGTGCAGTAATATATGTTTCACAGCCATACATGAATCAGAATGAAGAAAATTGTTGTATACTCCTAGTCTGATCGAATAATCAAATATCACTAATTTTATAGGTAAACAATATTTAAAAATTAAGGTTAATGTGTATTGTCAAAATTTTTAAAAGGAAGTGAAGCATTGTTTTGAAGTAAATTAATAATGAAAAATACAAATTCAATAAATGTTTTAGGATTTACAATAAAATAGCTTCAATGTGAAATTTTTATTTGTATTTTGAAAATTTTATTCATCATTATTATACCTGAATTATTTGAATTAAATATTGAAATCTACAAGTTAATATTTTAAATTTGTATCACCATCACCATGAAGGGAAAATTACAGTTTGTTAATATACATAAATGTATATTTATATGGTTTAATAATAATTCAAATATCAACAGTTCAAAAAAGTATTTTGTTTCATAATATATTTTTTAATCTTTATTATAGATGCCATTAAAAAAAATATTAATAAATAAAACTTTTTTTTATTAAAATATAGTTATCAACTTAAAATTAAAAAAAACCCTAACAAAATTAGATATTGACCAAGAAAGTAAATGTAATGTAGGATGTTAAATCAACACATTGTTTCCGTTCAAATTGATAAATATATATATTATAGTAATACCATTAAATAATACACTGAAAAATGTAAATGTATTACATTATAATATATAATATTTTATTGTTTAAGTATAGTTGAGTTAAAAAAAAAAAAAATGAAACTAGTTAATTCTCACTTAGTTTATGATTACAAAACATGTCATCATTAAATTAAAGAAAAAAAAATTACAATTATAAAAACTTGCAATGCATAATTTGTACATCCAATTACTTTAAGTGATTTGATAGGCCGTATATAAGTGCAACAGTTTCATTGAATTGTTGTTTATCTGAAAAATTAAAAATTATTAATATTAATACGGTCTGTATAATTGTACATTCAAGAAAAATTATGACAAAAAACAAAAACCAGTAATTATATGACATATTCTAAAAAAACAGCCTTATTGTTAAAACGAATGAATAATACTAAAAAACGTACATCCAAATGTAAAGATACTGTGTTTAAACCCGCTACATGAGCATTCCATTGCATGATTTAAGAACTGACTAGTATAATAAACATACTTAAAATAAGCTTATAAAACTTCATTATTTATGGTTAAAAAACAAATGGAAAATTTTTATTAACTTATCTGGACTAAACAATTCATATAACATCATAACAAGCACATTAGGAATTCCACTATGTCATTGTAGCAGAGTAAATATTACAGTCTAAATTTGTTTTGATTTTTTTTTTTTTTTTACAACCATTTTAAGGAAGTTAATTTACAGCAAAATTGTTTTAATAAGAAAATGAAACTTTAAAATAACCAATATAATTGATTGTAATCATTTTTGCTTAATGCTACTAATGACAAACATATCAAATCTTTTTAAAACTATTTTTAATTACAATTTTGATCAAAATTATTACATTTATTACTTTACAACTACAGTTTAAAAAAAATGTTTAACACAGAAAAACGTCTCATTTGAAACATTGTTCAAGTATAGAGTTCAAATCACGACGGGTCGAGGGCATTTTAAACCATTTATGTGTAAAATCATCATTTGATCTTAATAATTCAAAATAAAATTACAGTTTGCAGGATAAATATATTTCAATACAGCCTAAATATTGTCTTACCAAAATCATTAGTGACTGACGTAGGTAAATTATAAGAACTTTCTCCAGCAACAGTGCCTTTATCCTTGGCAAAACCATGTACTTCTACCCAACCATCTAAAGCATTGTCTATCGGTTCGTGAAAATTAGCAGTCACTACTTGATCATCTGTTGTTTGTAGTGTTACTGATTTACCATCAGGACTCACCTACAGAAAATTACACAATATAATATATATTATATTAAATAAATTGTAAACATTTTTAGATTTAAATAGTACTTTCAAAACACTACCGATCAAAGTGATCGGTTTGTTGATGTATTTTTGCAAGTAAGAACCATTAACAAAAGGTCGATTAGGTGTGAGAACGGATTCCATAATGATAAAGTTATTTACTTTACAACTGTAGGTTGATTAATTATTACACACTGGAAAATACTAATAATTAGTCAACGTAGAATACTAAACTACTGTAATATACTATTAAGTATTAACTGCTTTACGCATAATATATAATATAGTAGTGAGAAACTGCTGAATCACTACAAAAAAAACTGCCGAGTTAAGGTTAACTGATAGTTGATGTAAATATTAAATAATGATTTATAACAATAACTTTCACAGTTTTCCCGGTTATTTTAACTCGTTATCATGGTTTTATAAACAATCTTTATCAAGTTTATACTTGTACGTCAGGATATTAGAAACGATTTTTTCATTGTAAATAGTAACAACCGTTCGTCACGCAACCATATTATCTGTAGCCGTGGTAAATACCACGGACTAAGATAGTATCAGCCACGATTTAAGACGTGCCAACTAAACGAGAGCTTCGCAGCAGCAAGATTTTTGGCATCCTTATCACGAATATGAGCGCGCATAGTAGAGTAATACGGAGTTACTATCATGAATATATTTCTCTTTCGATTTTGGCGGTTTTTAAACATGGATATTTTTCGAGTGAGCGCATATTATCTATAACAAGAATAGTCACTCTCACGCGCTGTGAATTTTTACAATAGCCCTAATATGAGTTATAATTGCATGTTGTGATATTCGTACAAATTTCGAATATAGGTAATTCGAAATATAATGCAGATGTTGAGGTCTGGTTTTTTTTAAATAATAAATATTATATTTGACTTATTTGACTAATAGCCTATACCATATACTATGGTTAAAAAATCCAAAATTCAAAACCACTAAATTTTTTTTTTTGAAAATTCCAAAATATGTAACCATTTTTTAGAGTTAATTATTACTTATTAGTAACACGAAGAAAAAACTGTTGAATGAATGAAAGCATTATATATTCTCAAAAAGTACCTACTACAAAGTGTAAAATTGTAGTTTTTTAACTTTTTAATAGATAACAAATGATGTTTCAATAATAATATGCACACAATTGGTTAAATATTTGTAATTTTTTTTTTAACTGTTCAAAATGTCCACCATAGACTGTTATGCATAACTCAATTTTATAGGCCTATAATCTTAGTAATGAAATTAACTTGTAAAAATACTGGACATCAATATCAACATTATATTTTGAATTATAACTACTGACTTTCCAATTAATTTACATACTGTATAAAATGAATTGCAATATCTTAATAACTTTTTAAAATTTGTAATTAAAAGATGGGCATAGCTGGTATGTCAATTAAAAAATAAAAAATAGTAAATTATGTATTTATGTAATATTTTTTTTTCAATCCGAAAGTTGGTTTACAACTCTAATTCTCAATCCGGACAATTGTTCGCCTTTTCTTTAAGTTATCTGTTATGATACGTTATAGTTATATAAATAATTTTATATAATAGATTATAAGTTACCTGCCTAATCAGAAATGTCTTCAGTATCGCTAGCAGAACACTGATTGCAAACAATAACCCGTTAATATTTGCGACAATACGATAAGTCTTGGCGACTAGTCGGCCATAAAATAAACGTTAATAAACGTATATTATATACGGTATACAATAATATTTTTGAGAAATACCCGCAACTAACGATAATAAGATTAAAACACAATGTAAGAAAAACTAAAATATAAGTAGAAAGCTGTTGTTTAATTTGTAACAGTGCGCCCGCTTAAAGTTTGTTTAAATTTTAACGAGTTTTTTTAAGGATTTCTTTTATAAATCAAATAAGTAGTATTTTGTACTCATTTAATTGTATATTTAATGTATTCACTGTGATATTTATGATATAAGTAGTATTTTGATTTTTGATGTACTTGGAGTACTTCCCAAATTTGACATTGACAATGAATATTCCATTATATTATCACAGAATAATCTGTGCTATAATCACGGCCATATATTCATGATAGTAACTCCGTATTACTCCACTATGCGCGTTCATATTCGTGATAAGGATGCCAAAAATCTTGCTGCTGCGAAGCTCTCGTCAAAAATCTTGCTGCTGCGAAGCCATAGAAAAGAGATAATACACACTGTTCTAAGCGATCAACTCTGGCGGCGCGGCGGTGGCGTCTGTTATTTTTTTCCGCGGGTGCGCCGTACGTCGCGACGTCTATTATAGGTACGACCACGGGCGTAATATATAAGGCTGTAATTTATTATATAATTGTTATCACAGAACAATCATAATAATGATAATAATAATAAAAATATTAATGATAAGTGATAACGCGCGAACACGTCCTATACCTACATCGGTAACAATTTTTTCCATGTAATTAATATCGTCGGTTTTGTTTTGTTACAAAAATATTTTGAGCAACTACTATGATTACCGAAAACATGATGGACAACATTTAAAATGTCATTTCTGAGTCCTGCAACTGAATTTTCTTTTTTCCTATACTCAATAGCTTTCACAATACCTTTTCGCATTCGTAGAATATTATGTGATAACAATTTTCTATGAGCTAATTGACCTGCTTGTTTTTTCGTAGTTATATCTCTAAGTTTGTTACAAAAATTACGAAGTAGGTGGTTACGACATTCAACTTTTTGAACAGTTAAATTTTTGTAAGGCCTTGCTTCTAAAATTTTTTTGTAGACACTTGAGTCTCCATCAGCTATCAACTTTTGATATCTTATACCATACATAGGTTCACTTTGTTTAAAACCTTCAACTATTATCGCTGCTTCCATACCCGACGATCCATTCTGACCCGACCAATTTTTAGTGCAACAATGTTCTTTAACTTCTTTTGAACCGAGACCAGAACGAATACAAATTGAACAGTATTTATTTTTTACTCCCAAAAATAAAACTTTTTTTGTTCTATACCCAATTATTGCAGCCTATATGTACAGAAATAAAAACAAATTTAAATATTTAATAAGAACATAATATAATCAATAATTAAATTATAATAATATGTACAATTTTACAGTTTATGAAGTAAAATTGCAATAGGTTTCTTATAAGTAGTTCATATTATAACCAAAATATCTAAAAAATGTACAAACATGGTTTTTTATAGATATTTTAAGTTCAAATTTGGACAAAATTAGTTATTTAAATGAAGAATAATGATTTTAGTTATTTTGTTGTAATTAAAAATATTATCCATTAGTAGTTGAAATGTTTAAAGCATATATGTATATTAAGATATTTTATACACACAATTTTTAAATAGAATGGCTTAGGGAAAAATTAATTTCAACCTACTGTACTAACTGTAAAATATATTACTTTTATATAGCAATATATAATATCATTAAATTATTAAGTTAAAATAAGAATATCATATAAAATACTTATATATACTTACAGCGCCTGATAAAGAATTGTAAGTTGACCTGTAAGACCGTTTGCACCAAGATCCATCAGCAACTACTGAAATAAGGGGAGTTCCGTCGGTATCTATGTCTCCGGCACTTATGGCTAGTTGAGCTTCTTCTTTTGCGGCTGCCTCCATTTCTTTCGTAGCACATTCATTAAATGATTTGCAAACTATATCATGTGACTTATTATACACAAACTGACTTAAGGGAGGTATTTCCAAAGAAGCGGTCATAGATTGAAGCTGACTAAATCCTCCACCCACATTCATTATACCAGCAACTGCAGCAATATTTATATCCATCATATTCGCTTCTAAACTTTCTGAGTCAAGTGTATAAGTTTTCAGACAAAAATTACATTTAAATGTAAAAGATGATTTTAAACCAATTTTTTTTTCATTGACACAAACCATGTCTTTAAACGAGCAATCGTATGGGTTGTGATTATCTTTTTCTTTAATTTGTTGACATATATAAGAAAAATCTAAAATTCGTCGTCCCACTACATGTTCAACATGATTCTTGATAGGTGAAATACTTATTTCTAGTTTGTGTGTATCAACATCAGAATTTACGTCATATTCCATACACGTAGCTAATGGTTGGGCTAGGTTAACATCATCTTGAGATAATGAACAAGAGACTTTCGCAGCTTGCGGGAAAATAGGTGTAAAATGTTCAGTTGAAGCAGGATTTGAAACTACATCAGTCGGTTGCACTGATATTTCTGAATTTGAAGAAGTTTGATCACTGTGCGCTCTGTATAAAATATAAGTATATGATGTATATAAAACTAAACCACAATTAATTATATATAAATTCTTTAGTTGTTAAAAATATATAAAACGTTTAACTTTTAAGATTCTGAACGGAGTGAAGAAAGTATTGATTTTACAATGATGTGTGTGTGTGTGTGTGTTTTTTTGTGCCTGTCATCACGATTTGGAATAGTAATAATGCTTCGATTTTCAAAAATAGCACCGTTTCTGAAAGGAAAGTGAATCTAGTTGGTACTTCAGGAAGGGGGGGGGGGTCAAAAGTGAAATTTTCACCAAATGTTTATATTAGCGTTATCTATACAGGGTTAAATTTTCAGTGCTTCGACTTTTTTTGAAATGTCGATAAAAAAATGTTGGATGGTCAAAAAATCTTGAAAATTTAATACAAAGTTCCTTATGAGTTGTTCTTAGTGTAGTTTAAAAAAATCAAAAATCTTTAGCCACAATTTTTTTTTATAAGCGTTAATAGTTAAAATTATTACGAAATATGCCAAAATCGCGAAAATATGCAAGTAATTTGACAGTTAAAAATTCATAACATTTTTTCTTTTCATACCTACTTCAACACAAGGTCATCCATAACTTTTTCTTCAAGAAACTTTTAAAAATAACTCGATCGTGATTTTAAAACAAAATTTTATGAACGTCTGAAATTTAAATTTTTACAAAATGCGTAAAATAACGATTTATCGAAAAATGATTTTCGTTATTTCTTATTATTCAGAAAGTATAAGTCGTAGAAACTTGAAACTTTTACCAGTTGTTTAGATTGGCATTTCCATAATACAATCATATTTTTAAGATATTTCACTAATTTTTAATGTATTTATAGGCATTTGAAATATTCGATTATTTTAATATTTTTTTTTAAATTTGTTAAATATAATATATCTTAGACTGACAAATTATCTCCGTTCAGAATCGTTTTTCGTAAACTTATGAGGAATCTTGTACTACATTTAAAAACCTTAGATTTAAAAAGAAAAATTTTTACAAATTTTTAACTGAAATAATTTGCTAATTTTAGTGATTTTTCCATATTTTGTCAATTTATGAACTTTAAATGCTTAGAAAAAAAAACTGTGACTAAGGATTTTTAATATTTTTCATCTGCCTTTGAAACAATATACTAGGAGCCTTCTATTAAATTTTCAAGCTTTTTTAGCCAACAAATAAAATTTTATTGACATCTTTCGAAAAAAAATTAAAAAAAAATGGAAAATGAAAATGTTCCTAAACAGTTCAAAACAAATCATAATATTTTGAAAATTTTATTGTGTATAGAAAATGCAAATATAAACAACCAGTGAAAATTTCAAGAATCTACGGTCATTTGTTTTAAAGTTACACCAAAAACCAAATTCGATTTTGTCAAAAACCGATTTTGCGTAAAAATTCCCGTTTTTCCGTCACTTTTTTAAGGTTTTTCCCGACGCTTTTGAAAAGTATTAGAAATTTTTCACTTTTGACCCCCCAAAGTACCAACTAGATTCACTTTTCTCTCAGAAACGGTACTACTTTTGAAAATCGAAACATTTTTACTGCTCTAAAAGGTGTCCTCAGACAAAAAAAAAAAAAAAATAAAAAAAAAAAAAACACACACATCATTGTAAAATCAATACATTCATCGCTCCGCTCAGAATCTAAAATATAATAATAAAATATGTACCTTGTCCATCGACTTTTAAACAAGCTTTGTGAACCTATTATTTTGGATTTCTTTTTTTTTGATGGAAAACCTCTCTTTTTTTTGCTAGTGCTCGTATTTGTCAAGTGATCCATTTCAATGTACACGTTTCAACGTTGAAGCTCAAGACGGAAATGATTTTAATAATAATAATCACTAAATAATCAGCAGGCTGTAATAATATGCTTGTATACAATGTATAGTGTTGTATTTATAAAAATAAAGCAATTGATAAAAATAGCCAGGCGTGCGGCAGCTGTCGTGTTATCGCTCGTGCCGCAAGACGTGACCGTCGACGCGTTTCCAGGAATAGTATTGGGTTTAATAATCGTGGTCGCCGTTAGAATTGTTGAGCAGCACAGGTTGTGAAACAAATTATTTTATAATATATTATTCTATCATTATATCAATAAGCATGTTCTAGTATTTCCATATTTACGGCTTCCAGGCCTAGTTTAGAGAAATAACATACCTAAACAAAATTAAAGCCAAGGTCTTAATCTAGGTTCACACCAGATACATTTTGAAATAATCTAATATTGAGTTTTTTATAACTGTTTTAAATTCTTAAAATGTCAGTTTCTTAATAGCTTGTATTTAATTAAAAAATAATAATTATTTAAAATGATCTGGTGTAAACACATAAGACTAGGTAACGAGTTCAGAACAGTTTTCAAAATTGAAATTGAATAGTTTGAACTGTGTTAATTTTTGGAAATTCGAACACCGTTTTAGCGCTCGAAAAATCTAGTGACGAAGACCCTTAAGAAATTTGCGCCATATAACATCGTCATCATCATCAGACGAATAACAATATAACGACGACCACCGCCGTTTTCTCATCCGCACACTGTTCGCACCTAGCGTATGCACACGCGCGACGTCGAGGATAACATAATAATATTATGAAATAATTATATGATATAATATAATAATGAAATAACATAATTATGACGTATGATAATAATAGGGTCATCCAGACGCACGCATACACACACACACACACACACACACACACACACACACACACACACACTCGAATAATATTTTGTATATGAGTGTGTTGTGACATGATATTCCACCTGAAGTTTATATTTAGTTGTACAATTGAGGACAAACTTTGCCATAAAACATACATTTTGCCATTGAGAAATACATTTGTCGAGGAGGAGACATTTTGCCATAGAGGGATATAATTGCCGGATAGTTCAAATGCCGACATAGAAGAATTTTTTTGCTATAGAAAACAAATATTGGCATAGAGGAATACATTTGCCACAGAGGACAAGAGTTGTCATAGAGAAATACATTTGCCATAGAGGGCAAGAGTTGCCATAGAGAAATACATTTGCCATAGAGGACAAGAGTTGCCATAGAGAAATACATTTGCCATAGAGGACAAGAGTTGCCATAGAGAAATACATTAGCCATAGAGGACAAAGAGTTGCCATAGAGAAATAAATTTGCCATAGAGGACAAGAGTTGTCATAGAGAAATACATTTGCCATAGAGGACAAGAGTTGCCATAGAGGACAAGAGTTGCCATAGAGGACAAGAGTTGCCATAGAGAAATACATTAGCCATAGAGGACAAGAGTTGCCATAGAGAAATAAATTTGCCATAGAGGACAAAAAGAGTTGCCATAGAGAAATACATTTGCCATAGAGGGCAGGAGTTGCCATAGAGGACAAGAGTTGCCATAGAGAAATAAATTTGCCATAGAGGACAAGAGTTTCCATAGAGAACAAACTTTTACACAGAGGAATACAATTATTGTCACAAAGGTTATTTTTTATTAAAATAAATATCAAATATTTTTAATAATGTTTAACAGACAAATGAAATATATGACATTTTATTCAACAATATCATCGTCAAAGAGAAACAAAAATTGTTTAAATGATACACCACACATTCTTTTGACGGTTCAAAATTCACCGCAGGACTGCAAAGTGTGTACGCAAAAAGTTCTATTGCACTACTTACAATACGCATGATAATAACCACGACTTAGCTAAAACTCGTTGTTCGTGAATTTCTGTTAGATTCGTTTTGATTTCGACGCCACGTGTGCGGAAAAAACGGATTATACCAAAGCGTTAGACTTCTCTATTGAGTGCTATTCAGATTTCGCATTCAAACCGTATAGGCCGACATCCCTGACGATGGTATACTTAACAGGAAGTCCGAACACCACTCGCGCTTTTATGTCGTACCGATGTCGCCGTGGATCACTTTTTTTTAATATCGTGCACGACGTATGCTTACTAAACTTTAAATTTATAATATTACGAGCGCTGCGTGCGTATGAAATATATTTATTTTATACTTTTATGCTTTCTGTTTACGCTAGGTGCGTTCAATTGAATGAAGTAGTAGGTAATTGACGTTTTGTTGATATATTTGGAAATCACCCTTTTTGTTGATAACAAAACAATTCGGGATTGCGATGAATTTTTTAAAAAGAGAAAAATGTCTAACTGTGAATAATAATAATTATTAAAATAATACGAACTTTTCATGATTTATAAAATAATTTATATTTGATGATAAATGTTTGTATATATCGATTCGAGATGTAAGGGAAAATAAAACTAAATTTCAGCATTTGCAGTTCTGTACGCCGAGTGCTAATATACGTGTTCCACATTGTATACTAAGTATATAATCTATATATATATATATATATATGTATATATACAAGATGATTCAGCATTTGTTTTACAACAACTTTACCATGTTCGAAATAAAATAAAATTTATATTTCGAAAGTGTCTTTATTTAAAAAAATCTATAATAGAAAGTAAAATTCATATTTTTGAATAACCCTAGGGTGGTAGTTTTGGGGAGTTAACTTTTTAAAACTCAATGGGAACCAATATTTTTTCTTACGTGCGTGAAAACCCGACTAACGCTGACGTGGTTGAAACCAGATCACTATGTCACGCGACTTATATGACTGGCCACGGTGACTTCAAAGCCTGGCTACACAGGTTCAGCTTGGCCGGAACGAAGGAAGTGTGAGTGCGGGGCCGATACAGACTCAGACGAGCACGTCATATTCGATTGCCCCCTGTTTGACCGAGAAAGGCAAACTCTAAAATCCGCGGTCAGAGAAAGGCCGTGTGCAGGGCCGGATTAAAGGGGGCAGAGGGGGCATCTGCCCCTGGGCGCAAGATTTTAAAGGCGCAAAGTTTTGAAATATTGTAGGTACCATTTAGAGCGTTTTTAAAAAATATTATGAATAATATATTTTTATTTACTTACATAATTAATCCCAGTATTTTATATATCATTTTAATAAATTAATTAAAATTAAATTAAATCATGATTACAAAATTGTTATTTTAATAAATGTATTTACATTGTTTATTGTTCAGGTATATAGTAATATTAAAAAGATTGTTATCATATAATTTTAATATATTTCTAATATTATTTAATAAATGCCAAATTATAGTAAAACAATGTTATGTTTATGTATTATTAAAAAGTAGTTCTCAATTTTAGGTAGGTTTGCCCCGGGGCGCAAAATATCTTAATCCGGCCCTGGCCGTGTGGTTTAGCGGAGTTGACTTCCGACAGAGTTTTCAGGGCGTTCAAAGAGTTCGCGAGACGAGCTCTCCGTGAGTGAATGACACGGCGCGTGAATGTGGGTCTGTTAATAACTTCCATTTTCAATAACTTTCCGATATGATCACATTGTTTTGGTCACGATTTATCATGACTTTATATTATAATTATTGTTCATGATAAAAAATTCCGGTCGACAGTATATATTTTACTCAAATATTCAATATTTTTAGTCGGTAGAGTTAGTCTCTTCATCGCAGTTGAGGTGTTTTTTTCTCGCTCCACGAGTATTTCGGTAAACGCTTTTTATCACGCACGTTTTTACACCGGTTTTAACGACGACGACGACGGTCAAACAACACGCACGGACGACCGGTTCATCTATCTCGTATTCTCGTCACGATATCGTTTAAAAGCGACACCGAATAGACTACCGCCGTCTAGGGAGGTTGACGCGAACGTTTACGTTGTAATGTTTTTACTTCGCTAGATAGCACTCGACGTACCGTATGTGTACGTAGTCTTCGATCATCGATTATACGTCACAGATAATATTATTACAGAATAAATGAAATTAATAAAAATAATATAAAAATAATCTGTGATCATAGCAAGGGAGAGGGATTTATCAAATATCAATAAATAATAATACAAAATAAATCTTTTTTAAATGTTTTCATCATGTTCTCTTAGAAATTATACATGTAGTATTCTTTAAAATTATTTTTTGCACATCAAATGACCAGCTACTAAAGGGACTAAGGTGTCATAACTTTTCATTCGCATGACAAAAAATGTATTATCCTAATTTTAAATTAATTATTATACCTATATGTTGTTACTAGTATTATATCCTATTATATACTATGACAGGTAGTGGGTAATGGATACCGAATACTTTCTTGACATAATTATTAAAGTATTTTGCCGTGGGTATTCACTTGTGCTTTTTCCTCACTTTGTCGATCGGTTTGAAATGTGAGAGGATTGGACTGCCGACGAGGCAAAAGTCCCTGCGTAAGGTCGGTACGAATGCCTAGGTGTATAGAAATACAGAATACTACACATCCTATGACCACCTAAGTACCTTGTTTACTCTAGAGGATTGCGATTGTAGAATATATTTTCTCCAGCCGACGTAGTGATCTTACTAGATCATGGGGGCTATTCTGCTAATTAAATTACGCCATGTATGCGCGCACTTGGCTTACTTTATTGGCTATATTAATCTCACTGTATAACTGTACCATAGACTTACATAATACTCGATATATTACTCTATGCACTGTACAGATTAACTTTTGAAAAATACTTTTTAATAATTTCACAACCAGGATTATGGATATACTATAGTCGTGTGACAAATATCTATATTCTATAATCTATATAATCGTATATCTATAATCGTGTTTACAACTAAAAAATACTATCAGCCATCAAGGTTGCAAGTCCGGCACATGTCATTCATTTCAAATGATAAACTATGGTACTGATAACATATCAATGAATCTGTTTTTTTAAACATGACTGAATAAACTTATTTACTATTTCATTTTTACTTTTTAGTTCAAAATAGCAGTACTCTAAACTTCGGTCACCGAATACATAATTCATGTATTAATTTCATTTTTTGAACAGAAATACTATCAATATTCAGATTATTTCGACGCTTTCACTCTATTCATTGATGTAGACAGTAAAAGAATTATAACTTTTAATTCTTTAATTTAATTTAAAAAAACATGTATTATACTTACACGTAAAAATAAATTGCATTGAAAATGGCAATGAGCTCTTTGATAATTTGTGTATCACCCAACTATACATGAAAACTGTAGTGTTATACCTATCCTTATTAAGTTTCAATAAATGCTGTTGCTTAAATTGAATCGCTTGAAATATAAACATAAGTTTCAACAGACATGAGGTAAGTACTAGTATTTGAAATAATATCAAATGTTAAGTATTTCAACTTGCCTTGTTTCAATGAATTATTTTCTGGTGAAATTTAACTTACAATGTAACATAGCTATCCATAAAGGCCTAAACTTATAATTGATGACTTCATGGTGTTAACTATATAAATAATTACTAATGCATTATAACATTTGAATAAAGATTTTAAAATCATTTATGAAAATAAGTTACCTGTAGTAATCATGTATAAAAGAAAAATATTATTTGTAGAAAAGACAACTCTTAAAATTAAATTTATATATACATGCAGATATAAATTATCTTAAAGAATATTAATATTTTGCCTGATATAAAGACTAATTAATTTAAAACAAATATTTTTTTAGAATATACATATGTACATAGAACAATTTAGGGTAATGCTTGTTTAAAGATGGCATGAAAACAGTGTGGAATGTTTTAATAACCAACCAAAATTAAGAGTGGTATTGAAAGTGTCAAATTTTCAATTTTTTTTTTTTACAGATTCTGAGCAGCTGTCTTATGGAATTCTCTAGTATTGAATATTATGTTATTTTGTTTATTTTAATTGTTCCAGTTTATTATTTTTTTCAACTTTGGGCATGGCTTGGTTGGGAATTATTTAAGAATAATTAACAAGTTGAAATAACATGTAAGAAAAAATTTAATTTGAATAATTCAATTTTATGCATAAAGAAAAAATATTTAATTTTGAATATCTGAGATTCAATAATAAACTTAGTTTTTATAACTTAGTTATTATTTAACATAATTTTTTTAAATTCTTAAAATATTAAATTTTTGTTATTACTTGGTATTTGGCATGGATATGAATGAAAATTTTGATTTTTAAATGTTAATGCATTGTTATGTATAGGGAAAATTACTCAAATTCAATGTCTGCTATATCCAATTCAACATGTTCAAAGATTTCAATTACAGATAAGTACGTATTATAAATTCCAGTCATTTTAAATTAATAAAAAAAATAATTTTTTATTTACTACAGAGACAGTTTAAGCGTATTTAACAGAGCAAATTCAAATAACAATGATTATTATGAGTCAGATTTCATCAATATAGAAAAGTAATGTATTTATGATTTGTATCTAATTTTTTTTTTTTTTTTAATTTTGTTATTTTTTATGTTCTAGAAATATTCCAAATATATTCACTACTGAATTTAACCAATCAAATAATGTTTTGTATCCATCAAGTGTATTAGAAAGAGAAAAGTACCTAACATTTTAATTTAAAAAGCATTATTTTAAATTTTATTGAATCCATTATTTTTATAGGGCTATTCCAAATATTTTTTATGTTAGTAAATTTCAAAAGGATTCATCAAGTATCTCAAAGCATTGGTTAGTATAATTTATTTTAATACTTAGGTTATATATTTTAATTATTTATAGAAAAGCCGAAGTACCTTCACTGGTTGGTTCTTCCATCAAGTCACTCAAGCCACTGCACTTAAAGATAACATTCATTATGCTTATTGTACATTTTTTTTGTATAGATTGTATAAATTCTAGTTAAAAAACTAAAAAAATTAAAAAAATTAATAGCAAAAATTGTTCTTTTTTTTCAGTGAATATCCTGATTTATTTACGTTTCAAAAACCACATTTAGAGTCATATAGTGATAACAACGAAAAATATAGGTAATTAGTTGTTTAAACGCATTTTTACCTTTTATTTAAATAATAATCCGTTGCATTATGGTTTTATTATAATAATGTTGAAATCATTTGTTTTATCATAATATCATTTTATGTTATTATTTTATTAAATTTCAACATTTTTTATAAGTCATTAAGTCGTGTACTCTAATTTCTTATATTTTTATACCAGCTATAAATTAAGAACTCCGAGTGATGCATGTGACCAGTTTTGAGACTACTATTTTATGATATTTAAGTGCATGTTTTATGTTTTAATTTTTGTATACATAGTTTTTAATAATTGCATTGCAATAAACTAGTTAGTCATTTTTTAATCTTTTATTATTATTATTATTATTTTTATTTTTTTGTATTGTTCTATAGCAATTATACAGATGTATTTAATCCTTCAGATTTATTTAGTTCATTAGATATACCCCACATTGGTAACATACAACATTTGGTTGTAAATAATAGGTATTTATAGTCTTATAATTTTATGCTCAGTATTTTATTGAAATTTATTTTGTATGTTGTAGAAAAAATGTGAAACAAGAAAAAAATGATTTATTTTTAAATGATGATTTGTTGAACAAATTGACATCATCTAAGGTAATTTATAAAATATTTTTATGAGTTTTGTTTATTAAATTGTTTTGTATAATACCATCGATTATAGAATAGAGTAATAGACTATTCTATAATCAATGATAATACTCTTAAAAAAAATGTATTCTGGGACAAAATAAAGTAATTTTTATAATTATTTTTTATTTATAGGATGTTTATACTGACGCTGATATTTTGGATGCAAATAAATCGAAAACAGTTGGAAAATGTTTTACTTCAGAACAAAATTTAAAAGAAAATATGAGTTCTGCATTATGTTTTTGGTGCATTGTCACTGGAACAAATGTGCGTGACATTAACATAAAAACATATTTTCCTCAGACAGAAATAAATTGCAAATGTATAATGAAAGATATAAAATTAATGTTGATTAATATGGGCACAAAATATTTTCTTGTTGATGAAGTAAGTATTATGTTATGATTGTAATTTATATTTTTGTTAATCCTGAATTTCATTCTGAGCTTGAACCCTCTGACCCTTCATTTATTTCGATTTCAAATAATTCAAGCAGATTTTAGTTCATAATATTTGATGAGAAAAAGGTTTTTAATTACTTATTTGAATGACATTATTTTTTACTTAGTCCATCGATCATGTGTTTCATATTTTATATTATCTATAATTTTAGGAATCACAAATGTATCAGAAAAATGGAAATATTAGTGTAAGTGGATTAACACCAGAAATGTTTGAATCTGCCTCAGATTCAATTTTAGAGTGTTCTAATTTATACAAAACCATAAGTGATACTATCAATAAATGGAAGGAAACATGTGACAATCATATTGTTAAAGTAAAAATATTAATGAAATTTAACTATTAATTAAGTATATTTAAAATTTTCTTACAAATTTATTTTATATTTAGGCATTCATTTTTGCTGTGTCTAATATACTGCTTGATTATGAACAGACAATATACGCTGTATCAAATGAATCTTTATTGTCACTTATTAATCGTTTGTCTGATATAATTCCTCGATTACAGTTGTTAGCAAATATCTGTTGCATAAAAACACATGGTCAAATTGCCATTTCAGATAATGTACCTTGTGGTATTGCATTGTTAAACAAAATTCACGATTATCTATTTGAATTTAGATTCCCTCGTAATTTATTTCTAAAGATGTTACTGTACATTTTTGAATCATGTTCTATAGCTTATTTCAGGTATATTATTATAATTATAATAATATTTAACAATATTATATGTATATATATAAATATTTATATACAATTTTTCATTCCAACTGAACATTTTAGAATTTTGTCAAACTGGGCGTTAAAAGGAAATTTGATTGATAAAGAAACTGATGTGTTTATTAAATTAAGATCAGATATTATAGATGAAGACAGCAGCCAAAAAAATTGGGATTATTATATTATAGATGAAAGTATAGAAGTCCCAATGTTTTTAATCAATTACAAAAGAGAAATTTTAAATTGTGGCAAAACAATTAATTTTTTTAATAAGTACAATGATTTAGTGAGTATTTACTCTAAAAAAATACATTTAAAACTGTATTCTTTTCTTTAATTTTTTGATTTATGTATATTTTTTTAAGAATGTGTTTGTTCCTGATTTTATTTGTTGTTTTGATGCCATCGATACTCAAAAGGTGTATGAAAAATTTTCTAATTATTTTAAATACCACACAGATTTAAAAACTCCTAATTGTGTTAAGAGTATGTCCAACTGTTACCTATTTGAATCCGTTTTAGGACTTGATCATCAGAAAAATAATACTGGTAATTTAAAATTTTTTTTTTTTCAAGAAAATTATTCTTATAATATTTAAGTTGAAATGTTATTTTACCAAATACTAATATTTTTTAAAAAGATTTTAAAAACTTAAAAATAATAATTTAAGATTCAATATCAAATCCAATATTGATAATTTCAAAACATCCATTGATTGAAAATATGAATATTTGAACTATTTTGTGTACTTAGAAATATATAAATATGTTTGCATTTATGCCTGGAAATTTTCCTGAATGTGGACAAAAAATTAAAAAAGTTAAGTACTGAATTTCTAATAAGTTCATTAAATTTTGAATAACCTTTTATAATTTTATGAAATTATAATATAAGTTTATAAAAATCGTTCAAATCCTTAAATTATTATAAATAAAGATTGTAAATCTGTTATTCATATCTTTATATGCATATGTTTTTATTAATCAAACAATATATGAAGTTTCGTATTATTAATTCGTAATAGTTCGTATCAGTTACTATTGAATAGTTAAGCAATTTATCATTTTCTTCTTAATTTTTACAATATTGTATGTCGTTAATTAGAATTTCAAACAATGATTTTGCTAAAAATGTATAAAATATGCACTAAAAATTCAAAAAAAGGTTTTAACATATAAAATAAAAGACAGTTCTATTGTATATAAAAAATAAAAATGCTTTATTTTTTCTTTTTCTTTTAAAATATATTTTTATCTTGCTATATATCATATTATAAGTAATACTTTAAATATTCTAATGCTTCGAGATATAAACTTTGTATATAACTATTTTTGCTTAAAGTACATTTGTTTTCTTGAGTTTATTAGCTAAGTTATTTTTACACTTATGTGTTCACTGGTTTTTTGTTTAGGGTTGTTAAAAGCTGCTACCTTATTCTTATTAAAGTAAATGACCTATAGCGATAATATTGAACCTATTTTTTATCATACATAATATAATTGTATGTTGTATATTTTTAGCTGAGTTTGTAGTTCATTTTTCCAGATATTAGGAGGCAGTTCAGCAAATTCATTAAGAGTGTTTTACCCTGTTTTTATAATCCATATGAAACATTTTCTAATAACTTTATTTGTATTATTAATACATTTTAAATTGATAAAACTGCTTAATTCAACACTTATACTTATATTTAAATTTTAAATTTTTAAAATTTTTTTTTAGTATTTATATAATTTGTTAGTAAACACCTAACCTAACATAATATTTATTTTTAAATTTTTTTTTTTTTTATTGCTGAAAACAATAATTACAATCAATATCAATTTGTACATTTAGTAATTTTTTACAATATATATTTTTACAAAAACGGGGATTAACAGAATGGGAGGGCACTCAGTAGTGCCACCCGACAGATTATTTTAATAGATCTCTAGACCAGGTCTGATTTAATCTTCTCAGAGGGTTGACAGGATTAACGAGGGAGGAAAGGCGATTGATTAGTGGGTTTGTATGTTGAGCTAGTTTACAATGGAATGAACGGAAGTAAGATTTAGTTAGTTGGGACAGAGATGGAATTTTAAGGTCGTTGTGTAGATTTGTGTTTTTGATATACCTGGGGGCAGAGACGATTTGGCAGAGATATATTGATTGAAAAGCTTGGATAGTTCTTAGGTTGGAAGGTTTGGCAGAGCCCCATAATTGGATGCCATAAAACTACAGTGTTTGATGATGGCTTTATAAATTAAAAGTTTGTTGTTGGTAGTTAGTTTGGATCTTAATAGAGGGCAAAGTATTAAGATGCAATCTGGAGTTTACTGTCTTTCTTTTATTTTTGAGACCATTTAAGACGTCTATCGAGCGTCAGACCCAGATAATTTATTGTTGAAGTTGTTGGGATAATATTATTATTTAGTGAGACTGGGGGGCCTTACATAATATAATAAACATTAAATGGTTTGCGATGTACATTTGTATTATTGATTACCATGATATTTTAATTTAAATTTATGATAAAATTTACTTGTCTTGCATTTATATTGATGTTAAAATATATTACCTCACATTAATATCATGTATTATTTATTTACAGACAATAATGATGTTCAAAATACAAATATTACCAATGTTACCAAATCAACTAAAATGTTTTCAAATAATGAAAGTTATGAATTTTTCCGTATACCTGATTGGAATTCTAATAATAATAATACATATAACTTCAATGAGCCATATGGATTTTTTACAGACAATAACAATTTATTAATGTATAATGGTAGACCTTTTGATGTTATTAACATGATTGATTATATACCACATTCCTTATTAATACCTGCTCAAATACAAAAGAGTGTTTGTGACAAACACATACTTAACATGTATTTTATACAAGAAAATCTAATGGGGCGATTATATTATTTATCTCAGTGTTTTTTTTTGATGAATTGGCAATTTTCTTCTAAACTGTGTGAAGCACTTTTTGATGGTATTATTAGTAATAGGCATAAACCAGACAACATATTCAACCCAGTTAAGTTAAAATCTATTGTGAATGAAGCAGTTCATGATAGTTTTCCAGGGAATGGAACTCATAATTTGTCATTGAACATATCTTTTATCCCTAATTTAAATGGAATTATTGATATTTCTGTAAGCAAAATAATTAATAACTGACTTTGACTAAATATATATATATATATATATATATATCTTTGTATATGTGTATAATTATTATTTTTATTATTATTATCTAGGATATTGAATGCCTAGATCTAAATTACGTACCTGAGTGGCCAATGAACATGATTCTGCCAAATAAAATTTTATTGAAATATAAACGAACATTTTTATTTGCCAATAAATTAGAATATGTTTCATGGAGTTTATTAAAAGCAAGAGAATTAATAAATGTACACAAAAATGAAAGAGGATTACAATTTAGAAAGGTAATTAATTATGTACACTTACAGAGTATTTGATGTTTTACAAAACTAAGGAAATTAAGTTCATATTAATTCCTCAACTTCAATATAAAAACTTTCTAGCTATGTCATTAAACATTTTCTAAATAAGATAAATAATTTTATATTTTTAATACTATCAATAATTTAATTTGTAATAAATATTTAATTTCATGTATATGATTTTATTTTCTTGAAAAAATATTTAAAGATAAATCTCTTCAAGCACTGGATGAATCAATTTGTTACATCAATAAAACAGTATTATAAGCAAGTTGTGATTGGTACTTGTTGGTCAGAATTAAATGAAAACTTTAAGAATGTCCAAAATTATGATGATCTGTATGCAAGTCATAAACAGTACATGCACACAATGTTAAAGCGGTTAGTATTATTTGAATAATAGTTTTTAATTATTATTCATTAATAAGCAAGAGTCAAATAGTTAAACATTATAATATGTATTTATATATTATGCTGTTATTGGGTAGTAATTAAGTTAGTAATTTAGTTTATGAATAAGAAGTTTCATTAACCTTACGGCAGGCGCGCTACTGTGTATTACACGAGCAGGCGCGTGTCATACTTTATACGACCAAATGCTTTTCCTATATATTTAATTATAACGAAGGATAAATAAATAATTTTTGATAGATATATTTTTTTGAAACATTTTACTCTTATTTATATAATATTTTATGAATTTAAACAAGTTTCTTTTATAATTTTTTATGATAATTTCAATATTGTTAATAAAACACGATTTTTTTTTATTTCTTGCTAAATAAAATTAACAGTATAAAATAATATATTTTAACATAAACAAATAATACATAAATAATCGAATTCTAGTCTGATAAACTTTCCTCATTACATGTCTGTACAAAATATTACAAAATATTCTGTTTTGAATCACTATCAAAATTATCGTAAACAATATTTTCGTCACTAAGATCACTGTCACTATCAAATTCTTCAAAATTATCTCCTACTTCTTCATCTGATAATTCTTGCAACATACGCACAATATCGTCTATAATGAGGTAAAAACAGCAATACAGGAAAATAGGTAAAAAGAAAAATATTTGTATGAAAAAAAAAATAATATCAAGAATAGGCGCAAGACGTATTTTGTGCGATCGGACGGAGTTGACTGAAATATACATTTATAATACTTTGAAAAATACGTAAGATTAGTAAACAATTATGAAGTATTTATAACATATATGTCATTGTGGAATAGGAAAAATCACAGTATTAATCGGGACACGTAGATAAAAGTTATGTCAATAAATCTATAATTATCGTACAAAATGCGTATACACGCCTGCCGAAAGGTTAAGTTTAATTTACTAGTTTAATGGTTTTTTTTTAATTAGTCATTTTATGTAACAAATGTTTTTTGTTATGAGCATGGTCTAATATGTGTTTTATTTTATAATCAATATAATTTGCATGTTTACAGTTGTTTGATGGTTGTTGGTCTCAAAGACAAACTAATTCTTCTGAATAAAATATACATAGAAATCTTAAATTATTATCAAGCTTTAGCAAGTGGTCAGTTTTACAAGGAAAATTATGAATTATTACATTCAAATTTCATCAGTATGGAACAGTGTTTTTCACGGTTTGTAAAACTTAGAGAAACGTTTTACTTGAGTTTATTGAAAACCGTTCAAACCCAGGAAAAACATTATGTAGTGCAATTAGAATGCTTAGTCACTATACTTGGACCTTCATATAACTTTTCATGAAGTGTAATCAAAAATATCTTAATTGTTAAAAAGTATTATTTTTTACATTTTTTTTCTAGAAGTACTTTAAACTGTTTTGATTTAGTAAATTTTCAACCATCAGAAGATTCAAGTTTCCCATTAAAATTATCAGCATATTATGCTACAATCTACATAAATATATTTTATTTAAGACTTATCACTGTTATATTATTAATTACTATTTAAGTATAAGTCTTTTTTTTTCATTGCATCATAGATTTATAGTAATTTGTATGATTAAATATTTGTGTTATAATGCATTGTTATTATTATTATTATTATTTTTTTTTTGTGACTTAGTACATTTCTTTAATTTATTTAAACATAGATAAGTTGTTTACTTTTTTCCCTTATGTCCAGTTTTATTAAGTGGATATAATCAGTGTTCAATGTCTTATTCATATATGTTACGGTAAATGATGTTAAATGGAAATTAACGTAATTCACCGGTTATTAACATTATTTACCAAATACACAGGTAATTATCGTTATAAACCGGGTAATCACATCAATGGCCAAATACACAGGTAATTGTTGTTATTATAGAACAGATATGCACGTGAATCTCAAATACCTACTACAAGTTAAAAAAAAAATGCATTATTATTTTTTATTTGTTTTAACAATTTGTACTCCCATGACATTTACTATTACATAATTTTTCAGCCCCACGGCAGGCACAACGTTTATTATTACAACCAGTCTTGCAATGGCAACGCTGGTATAGGCCCAGTGTCCACCTCATCTGTAGCCGATAAAGTTTTATCTATTTACCCAATTAGTACCACAATTAGTTTAGCGATCACGTCTTGATCATTGCTCGTTGGACATTATTTTAAAATAAAATCAACATTTCCCAAATCATACGGTTATTAACGTTATTCACTAGAAAATAACGATAATTCCCACATTCATAGGTAAATAACGTAAATAACCGGCGAATAATGTTAATTTCCGATATAACATCATTTACTGTAACAAATATATGTATGCCATTGAGAGAAGGATCTTCTTTAAAAGTGAATTTATGTATATATATTTTTTTTTCCATAATTATTTTTAAACTATGATATCAACTTTTACAACAGAAAAAAAATCAAAGCTTTCTTTTTTGAATTATAGATTTAAATTAACTCTGTGTAAATAAAATAACTAATTTAAAAAAATTACCCGCCTGAAAGAATATTTTGAGGTAAATGATCACTCATTCATTGAATTAATCACATTCTGAGTTACCTACTGCAAACAATATAGGATTTGAATATAAATATTTGTTATTGTAAATTTATCAGCTCTAAATTCCCATTGATCATTACTTATAAGGTAAAATATTATGTAGTGGGTTCTTTTAGATATAGGAATGATAGATTCAAGTAATTTTGCGACATAAAGGAAAATAAAGATCTCTATAATTTTAGATTCTAAGTGATGCATAGGATGAAATTGGTTATACAAATTACAATTATGTTTAATTTTTTTTTTCTGGAGACACTATTTGGTATACTTTGACCAAAAGTTTCATTCGGCCACAATATAAATCAGAAATCGTTTGTATGTTGTACCCGGGTGGTTTATTTTTCTCTCTTTTCAATCAATTTTCTAATGTGATGAAATAATACAAGGTAAAATGGTAAAATCTGATGAAACTGGCAGTTTCACTAAATTGGTTTTAGTAATCTAGTCATAACTACATAAGTAATGTTTCTAGAAATTTAAAATATTCACCATATTATATTAATGACATTGTAACTTATTTGACAAAAGTTTCAAAAAACTAAAAATTTTTGGATTAAAAATAGAACGTTGAAAATATCTAGTTTTTTAAAGTCTATCTCTAATACATTTTTGGTGTTTGATAAAAGGTTCTGAAAATATAGTATGACTATTTATATAATTATATAATGACACTGAAAAAATCTCTAATATAGTTATTCTGCATTTTACTTTTATAAGTAAATTATTAAACAATTTTCATGGAATCGACTGTTTTTACATTAATTTTTAACTTTTGATGTGTATTGAAATTATTGGACCATAAAATTATTATAAACCTTTGCATACAGATATAACTACATATTTTGAATCTTCTGGTAAAAAAAAAAAAAAAAATGTTTCCTTTGTTTTACAAGAAAACTTTAAACAGGTTTGATAAAATAAAAAATCTACTAATATTTAGACTAAGAATAATACAATTTATTGGCAAACAGAATAATTTTATACTAAAGCTTTGCTCAGAATCGTTTAACTAAAGAAATTATCAATCGTTTGTTTGAAATTTAATACACCCATCTTCCTTATTTTGTCCGAGAAGTGAAGAATGCACATGGTGCAAAGTGTACCACTTTTAACATCAAAATTGTAGTTATGGGGAAGTGGAACAGGTTATCCACAGGACGAAATACTTTTGCAAAATAAAAAAGCCATATGTATTTCGTACTACGAGTATAATGGTTTTTGCAGTTCGTGTTCCGTTCTTCAGTTCTGAGACAACAGAATGGTGGTGGGCATAAAGTACCTTAAATAAACCATTTTTAAGGTTGAATCATTTGACGCACACGGCACAATAAGAGTTGAATATTATTTTAAAATTTAAACAAGCTTGCCTTCATAAATATTCCAGAGATCAAAATAATAATGTCGCATAATAATTTATTTTATAAATTTGAGAGCGTACGCTATTATCATAAAAATTATCTTCATTTTAGATTCTGAACGGAGTGAAGAATGTATTGATTTTACAATGATGTGTGTTTTTTTTTTTTTTTTTTTATTTTTTTTTTTTATTTTTGTGTCTGTCGACACGATTTGGGGCAGTAAAAATGCTTCGATTGCCTTATATAGCAACTTTTCTGAAAGGAAAGTGAATCTAGTTGGTACTTTGGGGGGTCAAAAGTTAAAAATTTTCAATATTTTTTTAACGCGCCGGGAAAAACCCTTAAAAAATGAGGGAAAAACGGTATATTTTATGCAAAACCAGTTTTCGACAAAATCAAATTTTTTATTTTGCTATAACTCAAAAACTAATCGATGTAAATACTTGAAATTTTCACCAAATGTTTAGATTAGCGTTCTCTATACACCGTTAAATTTTCAAAGTATTTTGACTTTTATTGAGCTAATTATAGACAATTGAAATTTTCAATTTTTTTAAGTATTTTTTTTTAAAATAACGATAAAATTTTTTTTTTTTGCCAGAAAATCTTGAAAATTCAATACAAGGTTTCTTATAAGTTGTTCCATAACTGATAAAAAAAAATCCAAAATCGTAAGTCACAATTTTTTTTTATAAGTGCTCAAAGTTCCAATTTATACGAAATATGTAAAAATTGCGAAAATTTGCAAATAATTTTGTTGTTGAAAAATCGTAAAATTTTTTTCTTTTATAACTAAGTTTTGAAAATTTGGTACAAGGTTTTTCATTAGTTTTTCTTCAATTATCTGCAAAAAAAACTCTACCGGATTCAGACAAAAAAATTTTATGAGTGTTTGAAATTTAAATTTTTACAAAAACACGTTAAACAACGGTTTAGCCTCAAACGATTTTTGCTATTTGTTTTTTTTCAAAAAGTATAAGTTGTAGAAACTTGAAAATTTTATCAGTTGTTTATATTGGCATTTTCTTTATATAATTTTATTTTCAAAAGATTTCACTCATTTTTAATCAATTTATAGGCATTTGAAATATTCGATTTTTTTAATTTTTTTTTTTTATAAATGTTGATAAAAAAAATGTAGCTCGGACGAAATACTTGAAAATTTAATAGAAGGGTCCACATAAGTTGTTCTAACTCCCATTCAAAAATTATAAAAATACATAGGCACAATTTTTTTTTATAAGCAGTTGAAGTTCAAAAATCGACAAAATTTGTCGAAATCACAAATTATGTCGTAGTTGAAAATGTATAAAAAATGTTCTACTCAAAGTTAAGAAATGAAAATGTATTACAAGGTTGTTCATAAGTTTTGCTTGCAAAAAGTATAAAAAATCTCACGATCGGTTCAATGAAAAAATTTTAACGGGCGTCTGAAACTGTAATTTTTACAAAAATTCAAGCGATTTACTATAAACATATTATTCACTGACAATTCATCTTCGTTCAGAATCGTTTTTTTTTTATAATATAAAATAATGTCCTAATCTATCCTATAATGCCTAATCTATCAATACATCTCGTGTATCCCACCCAACTCCTGTATCTCTACTCATCACCATAATCTTGTCCGAGGAGCGGAGCGACGATGGACGAACTTCCACCACCATTGTCTTACCGGCTTTTTATAATTGTTTTTAAACTGTTGATATAACATGTTTTATTAATTGAATTTTTCGTTTAACTTAGAAAATATTGTTTCAGCTTATCATTGAATTAATATAGAATTGCCTACGACCAATTTTATCACAACACTTAAGTTTCGAACCTAATTGTGGAGACTAATTGTATACCTATATAAAGTTGAAACAAAATTAAAGTTTTGACCCGTTCTGATTTATGTCAACAGGAACAAGTATTTAATATCCAACTATTTTCAAATCAATTTTGAGAGTTTGAGACTACACTCTTAGGACATTTCGTCAAAGATTCCTTTATCTCCATAATCAATGGCATGGCTGATAGAATCATGATTAAACTTATCTTAAATTTATTTTTTATTTGTATAATTATTCTTAATCTTGGATAGAATCATAGAAAAATGAATATACAGAATAAAGTAATTAAACACTTTAGATGCATTAGAATTACGACTGAAGTTAATGTTATTGTAATGTAATTAGAATGCATAGCCAAGTACAATATCGGCCATATCCGATAATTTCTATAGCATTAACTCCTACACATTTATGGTCCATGATCTACAATCGTGATAGTTATATGTACAACTACTTTGCATTGATAACGCATTATGATAACAGTGGTTTGAAAATGGTTAATTTTTTGTTTTAGAACAAACTAAAATTTTAACTTGAAATTATTAAAATATTATTTCATGTTTGTATTTTAACTGAAAATAGTAATTATTTTTAATGTCGATACAGATGTTGATTTCTCCGCATGATTTATGCTCTACTTCGAGTGGTTAAACAATTTCGTATTCAAATTTAAATTGGAAAAATGGGCAACCAATTGGTGGGCATAGCGCCTTCGGAAATATTCCCAGTTGAACATTACCTAACTGACTATTCTCAATTACAATTCGATAAGAGGTAATTTTGATTTTTTATTAATTATATGGATAATATTTTACAATTTTTGTTTTTTTTTTTGTAGTTTGGGAAGTACGCGATTTTTTAAAGTAGTACGAGCCAAGTCGCTGGAAGGAATGATTGTTGTAAAAGTATTTGCTATACATGATCCAATGTTGCCATTAGTGAAACATCGTGTTCGTATTGATGAAATAAAGTCTAAACTACAGTCGGCTGTGAATTGTTTATGTTTTCAAAAAGTTGTTGTAAGAAAATTATTTCTGTTATTGATATTCATTGTTTTGTTTTAAATTTGTTATTATTGTAATTGTTTTAGATGACTGATAAATCTGTTTTCTTGATGCGAGAGTATGTAAAGTATAGTTTGTATGATCGCATCAGCACCAGGCCATTTTTGACCATGATAGAAAAAAAATTTATCGCTTTTCAAATATTATTTGCTCTGCGTCAATGCCATACGTTAGGTGTAAGTATTTCATATTTTTTGTTCTACTAATTTTCTCAATTCTGGTTTTTTTGTTTTTTTTTTTTACTATTAGGTATGTCATGGTGATATTAAATTAGAAAATATTATGATAACTTCTTGGAACTGGGTATTGCTCACAGATATTGCCTCCTACAAACCTACGTATCTACCTGATGATAACCCTGCTGATTATTCATTCTTTTTTGATACTTCTCGTAGAAGACTGTGTTACATTGCACCTGAACGGTATTCATTATACGGTTTTCTTATATAAATATATTGTATATGTGTTATTATTTCCAAATATGCCATATTGACTTGCATGTAGTGTAGCATAAATTAATTTTATTTCCTGGTAGGACGGTGTTTAAATAATGTGGTTATTAGTTTCACATACATTTTTACTATTAAAATTAATGTTTTATTAATATGTAAACCAGGGCTTCAAACCGTAATGATTTTTTGTGGTTAAAGGTTTTAGTTCATCTACTATTCTTTTTGGTTTTAAAAACTGGTTAATATTGGTTTCATATTTTATAGTTTCTAAAACCGTTTTTCAAATTAATAAAACCGGTTAATTTTGTTCTTTTAAAAATATATGAATATAATTTTTTTTTTTATATTACAACTTTATGGGTACCTCAAACAGTTTGCTGTCATGATTATGAAATAATTTACACATTTTTAAAATGTAATCTTTAATTACAATATTTTCAATATTGTATGATAATATATAACATTATAAATTATAATATAGTAATATACTACAAAATAAAAAATAAAAATAACATAATAACTCTTATAAAGCAATAAAAAAAATTAAAATAACATATTAACTCTTGTTAAGTAATATTAACAAAAAAAAAAAAAAAAAAATGTATTTATAAAATATAAATGAAATAAAATTTAATCTAACTGAGCAATTAAAAAAAACTAATTTTTTGTTGTTCCCACGGATAACCATTATATCTTCTAATATTGTTTCATCTAGGCTAGTTCTTAAATTGCTTGATATATATTTTAAGCCAGAAAATGATCTCTCAACATTAACCTAAAGAGTGCAAATAAATAAAATATAAACATTTATATATATTCTAATTATATTATGTCGCATCCACCTGATACAATTTTTCATTTCATAAAAAATAACCACTTAATGAAATTATGCCAACCGTGGAAGTTTATAATTTTTCAATTTTAATTAATAAAACTCTGTAAAATTAAATATTATTATTCATAATTAAACATTTATTTATTTCCGTTTGGGAACTAAAAATATTTCTGGTTAACTATTTCGTTTTCGTTCTATAAAATAACTAATTGTGGTTCTGTTTTTGTTTTTGTTTGTATAAATTTTCCAATAAAACCGGTTAATAACAAAAATGGTTTTAACCGTTTTGAAGCCCTGATGTAAACACATATATTTGTATACATTTTTATAATATATATTCTTATGTATACATATTCTCTTGTTAGAAAATGCTATTCGTTAGCAGGAAACCAATGTCCATTTATCATATAATTATGATTAACAAATTCAGAATATTATGATACATTTATTATTTATCTAAAAAGAAGACTGGAAAATAAAAATTTATTTTATTATATTATTTATGTAATTACTATTTTTGGTTCTTTAGTGGACAGGGTTAGAACCTTAGACCACACATTCACCATTATACATATATTTTTTCCTCTTAGCATTCACTAAAAGTATAAACAGTATAGATTAGCTGCTTTAATATGTATCTTAACTGTGTACATAATGAATAATTAAAAAAATTAATACTTGAATTTTTAAGTTTTGTGAAAACATCAACAGAGTTTAGCAACCAATTGTTACCATATGAAGATCATGTTAAAAAAGGAGAGTTAACTCCTGCAATGGACATTTTCTCTGCTGGGTAACTATATATTTATATATTTAATAAAATACATAATATATTTATGTGTATATATATATATATATATATATATATATATATATATATATATATATATATATATATATATATATATTATATTTATATATATTTTTAAATTGTAACATTAAAGTATACTTTTCATTGTACAGATGTGCTCTAGCAGAAATGTTTACAGATGGTCGTCCGCCTTTTGATTTATCACAGTTGTTAGCATATAGAAACGGAGAGTATGATCCCAATCCTCATATTGATACAATTGAGGATGAAGAAATTAAAGTATGAATAATTAAACCTTTTTTAGATATTTGAAACAATTTATAATATTTCAGGATCTTATTAAATCTATGATCAAATTAAATCCAGCACATCGATGTTCTGCTGAACTGTATTTAGATGAAGAGAAAAATAAAATATTTCCTAATTATTTTTATTCTTTTCTTCAGCCATATTTGCAAATGTTTTCAGCTACAAATCCTATAATTTCACCTGATGAAAAGATTGATAGGTGAGTTTATAATATATATTTAAAAAATTATAAATTATACTCAAAAATATGTTTATAGATTGAAAAGTGATATTAATGGAATAATTAATATGTTCCTCCCATCTAATGATTCAGAAGAATGTACTGAAGGTTTAGTGTTGATAGTTCAATTAGTTACATCTTGTATCAGGTAAATATTATTTATTTGTACAGTAATATTTTTGAAAATAAGTAAATATTTATGTTACTTTAAATAACAAAAATTAAAATATAGCGATAATTTGATAAAACTTTTTGCAAAGTTAACTATATTAAATTCTTTATTGTAAATAACTATACTATTGTTATTGATTTAGTTATTTCTTTTCACGTGTTGATTGTTTATATCCTTATTTAACTGAGCCTTGTTTTTTAAACCTTTTTTTTAAAAAATCAGTGTAGTGAAAAAAGTTCATTATTGTTTTTAAAGGTGAAACATGTGAGTAGCCATCTAGTATTTTAGGCTTTTACTTATTTTTTTTTTTAAATTCCAACCTTATTTTCAAACTTTTGGTTTTAAATATTAATATCTTAGATTGGCTGACTATGAAAATATGTTTACTTACTCTCTTCACTTTTTTTAAAATATGATTTTAAATTTATAAAAAATTAATAAAATTTTCTTCAATTAGTTTCCCATAATTAATTAATATATATTAATATAAAACGAAATGCTATTATTAGTTTGATTGATAAAAATAATTTTTTTTTTGAAAAATAAGTGCTGGGCCTGAAAGATTAGACCTGATATAAATACTTAAATAAAAATTGGTAAAAGATAAAATATGAAACTATACACATTTTTTCTATGTTTCAATTTTTGAACTTTAAATCTGTATTTAGTATATTTTCAATAAAAATATACATCATAAATTATTCATACATTATTAAATTATTAAATTTATGCATTTTTCAGAGGTTTACATTTATCTACAACAAAAATTCAAGCTTTAGATGTTTTGCTTGAATTATCAAAATATTGTTCCACAGAAACAGTTTTAGATCGAATTGTACCTTATATCGTAAGTTACATATGTATTTATTATATTCAAAAATTTAAAATTTGATATTGGCGTATTTATATAATAAAATACACTTTATATTTTAATACTATTGAAAAAAGTGTTAAAATTTAACTTTTTTAACATTCTATCATAGGCTATAATTTATATTTTCATGATTTTAAGTGTGATTATTATTACACCTACAATTTCTTTAATTTTTTTTTTTTTTTTTTTTTGCGGGGTTTTCCCGCCTTTAAGACCATCCCGTAAAACAAATTTCTCTCCATGTTATTCTGTTTTCAGCTACTTCTCTCCAGTTTGCTCTTGGGTCTACTTCTTTAACTTCTCTCTTCACACAGTCTCCCTCTTCCACAGTCTTTCTTCCAATTACTTTACATACATTAATTAAATAAATAATATAAAATGCAGTTGTAAGGCAGTCAATATTTCTCTAATTTGAAAGTATAGAAATAAAATCATCATATAGAAATTTTTTCTCAATAATTTTATTTATTAATATTATCTAAAAATTATTTTTTATGTCTTGTGTTAGTTTCATATGATTCAAGATGTTTCTCCTGGTGTAAGAAAATCTGCATTACATGGTTTGAACAATACTCTTTCAACTGTTAAAAACTTAAAGCCTAGTGATGCAAACACATTTCCAGAATATATATTTCCAGGTTTAATAAATGTATGTAAAATTGTTTTGTGGTTTTGTTCATTTTTTGAACTAAGTCTAATTTTAGGTGGCTCATGATGACGCTGTTATAGTTCGAACAACTTTTGCCCAAATCATTTCTCAATTAGCTCAAACTGGTTTAAGATTTTTGAAATGTTGTCAGAATGTGGATGATGATAAGCCTCACACAAGTGCTTTTGATAGAGAGCTTGCTACACTTCATGAAATGGTACAGCAATCAGTATCAGCCTTGCTTACTGATTCTCATAACATTGTGAAACAAACTCTAGTTAATAGTAATATAATTGAGTTATGTGAATTTTTTGGGACTCAAAGAGGTAAATTTTTGTTTGTCATGCTTTAAATTATTTAATAATAATTTTTTTTTGTTTTTAGCTAATGATGTAATATTATCTCATATGGTAACATTTTTGAATGATAAAACTGATAAACACTTACGTGCATCATTTTTTGATAATTTTGTTGATGTTGCTGCTTTTGTTGATCAACAATGTTCCCCAATATTATGTCCACTTTTACAACAGGTAAAAGTGTTTAATTAAATAATATAAAATTAAAAAATATGATACTAATGCATTGTTTCAAATATATTATTTCTAGGGATTTACGGATAGTGAAGAGTTTGTCGCAAAAAAAGCACTTAATGCAATGCAACAGCTGATAGAGAAACATTTGCTTCAAAAGACAGCTCTCTATCAATTAATAAGTGATATTTCTTGTTTTCTTGTACATCCTAATTTGTGGATAAGGCAGGTGTGTATTTATGAATTATTGATTTTAATATTTAATGAATTGGAAGTTTGTTTTACTAATTTGATTCTCCTGTATGTTATTATTTATGATTTATGAGTTATGAAGTTAGGTCTTGTTTTTAATTTTTTGCAGGCAACTGTTGGCTGTTTTAGTGCTACAGCAAGGATATTAGATGATATAGATGTCCAGTGTAAAATTTTGCCTGTAATGAAATCATATCTTAAGCATTCAATTATATTAGTTGATAGAGAAGAATTGGTATTGAATACTTTAAAAGATCCTCTACCAAGAACTATTTACGATACAGTTGTCAAGTGTTCAATTGTTGAAACATTAGTAGATATATTAGGTGAACGAAAAAAAGCAAGGACAATTGCCAACACTGGTCATATACCTTTACCGAGTATTACACAGTCAATGCATCAAAATAATGCACTACGAAATGTAATATACAAATATATATTTATATAAGTTATTTTCTTGGGCGTGCACACATTTTATTTGTTAAGTGTACTAGATAAATGTTGGAAATATTACTTGTACCATTTTATGCTATATTATTGTTAAATTAAAAATTATTCCATATATATTTACTTGGAGACTTTCTTAATTTTACTTTAGATTTTTTTACTTCTGCTGTTTCATATCAATTTTATAGTGAGATATTGAATTTTTTTTAATCATCAAAAAATTATTTTATTTGGAGTAATTTTCATCAAGTGGCAGTTCTAGTATCTTATTTTGTTTATAGGTGTCCAAGTTAAGTTTACAGAATTATTAAATGTGTATTATTTTACCATACATAATTATAATTTTATTAATTTAAATATATATTTCCATATATATATATATATATAATATTATTATAATATTTATTTATAGTTTTGTGAATAGAAAAAATGTAAACTAAACAGTTGTTCACTCCATATTTTATGTGCACACCCACATATGGTTATGAATTATTTCTGAATTTGTGTTCCTAAAATAAATTAAAAAAGTTTATCAATTTCAGTTAATCAGGAAACTAGAATCTGAAGGAATGACTGAAGAAGTTGAAGATCAATTATTGGCATTATCTAAACATATTTTGAAAGTCCACAAGCAATTAATATTTGACAACAAATATGGTACCAAAGGAAAGGTAAACCATTATTTAATGTTTTAATCTTGTTTGTTGTGTAACCTAGTTTTATTAGATAAATATAGGAGAAATGAAACTCAATGTTCAGTGCCATTCTAAAGCTTTATCACGATTGCCTAATTCAAAACTACAAGATTCTATTCCAACTGCAAATAGACGAAGAGGCTTGGATGATCAGTCAGTTTCCAATATGAATGATGAGTGGAAACGCATGTTTGGTGGTCCAGATTTATCTTTTAAACAAATGCATTCCTCGCAAAATTCCCCGTAAGATTTAAATTTTATATTTTTATCAATATTAAATTTGAAATTTTTAATTGCATTTTAAATTTAGATCGCCAATTGGAGGTTCATATATGTCTGATGTTCAGCCATCTCCATCTCATAGTATTGAAGGGCTTACTGACATCTCTTACATACACTGTACGTATTACTTCTAAAAAAATGGATACATGAATATCAAATATTTTTAATTTGTAGATCGTTATGCACCATGTAAACTGGAATTACATAAATTAATATCTCATCGACAAGAGTGTTATGAAATAACTATGAGACGTCATGAATGGGCTGAACAAGAAGTATGGAAACCAAGATTGCCACCACCTGGATGGCGACTTCGTTCTCAGTTAGTTGCTCATTTGCATGAACATAAGTCTGGTGTCAACAGGTAAAATATTAATTAGTGTAATTAATTATAAAATGCAAACGGAATTCAATATTATATTCACATTTATTGTTTACTTTCTCAAGCTTTAATGATTATATTTGACATAATGTTGTTTTATTAAAATTCACATTGAGTGCTGTTACATAAATATTGTTATAGTTGCAATAGTTATCTAGTTTAAATAATATTTATAGTTTACTAAGTTAAATTAATAGTTTTTTTTTCTCTCAGATTAGTAACAATTCCAAATTCATCACTATTTGCTAGTTGTTCATCTGATAGTTATGTACGTGTATGGGACTGTGTGAAAATGGAAGGCAAAAATATTGCAAATAGGTCTAAACAAGTATATAATCATCAAAATGGAGCATTGTATGGCATGACTACTTGTAGAAACAATCAATCGTTAGCTACTGTTAGCCATTCTGGTTCAATTGTTGTATTAAAGTAAGTAATAATGTTGTACTGAAAAGTTGATTTTACTTAAATCTTTGTATGAATTATACAGTTTAGAGTCAAATAGTAATAAGTTGAGTGTAATACAAACTAAGCAACTAGATTTGCAAGAAGATGGCTGTGCTATTGATGTATCTTACTTAGATTCTGGATCTCAAACAGTACTTGTTTATACAACTGTGTATGGTTCTCTCGTTGGATGGGATCTGAGGGCTCCTAAATTGGCTTGGAAAGTTAATAATGATATAAAACAAGGTAATTGATATTAAGTGTTTATGAAAATATTTGTTTAATTTTTATTTTATTTTAATATATAATTTTAGGTATTATAACAGCTATGTGTTTGGATACAAGACAAAGTTGTCTAACATTAGGTACAAGTAGTGGCTATCATACTTGTTGGGATTTGCGTTTCAGGTTACCAATTGCTACAATTGCTCATTCGAAAGGTAATAATTCTTACTTTGAAATACTAATTACATTTAATTATATTGTTAATTAATTATGATAGCTGTACGTGTGAGAAGATTAATAAAACATCCAAATGAACCTTCATGGATAATCTCAGCCATGCAAGACAACAATGAAGTGACTGTATGGAATTTGGAAAGTGGTTCAAAACAACAAACTCTTTGGGCTAGCAGTGCTCCTCCGCTGTCAAATAGTCAAGTATACTGATTATTTGATATTTTACTACTCATAATTAAATGTCTTGATTATTATATGTCACTGTATTTTATAGACTAACAACCACAGTGTTTGTGCATTATATACAATGAATACAGATCATGGTCCAGAATTATTGACTGGAGGTACAGATCAAAGAGTTCGTAAATGGAACTTGACATCACCAAGTGATTCTTACATTGCTATTCCAGCAGCAAGTGATGTCATGGGACATTCTTTATATTGTTATGAGTGAGTTTCATTTTAAAGTTTATATTGTTTTATATTTTATAGTTATTTTTAATGATTTAAACATAAGGTGTAGATTGGTTGATGGCACTAATGTTGTGCAAGAGGTTTGCACAAAATCTAGCAGTACAGTAATGACTGGTGAAGAGGAGCCACCATGTGTTACTGATCAACCAGCTCCAGGCCATGTAGGATCTATACTGGATATAACCTCATGTATGGCATCCCAATGTTTTTTAGTCACTGCATCTTGTGATGGAATTATTAAAGTGTGGAAATGAAATTTCAACTATCTGCTTAAATTCATTTATCACATTTAAATGTTTTGTTTTGTTGTTCCAAATATTATTTAAATGTAATGTGATAGTGTATGTAACTATTTTATTGAAGTTACGCACGTTAAAGTGTATAATAAAGTTTTATTTTTTTTAAAAAATTTAATTTTTAGATAATCATGTATTGCTGCAACGTACCTCATAACATAGTTCATTTCCTCTTTAAGAAATATTAATAAAAATTTCAAATTATTAAAAATACTACAATAAACTATGATCACCAGCAGAGCAATTGAGAAGAAAATGATGACGGGTTACACACACACGCGCGCACACACACACACACACACACACACACACACACACACACACACACACACACACACACACATTTATAAAATGGCCCACTTATAAAGTCTTGTGTGGGTATAAGACTTAGCAAAAATATTTAAAAAATTTTACTTATTTACAAAAATTTAAACCAGGTAGTGTCGCATAGTCAATTTAAATATTTAAAACTATTTCATTAAGTAGGTATTAATTTCATTCAAGTTACTACATGATAATTAAAAAAACGTTATTTCTTAGATCATGTCACTTTTTAATTAACAATATTTGGAATCTAAATTTAATATTATGCAATCAAAAATAATTTCAAACTATTTATAAAATAATAGGCGTCCTGAAAGATTTTCAAGTTCAAACTATGCTGAAGATACTGCCACTGTCTAATAATAAATTTAATGTACAGAGAAATGATAATGTTCAAAGACAAAATATAGGTATTACAAGCAACATGGATAAAAATAAAAATAATAAAGTATCTCGTATCTTAATTTAAGTATCTACTTGCAGATTATTGAACTTATACTTCAAGGGTATTAAACAACTTGGTAATAATGCAACAAATTAAGTTTTATATATTTTTCAATACCTTTATTTGTATGAAAAAGTAATTTTATCATATTGAAGAAATTACTTGTTAAAAAAAAGTATCTCGTATTGCTAAAATTAAGAAATGACATTTTTAATTGTGTGAGAGACAGTCTTAAGCTTGTTAAAATTGGAAGAAAAATGCCGGTCCAAATGAGTTGTATAAAACGTATACCTATTCTTTAGTCCAAAAGGAATATTAAAAATCAGTCCAAATGGGTTGTTTTAGGAAAGTTGGTAAAACGGGTCTTGTTGAAAATTAATAAAAACATAATGAAATAAAATGGTTTTAATGGAGAAATTCATAAAAAATCTAAATATCTAGGTGACATTATACAATTTATTGAATTCTGTAACATTTTATAAAAATCATAGGATCATCAATTTGATATCTGCTTTCACAAATAACTGAGAATCTAAAAAAAAGACGTAATTTTAAAAAGGAACTAAGATAAAAAATTAGACATTATGAAATAACAGTTTAATTTCATTGGTTTTCTCGTTGTTTGCTCCAAGAGCAGATTTTATCTCTAATCGCTAAGTGAGAAAGTTGAGGTTCAAAAATGTAACTACTAGTTGTATTTTATACATAACGTCTGTTTTAATTTATAGAGTTTATTCTTGAGGATACCTCATGAATAATTAATTTCTCTTACACCCATCCTCTCATAACCCTATAAATTTTACATAGTTTAGTATTGAGATTGAATAAAACCACGACGAAAGTATGTTTTATTACAAAATGATATATTCAATAATATTTTATATGTACAAACATACATAATTGGTAGGTAGGTATATGATATTGTTGTCACAAGGACTCTTATTGTACAGAGTCACGATCCCAAAAATAGTTCTAAACTCATGCAAAATGTGATTAAAACAATTAAATTGTTCATAATAATCCAGCGCTTTATTTATATTTTATAAGAATCAGTACTTATGTGGCTATCGTACATTGGACGCTATAGATTGATAATTAAAAGTGAGTTTGATAGCGTGCTGCGTGATACAGCAGGTCAGAAATAAGAAAGTGGAAGGACTTAATAAAAGGAGCATTATTGAAGAATGTCGACGAAGAGGTGAAGAATATTCTCTATAACAAGATAAAAGATTATTAAACAGGGTACATTCCTAATGACTTAACAATTTGTAAGCTAGTCACGATTCTGAAGGCAGGTAATGTCACAGAATGCGCCAAGTTATGGGACATTGTCATTAATACACTTCAAAAATATTGCCAAACATGATAAAAAGTAGAATGGAAATAATATTGAGGATAATCAATTTTGTTTAGATCAAGAAAAGGAACAAGAGAATCACTTCTTGTATTAAGAATATCATCAGAAAGAAGACTAGATCTAAACAAAAGCACATGTTTAGCGCTTGCAGACATTGAAATAGCATTCGATTATGCTGACTGGAAACGTTTATTCAATATAGTGAGATACGTAAACATAGATTGGAGGGATAGACGCATTATTATCTAATTAAGCATACAAAAAAACTCATAGATTGGAATAAAAAACGTTAAAAAATTCGCTTTGATGAAAAAAGGAGTAAGACAAGGTTGTTCTTTGTCACTCTTGTTGTTCAAAGTCTTTATTGAGAATGCCGCAAAAAAAAAAAAAAAAAGAAATCAAGTGAAGAACGAAAGGAATCAGAGTAAATGAGAGAGAAATAAATAGCATAAGATTCGCGGACGCCGGACGACATAGCTTTAATAGAAAATGAGCACGATTTAAACATTACGTTGACAAACTTATCAGTGATTCTGGAAGGAATGCAATTAAAAATAAATGCCAAAAAGACAGCAGTAATAATAATGGACGAATTTAAAATACAAACGGAAAGAACTATATTAAGTCTATATGATTATATGGCACAGTTATAGAAGTCAAATAATTTTTCTTTCTACCCAGATAGGTAATTTTATTACAAAGGACAACAAATATACAACAGCAATAAAATTAGGAATTTCTTTGACTAATCAAGCATGTATTGTAGGAAACAAAGTCTCTTAACACATAACCATATTATACAATATATTTATGAGAATGAGGAATTTACTACTTACTGCTAAAATCGTCCATTTGGGTGGTAGTTTTATATATATGGAAGTGAGTTCAGGAGTTCTGGCGTTTTTATACCTTAGACGAAAATAATAGAAGAAATGGAGAAATGGTCAAGGAATAAACTGACGATTAGTTGTACGGTTATGTTAAGAAATACTGAACACGGAGGAGCAGCCAAGGAAAATTACCAAGAAAAATTAATGTTCACTGGACACGTCTTAAGGAGGTGCCCGAAAATACACATATGGGAGGTTTAAAAAATTATTATCTTTACCTACCAAGTTATGGCACAGTCAAAATATTATCAGACAAAATAGTATACTAGCTTGTTTTACCATCAAAATACACGTAATTACTTCTCAGGTAGTAGCTAATTAACCTGGCATAGGCTAACTTTGTCCCATTGCAGATACAAGGTGAAAACTATAGGGATTTTAGAGGTGGGTTAAAGTTACCCCGTTGCCGGGTAACTTTGGCCCATTTTATCAAAAAAATTTTTTATAGTTAAAAAATTAAAAAACTAAAAATTAGATTTTGCAGAAGGGATGTCTGCACCCACACCTTTACGTGAAAATTGTTAGGTTTTAATTTTTTTACTCACAACCTAGTTAAATTTTGCCCTAAGTTGAAAAAAGTGTTAACTTGGCGCAAAGTTACCCCGATTTACGGTAGGTAATGGTTACAGTAACAAGGCGAACCTTTTAGATAAAAAAAAAAATGGTAGGTACTTCTTTCAATCAGCACCCAGTTTCACTACAAAAATATTGGTTTTTTGACTTAGATCCTGTGTCACTGTTGCTCGTTGGCTAATATCTTAATGCATAACTATTCCATCAATCATTATTAGGGCGATTGATGTCTATAAAAAATTATGATTAAAATATACCATGAAGGAAAAACGATTGTGTTTCGATACTTGATATTTTTTATTTCAGGTGTTTTAAAGATTATTAAGTAGTAGGCAATACCTAATTTGTTGGAGATTATTTCGGCGTAAATGTAATACTTGAATCAATCGATTGTGAAAAATGAATCATTTCAAAGAATTATTTTTTGGATTACAATAAAAATAGTTATGATTTATGAATAATTACTTATTTTATTGATATGTGTTTGCTAAAACGCTATATTTTATTTCATATGATCAAATCTTATCCAATATATATATATATATATATATATATATATATATATATATATAATATATAATATATTGAGCTTTTGGTATTTTAACTATAAATAATATAGTGATGAGCAGATGAGAGTATTGGTTAGAAAACTATTTGAAGGAGACTGTAACGGGAATGACCTACGTCATGCCATCCCTTATAATTATTATACCTTAAAGTGTAATATATAATTTTAAGCTACGTGCCTGATAAATTACTTCAGACATTTATAAAACATTGCAATTTACCAATTTTCATAATTTCTATGTACTTAATCAGAAAATTATATCATGGTGAATCTTTTAGTAAGAAACCATATTAAGCTTTATAAAATAATTGCATTCTTAGACCTTTGAATATTATTCATCTATAATATTACTTGGTACTTGAAGAAATTATGTAAGTGATCTATTTAAAGCACAAAAATATAGAATTTATTTAAAAAAAAAATTAAAAATATTAAATAGAACAAAAGTTTTCTATAAGTCAGATCTTTGTGATACACTCTGTATACGCGAAGATATTTGGTCTTTTCATATGTTTATAGCATCTACGATTTTTGGAACAGTCTTTTGTCTATTAGTTGCTAAATAAGCCCTTGAAGAATTAAAAAAAATATGAAACTATATATATCGACAAAAAATTCATGTTGGATGAAAACATTTTTAACCTAACAACAATTTGTTATTGTTATACACGTAGAAGTAAAACTTTGGGTAACAAAGATATTATAAATGATTTCATACCTACTTCATAATTTAAAATAACTCTAAAAATAATGTTCTTAGAAATTTGAAATTTTCACAATATGTGAATGACATAATACTACATACTTTACAAATGTTAAAATAGATGTTTTCGGGCTTAAAAGAAAATTTGAAAAATAATTTGTTTATATATACATATATAATGTTTATTAAAAAAAAAAAATGTCCATCTAATCATAATGAAACTTTGGATACAGATACCATAAATTTTTTTGTATTGAATATTTTAGTAAATAATAATAATAATAAAATAATAGTAATTAATATAAAATAATTTGCAGGTATCCGTTTTTGATTATATTGTTAATAATGCAGTTGACACAAGTATTTTATAGTTCATATAAACACATAAACAATTTCATTAATAATATGTCAACGTAACATTATAATTGTAAATTTAACTTTTAAGTTTCTATTACTTGATAAAACAAGAGTTTACAATATATATCTGATGTATGACTATTACTACGAGGAACTTATAATGAAATAAGTTTATAACTGATTTTTACGAATTAAAGTATTTGATTAATCAATTTAAAACCACACACATATCTCAGATTATACTTTTTTTTCATTTCCGTAAATAAGGATTAAATTCCATGTAATCATTTGTTGAATGAAATGATTTACTATTACTTCAATTTATAACTACTCAATTATCTTTTGTTGGTGACAGTAAAATAAGATAAGTATGCAATACGTCAACACATAAACTTGTTTTATTGTTTTTTTTTTTTTTTATTAAGCCTGATATATTTGATATAAATTATATGTATTATTTTCTATTTTCCATGAAATTACAATCAAAATAGCAACAAATATTTCATTAAAAAAAGTTTTTAGATTCTGAGTGAAGCGAAGGATCTTATGGTTTTACAATGATGTTTATTTTTTTTTTCTGTAAACACTTTTTCGTATAGAAATCCTTGTCCAAAAGTTTCGTCCAGCAACTTTTAAGATTTGAAATTGAACTGAGATGGTACTTTAGAGAGGTCATTTTTCCAAAATCTCCATAGTTTTTCCAGTAATCAAGAATAACGATCGAAAAACTGAGTAAAAACGGTAAAATCGGTAAAAATCCGCCGTAAACGAGATTTTCACTGTTCAGATTTTAGGTATTTAGCCATAAATCGAAAAGTATTGAAGCTAGAAACTTGAAAATTTTATCCAATATCAAATAAATATTTTTTTATATTGGACAACATTTTCAGAGCAATTATAGCACTTTTGACTTAAATATAGAACTTTTAATTTACCAAATTGTTTGAAAGTTTTTATGTAATATAATTTTAAATATTTGACAAAAAGTTCTGAAAATGTCATATGACCTTACTCATATACCTACCTTATTATCCTAACAAAAGTTCAAAAATCGTTAGTCAGGATTTTTTTTTATACACACTTTAATAAATTATTATACGATTTTTTTCGATATTGTCTGATTTCTTTTAAGTTTATTTCTAATGAGTTATAATTGTTATAACAATTGAAGTTTAAATGAGTTATATCTAATTGAATATTTTATGAGGGTTTAATTACAAAAAAACTCACCAAAAATTATACAAATAACCGTAAAATACGTAAACAGTATTTAAATAATAATATATTATATTACACTGAAACTTTGCTCAGAATCGTTTTATTCTAAAGAAATGAGTCATCATTTCTTTAAAACTTAATACGTTCATCACCAATATCTTGTCCGAGGACCAAAGGGACGAAGGACGAACTTGTACCACCATCATCTCACTTACCAGCTTTTTTTATTTTTCATTAGTTTTTTATGATATTTATGTAATCTAAGTTAATCAGTCAGAATAAGATCAGCCTGACGTATTTTGTTGCTCTAGAGAAATCTAATTAACACTGCTCTTATTCAAAAGTTTTTTTTTTTTTTTTTTTTAATAGAATGTATGTAACACAAAGATATTTATAAAAATAAAAATAAATGTTATGGATATAGAACAAGCCAAATGTATAACCGACATATTTATCATATATTAACAAGAAGTATTAATTTATTCACTGAAAAAATATAACTACGAAATCAAAAATATATTGAAATGAAATTTATTTTGCGAGTTTCTTCTTGTACAAAATCAGTCATTATATTTTTAAATTGAGATTAATAATTTTTTTTCTATTGAAATTACAGCAGGATCACTTTATCTTTCTTGGATCATAGTAGACCTCGAATAGCTTTTAAATTGGAAAAGCCACGTCCCACGTCCAACTGATGCAACCGATACAGGCATAGTTAATTATAATATGAAGCGTCACCGCAACGTTTGATACAAATTTATCATTATTTACAACACTTGAAAATTGTAAATTCTAATCACTTCCAATCTAGTATAATTGGGTTTTATTAATTCGGATATTGCTACTAATTCACCTGTCATTTCTATAGAATTAGTCATTAATATCTGATTTACCAACATTTTTATTATTAATGTTATTATTAGATATTTTTTGTGTATTTGATGAAGAATGAACACACATTTCAGTACCAATACTAGATAATGTAATATTAATTTTTTCCTTTCAAAATTTTCCGTTCTAGGTGGGTGCCTAGTTTGCTACCACATTGAGCTGGACCTGAGAAGTATAAATTGAATTACCATTTAAATTCTTATTCCAAAACGCAGTTATTTAAATTAAATCTTAATGATTTATTGTTGTTTTGAAGAAGAGCACCATCAAAATATTTTGTGCTTTAAAATATCTGTTACGTTTAAATTTGAAATTATTCCACGTTCAAAATACCTCAACAGATTTATACCATTTTTAACAATAAAAGTTCCATAAAAATGTATTCTGAACATTCATTCATTTATTAAATTATGTATAGTATATATATATATATATATATATATATATATATTTCAAAAAGTTTATTTTGAGTTACAAATAAACAATGACGCACACACTTTTTATTATTTAATGTTCTTTGTATTAAAAAATGATTATATAATTTAATTTCACAACAAAGAAAAAAATCAATTGATTGTTTCCAAAATCATATTATTATTTTTATTGAAGTCTACTGGATTATTATTTGAAAAAATAGAATAATTTTGAAAACTGCGATACAAAAATTATTATGTAAATATCTGTCATAATAATATTATGTTATATTTTATTTCATGTAAGAAAATGCTTCGTCTAGTTCAGTCAGATGCCACGCCCCCATTGAGATCGGTTGCTGTCGACGAAAGAGTCGTTCTCTGTTACGTATTCCTCAGGTCTGAAACAAAACAGGCTTGAAGTAGCCAAGAAAGTCAAGCTCGTGTCACCAAACGCTTAGGGCTGAAACAGACGACCGGTTTTCGCCGGCCGGCAAGCGCCGGCTGGTTTCTTTTTACATTGAGTTAGATTAGAGTAAACAGACGATACCGTTTTTCGCCGGCCGGTTAGTTCTCGTCGGAACTCGCCGGCCGGCGCATTTACCAGGCTTGGTGGGTACCGGCGACCGGCCGGCGAAAAAACCACCGGTTCCCAGCAAATTACATATAAAATGATTGGAGTGAACACACGACCGGCCGTTTCGCCGGCCGGCGGCCCGAAATTTGTTACATTTCTTACATTATTTTGATGCCCGATTCGAAGATTTTAAAACTTAAACTTATTTATTGTCCTATCTCCCTATTGCCCCCTCCCGAAAACTCATTCTAAATATGGGGCCATGCCCCTATACACATTTTAAAAACCATAATATTGTATTTAACAGCGAAGATTGAGTTTATGTAAACAATAAAATGATGATACTTGTTCTCATAAAATAAATATCATTCACTGTACCTTCTGTGAGTATTTATTTCTCATTGGTGTTTATTTTTAATGTAATTCAAGGTAGAAAGAATGTTCAAGATAGAACATTTCAGAAATGTATCATTGCGGTAAGTTGTAATATTCACATATATATGTGTATCAAAACTTTTGAAAAATACTGTAAACATTGTATTTACTCTACCAGGTGATTAAAATACGAAACTCGCCGGCCGGCGAGTCCTCGTGTGTTCACATTTATTTTTCACCGGCCGGCGCGCGCCGGCCGGCGAAAACCGGTCGTCTGTTTCAGCCCTTAGTGTGTTCCACGTATAGGTCACGCCAACGGCGGCGCCGATGAGCAGATCACTCATGATATTTTATGAAATAAAGTTAAGTGGCTTTTTACATCTTCGGCCGTTAACATACATTTAAATAAAAAACATTTTTTATTGTTAATTTTGATTTTGTTGACAAAGGTTTGAAAAAACTGTTCAAACAGTCGTACAGTTACAACCCTACAATCAAGTACTATACATTTATCAATTTAAAGTTATTTTTTATTTTTATCTATGTGAATTTTTAAGTATTTAGTTTTCTTAAATGGTTATTACTATTTGTAACGTCATACTATGAAAAAGTATATTTTTTTTAGACATTTTTTTACTTCATTTTTTTTGCACCGATGTAGACATTTAACTATTTGAAGTGTAAAGCAGTGGAAAAGTGGCAAGTTTACGGGAACTCCTGCTGCTTCTCAACATTACTCTAAATTTAATACGTTTATACATATTACAATATTGATCTGATGATAAATATTTGAATATCAAATTATTCAAAATATTATTCTCTTTCATATTATGATGTTATAAATAGTAGTAACCATTAAAGAAAACTAAAAATATAAAAGTCATGCCGATTAAAGATAGTGAAAACAATTTTTTTCATATAAATGAAGTTCTATAAGAGATTTAAATTAAACATAAAAATGGACTAAAGTTTGAGCATTATATATACATATATATATATATATATATATATATATATATATATATGTGTGTGTGTGTGTGTGTGTGTGTGTGTGTGTGTGTGTGTGTGTGTGTGTGTGTGTGTGTGTGTGTGTGTGTGTGTGTGTGTGTGTGTGTGTGTATATCTATTCCTATATATATAGGGTTGTTAAAAATTAGAGTGAGTTTATTTAAAAATCACTGTATATTTTAAAAATTCACAAGAGAAAATTACGATAAAATTAAAATCATAATAATTTTATAGAATTTTACATAAATGCATATACATTTATTAACTAAATTTGGAAAACCCCTCGAAGAAACCCCCTGAGAAAATGCTCGCTATGCTCTTGTTTCAGTGTTTTCATATTTTTCGTTTTCAAATTATTGTTTTGAAAAAAAATAGAATTTTATAAAATTTGAACTTTGAGTTTGATATTTTACTAGAAGACTTGAAACATTTTATTCTATCTAAATCCAAAATGTCAGAAACTTAGAATTTATCAGTTAATTTAAATACCTTAAGTTAGAATTTTATGTGAAAGCAGTTAATTGAATTAAAGTTCTAATCCATAGATTATAAAAAAAACCTGACTAACGATTTTTGAGATTTCTTCAGTACCGTTAGTTTAAGTACCTATATGAATAAGGCTAATTTTATTTTTTAAGATGTAATATCAAGAATTAAATACTAAACTTTATAAAAAAAAATAAAATATTTTTAAGTTTTACATTTAGTCTAAAGATAAAATATTGAACATTTTTTAAAATTTTGGATTAGAATCTTTTTAACATTTTGGTGAAAATGTCAAATTTCTAACTCTATAAATGTTGAAATTATGACTTCAAAAATTCAGTTAATTTAATGGAAATTTAATTTATGACTCATTTTACTATGTTTATGGTCATAGTGTTTCCGAAATACTATAAAAACTTTTGAGAAAAAGACTCCCTTAAAGTACACAGAAAAAGCTTTTCTGATTTATAGAGAGGCCGAAAGTAACTGTTGTATGAAGTCTACTACCCGAAAAAGTGTTACAAAAATACAAAACCAGCCATTCCCAAAAAGATGTACCTATAACTTATTTTAAAATAAATGTGACAGTATTTCAAAATCAGTTACACTATTTTCAGGTTCCCTTTTTCTTTTGATAGTTTTACTGGAGCAATTATAGGACACTTCTGCAGTTCTGCTTCTATACTTGGCTACTCTAAAATTGTTTAGCTCACACCTTTTATCCAATTGATTCAATAATAAAAACAATCATAGTAATGTATAAAATTAAGAATAGAACAGAATTATTTGGTGTATGAGTAAATTACTAAAATCGGTTTTGTAAAATTTTCTTTTATGGCAAATTCTACTCAGTTTTTTGCAGATATTTTTTGCGCTTGGAAAAACAACTAAAAAGAGAGAAAAAAGAATCCTTAAAATACCATTCACATATAATTACTTATCTATAGATTAGCTTTATGAAACTTTTTGAAAAAGTTAACTGCCCTAAAAAGTGACTTTAGAAAAAAACACGAATGATAAATATCATTATAAAATCATAATATCCTTCACGATAGAAATTTTTTTAAATTTTGAAACCATATTTATTAAATCTATTTTGTTTGTTTAACTATACTCTCGCGAATAATGTTGCCAAACATTTGAAATTTCCACTATATATTAATGACATATTGCTACATCTTTTACGAAAGCTTCAAAAACAATTGACAACTCTTGGGCTAAAAGTAGAACTTTGAAAATATATTATTTTTTTAAAGTTTTTGTCTAATACAATTTTTGGTATTTGACAAAAAGTTCTAAAATGTGATATTAACTTAATCATATACTAAATTAAAAAATCAGGAAGAAGGTTTCTTTTTTTTTAATAAACGGTTAAGGAAATTACAATATAATTTTTCCGGAATAAACTATTTGTATACAAACTTTAAACTTTTAAATATTAAAAAAAATTATTGGACCCTCCAATTATTAAATTTTGGATACGGATAGGACGACACGTTTTGTAACTTTTGGTAACCAAGACATTATTCGTTTCATTTAAAATTTAATATTTTGATAAAGTAAAATCAACGAACTGATACGGTTTTAACGGGATTTGTATTTACCGTAATATTCAATACTATAAAAATATTTTCATTTCATGTTACTATTATTGGTTTTTTTTTCTTTAGTAAATACAATAGCAATTTTTTTTAGTTGATTGAGTTAATTTTGTTCTCGAGTATTTTTTCAAATTTAATGATTTAGCATTGCGTTTTATTTAAAGTAGTTCTTTTAATTAATTAAAATAAGGTATTTACTTTTGTACAATAATGTGTCAACGAAATAAGAATTTCTTGTCCTTTATGCAAAAATCGTTAATAAAATTAAAACTTGTTTGTGAAGGTATTATTAAAGGGGAAAGGAGGTAAAGCCCCTTACGGGTTGGTTAATTACCTAAAAATGATGTTCCCTGGATATTTGACGGAATCTTCGTTTATGTTAACATAGTTTTATAATCAAACTCAATAAGAATACGAAGAATTCGATGTTTTATTACTCGATACTATGTAATTATAACTTAAATACGTATTGTAAAAACATACTGATACACTAATTTTTTAAATGAAAAATATATTAAATATTTAACACAATTAAATTATACAACTGAGTGGGTAGAACAATATAGCCCAAGAAGATATGATACAGGTTTATTTTTTATTTTTGTTTCCTTTCGCCCGATATCGTATTACACATAAATTAGATGATAATCAATAATCAAATTAAGTGCTTCATAAGATACAATATGATCAACTAAGGTGAAAAAGATTGAATTTGTATCTCTTTTCCAGTTAAAAATCGACTTATATGAAAATATGTTTTTATTTTGTATACGTGAATGAATTTCAGAATATAATGTATGTAAATATACATGTATATGTTTATAATAATTTTATAAAATGAATTACTTATCTAAATTACAAGAAATATGAATAAACTTTTTAACTATTCAACTATAGGTAAACATTTTTCGCATATATTCATATAAGGGTCAAGTAAAATTCCAAATTCACCATCTTAATTTCTTATTGTGCCGTTATGTTGTGATTATCTTAATTATGTCTTATACATACGAGTATGTTCATGTATTTATTATTATACCAAATCTGTTTTTAGTTAATAAATTAAGTATGGATTGTGTTTTGCCATTTTTGTATAGTAAATTAAGTAATATTTTTTAAATGAGTTGGAATTAGGAACTTGTATTTATTTTTTATTCATGTCTATCATACGTATTCATATATGACGCTTATGTGGGAGTTTAACCCACAAGAGGTATTATGAATTGATGGCAGCTGATTAGAGGACAGAGGGACAGTGTCTTGATTAAGCTCAAAAAAGGCATTGCTAGCTGATAAATTTTAAAATCTCAGATACAAAGAGTTGTGTTAATTGTTTTTTTTATTTGTTAGAAACACCAATAAAATGTAGGCGTATACAATCACGGAGAAATGCGTAGTTAAACGTTCAGATAAACAGACGTTTACATTGTCTATTGTCATCATATTATACGAGAAATCGTAGTCGGGGTGAGATAGGCGGAGGGTGTATGTGTCAGAGCACAGTCGGAATTTTCGTCGTAACTCGATGTGCGTGTGTGTGATGTGATACCATCGAGAATTATTGTCATTCTTTTGCGTTCTCATCAAACAACCACACCGGGACTGTATCATTTGACCTGTCAGTTCAGCCAGAATAGGTGACATTGCCGTAATAGGTCACCATTCTTCCGTTGACTACTAAATTATTCCATTGGACGCAAAACTCACGCCAGGTAAAACATCACTGCAGTCATCGTTTTGCGTGATTGCCAAACAGTAATACCCGTATATATAATTTAGTTTAGTCGATAGAGACATACTCGTGTGTTGTATTACAATACGAAATGTATATTATGTACCCAAAAGTGGATTTTCGCCAACTAAAAAAGCGCGGTGTTTGAACACAGGCCATTCCTTCACGGTTTGTCTCACAAGTCCTTTTTCTAGAACACTAGAATATTGAAATTCGCGGTATTTGCACTATCAGCGAATGCGTACGCAAACACGTTTTTATGGAGCTGAGTTTGTTGTAAAAAAAAAAGTAATAATAAAAAATAAAAAATAAAAAACACTCGTATGAATTACAATGTAAAATATTGTCAGAGTTGAAACTATGATAAAAACGGGTTTTTTACTGCAGGGGATAAGGGATGAGCTCGCGCCCTTTTGTGTATACCCGATCTGTATATAATCACGTTTTGAGTTAAACCACCTACACCTACCACTCGATAATAATTCGCCGAATAAAAAAATAAACCAACCCGTCGGTTATTTGAATAGTGTCCGTCGACGTTATACAGCCGTGTGACGGTGCCGTTTGTCACTTGTTTCTCTCGAAGGGGATGGGTGGACGATTGAATAACACGAAGAAATGCGGTGTAAAAAAAAAAAAAAACGAAATCAGTCGACGTAGGTACACGCCACATGTGCGGTGGTTACGTTTTTTCCGCGGTGGCGCGACGCCGCCGCCGTGCGAACGGTGTGTACACACCACGTTTTTCGGCCTGCACCACCGCCGCCGTAACAGTCGCTCGCGTGTGCTCGCGCCCGAAACGCCGTCGCCGCCAGATCGTCTACCGGTCCGCCACTGACGACGACGACGACGACGCTGACGCTGACGATCACGACGCTGACGCTGACGCTGACGATCACGACGCTGACGCTGACGACTACGACGCTGACGCTTACGACGACGACGACGACAAAGACGACGACGCTGACGACGGCACTGACGCCGACGCCACCGACGACGCTGCCACCGACGCAGCCACCGCCGACGCCGCCGCCACAAACGAACGCCGCCGCCGTTCGACAGTGAAGCACAAAGTTTCGGGCCGCGTACAAGGTGCGCACCGTCGCGTCAGTGTTCGTCACCACCGCCACCGCCGTCTCCGCCACCAACGCCGCCACCACCGTCGCCGCCACCAACGCCGCCGTAATCGCTGCGTGTGTTCGCGTGTCCGTCGCTGTTTCGCGTTTGCCGCGCGAAATTTCCGCGTGCATCTGCGTCCCGTCCAACAGGTTTGCGCGCGGCCCGCCGAAAGACACCCGCCCTCCGTCCCACTCCGGCTCCACCGGTTCTTTGGCGCGCGTACCTCTTCTCGTGCGCTCCCGGCGTGCGTGTCGGACGCGTCCCCCTGTTCCCCTGCCGACACGACGGTCACGTGCGCCGCACGCCGACGACCAACGCCACGATGACGTGCCGATGACTGGATGTCACGCGAGTCGTATCGTTACAGCACGCCGCCGCCGCCGCCGCCGTTGGCCTCAAGCCAATCCGACGACTAAATGGACGTGTACGTCTTGTTGCAGGTAAACGACAACGACGACGACGACGTGGTTTTAATATGATATTATTCGTCCGATCACTGCGCGTTGAGTCTCTTATTTGATTCCGCAAAAAACAATTAAATACTCGAATAAATAAATACTCGTTTCCGCCAAAACCAAAATAAAAAAAGGTTTTGATTTTTATTTCCACAGAGAATAAATTGATTGAGTTTGTGTATTGGTCACATAACGGAGTCTTGAAACGCGTAGCTGCTTTGGCGTTAACTCATCGTTATAATCAATAAAATGATTGACTGGAATACCTGGTAACTGCAGTTTTCTTCACCATCGAATTATTTTCATTTGTGTAAAGCATTGTTGGACAATTTTTTTTCATAACGACGCCGCGTCAAACTAGATTAACGGACAAAATATCCAAAATTAAACTCAAATCCATTTAATACTAACATTTGTTTTACCGCATTTATAAGTTATATTAATTAAAAAAAAAAAAAAAAAAAAAAAAAAAAAAAAAACTAAAAACTATAATTAAACTACAGGTTTGAAAATGCTTGAACGTCAACACATATTGGTCGTTCAACAAAGAGTCAATGTATAAGTAACAGCCTTGGTTGTGTGATTGAGACAAAAATTTGATCAATTCGTTCACGGATATCAATAGGAGCAAAATGCGTTATAGCCATTTCATCGAAATGATAAGACCACAATAACTAGCTATAATAGTTATTTCGTGCTAATTTTCATTCGTCACCACTTGCACGATGGTCACATATCTGGATGGATACATACAGAACGTATACCATGTAAACGAGTTTTTCGGGAATGAAAGCCTAACCTTTTTTCAATTTTGGTGGAAAAAAATATTTTTATTTTGGAGAAAATGATGCGCGTTCGTGTAAGGTTGCCCTTTTTCCCGGTCGGTCGGGCGCTGTTTTAAAAAAAACACGTCGAAAATACGACAGGGTTTGCTGACGTGCAAAAAAAAGAAATTAACAACAAATACATATTAATAATAGCATTTGCGTTCAACCCAGTCGCTTTTTAAATCCTATCAGTTTTTTGACGAGTCGACGTGGACGTTGTCTGAAGACTATTGTTTAAAATCTTTGTCGGATTTTCTCGCGGACAATTTTTGTTTTTGTTTTTTAGCTTCGTATCGAATTCGGTATTTTTCGTGGGTACGAGTATAAGTGCCGTTCGCACGGCGTGATATATCGCTTAGATCGCCTACAGACGAATCGTTATTGAAAATAAATAACGCGTGGTGACTCGAATTTCCGCACTACCCCGTGCGTCGGTTTACGGCCCATGACGTGTGATGAACGCGTGAGGGGTCACGTCAAATCACGTATCGCGACTCACGGAACACTGGTCAGTGTATGTCTCTCGAGATGTGAGCCGACGACGAGGTTATATCGCTGCACTCCTCACCACCGCACGTCTCAAGCGACACCCGGTACACTATTCGTAATAATTCACGATCTCCGTGCACAATTTTCGACGAGCAAGGACTTGGCGGTGTGCTGAAGGACGTTTCACGTGTTCCAAAGGTCGTGATTGACTCGTCAAATCGTGTACCCCGAACAGGCGAAACACGTATCGTTCCGAGTGTCTGTTTGATTCGCCGACACCGGTCGGATTCCGTCTGAATCGCACGTCGCTTTTATCACGGGTCTGGTCCGAACGGCGCCCCACCACGTACGTAAGGGTTGGTCCGGATTTCTCGCCGTTTCTCACGGAGGCCTGTCCGGACTGCGCGTTTTTGTCAAAACAAACCAAAAACTTCGATTATGATATAGAAACAGGTTGTGATGACCAGTGTGAATAGTCGTTTATTACCGCCGATAGCCAAAGTGTTGAAAAAAAAAAAACGAATAGTTAAATCAGTGTTTGACTTTAAAGTGTGGCTTATTGTGTATTGTGATAAACGGGGAAATAACTAAGACGGCACCGACCCACCACCGTCACGTGTTATCAGTAAAGATATTTCGATAAATCTATTTTTGACACTACATGCAGTTCGGATACGTCCCCTTTAAACTCTGCATGCATTTCGACGCTACCTGTTTTTAGTTTTTCCTGTCAAATACCATTCGGATGCTGCCTGCACAAGGTACCTAATAATAAAATAAAAAAAATAAATAAATAAATAAATAAATAGGTTTTCATAAAATCACATGAAATAACCATAATTTATAAAATGATGGATTCTGGAAAATTAATGAATCTCCAACTATTAATTATGAATAATTGAATAATTCATAAAGTTAAAATTATTTATTTTCAAATTTTTTAAATTTACCGTATTTATTTTATGAAATAACTATAATTAAAATACTAACAAAAATTATAATAATAAATATGTTATTAATAATATTATCGCACTTGAGGACATAATAATATATAGTGATAAATTTTTGTGTAATAAATAAAAACTAGTTAAACTTATTTAAACTTAGACGTAATACGTATTAATATTTATTTTTTAATCATGTTGATTTTATTTTATATACTGAAAAATACAAAGATATCAAATAAATTAGGTTTAACTTATAAACTACCGAATAAAATTGTTCAAATTATTATAACTTATAATCTATATTTATAAGTATGGTTAAATTTTTTTATTATTTTATTAATATTAATATTTTATTTATCTAGATGCCTCAAAAAATAAGTAAATATTCAAACAATATGTTATCATTTACGATTTACGATATATTGTTATCTATTTCAATATACTCTTATACTTCTGTTTAAATATTTTTAATTCATCATATTAATTTTCTCAAAACACACCTAGTGGGCATGAGAAGTAAACAATACTGTATTTACCATAAATATAATCTTAAAGTTACTTTGTAAGTTTCACTTGTAGAAATACATTCTAGAAAGTTTTATATAAGCACACGTGTTTAATTTTATAATTTGTTGTTAAAGTAAATAGTTATAATTCTAAATTTCACGATAATATTAGATTTAAAACAATTCAACGAGTTTTTTTTTAATGACGCACATTATATTATTATAAAACAACAATTTCAAAATATTGAAAACAATGTCATAATATTACATATAATTTTATTTTTGGATGGACCAATTTAAAATAGTTTAATCTATTTTATTTATAATTGATGAGAATTTGTTTGATTCATTTAAACTTTTTTATTTTGTTTACTTAGTTAATATAAGTGCTTATGTAATGCTATTTTAAAAAATAAAGGAAATTAAATGACTAGGCTTCTGGCTTGTGTAAAAAGGTATTTTTGCAAAATTTATCGTTAGGGCTCTTTTGTTTAAAGTTTTCCAAATGACTTGAGATTTCACTACATGATTGCTATAGAAGGACGTATTTGGTTCTGAATTCAAAAACACTGTTCTAAAAATAAACTTTAAACTAATTGAATACTCTATTTAATAAGATTTATATAGGTATATAACCATTTAACTTGTTATAATTTATAAATACATCGTATATGTAAAATTGTGTATCGTATGACGCAACTGTATCAATATTGCCTAACTATCGAGCCGTGATTTTGTTTGATAAATGATAATCGATAATTTTTTAAATCGGGTTATAATTTATAGTTGAATTCAAATATCGTATTACTTGTTAGCTGAAATTTTGTTTTTAATTCGTTATGCATAAAAACCCAAAGTTATGATTTTAGATGTTTATATTTTATTTATATTTTTAATTTTAAAATATTGTTATTTAATACGGTGAATGGACCATTTTTATAAATCAACCGATGTATTATAGATTATTATATTATTATTAAATGATTATTTTACTAAAAATTTGAAAATCATACCACTAAAATAACATAAAATAAGTTTTTTATTCTCTGAAAAACTAAACTAATGGCCTGTAAGTAATACAGTTATCAACTGAGATTTGCCCTTAATCGTTTTCCAAAAACAATGGTTTGTCATTTAAAATAATATTATACGATTATATCGTGCTCTAAATTAGCCATTCGTAAAGACCGTTACACACATTATTGTTTTATTACAAATTTGTGACAAATTGTTTATTTTTATTTTATGCATATATTAAAAATACTTAAATTCAAAGTATATTTATCATTGTAATTATTGAAATTATTTTTAACTTCAAACAATTAAAAATTGTAATCGAAGTAATGTTTTTGTTTTGTCCACTTATCAGTTTTACTTTCCATAAACAATCGTTCTCCTTTCACCCTCATTTGAACTCGTCTGTGTATACGTTAAGATTTATACAGGATAAATATTACGTGATAAATCCTGGGTTTACTTTAGAGATATCAATAAAATATAAATGTGTATTCAAGGGAAACCCCGAAAAAATAGAAAAAATAAAACGTAGCGCTACCAGCAAACTAACATAAACGTCAAAGTATAGTTGCAGTTTTGAAAATTTACCCTGACGTTCTAATAACATTGCCACGTCAAAATATATTACTATTTACCAGCGGGAACAAGGCACTATTATTATTATTATTATTATTACTTTTTTTACCCCTACTACTATCGCCATAACCACCAGTATTTTGTATGTATACGTATACTGTTAATATCGAAAGAAGTGCCACCAAACGATTTATGAACATAACGCCACTCTTTGTATTTTTTTTTTTTTTTTGGGGGGGATCTATGTGGTTGGAAAAGAACCGTGAATTTATATTCCACCAAATAACCTTAAGGATTAACATGCAGAATTCGAGAACAGCAAATAACTTCAAGAGTAAAGACAAAAATCAGAAAGAATATTTTGGTATAGTGAATGTCAATTTAAAACGGAAGGTTTTACATAACATGTGAAACATTCGGTGCTTTGAATAAAAGAGCGAAATAAAAGTGCCTATTTTATTCATTGATAAATTATTTTTTCTGTCTGTTGACTGATGTGAAACTACTGCAATGGATCACATTATTCGAAAACGACGTTGTATATTAAAGGTACGGAGTAGCGTCTTAATAGTTTTAACTGAATTGTAAGAAAGGTAAACTATTTAGGATATATTCAAACATATTCGTTTACATTTTAACACAACATTTTTTCCAACAATACAATTGGTATTACGTATGATATGGAATAAATAATAGTTATAATGCAAATGTGTACATTAAGTGTTTATAGTATTGTTGAGCATTTATGTAAAGAAAAACCTATGAATTACGTATATTTTAGACATTGAGTGGATGTTAATAAATAATAAACTATTAATTTTACTACGGTATGAATGTATTTTTATTCGCATAGGGTGTTTCAAAATGTAAGTCACTGCCAATTTATCGTATAAACATTCACAATAAAGAAAACTGTATAATTTCGAAGATTTTTATTTAAGATAATCTAAGATGATTTGTAAATTTTATATTTTTTAATTTTTTTACTGGTGGTTTTGGAAGGAAACTTATAAAAAAGACGTACGTCGCACCATGTGATATTCTTCGATACTACGGCAAGATAATGGTGATGTATGTATTGAATTTTAAGGAAACGATCCTGAGCTATGCTTTAGTAAAAAAGTAATCGTCTTTATATTTGATAATTTTTAGTTAAATTGCCGGAAGTTTTTTTTTTATCAAACTTGTTAAATATTTTTTTATCATAAAATGAAATTTTTTACCAATATCATTAGTTTAGTAAATGAGTAAGGTCATGCTATATTTTTAGAGCTATTTGTCAAATATTGAGAATTTTATTAGAGATACAGTTTTAAAAACAAGGTGTTTTCAAATTTCTATTTTTAATCCAAAATTTATAATTTTTTTGAAACTTTTGTAAAGTACGTAGACATATGCCTTTTAAATATGGTTAAATATGGTGAACATTTAAAGTTTCTATCAAGATTACTTTTAGAGTTATGACTAAATAACTAAAATCGATTAGTATCGATAGTGAACGTGTTTACGACAAATTTTATCGTTTTTACTAGGTTTTAGGGCCTAGAAAAACTATCTAGAAAAGAGGAAAAATGAACTATTAAAGTCATATCCACGTATGATTTTCGTTCGATAGAGTTTCTGAATGAAACTTTAGAACAAAGTTTAGTGGACCAATAGTTGTTAGCAGAAAAACAAATGAAAAAAAAAATAAATATCATTGTAAAACCATATTTGCTTCACTCAGAATCTAAAATATTAATATTATTAAAACGTAAAAACTTATTTTAAATATTTTAAAAGTATGTTCAGGTGGCACTGCTAAGAGCCTTCCTATTCTACTATATAAATGTTATTTTAATCAAATGTAGCCATCATACTTATTTATTATACCGTAATGTAGATTGTAAATAATTAAAAAAAAAAAATAGGACATTAGTTAACGTAAAACTTTATGTTTGATGGTGATTTTAAATTTGTAGAAAATTAACGAAATTCAAGCTAAAGGAACACCAAAAATACTCTCAGCTATACCCGTTACCTAAATGTTGTTCAGGCGTGAAATGTGCTAAGTGATTTTTATAAGAAAAAATATGTAGTATATCCATTCTTATTTTCTGATTAAACTAAATATTATGATGTACGTTTTGATTCAACAGTTAATTTGTAAGTTATAAATACAAGTTTGTTTATAAATAGCAAATGTATTTTTGTTTACACTCAAAACATAATATGTCAAAATGTATAACTGTATATAATTATTTTATTTATGTTTTAACAGTACTTTTAACCATTTTAACTTAATTAGTGAGACGTTAATTTCTAAAACAAAATAGAAGAACAATTTAAAATATTATTTTAATCAGTTTCAAACAAATCGTCACGTTTTCACTTTTTAGTATAATATGCAAATGATCTTTAGTTTAATCAAAATATACATAATGTTTATAACTATAAGTACATTCAATTCAATGTACAAACGTGACTCGATTAAAGCAAATTTATTATTGTGGTAAACCATCGTGTTTTTGATTTAATTATTTGGTTCTCCTTTGTAATCTCTACCGTGTGTCTTTGTGATTAATTGTAATTTATAAAATCCATTTACTAAGCTATTTAAACAGGTATACTAATAATAATTGATTTAGATATTACTAATGATGCTAAGACTGCGGATGTATTTCACTTACATGTAATACAAAATAATAAATTATAGAGACTGCAATCTAATTATTTGCTGTTTATTTATTTATGATTTTTATCCTTATCACATTTAATAATTCATTTTTTCAAAAAACACTGCAAAATCTACTTATAATATATTATTTTATATAATTATGATTGAGTTTAAAATCAACTACAAATATACTAATACAGTAATAATTTGGTATCTGAAAATCGTTTTTTAGTTTCTGAGCGTAGCAAAAATAAAAAAATAAATTAACTTAATGGTTTTTCAATGAAATGATGTATTTATTTTATTTGTAACGAAGTTCTTAAAAAATATCAACCCAATATTATTTTTTTAAATGATACTTATGGTAAGACATACAATCTCATTTTTATGATTATAAAATCAGATTTACATTAGATTTTCCCTTGATACTCATTATTTTAATATACATATTTATTATGTCATACACGATTCTTCATTATTTATTTTATTCTACTATATTTCTCAAATATTTGAACGCTGAAAATGGTATTCATATCACACGAATTTTTTTAACATTTGACTAACAGAAAATATGTATTCCTTTTTTTTCAGTCGAATTCAATTTACGAGTTAGTAGGAATTGATTAAAACTTCTGTAAATTCAAGAGTACTTATATCAATAATTCAAACTTTATAAAACGTTCAGAAGGAAATTAAATGAAGATATTCGTTGACACTTCCCATAGCTCACTTACTCTGTATAATTTATTCATTATCTGATCCTGATTCTTGCAAAGAGGAGTTGTCGAAATCGATTAATGGTCGTTATTTGGGTTTCTATTGTATAGTTTTGATGATTTTAACTTGGCACTTATGAATAATACTTTATCTACATGGTTGTATAGAAGAGATCTTACGTAATATTGTATATGTACTATAAATAAATAAAAACCAAAAATATGTACTTCTGATTGAATAATATTTGACAAAAAGCGTCTAAACTGTATTGAAATTTAAAAAACTCATCAACGATTAAGTATGATGAATATACAGAATATTATTTGGAACTATTTTATAACACATTCCATTAAGTAAACACATTTACAGAATATGTAATATGCATATTAAGTATATCCCATGAAATGAGCAAAGTTTGACCTACCCTCATCATATTAAAGTCGATGACGGAAGTCTGAGTATTAAAAAACATGAAACGAAGATAAACAATACAATATGTGTAATAATTGTTTATATTGCGTGTACTTAATTTTCATATATTGTTCTACTTTATGCCGTCACTTACGCAATTATGGAATACGCTTATTGACCCATATAAATGAAATTGAATGTGTGCCACTGCATTCATTACTTATAATAAGCTAATAGTTAATCAGGGACTATGGTTTATTGGTTATTAATTCACAGAGTACAATTTGCGTATCCTTGACAAACGGATATTGGAAATATACATCTGTGTATTTCATAAAGGTATGTTAATGAATAGTTAAAATTTATCAGGTGTAATGGGAAATAACAGTTGATACAGTTTACTAAAAGCTTTTTGAAACGTAATTTTATTGTTATTAAAAAAAAAAAAAAATCATCAGCGTAATGTCACTTATGTTGACTCATGAAATTAAATGTAATTTGAATGGTAAAATTAAAATAATTTTATTTAGGGTGCATCGTGCACGAGATAATCTGTAATAAAATAAAGATTGCTTTTACGATAAAAATATTCTTATTATTATTGAAATGCAGGAAACAAATTCATGGTTTTTCAAATGTGTGTATGTAATTTAATAACATCTATATTTTTATAAGGAGTTGAAAATGATTTAGGTATATTATTTTTATTCGTTTTAAAATTATGTCATAACAACTGTCACTGAACTAAGCTTAAGCTGTTTGTAGGTTTTTAAAACTAAATGTTAAAACTATAACGCTGTTATGTTAAAAAAAATAGTTTATATAAACAATTAGTATTATTTAAAATTCAATAACATTTTTTTTATAATATCAATTAAATGTATTTTATAGAAAATATAATATTGTTATATGAGTAGATATGCTATTAAGCCTTAATTAACTTTAGGGTTTCATAAATTGTCCTAAATTATCCATTAGTTATGTAATGGTGGTTGTTGAGCAATGATTTAAATGAGATAAAAAGTGTTATGGAATATTATAAATTTCTTTTGAAAGAGTGACTTTAGGCCATTCATGAAACTTATTTTCTTTGCAATAGACCAATATTTGAAAATAAAATAAACCAAATAAAATTTAAAAAGTCGTTATCTATTTGTTTTCATGGTTGAAACAAAATAATTAGCAACGATCTCTAGTTAGACAGGTAATAGAGAAATAACCAATAGGTAAAATACCTCTAGGAAGACCCAGATTGAGGCGGGAAGACTGTGTAAAAAAGGACTTAAAAACGATAGATCCAGAAATCAGATGTAGAGAAGCTGCAGAGGATAGGGACAGATGGCAAGATTTGTATTTAGTGGTATGGTCTTGAAGACCGAAACCAAAAGAAGAAGAAGAAACAACATAATTATACAATTTTAACGACCATGTTCAACTTACATATCGTAAAATAAGTAAATAATTTAAAATGAAATAATCATCTAAAATAAATAAATATTGTACTAGAAATACCTCAATAAAATATTATTGAAAGGAATTATGAAATAATCAAATGTAATATAATTAAATACTAAAAATATTTTTTAATGTATTCTTAATAATATATTTTAAATTAGTATAGACAACTAAACAATTCAGTTTTAACTGTACATAATTTTAGATTGACACATAAATTACAATTTATGTTTCTTAAAATTAATTTATACACACATAAATTCTTAATGACAATCATAATTAAAAGTGGGAAAATTCTAAGATTTCTCTGTCATAGTTAAAATATTGCTATAATTACGTCTTTTATATCATTTATTTGTGTACTAATTCTTTCCACTCGTTCATAAATAATGTGCTGCATTTTTGAAATAAATAGAAAATAAAATAATAGTGGTACATGTTTGCCTTTCATTGTTTCGATTCTCAGACAAAATGCAGGCGATGAGTATATAAAGCAGCATCTTAGATAAGAATATTTTTACAATTTTATTGCTTTAAACGCGTTTAAGAATAATTAATTCAGCCAACCTTTATGAAACTTGGAACTGAGAATTATATGCGAGTATATTTTAATAATAATAATAAAATCCGATAAGATAACGGTAGTGGAAGTTCGTTCTTCGTACCTTAGGTCTTCGTACAAGATAATTTTAGTGAGATTAAAGCTATATATGAGATATACTTTTTTGCGGTAAATTATGGATTTCAGTAAACGATTCTGAGTGAAGCTCATTGAATAATTTTATCACTATGTTCAGGTGAAGAATAGTTTAATATGAGACTCATCAATGCAATAATATAAGAGTATTTGAATGTTAGAATCATAGCAAAATAATCCATGCAGATTTGTAATAATATTTGTAAAACTGATTTATTTCGCCATATATAGACACATTAAGCGCTAACAATAAAAAAAATTGATTCCTCTAATTATTAGTTTGTTATAAAAAAGGAAAATTTCTTTGGCTATACTAAATAAAATTGTATAGCTATTTCATGTCTTAAAGTCAGAAATGAAAAATTGAATGAAATAAAATCAAAAAGACATCTTAAATTTCATGAAATATGACAATTGAGCCATAATTCCAGTTTTAAACACGTATAAAAAAAAAAATAATCTAGTTAATCTTTATGAAACTAAAAAAATAGATAATAAAATATAAGATGAGTATTTTTAATGAAAGAACGTTTTTACCAGATGTAGGTTAAAAAATATTGTAAGGTATTGATTGAAAAAAATCAATATTTTAGAGAAAAGACTTATTTTGTTAAAGTTATAACTTAATACTTATAAAAAAAAAAATCCAGTTTAATGATTTTTAAAATTTTTCCACAGTTGATAATAAAACATGTAAGTAAAATGCTCTTACATATCAAATTTTCAAGTTTTATAAGATTAAAATGTCCGAAAAAACAAGATCTACTAAATATATTCAAAGTTCCATACTTAACCTAAAAGGGGTAAAACTATTTTGAAAAATTCATTTATAGTCTATTTATAAAATTTATTGATATTTGGTGAAAACTTGAAGTTTATAATATCAATTTTGTAGTTATGACTAAATATCTTAAATCGTTATCACGAAAATCTTGTTTACATCTTAGGCACATTAGACCGTTTAACTTAATTTTTCGTTCGTTTTTCTTTAACTTGGAAAACATAACATCTTTTAATCATCAATGAGTTATAATTTTTATCTATAGATGAACTGAAGGTAACTTTTAGACAGAATTAGTAACTTGAAAAAGTATTCAAAAATAAAATAAAGAAACCGAATAGAAATTGCATCATTGTAAGATAAATGCATTCATATTTTCACTAAGAATCTAAATCTAAATTAATAAAATGAATATTTTGAGTTTATAGAATATTTTTCCGTTTTACACTCAAATTTCAGGTAGTTTTTCTTTTGATTGGAAAAACTATTGATTTTTAAAAAAATGGCCATCCCGAGGTACCTAGTGTTTGGAATTGCCGATTTGTTGTAGGGCTACAGTTTTGATTCATATTTAGTAGCCAAAATGTGAACACGTATTAATTCTATCTAAACCTACAAAAAAAAAAATGTTTTAAAACCATTATAATTTTTATATTAATCTTAAATTGATTCTGTCAAGTTTTATTCAAATGTATCATTAATAACTATGAAAAATATAAATTTTTTGTTTCTAAGCAAAGCAAAGAATGTATTGGTTTTGTAATGATGTTTTTTTCTCTGTTAACACTTTTTCGGGTTGTAAAAATGGTCCAAAAGTTTCGTTCGGCCCCTCTATGGATCAGAAATTTTATCTTTTTAGTACTAAAGTGCAAGGGTAAGTAACCTTTTTTTATATAAAGAGCCAAAAACATAGAAAACTTTTATCGATGGTAACTTAAAAGTACACATTGTTTTTTTTTTAGGCAAGTTAGACAGTTTTTAGATTGAAATTATTTAAAAAAAATATGTAATGTTATAAAATTTATAACAAATTTGAATATTTAAGTTTTTATTAGTGTTTCTATAACATAGTATATTATACATAAACCATTGAAAAAAAATACACTTTACAACTGATAAGAAATTAGAGTGATAGGCAAGTTAGTTAAATTTGAGTATGATTAACCGAATTTCATTGAGGATATTGTTTAATCCAGATAATTGTTGTTTTTTGGATTCTTCATTAATAGAAATATTCGCTCACAGATATAAGTGTTTTCAAACTTAGTTGATATTTTTTAGCAGATATTTTCAAATTGATATGTTTAGTTTACGAAAAATTGATTGTGCTAAGGCTCATATATTAAATATCAAACACTATTAGAACTAATTTTTCATGAAAAAACATGTTTATTATTTTTTTTACATTCGTGATTTTTAAGTGTTCAAGTTTTCTTAAATGGTAGCCACTTTTTAAAATGTAATTTAATGAAAGAAAATATGTTTTTTTAAACTATGTTATCTATATTTTTACGATATGGCCGATACTGAAAGAGGTATACGAGATGTTTAAAGTTAGCGAAAAGGAGAAACTGGGGATCCTGCAAAAATGTACTGACATTATACCACTGCTTTAACTTGTGTACTGTTAAACTAATGGATGTACGCATCTATTACATTATATATTTTAAATAGAAGTTAAAATTTAAGAAAACTAAAAAACTGAAAATCTCGTAACTAAAAGTAACAAAAAAAAAAAAAAAGAATAATTATACATTTTTCATACAAAAATGTGGTTCTGTTAGTGTTTTATAAATTGTAAAAAACAAAAAATATTTATGCATTATACAAGATAAAATCACATTGTTTAAATCTCTATGGGACACCATGTTTACTATATTATGCATAGAGCATACGATCAAATCAATAGATAAAATTACTTATTTTTATGCAACAGGCAAACTGTTGTTATAGTATTTCATAGATGAATTAAATTTATCAGACCAAGCATCTCCATATACATCGATGTTATTGAAATTACTGAAGAGTAATTAATCAAAATTAAAAAATGAATATTAATTTATGAAGGTGCATCATTGAAGTTTTTACGATATGAACATTTATAAAATTATACATATATTTTTTAATATAATCGAATTCTATCTTGTACTTTTATTTATACAAAAATCAATAATGATCGGTTTGCTGAAGTGTTGTTAAGTAAATATCATTATTCCATTTTAACATGGAGTATTTTTCTATTCTGTTCACTTTTTAATGAAAATTCCAACTCATAAGAATTGAAATTTACCACACACCTACAGGAAGTGAATTGGTATACTTTGGAATTCAAACAGAGGCATTTTATTAAAACGCCGTATACGATTACTATGCACAATGAAGGTGAAAACATAATTTAGTATTTTAATATCATACCGGCTGCAGGCGACGCTGTTCTTAGTAAGGAAATAATGTCCAATTGTTAGTATTTCCTTAAATTTCGTTGAAATTCAGAAATGGCTAAATTATATTACATCATTTAATATTATATTGTCATTATTTTTACACCTGAGATGTACGATTGTGATTTATCTGATTGAAAAATTAAAGACATGATTTATAAATTAAAATTATATACTTCATTAATTTTTACTTTAATATTTGACTAATTTTAATGTTACTGAATCAATAGTTTATTTTTATGTCTGAAATTTTAATGATTTTTGGTGAAAAAAAAAATATTCTTTGGTCTATACGCGTGATGATAATATTAGTTTGTAGAATAAACATTATACTCCTATACATGTTCCATTCGTCTATATTGATTCAATGATCATCATGATATACTGTATTTTTATGTAATTGGCCGTATAAATTTTCTGTTTACTGATTTTTACTACACATATTTTTAAGTTCTATTTGCTTTTACCAGTGAAGTTCACAGTTATTTGAGTTTAATGACCTTCTGGCCGAGTGTTTGATGCGAATAACAAACATAATAATAATGTGAGAAAAATCATCAGCGAAAAGCTTTATTCAAACACAAATGGTCATATTCTGTTAACCTTTTGTTCCGGTATTTTTGATTGGCCTTTTGGAAAAAGAAAATTCAACATCTACATTTTTTTCTCGTTTGTAGCAGTTAAACACCAACAGAAGTATTATCAGCGTACTATGTATTTCCTCTCTCTTATTATTTGCGTCTCTTTCCCTATTGTTGTATCTCAGTTTCAAATGTAATTTCATTACAAGAGTTGCGTTTCCCCTTTTTAATTTAACGCATCAAAAAACATTTAAGAATTATTTTTTCTCGCTGCTGTCAAAATATAATAAACAAATTATTAATGGAGAATTTGATAAAGGTGTATAATGTTTCTATTATTCGAATCGGTCATGATTTTGCAATGAAAATTTAATATTGTTGGTATTTACATACAATTATTTTTTGTTTTTGTATTATATTTTTATGAGTAAATTTCACGGTCAAAACTATAAAATATCCAATGTCAATCTTTGTTAATAAGTACAATTTTACTATCGTATAATATGAGTATATAACTGTTTTAAATTTCATTTCATTTTAAAATTGTTATTTCCTAGTACATTTTAAATGTTTCAACCTTAAGGGGGCAGTTTGTTTTTGGAAAATAAAACACTCGCCAAAGCTTTCTGGTAAATGTGTTTAACGATAAAATATGAGCTTTAACACGTGAAGTATGTCAAGAGAAGAGTAGAATGGACTGGACATAAGTTGTGATTATGTAACTCCTGCTAGAGTAGGTGTGTTGTAAATGTCTGCAACACATTTTTGCCACAAATTTATTCCTCACTTATTTTATAACCAAGAAAGTTATACGTGTTTATTTTTATGTTGGGTCAGTAACAAATTCCTTTTTTTCTTCCTAAGAAGGGAAGAAGAGTTATGTTTTAGTTAATAGAGATTTATCTAACATTTGATAACATTTCAATTTAATTCACACTGTCACTCTTAAATAAACCAAAGTGTTTTGATTTTACTCAATATTTTTTTTGTTAAGGCGAATAGCGCTTTATAAAACAATAAACTTTAACATTTTTGAAATTGTTGATACAGACTTTCTAAACAAAATATCGTTTTTTTACTATTGTTTTATAGATTAAAATATGTCTTTATATTTTTCTAATTAATTACATTAATTTTAAATAAATATTTACAAAAAAAAAAAAATATTAAAGAGGGTTTATATTTTATTCACTTTAATACAATTTCCTAATTTTTAGTGTTACTGTACATTAGAGATATCAGATACTAGTGATTGAAATAATATTAAATGCTGAATGAAGCGTAAGATTCATTGATTTTACAATGATATATACATTTTGTTATATATTGTAAAATTCTTCAATATATTAGTAGATTTTTTAGTACAAAAGTGCATTATTACTGCACTGAAATATTTGACACTTATCGAGAACGAACATTTTTGTATTTTGATTAATTTTTTAAATTTCATAATTTTCAATAAAATTGTAAGTAATTAATGGATAGACACAAAATCTGAACAGTACTTAAAAAAAAAAAAAAAAAACAAACGAATAGAACGCTGAAATAGATTTATTTAAAGTTTATTTTTAAACTAATTACAGTAAGTATTCAGAAAACTTTTGATATATGATCTTAAAATTCAGTTTTGTTTTTGTTTTGTTGAAAGCTAAAAACTTAAATTGTCAATATTTGTTAGTAAATGAGCAAAGTCATTGTATCCTGTTAGTTAGCTGAACAATTGACTTCAGTACTAGGATTTATGTTCATAATTTTATAAATTCCAAACATTACGTATACACACACACACACACACACACACACACACACACACACACACACACACACACAAACACACAAACCATAATAAACAATTTATTGTTACCTATTATACACATTTTTATTGAATAACACAAATGTTAAATAAATAGCCGGTTCTGAAAAAATACCTTTGTTTATTTATTAGACTTTAAACACTTGGTATAGAAAATCGTGTGAGTAATTATATATTATTATGAAGAAATTACACGAGTAAATATGACTGAAAAAATATAATTTAGTTTAATTACTTTATTGTACGTAATTTTTTTGTAGTATATTATATTACATATAATACGTTCAAAGGGTTGAATGAAGGCATTTTTTTTCAAAAAGAACCGGTGATTTAGTATATTAGATTCTTGGCTTATAACTTATGATATTTGAAGTGTAAAATTTAATTTTATACATATATAAATAAATGAATTAGATTTCACCATACAATTAAACCATATTAATTATGTTTAAACTTCAGTATTTAAAAAAAAATAAATATTACTCTATGAAATAGTATAAATTACATGCTAAGCTAGTAGCACAACATGGATGTAGAATAATTTGGAGAAATAGGTAACTATTACATTTATTTTATATTTTATTGACGTATTGAAATGTATAGTTATATATAAGTTAAATAGGTATTTACGTAGATAATGAAAATTTTGGGAATTTATTGTTGTCTACTCATTATGTTTCATATTAATTTATTAGAATGAGTTGAGTTATCATTTTTTACTTGTATATTCAATTTAATCTAAAAATGTACGATGTGTTAATATGTATTCAATAACTTTTTTGAGTGTTAATTATGCTTTAAAAGCAGCGTCCAGCTCCTTTAAGAATCAGTTAATTTTCTGGTTTGTACTTTAGAGATGCTCTTTTCCTGTGATTTCAATGTTTTTTTTTTTAGCTGAATGGAAAAACTAGACAATATTTGAGTAAAAATTGTAAAATGAGATGTACCTAAATTAGATTTTCATGAAATCGGTTTTACTTATCAATCATAACCTCACAACTAATAGTGCTAAATATTCGAAGTTTTCACCAAATATCAACATTTTTTTCATGTAGACTTAACGAATTTTTTTTTATCAATTCTGGACATCTCAATTTTTGAAATTCTTCATTGAATTAAATCTTTAGTTTTGAAACACAGATCTGAAAATGAACCATAATATTACTCATATATATTTTTTTACAGTCACATAAAGTTAGAATTTCAACAAAAATGATGAGTTTCACTTAAAATAGTGACTTTTTAAATCTAAAATGTATTAAATATGAAGTTCATAATCTTGCAAAAATCACTAAAAGACTCGTAACATATTTTATTGTCTAAGCTTTGAGTTTCATTGTTCGATTAATTATTTTTTATACGCATTTAAAATTGAAATTCATGCTCAAATTACTGTTTTCATGTGAAATGTTAGACTTCCTTTAGATTTAATTTCTAAAGGTTGTAATTTTTTGTTAAAAGGCCTGTTATCTTTTAATCCGTTGCTCTAAATTCTTTTACGTTTCCACAAAATTGTTCCAGACAATTTTTATTGAAAAGTGTTTCAAGTCTTCAAATGTGGCTAAATGGCTCATAAGTATGAATAAGAGCATTTAAAAAGGGCATGAAAAAATAAATGAGTCCAACTCTCAAGTTTAAAAAGTATAAAAAGGAAATGTAAATATTATAGTTTTGTACGTAGTTTAAATATATATATATATATATATATGTATATATAGGTATACATCAAACTTAAATACTTGGTACTGGTGAAAATTAACTTTCTGAAGTACTTGAATCGTTTAAATTTTGAACAATGATAACACTAAGTACTTAATAATATAATACAAAAATCGTACGATGACTTTACAGTTGTACAGAAAATAAGATTAAAATATAATTAATAACTCAATTATTTATTGCTACAAAATTTTGCGTGTATAGCAAATGATTGAACTAAGAAGATGATATAAATTTATTTTTAAGACTATAATTTCTTAAACCCATTGCTTGATATTATAGTATTAAGTTGATATTTATAATTAAATAATTAGTTTTAATCATACATACAAATTTTGCATTCAAGATTTTCAAACATCTATATTGGAAAACTATTGAGAATTTCTAAAAATGATGTTGTTAAAGTACCAAGTAGAAGCGTTTCGAACTGTAGAGTTATAATAAAATGGAACTTTTGAATCACTTTTTTTTTAACCTAAAGCTATTTTAATATCTATTCAAAAATAACATTTATAATAGAAAAATTAATACATTTTTTGTTTCACTTAGAATCTTAGACTAATAAATAAGCTAACGTTTAAGCATTCTAACAATTACAAAAAAAAAAAAAAAAAAAAAAATACAAAGTTCAATATTTAATGAAATTTTATTTCATTATGCATACGTATGCTTAATTTCAATCAGAACAACATAATTTAAAACTACGAATGAGAGAAAAGTAAAAATAATATTTTTGTGTTAACAATAATACCAACTATATAAATACATTATATATTATATACATCATACATAGAACAAGTCAAATCTATTTGACAAATACTATAACTTTTTTTTTGTCATTATTTTAATCTTTTTTTTATGCTATTATTATAGTACCACGTTATAATAAAATCGTATTTAAATATTTTTTTGATTTTCTGAACTCATGTTTTAAAATTTTAAATCGCATTCAACTATTGAAAAAATTGAATCAAAATAGCCATTTGTAATTAGGACTTTTAGATACACTATGAAGTTAAAATATATTTTTATAGTTTGGTCATTAATTTATTATAATTTTTCAAATACAAATTTAATAATTAAAATTATTGTAGGTTTTATCAAGATTAAGCCAGTGATTTCGATGAATTTTTCTGATTGATAATGATAAATATCAATTTTCATTAATTATGATAGGGTAATTGTTATGAGTAAAAACAAAAATCTCGGAATGAATTGAATTTCGTTCAGTCATTTAAATAACTATAATATAATATGTGATAAAATTATGTAAAACACGATACAATTGTTAACTTATTCACAAACTTAAAAAAATCTTAGAAAATTAACAGATTAACCTTTATTAAAGATTTAAGTATTAAAATATTTCTAAAACTCTATTTCAAAAATAAGCTATTTTGTATTTTTTTCAAACAATACAGTAAAAAAAAATTTTAAGTTTTATAAAAATTATATACTACTTTGTTGTTACGCATGATTCAAGTTATGCATTTTTACATAAAAAAATAAGCTAAAAATAGTAAATAAAAACAATAAAAAGTTATTACGTTAGTCAAATAGACCTGACTCATCCTGTATATTGAAATAGATATTGACGAACTACCATTAAATAAGTTCATTAATATAATTCGATAAAAACTGTAAAATTAATGCATAAGTACAGTTTTATTCAACGGGTTTCAATAACTTATAAGTACATTGAGCGCAATGTTCAAGGAATATGTTGAAAAGCTTGTTCGTAATAACTAAAGTAGTGCCTTTTTTTTAGGTGATAATATGGGAACTCATTTCTGAAAATTTTGGGTATAGTCGCGTCATTGGCCGTAAAGATTTTGTATTGTAACAAACAGTTTAAAATAATTGAAATAAAAATAGAAGACTTTTCGTGACTGAAGATTTAAAATATACAATATAAAAACGTAGCTTGGGTAAATATATGTAACTACACGCATGATATGATGATACCTATTGCAACAAAATAAATTATTTTAAGAATGAAACAGTAGTTAAAATTTAGTTTACTTAACAAAAAGTTTAAAAATAAAATGTAATATAAAAATAATTAATTTACCAATTTATTATTATGAACATCCTTAAATTATTAATTAATATTTTATGCATTTTACTGTATATTAAATTATCATTGTGAAATGTAAATAGATTTCATGTTTCTGCCAAGTAATCTAAATATACATTTAAATTCAATCTTAGAATAATTTAATTTTGATGTTATAGATATTTGAAGTTACATATACTTAATGATATTTTACTTTGTTTCCTTATTACATTATGTCTTTTAAAGCTTTAGTAAGTTAAAAAATTCAATTTTTTTATTTAGCTTTTTCTTACATTGGTGTTTTTTGTATTTTTGTTTATTTTTATTATTTTAATTCAGTTTACATATTATATAATTAATTCACGAAAAATCTATCAAATTGTTCATTATACCTAATAATTTCAGTGTAGTTATAATATAAGCAATTGAATTTGAAATCGCAAAAGAGACTTTTGGATAAATTGTAGGTTGTAGGGACAAAGACAATATTTTATTTTTTCGATTGTTGCATAAATAAAAATCGTCGTAAATAATAAACTCTTTTGCTTGTAACTTTTAAGTCATTTGACTAATAAGTTAACAAATTACCCATTTCCTGACTCCTTAATACATCACCCAACGACAAATATCTAATAAAGGTCAATATGTTCGACCGTTAGTTCTGTAAACTCCACCATAGATTGGAAATTAATTCACACGGTTTATACGGGAAAATTTTGACTTTGGTATTTAAATACAAGTTGTCTCACAAAGATTCACTCAATGTGATTTGAGATATGTAATTTTTATATTGTTTATAATTTCTTCATTACGATTTTTATTGATTTTATTTTTCGGTATAATTTAAAATTTTATTTAAATGTTATAAATAATTTATGAATATCTAACCAAGATTAATAAATATTAATTGAAATAAATGGCGATTAAAAAAAAAAAAAAAAAAAAAACAATGTAAGAATCAATTCAAAAGAAAGTCGAAAGACAGAATTAAAAATGATCGATTCGTTCTTCTGAAACTTTATATCATTTGAATTTATTAATTAAATACAACTGTTCTTTCGTTATTATTGAAATTAATCGGAAATATTCGTGTAAAAATAAGAAAATTTGTGGGCTGATAAGTAAAATATGCGCAAGAAAGACTATCGTGCTCGTTTTTCTAGATATAAAATCGTATTTTAATAAGGTTAATACGTAGATGTTATTTATTGTATAAAGACAATTAATATTTGTAAGTTGTTTAACGGAAAATTCGCCCGATCAATTAGAAATACATTTTTGATCAAACGTAACAATGTTTACATTTTAAGGTGATTATACTGTGTATACATCTTATGTAGGAACGACTGTCGGCGAGTAAAAAATTAGTTGAATATTATACTACAGATACAGACAGAAAAGCTATAAAACTGATTATTCACTTCACCACAGACCTAAATCAGAGTTTAAATAGACGAGCATAATCGATTTGACTTATGATAATTGAGAAATTTAGAAGTCCGTCATTAATTCAGAGTATACGTGGTGGTAAATACACAAACACACACACACACACACACACACACACACACACACACACACACATAACCAAACACACATGCACTCGCACATAGAGGTATTTTAAATTTATAAATAAACATCATAACATATACAAAATTATATTTGTCGTTAACTCAGTAACTTTGGTAGAATAGTGGACATTTAGTCAATTTGATACATTGATCAATTTTATTAGTAAAATGTTTATGCATTAAACATATTGATTGTACAGTCTAAAAATTTAACAAAACACATTTATTATTCAAAAAATAAAAAATTTAAAGATACTTCAAAATTTGCTTATTTTAATTATTAAATGTTTGGTATGTTTATTTTCAGTTAGTTAATTAATAAACGATTCGTATGTGTTTACTTTTTACATAGAAAATATTTTATTGTCTATGAATAATAAATATTTTGAAACAAGTAATATGGTAATACATAGTCATGAATAATCAAATGTATGAAATATGAAACACTATACAGGTGGCAAGTTATTAGTACCTTTTTTTATCCGAGAAAAACTACTAAGGGCAGGGATAAAAAAAAGAATTTCCAATATTTCTGCAACAGGTTTTACATTTTTTTTATTCAATCATAAACAAAGAGGCTTCTATTCGTTATTTATTTATGTCAAAATAACATAATTTATTTTAGTTACCTGCGAAACAAATAAATTCAATATTTATGGGTTTTTGTTTAATGGGTCAAAAGCAGTAATTTTTAACCTGTAAATGAAAGTATTGAATTAATTGTGCGAATGATTATTTTATAAATATATGAAAAATATAATTCTTTTTTTTTTAAATTTTTGGTATGAAAAATAAAAATATAATTTATTTGTAAAAACTGTTAAAAATACCTTTTTAAATATTTAATCGAGCATATTATGTCATACATAGAGTAGCTTCAGTTTCAAATGGTATATTTTTTACACCCTATTAACAAGTTATCATAAATTATCATTATTTATCACTGAAAAGTGATTTATTAAAAAGTTAATGATATTGAAAAAACGGGAAATAAATGTGTCATAATTATAAATACGAAAAGTATATCTTGAATAAAATATCTAAAGCTTTAATTGCATCAAGATAAAATATTATGGTTCATGTTACATAGTTTATACTGTCAGTTTTTATGAAATAATTTAATATGGGAGCCGTACATTGAAGATAAATAGCAGAAATACATAATAAATACAAAAATGTGATAAATGAAAACTATACATTCTATAGATAGACAAAAAAATATAGTCGAGAAGTATATAATATATTCAATTAAAATACCTCTGTAAATATTTCAATATAAATTCTTTTATTATAATTTAATTAATCATATCTAAAAAATTAAACCTATAAAAGTTTAATAATACATTTGTAGAGTGTTGTTTATTGTTTTTTCAATTTTTTTCGTGTTCGAAGTGTTGAGAGTGTAAAAACAATGATGATATTTCTTTTACGATTTTTCATTTTGTTAATGTTGAATGTTGTATAGTGGATTTTTACTTCTTGACGAAATATTTTTTCAAATTAAAAAGATTAAAAGTACCCAAAAAATGATTTTAAAACAAAAGTAAATGAAAAATATAAAAATATTCAAATAAGTAATTGGAAAATAGCTTAATTAAGTTTAAAATTCGAAGTATCAATTAAATCTATAATAGTTTTAAATCAAACTATCTAAATTTGTTATGACTAAAGATACTTGATAACCCATTTGAATATTAGTACTTATTACCTACTTTAGCGTTTACGTATTGACGTGTATATGAATTTGTGGCTACATATATTACTGGTCTATGTACAGGTCTACTCGTATTTGAGAAATTAAATTTTTTTGTTTTTTTCGACATTTTTCATATTTTCTTTTTTTAATAACTAGGTACTAAATTGTGTTTAATTTGCATAAAAATGATAATTTTTTCACAGATATTCTTTCTTTTTTCATAATACCAAGTTATAAATAGTGGTTATAGTTTAGGAACATTTAAAAACTAAAAAAAATCACATAGATAAAATTATAAGAAAATGTTCATAAAATTATAGCGCCGTTATTAGGTAAGCAGATAATTTTAAGTTATTTAAAAAAAAGAAAAGGCAAAAACATTAAATATAAAAATAAATTATCCAATAGACTTGTGACAATCTGTATAATATATACGTATATAACATGGTTAAATTTAAAATTATTTTCTCATTAAAAAAAAAATGTGAAGATTTAATTATACACATTTTCTTAAAAAAAAGATATTCTTCTTATAAAGCTGCCCACTATTAAACTATTACATTTTTAATGATTATACCTACTAGGTACATGGTATACTTACTGTGGGAATGATATTTACCAATTTAAAGTTTTAAAACCGAGTGTCGGTTGGATTCACATTTTTACAAACTACTATGAAAACTGCGCAACACGTGCGTTATCTATCTCAAATCTGCAAATGTTCAACCTTTCGGCACTATAAGTAAAGTACAACACTTTAAGAGGACATTTCGAAAACATTAAGAAACGCTGCGTGGTAAGACGAATAAGCGGTTCTTCGGTTCAGTCCGAAATCATCGTGAAAAACTAAGGGAGTTGCGGCGTAAAAGGAGAGATATCCTCTAAACGACTTTTCACTTTTTTTTTCTTCTCGTGTGGTTTAATTTTAGTACCTGAGGTATCTACAGCCGTGCGCTGAACTATTGATACAGTCGTTAAGTCGATACGAATCACGTAATCCGCGCGTGTAGTGTCTACCCATAATAATAGTTCGGCGTACGGGACTCGCGTAACGCGACCGCGGGCGGTCGTTGTCTACTCCGACCGCCGCCGCCGTCGCCATCGTGTTCGGCTATTACTCTGCGCACAGATAAACATGTCAACGTTAAGTGACCTATTTGTACGAGTATTTTGTTTTCTCCGCGTAATACCCGGCACAGGTGAACGAGATGGTCAGCCTCAGATACGAGGACGCACACGTACGAGCCTCCGTGATCGTATACGAGTGTGATCGTGTTTTCATCCCCTCTGGGCCGCCGGTGTTACAAAGCCGTGGCCTTTGTGAAATCCGTGCGTGACTCGAGTCCGGCTACAGGGACAGTCGCCGAAGCGTTATCAGATGATCGAGGACCAGCGTCGGTAATTTACCTTCGGTTACCCTGGATATTGAATAGATCACATACACACGTTATGTTGATTAATATTGTTGAATAATGCGGGGTCGTTTGATATGTGTTGTCCGCTGGATGGCCAAAACCACTTTAATGCACTTTTGTGTAAGTCTAGAAATGTTCCGTTTAAAAATATTGCGTACCATAAAGTATACACGTGTTGGGAAAAACGTTTAAATGAGTGTCATCATTAATTAGTTTTATTCTGATCAATAATGAATGGTTGTACCCATACAGTCCGTTTCTTTGTCAATCACATCTAATTTACGGTTTAAATATGGTTTAACCAATCACGAGTCAACACCACATGTCGTTTATCAGTTATGTTAAAAAAATGACGTACGTCCACTTCAAGTTCCAGCACATGAAGGTTTCATAAAATAATTAATTCAAACAAATGTGTCAGAATAACCGAAAAAAAAATTATAATATTGATTTTATTTTGATTAAAAAAATGAAAAGGGTTAAAATATATTTTTCAGGGTGGCCGCTGCCGGATGTAGAGATAATTTGAAATTAATTTGATGACTAAACAACAAATTTAAAAATATTTTCTGAAAATTTGTAAGGTTAATAGAAAATAATATTATCGATTAAAGTTTACGAATATTAATTTTAACGAACAATTTCCTTATTTTCCATGGTTTCATATTAATGTTAACTATATGTACATTTAGTATTCACATATTATAATTATTCGATAACATATTCGATTTATCAGGAAGGCATGTCAGTGTAAATATTAATTTAGCTCGACAAACATATTTACTTCAAAACGTTTTTTATAGTCAAAATTATATGTTGTTATAAACCTTAACAAACGTTAGTAGGTAATAGTGTTTTCTTTAGAACAGTATTTTTGTCGTGCATACCACTGTGTAATTTTGTTACATATTCATTACTCATATAATTAATAATTTTAATAAATACATATAGCGGGTCCATGATAATTATACTCACACACATTTTTGTCTATCTAATTTCTAAAATAACTAAGGCAGTAGTTGAAATACGAGTATACACTATTTAAAAAAAAAGTAAGTTATTTATAAATATTAATTAATTAAAGATTAATGAATCTATGTTAATATTAAATTAAGTGATACTAAAATATCGGTGTTGGTGAGTTGCGGCCCAAACCCTAAATAACGTACGAGTTGCGGCCCGAGTTCATGAGAGGTACGTACGAGTTGCGGCCCGGGTTTTTGAGAGATACGTACGAGTTGCGGCCCGGGTTTTATAATACCGTATAGCTATTGTTTTGGTTAAAATACAATGTAATAAATATAAAAATATTTTGCGTTTCTGGAATATAATATTTGATGATAATAATAAAAAAAAATTGTTTAAAAATATTCGTAAATTTATGATACCGTATAGGTAACTAGAATATAATTTATAATAATACAAATATTCTATTGTTTTGGCAAAAACTTAAAACTTACCGATTTAACTAATTCAAAATTGTCTATTTCTTTTAGCTCGAGTTTTGTCATCTGTTCTCTAATGAAAGCTTCTTTTTCACACATTTTCTCTGTTCCTACAATTTTACTTCTGAATTTTATGTATGTTTCAGATTGAATTTCTAGTAACACATCAACGAAGTTATAAATGTTAGGATGGCTAGTGTAGAACGACATATTTAGTTTTGACAGGTACATCGGGCCGCAACTCACCTATACCTAAAATATTGTCGGGCCGCAACTAACCTACGGCTAAAATAATATCGGGCCGGAATTCACCGGTCTCCGACACCGGAAACTACATGCCGGGCCGCAACTCACCCACAGCCTAAAATATATTCCATTATACATAATCAACATAAAATTGCAATATAAAATTACTATCACAGGAAATTAATATTTAATTTTAAAATTATAATTTATTCAAGGAAAACTTGAATAACACTTTGTATTAAATCATAACCATTTATATTTTAAATCCTGGTGATATTTTTGTATTCTGTGCTGTCCAAATAACACTTAATTTTTCCAATGAGGAGACAGACCTGCTTGTTTATGTATTATACGAGTACGTATACGTCTGAGAAAAAATTAATTTTTCAGTTTCAGATAAGGGTAAATTATTAAAATATATTGTATTGTTTCATTTTTAAATTTAAAAGGCATCTTGAACATTAGTAGGTACCTATTCACTAAGTTTATAAATAAATCTTTCAACTTTATTCATTTTAAGAATTTGGTATTTTAAGAAGGTTTTGGACAGTACACTTTTTATTAAAATTTTAAGATATATTATTTGATACTGTTTTTATCATTTCGTTTTAAATTATTTTTTAAAATATTTTTATATTTAACTAAAAAGTAATAACTTTTATTATTTCTATGTTACTAAGTGTTTTAAAAATGTTTGCCATTTTTTCTATTTAAAAACACGGCCACATACACATCAGAAAAAAGCTGGTAAGTGAGATGATGGTGGTACAAGTTCGTCCTTCGTCCCTTCGGTCCTCGGACAAGATATTGGTGATGAATGTATTAAGTTTTAAAGAAATGATGACTCATTTCTTTAGTATAAAACGATTCTGAGCAAAGTTTCAGTGTAATATAATAAATTATTATTTAAAGACCCATAAAATAAAAAAAAAGAACACACTTACACTATATATATCTATAATTTTACTCAACTGTATCAATGTAAAAAATCATGTACTTTGTATAATCCAACCCATTGTTAAAAAATAATACTTGTAATAGCACCCAGTGTGCTGAAACATTTTAAAGTTAAATAAATAAAAAAAAAAAAAAAAAAATTATTATTTAAATACTATTTACGTATTTTACGGTTATTTGTATAATTTTTGGTGAGTTTTTTTGTAACTAAACCTTCATAAAATATTCAATTAGATATAACTCATTTAAACTTCAATTGTTATAACAATTATAACTCATTAGAAATAAACTTAAAAGAAATCAGACAATATCGAAAAAAATTGTATAATAATTTATTAAAGTGTGTATAAAAAAAAAATCCTGACTAACGATTTTTGAACTTTTGTTAGGATAATTAGGTAAGTATATGAGTAAGGTCATATTAAATTTTCAGAACTTTTTATCAAATATTTAAAATTATATTACATAAAAACTTTCAAACAATTTGGTAAATTAAAAGTTCTATATTTAAGGCAAAAGTGCTAAAATTGTTCTGAAAATGTTGTCCAATATAAAAAAGTATGTATTTGATATTGGATAAAATTTTCAAGTTTCAAGCTTCAATACTTTTCGATTTATGACTAAATACTTAAAATCTGAACAGTGAAAATCTCGTTTACGGCGGATTTTTACCGATTTTACCGATTTTACTCAGTTTTTCGATCGTTATTCTTGATTACTGGAAAAACTATGGAGATTTTGGAAAAATGACCTCTCTAAAGTACCATCTCAGTTCAATTTCAAATCTAAAGAGTTGCTGGACGAAACTTTTGTACAAGGATTTCTATACGAAAAAGTGTTTACAGAAAAAAAAAATAAACATCATTGTAAAACCATAAGATCCTTCGCTTCACACAGAATCTAAAAAACATCATTAGAAATACAATTGATGTGATTTCCCAATTGCTGTTGAAGATTTCCATTTTTAATTTTTAATGAGAACATTTTATAAATTGTAGTAGTATTATAATTTTAGTGACAGGAAAGAGCAAATCATTTTTACGTTTTGACTGTTACAATAAAATTGACCCTTGTCAAAAATATTATTTAACTATTTCTTTTGATGATGTGTTCTGTAACTTGATAGAATCAGGTCTAGTGACGACAAAATATTGGATGCTTTCACTGGATTTCACCTGTTATTCACGTTTTTGATATTCGTGAAAAAAAAGAAGACATTTCTATATTCATTTTCTCCTTCTTGACAAATTGCAGAAATAATCACTGTCAAAAAAATGAATGTAGGTATATTCTATAATAGTTCATTCTTGTTAAAGTCAAATATTAAATTAAATGTTTGTTCTGTATGAAATAAATCATTATTGTAAAAACTTATTAGTGTTGTGTCTAAAAAAATAGCAATTTCACATGCGTATTATTTTAAGATAATACTTGTTTGCTAGTACGTCTTATTTCTCAAAATTTAGATTTTTTTGAATAAAATATTAGTAAATAAATAAAGTTATCATAAATATGTTTGCTTATACTTAAATAAATATTTACATAAATAAATTAAAATAACATTATACAATTCATAAACTTAAATGGTAAATTATTAATTATAGATACGTTCTTTGATTTAATTATTTTATTCTTAGATGATTAATTTTATGAATCTAACGGCTACAATTTATCAGTTTTAATGTATTTTTTAAAAATTTTAAATGTGGTATTTTATTTTTTGATTTTGATTAATGAGTTTAAACTTTTTAAATTTAAGAAGAAGGTATTATGTTATATTGATTTCTCAATGAGATTCATTATTTATGTATATATGTTGGCACATTTTCGAGTAGTAAATGTCATTTAAAATTTTCATTCAGGCTCTTTATAGATCAGAAATTATACGTACCAAATATTTGATAGAGATATATTTTTAAGACTCTCGAGATTTTCTTCAAGCATGAAAAAGACCTGTGTGATACTAATTGTTTTGTGAAGGACATCACTATCCCTCAAAACTGTGCATAATAAAAATTTGAGTGTATGTTATTTGGGCCATAAATTACCATAAGAAAAAGGTTATGTTATCTGATCCCGGTTAAAAAATTAAGATTTGTAATTTGAGCCACGACTAATAGTGAAGTATAATGTGTAATTTGTGCCACACTTTTAGAAGTTATTTTCAAATCAATTTGTAAACTTGAAATAAATTAGTTCATTTTTTTGTAATACATTCATTTATCTATTCAATATATATGTGACTAATTTTAAAAGGTATTTGTACCAAAATATCAAAAATATTAGTTAAAATATTCAACAAATCTTTTTGTTTGTTAGTTCGATGTTATAAATAATAATTAGCATATTATAATGATAGTTTTTTTTAATGTTTTATAAACTATTATGTTTAATTGTTTGAAATGTTTAATTAATGAAAAAATATTGTATAAGTTACTAATAACAATATTTTCTACACGAACTCAAGATAGTGCTTTCTTTATTTATTTTATAATTGATCGTAGATAATTGATTGATAAAATTTGATAAAAATCATCTATACTACGGTTCAAACTTTTTAATAATAACTATAGTTTAAATAAGTTTCACCAATAATGTATTATATACATTTCTTGTACATAAGAGTATATTTGTAAGTGGATCAAATAATAATGTTAGTAGAGTACAAAGTGATTCAAAATTACCATTTGATAAGATACAATATGGGCCAAAATACAAACATTTTTAGCTGTTTGTTGTCTATCTGCGAGTGGCATAAATTACATAGGTAATTAGTATCCCAAATTAGTATCCCCAATAATTAAAACGAATTAAAAAAATTGTTTCATTCTATAATCATTTTTTATTAGTATTATTTACTATTATTACATATATAAATGAAAAAATTTCAAACGTATGCATAATATGGGGCTTTATTGTGAACCGAACACGCTTGAAAAATCATCAATATAGTTGCAATATAAATCTTAATTAAGTAGTGTTACTTTTTTAATAATTTTTATACTAGAATATATTTTCAATTGTTCACTATAATATTACATTTTTTTTTTTTACAATAATTATTTTATGCATACGAATCACATAATATATTTTGTTGATGGAATCTAAAATAACAATAATTTTATTGGAAGATCCACTTCAATAAACTACAGGTATTGTTCTAGAGTGAATAAGTTCGTAATGACTTTCTGTTCTTGCATCTATTATAGTAATAAATAACCTCTCGTTTGGTACTCAATTATTTTCATTTGAATTTGCATAGGGCATTGTCATTAATTATTTAGTCTAGTTACAAATAATTTACTATTTGGTATGCGTTTTAATTAACAGGGTATACTGTAGATTTATAAAGTGTTTTGTTGACCACGAAAAAAATTAATAAAATATATATGTTTATATCTAAACAGTTTTTGATAAAACTTTGATACAAAAATAAAAATTATACGATTTATCAGTAATAATTAATTTGTTTTTCATGTTGTAATGTTTCGTGTAATGTTAATTTTCATTATCTTTGTATTAATGTAATAATATGAATTGTAAATCTTATAAAATTTTCTAAAATTAAATCTGTTATTTTTCGAAATAATGATATACGATCAATAATTTTAAGTACATACACGTTTTAAATAATAACCCATCTAATTTATATGACATTTTGAATAACTATTGTGAATGTTATGGAGAAAAATATATATCATTTAATTAGAATCTACAATTTATAGAAATATGGACCACAAGAACAAGTTGTTAAGTAGTAAATCATTTTCAGAACTAAAAACAAAGCAATACAATGAAATATTTACATGTAATCAACTCTTATAGTTTACAAAAATTAATTAAATAATTAGGTGACTGATATTTTGATAAATAACGTGCAATTAATACTATTCTGACTGGTCTTCTTAATTCAAAGTGATTATTATAGAGTGAATTGCACAATTCCTCGATTTATATATATATATATATATATATATATATAAAGTAACCCTTTTAAAAATCCTACATAGTAGATCAAATTTCTGATCTACGGAGGGGCTAAATGAAACTTGTGAACTACTTTTAGGGGTACTCTCTATTACCCGAAAATGCGGTTGCACAGACATACAAAAACGTATCATTATAAAACCAATAATTCTTTCACTTTACTCAGAATCTAAAAGGTTTTTATGGTGAGAATCTATAAAATATATACTGAGAAGTTCTTTTAATGCTTTGCTAAATTATAGAATTAAAAAAGCAGTATTTTAAGAATAAAACCATTATTATACATCATTCTATGACCATCCGCTTCAATGCTTCGATTAGAATCATGATAAATAATCAGGCAAATTAGTATCACGTACCTATTATTCTGTTGATTATACATTTTAATGGATTGAAAATTTAAATAAGTTTCTATGAACCTAATGAATTTTATTAAAAAATGTAATCATTTAAATATTGCATAATATACTCATAAATTAATTTAGAAATTTTTTGAAAAATTATTTAAAAAAATCTAAAATAAAAACGGTAAAATACGAAATATGTACTAGTTATGCACGATAATTTGATAAACATTACTTTTTGTTTATGCATATTGAAATAAATAACCATCAAAAACTTGTCCCCAAAATACCTGCCTTATAAACAACATCCTATGTATAAGAATAAATATGTTTTTACATCAAACTATTAAAACCAATAATTTTTTCCATTGGTAATTCAATTTAGATACTTGTTCATTTCTTTATAACCATTATTTCAGCTTTAATTCATTAATTTAGCATAGACTTTATGAATTAATTAACTTCAAATAACCTTCTGTCAACGTTATCTTTTTCACTCGTTCAAAAGCTGTCATATTTTTTTATCAAATCTCTTTTTGTCCCCCTATACCTCTCGTTTCTTTCATGATCATCCCAGTTCACTACCTCTTTTGTAAACTATCCTTTGTACTTTTACTCTATGGTCTGATATAACAGTTTCATTAATTTTAACTCTAATCGACACTGCTTACAATAATCTTACTTATTTTAAGTTATAAAATTTAACATGAAAGAGGAAAAGATTTTCCGTAGGTGAAAACGGCAGACAAAACACGTTTTTAATCATAAATGTTACATTAAAAATATTATGTTTTTGTATACGTGTGCCGTGTATAGTATGTAAATGGTATACATATTTTTAAATTGTAGGTAACAATGTATGATACATACATATCGTTTTATTAAGATTCATAACTTATACAGTACAAAATATTTCAAGTATTCAAGTTCGAAAGATTTTTGATTTTTATGTTATAGAAAAAAAAATTCACTATAGCAGCAACTCATAACTTTTTATGTTAATATTATTTCGAGTAACGACATAAATTTATGATAATTTCAGTTTTTTTTATGCACTTTATATTTTCTAATATTTATTTTAGAGCGTAAGTTTAGAATTATAATTAATTAATAAATATACTTAATATTATATTATATTACAGTAATTTAGTGAAATACAAATAATTTTTATAGTACAAATTGTATAAACGTATTTGCAATATTTACTGTACTGGGTAGGTATCTACTACTTTTAGATTTTATGTGAAGTCAAGGACATTTTAGTTGTATAACAATATTTATTGTTACAATTTTTGTTTATGAAAACGATTTTTTTGGTTAGTAGTTTTGATACAAAAGTTTTGCTGAGTCCCTTTATAGAGAAAATATGACTTCTTCTATTTATATTCAACTAATCATTTTTCTATTGAAATATTATCCAATATTTGGTATAAATTACAGTAAAAACAGAAAAATGTTTCGTATTAAGATTTTCGAGAAACAAACTATAGTTTTTTAGTCATGATTTCAACTTAATATAGAATTAGACGCTTAAAATTATCAAAAACACTTTCATCCCCCCCAACAATTTGATTAATTTTAATCATAAGTTACATATTCAAAGAAATCATTGGAATTTTATAGAATACACAGGCTCTTGCAGAATTTTCTATTTACTTTCCCAATATTGTTTGATTTAAACACATTGATTATTTTACCATTATAAATCCAGTTCTCAAAAGCCATTTCATTCAGTAAAGAAAATATTGAGTAATGATTAAATACATATTTATTAATTTACAATAACATCTTTTAGGTTCTAAGTGAAGTAAAGGATTTATTGATTTCACAATGATGTTTATTTATTTTATTTTTTCCTATTAACAGTTTTTTATATATTTAACTATAACTGAAATTTTCATCTAGTAACTATTTACATCTGAAATCGCACGCAGATAGAACTTTGAGGATTAATTTTTCTTTCCTCTCGGTATTTTTTCCAGGCATGAGGAAAAACTTCCGAAAAATTAAGTGAAAACTCTTAAATGTCTCCTGTGTCAAACAAAAAAACTTTAAATAGGGTCGATAAAAAATAAAACCTACCGCCAATTAGACTAAAAATAATGAAATATATAAATTATATATTTTTATACTAAGGTTTGATTTGAATCGTTTTACCAAAGAAATGATCAATCGTTTCTTTAAAATTCAATACATCCATCACCATCATCTTGTCCGAGAAGCGAAGAATATCCCTTGGTGTGAAGTACTTTCTTTTTTGCACTGATTTAAGTTTTTTTTTTTTTTGTAAACTAGTTGTTTATAAAAGAAAGGCCATCAAGAAATGCCTTGAGAACTATATTGATAAACTTAATGCCGTTACCTATGGATAAAAAAGGAAAGTTTTCATAGCTACTACATCGTTAAAATTTTTTCATCTTAATATTTATGTATAACAAGTGTTCTCAACGTTTATTGCATGATGGTGAACTTGATAATTTTATCCATTTTCATGGCACGCTTAAAGAAATAAATAATATTGAATATATTTAATATATGTTATACTGTACTTATAAGAGATGAATTACAAGGTTACATTATTCGAAACAATTCCAATAAACATAAATTATCAAAAATTATATATCTATCTCTTTATATATAAATATAGATGTTATTGTACATTGAATTTTATAACTTAATAAATTAAATAGATGATTTGTTGATTATTTAGAACATATTTTAATAGTTAAAAATATTGATGTGTGAAATTATAAAGATGTCTGTTTTGTTTCATCTCAACAACACAATAAAGTTAAGGCTAATACTATTACAGTGGTTAAAATATTATTTTTTTTTTAATTTAAAATAATTATAGTATTAGATTGACGCTTGAGGGTTTAAATTTGTGATAGAATTTGATTTATTTTGGAAAATAATGTTCTTAATCTATGTTATAATAATATGTATAATTCGCATTGTCGTTATTTATGTTACAACAGCAAAATAATTTAAACAGTATGCTACAACAATTCAATTAATATTGCATTGTTTTTATTGCATACAATATAGTGAGCATTTTTATTTACAAAAATAATTATTTGTTTCGATGAAATAGTAATGATATTACGTAGGGACAATTTAAAATTAAATATGATTTTGATGTATAATCTTTCTCATGATTAAATTCAGTTGCATAATTTGACGATTTAATACCTAATAATAAATCTGCATATTCAATAAATAAAACTAAAAATTAAAGCACAAGAAAAAAATATTACCGGAAATTAAAAATATCGAATATTATAAATATTATAGGAAGGTAACAAAGTACGGTAAAAGAATACGCTCAATTATTCAAATGACCATATTATTTGTATATGAAAGGAACAACTCTAAGGTTTTCAAAGTACGTGCTCTAACTGGCAGAAAGTGATTTCAACAAAATGTTCATTTTATATTAATAAGATATCTGAAATCGATATCACCACCCACGAAATACCTTTTTAAATACCACAAGCCAATTGATTGGATTGTGTGTACCGATTAATTTTCTGTGCTAATTTGTTGAACGTTCTGTAAGACACGTGTACAAATATATATTCTATACATATACAAATGCATATATATATATATATATATATATATATATATATATATATATGTTGTCTCAATAAATTGCCAAAATCCTTTTATCCCTTTTTCGGTAAGAAATGGGTTTGTATAGGCGAAATACATTATGAAAACAACACCCCATGGAATATTGTCTATATTGCAACATTTCGTAACAAGTGGTCTCTGGGTATATTTTATTTATTTTTTTATTTGCATGTGAGCTTTATTCTACCACGAGTTGACTTTAATCGTTCAGGCTTCCGTTTTATTATTCCTAGAGAAAAAAAAACAAAGACCTATGTTCTCTTAGACGGAAACGTCAATTTTTTAATAAAAGGATGATAAAAGGAAGTAAAACAGAAAGACGCAGACGAAGCAGTTGAGATTTAAAATTAATTACGTTGATTTATTTCGAAATTTAAATATTGATTGATTGTCATCTAATACGAGGTGCAATTAATAATGACCGCAAACAATTGGATGGATATGTTTTGGGGGTCAAATGTACTGACTTGTGTAATTTGATCTAAAATGTATAAAGAATTTTTAGGTATTCCAGACATTTAACCCTATACAAATTTCACCAACTTACGAACAAATTGTAAGTAAACCTGTGTGATTATTTTCTATTATAACCTAGACATTATTTTCAATTTTAATCAAATTTACATTGTTAATGCTTTATCGCGATACACATATTATTCTCAATAAATCGGTTTATATACTAAGTAATAGTTATACATATTATATTAATACATCAAATACATATAATTTAAATAGAGCAAATATTTGTCATGTTTACATAATTTACTGATATTTATACATGTACATGAAATTATGAAGGTACTAGTACTAATAGGTTTTTATTCATTAATTCACACGGCAAAATGAAAATATACCTATGTAAAACTTATTGGATTAAATAACTGCAGTATAAAAGTTATTTACAATGTTGATATTCAGCTGTTAAATATAATATATTACTGCATATTATGCAGTTCAATCAAGTGTCAAATATGGTAGATTTACATCATATGATAAAAAAAAAAGATTAAATATATTAATAACATAAAATAACGTAATTGAATTAATTTAAACATAATTGCTTTCTTTCGTTTGGGATGAATGAGAGCGACTAGGAAACTAGGTAGTTATAGACGTCAATTTCTGACAAAATCAGTCATTATCATTATAGGTTAGTTCATCGACATTGACAGATTATAATTTTATCCTGTCACAAATATACATTCAATTTCAACTTTTAATTTTTTTAATTTGTTAAAAAGTAAATACCTACATCGAATGACAAAAATAGTTGAGTATTTTAGGCTTTGATGGGGAAAAAAATGATGAAAAATAAATTTTCAATCATCAATCTTTACACGTGCGTAGTTCACCACAAAGTTAAATATTTAAAAGAGAAATTCAGTAAAATGTAATGATTTAAAGTAATTTTAACTGTTATCAAAAGAAAATTGAATTTTTTTTTGTTGTTAATATTTCACATTTTATAATATGTACAGTTATATTTGTTAGATTTAGATATCTATCTATTAATAAATAATATAATTTATAGTATAATTACGTACAAAACTAAAAAGTAAAAATATTTATGTACGTAGAAATCTAGGTGTACTGCAAAAAAGATAAAACAAAAGTTAAAAATAGATACTTTTTACAATTATACCGACACCTTTCTTTCATTACTAATTTTCTCATTTTGAAAGAAATGCCATTACATGAAGCCAATTTCAAAATGTTTTGAAATAAATCTATCACATGAAACATATTCTATACCAGGGGTCGGCAACCTTTTCAACCACGCGGGCCATATTTTTTTTCAATTTTTCATCAAGGGCCACATTAAAAAAAAAATTACATATTATGATATAATACTTATAATTGTATTGCTGTTATATTTGACTATTTTACATAGAAATATTAGAGTAAATGTAAAAAAACACAAATGTTATTGGAAAAAATTGCATAGAAAAATTTAATTGAATAACAAATTGTAAAGTAGTAAATTAATGCGATTTCTGTGCCTGCAGTTTATTAGTTAAATTTTCGATATCAGCTTGCAGACTTGTTATTGAGACTCGTAATACAGCTCGTAAATGACATCACTAAGGCGCGAAGAGTGCTTACTTTTTCTGTACTTCACAATGGAAAATGTCTGCTCACATATATATGTACTTGCAAACGCCGCTATAAGTTTTTGTGCGAATTGTCTGATTCCAGGGAAGGTAGATATTGGAAGACAACTATAAAATTGAGGCAAACTTGTTGCTTCCCGAAAAGAATTTTTTAGAACCTCATCATTTTGAAGTTCAATGACTTCCATTTGTAAATTATTCTTGACATTATTTATGTCCACACAAACGCACTATATATTAGGTACAAACGCAAACAGTCACACGTAAGGTGTAATACTAATCACTACAAACTCAAAGTAACTATATGAATATGACTGAGTAGTACAGCCATCATTATCTTCAACTTCGATTAGATAATAATAATTTTATAGATTAAACTGACTATACCATATAACTGTATAATAGAATAAACATTAACTATTAACGGTTAGATTAGATTTTATTTATAAAAGAAAAATAATTATAAAATATTGAAAATTATATGAAAAATGTTATTGAAAAAAAATAAAACACAAAAATTAACCACCTTTGTGCGGGCCATCAAAAATTGCTTCGCGGGCCGCATGCGGCCCGCGGGCCGCGGGTTGCCGACCCCTGTTCTATACAATACTTGTTATCCTTTTTCAATTATAAATGTGAATTATTATTTTTATTTGTATTTTAAATAAATCAAAAAGTAGTAACACTACAAACATATAGTATTACTTTTCGGTTTACTCATATAAACATGATAAAAAAAAAAAAGCAAAGGAAAAACTATTAAATTTTCAACATAGTTGGAACCACATTATGATGGATCAGACACTACGAGTTGGGATTGCTTAATTTCAAGCATTCACATAAATGAACTTGTGAAAAATGGTCCTGTTTTGTGATTGTAAACTTTATGAAACCAATCGTATTTTGCGATGACAATCATTTGAGCTACAATTCAAGCTTTGAACGCATACCGAGAAGTAATTTTCTGAATAAATGTTTATTTTAGCTTAGATTTAGTGTAAAAAAATATATGGTTAATCTCTGAAAATATCGAAAATAATTTAAATTGATGATGTGATAGACCACTATTTTTTTCAAAAGTAATTAGTTTAGAAGTTATGGTACATCTAAAAGAGGAATAAAATCTTGATGAAAAAACCTCACGAAAATTTTATTAAAAAATTATAAATGTTATTACCATATATCTATTTATTCATATTTTATCTTTCTTATTGGTGCTTTATTATAGATCTTTCCTGGAAAATATCTAAAAAAATACTAATCTGAATACTAATCTGTAGGTATATAAAATGTAACAATTTGAGAATTCCAGTAAAAACTCTCCTGTAAATAATCCTGTAACCAACTAGATATATTCCTCAATTGATTGAAAATTACGATTTAAATCAAAAACAATCAATATTTGAAGAATAAAAAATATCAAAAACTTTATAATTTAAATTGTTATTTTCTGAAGAGAAAAACAACGTCCTAACATTATCTTCTATAGAATTAATGTCGAAATCGTCTGTTAGCAAATTTATAAATTATTTAAATATTTTTCTATTTTACAATAAGGTTTATTGTTAAATAGATTCCCCCTTCGATAAATATTTTTATAATAGATTTTCATAATTTCTGTAAATAGCTTATTATATGATGAGTATTAACATGTAGCATTAGTTTAGTCTAAAATTAAAATTATCTAAAAATAATCTAAGACGGAAATTTTTATTTGAAATATTGGTCTATATGTTTTTTTGGAAATAAGAACTAGATAGAACTATTATCTTAAAGTACCCACTATAAAATTTAAAGAAGCGTAAAAATCGATTTTAAACTTTTGTTACAATAATTTTTCAGTTCTCTAGATAAATAGATAAAGTAGATGAACTTTAATCCAATAAAATCTTGGTCACTATATACCAAGTCAATTTTAAATCCTTGAAAACCATATACCATTATTAAGTTACTTTATATGGGTACATACCGTAAGAGATATAAGTTTGTTCAATATGTAGGGAACAAAAATCCATCTATTTTCAATTGAAAATGTCTGTTTTTTTCTAAAAAAAAATATTGAAATGAATTGGCGAAGGAGTTTTACAGTGAATTTAGTTATCTTGCGCCGATTAATGATTGAGTGGTTGAAGGAAATAATAGTGAACAAATTAATTAAATAAATGTACTTCAGTAAATATCTTTATGCAATTTAAACTACTCGTGATTTTGTGAAATAGTAATTACTTATGAAAAACGGCGTTAGGTTAATAAAAAGAATAATTTTTTGCAGTATAACACGTATTTATCACATGCACGTTTATCCAATAATTATGAAATCTCATGAAACGTGTTTTTCACTGATATACCAACCAAATTATTTTCTTGATAAATAATAATTATTGAGTACGGATTTTTTTTTTTTTAATACAAATTGTTGGCTATACGTCGTATTATTTTCCCGACTGACTGATAATTAAATATTATACTTCCATCAATATACCTAGGTATAAACGATATTACAATCGTCTTAATGAAACTAATGAAATTTCTGTACGGTTTGCATGTTGAAAATATAAAAACTAAAAATATATATCATTTGTATTAATATAAGTATTTTTTACCACCACGAAAACTCACGAAAAAATTAAACATGAAATATTTTAGTCGTTGATTAATTTTTATTATTATTAGCCTATATTATATTAGCTGAACATTTTTCTGTTTTTACACTTCGCAAACCTATGTTTTTGTTCGTTAAACAAAATGTACCCAATGTCTTTATTTGTCATTATTTTGTAAAATTAATTTTCACAAAAATTTAGAATGCGTGGAAAAAACGTCTGTTCAATCAATTTTTACGTATATTTGTTTCAACATAATTAATAAATGAAAAACAATATTTTCAACCTAACTACTTTTAATAATCAATTGTTGAAAATTGGAATTGATAGTCCAAAATCTGTTTAAATAGTGAGTAAAGTTATGAATCAGATAAAATTAATATAACCACTTAAATATGTTTGGACTCAATTCATGTAATCGTTAAATATTGTCAGAACACAATTAGTATAAAAAAGGGATCTTGATCCTTAAGACTCGATTTGTTTGCAGTGTCATTTATATATGAGCGTATTTATAACCGTTGAATTCTAAAAATGTTTAAAAATAAATTGAATTAACATCTTTACTTTTTTGTTTCATTATTCTCAGAATATTTTAGTGGAATAAAAATTATTGTATGGTTAAAAATGAATTAAATGTTAAAATAATTAATTATCAAAAAAAATTCAATAAAATTGATAACAATATTAATTTAGTGGTTTGATTGAAAATTTACTGCGTTTGTCTTATTTTTTATTTTATTCAACAAATTTCCGAACGTAAAAAATTAAAATTCTTATTGTTATCATTGTGCAATATTCATAGCCCATACCGCATTTTATTTACTAAAAATTTAGAATTGTGGTATAAAATAGCGCCAATTATTGTTCAATATCAATATAACACTTGTTATCACAGGGAATATTAGACTAGGTTTTTTTAAAAACTTGGGTTCTATGATAACTTGAGCATTGTTATGAGTAATGATACAAGAAAGTTTTGATACTACTAATTCGTGTTGACTGAAAGATGGTATTTTTTTGTCAACTAGGAAGTTCAGTATTTTTTAACAGGTAAACAGCAGAAAAAAATCATTAGATAGTATTATTAATAAACATATAACACATAACAAAAAGTAAACATCTTTGAAGATATATTTATATTCAATGAAATGATTATTGATTTAATTAATAAAATAACAAAATAATGATATTAAAATTAAAATTCTAAAATAAAGGTAGTCTATACTTTATAACGATTAGTCCAAAATTTACAAATCCTAGAAATACAAGTATAAAAAAAAGTTTAAATTTACCTTTTAAGTTCACTCACATTTTTCATCAATATTTTAAGATCCCAATACCGGTATACACTTTGAATACACCCCTAAACTGGTAGTCTTAGACAAAAATATTAATTTAATAAAACCTAAATAAATCTATGATTGATTTAACACACTTACTCTGTCAAATATAATTACTAATCATTTTACTCATTAGCATTCAACTTTAAATTTGATATTTCAACATTATTTGAACTCACTGAATTGTCTAAATAATTATATGTAAACATTTTCATGTTTTCTTTGATAAAACTTTTAGTTTATCATTTACGAATAATATTGTTAATGTTTAAATTTTGAAATGAGTACGTCTAAAGTATTTACTATTTAATATAAATATTTGATTATAAAATGGCATTGAAGTTTATTGTTGATTTACTTATTTTTTTATATATTTTCATGTATAGGACTAAAAATTATATTGCTTAAAATTAGTATATACCTCATCACTGTAATGAAATGTTTAGTCCAACAATATGTGAATATCAACAAGTAAATATTATTTTTTTTTAGTGTGAAGTGAAGGATTTATTGGTTTTACAAAAGAGTACATTTTTTTAAAAAAGAGACACTTTTTGGTATGCTTTGTCCAAAACTTTCACCCAGCAGCACTAGGGGAAGGCGGGGTTAGTCCGTACGAGAGGCAAAACCGTATGATAAGGTTTTTTGAACAATAAGTCAAGATAGAAAAAAATTATTGATGTTTATTTGTCCATGAACGTTATTTTTATTGTTATCGATAACTATTAACCTCATTTTTAACAAATTACCGCTCAAATTCTTGTTATCACAAAATATGTGTAATCACTATTTTTTTTTCATATATTGTCATTAAAAACTTTTATACTTATAATTGTTTGATGTGAAAAAAAATGGCATCAAATTACGCAAAATTAAGTACAGATTATTTAATGATATAATATGGAGGAATGTTGCTTATACTTTTTAGTTAATTGCTATTAATTTGAATACACCTACTGTGGGGCAAAACCGTTGGGGCAAAAGCGTATTCTATACGGAATCGCCCCAGCGTTTTATACGTGGCTATATTATTACGTGTTATAATTTACTTGATAACTTTATATTTTTATTAAAGATGGTTCGTAATTATGTACGTAATTATGAACCTATATTACTTCATAAAGAAATTAAAATATTGCTTTATATAATTATTTTGTTTCGTTTTAAATATTGGTAGGTAGGGACCTACCTATTTATCTTATTTTATAATATAAGTATTAAGTTTAATGTTTATTTTATTTTCATTATTTTGTTACTTACATGAATATTTAAACATGTTGGTTTAAATGTTATTTAAAAAGTTTGTTATGTAAGATTACAGATCGTAAAGAACTACCCTACAAAATTTTGTTCATAATAAAGTGAAAGTAATAGTTGTTTAATTAGTTTTTTTTTTTTTTTTTATTATTCTATTGTAAAAATGTAAAATACTTTACTCAGGATTTTTAATTGGGGAGGGAGGATATTAATATGTATTGCAAAGAGTGCTTATTATATTTCTACTATTTTAGATCATAAAACCATCCATACGGTTTTGCCCCAAGACTAATACGGTTTTACCCCACCTATGGGGCAAAATCGTATTTTTTAGTACTTTCAAAATTTGGATTTTTTTTTTAGTTTAAGTTCAGATTTTTTGAAAATGCTTCAATATTAATGAAGCTAACAATATTTGTGATATATTAACGCAATCCAGTTTCAAATTTTTCAAATGTTGTAAGTTTTACAGTGCCTAGAAGTTAGTAGTACGGTTCTTCCCCTATAGATCGGAAATCGCAAATAGATAGTACTTAGAGGATATTTTTCGCTTTCTTTTTAATAGTTTTTCCAGGGAAAATCTGCTGAAAAACCGAGTGAAAACGGTAAAATTTACTGTATACAACTTTTTCACTCAATCGATTTCAGTAATTTATTCGTAATTCCAAAAGCAGAGTAGCTAGAAATTTTTATCAAATATTAACAAAATATTTTTAAATTTTTGACAAATGTATTGAACAAATTTTAAATGTCTCGGACAAAAATAAATTTAAAAATTCCTTATTTTTTAAAAGTTTATTCCTAGTAAAATTTTTAATATTCGATAATAAGATAATAAGAATAAAAATTTCTGAACTTATAATATGACCTTACTTGTATATTTTACAAACGATTCTGAAAAAATTTCAAAAATCATGATGCAGAATATTTGTTGAGTAGCGTGTAACTAAATTATTATACAATTTTTACGGAATTGACTGTTTTTACATCAATTTTCAACTTAAAATATTTATAAAAAATAAGTCCATCCATCACAATGAAACGTTGGATACAAATAGAACAAAATATTTTAAATCTTTTGGTAAAAATGTTTCTCTTTTGTTCGAACAAAACATTTAAAATGGTTTTGTTAAAACAACTTACCGACAATTTAACTAAAAATGATTTAATATATGAAAAGTCTATTTTACACAGAAGCTTTACTCTGAATCGTTTAACCAAAAAATGGTTTATCATTTCTTTAAAATTCAATACACTCATCGTCATTATCTTATCCGAGGAGCGAAGAATACCCCATGGTACGAAGTGCGTCCTTATTTTATTTGGAAGTTGAAAAATATCAAAGTACGGCAAAATGGACAATTTTTACAAACACAGTTGAACCAATTCTCTTTCTATTCTTTGACAAATACTGTTTAAGATTTGAAATTTCCTTCAATAATTTCTCTTGAGATTACACACATTCTTTTAAAAATGTTTCATAGTACTGAATCTTCTGAGATCAATTTATAATAGTTTTTTGAATACTACGATTATATTAAATAAAATAACATGTTGAATTTAGTTATGAAGCAATTTAACTCAATATTAGTCTCTTTGTTTTGAACTTGGCCATTAAATTCTCACTTTTGAAGATATTTTGGAACATTTCTTCCTGTCTATTGCTATGCCCAGCTATGATAGCTGCTGTGTCTTTTTTCACCTTTTTTTCATTACTTTTCACCGAGGGTCATTTGCCTTGCAAAATACTTTATTGTATCAAATGTACAATATAGTTCCTTCTTTGTTTTACGCATTACCAATTTACTAGAACTATGGCGTAAACAGGAATATTGTATAGGGAACGAAGCTAAGTCCCTCTAAAAAAATATTACCTTTTACACGTTTCCTCCACTTATAATTTTTGTAAAATCATGTTTTCAATATATTTTGCAATACATTATTAATAAATGAAAAATGTATTTCAACCACTATAATTATGTATAATTGTCATGCAGTACCTAATTAATAAGTTCATAAACATTCATTTTACATCATTTTCATGTTAATTATTAAATGATCAGTATAATACTCAATCTTAATTGAATGAGCTTCAACCTTCTAATTGCATTCTTCTTGCAAAACGTTGAGCAAAAACTTGTATGACAGCTGCATTATTATGAAAATAAAAATATGAAGATTAAAAAAGCTGGTAAGTGGTGGTACAAGTTCGTCCTTCGTCCCTTCGGTCCTCGGACAAGATATTGGTGATGAATGTATTAAGTTTTAAAGAAATGATGACTCATTTCTTTAGTATAAAACGATTCTAAGCAAAGCTTCAGTGTAATATAATATATTATTATTTAAATACTGTTTACGTATTTTACGGTTATTTGTATAATTTTTGGTGAGTTATAATAATTTATTAAAGTGTGTATAAAAAATAATCCTGACTCACTTATCTTAAATCTTATGGTTTTACAATGATGTTGTTTTTTTTCTGTAAACACTTTTTCGTATAGAAATCCTTGTCCAAAAGTTTCGTCCAGCATTTTTTTAGATTCGAAATTGAACTGAGATGGTACTTTAGAAAGGTTATTTTTCCAAAATCTCCATAGTTTTTCCAGTAATCAAGAATAACGATCGAAAAACTGAGTAAAAACGGTAAAAATCCGCCGTAAACGAGATTTTCACTGTTCAGATTTTAGGTATTTAGTCATAAATCGAAAAGTATTGAAGCTAGAAACTTGAAAATTTTATCCAATATCAAATACATACTTTTTTATATTGGACAACATTTTCAGAACAATTATAGCACTTTTGACTTAAATATAGAACTTTTAATTTACCAAATTGTTTGAAAGTTTTTATGTAATATAATTTCAAATATTTGACAAAAAGTTCTGAAAATTTAATATGACCTTACTCATATACCTACCTAATTATCCTAACAAAAATTCGAAAATCGTGAGTCAGGGTTTTTTTTTATACACACTTTGATAAATTATTATAACTCACCAAAAATTATACAAATAACCGTAAAATACGTAAACAGTATTTAAATAATAATATATTATATTACACTGAAGCTTTGCTCAGAATCGTTTTATACTAAAGAAATGAGTCATCATTTCTTTAAAACTTAATACATTCATCACCAATATCTTTTTTATCATGTATGTCCAATATTGTATTTAAAAAATCATTGTAAAAACATATTTATTACTGAAATATTAAAATTTAGTATAATATAAATAAATACAAAAATATATCCATTTGGTAATTCTTGCTTTATAATAAATTAAAATCGGAAAGTTTTTTTAGGGATTAATATAAAATTCATTATAATTGTTTAAATTCATTGTTTGACATAACAATGATTGTTTTACCTTTTATGTGTTAGTAATTGTTTTCTGGTGAATATCTTCTATTTTAACGTCAATATCATCATAAGAGCATGAGTATCCAATATATACATCACCAAGGATGGTTCGTGCAGGTTATAATAAAATGTCAGTATATGAGGGCAAAATCGTAAGCACGTAAGAGACATTTGTGAAAACCGTTCATGACACCTCAACTAAACATTAGAGGGTCAATTGGGTCAAAACCCAGTCGGCGTGAGTAGGGAAAGCATTCAGAACGGGCTGCTGGCCACCAGGTATTTTCCTTCCATTGTAATTTATGATCATGGGTAAAATGAAGTTTTTTTTTTTTTGAAAAGTGAAAGTTATTAGGGACATCAATTTGAATGTTTTCGGATAATATTTCGTTATTGAAATTCTCTAATATATTATAACAATTACTTTAAAAAATTTAGAAACGCAACATGTATTTAATAAAGAAATAATCATTTTGATAACTTTTATTCGTTATTTCGTTATTTTTTCTCAATTTTATTTCATTAGAGCTTTCAGTAAAAACGATTATAGCTTAACAGTTCAATCTTGTTCCCGCGCTGTATAATATTTACACATCTGATATTAACAGCCCATTGGTTACACTCAACAACGAAACTATTCCCAGAGAAAGTTCAGTAAAATACTTAGGTATTCATTTAGATCAAAGACTAACATAGGCCACGCACATCAAAACCAAAAGAAAATTAATTAAACTAAAATTACATAAACTTCGACTACTTTTTCGTTCTAAAATCCCACTTAGTGACAAAACACTTGAATACAAACTAGTTCAATAGCAGTTCAGTAGCAATGACATACAAAATTCAAATCTGGGGCACGACCTAAAATTCAAACTTAAATCTTCTCCAATTCTTTCTGTCGATTAGTTTCCGTCTCCTGACAAATTCACCCTGGTATGTAAGTAATCATACAATCCATAAAGACCTAAACATTCCAACTCTTCACACCCTCGCTTCAACACAATATAAAAAATTTCATTCTAATACAAACAATCATTCAAATAACCCACTAATCTCAAACCTCTCCTCTTAGACAATCCCTGATAACCCTCCTCACCGACTACAACACAATTAGCCTCGTGATTTACTCCGCTAAATAAATAAATAAAACAATTTGAAGTAGTGTCATAGGGCGTCCCCTTCACTGAAGTCCTCAAACCTTGAAAATAAAAAAAAAAAAATTTCAAATTTACTTATTGTTTTATTATATTACAGATTGTCAATACATATTTATTTATCTTGAATAAAAAAAAAAAAAGCTTAACAGTTATTATACGTGAATAAGAAGCAGAAACTTTTGTTTCATAACAATTTTTATGGTGTATAATTTATATGAGTTGTATTATAAATAAGAGGAATCTGCATATAAAATAAAAATGCATGTATTTAATTTGTATTAAAATGATATTAAATTAATAATAATTAATAATAAATTTTAATTAAAATTATATTAAATTAATAATAATTTTATATTTATCAGAAAGTATAAAACACAATTAAATAATATTTTTTTGTTTGAGTATTATTAATATTTGTATTTATTATTTATTAAGTAATCATAAATACCAATATGTAATACTGTATTGATGAAAAAAACGTTTAGAATAAAATTTTGACAAAAATTAAACTAAACAAATCTATTTTAAAGTATCGTTCCACAAAACTTGGAATCAAATCAATGGCATTCTAATCATTATTAATGAAGAAGTTTCATCCAGTTTTTATTTTCAAAGCTATTAATGTAATATACATATTAATGTACAAAGTAAAAATAATTCTTAATATTTTCAGCTCACTAAAAATTAGAAATCACATAAATTAGACATGTATATCATTAAGTTAGTTGTTTGTAAAATAAAGATTGAATTGTAGTTGTGAACCAATAATGAATTTGGATTGTTATAAAATATAATTATAGTACATAAAATAAAAATTATTGTAATTTGTTTTAAGTACTTCGAACTAATGTGTACTATAATTATCACCATAAGAATAATCACTGACATGTTTTATTTGAGTGTCACATTTGCAATTTTCTCTGCATTTATTAAATAAAAATAGAAATTTCTCATTTGTCAAACCAGGAAATTTGAATCAAATAAAAAAAATAACCTACCATCAATCACACTAAAAATGATTAAATACATAATTGATATATTGTTATACTGAAACATTGCCTAGAATCGTCACCATTGTAAAACGAAATAAATCCTTCGCTTCACTCACAATCTAAACTAAATCATAATTTTTGGTCAGCCCATTTAGCTGGTAAAACATACGGACATAACTTATACAAGCGTATTATTCTTTATATTTTGTGATTATAACGTCACTATATGGTATTATCAAGTTTCATTTTAAATTATATTTCAACTATAAATATTACATAACACAATAATTATTTTTTTTTAGAAAAAAAACTCTAATAGGTTCTAATGATGAATATGAATTTGGTAAATAAACTATGTGTAAAGGTAAACTTCATAAATTAATAAAGTTCTTCATAATTATTTAAATTTAATATTATAATATTTAAATAAATATATATATATATATATATATATATATATATATATATATATATATATATAACTCTGAATTTTTAAATACATTAGTTATTCTATTTTAAATAAAAATAGACATTGCCAATTTAAAGTTATAAAATTAAATTAAAAGTTCAAACAATCATATTGAAACCTTTTAGGTAGGTATTTACTTACCAGCATAATGTTTTAGTATACAAAATATTAAAGTATATCTTTTTAAAACTGTTTAGCTTGACATAAATCTTCAAAGCATTTAAAATGGAATTTTAATTATTTAAAAAAAAATTAATTGTACCTAATTTAATGTAATTCAAATTTTATAAAAATTTTAAATTCATTACAAATTATATAAAATTTATAGTAGAAAATAAAAGAATTTGATATGAATATGACAAATGCATTTTTATTTTGAAGATTATTTTTTTATGAAAATTAGTTTACATCGTAATATAAAAATGCCATTAAAAAAAACTAAATTAAATTTGTATAAATCAACTGTCAGTGCTTCAGTATATTGAGTAACATTAGTTTACGAGGTATTAATTATTAAAAAAATAAAATAAATTAAGTTTTACACTATTTAGAATTCATTCAATTAATCAGCAATGTATTCTAGTAAATATTTGCATAAAAAAAAAAAAAAAAACAAACTGGTGAGCTTGATTGATGGAATTAAGAGCCATCATTAAGACAGTTAAATGTCAACCATGGAGTAGACACATTTATTCACAATAAACTATGTTTCAAACAATTAATCCATCAGTTTGATAATGGAGATAGTTATTTCGATTCAATTATTAGTCAAATCAAAAATAAAAAGTATGTTAGATAAATGTTATAGCCATTGAAAGATTCCACGTGGTTGATTAACTCCTAAAGTATTAGTCGGGCGAATTACACATTGAGCTAATCATTTTCAAAGGAATTCAGTAGATAATGTGTCAACTGTCAATATTAAATGGCTTTTTATAATTATTTTATTATATTTTATATATAATTATTTATGAAATGTTTATGTCTTTAATGGTATGGAGTTTGTAATAGTTTTTAGATAATGAAAAATGTATCGTAAATATAATTGATACAATTTTCAAGTATAAAATAGTAATAGTCTTAAAAGATGAACAGAATAATCAAAATCGATTTCATTATTCATGAAAATATTTTTTTTTGACGTATAAGATACTTAATTAGATACAAATATTTGAATACTTTCAAACAAAAGTTAACTCAACTTATTTCTATAGAAATGTTAATTCGGAAATGAATTAATTACATATGCTTGTATTTTAGGTCAATGTAATTAGAACTTAATAATCTTCTGAAATTACAAAAACTATGTTTTCTTTTTTCCTAATACCTAATAATGTATTTTAAATAAAATTGAAACTTTAAACCCGAGTAAAAACCAATCATCAATTTTATAAAATTTTGATTATGGATAGCAAATATGGGATGAATCGTACAGTAATAAAAAATGTTAATTGTTCAATCAGCGTCAAACTTTTTACAGTATTTTGAAAGGAGTATGGAAATAAGGGTATTATAGATATTAATAAAAAGTGAAGTTTTAAAATTATATTACGTACATATAATAATAATGTATATATGAGAATTTTAGAATTGTTTGGATCGATAATTTAATATTTTATGATTTCATCAAGGCCGTGTAGTTTTCGGTTGTTAAATAAGTGGCGTTATTTCAGCACCTATCTGCTTGCAAAAGGTAAAATAATGAGTAACCCAATGATCATAATGAAGACAAAGTAAATTTAAACTTAAAAAGCAGTTTGATGATCTCATAAGACGTTATTTTTTATGTCATCTACGTGCATTCGTATGGAAATAAAAAAACTGGTAAGTAAGATGATGGTGGTACAAGTTCGTCCTTCGTCCCTTCGGTCCTCGGACAAGATATTGGTGATGAATGTATTAAGTTTTAAAGAAATTATGACTCATTTCTTTAGTATAAAACGATTCTGAGCAAAGCTTCAGTGTAATATAATATATTATTATTTAAATACTGTTTACGTATTTTACGGTTATTTGTATAATTTTTGGTGAGTTTTTTTGTAATTAAACCCTCATAAAATATTCAATTAGATATAACTCATTTTAACTTCAATTGTTATAACAATTATAACTCATTAGAAATAAACTTAAAAGAAATCAGACAATATCGTAAAAAATCGTATAATAATTTATTAAAGTGTGTATAAAATAAATCCTGAGTCACGATTTTTGAATTTTTGTTAGGATAATTAGGTAGGTATATGAGTAAGGTCATATTAAATTTTCAGAACTTTTTGTCAAATATTTAACATCATATTACATAAAAACTTTCAAACAATTTGGTAAATTAAAAGTTCTATATTTAAGTCAAAAGTGCTATAATTGTTCTGAAAATGTTGTCCAATATAAAAAAGTATGTATTTGATATTGGATAAAATTTTCAAGTTTCTAGCTTCAATACTTTTCGATTTATGACTAAATACCTAAAATCTGAACAGTGAAAATCTCGTTTACGGCGGATTTTTACCGATTTTACTCAGTTTTTCGATCGTTATTCTTGATTACTGGAAAAACTATGGAGATTTCGGAAAAATGACTTCTCTAAAGTACCATCTCAGTTCAATTTCGAATCTAAAAAGTTGCTGGACGAAACTTTTGGACAAGGATTTCTATACGAAAAAGTGTTTACAGAAAAAAAATAAACATCATTGTAAAACCATAAGATCCTTCGCTTCACTCAGAATCTAAATTCTACATACCAAATGATAATTTAATTTTATTGTTCTAATTTTTTTTTTATAAAATATAAATGTATATTTATAGGTTATGCTGTCTATCTTGCATTAGGGCAATTAAATACGTATATCAGTAAGGTTGGATAAACACATATATCTGTCTAATTAATTCCCACTGTGTAGATAAATTTTGAAGTAAAAAGACATTGAGTTTAACAATGCAACGATAATAACTTTTGCTGAAATTATGTAAATATAAATCAAATTAAATAAAAATGAAAAAACAATAATACGTTACTAGGTATATTATTACGATAATTTCATGATGAGAAATTTTGTTAGGTACCCCTATATTAATTATTTACTATTGAGCAATATGATAATTTTTTGACTAATAGTCATTTAATTTTGTCTTTTGTCTTTCTTGTATTTATATAATAATCGTAAAAGAAAAATCAATCACTTAATTGGAGTGTAGAAAAAACATATTCGTTTCACGTATACGTTTTAAGAGTATATTCAGATAATTAAAATTAATTTAGCGTTGTGTGGTAGTTTTAAATTTAAAATTTAAATGTCATAATAAATTTACCCAATGGATTCCATTGTAATTAAATATTTGATTTTAAACCAAGGCATCAATATTTCTCTTATCCATTAGTTTAGGACAAAAGCCGTGTGCGACTACCGGAATAAATCCCTTTTATGATCAAGCAATTAATTACATCACATTTGTATTCATATCATTAGTTTTGAATATTTTACGAAAACGAACTGTGATATGATAATTAATGATTTTTATACACATCTTCGGAAAACAAAATATGATGGGTTGAAGTGGAAAAAAACTAAAGTTATATCTCTGTATACCAATTTTTTTTTTTTTTTTTTACAGCTATCATAAATAAAATTCGATTTTAAATTTATTGGTTTTTTCTTTGTTTTTTCATTACTTTCAACATTTTAAATAAATATGACTTTCCAATCAAATAATTAAGCAACGATGTTGAGTTTTTTTAATTTTTATTAGAATTATAAATTAATTTTGAATATATATGATTATTAATTAATATGCTGTATGAAATTATATTGAAGTGTATGACTTATGATCAGCTTTTATCAGTCCATCTATTCATAAATCTATTATTATATATATGTATATATGCATATACTTACACTGCTTTCTTCTATATAAACTAAACGGTAAAAATTGGTCATTTAAAAGCTCTTAGGATATTTTGTTTTAAATAAAAATAAATTATTAAACTGTTTCTTAATAAGTAATGAGTGGATCACAAAAAAAATATATTAAATGGCTCTACAATATGAAACAGTTATTTAAAATGACTACATATAGCAGTATCTTTGGAATAATAGTGCGAAATCTACTTTTGACAAAAATGTGAAATATACAATGTGTTAAACTTTTTTAAGAAATACACTATATTTTGGTTGGATGTCCTGGATTAGATTTGTTTTTTTTTCATTGAATATCAAGGATAAGTAAATGACTATCCACGAAAAGATTTTATGACCATTAATACTTTTTGACATTTATTGTGAAATATTTTAAATATTCTATAGTCTAATCAATTTATGGAATTAAAAAAAAATATATTTTTGATTTGTCTTTTACTCGTGAGAGTTAAAAAATTTGACTCTTTCAGTGACTTTGAGTTGTCCATCGTTAAAATACAAATAATTTGCAAAAAAATTAATTTTTCCCCTTTTTATCTACGCATACACCGTGAATTATTTTTTTTATAAATAAGAACCACCATTTTTGACATAGAATTTCTCAAGTTTTTTTTAATTCAATCCAAAATATGATCACATTTTTTGAAAATTTTACCAAATCTGGATGCTTTAATCAGTAGTATTTATTAAACATTTCAAGTTTCAAAAATGATTATTTTTAAAGTTATCTAGAAGTCTAATTACTTCAAAACTATAGAGAGAAACACCTTTTCACAAAATCTTATTTTAGAAATTTGAAATAGAGCTTGAATAGAAATTTGAAAATATCGAAAGTTTATCGTTTATCGTTTACCGTTTTTTTTTTTTGAAGTTATTACCTTTTAATCATTTGTATTTTTAGGTCCAAATTAATAAATAACACGGGCTATGGGTTGCCAAGAGTCCGTAGGGAATATATTTTATTTTCAATATTTCTAATTGTTAAAATATGTTTAACGTTAAACCGTATTTAAACCTTTAAGAGCTAATGTTCATTTTAGTTTAATAAGTAATAATACTACTCAACTACTGTGATTATTATAATTATGATTTTTTGCTTAATTGCAATGCATTGAAATATAGACTTTTGTTTATGATAATTAAAAAAAAAGTACTGACTATACTTTTTAATTTTAGATTTTGAGTGAAAATAATTATGTATTTATTGTTTAGTGATCTTATTTTTCGTTAGCACCAAATATTCACTATATAATAATGTATAATGTTAAACCAATGGATTTTGTGCCCTTTGGTACTAAAATTACTATAAAACTGTTTGTAGTACGTATCATTTTTTTTCTAGATTTATGGGAGTTTCAAAATAATTGTGTTTAAATTATTTTTAATTGAGTGTCTGGTTTGGTTTGCGCTATTTTAACTTAAAAATGTTTTTCTCATATAGAGCTAATACAGTTGGCACCATCACATAAATACCAAAATTATATAATAAATTTGAATGTATAATATACTGTACTGAAAAATTTCAAATCTAAAGATGTCCATGAAAAAAATGACGATAACACTATGACAAAATGATGTTATTATTTATAAGTTGTTCACAAAACAACATTTTCCAATATTATTCGGTGTCGTCATGAAAAGAACTTATTAGAAAGTTCAAAATTAAACTAGTAAAATGTCTAGTGGAGAAACACGAATAAAAAATTACACTTTTGTGTTGGCTTAAGGTTAATAGTTGAATTACACGATTATAAATTTTGCTTCATATTTTTTCGTAAAAAATCCAAATAGATAATAATGTATCAGATGGTTCAGATCCAACGCCGTTCTTATGACGATGCGTTACATTTATGACACTATGAATGTGCGATTTAGTGTTCTGCTAGGAGATCTCGTTGTCGAGCGAGTAAGTCTTGGGGATAGTGCATAGTCCGGCGTTTGTTCGGATAGTGACAGCGTGTGGGAATGGGATGGCGGGATGAGGATATTGGAAACGGGGTTTAGACATTTTCAATTTCCGATGCATTCAACACTCGAGGTTACTCAATACACACACGCACGCACGCTTGATAAGTTATAATGCTATAATTTAAATATGAATAACCCCCCCCCCCCACCAACCCCTTCAATACGGGAATGGTAATCGCAGTGAAAAAACTCGAATGAAATAAAATTATAATAATAAAATGACAACTATAGTCCACTCTTATGCACAAAAACCGGATTTTCATTAAAGAAATACAACACTAATATATTATTCACGGATTTTCAAATTTATTGCATTGCGTTTATTACTTTGCAACTGTCGTATTTACCCTTGACTGGACTGCACCGGAAAAGACGAAAACTGTTGCTGCAGAAAAAAATTATCCATTACGATTGCTTTCGTTATTATTATTATTATTATTATTTATTATTATTATTATTATTTGTAATATTTATTACAATATTCATGGGTAAAATATACATAGGACGTGCATAACAACGCGTGACTGCGTATATAATTTTACTAACGTTCGTTAACTATTTATGTTATTTACTCGTTTTGTTTCTCATAGGTATTTTGACGACTATATTAATGAGCGCACAGTGCAGAAGTACGGAAAACAATATATATTGAGAATTACAATAGGGTACGCAAAATACCTAACATTAAGTAGACACACATCTGTATGAAATAATCTTCTGTTTTTACATACGATGCTTGGAACGTGTAATAGATCAAATAAATAAAGCGTACGTTTGAAAGCCACAAAGAAAAGATCAAGAAATTACATTTTGCTATATAAAAAAAACTAAAAACGGACTATTCAAATAATCGATGTCATTTATACGCGTGATACGTATTCATAAATATTGTGATTTAGAAACAGAAAAAATAAAAGATCAGAAAAAAAACATAATTTAATAACTTAGGAAAAATATTTATTGAATTATCAATCATTTTCTTTTCATGTAAATCGAAGACATAGTAAAAAAATGTAAATAAACGCATATAAGATTTTACGTGAACATGTGTAGTGTGTACAGTGTACACAATACACATACTCAAAATGATTTTATAGAATTTAAGTAGCTGTGCGCCTTACTCTTGCGTTAACGTCTTTCACATTTTTAAGTATAGGTAATGACCTCTTTTTTGCAAATATATTTTACAAGATTATACATTTCATGAATCATTGACTTTAATGGTTTTGCTTTCATTCAGTTTATATTGCATTATGTATATTATAAATGTGTAATTTAATGATATATGCACTTTATACAAGAATGTACATTGTACGTATGAATTAATACATTAAGAGCACTTTTATATTTTTATTAAATAAATGTATAACAATCAAGTAAATTAATTTAAAATCATGATTGTATTTTTGACATCTCATCATTTATCAAAACTATTTGATAATACGAAAAAATCAAAATTAGTTTTAACTCAAATGAACTAGTTATGTTAATTTTAAATCCTAATATTAATATATCAAGTGTAGAACACTGTTTTTATTAATAACATTTGATAACTAAAGTTTTTAACTAAGAAACAATTTTATGTGATTCAATTCCGAACGTATCTTTTGTTAAATACACGAGTGTGTTACATTTTTAAGAAAATAAAAGTATCGTTATTCAATATTATTATGGATTTTGAACAGTTTTTTGATATAATTAATACGTTTTTTATTTTTCCTATTGAATGATTTAGATTATTAATATGCAGAACAATTTTTTGAATAAAGCAAATTTTTTTCCAAATTAATTTTTTTAGAGAGTTAATTTTGATTTGAAAACTATTTTTAGGCGCTAAATCAAGTTTATCATTGAATGTGTGTTGCTTAATTATTTTTTTTTATTTATACAATTTATATGTTAGTTGACTAAATTAATTTTTCATATTTCGGACTAATTTCAACTTTTAACATAGTTTATATGACTTAAAGGGTATTTTAAATTAGGTAAATTGCTATTTTTTTTACATCTATTTATGTTTATTTAGCATAAAACAGTGGCATCTACAGAAATTTAATACAACAGATGTACAGTTTTAATGACTATCATCGAAATATTTAAAACATCTGTTTCAACGGTAATGACAGGATCTTAAATTATAAAACATAAAATATTTGAATATATACGCCTATTAATACTATTATGTGTATTCGAGAATTGAGATTACGAATTATAATTTTATTAAAAAGTATTAGTTTGCATAAAATATTTATTGTTTAGTTATGCTAATACGATTGAAAATAAACTTCAGTGTGATTCATAATTTGAATAAAAACTTGTGATTGGAATTTTAGATGTATTTAGTTAATTATGAATTGTTTTTTTAACTTAATAGTTTTCAAAATAACATTTCAACTAAATTTGAATAATGTGTTTAGATTCTGGATGAAACTAATAATGTATATACATAGATATTTTAAAGATAGTTGTATTTATAAATGTGACATTTTGTGGGTAAATTTGTCCATAAGTATCTTGAAACCTTTCTATAGATTAGTAATGTCATCTAGTTGGTTTTTTAAAGTGACTGTTTTTGGCCATCAATAGTTATTTAGAGAAAAAGTAAAACTAATGAAAATTGAGTAAAAGAGTAAAATTTGCAATGTAGGTACTTTTGTTTTGAGAATATGTCATTTTTAGGGAATTACTTAGTTGTAATTCCAAAGTAATGATTAATGATATTACTTGAATTTTTTACTGAATAATGATTTTAATCCTAACAAAAATTAAAATGTATGTGTTTTAACATTCATTGATTTATATTTATTGAATAAACTGCAGTTTTACTGTTCTTAATGGCCTAGAGATAAATTATAATCTTTAACTCTTATGAAAATATTGGAAATTGAGTCCTTTAAATATTAGCAGAAGAAATATTTTCAAATATTCGGAATATGCAATGTTTAATTTAATGTTTTTAGAAAGAAAATGAAAATGAATTGACTTTGTGCTATTAAAATAAGGTGGATCTAAAATTTCTGTATCATCAGAGACTATTCCCCCATTAACAATTTTACTTGGGGTTACATTTATTTATTTTTATGTGGTTTTCAAGATATTCGTGGACAGTAGCTACATTCGTGGTAACGAGCTAAATTATTTCAAGTACAAAAAGCATAGCAGAGGAAGATCTTAAGTTTTAATACTTGAGAAAAACATATGATTTTTACAATATAGCAGACGAAGCTTTGAAAACAAGACTTAATATATTTCGATTATTTTATTGATATAAAAAATGATACGATAAGAATAAAATAATTTTTTGTTGCCGCCATCTGAAATTTCTTTGGCTTAATCACAATACGAGTAAGAGAGATAATAAAAAAATATATCGTGATGAATAAATTTAAAAAAACAACAATTTTTTTAGCATTTATGGATTGAGGAATAGATTTATCTGATAAGATAACGAAACAACGAAAGAGTATCCAAACGGATTTTAGATAGATATGATAACAAACACAACTGCATTCGATTATATTTTGAGAAAATAGACAAAAATTAACTGAAAGAACTTAATACGTTCATACGTTCACGTTGTAAGCAACATTTGTGAGTGAATCGAAATAATACAATATATTATTTTTATTGTGTCACATCATTTAGATTATGAAATTTAATCGTTTTTGGCATATATAATACTTACACATGTTTGAACGTACACACTTGCATGAACCAAATCTACGAATTGTAATTTTTGTTCATTAAATACTATGAAAAAATATGTGTATAAATGAGCATAGCAATTTATATTCCTATAACAAAGATAAACGTTTTTATTAAAAACAATATTTGATTACAATTTAATTTAATCGGGTTTTATTAAATTTGTATATTCTAATAAAATGAATAATCAAAAACAAGAAAAAATTACTTGTATATATTATGCATAATAATAAAATGAAAATTCCTCTATCGAATTGTCATAAATTTATATAAATATATTTAATGAGAAAATATTGTCTAAATATTTTGAAAAGAAAATATATTACAAACGGCGAGGAAATGTAAAAATTGTGGTTCATTTCTTATAAACATTTAATGTAGACATCGTTTTGAGTCCGTTTTTTGTACATTATTGGAATATTGTGCTTAAATGAAAACATTCTATATAGTTAGTCAGAGACAAGGAAAAAATAAAATAGCTTTATTCGACGGTGTTAACTTAACACAACTATAAAAGTGTTTATTCAAATTTAAATTGAAATTATGCGTAAATACAGTTTCATGATTGTAATATGATGTTCCTGTTATTTTTATACTTTACTACATATGAAACGTGGTGTATTGAGAAACGAAAATTTACCACCGTCTTAAAACATGCCGATTCGATACATTATTATTATTTGATCCAATAAATTCGTGAACATTAAATTTGAAGTATTTGGATAAGGAATTAAAAAAAAGAAAACGATATTCTTCATCATTGCCCGTTTGCTTATTGATTGCCGATCATGGAACAATCAATTCAAACAATGTTCTTCTTTTCATTCGGTGACCACTATCGATAAAATAAAGTTCACAATAAATTTCTACCAAGGCTATTAGATTATACTAATTAATCTAAACCTAGAAATCTACGTTGTCCAAAGATTCGCGGTAAATAAAGAATCATCTTGATGATACACAAAAAGTAATCATGGTCATGGCACGGGTATCATTTCAAAAATGTCTATATTACCGTCAATATTAAAAATGATACTAACAGGCAACAATCAATAGCGGTATAAAGTCAAGGACAATATACAGTCAATAGCGCAATTAAAAGTGACGTGGAAGATAGATCCTACCCATAACTTTTTAAGAATCTAAGCGAAAATTGGAATGGTTTTACGTTTTATTATAATGTATTGTTTTTTGCTAGGAATTTGACCAAAATTTCAGTTTTAAATCTTGATAGACCAGTAATGTAAGAGAAAAGTGTCGACAATTTTAGTAAAATCATTAATTCCGCAATATATAAACTAAATATAAAAAAAGCCGGTAAGACAATGGTGGTGGAAGTTCGTCCATCGTCGCTCCGCTCCTCGGACAAGATTATGGTGATGAGTAGAGATACAGGAGTTGGGTGGGATACACGAGATGTATTGATAGATTAGGCATTATAGGATAGATTAGGACATTATTTTATATTATAAAAAAAAAACGATTCTGAACGAAGATGAATTGTCAGTGAATAATATGTTTATAGTAAATCGCTTGAATTTTTGTAAAAATTACAGTTTCAGACGCCCGTTAAAATTTTTTCATTGAACCGATCGTGAGATTTTTTATACTTTTTGCAAGCAAAACTTATGAACAACCTTGTAATACTTTTTCTTTCTTAACTTTTGAGTAGAACATTTTTTTATTACATTTTCAACTACGACATAATTTGGTGATTCGACAATTGAGTAGAACATTTTTTATACATTTTCAACTACGACATAATTTGTGATTTCGACAAATTTTGTCGATTTTTGAACTTCAACTGCTTATAAAAAAAAATTGTGCCTATGTATTTTTATAATTTTTGAATGGGAGTTAGAACAACTTATGTGGACCCTTCTATTAAATTTTCAAGTATTTCGTCCGAGCTACATTTTTTTTATCAACATTTATAAAAAAAAAAATAAAAAAAATCGAATATTTCAAATGCCTATAAATTGATTAAAAATGAGTGAAATCTTTTGAAAATAAAATTATATAAAGAAAATGCCAATATAAACAACTGATAAAATTTTCAAGTTTCTACAACTTATACTTTTTGAAAAAAAAAACAAATAGCAAAAATCGTTTGAGGCTAAACCGTTGTTTAACGTGTTTTTGTAAAAATTTAAATTTCAAACACTCATAAAATTTTTTTGTCTGAATCCGGTAGAGTTTTTTTTACAGATAATTGAAGGAAAACGTATGTCAAACTTTGTACCGAATTTACAATTCTTAGTTTTGAATACTTAAAATTTTATGAATTTTCAACTGCAAAATTATTTGCAAATTTTCGCAATTTTTACATATTTCGTATAAATTGGAACTTTGAGCACTTATAAAAAAAAATTGTGACTTACGATTTTGGATTTTTTTTTATCAGTTATGGAAAAACTTATAAGAAACCTTGTATTAAATTTTCAAGATTTTCTGGCAAAAAAAAAAATTTTATCGTTATTTAAAAAAAAAATACTTAAAAAAATTGAAAATTTCAATTGTCTATAATTAGCTCAATAAAAGTCAAAATACTTTGAAAATTTAACGGTGTATAGAGAACGCTAATCTTAACATTTGGTGAAAATTTCAAGTATTTACATCGATTAGTTTTTGAGTTATAGCAAAATAAAAAATTTGATTTTGTCGAAAACTGGTTTTGCGTAAAATATACAGTTTTTTCCCTCATTTTTTAAGGGTTTTTCCCGGCGCGTTAAAAAAATATTGAAAATTTTTAACTTTTGACCCCCTAAAGTACCAACTAGATTCAATTTCCTTTCAGAAAAGTTGCTATATAAGGCAATCGAAGCATTTTTACTGCCCCAAATCGTGTCGACAGACACAAAAATAAAAAAAAAAAAAATAAAAAAAAAAAAAAAAAAAAAACACACATCATTGTAAAATCAATACATTCTTCACTCCGTTCAGAATCTAAAATAGTTCGTGAATAAATAGTTTATTATTTTTATTAAAAAAAAAAAGAAAATAGTTCTTGAAGAAATAGTTATCATATGACTCATATGAGTGATGAGTATCCAATAGTGTAAAAATTTGAACTTCAATGCTCATAAAAACTAATTTGACTTTCAGATAGAAATATTTTTGTTTCTAAATAGATTGAAAATTTATAAAAAAAATTGTATTCCACATTTTTAAATCTTAGGTATGAATGACAAAAATTGTATGCATTTTAACTAAAAAATAATATAGAACAAGACACTAAAAAACACACATCATTGTAAAATCAAAATTTAAAATTAGGTAACTTCTATAATCCTATTATATCGTACAGTTTATTATACATTATACAATTAAATACATATTTACCGATTAATTTATTGAATTTAAGACCATGTATTTCTACGCTTCGTTTGAACCCTTCAGCTATTGCATCAGCTTCCATACTAGTTGCTCCTTTAGTCCAATTTAAAAAACACTTATGGTTAGGTACAGATGTATTTTTATTTGCAGCTCTTTGACATAATACGCAATAGCGATTACGTATACCAATAAACAAAATTTTTTTTGATTTGTAACCTATTATTGTAGCCTGAAAACAAACATAAATATAACATTATACATTTACAAATTTGTATAAAAATATTTTGTTTTTTTTTTTAAAGTTATCATTCACTTACGACTCCAGACAATGCGTCATATTTGGTCTTATAAGACCGTTTTGACCATTGTCCGTCAGCTATCACGGTACACATAGGTACACCATCATCATCAAAACAACCAGTTTCAATAGCAAACTTTCTTTCCTCCTCCCCTGCAAGTTTCATCTCTTGTAATGCAGCATCGTGTATCGTATCACCCATTTTGGAGAGAACTAAACCGTATGTGGTGTTTGACATACAAGGAATATCTAATGATGCTGATAATTCTGATAACTGAGAATATCCAATACCAGCTGCAATAGTACCATTAACAATAGCTTCATTTATTGGAATGCATGAAGAAGGCACCTTTTCTTCCGAATAAATTATTAATTCACAGTTACACATTTCGCATGAAAATTTGAACGAAGACCTAAAACCACTCTGCTTTTCGGATACGAATTTCATATCCAAAAAAGTACAACCAAAACCACCTATGTGTCGACTTTTTTTGATTTGTTTGAATATAAACATCATATCAACAATACGTCTACCAAAACATTGTTTTAAAGAATTCCTAGATGTCAAAAATAAAATTATTATTATATATTACTTTTACATGAAAATGTAAGACTTACTCTTCGCTAAGATTTTCTTTAGCAATCTCGTAAGAACCAAATTCATCAATTTCATTGATACCACTTATTTCTAAATTATTCTCATCACGCTGTGGCATACTATCGAATATGATTTTAAAATTATTAAAACAAAGTAATTACAACTTCAATAAATATACATTTTCCACAATTAAAAATTTAAAATTAAACACTGAGTAAGAATAAAGTAATAATAATATTATACTTACGATGTTTCGGTATCAGTAATGGTATTATTATTACCATTTTCACGTCTAAAAAAATATAAAATAAATTGGTTATCAATTGTACTTATACAATTTAAGTTAAAATATTAGAAAAATATACAATAATTAATACATATTTATTTTATTTGTGTCTGTCATCACGTTTTGGAGTAGTATAATAGTGCTTTGATTTTTGATTTCAGCCCCTCTTTAAAAGGAAAATGAATCTAGTTGTTTTTTGGGGGGTCAAAAGTAAAAAATGTCCAACGAATCATTGTAAATACTTTAAATTTTCACAAAATGTTTATATTAGTATAATTTATTTACTATTAAATTTTCAAAATATTTTGAGTTTTGTAGCTATTTAATATTTATAGACAATTTAAATTTTTGATTTTTCTAATTTTTTTTTAGATTCCACTAACATATAATTGCAAATTTTGTGTCAACACAATAGTACACAATTGAACAATTCTATATATTTATAATGTAAAAGTCACAATTCTCAACAAAGTATCAACGAGACTATACGCGAGTAGTACCATTAAAAAGTTTGAAGAACATTCAAAGAAATAAAATTATATATCGCCTAATAATATATAATAGTAAAAAATTACATATTTATTTTTTGTTCTATTCAGAGTTTTTATTCAAAATTATTTTTTTATTCAATTTACATTTTATTTTAATAAAAAATCTAAATAAATAAAAAATGATTTTGAATATGAATCTATATGGAATAAAAAAGAAAATTTGAATAAAAAAAAAGAATTTTAATAAAATATCTAAAAAAAATCTAAATAAATTAAAAATGATTTTAAATAAAAACTCTAAATAGAACAAAAAATAAAATTTGTAATTTGAATAAAAAATCTAGATAGAAAAATAAACATGTAATTTTTTATTCAAATTAGATTTTTATTTTGTATGCTTTATTTTTTATTTTGATATAACATTGATTGCGACTATTTTTAAGTCGATAGCTCAAATATTACCGAAAGCGGGTGATAGAATAGCGTGACACTGCCACCCGCACTTCGGAATTTGATTTTCCGGGTGTTAGAGGGGTGTACAAATGAAAGTGTTGTGGTTACAAACCTGTACAAATGATATAACATTGATTGCGACCATTTTTGGATTGATTTTCGAATGTGCGGGTGTCAGCGTCACGTACCTAGTTGGGGGGCCAACTTCACGCACATCAAATTATTACGAAATATGCCGAAATCGCGAAAATATGCAAGTAATTTGGCAGTTAAAAATTCATAACATTTTTCTTTTCATACCTAAGGTTAAAAACTTCAACATAAGGTCATCCATAACTTTTTCTTCAAGTAACTTTAAAAAAAAAACTCGAGCGTCATTTTATGAAAAATATTTTATGAACGTCTGAAAATTAAATTTTTTACAAAATTGCGTAAAATAACGATGTATTGAAAAATGATTTTCGATATTTGTTATTATTTAAAAAGTATATGTCTTGAAACTTGAAACTTTTACCAGTTGTTTAGATTGGCATTTTCATTGTATGAAAAAATACTGGCAAATCATCTTCGTTCAGAATCGTTTTTCGTATACAATGATAGTAATGATACCTGTCATTGCCTTCAAATTTAACACATCCATTATAGTGACATACTCTCCATTACTACAATGCAGCAAAGCGATATACCCACTTGCCCACCCTTTATTTTTAAATTTTAAATTTAATAAGTTTAGTAAATATTATGTTTTAAACACACGTGAAATAATTCGATACTTAGTAATACTTACCCTTCATTCAGTTTTACCCCTTTTTGCGTTTTTTTCATACGTAACCGCTGAGATGGTTTGCGTATCTGGGCTCGTTGTTTCTTTGGTGCCATTGTATTATTTTTATTTAACACCACACAAACAAATAAGAAAATGAACACAATAATATAACGCACGTCTAAAAAAGTCTCTATTACTGAACAAATCTATATATGATGGTACTAGTTCAGTTAGCTTACAAGAAGTGAACAATATTGGTGTAAACTATAAGAATAAACAATTATTGCATATTGGCTAAAAATAGGCACAGACATTATATTGTAGAGTTTATAAGTGTCTAAAATATCAAGCCATTTCCGAAAACTGAGTAATTTATCAAACTTTCATTTGCCTTTTATAAACCTTCAATTGTATAAATGTGGAATTCATAAACAAACAATACATATCGCTGTAATGATAACTAACTCTTTATTCCAAAATAAGAGATTAAATATTACTGACATATTATTATTGTCCTATTCAGTAACATATTATGTCTTATTATAAAATAAAAATACGCAATATATTTTTTATTTTTAAAATTTTGAAGTATATAATATACCATACTTCTGTGTATATATAGCCCTGTAGGTAGTAAGTATTAAAAAAAAACATAATAATTTAGTATTGTTGTATATTATTTATTATAATTTTCTCTAGTGTATGAATTATATGTGATCTCATATTTTTTGAATATCAGAATAATAGCATATTATAATGGACGGCTAAAATAGCGTGAACTGTGAATAATTTAAATGTAAAAACAACTAATGATAATCGATAATCTAAGATTATCTGGCTATATATCTGGCTTCTGGCTGTTTCTTCGAACTGCAATAATTATTATTTATATGATATCACTGTCTACCGATAACGGCCGACGCGTCGTCGCCGTACCGGTTACAGTTGTTTTGGCAGTGGAGTGGTGGTTTTAGTTTACTGAACGAACGCTAGCACCGGGAACAGCGCTCAAATCAATGACGAATATTTGTATTTACCATAAAACATAGTTAAAAACTGTTTTACGCGAACATAAAATACACTGGCTACATTCATAATTAATTCATGAAATTTTCACCATATATTGGGGAGAATTTTATCTATGATGCAGTGTTTTTATTTTTTTCATATTTTGACTCAATGTGGTTTTATAAGCTTTTTTAAAACATATAATATCAAGCATATTTGAGCTTTAATAACTCCTTTCCTAATTATTTTAATAAAAAAATAAAAACGCTACGTCATAGAAATAGTTGTCTTCTTTATTGTGTAAAAATTTTGAATTCCTAGGGTGATTATAGTTCTGATAAAACGTGTTCGCGTGAACCTTGTTTTTGGTCTCAATATTTACGTGTGTAGCGTCCTCTTAATACGTTCATACGTTCACGTTGTAAGCAACATTTGTGAGTGAATCGAAATAATACAATATATTATTTTTATTGTGTCACATCATTTAGATTATGAAATTTAATCGTTTTTGGCATATATAATACTTACACATGTTTGAACGTACACACTTGCATGAACCAAATCTACGAATTGTAATTTTTGTTCATTAAATACTATGAAAAAATATGTGTATAAATGAGCATAGCAATTTATATTCCTATAACAAAGATAAACGTTTTTATTAAAAACAATATTTGATTACAATTTAATTTAATCGGGTTTTATTAAATTTGTATATTCTAATAAAATGAATAATCAAAAACAAGAAAAAATTACTTGTATATATTATGCATAATAATAAAATGAAAATTCCTCTATCGAATTGTCATAAATTTATATAAATATATTTAATGAGAAAATATTGTCTAAATATTTTGAAAAGAAAATATATTACAAACGGCGAGGAAATGTAAAAATTGTGGTTCATTTCTTATAAACATTTAATGTAGACATCGTTTTGAGTCCGTTTTTTGTACATTATTGGAATATTGTGCTTAAATGAAAACATTCTATATAGTTAGTCAGAGACAAGGAAAAAATAAAATAGCTTTATTCGACGGTGTTAACTTAACACAACTATAAAAGTGTTTATTCAAATTTAAATTGAAATTATGCGTAAATACAGTTTCATGATTGTAATATGATGTTCCTGTTATTTTTATACTTTACTACATATGAAACGTGGTGTATTGAGAAACGAAAATTTACCACCGTCTTAAAACATGCCGATTCGATACATTATTATTATTTGATCCAATAAATTCGTGAACATTAAATTTGAAGTATTTGGATAAGGAATTAAAAAAAAGAAAACGATATTCTTCATCATTGCCCGTTTGCTTATTGATTGCCGATCATGGAACAATCAATTCAAACAATGTTCTTCTTTTCATTCGGTGACCACTATCGATAAAATAAAGTTCACAATAAATTTCTACCAAGGCTATTAGATTATACTAATTAATCTAAACCTAGAAATCTACGTTGTCCAAAGATTCGCGGTAAATAAAGAATCATCTTGATGATACACAAAAAGTAATCATGGTCATGGCACGGGTATCATTTCAAAAATGTCTATATTACCGTCAATATTAAAAATGATACTAACAGGCAACAATCAATAGCGGTATAAAGTCAAGGACAATATACAGTCAATAGCGCAATTAAAAGTGACGTGGAAGATAGATCCTACCCATAACTTTTTAAGAATCTAAGCGAAAATTGGAATGGTTTTACGTTTTATTATAATGTATTGTTTTTTGCTAGGAATTTGACCAAAATTTCAGTTTTAAATCTTGATAGACCAGTAATGTAAGAGAAAAGTGTCGACAATTTTAGTAAAATCATTAATTCCGCAATATATAAACTAAATATAAAAAAAGCCGGTAAGACAATGGTGGTGGAAGTTCGTCCATCGTCGCTCCGCTCCTCGGACAAGATTATGGTGATGAGTAGAGATACAGGAGTTGGGTGGGATACACGAGATGTATTGATAGATTAGGCATTATAGGATAGATTAGGACATTATTTTATATTATAAAAAAAAAACGATTCTGAACGAAGATGAATTGTCAGTGAATAATATGTTTATAGTAAATCGCTTGAATTTTTGTAAAAATTACAGTTTCAGACGCCCGTTAAAATTTTTTCATTGAACCGATCGTGAGATTTTTTATACTTTTTGCAAGCAAAACTTATGAACAACCTTGTAATACATTTTCATTTCTTAACTTTGAGTAGAACATTTTTTATACATTTTCAACTACGACATAATTTGTGATTTCGACAAATTTTGTCGATTTTTGAACTTCAACTGCTTATAAAAAAAAATTGTGCCTATGTATTTTTATAATTTTTGAATGGGAGTTAGAACAACTTATGTGGACCCTTCTATTAAATTTTCAAGTATTTCGTCCGAGCTACATTTTTTTTATCAACATTTATAAAAAAAAAAATAAAAAAAATCGAATATTTCAAATGCCTATAAATTGATTAAAAATGAGTGAAATCTTTTGAAAATAAAATTATATAAAGAAAATGCCAATATAAACAACTGATAAAATTTTCAAGTTTCTACAACTTATACTTTTTGAAAAAAAAACAAATAGCAAAAATCGTTTGAGGCTAAACCGTTGTTTAACGTGTTTTTGTAAAAATTTAAATTTCAAACACTCATAAGATTTTTTTGTCTGAATCCGGTAGAGTTTTTTTGCAGATAATTGAAGAAAAACTAATGAAAAACCTTGTACCAAATTTTCAAAACTTAGTTATAAAAGAAAAAAATTTTACGATTTTTCAACAACAAAATTATTTGCAAATTTTCGCAATTTTTACATAATATTTCGTATAAATTGGAACTTTGAGCACTTATAAAAAAAAATTGTGACTTACGATTTTGGATTTTTTTTTATCAGTTATGGAAAAACTTATAAGAAACCTTGTATTAAATTTTCAAGATTTTCTGGCAAAAAAAAAAATTTTATCGTTATTTAAAAAAAAAATACTTAAAAAAATTGAAAATTTCAATTGTCTATAATTAGCTCAATAAAAGTCAAAATACTTTGAAAATTTAACGGTGTATAGAGAACGCTAATCTTAACATTTGGTGAAAATTTCAAGTATTTACATCGATTAGTTTTTGAGTTATAGCAAAATAAAAAATTTGATTTTGTCGAAAACTGGTTTTGCGTAAAATATACAGTTTTTCCCTCATTTTTTAAGGGTTTTTCCCGGCGCGTTAAAAAAATATTGAAAATTTTTAACTTTTGACCCCCCAAAGTACCAACTAGATTCAATTTCCTTTCAGAAAAATTGCCCTATACGGCAATCGAAGCATTTTTACTGCCCCAAATCGTGTCGACAGACACAAAAATAAAAAAAAAAAAAAAAAAAAAAAAAAAAAACACATCATTGTAAAATCAATACATTCTTCACTCCGTTCAGAATCTAAAAAAGCTGGTAAGTGAGATGATGGTGGTACAAGTTTGTCCTTCGGTCCTCGGACAAGATATTGGTGATGTATTAAGTTTTAAAGAAATGATGACTCATTTCTTTAGTATAAAACGATTCTGAGCAAAGCTTCAGTGTAATATAATATATCGCACCCCGGCGACTATAATGACACAAGTCAAAACCGGTATTTTTTCAGGAGAGAATTTTAATATTTTTAATATTATTATTATTTAAATACTGTTTACGTATTTTACGGTTATTTGTATAATTTCTGGTGAGTTTTTTTGTAATTAAACCCTCATATAATATTCAATTAGATATAACTCATTTAAACTACAATTGTTATAACTTATAACAATTATAACTCATTAGAAATAAACTTAAAAGAAATCAGACAATATCGTAAAAAATCGTATAGTAATTTATTAAAATGTGTATAAAAAAAATCCTAAGTCACGATTTTTGAATTTTTGTTAGGATAATTAGGTAGGTATATGAGTAAGGTCATATTAAATTTTCAGAACTTTTTGTCAAATATTTAAAATTATATTACATAAAAACTTTCAAACAATTTGGTAAATTAAAAGTTCTATATTTAAGTCAAAAGTGCTATAATTGTTCTGAAAATGTTGTCCAATATAAAAAAGTATGTATTTGATATTGGATAAAATTTTCAAGTTTCTAGCTTCAACAGAGGCGGATCTAGGATTTTCTCATGGGTGGATGGGGGGGGGGCTATAAAATATTTTTGTACATAATAATAAGCTTTATTCTACTAAATTTACAATACAAGATTTAATTTTCTTGATGACTGTGCCATTGGATCTAATACTTCATCAGGTTTTACTTGTATTGTCCTATGAACTGACAACATAGCAAGCCCATTCAATCGCTTCTACATAAAAAAATAAAAAAATAAAAACATGTTAAAATGTATTAATTATCATTAAATATTAATGTATACTAAATACCAACCTGACCCATAGAATTTCTCAAGTAAGTTTTTAGTCTTTTTAATTTTGAGAATGTTCTTTCTGGAGTAGCTGTGGAAATGGGCAATGTGCAAAGAATTTTCTATAAGTAATGTACATTAGGAAATATCTTTTTATCACATAATGCAAGTGCATCAATGCTGGTTTTAAGAACTGAATTAGTTCTTAAAAGTTTAGTTTTCCACAACTTAAACTCTGCTTTAGCTGTAGTAACATTGTGATCAACCAATGGTGAATAAAATTCCAATAGATTTTGGAAACTATTTCGTTCTTCAGACGACATAGATGTATTTGTTGTAAATAAACATTCAAAACCTATACAATTAAAAATACATTAAAGTCACTAGGTAACTAATAACAAAAATTCTACATTTACCTTCAAAAACTTGCTTATGTGCCAGAAATCTTAATTCTAATTGTGATATAAAATAATATAGGGAATAAACACAGAAATCCTAAAATAATCTTCTAACCCTTGATTTTCATCATTGAAGTTATGATTTGCCCTGTTTTTCTGCTTACTAGTTAAACGTTTTCTCTTAACTTCAACATTAATAATATCGGACATTTTCTGTGCACATGAAAATGTAATAAAAAAAATTAATTATTTAACATGCTTTAATTTATTTGGTATTATTTAGATAATATAATTATTACCTCCATGGAACTATATATATAACTTTGAATTCTTCCTCCACATTATCTCTGATATTTTTTAAAGCAATAATTGTATCCTGTGCAATTTCTATGGCATATTTGAGATCAATTCTTTGGCTTTGTAATTGCTTGCATAACGGCAATCCAAATGAAAATAATTCCTACAACATTAATAAATTCAAGGCCCATTATTTACAAATATACAAATAAAAAGATAATAAAATACATTGTTATTCCTTTTAATGGACATACTTTAATGACAAAAATTGAAATTAAAAATTCAGTATCAATTGCATTTCTTAACATGGGAGCATCAAACGAATCTTTCCATTCCGATATTTCGTCCAAAGAAAGCATAACATATGGTAGTAATTCAGAAAAATCATTCACTGAATCATATCTCTGTATCCATCTAGTTGCACAAAGTCTTTTTAATTTCTTTATTTTTAAATCTGTATTTTCTTGTTCAATAACATTATATATGATAGCGCTTCATTTGGGTGTATTAAAAAAAAGTATACATTTTTTCAATAACTCCTAGACAATTTCTTATTTGTTGTATGTCACTGGCTGTTGAAACTGCGAGATTTAGTGAATGAGCAGCACAATGCACATATACAGCTTTAGGATATTAAGTTTGAACATACGATTGTACACCTCGACATTTTTCACTCATATTACTGGCCCCATCATAACCCTGTTCTATTAAGTACTGACAATCCAAGCCACACTCAATTAAACCTGAAGAAATAATTAAAAATGTATAGGTGATTATAGCTATAATTTAACTGTTCTTATTTCTTAATTATTGTTTATTATACCATTTAGTATTGCAGAAGATAAATGACTTCCAGTTAAGTTTTCCACTTCAATAAACTTAAGAAAATCTTCATTTAAATTACCATCTTCATCAATATATCGCACGCATAAGGTCAACTGTTCTGATGTAGAAATATCTGTAGTCTCGTCGGCTAAAATTGAAAAGCACTTACTTTCATTAACTTTAGATACTATTTGTTTAATATTATATTATTGCATATATCTATAATCTGATTTTGAATGCCATGACTTAAATATTTGATATGTTGTTTTTCATTCTCTAATATACTTCTTAAAAATACATCTCCTTTAGCTCTATACTTCAAAATAGAAAGAAAATTCCCAATATTATTGCTATCATCTAAACAATTTAAAATGCATATTATAAAATTGTAATAAAACCAGTGTATGTTATAATATACACTAACCATCATTCACACTCAATGTTTTATTTGTTTCTCCCCTGTGACCACGTGAGGCTAATTCCTGTCTACCACACATTATGATACATTCAACTATAGGAATTAAATGTCTTCTGTTTTCTTTTATTTGAAGTGTCCTAAAAAATATGTTTAATAAATTTAAAATTAATACATAGACTAATGAGAATATTATACAAACCTATCACTGTCTATTTGTTCATTTATGCTTTTCTCTCTTTTCTCTAATATGTTTAAAAAATGTTCTGCACCTAATGTAGCATTTATATGGTAAGTTAATTTACAATGATCTTGAAAAACCTAAAAAATTTAATAATGAAAACAATGGTTTTTAATAGATACTCAAAAGTCAAAATAAATCCAAAATATACAATAGGTATTTTTATTTTAATAACCTTTTTAGCTTTTTTCCAATTATTAAATTCTCGCAATACAAGCTGGCCAAGGGGTTGATTTAAAGCACCACCAGTTTTGAAAATATAACACATTTTTGACAAAATACACCACTTTTAATTTCTGAGTACACAAGCCAAGGAAATTCATCAAACTATTTTGCTTGGAACTTTAAACCTCTTTTTTTATTATGCTCTAATATGGGATATTTTTACATCTTTGGTGGTATCCAAACATTTTTAAGCACCTATACATTATAATATATATAGTTGCATGTATTTACAAGCCATAATTTACAAAAGGCATGTACACTATTTATAGCATTATTAATAAATGTTTGAATAAAATTAAAATTGTTATTGCAAAATAGCAAATATATCTATTAATTAACTTACCTCAACTTTTTCTTCATCATTTAAATGGCGGCCAATAAATAAAGCAGTGTCATTATTTCTTACAGTTACACCAGAACCATAGTTGCTTTTGCTCATGCAATTTGTTATAGCCTTGCAGAAAGAAGAGAAAAGTAAATAATTTTGGTAGAAATAAATAAGTTTATGAAAAATGTCACAATTGTACCCAGTCTCCCCTACTCTGAATTGTAAGCGCTTAAGATAAGAAAATTAATTTTAAGAAATGCTAATCGAAAAATCAAGGCAAAGGAAAGCTAAAAAAATAACTATATTAATTTGAGAAATAAAATCAAAAAAGCCGGTAAGACAATGGTGGTGGAAGTTCGTCCATCGTCGCTCCGCTCCTCGGACAAGATTATGGTGATGAGTAGAGATACAGGAGTTGGGTGGGATACACGAGATGTATTGATAGATTAGGCATTATAGGATAGATTAGGACATTATTTTATATTATAAAAAAAAAACGATTCTGAACGAAGATGAATTGTCAGTGAATAATATGTTTATAGTAAATCGCTTGAATTTTTGTAAAAATTACAGTTTCAGACGCCCGTTAAAATTTTTTCATTGAACCGATCGTGAGATTTTTTATACTTTTTGCAAGCAAAACTTATGAACAACCTTGTAATACATTTTCATTTCTTAACTTTGAGTAGAACATTTTTTATACATTTTCAACTACGACATAATTTGTGATTTCGACAAATTTTGTCGATTTTTGAACTTCAACTGCTTATAAAAAAAAATTGTGCCTATGTATTTTTATAATTTTTGAATGGGAGTTAGAACAACTTATGTGGACCCTTCTATTAAATTTTCAAGTATTTCGTCCGAGCTACATTTTTTTTATCAACATTTATAAAAAAAAAAATAAAAAAAATCGAATATTTCAAATGCCTATAAATTGATTAAAAATGAGTGAAATCTTTTGAAAATAAAATTATATAAAGAAAATGCCAATATAAACAACTGATAAAATTTTCAAGTTTCTACAACTTATACTTTTTGAAAAAAAAACAAATAGCAAAAATCGTTTGAGGCTAAACCGTTGTTTAACGTGTTTTTGTAAAAATTTAAATTTCAAACACTCATAAGATTTTTTTGTCTGAATCCGGTAGAGTTTTTTTGCAGATAATTGAAGAAAAACTAATGAAAAACCTTGTACCAAATTTTCAAAACTTAGTTATAAAAGAAAAAAATTTTACGATTTTTCAACAACAAAATTATTTGCAAATTTTCGCAATTTTTACATATTTCGTATAAATTGGAACTTTGAGCACTTATAAAAAAAAATTGTGACTTACGATTTTGGATTTTTTTTTATCAGTTATGGAAAAACTTATAAGAAACCTTGTATTAAATTTTCAAGATTTTCTGGCAAAAAAAAAAATTTTATCGTTATTTAAAAAAAAAATACTTAAAAAAATTGAAAATTTCAATTGTCTATAATTAGCTCAATAAAAGTCAAAATACTTTGAAAATTTAACGGTGTATAGAGAACGCTAATCTTAACATTTGGTGAAAATTTCAAGTATTTACATCGATTAGTTTTTGAGTTATAGCAAAATAAAAAATTTGATTTTGTCGAAAACTGGTTTTGCGTAAAATATACCGTTTTTCCCTCATTTTTTAAGGGTTTTTCCCGGCGCGTTAAAAAAATATTGAAAATTTTTAACTTTTGACCCCCCAAAGTACCAACTATTCGAAGTTAGACTATTTCATGAAAAACGAAGATATTTGATTGGTTTGTTTAGTCATGTGAAATTCGAAAACTATTACATAAATAATTTATAACATAATAACGTAAAACCAAATGCCTATCGACTACAACTTAAAAAAAAAAAATTACTGTAAAAAATGTCCAAGGATGATGGTTTTGTATTCAGTGTGAATAAATAGTCATAATATGTTCTTTTGTATGTGTAATGTCTAAGACCCATTTTTTATTCTTTTTCTTTTGGCTGATTACGCCGGACCTTTTAGATCATTCGTCGCTTCTACTAGGTCAAAGATTTAACCTTGCTAATATAGAAATCTGTGTTAGCCGGATGAATTTTGTGGTTACGAGAATAACTTAGGTCCGGGGTAACCGAGAAAATTTACTCTAGTGATATTTACCACCTCAGTAATATATCTCTAGTGATGTTTTACCTCCTCGGTCAATTTCCACGAGTGAATATTTACTTCCGGTTAATTCCTCTAGTGATTATTTACTCTTGTATATTTATAAACCTGGTCAATTGTTACTAGTGAATATTTAACTCCTAAAGGAGCAATATTCCGTGGTGGATATTTACTCTCCAAAAATTTTAAGAAGTAAAAGTTAAGAGGAGGAAATTTACACCCTCGATAAAATTTCTCTTGTGAATTTTTAATCAATGCCAAAGAACGTGATGTAATAAGAATACAAGAATGCAACGAATCATTGTATTAAGATAATATATATTAAAACAAAATCTATTTACTCTTTTCCCCCCTGAATTTTACATTAAAACTAGTAAATGTGTAAATATGCATTAAAATATGTTGATGAAATATCTTAAAAATATATTAAATGCACTGAAAAATTTTAAATCAAATTGAAATAATCAATAATCTACTTATGAACTGTATTGTCTAAGATTTTATGTAAGGTTTTATTTTATATTAAAATCTGGGCTTATATATATATATATATATTAGGGTGTTCCTTAGCTATAGATGATGAAAAAAAAATAGCAAAATTTTTTTGGGCTCATATACGTACACACATATATATGTTACGGTGAAGTACGAATACTGGTTAGACATTTACCGATTTATATCGGTAAAACCTAGGATAAACAAAATAGTGTGGTCAAACCCCGAATGATTTTTGTAGTTCAGACTTTTACAAACGAGATTTGGTAAATCTTAGGATTTTAAAATCAGTGTAAGTAAAAGTCCGAAATCGTATTTATTTTTTTTTTTAACACTTGCGTGATATTTTTAAGTTTATACATTATTTTAATACAAATGTATAATATCATTATTACATATTAAGACAAAAGTTGAATTTATTACCATATATAATTATAAAAAGACGGTTAGTAATGCATTTTTTCAAACAGTCACACCTTATTAATCCTTGCTCTCCAGTCAAAGAGAGTTTACTTAACCTCTACTCTTAACCAGTTTACTATACGCGCAGAAAATTTTCCGGAACCGTCAATAATTCCAAAAAATGAAATTGGTATTCGTCAAGCAGTATCGCAACTCTCTTTGACTGGAGGGCAAGAATTAATAAGTTGTAACTGTTTGAAAAAATGCATTACTAACCGATGAAAATGCCGATCACAAAATATACTCTGTAACTCGAGATGCCACAATATAGTTAAGCCTGCACAAATAAGTAAATATTTGTATTTTTAAATATTCCTAATTCAATTTAAACTTATGTATAAATGTATAGTAATAATTTAAGTCTTTTTATAATAATATGCGGTAATAAATTCAACTTTTGTCTTAATATGCAATAATAATAATAATAATAATAATAATAATATAAATGTGTATTAAAATATCGTAATATATAAAATTAAAAATATTACGCAATTGATAAAATAAAAAAAAAAAAAATACAGTAAAATAAAATTTCGGAATTTACTAACACTGATTGTTTATCCTAAGATTTACCAAATCTTGTTAGTAAAATTTCGAACTACAAAAATCATTCGGGGTTTATTCACACTATTTTGTTTATCCTAGGTTTTATCGATATAAATCGGTAAATGTCCGAATTTTGGACATTTACCGAGAGCAGTATTTACCGGTATATCCTAGGATTCACCGGTATTTGGACTTTTACCGTAATATATATATTCGTGCTTGAATACTGTCAATTGGTACCTATCTATACTTTTATGAGCATTTCTAAATTAATAGTACAAAATTTGCAATAGTAATTTTATTGTCATATTTATAATAGGTACCTAAAATTTCATTTATAACAAGAAACATTATAGGTATATTATCTCTCATGAGATTTAAGTTTTTTTACGACAAAAGCACATTATTACATGATTTATCTTCTTTCTTTAAGATTGCGCTTGTGGTGAAAGCAAAGAGTTGAAATTACAGAATTATATCAGATTTTAACTTATAGATTAAAAATTAATTGCATACTGTTAAAAATAGAGAAAGAAAAAGTAGAAAAAGCTTTGTGATTTTACATAGATAATTTTAGATTTTATAAATTTGAATAAAAATTAAAGTTGAACAATGAAATGCAAAATAACCATGGCATTTTTTACTCTGAAAATTTAATTATAAGCACAAATAATATCCAGATACCTACTCATATCGTAAGAAAACGTGATGATGATTAAAAAATATAAAATATTTTATTTCAATTTAAAGAAAATTTTGTTTTACGTTGTAAAACATATCTTAATAAATATTTATAAAAATTATAGAAATTCATTTAACTCTTAATTTCATAACATATTTAATTTACTATTTGAAGTTTTTTTTCTGTGAGGAAAGAATAAAATATAATACCAAAAAAAGTAAAAATTATTTATGATTGAAATACCACTTAGTTTTTTTGTAGATGTAGCAAAAAAAATTGATAGCATTAAAATAATTTCAAAGTTGAAAATATTAAGAATAAAACAATAAAAATTATTTGGTAATTGGCCTTTATTAAGAACTACTTGTGTTTACTAAGAAAGTTGATAGATGCGTCATTAAAAGAGTGATGATAATAGGTGTCTTAAAAGGTCATTTATGTGGTCCTTAACGACGTTTTGTAAAACCAGCTCCAGCTTTTTAGTTGTTTTTGACGGATTGGCAAATTATGTCCCCATAACTCTTTTTCGGCTAATTAGTTCCCGAGAAAGAGAGAATAGTAGGTAAGTTGAATCCTAAAAACAAGTTAGTAGGTAAGTTGAGTGTCAACAAAAATATAAATTATGAATGTGTATTATTTTGTAATATCTAATAAACTTTATTAGAATTTAAATCTTTCAATATTATTATTTAACGGTGATATTATAACTTTATAACATTCAGATTTTACCGTCCAAATGTATACCATCATCCAAATATGTATCATCCAGATTCGCACCCTTGAAATATTTACGAATTTAAAAATATGTAAATGTAAAATCCCAGATATTTTCTGTTGAATTCTCTTGATCCAAATTTAAATCGTCCAGATTTTTACCGTCTAGATTTTCACTATCCAATTTTTTACGTGGTCTTAAAAATATTTGGGAGAACTTCTAAAGTTTATCGTTATCGTAAACACTTATTAATTTTATATTGTCACCATTTTGAGTTTTTTTTGAATAATACACGTAATTTTGTGCAGGTCCATGTCTGTACATTATAGTTTAACATTTTCAAACCTAAACACAAAGCCGTTTTTAAAAATTACAGTTTTATTTCATTCACTAATCATTACTTCCATGTTAAATTTATTCTACACTTTTTACTCTATTCTACACCACTACACAGCTATACTTACACTACAAATAAGCCAATGAGTAGAAAATAGAGGCTCAATTAAATATAAAGTATAATTATATCAATGTTAGCCGTAATTATTAAGTTTTAGTTTTCCAGTTAATAATATGTTATATATACATATAGCTATTACCCAACTTATCGACATTACCCAACCTTTTTTTTCCGGGACTTAATTTATCGCTTTTAAAATGTATACAAATTATTATGGACCCAATTTAAAGTTTTCATTATATCTATATGTTCATAACTTTTATGTGTCAAATACATATATATATTTTAATTGTTTTTTATTCTGTTCCGTGATTTATGCGATTTATATGATGTGTATTTTTTAGTCTGAAAATACAATCAAATCGCTAAGTAATATAATAATATTATACTATTCTGTTCATCAATTTTCATATGTGTTTTTCGAGTATTCCAAATCAAATTAAATTCGTTAACCTAGAAACCAAAACCTATAATTGTTATTATTTGAACTTACCATTATGCGATGGCTTGTTTTAAATAAGGATGTAGAAACAATATTGATCGTTTAATATATGTGCACTATAGTACAAACGCAAACAATATAAATGTATATTGTAAGGTTCTTGCTATTATAAATTGTGTTTGTATGTTATTGATCGTGTGTAATGCATTTTTGTTAATTAAACGATTAACGTTATTCCGCAATCGGTGACTGTTTATTTGTTTACATTCGATAGTATTATGCCACATGATGTGGTTATACTCGAGGGAATGTTAAATTTTGACGTCACTGGCACATTTAATATAACCAAACGTGGTACATCTATAGAATTCACTACGGCTCGTTTCGCATTCAAATAGGTATTTTTGTAATACAATTGTCACCCTCGTTATTATTATAAACAATAGATGACTTATAAAAAATTATTAAACTAGGACTGATGAAAAAAGTTGGCTTTTGTCAATTGTTTTGTTCACGTAATTTTAACGTGTAATTCAAACCAACGTAAGCCCAAATGTAAATGAGCAATTCAACTACATGAAAAGATTAATTTGTTGATGACTGTTTGATCTCCATGGCTATCACAAATCGATGCCATGTTTTGAAATTGGAAACGTAGTTTCTGATCCTTTGAATCTTAGTTTGGTACTTATAATTGGATGGATTGAGCAAATACGTCAAGGTTAACTGGCACGATGTGACCGTATAAAATAATGTTTACCGAAACACTTAACGACAAAAAGTAAACAGTGTTAGTTTATTCATGGTTAATTAAAATTGTTGAATTTTGTTTGGATAAATTATTAATAACACAAATATTTAATACACGCCAGTGTTAATAATGTTAAATCACCTTAAAAATAAAAATTTATCAATGAGTTCATAAATCATTTAATTACGATAAATATTGTTAAATCATTTTTCTGAATCAGTTGAGGGGTTTATGCGCAGTTTATTTTTTTACTTAAGAACATGTCTATCAGAAAAACTCTCACAATTCATGGAATGGTTTGATTTCCATATATATAAATATTTTTTTTCTTTTTTGGAGAGGGGACTTCTTTCAAAACGAATTAGACTTCGATTTTCGAAATTCCATTTTTAAATACTATGATAAAAGTTTGAATATTATTTATTTTCAGGAGGTTTTTTATTTAGAATTTTTTTTTGCGGTTTTTAGTAACTTAATCAAACATGAAATTCCAATGAATCCTGTATGAAATATTCTTCTTTATAACGAAAACGAAATATAGATATATTTTTTATTGAAATCAGACCATTTTACGAAACGTGCGAGCTCTTTTTCTGTGAAACTTGTTTCAGCAAATAATCATGTTTTTCAGTTTTTTATCTGATGGTGGATAAATTGAAATAAACCAATAAATAACATTTCAAAAATGATGAAATTGTTCTAAATATGACAGAGTAAATAGTTGTGGCAGATGTATCAAAATGGATTCACAATAATAATAATTTGCGAGAATAAAATATAAAATTGACTTAACAAAAATCCCGAGTGACGTCTATAAATTGCCAAACTATTTTCCCTAATTAAATACTATAAAGAGTACGTTTTGAAATATGAAATAGATGAAATAATTTATCCATTTGGTAATTCTCATATGTCTGTAAACTGTTAAACACTGTTTTTAAAAATAATTGATTTTCAAAAAAAAAAAAAAAAAATCATTTTTTACCACTAATAAAAATATTATCACATGCTGAGTTTGATATATTAAATAGTATATATTAAATTAAATTTAAGGTCATACAATGATAATTTATGTAGTTATTGTGTGTCAATTTATTTATTGAGATTCATTAATATTTTTTACATTCAATTTTATTTTGAATTTTAATATACATACAATAATGATTATGGCAATGGTTAGTTATACTAAAAAGGTTAGATTATTTCAAATACACCAAATTTATGTTTTGCAATTCTAGACATATTATAGCTGAACATATCATAAATATATGTATCCATTATTTAGGGTTTTTACTCTAAAACCAATAATTTATCAATTCACCTTTACACTGCGACTTAAGGTAGTTCACCTATAATATTCCACAATTAAACATTTTCAATTGAAAATTGATAAAAATATATAGGCATTCATATTCATTTTAATAAAATACTAACATGGTGTACTCATATTAAAACTAAAAGAATGTATTCAATATTAAAACAACTTCACTTTGGATAAATTGTTCGTTAAAACATAATATAGTTTAACAACAAAATTTTTTTTACACATACTAGATTTGTCTGGTAAATACATGTCTTACAAATATGAAGGTGGACTTAAAGATTCATAATTACACCTATTTTCAATATTTTCGTGCCAAATTAATTTAAGCGGCATTAATGAATACGAAAAATATTACAAAATAACATACTCTCCAAAAGGGTATACTACTTGATGATCAAATATGTTAAGGTATCGTATGCTAACTAACACACTAGCTCAACTTATAAATATATCAATGGAAAGTAATAAAATAGATTTATTTGATTAGATTGACTTTAAATATAGATTTATAGAAAAATACTTAAATACTCTACTACAAATATGTTTACGCTTATATACAAATATATATTTTAATTTATTTATTTATATTATTAAACATATAACAATAATATTGCACATACAATGTATACATAATAGAACATATTGATAACTATACAAAATGTATATAATTTTTCATTTTTATTACAGGTAAATAAGAAAATTACTTTTATCTGGAATAGTGAAGAAAAATCAAAGTAAGCATTGTGTGTAAACTGTTTGAAATTATATAAATTGGAGTTTTTAAATTTAATTTTCATTAGGTAATATATGTATATTTTGTAATGTGTATCGTTATGAAGTGGTTTAGTTTGCCTTCGTTAATATTTAGGGAATGTGATTAATTAAACTAAATCGTTTGATATAAAATCATCTAAATATATTCATTATTCAATTTCAATATTCAATAAATATTCTTTTTTGCATTTTCAGTGAATGCTTTAAATACCATCTTAAAAATGTTATTGAAATTCTTTTTAATACAAATGCAGTATGAGTATAAGTAAAGTAAAACAAATGAGTATCCCGTTTCAAATATTCGTTGATTTGTAATTTATTTAATATTAATAAATCAACGAAAATCAATACTTTTACAATAATAAAGATCAAAAATATTTTTGTTAAAGAACAAGTATTGAACTATTTTTTGATAATTAAAAAAAAAAAATAGATATTAAAAAAAAATTATAACTTATTTTGGTAAAGATAATTTCGTATTATTATGCGTATTGACCAAATAAAAATACTAAGTAGTTTTATACTGTGCAACGTAAGATTGATGAATAATCGATTTAATATAACTTATTAAAACAGTTTGAGCATTAGATATTAAATGTAAGGGTTAGACCCATGAATGTTCACGATTGGTCAATATGTTTATACTATTTTTGCCACAATTATTGAATCACTAATTATGAAAAGTAACTGATAAGCAAATGTCTGTGGTTTTGACAACAGAGTACACACTTAAACTTTTAGTTCATTCCATACATTATTTAATATAAAATTACACATGACTATAATACTTTGTACAGTGAAAGCACATGCTTTCAACATAGCATGTTGAAAATCAAGGGTTTCACATTTTCAACCAACACGCTGGTAAGAACGCATCCATGACATCAATAAAAATCACGTTATCATAAGTGCAACATATTATTTCAGTTTCGTTAAAATGAAATAGACGATAACGTTAGCAAAAATGTTTCTAGGGGAAATAAATGTCCAGTCGGAATAATTATTTTGTCTTATCTTACGTCTTATCCATGACGTTATAGATAATATTGTCAAAATGAAATAATTATTATTAACCAATACTTCCTAAGTTTGCGAACTATTACGTTAAAATAATAAAAAAATGGTGTTTGGTTATTTGCGAATTGCTCGAATACCAGTAGAATTTGTCTATGGAATAGGTGAATCAATTAAAATACGTAACGTGAATTACTTTTGAAACAATTTGCAATACTGCTCGGTCGAATTGCTCGAATAGAAATAAATAAATAAATAAGTAGGATTTTGTAATATTAATAATTGTGAAAAATCAGTGTGGTTTAAATTTGATGGCTCAACCTTAAGTTAAATTAGGCCAAATGAAGTATTTGAAGCCCATAAATGCCTATATAAAGACTTGGAAATTTAAATGTATGCTGATGCAGTGTATAATGATAAAATAGCTCATATTAAGTGCAATTCATGGGTTCGTGGTAACTAGATCTTGGATCGAAATTAACAACAGTTACACAAATTAAAAAATATGATAAATTATACAAAAGTGTAAAGTTACATAGAAGTAAAGTTTCAAAAATTAATAATACGTCAATCAATAGAATTTTATCGAAAATAAAAAATAACTTAAATAATAAATATAATGCTCATCAAATAATGGTTGATGGTTCATGAAAATATTTCTAAGAAAATCGTACAGATTTATAGAAGTACATGGTACTGAAATATAGAGTAAAAATCAGAGTGATGTCAGTTAATGGTGAAATAAGAATTGGAATTGACGATTGCGAATCGCATTAGTTGTGTCATTTGTTTTATTCAAATAAAGATGTGAATCGATATTTAAATGCATTTAAAATTGAAAAAAATGAAATATTTCAAAAGTTTTGATAATCTATTTTTTAAACCTTTACTTTAATACTGGCGAGTACAAATTAAAATTTAGTTCTCTGAATAAAATCATTTCACCACTATTTGATCTCGTTAAACGTAGAAACAGTTTCAGCACTTCCATTTATAAACTGTATTAGACCAACTTGATCAATGGTCTTACTTCAAATGTAAAGTCCATTAAAGACTGTCTAAAGGTCACCTAAAGACATTATGAACTTTTTGAGAAAAAAGTAAAAAATATGATGTGTTAAATATGTGCTGTAATTAAATTGCCTACAATTGTGTCATCTTTTTAAATTAAAAAACATAGTTTTATTTAAATTTAGTACATTTTTCTATAAATGTTCACATGCAAAGTTATATGAATATATATGAATCAGCTTGTATGAAAATGTTAGATCCTGAAAAAACGATTCCAAATACTAAGCATTAAAAATAAAAACTAGTACACTCTTCTTTTTAAGCTTTGAAAATGACGAAATTATAGGTATATTGTGTTAGCTTGTTGATATATCTTCAAGTTGTTAAAAACCAATAATAATCGAAAGATCGATACGTTGTAAAGTCTATTATTTGAAGTAAACAAAGGAACGTAATGGCTTTTGTTCAAACGCAATAAAAAGCATAAATAAAAGAACAGTATAATTGATTTTGCATCAAATCCCGAATCTTTTTTTTTATAGGCCGTCGTTTAATGTTTTCAATCATCTATATGCACGTTGACAAACTTCTAAATCAAAACAAAATCCCAGTAATGTTCGTGTACAACGAAATTCGTAAAATTTTACAGTGACGAATAAATTGTGAACGATTGTGTAAATTTTATAAGCAAGTATTGGATTAGGAAGAAAGGTTTTCATAATTTATGTAGGAGAATAATCTAAATTTAATTTATCATCCTAAATGTCAGAATATGTACAATAGCAACAGATAACTCAAACAATTACGTACAGGGATTTCAAACATTTTTGCCATTATCACTTTATACCATAAATATAATTTATTAAAAAAAATATAAAAACATTAGTGAATGCAAAAACGATAGTTGAGTATATTTTATTCGTAAGCATCATTTTTTTAACATATCTCGTAGAGGATTAAAAGTCCTAATTAGTTACGTTACATTTAGTATAATGAAATGTACGATTTGAAATCATAAAAGTGACAATTAAAATTAAAATAAGTAAATGGTTTTTAATTGAAATTTTTATAAATCTGGATTTTATGATTTTATTTTTTTTACGAATTATGGGGTTCATAGAATAATATTTACTTACAGTTTTTTTCCGTAACTTAACGTATCATTTGTATTGACATTTGACTGTATATTTAGAATTGCAGTGAAGCACATCATTGCAAATTACCGCAGATACAAAGACACGAGAGACAAATACCACAATACACAACAGGCCGGCCTAGGAAGCATTAGGATTAGACTTTAATTCAAATTATTGGAGAAATTAGATGAAATACACTCATCATCTTGAAGATCCTCTTTCTCTCTACGCTTGATAATACTACAGTACAACCTCGATTATCCAAATCTCTTTTGTACGAACCTTCTATTATACGATCTACAATATTAGAGTATCCGAACGTTAAAACTTCGTTGAAGCACTCATATCCGCGGCCGAATTATCAAATTTATCATAACTTTTGCTCTTGGTTTATTACTAGTACATACGTATATGAATGTACGTGTGTGAACCGTTAGCAGATAATCAAAACGTAACGGGCTTATCAATTACTCCGTCTTAAACGTTTGCGAGACTTGGCTGTAAAAAAGCGCGTTGAAGCTCGTCGTCTAATGAAAATCGATAATTTTCTAGAAAAATATTATAAATATGTTCCTATGTATGTAATGTGTTTTTAATAATGTAATGTATGTAGTACTGATAAAATATTAGTGATGATAACAATAATAAATAAAGATTATTTAACTGTTAAAAAAAAAATGTTTTTTTAACTTCCATTATCCGAATTTTCGCGTATCCAAACTAGGTGAGGTTCCAATTATTTCGGATAATCGAGGTTCTACCGTATTAATTTACTCGAAACTCAACATTACTATAACATATTATAAATTATAAATATAATTAGTCATATTATGAATGTATACAATACGGGTAATAATAAGTCAAGAAAAAAAGATATTCGTAACAAATCAATATTTTTTATACAAACAGTAGATATCATTTTCATACATATTTTAAACGACGATGGTTGTGTGTTCAATGAACACTGTTCATACTAACGCATGAAATATTTTCTTTAATTTGACTGAGTTTATTATTTTTTGTGATTAAAAATTCTATAAGTACTGACATAATTTCATTAACACAATTACACGTATATAAAATGAAAGTATTAGAATAACGACAATTGAGTAATAGAAATATTATAAAATCAAAATTATTAAACATTTTAAGTTAAAAAAAAAAAATATATGTTTAAAAGATTAGCAAATTAAAATAAACCAACACATGTGTCTATAAAAACTAAAGATTTTTTTACTAAAAATGTGTTTATCCGAACGAAAATATCGATAATAACAGTAATTAGGTATAATAATATGTCAAGCCATTTTAAAGGGGCATTTTAAACTTTTTTTGTGGGAGGAGGTTAAACATCCGTTAACCTCTCACCCTATTTCTCCAAATTTTATCCAATAAATCAAACAGAAAATAATTAATTTTCTTGTCAGTACAAATTTATGTTATTATCATCCTCATTGTGTATAACTAAAAGTATCATCAAGGACACGAACTTTTTTTTATGTATTGTATGACATATTTTTTTTTAATTCCTTACTGCAGCCTTTTTAACTAAAAGCTCAAAAAAAAAGTATTATGTTTTTTACTATGTCTTTCATTTTTTTTTTTGGTTATACAAATAAACATGCATTTTTAAAAAATGTTTTCTCAAAGACTCTGATGAGTTCTCCTAAGGTAAGACCGGGAGTAGATAACTTGTATACATGATTTTTTTTTCGTGAGAAACGTTTTATGATTTAAATAAATTCGGTAGGCTATAGTAGAATGTATTAACGCTTATCAATTTGCCTTTTATGTCCTCGTGCATAATATTTGTTCTATTTATGTTTACACTAAAGTTATATGTATAGTTGACGAAATGTCTCAAAGGTAATATTCACTCTTTCAGATTTCAGTCTCTTTTATGTACTCAAGATATACACGTGTATTTGTTTTTTGTTGATTTATCTGTAATTCCACCGTGTCATTTGATTTCATAATTTTTTTGAATGCCCAGTTTGGGTAAAATCATCTCTTGAATTACCCATAACTAAAGTTAGGATGTTGATGACCTAAAAAACACGCAAAAATGCCCTAAAAAAATGCAAAAATTCTTTAAAAAAAGTACAAAAATTCCCTAAAACTTCAAAAAATTACCTTAAAAATAATCTAAAAAACTAATCAAGTAAGTGAAAAAAATGTATTTATAAATAATCATTTTTATTAGAGATATGGACGTGATAATGGGTGTAATAGTAATTTTTTACAGCTTGTCCAAATCCAAAGTTAGATTTTAAATAAATTAAATTTGTTTCTAAACTTGGGTTCAATTTTTTTTTTTTTTCAATCCGGAGATTGGTTTTTAACAAATGTTTCACAATAAATGACTTCTCCATTTTTCTCTATCATTCGCCATATTTTTAAGCTCCCTGTAGAAAGTGACTCCTGCATCCTGCATTATTTAACTAATGTATCTCGTCCTAGGTCTTCCTCTTGATCTTGTACCCTCTATCATACCTTCGATTATTATACTGTGCAGTTCGTCTCCATGCCTCAACGTGTGTCCTATCATCTGCCATCTCCTTCTCTGTATGGTGTCTATCAATGTTCGTTTTTCATCTATTGTTCTCAGGATGTCTTCATTTGATCTTCTATCAGTCCAGCTTATTCTCTGCATTTTCCTCCAACACCACATCTCGAGAGCTTCTAACATATCTTTTTCTATTAGAAATGACACTTCTGAGGAGTAAGACTTAAAAAGGTTAAAGTAAAGGTAAAGGTAAAGTGTTTGGTTTTTCAGAGTCTTGTGTACTTATTACATAATTTATTAAATTATGCAACTGAAAAATTTGGATTAACAGTAAAGTTTAACTTTGTTATTGAGTATTAATAATTTCATGTAAAATCAAACATTTTTTCAAAAATAAATACTTATATATTAGAAAAGGCAAAAAAAGAGCAACTTTTTTTTCTTTCATCTGGTAGTAAATGTCATATTTTAGAGAATCAGGATCATGAATTAACTGCGCACGACTGCGCAAATAAAAAAAATGACTTTTAAGTACAAAAATTGGTTTTGTTTGCTATTTGACGTATATAAAGTGACATTTTACAAAATTGGCTGAAAATATGAACTTGAAAATTGCATAAATGTCTTGCTCGCAAAATTTAGATATGATTTGAGTACCAGCATGACCACCTTAGAAGCACTTTAAATTTTCGGTACTTTACAGGCCACTACAGACCTCAAATTTATCAAAAATTTAAATTTCTCACCAAAATCTTTCAAATGACACTAAATGACATGTTTACTCAAAAAATGCCGGTTTTTTATTTTTTCGGACCATTGTGCGTCGGCTGGGTTTTCAACGAGTAGGTCGTTGTTTTCTTCTTCTCTGTATAGTTCTTCTACGTATTCTTTCCATCTATTCGCTATTGCTATTTCATCTATGAGTAAATTTCCTTCTTTATCCTTTACGTGTGTGCATTGTGACTTTTTTTCATTAAATTATCGTTTGATGAGTTTATATGCCTTGTCCTGTTGATTGTATTTCATCATATTGTCTATTTCTTCACAATTTTTTTCGATCCACATTTCTTTGGCTTTTTTCGCTTCACGGTTTATTTTATTTCTTAACGTCTTATATTGTTTTTTACTTTCTTCATCTGTTTTGTTTTTAAACAATCTTCTTCTTTCTATATCTTGAACTATTTCCATTGTGATCTATTCACGTTTCGGTGCTGGTTTCCCCCTAATTAATACTTCTTCTGCAGACTGGATAAAAGATTCTTTTATGCAACGCCACCCATGTTCTATATTATTACCGTCATCTGTCTTCGGCTTGTCTTTGGTATCAAATTTTTCTTTGCATTTCTTTTCGAACAGTTTTCTTATTTCTGGTTGCTTTAGTTGACACAAATTCCAATCAGGTCCTTTATTTTTTGGTCTTTCAAATTTCTTAAATTTCAATACTGATTTGATCATACCAGGTTGTGGTCACTGTCAATATCAGCTCCTGGGTAAGATTTGCTAGATTTGATCTGGTTTTTGTATCTATTCTTTACCATGATGTAGTCTAATTGATATCTGTTGATATCACCTGGCATTTTAAACGTATAGCGTCTTCTTTTATGATTTATGAATAAAGTATTAGTTATAATTAAATCATGTTGTCTACAGAATTCGACAAGACGGTCACCTCTTTCATTCCTTGTTCCAAGTCCATATTTGCCGACTTCTCTGCCGTCTGTACTTTCACACACAATCGCATTCCAATCTCCCATGATAATTAAATTTTCCTTACTATTTGTTAGACTAATGAGTTCTTCTATCTTTTCGTGGATTTCTTCTACTTCTTCATTGTTCACTTGTGTTGTGGGCATATATGCTTGTATTATTGCGATGTCATTGGGGACAGATTTTAACTTGATCATTATCAATCTATCATCGTAAGTTATGTAACTTCTTACACATTGTGCCCATTTTTTATTCAGAATAATGCCAACTCCATTTCTTCCATTGTCACCGCCGGAGTAGATGACTCTGTAATCTCCCGATATAAAGTCACCTTGACCATTCCATCTCATTTCACTTTTTCCCAAAATATCAATTTTGAGGCGTTTCATCTCAATCTTAAGATTTTAAGTTTCCCTGTTTGCAACAGGGTTCTGACATTCCATGTTTCTATCATACTACAAGGGTTTCGCTTGGTGACGACCTGAGGTACCTTGTTTTGCCTCCTGCCGGGAATGACCTCTCCGATAAGGTCGTTTCCATACATGTTATCATTTATTGTGCTGGTCATTTGTTATTTGACTAAGGAGATTAATGTGGTGGTTTCCTCTTGCCTTCCACATCGCAGTGCAGTGACCGTGTTCATGGTCTCCATGCACGCCTACTACTTCTACCTGGCTATAGCTGTACCTGCTTACGAAGCATTCACCTATAGCCAGTACTGAAGGCGCTGCAGCTCACCTTCAGGTCCATTTTAGTCGTCTCTTACGACAGGCATGGACTACCGTGGGTGTATTCTGGCCCTCCACCCACAGGGTAATTGGGTTCAATACTTGCTCTTAAATCTAAAATTGGCCCACATTGTACAAAAACTACAAAAAAAATGACCTAAAAGATGAAAAAATGTCTTAAAAATGTTGAAAATTGACGTTAAAAAACAAAAAAAAAAAAAAAAAAAATGCATTTATAGCTAAAAATGCAAAAAAATGCAAAATAAAATTAGAATATTCTGCATCAAGAGAGCATGAATCAAATTTTTAGCTAGGATAGCATTGTATAGAATCAAAGGAAAAAAAAAGCAAAAGTCATCGACATCCTAACTCTACCCATAACCAATATATCATCATTTATCAGTATAATATACCTACTAGTAACATGTACACTTCACCTATGTATATTTTTCGATTTTTTGCTGTATTTATAATTACTTTCTGAAAGTTTATGTTGAATGACATTGGTGGTAATGTATCGCTATGCCGTAATTCAGCCAATAATTTGAATTCAATTGATATTTTTAACGAAATGTAATTTTTAAGTTGGTATTACTCTTACACATATTTACTGATGTTAAATATTTTGGGGGTGTTCTGAAATATTTTATTGCTTTCCACAGTTCCCGGATTGTTTGCATATGTTTAATGGTCTATTACTCTTTCTTAATTCGTATCGGTTTACAAATTTATGTTATCTATTTCAATTTAATGCTCGAAAAATGATAAAATGATACCCAATGAATATGCAATAAGAAAAATTGTAAGTACTCGTAATATATAAAAAATATCTTTATAAATACTACACGTCTTATATTAATTATCATAGCTGACTATTTTATATTAATCAATTGAAAAACAATTTTTTTTTCCAAACGAACATTTTTAAGTATTATGGACTACCGATAAAACAAAAATAGTAGACTTCGCGTTATTTTTTCCAAAGAAATAAAATAACACGGTGGAAAAAATCTCAGGGCTAAAGTTCACTTATCAAAGCATTAGTGCACTATTTCAGACTTCAGTGGTGACATTTTTATATTTCTAAAAAAAAATATGTTCAATGTTAACATTGGATCTTATATTGATTCAATATTTTCTATTTGTAATTGAAAATATTAATGAAGCTCTCTCTAATAGATATAATAATCTTTAACTGTATTCACTTTAAATATTCCGTCGTATACGTTTTATTATTCATTATCTTTTTCGATTTTAAATAATTACATCAAATACTGATCTTTAATTTATCAATTTCTTGAAATTTATATCAACGGCGACCGAACGGGTCTTTGAATGATGTTACTGTGCGTTATGAGCTCTCGTGAGAAGAATTGTATGTGGATTACCAGTGTCACAGGAAAGATTATGTAAATTATAATGATTGATTTTTGTAAATCGTAGTGATTTACTCATTTATTCAAAACAAAAAACGAAAGGTGGATGGGTAGAAACTTTTGTCAACTGCGGGAACATTCGAAATACCTTTAAGCACCACTGTTTAAATCTATACCAAATACTGATATATAAAACAAAGTTTTCGCTGGCACTTGTTTTTTCGTGTGATTTCAAAAACACAAAAAACTATCGAATAGATTCCAATTTAGTTTTCATTATTGTTTAGTACATTTTTCCCGGAAGGTTTTTTGTGAAAACACCATACCATATAATAGTAATTCTGAGAAATATTAGAAAAAAAATAAAATATGTGTTTTAACAAAAGGATTCACCATAATACCTGTGGCTACAATTGTGACATTATATAAATTGGCTACATTAGTTATTAATTTCATAATTTTATTAATACTTCATCTCTAATACTTTTATATTCATTAAAAAAATAGTTAAACGATTTTATTATATTAAACGACCAATTATGCAAAAGTGACGAAGCTTTAACATAGTATAGTACAACATAATATTAATATAAGTTATAAAGGGTGTCACAAGAGGATTTGACCATTGAGATATCTCCCGAGATAATGAAGATAGTCTAACTATGGTTTCTTTAGAAGGGTCACTGAGCTAAGGACTAAAAATCATTCGTATTTCAATTAATTTAAATTTCAGCAAAAATCTAAAAAATTATTTCATTTTAAAGTTTAAAAAAAATTGAAGATATCCATTTTATAAAATACGTTTTTTTTTTGGAATTTTGCTGGTACAAGTTTTTATTATCATTAAATTGATGATTTGTATTTTATTTTTAGTTTCTCAATATATATATATATATATATATATATATATATATATATATATTTATCAGGTGACAATTCATACGATGATTAATGATTAAACATAAAATATAGATTATACTATTATTTTTTTAATTAATGTTTTTCATCCTCACTTTGATAAATCGTCTTGACTTTTCTGTTACCCGAACGAGTATACGGTTTATAAATTAAGTTATTTAAATAAGTCGTATAAATTTTTGTAATGTATTAAGTGATATTTTTACTAAATAAAATGAAATTAAAATATTTAATATATTGTATGGATATTATATATGTTCGAACACAAATAAATAATTGCTAATAAATATGGTTAATTTTGGTAATTTGTTATGAAAATTCATATTGAAATGTACCTGTGTGATACCTAAATAAAAATTCTGTTTTGCTGTTCGGCGGTGTCCGTATTAATGACAGTTCATCAGATTTCTCACAGAAACAGGTAACTCTTTTCGTCTCGTTTTAAAAGATACGGAGGCAGATTGCGAAGGCAACTATCTGACCCCTAAAAGTACCGAGAGGGAATCCTTTAGACATCAGCTCCATAATAAATATGTCAAGAAGATTTATGGCTGATCAACACCACAGTGGAAACCATTTTGTCCTCTAGTGACGGTTCACTGGTTATGTGGTAAAACTCGTCGAAAAAAAAAATCGGCATTGTTTGGGTCAGTGCTGGCCTCAAGAGATATAATTTACAGAAAGATATGTGATAAAATACTTACATAAATATATAATACATTAAGATACAGAGAAACTTTCTTAAACGTATTTTCTTTTCGAAAATAATCAGACATTCACAATTTTGTTTTTCTTTTTGGAAAACTTTTATACGTATTTTCTACTATCACTGTGACTGGAGTCAAACCAGACTGAGGTAGGGGAAAAGACTTAAAACTGAAAGACATTCGTTATTTTAATCCATACCCACCACCTACCCAACAATTCGACCCCTTGTCCATGTGAAATCCCGTTCAGATGCGATCGTGTTGCGTTCCGTCACGAACCATTGGACCGAGGATAATTGGAATAACTTTGCGCAAAAGTATAAAAACTAACCTTCCTGATAGCATCGATGAAGTCGAAACATAATGACATTTTTTTGTTTAAACGGTTCTTTAAAAGGAATTTTCTGAGTAATTTAATGATGGGCAGAAAAACTCATTCAAAGAGAGGAAATCGTTTTTGAACTCTGAAACAAATTTCGAATTATGTCTATAAATATATTAAATTATATTATGATCAAAATTTACTTATTTTCTGTGCTCTATTTTTTTGAAAATAAGAACATTTTATTTCTCTCTTTTAATATATTCGTAATGTTAGTTAAATGCTAATGAATATTTTCTTGTGATGAGAAACTGTCAAACATTAAAATAATAAGTAAATAGTGACTGTTGTTTATTTAATCTGTGGTGAAGGTTAGTTAAAAATCATGTTTAAGAAGTTAAACCAGAGAGCTAAAAAGCTTAATTATTAGTTGCAGTTACAGTTAAAATGGTTTGATACTTAAATAAGGTATTAAATAGTTGAAATAAAATGTATTAATTTAATTCAAATTAAATTATTTCGTTTATGTATGGTCTAAATATTATGTACAATTAATTATTAATTATTTTATGAGAAGTTATTTGTACGGTGTTTGCAAAACAATCATCTTAAACTTAATTACACATATAATGTTTCTTTTAAATTTTAGTCCAATTCTAAATTAATTAAAAGTTTTCAAATTTATGCATATTATGTTCACAGAAGATTCTAATTTAAAAAGATAATTCCATTATGCCGTTATTTGTTTTACTATGCATTAAATTCTGGTATTTGTAGCCATGTTTTAGTTTGTTTTATTAGAAAACTTTAAAATAATATTGTATTTCCAAAAATATGTTATGTTCCTTTTGTATTCTTGAAAATTTTGGAAATCAAAACAATAATTTTGTTCGGGAGCCTTTATTATTATGATTAAAAAGTCTCACACGTAGATATTGTATTAGTCATGAAATAGACACATTCAAACCGACATAGTATGACGGTCAGTAACAATAATAATCGTTGGGGTATGTGTAATGTACTGTATTTGAATAGGAGAGATATGTGTCGTCATGCCAAAATGACAGGTACAATCACCAAAGGGAATTCACTTTGCACCTGTCTATCAAGTGTCTATGTGTGTATTCACCTGATCGTACGGCCTCTCGTCACCACGTGACTGATGGTCTCATTCAATTGATGGTTTCGATCATGGGCCACGCTGAACACAGGTCACTTAACAAAAGTGTAGTATGTTACAACTTATTTAAATCTAAAATAGTCGAGTGGAGAATGCTTCGGTCAAGGCAATTACGCAATTCATCTGTACAAAGTTTCTACGGCTTAAGAGCATCCAAGCAGCGTTGAGAAAATAAAATAAGACTAAAATGTTATTGTTTTTGGTCGAATCCAAGTAGAATATAAACATACGATAGTGTTCTGTAATTCCATTGTACGCGATGATCGATTTAAAGTTTATAATTGTGCTTTATTATTTCTTAAGTATTTAGAAAATTCAATTTGCAAGAAAAATAAAGAAAGAAATTTAATATGTGCAATTTTGATTCACAGTGAAGACAAAAAAAAAAAAAACGACAAATAATTTCCAACAGTTATAATATTGCGAGTTTTGAATTTTTAAGATCAGTTTGATTTTTAAAATAAAATAATCTGTTTAGTTATATCTTGAGTTAAACAATTGGGGTTTCCATAAAAATTAAAAAATAAATAGAAAAATGAATGAATAAACTTAAAAAATTCACGTCAATGCATAATATGTGAATAAATTATGGAAATTCCGAAAAAAAATTTTTTTATTCAATTTCACAGATTGAATCAAACCTCAATTGAAATTGATTCCAAATAGAAGTGATGTTGAGTATGCGTTGAAATTTAGATTATTTCCTACAAAAGAATGACTTTGTGATACTGTACAATCTTATTAACTTTTATTTTGCAAGATAAAAATATAAATAATTTTATATTCTGAAGAGAACAAATGATTTGTGTATGTTTCGATTTCCTTAATGCAATTACAATCACTATCACTAGAGATTTGTGTTTGTTGGCTACTCGAATGAGTTATTGAATTGCGGTGAGCGTGGTTCTCTTACACATATTATCGGTCTTCTGTATAATAACAAATAACAAATGGTGGCAAACAACCAATAGCGTAGACTGTGTTTGGTAATCCGTACGCGTGATAGAAGTTACGTCTTTTCTGTTTTCAGTGAAAAGATAATAATGTAATTTTACGATATCCTTACAATTTAAAATAATGAAATCATTATTATTATTATTTTTATTATTATCATCATTGTTATACAACCCCACTTCCTCAGTATTTACTAGTGCCATATTTATGGAATTAGGAATATGAGGAATGGAGATTGATCCTACTCTTTTCTTTTTAACATTGTAAAACAACGGTATTTTTATATTTTTTATTTTCAATTCACCAAAATCTCATTTGCTGACAAAAAAACCGGTTTTGATAAATTTGAAAATACTTTTAAATTTGCTGACAACGGAAATATATTATAAAAGTGTACAATTGTTTCAATTTGTTATCATCGTTTACTTTCACAACACGCACGCCCGTATATAACTTGTGTATTATATTATACACACAATCTTAAAAGAAGACAGAAAATTCGAATTGTTCTTGAAGTGTTCTTGGAAATGATAGGGGTGCCAATAAAATTAACGATTTTCCTATTAATTTTAGAGTACAATAATAATTAATTGTGTAAAATTGATGAACGGTTCAGAATAAAGACTAAAAAAAATAAAGTTTTTTTAATGTTTATCAATTTTATCTGCAGGATCGTTAAAAAACGTGATGGAAATGAGTATTTTAAGTGCATAAATAATTATAGTGGTTGACGGTTGTGCAATTTTAAAAATGGTACTCAAATGGCGTTATTGGAAAAATTATAACCATGCAACACATGGGGCTCAAATGTCCAATTAATAGAGCGTGGATTTGGAATAGATTAAAAGTCGTAATAATATTAACATCTAAGAAATTATAGTTATTTCGAATTGAAATAAGTAGAATATTAAATTTAATTAAATAATTTATTAAATGAATTATTGAATAAACATTTAAATTACAATTTTATAATGTAGATTGTAGGTACTTAATACACAAATTATTTTTTAGAAGAAGTTAATCAAAATTCACAAAACATGATATAAATAGATATCAATCACATGTAATTTATAATAGATTATTTTGAGCCATGTTAATTTTTTGGACCGGGGTCATAAAGTATTATTTAATAATTTATTCGCCAGTCTTATAACCCAATCCAAACAAGACTGGTTTTTAAGTGAAGTAGAGATTAGCCAACTGAATGCCTCTTAATTAGATAGAATATAATGTGAATGACAACAGTATTTTCATTGAAATAGAACGAGGGTGCTGCATGGCTATACTTTATATAAAACGAGGGTGCTACTCGATTTCATAAAATTCTAGTTGATTGCATGTTTTGTGAATTTGGTTTAAATTTTCCTGATGCATGGAGAAGATTATTGAGAGTTTAGAAAAATTATCTGTTTGCATCGCCTAATAGAAAAAATGTTTGTTCGAATTAGGAACGCAACTCATAATCGTTTGCCTACACAAAATGTGGTTTTATACATTATGTTATGTACATTAGAAAAAATATAATTATCAAACTTATACATTAATCGTTTCACTCAGTTTCTAAAATGCTTTATCTTAGATCCATTTAGTCATTGGTCGTCACTAACATATTGTTCAAGAAGTGAAACTATTGTCAATTATCAGACATTTTTTAACAAAGCAGTTAGATGTTGCAGATCACAATGCGGTAACATGAGTAACACGATTAAATCTAATAACCTAAATTCAATGTTTAATGTCATACTTTAGTGGTAAAATAAATGGCTACATTTGGGTTTTCCAAAACGAAACCAACTAAACTAATGGGATCGTTATCTTCGATATAATTCTTTCGACTATACTTGATACAAAATCTCTTTATGGAATTAACCAAAACAATAGTCTTACACTCAGACCAAAGTCGATAGTTAAGAGATAAGTTTATAAAATGCGGTTTTATTTTTATATAAGAAGTAATTAGGTGGGAAATGAAAAGATAGTATAAATTATTTTTACACCAGTGACGTTCATTTTCATTTAAAATGCTGACTTTGCTTGCTTATACCAAGGTAACATCGCGATCCGTGAAAGTTTCAATTTTGAATTTCCATATGTAAATTGAGTTAAGGAGAAAAATGAATAATACTTTGAGCTCAACGTTTTTCACGAGCTGATCGTAATATTTAAATGTTGTATGTAGTTTAAACGTGAAATCTTAGGAAAGCGTTTGGTGAAATTCTTTTTAAAAATATGCATATATAATATTTATTTAAATGCTGTAAACGTTCATTTTTGTTACAATAAATATGACAGAGATGAATGCAAGAATTAATAAGTAAATGCATAATAGCCATATTCGGCAGAATAACATATAAAAAAATATATATAACTACATATAATCTGGTGAATTTTTCATCTATAATTGTTTGCTATATACCTGGACAAGATAAAGTTGAGTAAAATGCCCATAGGGTAAAATAATAATAATGATCATAAATGATTCATTTTTATTACAGTTATAAGATGCTTCTGATAAAATTATTGCAATTAATATTTTATCAGACAGAAGAGTTGTCATCACTTATTAAATTTATCATATTATTTTGTAACTGTTAATTACATAAATTATAAAAATAAAAGCTCTTGTTACATTATGATGTCAAGTTTTAAATGGTATAATCAGTTTTCAAATATGTATCGTTAAAAAAAAAAAAAATCACGAACTTTTTTTTTTCATTAAATCTAAAATAACATATTAATAGAACATTAAATTATTTATCTATCTCCTGTAAGCTCATGCTTGTGTTGGAGATATAGAATTATATAACAATACATTTTAATTACAAATTTTCATACAGTATACAAATATCATCCATAAAATAAAAACTTATTATTATGGTTAGTTTTATTATTTTGTAGTTGAAATAATGTCATATTTAAATACAATGTAAATATCAAAGTCTTGGATCTTTTATACATATTTTTTATCTAAACGTTGTGTTGCATGCTTAATACTTATATGCCAGCAAGTCAGTGAAATGTATGCAATTGGATTACTACAAGCTCCAAGTCTTATAATTATGTAAAGCAGAATGATATTTACAGAAAACAATGGTTTTAAATTTTAATATCGATTATTGTTATAGTAAATAATCAATAGAAAATATGGTTTAGATACTTCTATATATATATATATATATATATATATATATATATATATATATATATATATATATATATATATATATATATATATATATATAGTAAAAATAAAAATACACACAAAGTCAAATATAAAGACATAGTGGAAATAAAATTGTTGCTTTACGTGAAAAACGTAACGCAGGAATTTTTCGATCGCTCTTACTAGTAGTGATGGTAATCGTAAGTAAAATTTTGTCTTGAAACCTCTTGTTAAGTATACACGAGCATATGAAGCAGAAGATGCGCTGCTGAATTTTATGAAATATTTAATCAAATGGGCAGCTTTTATTTGGACGTCGGGGTATAAGCTCCTGCTATGCCATACGACCATCAATCATGCTTGTACGCCCGTTGGAGTGCTAATACGTCGTCGTCACCGTGGTCGTATCGTTTCATTAGCTCTTTCACCACAGTTTAATTTTCACCGTTATTATTTTCTCGATTTATTAATCAGCCTATACCACACTGTAAATTCAAGCCGCTTCTCCCGTTGGCGTTGTCGTGTTCCTGCTGCTGCTGTACAACATGTCGAACCCACATTCTATCCGTATCTAATTTTTTTAGCAGTAAACATCATCTTCCAAAATACTTCTAATGTGAGTTGTAACGCATATTATTAATACGATGATAATACATAAAATTATATGAAAACACACACAAACACTCACACATTTATGCTGTCCTTAACTAATACGATATTTGTACGTATACACAGCTATTCTGTATGTATGACGACTTCCTGCAAAAGTCTACATAAAGAGTGTTTGAAAGTGCTACCTACGATAACTTCGATAAATCAATAATTATCTGTGATATTCATTAATTACGAACCGTACTAGTCCAATATGAATTAAAAGTATTAATTTTTAATTCACATTCAAATATACAATACAGTATGTAATAATGAAAATACATTCTTTCGAAACTTGTTAATTATTAACTAGGTAAAACACTATATAAATTATGGTGAGGCCTACAAAGTAATAAATAACTTCAATTAAAATAAAAATAATAGGGTTATTATATAGGGAAGTTATAATAAGGAAGAAGGGGTGCATAATATTTAGTGCTCAGAAACACCTGCGTCAAAAACCTGCACCTGTGTGATAACAAAAACCAATGTTAAAAAATACAATATATAAAATGTCAAGTTAATAAAAAACAATGAAATTAATTAATTTATAATTAAAAGTTTAAAGTTGAACAAAGCAAAATCTAGTCAATATATTAATGGTGTTAATTCTTCTATTATCACGTCACCTTAGGCCTTAATATTGGGGGTCTTGGTAAAACACCGTTAGTAGGTGGTGAACTTGTTGATTAAATCTTTCAGATTTTTTAAATATGAATTCAGATATTGAAATTTAAAAAAATAATAAGAAAAACCCTGTGAAATTTTGTTGTTTGTCACTTCGCCCCTCAGATAATACATTGGTTTTAGGAGTTTAGAACTTTGAACAGATCATTTGTACGATTGACTCACCTGATGAAAGATGATGTTATTATATACTTGAGAGCAATGATAATTTTTTTTTTTTTAATGATCCTGATTGACGTTTCATAGCTAATATTATAAATAAATGTATAAAAAATAAGAGAATATGAAACTTTATGATAAATTATTGATGAAGTTACCGAGCTTTAAGTGATATAAGTTTTACGAAAGTTAGATATTCAAAGCAATTATCAAACCAATTTTTATAAAAATAAAAATATAAGCATACGTTTAATATGAATAAGTTGATTGAAAATTTCCAGTTCTTAAGATAGGAAATTGCCAATTTTTTTTAAATAATTACATAAAGAAATCTCTCATTAACAGCCGCTCGTGTCGTAATTCAAATTTGAAAGGCTTTTAAGTTTTAATTGAAAAATAAATCAGTAATTTCTAAACCTCTGAAGGCAAACGCGTGTATAAAATAATTCATCAATAAGGTAATAATTATGAAAATGAATACTAATAGAAAAATGTTGAATCTTTTGTTTATTTCATTAAAAGATTTTTTCCAATATTTTTAGAAAATAACTTTACCAGAACGAACTTTTCAAATACTTTCAAAGATATTTATTTCGTATTTTTGTCAAAACCCGTATTGTTCAATATAATATGTTGCGGGTAAAGTTCGGTAACTGGGCGATTCCCGAATAGTGAATAGTCCCACCATTTCGAGTAGTTATCGACCTTATTGGGTTAAGTTTGAAGAACTGTAATATTTCTTGCCTCATCCTGTTAAGGTTGATAAGTTGATTTGCAGATTACTTAGTGTTCATGAGAAAAGTTAAATTATGATTAAATTATGGCTACAATTAGTATGACATAGGTGAAACTGTAACAGATTTAAGTTGTTTTAACCGGGTTAGATATATCTAATTTATTTTTTTGATTAAATAAATAACCAAATATTTTCTGCGATAAGAATGAAAATTTCCTATCTTGAACTTAAAATTGTTCTCAATATAACCATTATGGTTTTATATGAATAATATTAATGTATGTTTATTAGTAAATATCATAGTTATTTTAAATTTTAAAGTTTTATTGAATTCAATTGATCATTACTGATTTTTGCAATATTTTGAAACATTTATAATGATACAGAAGATGAATTTTCCACATTAAACTTAAAAGTATTCTTCTAAAAAATTTAAAAATCATATATATGTCTTTTAATGAGATATATTGTTGATAATATTGGTGAAAACTTCAAGTTTTTGTATCATTATTTATGAAGTTATGACAAAGTGATTAAAATATATTTCGTGAAACTGTAGTTTATGGTACATTTCACCGTTTAGTCAATTTTCGAGATTTATCTTGAGCTCAGAAAATTATTGATAATTTTTTTTTTTTTTTAGTATCAAAGTAAATGAATTTAAATGAAACTTTTGAATTACTTTTTTACACAAAATACACTGTAATTAAAAAAAAAAAATCATTATAAAACCGATATATTTTTTACTACACTTAAAATCTAAAATTGTACATATAAATATAATATATTATTTATATATTCTTATAATATTATTGAGTTAAACAAAAATGTATATTTATATTTAAATATAAAATAAATATTATTATTTATTACCAATAAACAGTTATTTCCTGATTAATCTATACATAAAATGATTTATATACTAAGCAAAAAAGTTGAAATAACCTTAGTTAATATTAAATTTTACCATACTTTAGCCGTGAGAAAGTTAAATCAAGAACTTTCAACGCAATTTTAAGAAAAATAGCATTTGAAAAAACAGTCTGTATTAAAATTCAGTTCACGTATATAATGTATTATACTCACAGGCACATCCGAATTTTATTATTGTTATCATTTTCATATGACGACATACATTATATACGATTGGACTGGGACTAGCCGATTCGTCATCAATGACGTGGTAATTTATTTTTATTTTTTTTACCTCACCAACATCAATAAACAATGCATATATCTCATCGGTGAGTGTTACTCGTCTCTTAGGAAACCCGTTTTCTATAGAAAATAAGTATTTTTTTACCACGTTTATGGCACCCTGTATCACACTTTTGAATAATTCACATTTTGGTAACAGGTAAAATAAACAAACTTTATTCTCTAATAAATATGATAAAAATAATCATGTACATAAAATTAATTTTGTACTGACAATGCCATATTATTCTCTCTAAAGTTAAAGTATTATTTATTTATAGTATTTCATTCGCGTTTTTAAATACAGAAACAATTTATTTAATTTGAATTCTAATTTACTATAATAATTATTATTTATAAGAGTATAAGTATGAAATAAGTGAAACTGTTGTTTACGCTCTGCTTGAAATTGTAATTTGTAATTTTCTTTAAGGTTAACTTTAATAAATATTCTATTTTGTAGAGTTTTAACAATAAATTCATTAAATTAAAATTTTTACACTTCAAGTGAAAATCACATAAAAGAATTTATGCAGATTATTTAATTTAATATTCTACACAAATAAAATATAATATGATGATGAATTTTTTTTCCCCGATATTGAATTGTATTTACTATGATATTCTTCAAACATACTGGAATATTAAAGATAATGGTATAATTTTATACCATACAGGGTATATTTTATTTGATTAATATAAAGATAGAAATATTTTACTAAGGTTGACGAAAAAACGCCTTTTCTCCTCGAAGAAATCTCCAAAATAGAGTACAAAACTCTTTCTGATATTCAATAAGACGGTCCAGTAAATCCTGATTAAGGTCAACCGTTCTTTGTATATAGTCCTCTTTGGTTAAACCATTAAATAGAAAAATATACTCTATTGTGGGTAAGTAATTTTATATTATGAAAATTTTTAAAGTCTAAAATGTACTATGATGATAAAAATAAGTGTTGAAATTATAAGTTTATTTAGTATTTTATTTATCGAAAATTTATGAAAAATTCATTATTTTTATTAATTTATTACATTAAGCTATACTATTATTACAACATGCATAAATTTAAATATTTATGATAATACGAATAAATATTTGATGTTAAGTATTCTTTTTAGTTCTTTTAATTAAAATCTAAACAATTGCTTTAATCAAATACGTTACTCGTACAATAAATCAAAGTTAGAAAACCTGAAAACACAAAATACTGACCTGTGTATTGAATATGTATGGGAGTGTTACATTTGTATGATTCGAAATCTTAAGTACCAACGTCAAAATAACGTATATTGTAAAAAGTAGGAGTGCCATATGAAGCTTTAATATCACAGTATCACACGTTGAAAACTTTTAAATCAAACATATATTATGCTGTTTATATAGTTATGAGAAATTTCTCATTTCAAGATAATATAGTTTTAAAAGTACTTAAAAACGTGTTCACTTATTGTAGTAGTTGTCCAACTCCATATTCTTCCAGAAATACTATCTTATCAATAACTTAAGAACACTGCCATATGACGAATTTGAATTATTTGAAAATGTGTTCAATTACAGAAGTTAGAAGAAAACTTTGAAAATTGATACATTTGTTTTCTTCTGCTACATAAAAACATGATTTATCTTGTATTCCACCATTTTAAACATCATAAATTTACTTGTTGTTTGTTTCCAGGTTCGTTGTTTTACAACACATTAAAAAATAGTTGACAAAAAGGTATAACATGGAATTGTCTAAAATATACTGGTATAATATATGTATACATATATATATATATATTTCATAAATTTAAAAATGCAATATCTTTTGATTTATTCAATGTGTTTGACCCTTTATTTTTTAAATGACTGGGTACTTAATTTCTGCGCTATAATTTAATGAAAAGTATAATATCTTAAATAATTAGATCTACAAAGTTTTTAATCTTGCTAATTGTTTATTATTTTTGTACCATAACATTATGAAAAATAATACTTTTTTTGGAATTTTTTTATTATTAGGTTAATTGTTTGAAATTACAGGTGAGTATTTTATTATAAGAACATTGAAGTAGTAGTGACTTATTTTTACTGGACATTTATGGTTTTTTTTATCACTACTCTTAACTTAAAATTATCAAGTATCTCAAACTAAGTATACTACACTTTTCAATGATATAAATTTAAGTATAAACATTTTCAAAAATTTTTTTTCGCAATTATACGTAATCAATAGTGATTAAAATTTTAAAAAATAAATAATAATCACGTTGATGAAAAACAGTTAAGAAAAATATTTTTTTCACAACATTTTAGTGCAATTTTGTTAAAGTTATTAAAGAAAGAAAACTTCAGAAAAATGAATAAAATAAAAGTTATAACATTCGTCAAAAATAATTGGTATACGTTCACCCTGATTAATTACGAGCCGGTCACAAAACTATCGGGTAAAGACAAACTTCGTGTTAAAAAATCAGTAGTAAAATGGATGAAATGGACATGAAAATTTCGTTCTTGGTTCTTTTGATTCGGTTCTTGGACAAAATAATGATAGATATATTGCATTTAAAAGAAACAATACATTATTTCTTTAGTGAAGCGATTTTGAGGGAAGTCGTGAATATCAAAGATCAACTGAACCTAACTTTCTGGTCGTGACTACTGCGAGCTCCAATTGATCTATTGTTTCACTCAGAATCTAAAATGATTATAAATAGAGAAATTACTTTTAGGAATTTACGGGAGGAAAAAACCGTCCCGAATACCGGTGCAGTGGTGTGTATAAAACACCCCGAGTAGAGAATTATCTATTAAATTTGAAGGAAATTATTAAGGATAATACTAAGGAAATTATTATTTTAAATTCGAAAGCAATGATAAATCATTACACTCGAGAAAACGATTATGTGAGCGTTCGATAAAGTAACGTTTTGAAATAAATGTATATTTTTAAAATATCTCTTTGTATTCCGTGAATATTCAACGTATTCCTTGATGTTATTATGAATTTATCGTTTTCTTTTTCCAAATACGTTGTCCCGTTAAAAAGCGATAAAGTACGAAAAAAAAAACAAAAAATACAAAAAAACGCATGTGACAAAATTTTTACGTATTTACGAGGACACTGCGTATACACGCGGGCACGTACATAATATAACAGCGTACACCCGTTCAAATAACACGACTGTAACTAACCGGACCGACCGCACCGACCGCACCGCATTAAAAAAACGGGACGCGAGTGCGATTCGTAGTGACCCGTGCCTTGTCCACCCGATCGAAACGACGGTGCGCGCGTGACGGTAGGGTGGCTCGGTCGTATATAACTGGTATGCTACGAGCGCGAAACACAGGGCGTACAACAAACGTTCACCGGCGATTTCGACGGTCATCGCGGTGCATTCGTTCGTTCCTAAATTAGTGTCAAAATGATTATTATTATTATTATTATTATTATTATTACTGTTACTATTAGTATTATTATTATCATTATTATACACGGGGTTTTCGCGGATTCGCGGATTCGCCAGTACGTTTCGTTCGCGACGACCGCAATGCGTACGGCGCGACGTCGACCGACGACGGTTGAATATTTTCTCATTCCACAAATACATACAGTAATAGTAATCTGCGTTTGACGCGTCTGCCGCAACGGCCGCCGCCGCGCCGTGGTAGGTTTCCCGCGGGTGGCTGCTGCTCGGCGGTGTTAATGCGCTAATTAAACTTATGCGGTTTCGTATATGTTCGAGTGTCCGTGACAAGCGAGAACAAGAAATAATAGCGATGAGGAGGAGTAAGAGGAGGGACGATACGGTGTCGTTGTGAAGGGATCGAAACGTACACGGGTGAGCGCGCGTGCGCCCGAAAGTCCGATTCGCAATTTTCAGCGGAGGTTAAGCCCGCCGATAGGCGTGTGGATGTTGTTTTTTACCTTTGTTTCTCCGCGACCGGGTGTTAACGACTCGGTAATTAACTTGTCCTAATGCACGGAATTCGATTTCGAATTAACGGATACGTATTAATAATTATTAATATACAAATTACTGCAGCAATCGTACGTACGGGGTTTAATGCGTTTCCACATTACATCACGTTTATTCTTGACAATCGTGTTTTATTCATGAATCTCGATCGATTTTGGGTCATTAATAGAACATGAAAATTAATACTTTTCTGCTGATAATGGAAGTGGCACCATTGCGTTTTCGTTTATTTTCGTTTACACCAACTGTTGGTAATTACGAGTGATCGAAAATGTGTAAAGTGCTTAAAGGCACAAAAGCAATTATTCGATAAAATCATAAATTTGATTCTTCATTAAATTTGCTAGTCGTATTGTCTGATTGATTTTTACAGTTATAAAACTATTTTTATTTCATATTTAAATAAAAGCGAACATCGACTAGAACATCCAAAAACTGGATGTAAATATTTTTTTTTTATTAATGGGCTGAGAAGTAAAAAAATCATTTTAAATTTGAAAATTCTACAACGATTTTCATAATTTCTGAGAGAACAATTTTAAGTTTTAATCGGAAATGCATTTTCCATGAGATGAAACTTTTCAATGTCTTGTATCTCAGTAAACTGCGTAAATGGATTGTAATGATTCTAAAATAAAATATGAAACAAATAAGAAAATGAAAACCCGTCCTATAGGTAAAAAAAAAATTCAAAAAACTAATTAAGAACTTATTTATTCTGAAGCATGAAATTCAAACGGAATGATACTGAAGAAATAAACACTACAGGACTACAAAAATTTTGTCTAGTTTTTAATCCAGGACAAAACAATGAGTTTTTTTTTATCCATTTTTGTTACGCGTTGAAGCACGTGCCATAATGTCAGTAATTAAACAATAGTAAAACATAACTTAAATATGGTGTGGTCGATTCCTGACACGGCCCCGTGGCGTCGGAAGTACTACATTACGTGCATCTACATAGCGGACCGTGCGTGTTCTTAACTCCAGCCCCGACCCTCACGAGTCGGGAGGCGGTTAGAGGGGAGAATGTTCATCGTAACCGGTAACGCAAAGCACATCAGCCGCTACCGCCGCCGCAGCCAGATCGCCGTCGCCGTTCTTACGATTACATTGTATCCGTGCGCAGAACCTACCTACTCTACTATGTCATATTGACATTTTCTCATCGCAACGAAATTTTCATCTTACAAAAAAATAAACAAAAAATCGATTTATCGTTATAAAATACGTAGGGTACCCGGTGATATCGCACCTTGGAGCCCCGTATGATCGTGGAACGACGTCGGCTGTACGTTTTTCGCCGTAGAACTTTCGCTTTGTGCGTCATCATCAACTCAATCGTTCCAACTTTGCCTCCGGGATCGGCACCGTCGTATACGCACACAGATATCGTGTTTTCTCCGATTTATGCAAAACAGCGTCACAAAATATGATTCGTGTTTTGAACATCTTTGTTTTCGTTTACCGAGTCCGTAATAATGTAATATACAACGCAGTATGTATTGTGGATGTACACATGCAATATATTACATATACGTATGTTTTTATTTTTTTTTTTTTTACCATCGCATGTGCCAATGTTGGACGTCATTATTTATTATTATTATTATTATTAAACACTGTTATCCTTTGGATTGACGTGATTGTTCTTTGTGACACACAGCGAACCCTATCTCACAGCCACGTGCATCACTTTGACTCCGGTAAGCGTCAGATTCCGAGAAAAGTTAACCACCTCTGATACCCACGTCACTCCATTTTGTATTGATGAATATAAACACCAATGAGACTATAAACATTGTCAAAATTATATTTTAATAAAACACTTAATTTTTTATTTTTTTTGTATTTGTACATAATACCACAGATGTGAAAACGAGTTACATAATTTTCGGCATAAACTCTAATGTCGGTTAGAACATAAAAATATTTAATCTCATGAATTATGTTCATCATTTATAATTACAAATAAAAGTCATTCATGATGTATGAGTATTGAGTATATTATTAATGGATAGATAGGTACAGTTGACTAGTGAATGTAATCAAGGTATTATTCCATTACAATAAAGTTATGCTTGTATTAGGACAAACATGCTTCCTTATCCGTTTCATACAATTTTCATTTTCATTAAAAATTTTAAGACACACGTAAATGTCTTCAGTAATTTCGCTTGAACCTAAATAACCTAATTATTTTACTTAATAACTAATCGGCCAAAACAGATTTTCATTTTATTCCTAGTCCTATTTTGGCGGTTTTTATTTTTATGCATGTCAAAGCAGACATTGATATTATGTATTAAAATTGTGTTTCTGCTACATTGTGTAATTGAAAAGCTAACCTCAGATGTCTAATATTTGGAATATTAATTAATAAATCAAAAACTAGAATTTTCTATTGAAAAATCAATTAACACTAATCAACTGTTATATTATTAATTTTTAATTCATTTAGATTCAAGTCAATGTAGAGTAAACTGACTTAAAATAAGCATTTGATACTGCTGACCACAATACACTGATCCATAATTATTAAATTGATATAGGTGACGCTATTCGTCATTGCTTCATTCCTACCTGACCAATCGTACACGCATTTTACCTGCTTTTAATTTTAGAAATATGTACAGTTTTAGTATTCCTTTCAGTTCTAAAAATTACACAAATATCAGTTCAATATGCTTCTTGTCGAAACCATGTAATAAACTACTTAATTTTGATCCTATAATCAAATCGAAATGGTACTATGTAGGTATTTGATTAAGTGTACCCTGTAATATAAAATTGTTAATAAACATACAATTATCATGAGTTAAGCATTGAAATTCGCCGTACTTCTACCATTTACTGGTGTTGATAAATAAATAAATAATTAACTTCTTTTTAATTTCTGACACCATTATTTTTGAATGTACAGCTAAATATTGAAAATAATTTGATTAAAATTCCGTCAACAGTAAATGTTAATGGTTTACTTAATTTTTCGGTTTTTGTTTTGTTCGTTTGAAAAAATGGTTGAGAACTGAGAAAAATAACATTTCTAAAGTATCAACTTGAAGGAATGTCTAACATATGAAGTAAATAAAAGTAACTTGGGCTACTGTTACTAATACAAAGTGATAATATAAAAAAAAAAACCTCATTTTAAAACCAATATATTATTCGCTTAACTCAAAATTAAAAGTTTATGAAATATGAATTAAATTAGTTGAAATCTAAATATTATTTTTTTTTACTTTTTGGTATGTAATATTGATAGATAATAAGGTAATAAAATAGCAACCTGTTAAAAACGTTAAATGTTTATTGGTTGTCTTACTTCAATATTGCCATGAAAACTAACTATAAATTAAATAAAAGTTAACACTTGTTTAATAGATTTTTGTGTTTTAAAATAGTAGCTTAAGCGTTATAGATTCATAAAGCCAAGAAGACTGGCTAAGTTTTTCTAGATTAAATGGGAAAATGGCTATGATGAAAAGTACCTATGTTTTATTACCCATATTACCTACTTAACTTTCTTCATAATTCAAAAGAGTGTATCTTTATAGGCTATTAAATTAAAAATTTTAAGTTTTTATATATTAAACAGGTATTTTGCGATAATTTGACTGTATGAATGGAATAACTTTGGATTTTTACTATTTTTATTCATGCGAACATTTCAGTTTTTTTTATCCATAATAAAAGTATATGAAAGAATATGAATGTAAAGAATATCTCTTTTTAATTTTCTTATTTAAGTTAATCAATTTTTATCGATAGTTGAAGGCGTATTAACATTTAAAATTTAAAGTAACGAAGTGATGTCAATACATTGTTGTGGGATATCCCCGATTTTCTACTTCAGTATTTATAACAAAACAGATTTTTCAAAAAACATAATCATTTTTTAATTAATGAGTTAACAAAAAATTGCAGTTAACCTTTAAGAAAACTTAAAATTTAAAAATTATAAAATCATATAGATATAATTAGTTAATATTTTCACAATACAAATTTAATAGAATTTTCAGTTTTAAATAAAAAAATCAACACAAAATGTATACATCATTCAGTAATAAAACACGACTGTTAGATTATCATAAAACACTATATGTGTTATTTTAAAATAAATTAGAATAAAATATATTGCATGAAATTTATTATTAACTGTATTTTATAGTTTATATATAATATAAACTATATATATATATATACAGGGTGTAAACAGATCTATTTGACAAATGCAATAACTTTTTTTCTATTCATTTTTTTAAACTTTTTTCTTTTAATAAATACTAAGGCCTACAACAATATTGTCTTCTTATATTTTTTTTTCTTTTGAAACTCAAATTTTGAAAATTTAAAATTTAACTTCACCGTTTAAAAAAAATTCAAAATAGCCATTTTGTAAACCTGATTTAAAGAAAAATATTAGTGTTTAAAATTCTAATAAAGGTTGATCCATTTATTTTCTATGATTTTTTAAAGTTTGTGAAATAGTTAACAATTTTATTGTATACAACATAATATTATAACACATATTATTGTATAACACTATTAATTAAATGGCTGATCGAAATTTAATTTTTATTCAAAGATTTTTGTTATCGCTGACATCTTTTATCATTAAATTTATTTTTAATATTATGAGTCCAAGTCATATTTACGTAACATACATGTTGTACAAATAATCAGAATAACCATACAATTTTCAATTTGCTAATTTATAAAATGATTTAAACGAAATAAGTTTAAGATTCCATGGGTGTGATTTAAACATTAAGTTTTTGAGTTAATCAGTATTTATAATATCACTTAAGTCACAGTAGATCACAATTTCGCTATGTTTACGTTTTTTGGTACACTCGTCGTTTTAGTCGAATATTTTTAATCAAGTGTATGCTTTCATGGAAAAGTTAATCAAATCACCGACTTCTTGATAGACCCGTACAATATTAATTGTACAGTAATTTAAGTAATTTAATTCACATTTTCAAAAAGTTTAAAAAATCATGAGAAATAAATGACCTAACTTTAATAAGATATTTTAATATCATAATTTTTCTAAAAATCCGATCTAAAATGGCTATTTTTTTTTTTTTTTTTAAATGTTAAAATTGAATTTTAAATTTTCAAATTTGAGTTTCCAAAGTACAAAAAAAAATTTGAAATCGACAGTATTGTAGCGCAAGGGCTAAGTATTTATTTGAAAAAAAAAGTTTAAAAAAAATGAATAGAAAAAAAGTTATTGTACTTGTCAAATAGACCTGTTACAACATGTATATATATATATAAATATATATATATATATATATATATATATATATATATATATATATATATATATATATATATATATATATATATATATATATATATTTATATATATATATATGTGTATACCTATATGTATACAATAATAATATAACTAATTGTTTTGGCAAAAATCAAAATGAATATAAAATTAATAAATGAAATTTGATAAAAAAATAAACCCATTGTACAATAAGAATAAAAAATATTTTTCAAATTATTGTGTTAGTGAATATTGTTTAACGTTTTATTAAAATAATTATCTTATAATAATTATGATAATTTAGAACACTTTTGATTTACATTTTTATTTAAACTTAATTTAATAATTATTGTTTGTTAGGATTTAAACATTAAATCAAACCAATAAAGTATACAAAAATAATTGATATGAAGTTTTGTGTAAATATGTATGTTAGATACATCTTGAAAGAAATTATCATTAACCTACCAAATATTTCATATGTGAAAGACATAAAAAGCGAACTACTATTAGACGTTGAGTGAAGATAAAAGCTTCTATATACTTTATGTTTTTACTTTGCATTATTAATTTAAATTTAAATCTTTTTACAGTCTGAGCTAAGCAGAAAATAAATTGTACTATGAAATCTGATTTTCTTCCGTAGGCAGGTATATAATCACATTTCCATGTAGAAAAAATGATACGAAATTCCCAATTAATCATTTAAATTTCAAAAATATCATCTAGTTATTTGAACATATAAATATTAGGAACAAAATATTTTTTTCAATTTTCCCAAATTCAAAGAAAAAATATTAGAATGGAGTGAAAACGGTATAATAATGGTACTAGAATTTTTCCAACTATTTTTATTACCTATCAGTAACAATGTGAAACAAATTTAAAAGTATTTTTAAAGCACTTTTGAATTTAAGATATAATTTAAAAAAATTGAATAAAATATAGGATTTTTTACTTTTTTTAATATAGATAATTGTATTTACATTTTCATTTTTCAAGTTTTTCTTTAATTATAAGATGTTTGTACGTCTATAAACACCATTCGTAATCTCAACATTTTAGTTAATTATTGAAAATACTTAATTAATTAAATAAAATAAAAATTATTTGGTATTTTGCCTAAAATTATGTTTTATGGTTATGTTATTTATAAATATAATGAGAAAACTTCAATTGTATTCGGGTATGAATAGACACTTTTAATTTCTTATCATTGTATAATTTCATTATACTCGTAGTTCTTTTTCTTGATTTCTCAATGAAATATATTTTTATATGATTTGACAATGATTTATGAGAAATGATTTAAATTGTACAATAAAAACTAAGTAATTATAATAATATTGGTTTAAATTAATTTTTTGTCGCGTATTTCTTTCATTGTTAATGCACTTTTTTTTTTCATATAATAGATTAAATTATTTCAGACTAAAAACAATTCACTTTATATACTACAATACATTGCAATGATTACTTTAAGGATGTGTGCCTGCAGAGTACTTTTTTTTCGGGGATTCAAAAACTCAACAATGCAATTTACGGAAGCACGTTTTAATTGCGGTCTCCTGTGTATTTTAAAATACCCCTTTACCCTCATTGTTATATTACCTTATTAAAAAAAATACTACCATTTCTACTGCCGGGTGGAAGTGACGAATAATGGGTGCCCCCTCTAATGATCCCCTACACCCCTTATCCACGACGCCTACTTGTCTTTGTCCACGATGCGAGACAAATTGATTGCCAACAATATCTCAGGTGATTAACATTGTTTGCTGCTACATCCATACTCTGCCAAATTTTACTTCGCATACATTTATAAATTGGTTTACGTGAAAAGAACTGTGGGCAAGTACAATAACGTAACTGTGTGAAATTCAAACAACTATTGTACATTATTTATACATTGCGATGATATCTAGTGTTTTTTATTATTTTAATTTTAGACAGGCTACTGTCTACATATTTTGATTTTAACTTTTTTTTTTTTGTTCTGTCAGTTGTGTATTTTTCTCGATTGAATAGGTAAAACTGACATACGTACTATATAAAAAATTCGGAAGTGGCCCATAAAAATTAAATCATTGTTATAATTTTAAGTATAACACAATTTTTCAAAATAAAATTTAAATAATTTGTTGTATTTAATTATATTCCATGGTAAAATTATAAATTTTAAATTATACCCAACAATCACGAACACAATATTTTAGCTTATACTATGAATATTTCTCAGTTAATTATGTAAATTCTATCCATCAAGTGAATATATAAGTAAATTAATTAGCACACGAATTCAAAAATAAATGTACAGAAAAAATTTAGTTAACTTATATTTGTATTTAATGAACATTAGAAAATGAGGAAAGCTTTTTGCTTATGGATAATGGATCTAAAATTATTTATTTTAATGTCCACAATACACAATAATATACAATATACAATAATATTTTGTTTAACAAATAATTTTGTACTTTATATATTTCGTAATTAATAATAATTAAATGTAATATAATTAAAACATAACTACTATAGTTTGGCCATATGTGAATTTAATTTTAACTGTTATGATTTAATAAAATGAATAAAATGTCTTCTAATTAATTTGTTATACAATTTCATAACTTTGAATTAGAGTATACAATAGATTGTACAATAATATTTCTCTGCCTAATGAAATGAAGTATTAATTATTTTGTTTCATTCAATTTAGGTGGGTCAGGTATGGTATTGTAAATGAAAAATATAAAGGAAAACACCTGTGAAAAATTAAACAAAGGAAAAAGGTTTCATTGGCGACGAATGAGTAGTGGAGAGTGGCACGTAATAAGATATTTAATAATTTACTGTTAGGTAATTGTTATTTGCTTAATTATTATAACCAGTGACTGGAGTTAGTGATCTTAAAATTGATCTAGTCCGTTTCTTTAATAAAAACTCAACGTTGATAATTCATTCAGACTGTTAATTGTAAATAAAATAAAGAATTTTAAGTTTTCGATTTTCTATAGATAATTTTATTGCAAATGTGTGTTTATGTTTATTTTAACTACTTCTTTTTTTCTATTAATATAAAATAGATAAAAATTATTAAGGTATTCAGTCGTTTCTCTAGACTTAAAGTATAAGAAAAATATGACTGTAATTAAAGGTCTACCAGTAGCATAAATCTAGACTAAATAAATAATATTTAAGATTTTTTATGATTGGTGAATGCAAAATTAGAAAACCATTTTACGGTAAAAGGAAAAAAAATGGAATCGTAGACTTTTGAGATGGTTTAATCTCAATTAGTCTTCAAGGTACTGTGTGTAGGAGAAATTCACTCAGAAAAATCAATAACACTCTAAAAGTTAATTGACCGAGATGTTCATATAGTCAACATAAGTTCGGAAACTGTGTAATGGTCGACATCATCTTGGAGAAGTGTTGAGAACAGAATCATATGGGCTCCTTAAATGTACTTAATGATACTGATGATCTCTTTTCACTATTTTTGTTCAGTTTACTAAAGTCTCAGCGAGTATTGTATGTACCATCTATGTACTTCCCTAGTCTTGTCAAGTTTGATTTATGTACTGTTCACAATATGTGGTAAGAGTTTCAACGTAGGGCCAAGGGTGTATATTTCATTTTATTTATTATTGAACACATTACAGAGTAGGCACATAAAAATGTGTGTAAGAAGAATACAACTGATTATAGTTTTATTCATTGGACTTTAAAATCTGCTAACTTTGTTAATAATGAATATATATATATCATATCATGAATTCATTAATATTTATTTACTTTGTAACAGAACTATATTTCTGGGTGCAAAAATTACTCATATCCAAAAAGTATGAAATTTATAATAATTTTTGAAAAGCTCAAGTATAAATCAACCAATCATGTCCAGTGTTCACGTTTCACTTTTATGATACTCGTAGTATATTTATGAAGTTTTACATTCGTATACTCGTAGTATGTGATCAAGTTGATGCATTTGGTCCATTATGTAAAATTACTTTTAGAGATATAAACCGTGGTTTGTATTTTTACTTTTTAGTACCTGATTTTTGATCGAAAATTGGTTGCTAATAAAATCAAATGTATAATACGTCATACATAATTGTTAATTTATTTGCACATTTAATGCATATTAAATAGTTTTTAATTAAACCATGTAACAAGAGTTTAATTATTTTATACATTTATTCTTTTTATTATGTATACAGAACACACCTATCTAATTACTTATTTTAACTAATTGAGTGAAATATTTCTTTATTTTTTTTCTTCCTATTATTTTAAAATAAACAATACTTATTTATTTTAATCTTCAACTCTGGAAATTAATCTTCATAGGAATTTATGACAGTAAACGAATTACGTAAGATTTCATGTCAGGTGACCGGGCACACACATATTGTGCGCCGATTATTGGACACCCGTCGTTCCGGAAGAATAACCTTTTTTTTGTTATCTCATTTTTTTTTTTATTACATTTGAATTTCTGTTTCTATATTTATGCACCCAAGGGATGGCTTATCCAGTTCCTTGTTTTTATACATACTCAGTTATAATAATAAAATAACAAACGAATATGATGATTTTATTTGACATTGAGTTACTTAAAGGAGTAGTATAGTTTTAAAATCAAATAGGAAAAATATTTACCAAGCATTTTATTTTATTTTTTCAATAAACAAAAATGTACCTTAAGTATGTAAGTTATCAATTTGTAATTTCTTTTGGTTTTACAATCATGTTGATTATATATAATTAATACTTGTTAATAAAGTTAGTTGTCATTCAAAAGTCTCATAATATTACAGTTGATTTCATATTTTTATAATTTAGTCACATTATTAATGATAAAATGATTCTGGTAATCATTTGAAATATTTGCCAATTATTCAAAAAAGTGTAGCTTATATTCACAGTTAATTTATCCCCATTATTATTTTTCCGTATTTTATTCGATAAAAGTTTTAAATAGACATAATAGTTAACATATTTGAATTGTCGCTATTAATGCTGATTAAGTTGAGACTTGAGATAGTATCATGTTTTATATTCAGTTTACACTGACTTTGAACCACCGAAATGTTGTCTTCTCCGGGTTATCAAATATGACCTCTTTGTCACCTAATTCATGAGTCACTGATTAATTAATAATACAATTAAAAATTATCATAATTGATAATGGCTTATACCCGGTTTTACCTTATTAAGTAATAACAAAATTATGATGGCTGAACATTTTGAATTAAACCCTTAAGTAAACCAACGAGAAAAACCACGAAAAAAGAAAGATTGGGGTACGTAAAATAATTAGGGTAACACAAACAAATGTTTTAAATGTGAACGTAGTTACGTTGCAAAATACTCATTGGAAACACTTGATTAGGTAACTTTTATTTCATTAATATCGGTTTTACAATGTAACATAAGATTCTAAAATAAAATGCACTAACGTATAATAAAAAGGCTGAATTGTTTAAACTTACTGAAATTGAGAATACGTTCAAAAATATTTCTTTATTTTTACACGATCAATTATCAAACCTAAATATTAACAATTATGTTATTTACAAGACTGAAAAACGCGATTCTCCCGTTTATGTTGTTCAAACAAAAGCATCAAGGGATAAGTGAGATTTAAAAAATGACATCGATTGGAATTCAAACATTTTTTTTAAGCGTATTCAACTCAAAATCTTATATTATAATGATCTTATATGAAATGCAAAATTAGATGATTCTTATGAGTATTTTTAATTATACTTATTTTGACTATCATATTTGAATTTAAAAATTAATTTCGTATCCACACAATAGTTAACCACTCACATCTCTCGAATAAACCCAAAAGAAAATCTCCAGATCTTATCTCAATAAAATAGACAATATGACAATTATTTATCAAAGTGGCCTACCATAAGTGATTTATACCTACAATATATAAAATATATGGCTAGTATATAGTCCCAGTAACGATATAATAATAATAAAAAAAAACATTTAATCAGTATTTGGTTGATTTCAAAATAATAATTATAACTCGACCAGCTGAAATAGCATGTTAAATAACTGAAAAGTATCCTTTAATACCTACAATTATTTAGTATTTAATTTGAATAATGTAGTACAAAAAACTCCAATATCAGATCAAACCAATAAGAATTTTTAATGAACTCTAAAATTAAATTTAAAATGTTCTTATTCACATGCAAATATTCCAATTGAATTACAATACTAGTGAGTAAATCTATTCATTCAATTTATCATATAGGATAATTATACAAAATAAAAAATCTTTTTTTTTAATGCTTGATTTATAATAAAAGTATTGGAATATGTAATTAAATATAAACAAAATATTAAATTTAAAAATTAAAATAAATTAAACAATATTTTTATTTACGAATCACATAGGTAGTGTTTATTTTGAGCTAATAAATAATTTAATTGGCGTCTATATTTCCTGTTATTATTGATTATTAATTTTTATAACTAGTGCTGTTAGTTATAGTTCAATGAATAATTACAGACAAAAGTAGATAATCCAATTTTTTTTTTTTTTTTGTAAGCGTGTTTTAAATTTATTTCTATCTATAGTCCATTTAGTAAAAGCGCTTCACTCTTCCACATGAGCTATCGGCCACCGACATTAAACTAAATCAGTGGTGGCCAAACTACGGCCCGCGGGCCAAATCCGGCCCGCCGTCATTTAAAATCTGGCCCGCGAAAATATTCTACATTACAACACTTGTTTGTGTACGTAATATATAATATTTAATACTTACGTTGACCAAAAAAAAAAAAAAAATCTAAAAATTAAAAAATACTGTCTGTATACATTTTTCATAATATTTAATTCCATATCGTCATACCGTACCGTTGTTGTTGTTACAATTTCATTTAATAATATACATATATAAATCGCATTATCGTATTTTGTCATATTTTTGTACGATATGATGAGTGTTCAACGTAATATATTTGTGATCAAGTATTCTCGACGATGAAAATCAATAAAAGTAAAACTCGATCAGCTCACATTACGAATGAACATATCCATGCCGTTCGCCGTGTAAATTATACCAAATCAGAACCTAAAATTAATGCCATCTGTCAACAGAAACAAGCTCGTAATTCCCATTAACAAATCAGTACCTACGTTTTAATATATTTTTCGGAAGTGTAAACCGTTATGATTTTTTTTTTCATTTTTAGTAATAATTATTAAGTTAAGTGTTAACTAAAGCCATTGAACTGAGTGAGTACAATAAAAACGTCGTTGAATGTATAATTACATACCTACACCTGAAATTCTGATGACCTTAAAGTAAAATTTCACTTAATGGCCCGTGGTAAAAAATGTTTTTTTTTATGGCCCGCGGTAAAAAAAGTTTGGCCACCACTGAACTAAATTATGAAATTTTAATATTAAATGGAAACCACTAAATGTAATGGTGGCAGTATTTAAGTTTTACTTTGTCCAATCATGTTTTAAATGTATTTATAATATGACTTGATTTATTATATTCTAAGCCAGTAAATTTGTTAATGATGTTACATCTGATACCTAAATTTTATTTAGAACAAAGGGACATTTAGAAAACAATGTTGTTAATATTATATAGCATTGATTCCGAATTCCGATTATTAACTGTGGTCTGTGAAACGTATATAATATAGGTAGGTACTTCTCAAATCAAAATTAATTTCTTAGTAGAATGAATGGATGTCTCTAATAATTTATTTTGACAATGGGCAATAATAACTAGTATAATAAAGTAAGGATAACCAGCATAAGATTATCATTCATCAATTAATTTATTGTCGTATTTATTATTATTAGAAAATAAAAAAATGTTAATCAATTATAAACAAATAAATTTAAATTACTCAGTTAGCATACATTTATAATCAATATTAATGAGTTGTTTTTTCGCATCAATAGATTTTATGTTTTTTTTTTTTAAATTTTTTGATCTCACTGTTGTGCTGTTGATAGTCAGTTTCAGTGGACTAATTATTTTTTCCATAATTAACAAATTATCGTTTTGAGACTAAATATTAGAATATAAAAATAGCAAAAAAAAATCTATTGATCTACGGACGACGAACATACAAGTATGTGACTCAATAGTTATATTTTTGGAAAATTTGATGAGTGATTTTCAGTTATATTGGTTATGAACATTACACAAACTTCAATACCAATAACGTTGAGGTAAAGTTTTCCAACTTCAATAAAATCTATAACAAGTAGAGTGTTAACTCTAACGAATTATGTAATGTTATATTATTTCCGATTAGAAAAGTTTCTTACTTGCTTTATAAATCATTAGCAAAATAGTATTCAGTAAAATTGGGTAAACTTAACCACTACCAAAAAATAAAACAAAATCATTGTTGAACCTAATAAAAAAAAAAAATCCGTAAAATATAACTTGAACAGCATTATAGTATTATACACACTTATATATTTTTGATGTATACGGATTTTTTAGTTAAAAAATTTAGCAGTTTTTATAATAGCAGATCATTGAAAACTAGTCGTACACTTATGCGTCCGTACATATTTTATATGTAGTTAACACATACAACTATGATAATAATAATAGTTTTTGAAATATTTGATGTATCTGTCAATTTTGGATTTTCAAGAATATTTTCTAAAAGCTTATTGAGACAAAAAAAAAATACATTTTCTAATTTTATTGTTTATGTTTATACGACAAGTGTAAATCACTCGTGTTTTTAGTTTAAAGTAATTGTTTTACAACTATGTGTACTCTTTTTTTTTATGTACGATACCGTGTTTTCAGGAAGTAAAAGTTTTTGAAAGTTTCGCCCAGTTTGTTGGTACAGAAATTGCATTCATTCAGTACTATATGAAGGTCATTCTTTGAAACTCTTAATAGTTTTTTGAAGTATAAAGAAAACAACAAATTTCGTAAGATCGGTAAAATTTATCGTAAAGATTTTCACAAAATCTGTTTTATTGTTAAGCTAAAAATTTTAAAAATAGTGTTAAAAACTTTAAGTTTTTAGAAATTGTCAATAATAACACGTATTATACAGATTTCATAAAATTTTCCAGTTCAATTTTGTGTATGACTTAAGATGTAGAAAAAATGAAGTTTTTATTTAATTAACTTACAAATTTTATGTTCACTCAAAATTAATTTTCAACAAAAGATTCTTAAAGAATTTCATTGATATTAGCTGCCTGATTTATTTTTCATGAACATTTAATGTCTGTATTATGATTCAAATGATTGTTATAATGTTATTATGATAAAAGAAAGATTTTTTTTAATTTAATTTTTTTTGTTGAAGAATACGAGTACATCTAATGACGCGCTGGAGCGTTTATGGCTGTTACGGCGCTTGAACGAGTTTGCGTAGCGTCGTGGCATTGTACCCAATTTATAAATTTAAGATATAACAGTAATAGACATTTAATCGCTTGCCCTCCTCCTGATGAAATTTCAGATTTAAAACAATAATTAATTCTATAAAACCATTTGAAACCCTCCTATTTATTGTCCTAATTGCGAACGTTTTTCTCAAATGTTGAAAAAAAATTTAGTTAAAATTAAAATAATACCTTGATAATCCATCGAGTCCTGTTACCACCATCACAATTTCTGCAAATATTTACATGATAATATTGAAAAAATCGTATTGGTTTTAAAATAATAAGTATGTGTTTTTTTGTATGTACATACATATGTATATATTTTGTATGTATATATTTTATATTAATCATCACAATATCGAGTTGTAGACTTATTTCAGAAGTTTTATTCAATTAAATATATTAAATCAGAAATTTTATTTTATTCGTACTTGATTAAGATAAAATTTTTTATTTTCTAACATTTTTCCAGTATTTAGAAAGATCATAAAAAAAATTGAGTAAAAACGGTCGTAAACAAGTTTTACCAAATAGATTTTAGTCATAATTTCATAAGTTATGAATGTATATTGTTTTGAAATTTAAATAAGTACTATAATTTAATAAGTAAATACGTTTTGTATGTACGTCTACGGGTTGCAGTAATTTTATACGGTTTACGTAAATTATTTTTAATTATTTTTTTATAGTTTTTTAATTTGTTGTTGATACCATTAGATTAAAATATTTTAATATGTTTGCGTTTATAAGTATCGAAAAAATCCAAAGTTTCAGGAATAAATGGATTCACTTAGAGTTTATTTAATTGTTTCATAATTAATGTAATAAATTTATTTTATTGAAAGAGTATATCACTTAATACTTTTTCCCTAATCACGGACTGGAAAGTTTTATTTGCTTGGGTACTATCCAAGTAATATTTTATAAGCACTATGTATCCAAATATTGAGATTGCAGAAGAAACTTAAATAATTTATTTATTTGTTTAATTTTACTGCTACCAATTTGTGAGGCGGAGTAGTTTTATGAATATTAAAGAACGTTTTTCATTAAAATTATCAGTTTGAATCATAACGAAGGTACTATGGATATAATTTAGCGAACTTGAATAACACGTTAATCTCGTGGAACACCGTTAACACCTTTGTCGTGGAAAATCAGTGGAGTGCCTGAAACAAAGATAAAATGTTATTATTACTTAAATATAATTTAGTATTTCTAGGAAAAAAAAGAAAAAATGGAACTTTTTTTAAATATAACATAAATATATACATATATTTTTATAATATTGTTCAAACAATTGAGTTTTATTTTAATTACGAACAAAAATAACTTTCGTAATTAGAATATGAACAATTTATCCTCATAGGTACGTTTTTAGTGCCATATCGTTTGTATGTATGTACAAATAAAAATAATTACAACACTGTTTAGAGTATTGTTCTTTTTTTCGCATGTGCGGTTATACAATGATACTGACAAATTAATTTTTACGTTTGATTTTGAATTTTATATGGAAACATATGGAGTCCTTCTGACGTGTGATTTCAGTAAAAATAATTTTGCGTGTATTGCCATATTTTCTTTGGACACAATTAATTGAAGCGAATTCCAAATTATCCGATTACATTTAGTTTTTGGTACAGTTGGTTTATCCTATCGGATTCGGAAATCTCTAAATTTGTTCTAACATTAGTAGTATATAAGTAGTAAACAAACAACAGTCAAAGATTAAGTTGCTTCAAATTTAATATTTTATAATAAAATCATTGATTGTGGATGTATTTTTATTATAAATATAAAAATAATAAAAAGTATGATTTATACTTTTGTAGAAATTATCGTAAAAAAATGTATTTTTAGATTAAATATAATAGTTATTTGACTATTTATACTATAGAACTTTTAAACTGAGTAGTAGATTTTCAAAGTTTTTTATGAGTGATATCAATAAAAATAATGCGTTTATATTTTTTCATTTAAATTGATCTATTTGAATAATTTTCATTACTTAGTATCTATTTAAGACTTTTTTATTGGGGTTATATTTTACCGTAGAAAAATTGATTTTTTAAAACTAAAGTAAATAAATTACACTTTAAAAATTTATAAAAGTGATGAGAACTTTACGCACCTATTATTGTTATGAAATATTACAATTTTATGGAAATATTATCTAGAACTATAATAACTATATTTTCAATAATAATCTGTAGTTACATATTTTAGTTTAACGTACGAGCGAAAACGGAAAACGAACATATATGTGAATTGAACATTACGAAATTAATTAATGTCTAATTTACGTCGATTGTACGTTTTATGAAACAATTTATGAACGACTAATAACTACTCGTGTACTCATAATATTGATGATTACGAAATATTTTAGTGGTTTTGTCAGTTGTATTTCTTCTATTGTATTTACGTACGATAAACTGGTCAATTTATCGACAATCGTATACAACCGTTTGTCAGTATTTAAAATTAATTCGGAATTACAATATTCGATCGATGCAATGGCAACACAGTCTTACAGGCGTTAACGGAGTTATGTTTGTATAGGTCCTCTAATGATGACGACCGAAATGAGCGCTTACACAAGACAACATAAAAAATAGAAATAAAGCATATTACAATTTACAATACTGGCGCCGAGAAGCACGCATGAATGGCCGCTTTTTATGCATACGTCCGCGTGTGTTCGTCAAAGGATCCGCACTACACTTCAAAGCGTATATAAGCGTCGCGAGAGAGGGAAAAAAACTGTTACCCGCACAGCGCGGCCGCGCGTCCCCGTGTCAACATCGGAGAAACTGATAATATGGGAAATTCAATGATGCTTGCCGGCGCGGCGCGAGGCTGTGGTGAGCGGGCCACCTATATCGTTGTTGTTGATTAAATTGCTCTATATATTTCATTGTGTCTTCGCTCCCTAGTCCCCCGATATTTTCCACGCGTGAACCGATTCTACGGCGGAAGAGTTTCAACCGAGTTATACGAAATGAAAAAAGACTCTGGAAATAATTTTTGATCTCCGGGGAAAATAAATTGGAAGACTTTAAAACGACGCAAGAGAAAAGGAAAAAAATGGAACGTTTTACCAAAACTCGGTTGTCAAATCCGTATATGGTATGTAATAAAGATGAAAACACGAAATCGTGGTGAAAAACTATTGACAATAACGTATCGGAATAACAGTCAGTGTACATCGTACGTGAATTAAATTGTATAAACAAATACTTTCGTAGGAGTGGCATGCAGCATTTTGATTTTTAATAACTCTAAAACAATTATCACGAGTATATGATTTGATCCCGTGCACGAATCACGTCTCGTCAAACGTATTAATATTGCCACATGGTTCTATTATCAACACATCGTCTACTTCTTGTATTTAATAATCATTCAATAATTATGACGAGTCGATTATGATAAACGATAAACCGTTTGAATATTGAGATTTGAGGTGATATTTAATTACTATTCGTCTAAATAAATACGAGGTGTAGTTTGCCTTTTTTTATTGATTTAATATTTATTTATATGAATTATATATCTGTTTATTACTTCAACCATCGATATTTATATTAAAATGTGTATTTCAACGGTCGACTAGTAAAAAAGTATGTATGTTCAAGATAACATAAGCATTCAGTTACACGTATTTTTTAGTCTTTTGAATTGTATACATATCAAAAACAAATGAGTTATATTTTAAAATATTACACATTATATTTACATACGCACTTATACTTTTATATTGAAAATTACATATTATAATGCAATAAATATTAAATAAATCATATTTTATATTAATAATAATAATCCGAATAATAATTGTATTGTAAATTTTCATTACAGCCAAAAAATATATTTTGTATAGTTATTAAATAAGTACATCTGTATACTAAAATTATAATTAAATCAAACGTAGCAATTAAAATACAATACAATTTTAATAACGAATGTATAGTTATTTAGTAAAAAAATATTCCATCTGAAAAATTATGACTATGAATGTTTTCAACAGTGTATAAATTAATAAACTAAATAATATTGTGTACCTAGAACCTAACGTTCCTAGAATCATATTAATGGCAAATATCCAGTTTGAGTATCATTTAATTTTTATCCTAAATGAATTAGTGACTGATTTCGGTCTAAACATAACTGAAACTTGAGAATAAAAATCTGTTATTTGAGAAAGTAGACTATAAGGTATGCATTTAGTGCGCGTATTGTAAAATTAGTTTGGTAGCTATCGAAACAACAACTCAATCAGAACAAAAATTAAACTATTATTTCGTGTGTTTATTATAATGTAAATTCTGATTGTCTTATTGAAAAAATTAATCGAAAAAAATACGCTGAAAACCTACCGGTAGAACTTAATTGAAAATTTCACTCTCGAACATTGCCTAAAAACTTAATGAGACTTTCAAAAATAGTGTAAGATTAAAATATTGTCTAAGCTTTCAAAGTTATTAAAACAATTTATATTTGCTAAGGTAGAAAATCTATATTTATCCGTTATATTGTCACTTATAATTTATAATTAATAATAGTTTAATAAAACTGTAAAGTTATTTCGAGACGCATGAATTAATTTTATTAATTTTGTCAAATTAAATACAAAAATACTTTACTGCTTTTATCGTGTTAATTTGTAGTTTGCTTTATTCCTTAATTTCATTTGTGCATTATTTCCCTATCATTAATTCGTGCATACTTGTAAGTGAACTGAGTGATGTGCTATAGGAAAGATTCCTTGGAGAAATAAAATTCCCAAGAAGAACCAACTTATCTACTTCCCTCCCTGTACCAAAGAAAAAATTACAGGATGTAATGAGATGGGCATGTATTAAAGTATAACCTATTACGTATATACACAGGACACACATATTAAAAACTTATGATTTTATGTCTTTAAAGTTGTGGTCGGTTGGTTTAGCATTAAGTATAGTATAGAATTATTTCAGTGGAGTGATGCGAATGCGGTTCTGCGCCTGTCAGTGCAATTCAGAAAAAAAAAGGAAGGGATTATAGTATTTTATACTAGAATGGACCAAAAGCTCATGAAGTTGGACGGGCGTGATATTTTATCCAACTCGTGAATATAAGTCATTAATTCAACAATTTAACTATTGATGGAAATATTTTCCATTATAAACTTGCTAGATTCCACTGCTGTTTTAAAACTATTTAGAAATTACTAAATTTTAGAAAAACTCAAGAATATAATGATTACAGAAGTTCGTAATTCATCATTTTGCTTTATTGAAAGATATTGGTGGAAGGTGTATAGTATAATATATAATATGTGGTAGACCATGTTCACGATAGGATATTATCATGTATGATATTGCCATTATTGAAATTTTAATTGAAAATTTTCCAAACATTTTTTTCAATTAAAATTATAAAATTTAATGAATTATTTTAATATTTTTAAAATAGTGATTGGTTAATGGTACTATTTTTTTCAACTTTCTGGTATCTAGTTGATTTTTGAAAAACATTACCTTCTAAAACTTAAACAACTACACAATGATTAGAAAATCCCAAGAGAACAGGTTAAATTTAGAAATGAAAAAGGAATAAGTGCTTGCATTCAAAATCCTAGGAGAATCGAGATTTTCAAGGAAACTTAAAACTAGTACAAAATGTAAAATCTCTCTGGTGAATACAAAATTGTTAGGGAGCCAAAGACTTACGAAAAAATTTCACCGTCTAGAAATCAGTCATATTCGTAGATATAAGATACTTAAAAATCATCGTTTCTCAATATTTTTGGGTCATAAAGAAAGTAACTTGTTTGTTGTCAATAATAAACTCCAACAAGAATCAGTTTTAACGCAAATTTTATTCAATTTGAATTTATACGATTTTTCAAAAACTAAAGAAATTAAGTTTTAATTCACGGACGATAATGTTTAAAAATGGCATGTTAGGATAAAGACTTATAGAGGGGTGTCAAAGTATTGATTATATTTGAATACTGTGAATATATTTACACATCTTGATTGAGGACAAACCACGCAAAGACTATGTTATGCTAGCACATACATTTTATCTAAACAATGGGAAGATACACGAAGAGTTATATGTATGTTGCATAATTACGGTGTACACAATTTTAAACACAATTAGTATCACAAATAAAACACAATTTTATATCAAAGTGATGAGTAGTGATAATACGATGGTTTGCACGGTCATGCTTAAAAATATAATATGGATTGATTAAGAATGAAATTACGGTCACGGATTAATTAGATGCTGAGTCTTGACGGTATTCTATTCTATTAGCTAGAAAGCTAATTCCAAAACGTTAAGAGTAATTTCGATATCGTTAATATAAAGCAAAGCCGAATATGGAGCTCCGGTATGGTTTAATACCATTGACGCGAATAAAATTTATGTCGTTGCAATAATGGCTACCTATGTTCACGAAAATTGTAAGCTACAAGTTGCAAAGAAAGTAAAACACATTAAAACGATTAAAAAACAGGAAGGTAGGAAATGATTAGTGTTACGGAGAATTTAAAAAGATGTGCCCGAGTTCCGATTAAAATCGAAAAAGCCACCCCAAGCATCCGCCAAAGAACTGATGAAAGCAGAAGTAGGTAAGTACTGCTTATTAATATAGAGAATGCACTGATTATTTTATATCTAAAAAAACATAGTTTTGGATCTAAAGTCTAAATTAGGTGAGAACATAAAGCCTACAATTTTTAAATAATTTCTTTTATATTACAATTGCTATTATTATTATTTGTTCATAATTATATTTTTTTGTAGACTATTACCATATTTCAATTTTATATAATAATTTAAAAAAGAAAAAAGTACTAAGTGATGAGATAAGTTATTTGATTTTTTATTCTACGACTGACAATAATTAATAGAACAAAAAAAATAATTGAACGAGATATACAAAAATAAAGTATACATTTTTCAATAATTTTAATTTTTCTTATGTACTCGTAGTTTGGTAGAGATAAATTACGATTTTTTAAAAAGACTCATTGCTTCATAGTTATCAGTCACAAAATTTCGAAATCAGATTCTGATGGATCTCATTCGAAGAGTAATAGGATGGAAACTGCTTAGGCACGAGTGGTCTGTATTAAATCATCATTCAATCGGCTTTGATCACATGGCGGTGAATTGGTATATGATTCATAAACGGAAACTTCTTAATAGCGCAGCGTGTTACAGTAATAACGAAGGGCAAATAAAAAATTAAATAATAATAGTGTCAGATGAGGAAATGTTGTTAGAGTATCATAGGGATTCATGTGTCAATACCAGAGGCATAGAATTGGCCAAGACATGTGCATTTAACAAAATAACTTCTTTTACATATTTTGGATACAATTATTCACATTATAATCTACATAACAAATTATAACTGTTATCAATTTATTAATTATTATATCAATTCAACCGTTAATTTTCTAATTTATTTAACAAGTTTCATTGTTTAATATTTATCGTGTTGTTATAAGTTGAATGTTGATTTGTTAGTCATACATATACAGGGATTTCCTTAAGGCAGGACGAGAGAGGCCCACGCCCCGGGCTCCGCGCTCTCGCCACTGTTAGACAGGCCCCGCTTTCATAAATTCAATAAAAAGGGTAAAGTTGATGAGCAAAAAAAAATTAGAAATAATTTTTTTTTTTTCGTAGAGAATTGTTGAATGGAACACAATAAAATGTTATAAAATTATTTATATTTTATAATAATATTTAATTATTTTTTCTTTTAATACATTAGGCACTATATTTGGGTAGGTACTACAAATATAGTTACTATAATTGTTAAGACTATTTGCGCACATTTGAGTTTAAAATTTGGGATCTATAATTGCAACCAACGATAGTGACACTTTAGACATTTTGGGCCCCGAAATTTTACTCTGCCCGGAGCCCCGTAAATCATCGGGATTGTACATATAATTGAATAAATTCATATTCATATTTTATATGAAATTAAGAATATTTCATATTCGATATTTTCATAATAAGCGTTTTTGATATTAAGCCATTAATCCAAAAATATTGAAATTTTCACAAAACATCAACATAATCTTAATACGTGTCGAAAAAAGTTTCAAAAACATTTTACTGTTTTTGGGATATCGGGATACATATAAAACTTTTAAATTATTCAAAATATATCGTTTTTTGTAAGTTTTTATTTAATACAACTTTAAATATTTGATGTAAAAAACCTGAAACTTTAATATCATCTTATTCATATCCTCAACTTATATTATTGGATAAATTTCAAAAATTGATAGTCAGAATCGTTTTCATACGCATTTAAAGTTCAAATTTTGATGAAAAACATTAAGCACTCATAAATTAGTTTTCTTTGACCAATAGATTCTCCACAAATATACCTATCTGGGGTTCAAGTTTCACAAAGATAAACTCATCAGACTATTTCCTACACGGGTTTAAAATTGAAATTATGACTTAAATAACTCTTTTTACGTAAAATTTCAGGTTGATTTTTAAAATAAAATTTACAATTCTGGTTATTAGATCAAAAATTTTTTATACAAGCTTCTTTAAATGTAGCCTTAGCTTTGTTTATATTTTTATGGTAATTGGATGCGTTAATTTTCCTTATGTAAGTCACAAATTTTCATTCTTACATGGAAAATAATTTTCTCGATTTTGATCCATAAAAATGTGGTTATAAAAAAAAAATGAATAAATAAAAAAAAACATTATTGTAAAATATATACATTCTTCGCTTCGCTCAAAATCTAAAAGAAAATGGTGGTTTTGTTTTATTTTTTCTAGATACATTTCAAAATGATTAATATTCAATTTAATTAACTCAGAACAAAAAGAATAGATTCAATATACTTAATTATTTTTGGAAAAACCACAACATAAGTTAATTAGCTTAGTTAGTAGTTAGTCACTAAAACCCTGAACATTTCTGAAAGAAACTATCCTTATATTTAAAATAAATAATTCAAACAGCATTAGCTCGTTCTCGCCACCAGAGTAATTAATTAACTTTCATTTTTGAATAGGGACAATTTTTCTGTATTTTTTTTCAAAATTATACATCACACATAATAAATAATGCATATATTTATGTTTTAGAATAATGTTTAGGAATAAATATCAAGTTTTTGAATATTATTTCATGTAAAAACGAAATTTTTTCTTGTGAGCTATTTTTGCCACATTCAGTTTAAACTTTTGTTTTATTATATTTTTTGAAGTTAAACTCGTACTAAAATATATTTCAATACTTACATACTTAATTAAACAAATTCTTTTTTTTTTTAATAGAATTATGTGTTCGAAAAAAATAACATTTTATAAAATTATTTTGCTGCATTCTGAAATTTGAAAGGTATATTTATATATTAAAAACAGACTACTACTATTATGGTAAAATAAGCATTCATTGTTGTAGGTACGCAAACATATTATAAAAAAACGTTTTAAGTAAATAAGTATAATGTACATAACGATTATGTTGATATTAAATATTTTTGATAGCCCCACAACTTCACTTACGTATTTTCCAATACTTATAATTAGGTATTATGTCATTAATTCACCTAAGTCATAAGCTAAATATTTTTTTATCAAAATTATTTTAAACGACATATTGGTATTCTTATTGGTCTCGTATTTTATTGTTGTATTACGTTTAATTTAATATTGCATTGTAACAATAAACAATAAATAAGAATTGATTAAGTTAAGTAAAGCAGAATCAAATACTTTTAAGCTGCTGAAAATTTCAAATTTGACATTTCAAGCTTCTAAAGTTACTTTCATAAACCCTGGGTATTTTCGCTCCTCGGACTAAATAATGAGGATTGGTGTATTGGAAATATATTATTAGAAATTAATTAAAAAAAAAAAAAAACGATTGATTAAAGTTAATAAAATTACTCAATTGAAATTTAAAAAAAATGTTAACTAATAAAATGGTTTTAAACAAAAGTACACATTTTCTCTTCGAAGTTTTGTATTATGTTCCAAATTATCAATTATAATTATATACGGTAAAATAAAAATATGTATATTTTTATTTAAACATTTGGCTCCATCGAGATAAGTCAATATAATACAATTTTCCCTATTGGTAATATATTAATGGGATTGTTGAATGATTCAAATAACTCAACATTTCGTAATAACACTATACATGAAAGTATTGGTTGAAAATAGCTTGATAATATTGTAAAGTAAGACCATTCATTGTCATCAGTGTTAGCTAGTAGGTACAATAACAGTAGAAAACAAGCGAGATTTTGATTGAAGAAATGATAGAAAGATTTATTTTCATTACATAATTTGATGCAAGTTAATTATACTACGAAGGTGTTTTAACAAAATTTTAATTTTTGTGAAGAGATTGGTACATTTTGAGTTTTAAATATTATGGTGCACGTTCATATTGTTTGTTACTCAATTTAAGTAATTTTATTATGCTTAATAAAATCATTGCAATAAAATAAACAATGATTTAGTTTTAATTGCGGACTGTAACAAAATAATATGATAGTTATAGATATCAGTCAGATAACTTGGTATGAATAAAGTATGAATTTCAATGAAATGGAAGATAAAAATAAACAATTAATGATGTAAATTTTATTAAGGGTCTTAAAATTTATTGAAAATTATAAAATATATAATCATCGTCACAATGTTTCTGTTAACTTAAAAAAATTATCTGTAAACATGAATTGTTAAATTACTAAACACATTGCGACGTGTTGCCGGGTGTGGTCTCAACATATGTGCATTTCCGGTCATGACCGGCTACAAATCGTCATACAAAGAGGAATTCCCCTACTTGATGACACGCATTTTCTTCACATAACTGAGGGATTTATCGATTTGTGATGATGGCGGAGATAGAGTGAAAGTGTATCGGCGGATCCTCCCAAAAACTATAACTCATATTTTAGCAAACAAAAAAACTGTACCCTAAAGTAATAAATAAAGAGTGTGGGTTTGTGAAAATAATACATGCGGAAATGGTTTTTGAAATGTAAAAGAAACCGAGTGGAAAATATTTTCAGAGAAAAGTATTTGGCATTTTGAGATTGCTTTAAATGTGATTTGAACGAAATGGAGTGTCCAAAAGTCAATGTCGATGTGCTTTGTTCGCTGTAGTTAGGAATAATATTTTTTATCTAATTTATTTATTTCGTAATGTACCGCAGGTTTTTTTTTAAATTTAAATATTTCAACATACTCACTTAACTTGAAAATAGAAAAATGGAATACATAAGATTTATATTAGTTCTTAACATTTTTTCACCACGACAATAAATAATCTATAGTTCTACATACTTAAACTTCGCCAGAAACAATGTCTAGGTGATTCGAATTTTTTCTTCGTTATAAAAAACATTACAAGAATTTTTCGTGTCGAAAATAAAAACAACTAATTATGAACATATACAAGAAAAATCGGCCCTTTTATTAGAAAAATAAAATACTGAACAATGGCAATGAAAGTTTGTCATTTCGCCTTTCTGGGAAGATAATGGCGATGAATGAAGGTACCTTGGGTATTGGGTATTGAGTAAGCCAATTTGACAGATGTATTATAATTATTGATTTACTTTATATTTGGATAGGTTTAGAAAGTTGAGTTTAGCTATTCAGTAATTAGTATACGACGATGTTTGATGGTAAAATATGTGTGTGTGTGTGTGTGTGTGTGTGTGTGTGTGTGTGTGTGTGTGTGTGTGTGTGTGTGTGTGTGTGTGTGTGTGTGTGTGTGTGTGTGTGTCTGAATACTTTCTCATGAACTAAATTTTTAAGAAAACATATTGTTTAGTATTATTGTTATCTATTTGATTTTTAAAATCTTAAGTTTATTTTAATGGAAATTACAATTAGTGATTTACGAAAGATTGTTTATAAATAGATTTTAAATGTTGATATTCAAATTTTTTGTTTTCGATTTATAGTTTGAGTTAGCTGAGTACTCCGCAAGAATGAACTGCCACTATTTTGTTTTATGAAAATATTTAATGTAAACCTTTTAAGCTTTTAGACGAAAAAAGGTTTGAGGTATCAATATAAACCACATTAAAAATATTTTCTTTTTTAATACTAAGTTACAATAATTTTTTTATTCAAGAAAACAAAAAACTTAAAAATCATGTGGTTTAAAATAACAATAATTTTTGTATTGTAAAAATGTATATTTAGTGTTTTAAATTTATGTATTATATAAGGTTACTATGGCGTGTACATGCTTAAAAAATCATTTTGTTTATGTTCAGTAAAACTTGTGCTTGATCAATCATTTCTAATATAAAATAAGGTCGCATGCAAAAAAAATTTTAAAGCTTTTGTAAGGTCAATAGATTTCAATACTTCATTGTATTTTCTAGACTAAAGATGTAGTATATTATGCAACATATTTTAAACTTTTTATTGTAAAATCATATTCATGTATAATTTATGATCGTTTCTGATTTGTGCATAAATATATTGAAATTCTTAGTTATGAAATAGTCGACAATTATTTATCAAATATATAATAAAATATTCTTTATATATTTATATATTTATCGACTGCTAAAAAGCCGATCGCCTTTGTTTTCAAATCAACGCGAAATTTGTTTGTATGTTGAATATTATATGATCATTTATACCTTTATTTTTTATTTTTTATTATTTCAAAGACTGTTATTAATATCTTATTATACGATAAATGGATTCATTATACAAAGAATACAAATATAAGTCAACAATTTATTTATTTTCATTTTACAAGTATATTTGTTGTTTTTCTTTCATTTAATGAGTTGTGTTTCGGAAAATATCAGTGATGAATGGGAATAATGTTTTTATGCCATATTTTATACTACTGTCATCACAAATATTTGTTTTTATTTCAGCTTCACGGCACTTATGTTATAAATGCCATACACACATATGACGTCTCTAACATTGAAATCAATAAAAATATTTATGACTGCCCGATTTTTTGAAAACAAACGTTCAATACAATTTACATTAATTTACAGTAGTCACACATTTTTACGACGGCACGTCATTTGCATCATAAGTACCTATACATGCCTAACATAATATTACGTTACAAAATAATAAAATACGTAAATTGTAACAGTATTCAACGTGTACCTTACAATTTTATAATATTAGTTATAATATAATTTAAGTTATTATAACTATTAGTTATAATATAATTTTACTATTAATAATATAATAAGCATCTACTTGTCCCAAAATAAAACATATTATTTTTCCGTAAAATTTTTACGTCTTAACTAGTCATAGCAAAATATTCCGTGAACTTAAAACAGATGTGTAACATTCAAATGAAATAACACATTAGGTGACATCAAGTTAAAATTGCGGCCCGGATATATGCAATGTGCGTGCGAGTTACGTGCCGCATTTATAAGTTGCATGGACGAATCGCAATCACCTAATCACTGAGTAGGTAGCCGTAGCGGACGTTTGTCCAGTTGTCTCACAATAATAGGGTTTTGCACGAGATTTGTGACCTTTGTGCTCCCGTTTGTTGATACTGTGCCGAATGTTCAAAACTTCAATTAAACTTTTCCGCTTTTATTTAGATCTGCAACCTATACTGTTTGAGTGATTTTTCACAGTTAATTGATAAATTGAGCTATGTTGTATGTTGGAGGTTCCCAACAGCAGTTCCCAAAGTCTCTGATAGGGGATGGCCTCGAAGGTGAGATTGTGAAACGACCGAGAGAAGTTTTCAAAGTGAATGAATACAGCGTTTTATTCGTTTTATAATACATTAACAGAGAAGATTATATCAATAATAATCATTCGAACCAAACTCGTATAACACCTCGTCATATAATCGACCCGCAACTTGTACGTGCCTCGTATACTCGGACCACAGCTCGTATGTTTTCCGAGTATGAACAATACGCCAGGCCGCAACTCAACTACAAAAATTATATTGTGGCGTTACGTCTTGAAATACGTTAGTATCGTTTGTACGTCGTATGTGACTAAAACACTTATTATACTTATGTAAACAAAAAAAAAAAATCAAAAAACAAAATAAGAAGTAAATTTTAATTTTATTATCATATATGTATTACCTGCCATACATTGATATTCAGGCTAAAGTTTTAAAACAGATGTTTAAAATAGTGTGATAAAAAAATAAGAGCATATAAAACTTTTTTTATCACACAACTAACAAAATTATGACACCGGAACTGTAATATTACCTTTGTTTTGAAAGAACGGAGTTTTAAAACGATCTACACAATTTTTTATTTTGTTGGATTAGTATATTATTTTTTAGAAGTATAAAAGTTAAAATTCACATAAAAAGTGTGTTAAATTTACGATAGACAATACGCTTAATGATATCAAATTCAAATATTATTCTACAAGCTGAAATAATAAAGTCTTGGAAAGAAAAATAACTATGATATTTATAAAATGAATTTTCCATGAACAAAATATTTTTATATTGCGAATAATACATTTATATCACTAAAATAGTAAAATAAATTATTTTTCGTTTACTATAAAGAATAAATAACTTTCAATAATATTTTGGTTTAGACGGTTTAGTAATGAATTTTTCAAATCTTGAAATAATTGATAAAGACGAAATTATGTCATTATTCCAATTTTACACTGGTATTAAAATTAATGTGTACCATATTAATCAGCTTTATTTAATTTCTCAAAGACTTCATAAGTAAGACATTTTCTTCAATTTGTTTTTTGTTAATTATAAATTAATAATCGGTTGATTATTATTGCGCTGTTTTCAATCCATTTATTTTGTTAACGGGAAACGTCCATTGTATTTTAATTAATTTTTCCATGCGATTTTGCATAATATTTAAGATGAATAATTTTTCTTAATGAGCTAAGTAATTATTATTGATAATATATATTTAATGTAGGTGTGTAATTCTTGTTACGTTAATAACACAAGTGGAAATAAACTAGCTATAAGTCCAATAAATACATATCTGATAATCAAATTATTATTGCACATATAAATCGCATTATTCAATTATCACACAAAATATATATCGTGAGAATTGTACCACATAAAATCGATAGGTGTGTACCATCTTGGGATAAGTTATTTACAACGTCTGTGCATTGTCGATTTAAATTTAAAACAGATGACCACGTTTGAATTCTAAAACAATTTTTAGTGTTCCCCAGCGGACAAAAGTAATTGATAATTTAATTTTAAAAGAATTCAAAACCTTATACTACATTATTGGAACAAATTTGAAAATGTTTTTTGACTCATGTTATTAAAAAAAAAAAAAAAAAAGAACTATAATAATATTCAATTGGATAATTTGTAAAAATAATTTTAAATACTTAGACACCACAAAACTTACAGAAACATGTTTTTTCTTTGATTAAAAATTTTAAAAATACATTGGGGACTTAAATAAAATCTTTTTCTTAGAAAATGAAATCATATATTTTATGAAATAATAATAAAAAAAAATCTGCTACGTTTTTTACGCAGAGAGAGTGATTTGGTCATAAAAAAACATTTGAAACATTTTAGTTAACCGTTTTAAAAAATGTGAAAATAAGTTTGTGAATGTTGTGTATGAGTACCTAACCTGGTATAAAATATACAGTCTTGAAATCAGAAATGAAACATTTCGTTAAAACGTAATACGTAATAAGAAAATATAATATTTTATTACCTATTTTTCGTAGTAGTAGTCATTTGAGCAGTAATTTAATCTTTAAATATATATTGAATATGATTAATCAGGCTATATTTATGAAAGATAAGCATAGATCCCGTTTTAAACTTCACAATCTAATGTTCAGCATAGAGTAAAGAATATAAGGTATTTATGAAATTCGAGTTTTTCTATAATTTACCTTGATCATTGAACTTAGAATCTGAAACTTGTTTTCTGGTCTCCATAATATGCTTCACCCTTTTAATGGAAATATACTGGTAAATTGAGTTTTCAGATACTAATCCATTCTCATGGATTGAAAATATTAACTTATTGCCAATGACTTCATTTTTTTCTGAAGTTTTATCATTAATAGGATCTGTTGTGTTTCATAACTGTCTGCACTTGAGCCATAAATCAAATATTAAACACGTATAAAAATAATTCCACGAGATGATCATTAAAAAATTTGGAACAAAATAGAAAAAAAATCTAAAATACTATGATTATAGTATAAAACGTATTTGAGCGTGAATAAAATTAAACGTTAATACGATAAAACTCTTTTAAAAAAGGGACATACAAAAATATTTTTAATGACTGTATTTAACTAATGTATAATAAATAATACTGAAAGATATGGTTTTCCATTAGCATTTAGCAACGGAATTTTTTAGCTCGTTGCAATGAGTTTTTTTAGTTAAAGCAGCTCTTGAATGATAATTCCAACGTGTATTGCATTGATTTGGTAATTTAAATCCTTGCTCTCTTAATCAAACACTTCTTTTGGAGGATCTGCTAAAAAATTTATGAAACATAGTCAGGTTTTTTATAAATAATTTAACATCTTTTATTGATTTTGCGCCATGAAGTAGAACTAAATTCAATTGATGAGCGTAACAATGTATAAAAATAGCCATTGGATAAATATTTTGTATTTATTTAAAATAATATCAATAATATCTGACATATTACGTTTTAAATATATATAACTCAATCAAAAAAATAATAATAAACATTACAATACACATATTGTAAATAAGGCCTTAAGCCACAGTCCGAATGCAATAAAATAATTCAAATATTACGTTGAGACATGTCGCTTCCATACATATAATTTTGGTAATACCCCACTACGTCTCCCGTTTACCATGTCATAAGGCCGTCATCAATAGAGAGACACAATTCAATATGTCTCGACCGATTGGACGGTGACGAAGAAACAGCGATTACGGTATAGATAAGATATAAATCAAATTGTACATAATATAATCACACTCGTTACTTACACAGACACTGTAGAGACGAACTAGAATAAATATTTTATTTATAAAATTATGAAGAATTAAAATAATTGTGAGTATAAAAGCATACAATAAACAACTATTTTTTTTAAATTAAATTATTTGATATTTTTTGGGTAGAAAATGTTTCATTGTCTTGTAGACAATGTCTACCCAAACTAATACCTACCATAGTTCATATTTAATGTTTAGTATTTATTTCAAGATATTATGTTTCTCAACTATCATCTTTAAAATTGAAATGTCTATACATATATCTCTTTTACATAATTACAAATAAAAAAAAGTTGTGATCGAAATTGTCATTCAAAGTATTAATTTCCGGGATGGGGAAAAAATAGTTATTACTATTATGTAAAAAACATTTAAGAAAATAAAATATTCTATAAATTCTTTTTTCCCAAAAAAATAGTTTATTGAGACATTTAATTTAATAGTACGTAAAAAAAGAAATAAATCATATTGATTTAAGTAATTTAGCATGTCTAAAATACTATCTTGTATATTTTCTAGCTAAAAAAAAAAAAAATTAAAGCTCAATCAGAACGTTGTGGTAGACTTAGTTTTTAAGTTATGTCAGTTTGAAGTTTACAGATTTACTGAAATTAATTCGGTACTCATCTGAATGCCAGTTTTGACACTGCACTCCTATTTTAAACCTTCACCCTTCAGAATTGTTCAATGAATTACGAAGAAGTTTCATGAACACAAAACCTCCTCTAAGTAGGTTATTGTTTTTTTTTTTTTTTTTTTGTTAACTTAGTGCCATCACTTCACATATAAAACGTATTACTTTATTCGCTGGGGCAATAATCCTTGGAGGTATCAAATAATTTAACGTAAAATAAAAAAAAAAATACTCAATTTATTATTTACAAAATACGAATTTAAAATATGCAAAATGGAAGTAATCATTACGGTTTTCAGTATTTTGACTCATTAAAAAAAAAAAAAAACTAGCAATGTAATGGTTGTGAAAGTTCGTCCTTTGTCGTTATTTGTTTCTTACACGAGACACGAGAAGTGATTGCATAGCATTTTGGTGGACCATTTTTATACATCAATTTTTTGACGTACGTATGACAGTGTTAAATCGTTTTATTTAAAATTTCAAAGCAATGCTAAATTATTGCATTAGAAAAACTGTTCAGAGATGAGCTCAATTGATAAATTTGATAACTGTATCTTCAATACATTGCGAAACCCTTCAATAAATTATTTATGTAATTTCCAAGCTTTATGAGATATTAGGCTGAGAATAATAATAGAACAATCTATGTAAATTTAATTATCAGTTATAAAAAAAATCAATTGTGCTGAAATTTGGCATTCAAAGCATTTTTAAATAGAAATTGAATGAAATGTGAAAAGATTGTAATAAAAATGTAAATATAAATAGACCTATTTATTTATGAGTAAACTCATCGTATAAAATTTTCAGTTTTTAAAATAAAAAATCTCAAATATAATGAAATAATTATGTCTAAGTCTGCTATTTTCATGATAAGAGTAATCTCAGCTCACTTTAAACGTGTTTAAAAATAATTAATTATTCCAATCGTTATGTTTCAAGTTAAATTAGTAGAAAATTATGTAGATAATTAGTATATTACTTAGCTAAGAAACATTTTTTGCAGAAGCTTAAATTCTAAATTTAGCTTAAAAATGTTTGCAAGTCTATACAAGTCTTTAAGCCTATACACTTCATATGAGTTGTTGATACTAGAAAAATGTTTATGTTTCTAGTCTCGTACATTGATACAATTTTCTCATTTATTAATGATTTGTTAGCAAAATCAAATACAGTATGGATTTGATCGTCATGCAAAACTTTCATTTTAAATCATCACTAGATTTTTAAAATAGGGTTTGGCTAATTTCACGTATCTACCATCTGGAAACACCTAGATCATACAAAATATTAAAATATTAGTTTTGGGAACAAAAACTCATTCTTCAATTTCTCATTTAAGCAAGTATTTAATAATATAGTTACCGTTTGAAAAATATTTTAAGACATTCATTCACTAAATTCAAAATGTATTTTCGATTCCATCAATTAACAACTTTAGATTATTCTCAAAGTTTGCATGGGAAAACCTGTAACACTCTGTATACATACAGAATTAGTTATGGAGAGTTACACAATTCGATTTAATTCTAGATAATATATTTTGAATTCGTTTTCATGTACGATTTAAACATTAATAGTACTAATTACATAATAACGAAAATAATATTTTTTTGCCTTTTATTTTTACTTAATTTTTATAGCATAATATTACGTAAAAGATTTATGTACAGAGATTTATCTATAGAGAGGTAGAGGACTCTTGGATTTAAAATTTTTATCACTGATCTGATCTATATTTGCTAATAATTTTTAAATATTGAGTCAAAAAAGTATTAGCAAATAAAGTTCATACTAGCGGAGTAGTAACAACCGACTTTTGCAACATTATTATTGATAATTATTTCGTGTTTATACCAGCAAATTTTTTGTTTTTTTTTAAATTTATTACAACACTATTATTGAATAAGAAGACAGAATATATTCTTGAAAATCCGATTTTATATAAATTAAATGTTTGTAAACAGTAAAGGTGGATTAAATGGATTTTTGATAAAATATTTATAAAATACGTAAAAAATATGTATAAATAAACCCGTTATCAGTTGCCACGTTTATCATATCTCTTTTTTTTTTTTTTGAAGATTATTTTTTCATCACATTGTTACCTCTATGTGCCTACTATAAAAAATTGTATGTATATCTCATCCTGATGGTCTATAAGAGTCACAATGTGATGAAACATAGAACATAGTTTTGTGTGATCACATACAGTAACTTCACGTGTCTGGACATTAAGCGTCGTATTGTAATCTCAGAGATATCTATAGACTCAATTATCTAACTTCACATTCTCAAAGAGACAGCTATGTTACGTATCAGAGATTAAAATTTGCACACAGGGATACATTAGAGCCATTGAGCTCTCGGTAAAAATATGATAGAAAATAATTGTTAAAAATGTCAATTTTCTATGTACGTATGTATAGTAGGAATTGCCGCGAAACACGTAAAATTGATTTTGAGAAAAAAATATATACGATGAAGGTGATCTGTATAAAATATACAACAGTGATGCTAATTAGAAACCTAAGTGAATATTTAACTCTTATGAAAGACAAAAATATTAATATAGGCATGAATTTAATCCTATTAACTCCTCAATGTATGCCCTTGCACTATGTTCACTTTATACGAAATATAAAAATGGTTGTCGTTTAATGTACTTAGTAGTAACTACCGACAATACGACAGTTTAGTAAACAATCTTTCGATAATAAGCTATATTAGAAGTTATATAAATTATGTAACATTGTCCAACTAACTACAAGTTGAGTACTCAAAATCGTTTCAATCAAAAACCACTGCAGCATTGTTTTATAATTATTTCTAACATGTTTTAATTCTTTTAATATCTACGAACATTAATTTATTGCTTAATAATGACAGTTATGTTTTCATACATGACATAAAGACATACAATTATTATTATTATTTTTGATGAAGTATTACACAATGGTAATAAGTAATACCACTCACGGATATAAAAACTAAATGATAGTAACGAACTCAATGCTTATATTGAAGGGATGCTCTTATTAGTAAAATATCTGAACACGTCACCCCTGTATTTTATACGTATAGGTATTGATAATAACTGTTTTATATTTTTAACTTGAAGATTCGTGATATTTTTGTTAAGATAATGAAGTAAGTCGTAATGTTCTATTAATTTTACTTTAATTTATGAGAAGAATGATGACATCAATGTATAGTTGAAATTATCCACAATGGATAATTTGACGAAGTAAGAAATGCTAAAGGGGACATTCACAACTTATGAACGTGGAATAGAGCAGGCAATGAAATACGTTACACATTTACTCAATGCCCAAATCGCACCCACTCTTGTTTTGGCCCGGATCTTCGACACGCGGGTTTCTTTAATCTGACCTAATCCTTTACCTTATTGCGCACGTATATGTATTAAATATTCTTAGACGAAGTTTTTTTGAATTACGAGTTTTCAATACCATCTTCAAATTCATATAAATAAATAAATAAATAAACAAATAAATATATATATATATACCTTAAAAATTATAATAAACGTAAATAAAAGTTAAGTCATTATAAAATAAACTACATTACAACACTAACAATAACCAAGATGCCTCAACAACTTCGTTAACGTTGTATTGTACTTTTATTGGCCCATATATTATAGTGTATACACTTTTGTACACTAGGTGACATAATAAAAGCAAATGATTACGCAAAAGACGTAGTCCAATTTTTAGCTGAAACCATATGAGCCATAAACAACGACAAAAATTTAAATATTTATGACATTGAATTATTTATCAATTTGTTTTTCTTTATATTCATAGTTTGTCTATGTTTTCAGTTTCATACTTAGATACATTTATCTAAGTGCTTACACCAAATTACTCCATGTATAGTCAGTATATTATTCCTAACACCGAACACGAGGAAAAATTTTGATAATTTTTGTTGAAAGATCTGCTATCTTAAAAAGTGTTGAAAATGAATGATAATGGCCAAGGCTGCGAACACAAATATAAGAAAAAAAATGTTATCTTGTCGCTTGTACAGTGTGTTTGAGAAACACTTGTCTTTTAGCCTATTCATCAATCATGATTGGCATATTTTCTCGTGGTTTTACATGGTTTACGAAACTATCTGACATGAACGGTTGGGCGTTGTTTATAAACCGTACACAATATGACAACCGTTGAAAGTTCACTATTAAAAAAAAAAAAGTATCTTCAAACTTAGTAAGATTTCGAATGTCATAATTAAATTTACTTTTAAATTACATCTAACATTAAATTATGTGTTTAAACATGAGTTTGAACTTAAAATAAAACACCTAATCTTAGATTTCATGTATTTTACAACTGAATAATTTATTTATATTTATTCATATATGAAGTATCTAATAATTTTGATATATTAGGTATATATTTCATGCTGAAAAGATTAACTACAAAGTTAACATGACCAAGATTTTAATTGGGATACTCATACGTAACAATTTTTATGGAAATCAAAATATTTTGATCAGAATTTTTCTCTGTATTTCGCATTGTTTTAGAAAATTGGTTCAATTTAAATGATTTGTATTAAATTATAGTTATTCCAAAGGCAAAATAAATATTACATGGAATTCGTTCATTGTTATAGAAGGATAAATTGTGCTGTGATGAAACCTTAGATTATTCATATTAAATATTGAATACTTAATTTGTCTAAATACATGTAATTTCGTAAATCTAAGTTACTCATTCTTGTTCGTGTACTCAGTACTGACTAGAGCTTTTTAATATAAAATAAATCTGTACAAGATTGAATTTAAAAAGCTGGTAAGTGAGATGATGGGGGTACAAGTTCGTCCTTCGTCCCTTCGGTCCTCGGACAAGATATTGGTGATGAATGTCTTAAGTTTTAAAGAAATGATGACTCATTTCTTTAGTATAAAACGATTCTGAGCAAAGCTTCAGTATAATATAATATATTATTATTTAAATACTGTTTACGTATTTTACGGTTATTTATATAATTTTTTAAATGCTTGGAAAAAACATCTTGTGTCACGATTATTGATATTTTTTCGGTATTGATAGTTTAGTATAAGAGTAAACTCGGATTAAAATTTCAGAACTTTCTAACAAATACTCAATATTTCATTAGAAATAAACTTAAAAGAAATCATCAATATCATAAAAAATCGTATAATAATTTATTAAAGTGTGTATAAAAAAAAATCCTGACTCACGATTTTTGAATTTTTGTAAGGATAATTAGGTAGGTATATGAGTAAGGTCATATTAAATTTTCAGACCTTTTTGTCAAATATTTAAAATTATATTACATAAAAACTTTCAAACAATTTGGTAAATTAAAAGTTCTATATTTAAGTCAAAAGTGCTATAATTGTTCTGAAAATGTTGTCCAATATAAAAAAGTATGTATTTGATATTGGATAAAATTTTCAAGTTTCTAGCTTCAATACTTTTCGATTTATGACTAAATACCTAAAATCTGAACAGTGAAAATCTCGTTTACGGCGGATTTTTACCGATTTTATCGTTTTTACTCAGTTTTTCGATCGTTATTCTTGATTACTGGAAAAACTATGGAGATTTTGGAAAAATAACCTCTCTAAAGTACCATCTTAGTTCAATTTCAAATGGACGAAACTTTTGGACAAGGATTTCTATACGAAAAAGTGTTTACATAAAAAAAAAAAAAAAAAAAAAAAAAAAAAAAAAAAAAAAAAAAAAATTAACATCATTGTAAAACCATAAGATCCTTCGCTTCACTCAGAATCTAAAATATTAAAATTTTCATTCTGTTAATATAATAAGTTGGATTTGATTTAAGTCTTGACATGGGTACAGATTTAAGTTTTGAAAAATGAACTGAAAAATACTGATGAATTATTTTTATAATTTTTTTTAAAGTTTGAATTCATTGCAAAAACTGTCGATTTCACTTAAATTCTAGCTAAATGTTTGTAAAAAAACCCTGAGTAACGATTATTGACATATTTTAGTAAAGTTAGTAAAGTGTATGAGTAATATAACTTTTGGCCAACATGACTATTAGAAAAATTGTTTCAATAAAAAAAAAATGTAAGGGAATAATTTCACTGTAAAACAAATAGACTCTTCATTCTACTTAAAATCTTAGTACTACATAAGTGCAGCAAACTATGTATAATCTATGTACCAGTGTATGAATTGATGTATTTATTTATTAATTTAATTTTGTGTTTTTGAAAATAAATATTCCTATAATTCTAAAAAATAAGATTTTTTTTTGTTGGTTTTAAATGGTGGACTTAAAAGTTTATTAATTTAAATGTGTATAAATTAATAAATAGCTTGATCAATGAATAGCTTCACCAATAAATTTTGCAAAGAGAAGGTATTTAATTGATATACGTTGTTATTAACCTCTTCGCTATTTCATGCCAGTATGTCCAGTTAATTTTTAGGTGTATTATTTATGTAGTAATGATAATTTATTGCATAATGATTGAATTAATTATATACCTTACAATATGAAGAATAAAACCGCTCTTTTGTAATACGTATCACATTTACTCATCTACATATTAATTAATATATATCTTATTGCTATAAGAGTTTATATGTCAAAATCAAAATTAAAATTTTGATCACAACATTTTAAATTATACTTTTATTTGGATGTTTTTTTTCTATTATTGTATTTATAATTTTATTAGTATAAACCATTATACCGATTGCCAAATTATTGATTAATTGTCTTCGTAAAACACTCATATATTTTGTTTTTACTCTTAAAGAAAATGTATTTTAATAATAATACTTAAAAACTTAATTTAACTCGAATTGTGAAATTGCATATTATGTTTTTAACGAATACGACGTAGGTTTTTTTCCCTCGAATAATTCAGGTTTATATGACCAGTGTTTCGACCATTTTGCGATGAAATTTTGTCTGAGAAACCTTGTTGTTTGTCTTCTCTACCATCATTTTCAGAACTCACGTTTACATTTCCAGTCCATTTCATGCTCTTTAAATAAATCTACGCTATTTCTCACGTTGGTTTTGCCCTCTCTATCCTACTTTTATACCTTTCCGCATGTCTTCAGCGAAATCGCCATTTTATAATAATGTTCCGTTTCACTGCTGTCTGAGATTCGATTTCACCCCATGCTGATAATGAAATCTAGTGATTCACCCCATAGCCTATGACATTGTACTGGACATACTGTAAATACGTTAATATTTTTTATTTTCAAATAAATGAAATACTTTGTTTGTGTGTAGCACACGAAGAAAACGATTCTATTCAATTTATAATATAGAGCCATATAAGTATTATGTATGTATACAGTTATATGTATATCATTTTAATAACTTTCTATTTAACAGTTTTTATATTTGATACTTAACTTTAAATTAATTAAACAAATCAACTAATGCACTAAAGTTTGATTAAAAACGTACAATTATCAAACATAAATATATAGTAATTATTCATTAGACTCGATAATTCATTTTACTAACATATAATCATGGTAGTATCTTTCTTCAAATTAAAATACTTTAGTGAATAGATAATTATTATAGACAAAATAAAAGATATTCCACTTATATGGTGATATAAATTTTACTAAATCAAAATGAAAAAAAAAAATTTCTCTCTCTTAATAGCACGCTATAAATGATGATTATCATTTAAGAAAACTAAAAACTTAAGAAAAAAATTTTGGTAAAAACATTTAAAATTTGTTGATTCCATAAATCTGTAGCGTAGAAAAATAGTGTTTATAAAAAATATTCATGGTCTTTTTACTAAAATCTTATACAATTTTCACGAATTCAACTGTTTTATATCAAATTTAAACTTTAAATGTATACAAAAAATAATTGGTCAGTCCAATTATTTTAAGACTTGGGATATAGGCAGAAAACGTATTTAAATCTTAGGGTGAAAAAAAATGTCATAAGGTATTGATTAAAAATAAATCTACTGATCTTTAGATTAAAAACGGGAAAATATGTAAACGATATATAATATTACATTGAAGTTTTGCTCAGAATTGTTTTACTATGGACATGATTTATCGTTTCTCTAAAATTCAATAGAACCATCACCCCATAACCATTATCTTGTTCTCGGCTCAAGGGACGAAAGACGAACTTTCCAGATCATAATCTTACTGGTTTTATTATTATTTTTTTTTTTTGTTATTTTTATTATCAGTGGAATGTAATGTAATATATAAAATTATTAAAATTGTGTACTTTAAAAAGATACAATTATACATAAATAATGTATTAATGTAACTTAAAATAGTTATAACGAAGATGTCTTATTTAATAATATTAATGTATTGCATTTCTTGTTATAAAAGATAGCACTTGTTTTTTTTTTTTTATTTCATTAATTTAAATCGTTTTTTCCGTCATAATTATTTTTGTTCACTACTTAAAAATTGCGTGTAACATTGCATCTGCCATCTGTGCTCGGTTCATTTAGAAGTCTATTATAAAAGTAAGCATTATAAAAGGAAAGAGCTGAACAAATTTATATCCAATTAGTAAAATATGAAAAAATAAGACAAACAAATTTGAAACAAAGTACCATCTGTCGGTGTAGGAATATTTCAATAACTTTAGACATACGTTAAGTAAAAGGGCTTTAGTAATGTAAGGCAATAAAATAAATAAATGAAAAAACCAAAGAGGGTTGGACGATGAAAGCAGTTAAAACAATTGGCATTGCAGCCAATCTTCATATAAAGATTGCTATTGAGCAATTTATGTAATGCAAAGTATTTGAGAAAATAATTAAAATAAAAAATAACGAAATGTGTTTTAAGTTTTAACGTGGTGTACATTTTCATCAATTTATCATTTTCAAATTGTTTAACAAATAAATTTTAAGAATTAATATTACTAAAATATAAAACAATTATTTTTTAAACATTTTTCTTAAAAATTGAATTCTCAAACATGTTGAACAGCATTATAATATAATTAATTTTCGTTATGTGATATTCATTAATTAAATAAATATTATAAATATGACATGGCAGTGATACATGAGGATTTGGAAATGATGTTATAAATTATTGTTTTAAAAAATGAATTCATGTGAAACTTATTTTATTTCGATACTTTTAAATAGAAAAGTGTAGTTTCAAATGATTTGTTGTAAAGTATTTTAAATGGAAAAATTAAAATTCAAATTTTAAAGTTGTTTATTAATTAATAGTTAAAATTGATAAATTATTTTAGGCTTAATATTTACTTTATAAGAATGATTAATTTTGTGAACAAATTTATTTAAAAGTGGTTAATTGATTTTATCTAGACTTCTTTAGAATATTAAATAGAAAGTGTTAAGTATAGTGAAGTTTAGAAAACAACGATCTGAAGAAAATAAAATCATATCACGAGGAAAAAATGAATCTTTTAAATATTTTACAGCAATAAAAAACTAGTATGTTGATTTATTAGTGTTAATTTTTCACTCGATTAGATTAAATTTAATTAGTTTTCACTCTAATTTTTTTTCATACTGTTAATTTAATGTGTATCGTCGATTATAAACACAATCGTTAGATGTAGGTATGCATCATATTAAAATAACTTGGATGTACAATTAAAAAAAAAAAAAAAAATGATTGATATTTGTTAATGCATTTTTAATAGAATATTAATTATAATGAAGAAAATAGAAAATTTTTAATACTAACTGCTCATGAAATTAAAATAGTTAGAATGATGTTAAATTCAGAATTGACGAATGTTTATTAATATGGTCGTAAATGAGAAAAATTTAAACATTTGAACGGTTATTACAAATAAGTTGTATACAAATTTGATGAATTATAATTTATGAATAATATATTATAATGTTAAATATGAAAGGTATTGATGAAAGTGAAATGTATGTTTTTAAAAAATAAATCATAAAAATGTCGTTTAAATTTAAAGTATTGAATAAGGGAAAAATGCTTTTTTTACGAGTTCATACACGTAAATACGTATAATATTGGCTTAGTAAAAACGATCTTAATCAAATGGTTATTGAAAGAATAAACTTACCGTAAAACTGTTTCAAATTCACAGTAGATAAATCTTGATTTAATTAAACATTTAATATTACTAGTTTATCTTGGTAGTTATATTAATTTAGTGTGGATCTTAAAGGTATATTAATTTTTATAGCCGTAAAATAATTTACAAGAAATACCTGAATTTTGAATAACTTTATGTATTCAAATGAAAGGATACACGTGTTCATTGAAGTTTCTTCATTGAATATTATTTGAAAATGATAACTTGGATAATAATTTTACGGCCGTTCCCGTTATTTGTTTGGAAATTTTGTCACATCAGATTGCTGCCACTGCTCGTCCGCAGTGACAAGAAAAATCTATAAGTAGTTGAATATTGAATGTGAACAATAATGTGCGGGAAAGTTCAAAGTGAATAACGACGATATCACAAACAACTGCTCGAAGAACACTCCACGTGGTACTAATATTTATCTTGACGTATTAAATCATCGAGAAACTTGTAATGAATTTAGTTCATTCACAACGACGATGCCTGTTCAGTGTACAGCGTATAGGTACGCCCATGGGTAGATACATAAAGTGGATTATTGAAAAGTCATTAATGTTGTTTTATTCACCATTGAAAAAAACATTTGTTATTATTACCCACACATCGATATCATACACACTTTCGGAGTATATTTTTTAGTACCGACGCTGCGAGTGAATAATATAGTCCGATATTCAGATGGACCAATCTCAATGAAATTCAAGATTCAATTTAGATACGCGTAATACCGTGTATAAGTGTTAATAAAAAGAAATTGCTTGTCGATTTGATGTTATAAGTTTATAGAACGAACTGGAAAGTAAAAAATAAACAGTTATGGAAGTGCGTTTGTTTTGTAACGAATAGAAAATACGTTTTATTCACATCTGAAATAATAAATGCCAGGCACTAATCGAGGAATATGTTGAATGATTGTTTTATGTAAATAATATAACTTAAAAAATTTCCCAGATTTATCCGACAAACTAAATGGTGTAATGCGTTTTGTTGTTTAATATAACTTTTATTTTGTTACACACGCAAGAAATTTTTTCTTTTATGAATTTCGGAATAAAATGTTTATAACTTTACTGATAGTTAAAAAGACATACACATTTTAGGTTAAGAACAATAAAGTAGCGGCATTGTTACGAGGCACCATACCTTTCCTCATCGTTATTGTCATATTTTGAATTATTATATCTTACGTATATTACTAGTGGTCCAATAATACCAATTTAAATAAAACAATTTCCAAAAAGAGTATTTTATTTAATCGCGCGAATAAAAAAAAAACAACAAATTTTTTTATAATATTTTAGTGTTATTAAAGTGTTAATTGAAAAATAGTGAAAAATAATAAATCGGACAAAAGTTATTCCGTTTGTCAAATAGATCTGAGATATCCTATATACAGGGTGTAACAAGTCTATTTGAAAAATGCAATAATTTTTTTTCTATTCATTTTTTTAAACTTTTTTTTCAAATAAATACTGAGCCCTTGCGTTACAATACTGTTGATTTCAAATATTTTTTTGTACTTTGGAAACTCAAATTTGAAAATTTAAAATTTAATTTTACCATTAAAAAAAAAAATCAGAATATTCATTTTAGACCGGATTTTTAGAAAAATTATTGGTATTAAAATATCTTATTAAAGTTTGGTCATTTATTTCTTATGATTTTTTTAACTTTTTGAAAATGTGAATTAAATTACTAAAATTATTGTAAAATTAATATTGTACGGGTCTATCAAGAAGTCGGTTATTTGATTAACTTCTCCATGAAAGCATACACTTGATTAAAAATATCCCATTCATAATTATGACTTGGACTCATAATAATAAATATCAATTTAAAGATAAAAGATGTAAGCGATAACAAAAATCTTAGAATAAAAAATTAATTTTGATCAGCCATTTAATTAATATTTAATAGTGTAAAGTGTTATACAATAATATGTGTTATAATTTTATGTGGTATACAATAAAATTCTTAACATTTTCACAAACTTTAAAAAATCATAGAAAATAAATGGATCAGCTTTTATTAGAATTTTAAACACTAATATTTTTCTAAAAATCCAAAAGATTAGAATGGGCTGGGCATATTTTGGAGGGCGAAGCAGGAGCTGATCAATAAAGTTTTAACTAATAATCGATCTGGGAAGAGACCGCGAGGAAGACCGCGTCAGTGGTGGATGGATCGTATAAAGAGTGATCTAAAAAGAACGGATCAAACCGTAGTAATGGAGGAGGCCGATAACAGGGACCGTTGGAGAGCCTTGGTAGAAGCTGCGAAACGCCTTGAAGGCGTGTAAAGCAAAAAAAAAAAAAAATATTTTTCTAAAAATCAGATTTACAATGGCTATTTTGAATTTTTTTTAAACGGTAAAATTAAATTTTAAATTTTCAAATTTGAGTTTCAAAGGAAAAATAGTATTAGAAGACAATATTGTTGTAGCGCTTGGCCTTAATATTTATTAAAAAAAAAAAGTTTAAAAAAATGAATAGAAAAAAGTTATTGCATTTGTCAAATAGACCTGTTACATCCTGTATATTTCACTTGTATATACAAGTACGTTCTTGATAGGAAACATATAAAATGCTGTTGCTAAGAAGACTGTATAATGTAAATTTAAAGAAGTGGCAAATAACAACCCTCTTATTTGTAATGCTGAACGTAAAACAAAGTATACATATACGTAAGTATTAAAGCCACGTTTAAACGCGAAAAAAAATCCACTACCAGAGAATTTTATAGTTTACACAAATAAGTATAAATGATTCCGGAATTTATATTTATTGTGATAAAATAACTAAAATATATTTCATGAAAATTTAGTTAATTGCATCTTTTACCGTTTTCATTCGACATTTCGGTAGAATTTTTAATAGAATTTCAAAAATATTTCAATTAGATATTTAAGTATCAAGAAAGATATATTTATTATTCATTGAAGATAGACTAAGTGAAACTTTTGGTCCACTATTACTACTCAAAAATACGATTAATGACATGAAAAAAAATCAGTGTAATGCCAATGCATTTTTTGTTTTGCTCAGAATCTAAAATATCAAATTTCAATGGATGAATGAAATGTAATATTTCATCTTTCTCATATAGTCTTGATAACCGACATTTCACTTGGATCTAAACTATGGAAATGCCTTCGAATAAGCAAGTATTTATTAAATGGTTATGTATCATGTTTTCAAAAATGTATCTGCATCAATTGGTATGGTGAAAATGTACCTAATTCATTTTTATATTATTTTGTTTGGCACGTTCCACATGGTACGTGAACATGTGTTATAACTGATCGAATTTGCAGTCTTCAACCGAAGTAAATAAACAACAATAAACAATAAGAGTAGCGTTTTATACTTATCAGTTATTCGATGAATTTTGTTGAAACTATACAGTATACAAACATCTTAACAAACTAATATTTGGTATTCCATTTATTATGTTTATTAATAAATATTATTTTAACTATAAAGTCCAGTGTTGTTAAAGTTCCTTTTATATAGGAATCCGTTCAATTCCTCGTTCTTCTAGTATAAATACGAATTCGTTCAGTTCCTCGTTCATTTTCTCGTTCCTCTAAGAAAAATATCTAGTTCCTCACCTTAGTTTACAATGTTAACTTTACATTAATATTTTATACAATTATTTAACTATACATCCTAAATATTTTTATTTTAATTAAGGGGTACAATAGATTATTTCAAATATTTCTCAAATAGTAAATAATTAATATATTTTATACTTTAATCTTTATACTATAAATTTACTCAAAACACTTCAACATTAATTTTTGTTATTACAAATATAAAAATGAATGCAGATATCAATATACTTTATGGTTTATTATAATGAGAATGTATAATAAATAATAACTAATAACTAATAAGAATAACACAGTTCAATTTCAATATCAGGTATATACTTTATTTTGTTTTAAAATTACAAGTTGTTTACAGAGATCATCACTTAATTTGAATCGTGTAACAGTCATCACTATGGAACCAGTTGAAAAAAGTATTTCTACAGGTGCACTTGATGGTAGTGGAGTGTTATATTCAAAGAATAGCTTTAAAACTATTGGATACATAAATAATGATGATATTTCTTGACTTTCACTGTTTAAATAATTCTCCATTTCATTTATATAATTTTTTTTTTTTGTAACTGGAAGGCAAAAAAAAAAATCTGTTTTTATTATTTTTTAACTCACTTTTATCATCTGAAGTTGAATTTTGTACCACTTGTACTGATTTTTCATTTTCAAATACCGACTTTAACCATGCCTCTGCTTTAATTTTGTTAGGACTTTCTAACCAATTTAACTTAAACCGAGGCATTATGCATGCTGCCAATACAAACTCTTTCTTCTCCCAAATTGGCTCAAATCTATTTTTTACTGATTTTTTAATGGTATTTAATAGTTCACCACAGTAAATTAATTTTTTTTTCTGTAGTTCAGTTAATTTTATCTGCAGTGCATACAGTGTTGGTAATAAATAACCCATAAACATTCCTTTTTCACCTTGCAAAAAATCGAAAGTATCTGCCAATGATTCCATTAATATTACAATATTCTTGAAGAAGAGTCATCTCTTGAAAAGTGAATCGTAATATTTCACAGAAGTCCAAAACCCTGTTGATTTTGTTAACACCATCTTGGCTAGATGTGAGTTTTTTGATTTGAAGAAGTGCGTCATACATACAATTCCATCTAGTTAGGTTTGGTGTTTTAAAAAAAACCCCAAAGACACTTTGTACATACTCAGCAACTAAAGAAGACTGGTTTTGTTTACTCCACATTAATGAAAATTTTGCAATTAATTTTCTGTATTGCTGTTTTAACTGATTTTTATTACTTAAATCTTGAATCATTTTTCTACATCTCGTTTTGCAATTAAATCTAAAGTATGACTAGCACATTTAAAATGTTGAGGAAGTTGAATAACAGTTTCTTTTTCTTCTTCCTCGTTATTTCTGTTCATTAATTCAAACAAATCAATTGCTTGAATGTTGTTTTCTTCATCACTAGAGTTGTAATCATTATGATCATTCATATTGGTAAAAACTTTGAAGGCCTTAACAAAATTAGAACCGTTATCTGTAGTGGTAAATGTAATTTTGTTTTGGATTTTAAATTTGGAGCTTATATTGAACAATTCTTTAGCTAAAATATCATATGTGTGACGACCTTTAATCCGAATACATGCTAATGATGCTGATTCTCTTTGCAGATTATTTGAATTAATCCAGTGGCAAGTAACTCTTAAATTTGCTCGTTTTCCATGTGACCAGCAATCGGCTGTCGTTGCAACGTACAAAACATCTGACAATCTTTGAATTGTATCATCTATCATCTTTGAATATAAATTGCCAATTTTTGTATTGAGTGTTTGTCTGCACATCACTGAGATCTCTCTAGGTAAACCCAAACGAATAAGATTAATGAATGCTGGCTTATCTACTAAGTTCAATGGCTGAGTTTCATCAATGAAAAATTTTAATAGTAAATTACCAAAATGCTTTTGTGTCAATGGTTCTTTGCCAGATCCGTAACGATCTAATTTAAGTTGGACTTTGTTTTTGGATTCTTTTTCTTCAAAATCAATGCATTTCCTTTTATATGATTTTCCTTGTTCTAATATTTTCTCAAAATCACTCATTTGGTACGATTGAACACTCTAAAACAAAATTTAATTATTTAAAAAATTAGGTAAATAAAATAGGTTGTTAGGTAAACCATAATAGCATGTATCTACATTTTCATCATTGTTTAGGGAGAGCATTAAAACAATTTAAATTATATCTTAACCATTAAATTAATTTGGGTGATATAATTTTATCCTAGTTACATTATAAGAGAACTAAAATTTATGATTTATTTTGAAAAATAAGTTATAGTAACTTTTAATGAAGATACGTGAAATTCACAGATATTTTTCATCAGATATGCGTTATTGCATTGTAGGTTTGTATTTAATAATACCACATAACTGTTAAAAAAGTGTGTAATTTCATGTATCTACAACCTAAATTATTATAATTGACCAAAAAATATTCTAATATATTAATTGATACAAAATAACTCTTTTTGTATATTTAATTATATATTAACTATACAATTTATATGAGTTAATATTTATTACAGTTACCTAACAAATTATTGAATTATACCTATTAAATACATAAATATTTGTTATATCAAAAATTATCATTGTTACAATTGTAAAAGTGTATAACTATCCCAGTGATAGTTGAATTATATAAAATCATAAAATTGAGTAAAATGTTTTAAGTCACCTACATTTTAGTTATAAAAATAATTGTTAATCTAAAATTATTTTCTAACAAAAATGTAAAAGAGTTGTAGTATAATATTTGAAACATAATTCCAATAATTTCATTACATTAAAACATAATTAGATATAATTAACTGTTAAGCTGGTTACACACGTAGCGTTTCGTACGCTGCGTTTTCGCGTTTCTGAAACGCTGTGTATCAAAACGCGTACGCTGTTAATATTCACACGAGACGAGCGTACCTGCGTTCCCATAGCGTTTTCCTTTCAAAAATGCGCGAAAATATAAAAAAATCATTGTTCATACGGTTTGATTCAGTTCAACTTACAACGTATAATATGTATTTAGTAATTATTAAACTCGTACATCATAATTTATGTAGCTTTTTAAGGCCTACATTAAAACATTCGTTAAACAAAGTACATAAATATAAAAATTAAACAGTATTTTTAAAACATTAATAATTCAAAAGTTAATACAAATTATCTATTTAGAATTGAATATTATGAAAAATACTGACAAATGAGAGTGTATATTTAATACACTATCTATGTTATCTATTTAACATTAAGTAGTTAAGTACCAACTTAATTTTGTACTAGTGTTTACTATAACTAAAATCTATATTATGTTATATGAAATTTAATTATTTATCTGAATTACATACAACAGTGGTTTTTGAAAAAACCCTGGTCCGTGTACAAATAAAATCCCACTATGCAACCCCTGAAAAAAAATTCTAGCCCCATACTTGGCTGAATAATAATATGTGTATTATAAAATATAAATACTCACGTATATTCCACAAACATTCTTCGCCTTGAACTTCAAGTATAAACTTTTCTGTGTCGAATGCCATTGTAGAAAAAATAACAAAATAATATTAAATTCACAGTTGTAGAGTACAGGCGTTCGCCGTAATTATGAATGAAATAAAATTGTTTATGAATGAACTTGCCAGTAGTATCACGAGATAGTAGAAAAACGCAGCAATTGATACGCCCCGTGTGTATATATGCATTAAAATACCCATATCTAATTTTAGCGTTCGATAGCGTACGGACGCTCAGAAATTGAACCGTTTCATCTTGGAGCGTTCGAACGCTATCGAACGCTCCGTTTTGCTTATCGTGTGAATATAGGTATCTAAACATGAGTATTTAATTTTACATGGGAAAACGCAGCGTTTCAGAAACGCGAAAACGCAGCGCACGAAACGCTACGTGTGTAACCAGCTTTAAGAGATTAATCAACTAAAGAAGCATTGTAAAAAGTTGTATGACAAACACTATTTAGTATTTACCGACCCATAAATTAAAATTCATAGTGAAATTTCTATCAGCTTAATTACTTATTATAATTTATACAAAGTAATTACTTAATTACCTTCATATGACGTCTTAAATTTGACAATGATGTCTTGCATGTGCTTATGTACTTTGAATTGGATCCACATAAAACACATAGAGTTAAAAAGTTATTTTCTTTTTCACCTTTATACTGGAAATATTTTTCAATGCCAACCCATGGTAATTCTAAAAGAATTAAAATTAAAGTTTAATGAATTATTAACATAAGTGACTAATAAATAGTAAATACCTACATTATCTTGTACTTAAAAATTATAATAATATAAAAGATAAAAGTTATACCTTTGTCTGTTATCATAATAATAACATACATACCTAATATCTTTAGAATGAATTTTGAATAGAGTACACTTCAAATTATATTAAGACTTTAAGCCTAAGTATAAAATATTAAATACTAAAATATGATTAATGCTTTACTTATTATTTTAGATTCTGAGTGAAGCGAAGGATCTTATGGTTTTACAATGATGTTAATTTTTTATTTTATTTTTTTTTTTCTGTAAACACTTTTTCGTATAGAAATCCTTGTCCAAAAGTTTCGTCCAGCAACTTTTTAGATTTGAAATTGAACTGAGATGGTACTTTAAAGAGGTCATTTTTCCAAAATCTTCATAGTTTTTCCAGTAATCAAGAATAACAATCGAAAAACTGAGTAAAAACGGTAAAATCGGTAAAAATCCGCCGTAAACCAGATTTTCACTGTTCAGATTTTAAGTATTTAGTCATAAATCGAAAAGTATTGAAGCTAGAAACTTGAAAATTTTATCCAATATCAAATACATACTTTTTTATATTGGACAACATTTTCAGAACAATTTTAGCACTTTTGACTTAAATATAGAACTTTTAATTTAGCAAATTGTTTGAAAGTTTTTATGTAATATAATTTTAAATATTTGATAAAAAGTTCTGAAAATTTAATATGATCTTACTCATATACCTACCTAATTATACTAACAAAAATTCAAATATCGTGAGTCAGGATTTTTTTTTATACACACTTTAATAAATTATTATAACTCACCAAAAATTATACAAATAACCGTAAAATACATAAACAGTATTTAAATAATAATATATTATATTACACTGAAGCTTTGCTCAGAATCGTTTTATACTAAAGAAATGAGTCATCATTTCTTTAAAACTTAATACATTCATCACCAATATCTTGTCCGAGGACCGAAGGGACAATGGACGAACTTTTTAGTAATAATCTCATTGCTTACTGCAGGGCTAGAAATTGGATTATCCATAGATTGCGCTAGATTGTGGCACTTCAGTTTCAGTTTTTATTACATATCTGGACATCTTTATGTCAAAAGTAAATGTAAAAGGAACTTTAAAAACACTGATTTCTAACTTATAAGTAATGTAGGTACTAAAATACTAAATCTTCACTATTGTTTTTATCATTCATTTAACTTGTATTCGTATAAATTATTTAAAAGATCTATAAATAGATCAAAACAAAAAATACCGGGTTCTGCATCCGTTCTGATATTATGCTATCATTTATCAGTGTAGTAGTTATTTCGATACGAACAAATTACGAACAATTTACAATAATTTTCTCAACATTCGACTTATTTAACCTGGCAACACTGTGATCACTAGATCAAAAAATCTTGACACTAATCAAAACACCAAGTCATATGGAATAAAAAATTGGTAGTCTCATCATATAGATTTAAAAAATGATAAGAAAACGAAAATTTTCACCCCAAATATTTCTTAGAACATTTCCAAGAAAACAAAAAGAATTATAATATTTACGTTCACATTCCTAAAAATAAGGAATTAATTCACGTTCCTATTCCTTTAAAAAAATGGAATTAATTAATTCATTCGTTCCTCTGAAAAGGAATCATTTCCAGGAATCGTTCCTTTAGGAGCGCATTCTTTAACAACACTGATAAAGTCACGATTTACTCAATATTTTACAGATAATATATTTAGTTTCAAACGAGTTTAATTAGTTTCAGAATAGAATTAAAATATTCAATAGCGAAAAACATTACACGAGTTTAATTAAAAGTGTGAGAGCTGAAAGGTGTACCATATGATTAAATGAGCTCTTCTGAAATCGATTAAATACATATAACATCTATACATCATATATATATATATATATATATATATATATATATATATATATATATATATATATATATATCGGCAATATTTAATACCTATCAGTATTTTTCACATTAAAAGATTTTCCACTCTCATGGTATATGCTTAGACCATATGAGTTTAAACAATTATCAACTGTTTCAATAATAATCATAGTATATCATGCATTTGGAGCTACTCTGTTTATTAAATGTACCTATGTTATTTATCAGTAATTATTTTAAGAAAGATATTAATTACAAATACATTTTTATTTATGTTTCGTACTTAGTTCTGTTGTTGATATATTAAATTTGAAATTCAGATTCAATTTATGAAAATTTAAAATTATGTTTAATAATAATAGTTGGCTATTGTGAAATTAAGATTTACGCAGTAAATTATATTGCTGAAGTACTTAGCATAATTGTACTATATACTTACATATATATTTTAATCTTAATCATTTTATGTATGTTTGATATTATGATTAATATGAGTCATGAGAATTAATATGCATGGTTAATGCTCATGTTCAAATTCCAAATTAATGCATATCAGGTCAACATTTCGTAAGCAATTTGCTCAAACATTACAATATAACAGAAGGAAAACAAAACCAATCATCTGAAATAAAATCATTAGTTTTCAAAGGTCAATACTACAAAAATAAAACCACAATTAAAATTCATACTAACATTTTTAACAGTTTTTTTTTCAAATACGTATATATAGTGTTCCATTTTATACGTGTAATATACATGGTATATTATATTGAATTAATTGATTTGAAAACGTTTAAAAAACGTAAAATATTATATTCTGATTACATTTTTAATTAAAATGATTGATCTTCGAAATATTTTGAACTTCATTTATAAAACCCTTACTCGCTTGATCACTTGACATTTCTAGGTTTGGGCTACCGTTTACAAAACGACAAGTCGGATGTGACATTACGGGCTATGATACATTGTCGTGCACCGCCGCTGCAGCCGCCACCATCGGTGATAGATGGTCTGTCATCCGTATCTTCCTTTCTGCTGGCAAATTGTTCGCCGGCATCATTTGCATGTAATTCCGACTCGGATTTCCTTCATCTATACTACCCTACACCCGGCCCATTTACGAGTCATCTGGATGTACGGATGGTCTAGAAAAACTATTATCACTTTAAACTACACCCCCATATCTGCCAGGCCGATATTGTGTTTCTCCCTCAGCCTCAGACAGGATCCAACTGCTAAAAGCTATCGCACAAATGGCATCCTCAACACATGATACTTTCTAACGGGAAATCTACACTTTACGATAACATTTGTAGTTGTCATATAATAACGACAATTATTATAATACAGTTTCACAGTACACGAGACAATGCTGAAATATCTGAACGAATAATAAACTATGACACGATACTGTTAGAATATTTTTACGAGATGTCAGGAAGTAAATTAAATTAATTTTTATTCCTGATAGTTTATATTTGTAATATTTAAATTAGTGAGAAAACATTTAAAAAATAAAATGTATAATGCATTATGACCAATAGAAAAATCTTGAATTTGTTTTTATACCATATAAATTGTTTTTAAATGTTTCAATTTCAGAGTTAAACTGGAGATTATGAGTATCTGTAGAATGATTTGTTTATTTTACTCCCTACAATTTTTAAATGCGTTCTAATCTAATATAATAAATTATTTGAAGCATTGTATTATATCATAAATGGTATTTTACATATTTTATTATATTTATTTTATTTATAGCGGGTATTAAACGTAATACATATATAGTACCTATACATATTATACGTTCCTTTTTGTACATTCTATATTGAATAAATTCGAATTATAAAGGTCGTTTAAAAGTTTAATATTCTCTGCGAATTTGCTGAAATTGGTGCAGTTGTAGTCCAGCCATACACCATGACTAACGAAACCTTATCCAATACATATCCTTGAAAATTGAGTTATTTTGTATGCCTGTTCAACAGTACTTATTTATGGATGTGTTCTGTTTGATTTGTTTTCTAATTTACTTGGAGTTCTCTCCTTACACGCTTGGCCCCTTGATACCCATACTTCACTTTTCTTTCATCGTTTCGTGATTTACACACCAACAAAAATTTATTGCTTCAGCTAGCTAAATTATTTTAGTTATCAGCAATAAAATCATTATAAAAAAAGTGAATTGTTTAAAAAGTTGAATCAATTGAGATACTAAATTTGATAGTGTAATACTGATTGTATCGAAACGTCAATTTTAAACTAAAAATATTGGATAAATACGAAAAAAATGTGATTAGTCCATGAATATTAATATTAATTAGTAAATAATATTATTATTACTTAATTGTGGTAATAAAGAGATTTAATGATGTAATATAATTAATGGAAGTATAAATTGTACTTATATTATTATTGAAACAATTGCTTAAGAAAAAATTCCAAATAAACCGTAATTTAGGCTGTTAATTCGAAATTACATCAATTATTTTTGAAGGATTAATACTTAATACATAATAAATACATATTCACTGATTAATTAAACTTTAGTTGCTTTAATATTTTTAATATCAAATATCTATAATGTTTAAAGAATTTAAAATAGTGTGTTGTAGAAACTTATTACCTAGGTACCAAAACCCAAAACACATAGAATATGTACCTACATAATAAAATAATATGTAACAAACAAAAGTAGACAAAAATTTATTGATCTAGAAATATTGTCAATAACTTTTAATGATTGTATTATTTTTACATATATAATTTGGAAAAAAAAAATTGTAAAATAATGCTCGAGGAAGTTCGTCTCTGTGACTTACAAGCAAGAAATAATGATAACTGATGTGTGTAAAGCATTTCAGATGAACTATTTTACGATTGACTCATTTAGGGCACGATTATGTTTAATAGTATAATTTAAAATTTTAAACCAATGATAAATCATTGATTTAGCATTCAGGTTTTAAGTGAAACTTGCGTTTTATAATTATAATAAAAAAGTCTATATTCATTTAATGATATTTAAAACAATAATTAACTTCACCATAATTAGCCGAACCGAATAAAATAAAATTTTAATATTACTAAAACTAATAACTTCTTCAAAAATGTCAGATAATATAACTAAAAAGTTTAAAACATATGAATCAAAAACAAAATCAGATATTTTACTTAGGTAATAAAAAGAATCATAATTACCAACTTTAAATGCGTATAAAAAATAATTCATTCAGTAAATCTATGTGGAACTCTGACAATGAATAGGGAATTATGTGAAAAATCTTTTAATGAAAGAAAACTTTCACTGAATTTAGAATGTTAAATGACATGAGCCTTTGATTAAAAAATCGCAAAGATTTAGATATTTGTTGAAATTCTACCTAAAAAACATGACAAAATGAAAATCCTAAGTAACGATAAAAAAATTTAATAATTAGCATTTATGGTCTATAAAATATATAAGTAAAATAATGTTTAATTTTCAAGGCTTAATATCAAAAATCAAAAATTATATTGATAAAAATTTTCAAAAAGTGAGATATTTCTAATGTTTTTAAAATTGTATACTGAGTCCGTAATAGTTATTAAATTTTTTTTTTTTTTTTGAAACGCTTGTATAAAATGTTAAAGAATATTGTTATATTTGGTAAAAATTGCATGTATTTAGCGCTGTTATTCTTAATGGTTAGTATAGAAATATATAATATAGAAATGGATTTTATGGAAATCTCGTACTCAGCAAATTTTATCATTTTTACTAAAGTTTTCGGTAGATTTTTGCTACACTTAAAAAAACTATTGAAAACAAAGAAAAATGGCTTTTCTTAAGGACCCTAACTATATGAAGTTTCTAGGCGAAACTTTTGGGACTACTTTTACATTCCGAAAAAAAGATAACATGCATAAATGAAGAAAAACACATCACTGTAAAACCAGTTCATACGGCACCCACTGAAGTAGAAGTTAATTTATTTATCAAAATTCACGGCAATAAATTTTGATAAATGTACAAGACTAATATGTTGATTTTCACTATAAAAGTATAATTTAAAAGTCATAATACTGGCATGAATCATATTCATTCCAAGTTAACACAAGTTTAAGTTTTAGTGAATTTTGATTAAATTTAAATGAAGAGAAATGTAAATGATAACAACAAGTTTTTTGTTTCATTTATTATACAATATTAAAGGGAGTTTTTATATTATTAGATAAATATCTTAGGACAAACGTAGCACTTACTCATAATATTTGTTAGTTTAGATAAGTGATAAGCACTATATTTAAAAACTTTTCATTAAGATTAGCCACAAGTATAAAACAAATGAGAACATAAACAAAAGGCTGAAAAATTGCGTAATGTGCTTGACGCGAGAACTTCACATGTTGAATTGTCATCTGTTTTAGATGTGTTACCGGAACAAGCATATTCGATTGAAAGAAACTAAGTTGATAAGTTACTACCGTGAAGAGTCACAACTTTTATTTTTCAAAAAACAAAACAATACTATTTATAATAAAATATCAAAATTAAAATATGTATTTTATTTTTAGACATTTCCCATTATTCATGATTAACTTTCTCATTATTTACCTGATAGTTTTACTAGAGGTGACACTCTCCATATGGGTAATGGCAATGATTTAAATCACATTGAAGAAAAAGAGTGATAAACACTATGGTATTAGATCTTTAATTTATGATACATAATAAATTTAATTAAAATTAATTACATTATTCGATACGAATAAAATTAATGATTTAGTAGGCAGATATAATGTCTTTTCAAGACATTAGATAATATGTATTGGAAAAATCGAGGGGAATTTTGTTTCTTAATTTAAAAAATAAACAAAAAATACAATCTGTCATATTTGATCTGATATTGTATCTATTCAAAGTAATACCCACGGGAAATAACATCAAGAGATGAAAAAAACTTTTGAAATCTAACGTACATAAGGATTTAAAATCTACAACTGGTATTGTACGGTAGTTTAAGAATAAAAATAAAATAGCTCGTGTTGATATTTCCAGGATTATACTTTTAAACTGAAATATTTATCATTTAGAACTCAAACATGTAGAATGTTCAAGGAAAATATTTTTAAACAGGATTTAAAAAGTATTCGCTGAAGTGTTTTAGGTTTCATTCCAGTTTAAGAAATAATTAAATATTGTTTATTGAAAAAATGTTCTTATAAATTAATATTTATCAACATGATAACAAATGATAATTATCACTTAAACCATTAAAAAAAACTATCTATCGATTGATTAATTCTGAACCTTCATACTTCATATTGTAGGTAAATGGTCGTACTAAGTGATAGCTGTCAATTTTAATCTGGGAATAACTAGAAAAAATCAAGAATGGTAGCAAAATTACTAAGTTTAAATAATGAAATAAAAATACCACTAACATTACACGTACGGAATATAAGTATGGAGTCTAATTTATAAAAAGTTTTGTTCATTTTTATTATGTTTTTTTTAAAGGAAAGTCGAAGAAAAACCAATTCATCTTGTTTATTTTACATATTTGATTTGCATTAAACAAAATTACCATTATTTAAATGTACAATGTTATTTTATTCTGCGTTGAATCCATAAGTTAGAAGTACCTAATTAAACCAATAAAATAGTTTGATTATTGTGAATTCTAAAATAAAAAACTTTTAATGTTTTAAAACAATGGAAGTACTAACCACTTATGTTTACTTTAAAAAAAAATTTTTTTCATACCAAGCATACCTACATTTTAAGTTGAGAAACTGTAATTATTATTATTAAGAAAGCATCAGCAAAGTTTTTTTTTTTTTTAATTTTTACTCACGAGTATTTAAACGTTAAATATTTTGTTTTCAATATGATTTGTAAATTAAAAGGAGGTAATTTGAAATAATTTAACTCTTTAATTTAAAAGTATATTGTGATGTTGGATTGGTTTATATTTTAAGTGTCATGTCATTTTAAATTGATTTCAATTTGCTTTTTTTTTTTTTTTTTTTTTAGCAGTAAAATATCAAACAATGTTTAAGAAGTCTAAAATAATAATTATTTACATAGAAATTGGAAATTTCATGCATGATTTTAGAATTTTGGTAGTGATTGGTTTTCTCCTTTCAAAGTTGTGTAATAAGTAATATGTAAGGAAATTTAAAATAATGTAGTTTGGGAAAATTGGATTTTCCAATATTTTTTTTCGAGAAATTTAGACTTGATTTAATTTACTTTTTCATCTTTTTCCGAAAAATATTTACCCAGAAAGAATAAAAACGTAGTCAGAGATTATAAATATTATAATTACTAATTTAGGATTAAGTCAAACATTATATATTTAAATCCTAAGCTTTATAAAGGTATATAACCTAATAATAATATCTATTCAATATTTGATAAAAAATAGAAAAAATGCTATAAATTGAAATAGATTAATTTTACGGGTCATATAAATTATACTTACAGTTTTATAATTATTAATTAAACTATAATTGAACAAGTTAATTTAAATAGATGTAACACGATGTGAATTAATACATTTTAATTGAGTTTTCACTAACTACAGCCCTACATAATCCTTTAATGGTATAATACCGTGAGTAATAAGAATTGTACTAAATTGGTATATTAAAATTTTGAAGGCATTCATGTAAAAATAACTATTATATTAAATAATACTTGAGTCCAAAATAACAAATAATACAATATGAAGACGGAAAGTATTTTAAATTAATAAGTTTTACACCGAATAATATAATTACATCAAAAAATTCATACAAAAGCAATTTGTTACACTATTTAAATAAAAATAACTATTTTATATGTTTGTTATTAAGCGAGTTCGGAATTTTCATTATTAATACTTAGATTATAACAAAAGCATTCAGATTATTATCGCTATACTACTACGGTGACAGTATTTTAATACCAGATTAATTTTTTTATGCTAAAAAATCATATTTTTTTATCACTAGGTTTATTTCATGCAACTAAACATTTTTTTCCCGTATCAATAAGATGTTCTAACTTAATTGCTATCTAAATCTATGAATATATCAACTATACATATATAATTAATAAATAATTAAGACACATAATAAATGAGAAATTAACTTATAAGATCGTGTGGATGACTGCGTTTTAAGCGTAGTTAGAGTAGTGGACGTGTATGAAGACTGAAGTGAACTCTATTGAATATTCAATTATGAAAATTTTAAGAAGTATCATATGTTGTCTAAAGTCATTTTAATATAAAGATATTTATTATGTTTTCTTTCCATACAAAACTTGTGAATTCACTATAATTCTTAACTTTTTATTTTGAAAAATATAATTCTTATCTGAGAGCATAACTGAGCAAAATATCTCCAAATAAAACAAGTGCAAGTTAAGTAGTTGAGCAGAAGTATTTTACAAAAATTGCCTAAATAGAAGCGTAAGTAAGTAGTGAATGTAGCAATTTGTATACTTGCTGCATGATTGCTTTAGCGATTGACGCATTTTAGAGGGACTTTTTTTATTTTCGGACATTGGCTGTAATGATGGTTGCCCACACATTTGAAGCACCAGCGCAGTAAGTGGCTAAATTGTTTTACATGTAATAATCTTTGTCAATTTGTGTATTCAGGAATATTTGTGGTAGTTCCTAAGTTCAAATAATATTACGCAGTGTACTTAACGTCTGTTTAATGAATATATTTCGGTTGATAATTTAGAGAGTTGGACAAAGACAACTGGTATTAGGTTTTTTCATCGGGTTTTAATGATTTTACCTCAAATTATAGTTTTGTAAGTTCTTTAAAAATAATTCCTCCCATTCGAAAAATTGGAAGATACATGATAATTAACAATAATTGTTTTTCTGTTCAGTTTTAATCATGATCGATGTCATACTTCAAATTCATCGACACTTTTTGTTATTGTTTGTTATTGTTATTGTTTTTGTTATTTTTTGTTATTGTCTATTGAAATAAAGTTTAACTTTAATGAGTTTTTAATGCATGTGAGTGTATTATTGAGAAAACATCGAATGTTTGATTGGATAATTAATTATGAAAGTTTATAAAATGTTAAATATTATAATCATAAATTGGTATTATTTCAGATCTTATTAATATTTATTATATGGTATTGTATGTAAAAATACCGTATTACACAGTTGCACCATCTATGTTTTGAAACAGATCGGAAAAAAGTTTCCAACAGATTTCGAGTTAGGAGAGAATGTCTCTTCTATTAAGATACGTCTAACGTTAAAAAGAAAAAATTATGTTCAATTAAATTAGTTTGGTAATCAGAGGCCAGAGGATAATTAGTTCCGATAGTTACTAATAACCAAATAACTACAAAATTTAACTTCCGAAAATGTATTCTTGATTTTTATGATTTTAAGAGGTTTTTATCGTTTCCGACAAAGTAGATTTTACATTTCAAGTGATTTTGACACATTTTAAATATGCGGAATACCCATAGGTAATAGGAATAGTCCATAGGTAATTAAGTTTCTGAATAAAATTTAACTCATTTTAAAGTATTATCAGCGAGAATAATTTTATGATTTTTTAATTAAAATCTGTCGTGAGCATAATACACCTAACCATATATAATCGCGTCACACTTATCTTGCTCGGACAGTATGTTAAAAATAACAATTGAATTAACACAATAATGTATCTTTGAAAATTCGAAATATGTAGTATTTAAAAATGTAATGAGTGTGTTTTTTTCTGTTATTATCTATTGCGGTATTTAATAATGAATAAATTAACATTATTAAATTGACATTTAATTGAAGTTTATGAATATTCGTTGACGTGAAAACTTAATAATACCATGTGACCTGAAAAGATTTCGCTGACGGAAATCAAAATGTATACAACATTCACTCATAAATGTGTGCGACAGAAATGTCATCGAGTGGTTGCGGTAAACAAATCGTTTTTTGATTAATACGGTGCTATCAATTGTGTATGTCTGGCAGTCTCCCTGGGAAACACGTTATGTATGTACATGGTTAATCGAAATGTCGAGGTGTTTTCGAGGGAGGATTAGTAATAGCGCGTCATTTCAGGACTTACTAGGAGATTTGTTTTGTCACGTCAACGGTATATTGACAACCAATGTAAATTACATGGCTGATTGCATCCGATGGAAAAATAAAAAAACGGAAATAAAGACGGAAAAAAAACACAAAATCGTAATAAAAATAATGATAAAACGAAAAAATCTCAGGGGTGAGACATTTTTAAACGCGGCGCCTCTTTACACGGGCTCTCGAGTAGGGTGCACGGCGAACAGCAGGTGGCGCATCGTACGGTAGTGTATGAAAACAGTACATTACGTGTGTGTGTATGTGTATGACGTTTACACGCAAGAGAAAAAAAAAAGAGTTACGGTTAGCGGTAGCTGCCGTCACCGTCGACTGATATATAAAATCGCGAAAAACCGGGGTGTTCGGAAAATAACTTGGACGGCGACGGCGACAACGACAGTGACGACGGTGATGAGACGATTCGACAGAACGGGGAGTGGATCCCGTCGCGGTGTTATAGTTGTCGGGTTGATAAAATAACATGAAATATGGATCCGCATTGCTATAGTACCTAGACCTATACCTACACTGCCGCGCGTCCGGCCGAGACGCGAAATCCCCAACAAGTGGTGCGTGAGTGCGTGTGTGTGTGTGTGTGTGTGTGTGTGCGTGTGTGTGCGTGTGTGAGCGTGTGTGTGTGTGTATGTGTGTGTGTGTGTGTGTGTGGGCGGGTGTGTTGTGACGGCCACTGATTTATCGTGTATTGTTTATGAAACGCGGGCGCTAAGACGTCTGTGAAATACGTAACCTATTAAGACGTAGTTGTAAATAATGTATATATACACTTTTTGGCAGTCGCGCGAGGGAGACAGAACGGTTTCGCAGTACCCGAGAGAGTGCCGGTCCGCGCGCACATTTCTATCTATATATCGCACGCGGTACACGCCGCGGTCCGGACGCGATTACGCGCACGTCGTATACGGTATCGTGTGTGAGAAAATAATCGAATGATGATGAAAAAAAAAAATAATAATAAAATAAAATAAATCGTAAACATCTTTTGCGCGTCTCTCGGTAATTCTTCAGACTTTGACGTGTGTCCGGGGTTGTGGGCGGCCAGGCGCTCCGTGACCCGCTCTACGCCCGCCCGGGTAATTCGATCGCCGCACGGATATATGCGTGGTCTTCCTATTTACCGGTGCCGTCGGCGTGTGATTTACACGTAGTTATCGAATCATACCACACAGTCTCGAACACGACGGTAATAAAAAATCAGTGGTCAAGATGAAAACCGAAAATGTATAGGGTATTAATCATAATCGTTACGCGGTGCACATCATGCCATAAGACTTATGAATGTACTACCGGAAAAACATATTATACACACCTACGTTAGAAAATCGTCTTGGTAGCGTATAATTATAATACCTTTGAATTTAATAAAGATCTCATAATATTGAACTACTGCCTAAAATGCGTCTTGTTGGAGAAATAGTTTCGTAGATGTAAGCGTTTAAAGTTTAGAGTACCATAAAGTTGAAGCCACGATACCTCAAAAAATATGCTTACGCTATATCTTGTACTGATTTATACTTTATATGTTTATATCAGCAAGGTCGCGTTTCCGCCCTCACCTTACAAATCACCCGAACCCACATATCCTAGCACTAAATTCACTAAACATTCCTGGAAACCTTACAAGAAGACTTAAGAGGCACTGGTGTCGACACCTAATTAACTAAAATTGTAAATAAAATTAATAAAAAACAAAAAATGAATTCAACAAATAGCTAACACAAAAAAAAACCCCGTCGAATGTTACTGCTGAGTAACTACTCAATTCAAATACTCACAGACATTGTATTATAGCTCATATGCTTATTATAAATATTTTTTATATATATATATTATATATATTTAATAAATGTTTAAAAAAAATAAAAATGTCGGCAAGGTTTCTACAGATAATGGAGTAGAAAGAATTAAAATATCAAAATTTCCAAAAAAGAATTATTCTTTATAATTGGTATTAAATAATGAACAATGAAAAAAAAACAATTTAACCATTTAAGAAAAATAAAAACTTAAATATCACGTAGATGAAAATAATCAAAATATATCCTTCATTTTAGTATAATTATATTAGTATTTTTTTACAATTTCATTTTGTATGCAAAATTATTGAAAAATAAAATAAATAGTCTCCGTTTAAACTACCTCCTGTATCTAATTTCAGGTTTTTAAAACGACTAACTATCTATACGTGGTTTTTTAACTACTTCTTCTTTTCGAAAATATTGCCACAAATAAAACTAAAAAAAAAAAAAAAAAAAAAAACCAAACATCATTGTAACGTCAAACACTTTGCTCGCTTTGTTTTAAGACGAAGAAAACGAACTGAATTAACTTCATGAGAAATATTTTGAAATCTTTTGGGCCGTATCAAAATATCATAATTAGTAAATTATAATATATACATATATATATTTATATTTATATATATACACATTTTTATGTAGGTATATACATATAATTGAGCGTGTTTTGAGTGACTGACAGATTAAAGTACAACCAAAACTACTGTACCGATCCATTTAAAATGTTGAGGAATTATACTTATTATATGCATAGGAGCTATAATTAACGGTTTTCTGAAATTCGCATTTTAAAGGGTTGAAAAAGCATAAAATGTTTAATAAATTACAACTTGATGGGTATGATGATTATTATTATTATTATTGCAACTATTATGGACACAGAGATTGCTGACTAACTTACCAAACAGATAGATTTTTATGAACATCGATATTGAATATATGTTAAAGTATTTATAGCAGATAATTCGACTCCTTAGTCCTCCAAAGAAAAGGGAAGTAACTCGAATTTTATCATTTTTCACTTTTTGTTCAAATGTGATAAAGGAATATGTTCTGTACCTCACGCGAAAACGGCAGTAGCTTTACTACTCCAAAGAGGTTAGAAATCATAATATTAAAATATATTTACAATATCTCGTGATAAAGTTTCCGGCGAAGAAAGATGTATCTTAAGTTACTTCTGTTTTTAAATCAACATTCCCCGAGATAAAGGAAGTAACTCATTTTTGTATTTTGAAATACAACAATAATTTATTGTTTATTTTAAGTATTGTATGTATAGTGTTTAATGATAGAATGCATAATGATATACATACATAAACTCAATAAACTTGTCTGTTTAGTGTCAGACGTCAGTAATAATATTATTAATACAATTAATGATATAATTCATTATTATTATAGTGTTTTTTATTATCAATCATGGCCTACAAAAAAGTAAGTTATTCGATTTTATAATACGTATTAATATTATTATTATTACCTATTTTATAAACACCGGACTGAAAAAACAACATGAAATTCCAACGCATAGTAGTAATAAATTATAACTGATGATATTTTAATTAAATTATTTGTACTTTTTCTACTTTTATAGTTTGTTTTATTATAATATTCTTGTTGCTAAATTAAAATAAAAAAGTTTTATTTGAAAATATTTTATTTTTATTACTTATCTATATTTACCCAAGATTAAGGAAGTAACTCGAGTTACTTCTTTATAATAAATGATTTTTCCCAAGAAAAAAGAAGTAAGTCGAGTTACTTATTCGAATAACTTTTTTCCCCGTGAAAAAAGAAGTAACTTAAGTTTATTTTTCATCATACATTGTACTGTGGAAGTTAAAAAACAAAAAATTATAGTGATATTATTATATTCAATCAAACAACCAAAGTTCATATAAAAATTTGGGCCGTAGCCATTTTCCTCCAAAAATGAGATACCGTTTTTCTCCACTGTCCATTTTCCTCAAAAAAAAAAAAAAAAAAAAATGTTTGACCATTTTCCTCCACTTTCCATTTTCCTCCAATAAATAAAACAATAAAAAGGGATTGATGATAACGCAACCAGATAATATGTAAAATATAAAATATAGTAAAAAGATAATGAATATAATAAAAAAGTATGCACGTCGATAAAAATGCATGAATCTATTAATAAAATAATAAATTAGTTAATAATATACTATGTAAAATAAAAGATATAAAATATAGTAAAATCACTGCAGTAAATAATATTTGATTTTTTTATTATATAATTATAAGACATCTCGGCAACAAATGAATACCTGTTGGAAGAAAATAAAAATTAGATATAATATGAATAATTATTTCACTTTTTGTAATTAGGTACATACCTAGACATTTCTCCGTTTTGTAATTTAATAATAGCATCGCACTATATACTCTAAAATTGTATTCCTTAATTGTCGAGCTTAATAGTTCTACTGAAAGCTCTAATAAAAAAAAAAAAAAAAAAAAAAAATAATAGCATCGTCGATTGCTCCACGACGCTTGTTTGCTCGGTAATCCTTTGATTTTTTTGGAACATGTATACTTCTTATTTCACAATAAATATTAGTTTGAGTTTGCTTAATGATATTAAGCCACATAAATATATTAGGCTTTTCTTTATAAAAGTTTTCTTTGAAATGAGAGTGGAAAGACTCGCATGCATTGGTTCTTGATAACGAAGAAGACGATTCTGCCCAAATAACTGGTGGAAATATAGAATTTTCCGAAATATACGTATCGGTTAAATAATCAGCGTACTGACTCACTCTTCGATCGTTTGGTATAATACTCATAAAGTCTTCAATAAAACATTTGGAAACGTCTTGTGGACTTAGAAATGTGAGTCCAAACGTGTTTCTTATCCAAGACTCAATTTCAGAATTTTTTTCTTTATAGTATTGAACTAAACCGAGATTTTGGATTTTCCGAAACCATGATTGTGTCAGGTGAAACCTACAGCCAACTATTTGTGTATCAGGCCATACTATAGAAATAGCATCATGAATAGCTTGTTCGAAATCAATAGTGATTGATTTTGGATTTATTGTCAATTTTAATTCAATACATTTAAGTAAAATATGGTTAAATGTATTAACATATGTATCAGTAGATTTATTAACTAGAAGACAAAACACAACTGGTATATAATGTCCGTTTTTAAAGCCATGTATTTTAAACATTTGGTTGAAATGTTTAGCACTGTATGTAAATGTACCATCGCAATAAATATTTTCAGATTCACATAAAAATTTCAAGTTTTGGTAACAAGAAAATATTAACACATTTTTATTATCATCATTAGCAAGTAAAAATTGTTCTTCGGAAGTAGTTTTAATATCCATATTGTTGATTGCTAAATGTACCTCTTCAATATTTTTCGGCAGGTTCGACAGTAAAGATTGACGGGCTGCATAAATATTTTTCCTGATTTTATGAATATCGGTATCATCAAAATTTGAACAGTCGGCAGAACTTTGTCCTAATTCCTTAAGTATCACCTTTTTCGGTCGTGAGAATAAATCGTCAATTGCTTTTCGCTTACATGCATTATTTACTATTTGTCGATTTATTTTTTTTTTGGTGATGGCAAATGATTATGTACATTTTTGTGTAATTCATTGGCTACTATTTCTTTATTTTTATTAGTGTATATAACTGCTTGACAAGTCGTTAAACAACATCGCCAACGTGATAATTCAGATTTTGACTTACATGCTAAGAAATACTTGTAACTATCACGAATTACCAAAGGTTTTCCTCGCGAACTTTCAATAAACATCGCTTTTTCAGACATGTTAAAAATTAAAATTTGCTAAACTATAAAACACACTATAGGCACTATTCGGTGTACGGTAAGCTACTAAAAATATAGTCTTCCTGATACGAGTATTTAGTATATTCGTGTGTCTGTCTATCTCAATGTGTATAATCATAATAATCAGTGAAAATTTTATTTATGATACACAATATAATAATATAATTATATACGTATATACCCGTATGTTGTATGTACGTATCTTTATTAGGCCTAATCAAAGTTACAATCGACTATTATAAACCGCGTGTGCTGTCAGACACTTGGACTAGCGTTTTTCCCTAGCCGACAAGAACACGACTAGAATTTAATCAACAGATACGCGCAAAACGTGATCCTAGCCATACTCTATTTTTATAATAAAAACACTGACTAAAATATTGGAGGAAAATAGACATAATTTTAGTCAAAAATAATGTGGAGGAAAATGGAAACCAACCGTTTTTGTTTTTGGCGGAAAATGGACAGTGGAGGAAAACGGTATCTCGTTTTTGGAGGAAAATGGTCCCGCCCAAAATTTGATATGAAACAGTTAAAAACCAATAGTAATTTAAGTTAAACCTTATAATATAGCTCTACTGAAAAATGATAAAATTCGAGTTACTTCCTTTTTCATTGGGGCAGTCGAATTATTGCGTTACTATCAAATATTTATTAACATTTTTATGCTTTGACCCGACAGTGACGGGTAATTCAGCTATTTACTGATGAAATACAAACCCTATTAGGTTAACCTATACCCTTCTATATGTAGAGGAATATAAATATTTATGTACAACTTATTATACTCGAATAGTTTTAAAATATTTTAATTTTTTACTCGAAATGTATTTAGAAAACCTTAGCTATTATAGTATAAAAACTCAACTAACATAAATTAGAGCCTTTTTTATTTTTATTTTTATAAGAATATTTATAATCTATGTTGAATTCCATAATAAGTAAATTTGATGATATGTATATATTTTTTTAAACAGAATCATATGAAGAATATTAAATTGCACTTTAATCAAAATGTATTAAAAGAAATAAAATATAATTTTAATGTATTTTAAATGTTCTTATCGCAATTTTCAGAATAAAATATACGTATTTCATATGTATTTACTTACACACAGAATCAAATATTAAAGAAACTGTAGTATCATATGCACATTATAACAACTACATTATTGTTTGAATTATAAGAAATATCGTGATCACTTTTATTAATTGTGTTGAAAAGATACTGTATACTATGTAAAATGTATAGGTTAAATAATAATACATGTATAAAATTGATCATTTCGCTATAATTCAAAATTGTTTACTATCATTTTAATCCATCTACTATTTTGTTGAAAAATTTAAATAAAGAAAGTTTTAATGCAAATAATAATTTATTTGACATGTTATTCAATCAAAGTAGAACAATAAATGATGAAAATTATATTGTCATGTTCATCATAATTAATTATGATCATGAATCTTCACTACTTTAAACAAATCTACGAGTCTTTTATACGTTAAAATTGTATTTGTACCTGCGTTGGTGCGTGCGTACTGCGTGCGTGCGTGCGTGCGTGCGTGCGTGCGTGCGTGCGTGCGTGTGTGCGTGCGTGCGTGCGTGTGTGTGTGTGTGTGTGTGTGTGTGTGTGTGTGTGTGTGTGTGTGTGTGTGTGTGTGTGTGTGTATGTGTATGTGTATGTGTACCTATGTGATCAATTAGTAACAACCAACATTCACTTGATGACGTGACAACAAGGTGAAAAAATCATAAATTATAATTTATCTTTGGTATATGTATAATATATGAGTTAATACTTCAAAATTATTATTAATATACTTTGCTATATTATATTATTAAAATACGACATTGCTTTATTTTCAGCATTATGTGCTGAAATGTTAATAACGTTTATTAATCGTTTTTAAGAATATTTAATTAATTAAACTAATATTGAAATTGATTGATATACGGGTATGAAATTTAATCACATTTAAAATACACATAGTTCAATTGTAATGATTTTATTTTCAATTTTTCAGAAACTTCTCGTACTAAGATATTAAATGTATTTATTAACACCTGCTACCCATCCTTTTCATTTGACTTTTTACAACGATCTAGATAATCTCACTCACTACTAACATATGGATCATTATTGACGAAGGTGTCTTTAAAAAAATTAAAAATTTATTTAACTATTGGACGTCTACTGCTTGAAGGCGTTTTGCGTTTCGTTAATCAACGCGGCATTAGAGCCGGTTTAAAGATAGATTGGATTAAGTTGAGAGGATTATAGAAGCGACGAGGGTTTCATTACTCTGCAGCGGTTGTAACGAGTGGACATCAAAATGAAAACGGGTCTGTTGTGAAACGCGACGCCTGTGCTTTCTGAAACAACATCCATTGTCCTTTATTGTTCTAATTATTGTCTGTCGGTTGTACGATAATTAACGTGATTCTTGTATTCTTACAGAATTATGACTGATGTTCTGCATCTTGAATTGGTCAACTACATCCGAAAATTTAAATACAAAAAAAAATGATAGTAAATAAGTGAAAATAATTAATTATATTGGTTTATTGTTTTTAATCTTTAGTCTCAATATCATAAGAGTATTAATTCTAAAACCAAGTACCAATTCTCCGTGAGATTTCTGATTAAATTTTATGATATGACATAATAATATATTATTGAGTTAATATTTTTCTTCTTTTATAATATTATATAGTATTTGTCTACTTATCATAATTTATAAGTTGACAAAATCTTAAGTCAATTGATAATTTTTTACAAACTACTTAAAATTATATTCCTATGAAGCTCGTTATTTCACTTTTTGATTATTAATATAATTAATACAATTGTTTAGATACTTGTAAAAACGTACAATGTGTTAAAACATTTTAAATTAAAATAAATTAAAAAAACATCTCTTTGATAAAATAAATCTATCATCCTCATTATTCAAGATGTTTATATACCACCTTTATACTTTATATAATTAAACAATTTTTGTTTTATTCCAATCATACTTTTAATTAATTACGAAAAATGAGATATTTGAATAATTTTTTTTTGGCAAGGTAGTAAAATGTATTATATAATTTAAAAATCCGATAAACAATAGTGGTGGAAGTCGTTATTTATCATTTCACTTTCCCTACAAAATACTGGTTGTAAATTTATTTTTATTTTTACGATAAACTCATTTGGTATATGATGCTTGTTCTATTATAATATTATTATAAATTTAAAAAAAAATAAAAAAATAAATATCTACACCAAAAATATGATTCTAAACAAAACTTAGCGAATAATTTTACTACTAGTTTAATTTTATTGAGAATGCAAAATCCTTTAAATTATTGATGAGATTTTCATACTTTGAGGAATTTTAGTTCAGAAATATTATTACAAATTATTCATGTCAATTTAGCCATTTTTTCAAAATCATCAATTTTGTCGTATTTTAACATTTAAAGCGCTTATAAATAGAAATTTACTGGACCAATTTTATTAAAAATGTAAATTCTAGCAAACTCATGGATGAGAGAACTTGTATAGAATTTTCAGTGAACAAAACAAAAAATTGTACCAAAATTATTTTTAAATTGTATTTGCTATTTTTCGTTAGAATTTTAGTTGTGATTCTAAATTTAATCATGGATAAATTAAAAAATTGAATTAATAATTATTTAATTAACTACAATCAGTGAAAACTATTGAAAATGAAAAATATAAATAATGTTGTTGATCTAAATAATTCGAGTTATCAGATATCACATTAATATTTTTTATCATATTTATTTATTTATTTATTTTTTTTTTGTGTGTATCATTATACGAGTATATTACATTGTATCAACAAAATTATTTTGTAATATACATCTAATGAATCCTAATTAATCGTTATTTTATAAGTTCATATATTGTTGTTTTTACATATCATGCACTGTCATATGTATGTAGTCAAATATGATATTAATTAAAAAAAGGGCGTTACCTCTTACCGTCACTAATGTTCTATTAAACGTATGAGACAAAACCATACAACGGTTTTAAAATAACCAATAACATGGTGCCGTACGCAAAATTATATCGTTAATTAATTATAATATGTTCACATATTCTTCGGTAGCGCTTCATTTGCTTCTGTATTCGTGTGATTATAGGAAGTGTTAAAAAAAAAACGCATAAATAGTAAAATTCGAGTAATATACTCTGTTTCGTAAACTCTATAAATCAGTCATATTTGTAGCCCCTCGATTTCCCTGATTTGAATATAAAAATTTGACTATCTAGAATTTCAATACTTTCATTAGCAAGCTTTAACAATTTTTTTTTTGTTTTTTTTTTTTGAAATGATATATTTTTGTTTGAAATAAAAACAAACACAGTGAATAATGATTATAATTTATGCTATTAATATATTTTTATTTGGAGGTTGTCAAAGTACTGGCATATAGCTTTTATTATTTGATTATCTCACAAATTAAATATGCAAACGATTTCAAGTGAGACTAATAATTTTAATAGTTGAATTGAAGAACCTATTCAATTTGCATTTGATTGTGAGCTTCTACAATGGGTTGAACTTGAAACCCACCAACAATATGTATATATATATATTACACAAATGTTACCATAGTAATTTGGTCAAAGTTTGGGAAGTAGGATCAATGTAAAAAAAAATTCACATGTGTAGTTGGTATGGTTTTGTGGTCACTTATAGGCGGTGTGTATTGTCGTCACATGTTTTAAAAGAAAAAATAGCTCGCAGGAAATTTATTTTCATGTGAAAAATACAATTAGTGTCATCTTTAGAAACATATAAAAAATGTTTGGTTGTGAGATTATTATATTTTTTATATTTTTATAAAAAAACTAAACGTTACAGACATTTTTTGGCCTTGAGATAAATTTTCAAGTTGTGGTAAAAAAACTAGGTACATTTTGTTATTAGAAATTCTACGTGGAAGATAGTATATTTATAATAAAATTTCACATATTGAACGGTATGAATTTCAGAAAATGATACATTTTTATTACACTATTTCACTGTCGACTTCTCTTTTAATTTGATATTTACGTGTATTAAACGTTTATGTTTATGTTAAACAGTATTGGATATTGTATCGCTTATTAAAATAAAACAATTATTGTTATTAAAATACAAAGTTAAGTTGTATCTGCACACTAGCCATGAGAATGACTAATGATTTTTATTGTGTGTCACACGATCCCGTTTTACATGTGAGCTAATATTATATAGATACCGGAAATTAATATTTTTGAACGCTGTCTTTTCTACGTCAAAAAAGTACAATACGTTTTGACGTTATCGCCGTTAGCCTTAACACAGATTTTGATACCTACTTCACTCATAGCGTACTGAGTGATTTTGGTTCGAAATTATATTGTTGAAAATGACGAAAACCATTTTTTATTTTTTTTTCTGTATCTATACTTTGGCAGCTATATTTAAAGAGCAGATACCAAATTCTATCCAAACAATAAACTATTTTGATATACACGTATGTATAAAATATATTGTTATTTCCTATACAATTTTTTATTTTCTACTTGAAGTTAAGTAAACTAATGTTTCATCAACAATTTATTTTCTTATGTGAATATCTTTGTGATGAAAAAAATAATAAGTATGGATAAATACATATATCATTTGTATATATTGAAATGAAAATTGTGATTGTGTACAAATATTTTTCAACTGTTTGACTTCTAGTTGAGTAAACAAAAAAATATGAAGCGCAAAAAACATAAAAATAAATAAGGAAAGAATTTTTTTTTAGTTTAATAATTGTGAATTTATGTAATACCTATAAAGTAAACTGATGCATTGAACATTCTGCAATTTACAATAGTTGATATTATTAAAAATCCATCAATTTTTACACTCAAAATCTACCAATGAAAGTTTTAGGCTTATAATTAAATGTGTTTGAACAAAAACTAAGTATCTTATAAAATTAGGATTTTATTAAGAAAATTAAAAAGTCGGTTAAAGTATAGTACAAATTCTTATAATCGTAAGCTATTAATTATATTTTATTTTCATATTTCTTTGGTTATAATATATATTTACTATATCTATTTATATACTCGTAAACAAACATAGTTGTTTTTAGTTACTTTAAATGACAGTTGTTTTTTATATAGATAATACATAATATTATGAAAAACAATATTTTTTGACAAATTCAATTTATCTTTGTAATTTGACTAAGCGTTTAAGAAGTGTAAAAACATTTAAGGTTTAAAGTATTGAGAGAAAGAGTAGACTTGTAGACCCCAAAAAAATGTATTGTTACTATCCTGCAGCTTTGAACTTTATTGTTAATATCTCGTCAACAATTGATCCAAGAATACAAATTAAACATCAAAATGTTCGAAAAAAAAACGTAATTTTTAAAACTTAACTATAAATAGCAGTTGCCATTTTAAGAAAACTAAAAAAAAATTTCAAACTTAAAAACAGTAATAATTTTTTTTTCTTAAAAATGTCACTAGTGTTTTAAATATTATTTGAATAATAATTTTATTAGTGAATTAAACTATCTAAAATCGTTATGATTAAAATATCAAGAGGTACTTTACTTCTAAAATAAAAATATATATATATATATATAATCTGGTAATTAAATATAACTATATTTTATTTTAATGTGAAAATTTCAAATCTTCGAGATACATTCTTTTTGTATATATTATACTTTTGAAGTAATTTCAATTTATGCAAGTATATGTAAAATTATAATGTTACATAAAATAGAATAATAAATAGTTGAATTATAATTTTAATTAAAGAAACAATATATTCATTCATGCACCATGCACGACTTTCAATATTAAATTTTAGTCGAATTTTCTGAATGAATCTACATTCAAAATAAATTAAAGATTTACACGTTGTTCAACGCTGAAAGTTCTTTTCAATGTACACTACTGAATTATTATTTTATTTCCGAGTTTGAGTAGAAAGTGTCTAAGCGCATTAGACTAGGAGACTTTTAATCAAATACAACGGACACATGAGACCATTTTTCATGACCCATATGTGATTTATAACTATAACAAAACGATACCAGTAGTATAGTATGTAAGCAATAGCTTTAAGACTATATCGAATTTTCAATACTTCAAAAAATCCGTATAAATTAAGGCTGCATTTATATTTTTATGAGCTTGTAAGTATATGTTATACTTACTAAAGCGATCTTTAAATTATTCTGAACAAATTTGAAATAAAATAATCATAAGAACGAACAATAGTTATGATACTAAATGATAGATCATTTTTTTACAATTGACATCATGTAGGATATATGTATAATATATACAATATATATATATATATATATATATATATATATATATATATATATATATATATATATATATATATATATATGTATATATTAGAATGATCTTCTAAGCAAAATCGGTTTATTTTTAATCTCGTGAAATCTATAAATTTGTTTTTCAAGTGAAAATTACAGTAATATATTATGGGTTACCCTTGATTTTTTACTCTTAAAACTTAAAATGTTTATCTTTCTTAAACAATTGGTCAAAAGGGGAATAAATCAAAATATCAATGCTTTAAAAAAAATTATCTTTTAGAATATCAAGTTTAAAAAAAAAGCTGGCAAATAATTCTGATAGAAGTTCGTTCTATCTCGCTGAATGAATATAAACTCAAATCGTTTTAAAATGGAATAAACATGCTTAATGAATCACCTTGTGTATTTATCGTAAAATATGCAAGAGCATTCTACAATGAATTCAGTATTGACACTTTCATAAATTATAAAGGAATATTTAAAAAATGTTACAACGCTAAAATATGTACGTTATATTGAATGTTTGAAAATAACATGCTCGTATGATAACATGTTTCGTATATATAATGTTTTATAAGAAAAAAAAATGTTAAATATAAAATAATATATATTTTTAATTGGATTTATATTTGAGCGACAGAGCTCTTAAACCACAAAAGTATCATATTTTACAATTATTAGTTTAAAAACTAACAGACAACGGTTATCGAGACAAACATTGATATTATACACAAACAAGTCACGTCTTCTGTATCGTTTGTGCCAACAGCAACATGAGTACTCAAAGGTATCTACGTGTACTCGTTATTATGAATCATCATCAAAATATATGTGAAAAAACCAGAAAATGACTGATGTTCTTTATATCAAAATAGTATTTATTTTCATTGATGATGCCAAATTTTAAAAACTTGAAAGATATCAAGTTGAAAATTAAAATATGATGCCTTAAAAAATTAAAATACTTGTTTGGATTAAAAAATGTTAATGTTTTTTTCTCTATTGTTTTTAATTCAATCATAACATCTTATTTTAATTACATTGGTTAAGGTTTTTCGATTCCTATACATGCACATTTATAGATATATAGTTATCTTCCAGAATTGATTACTCGAGGTGCAGCTAAATATTTAAATAATCGCTTCAATTGAATTTCTCACCCATAAGTAATTACATTTAATGCTCGGAAAATAATTTTTTATGCATTCTTTCATTTAATTCAGCTAAGTTTTTTTAAGCAAACATGTCCTTAATTTTCCACATACATGTATTCAAATATATATATATATATATATATATATATATAACACGAATTTATACTAGTATATTTATTGAAAATCTGTTTCATTATTCATAATTGTTGAAAATTAAGTACAAATACCTATCACATAAAGTTATATAGCTATAGAAATTATATTTTAAAAAGTTATACCTTTTATAAATACAAACCTTATGTGTGAAGAATAAAACAATTACATTACTTGTAGTTATGTTTATCTTTTATCTATGGTATTCTAGAGATTATTATACAGCTGTTTCATCATACAGTAAAAGAACATTTTAAAATTAATGTCTTCATACTGTTTACAAAATAATTTATTGTATTCATTGTTGTTTAACCATTAAAGTAATACAAAACATCAACTCACTATTGTCAGATTGAAGTCGAACATTTCATATGTCAATCTAAAAGATGTCATAATATTTCATTCACTTCTTTTTCATACTCATAGATGCCGTTTATAATGATTTTTTGCATGTTATGTAATATTATGTAATCAAAATATAACCACTGCAAAAAATTCATAAATAATAATTTCAAAATATGGATTAGATGTGATATGATATAGTTTAATAATCTTATCATCTTACCGTATACACAATACACAAAGTTTAATGAAAATTATTATTATTATGATTATTTTTGCGATATACGTTAATAATTTTATGTATTTAAGTACTTGTTTCAGTAAGTAAATATTTCAGTAAAGTGTACGTGATAGAGCACTTCAATTTATGTTGTTTTTTTCAGGCAAGCTGTTTATTTCACATATTTAATAAATTATCATTAGATTTTTATGTTTAATATCTCTGAAAAATTATACCGTTTTATAAAATTCTTGTCACTAATGTAAATTGACAATAGGAATCAATGGATTTATATAACATTTTAAACAAATAAAAAAGCAAAAGCTTGACACATCATTGTAAAAAGTTTTTAAAGTCAGGCATAAAAAAAAAACTTTACAAAAAACTTTAATTGGATCTCTGAGAATTTCGTGATTCTTTAAAGAATTGTATTTGTGTGTATTTAATGAAAGGAAATACGAAAAAAGTTTGCAAAATATTTACGAGCATTAATAATTTTTCAAAGTAACACCTTCAACAATCGTTTTTGTTTTTCGAATTTCTATACTTTGAGTTTGCATACAAAAATAACTAACGACTTGTTTATAAGCGTGTAGCCAATTATTCTTACCTTTAATAATGAAAATTAAGTTATTTGTGAATCTTTCTAATTTTAAATTAATATAATTCGTGGTTTTCACTAATGTAAAAAACAAATGATAACTCAATTTCTATTATCAATTTTTAAATATTATATTATCATAATAAAAAAAAAATTGTTTAAATTTTTGAAAAGGACATACTTCGCACCGTGAGGTATTCTTCGCTCCTCGAACAAGATGATAAGAATAAAAGTATTGAATTTAAAAGAAATTATAGATAATATCTTGAGTTAAACGATTCTCAGCTAAGCTTCAGTATAAAAAAAACCATTTATATTTAAACTTTTTTAGTTTAATTGTAGGTATTTTTTTGTTTATCAAATCCGTTTAAAATTTTTTTTTGCATATTTACCGTTTTTTCTCATGCCTAAAAAAATGATTGAGAAGAGAGAAAAATGACTTCACATTGGAGGCGAAGGACTCGTTTGTCGAGTCTGTATGATTTTATATGAACCGACGATAGTGACATTTTTCCAAAACAACGTTTGGGACGATAGACTTGTATTACGAGTCTATTTTGTTTTAATAATAGAGACGGTCAGTTTCTCTCGATTTCTGTAGTGTGGACGATTGTGTTTAACGTATTTTCTAAACTTTAAGAATAATATAATATTTGATGTAATTATTTCATTTTTTTTTTTTAATTTTTGTACTCTTATCGATCTATTTTTAGAACACTACACATTTCTTACGGGATTATTCAGTAGTTTACAATATGTATTGCAAATACGGTCTATTATTGATAAAAAAAAAAAGTCGACATGCAACAACATGACGTAAAAAATGATAAAATCGTGTTTATGTAGACATTCATATAACCACGTATTTTATTTAAATCACAAAAAATAAATTGTATTTGTAAATGAATAATATTCTACAGGATGAAAAATTGATTTAGTATATCAAAGTAACATACAGGTTGACACAAATTAAGTTTGTAAAAATATAAAAACGTTTTCACTTTTTTATTTTAACTTGATTTTTTTTATTTTTAATAATTAAAATAACATAATGGAAAATTCTGCAAATTAATCAATACAATAAAACGAAATAACATAAGATAAACAAAAAAAAAGAATTATAAAAGAATTTATACTATTTGTGATGTATGGAGTTCCAATGAATGAGTGTGGATAAGGAGGAGTATTTAAAGGGAGCCAATTATCTAAAGGTACAATGTTAAAATTATTATCCTGTGTCTGAGAATGACCAAATGCATTAGGTTGTACAATATTTCGAGTTAATTCATCTTCGTCATCAGAACTTTCAAACCCCCAATTGGTGGCGTCATTTACAGTAGGAAAATTATCTTCTAAAAGAGAGTCCAAAGGAACTGCCAGGACTTCATCACTGTTATCTAACTCCATCTCATTTTCAAATGGCACTGGTTGTAAATTTGTATATAATGGCTCATTAAAATGATCGTCTAGTAAAAAAATGTAATTTACTTATTTTGATGAACATAAGGGCTGAGAAAATAATTTATTTTTAAGAATACAGAAATACTAACCGAAATCATCATAATTTTCACTATTATCATCGATATCCGAGCTACTATCATCAAAAAATGTCTCAATAATTTGTGAAATATCATTATTTTTTAAATTTTGAGCCATAATATACTCGTAAAATCTAGTCAAACTAGTATTGAAAACTTTGCTACTGCTGCTTATATATTATGTATTATGTATGTAGAAAAACTAAAATATTTCGTTCAAAATTTAAATAAAAAGTTCAAAAAATGTTTTATGTAAAGTAATACGAAAAGTATTTTATTTCTATTTGTCTCAAAAAAAACGAGAGAATCAAACAAACCCTCACGCGTAAACGGCGTTGCTCGTACTAACTACTAATCGACCTATTAGCTGCTAGACCAGTGGTTCTCAACCGGTGTGCCGCGAGATTGTCTAGGTGTGCCGCGAGAAATGTTATTAAATATTGAAAACAGTGTTTTATTTCGTCATAAAGTGAATCATCCGTCGTATCATAAAGTGAATAAATTTTAAATTACTAGTGAGGAACTTGAGCTTGTCAATTCATACACAAAAGTTCAATACGTGGTCGAATTGAAGACAAGCAGACACGCATTTCCTGATCTACGGAAAGAAGCCTCTGCCGTTTTTTTTTTTATGTTTGTAAGTGCCGAAAAGCCTAACTCGCACAAGTAGGTGGTTGAAAAGTGTAACAAAATGTTGATTGCTTCATCTGCTATTACTGGATATTCTATCTTTGCATACATCCAAAATCTAATTAGTGGTGATTCATTATATTTCATTCGTAGTGTTCCATCCTCCTGAATTTCTGCCAGCTGTTCTTATTTCTCAAGAGATAGGTCAGCTGTTGATACTGACGAAGTAGCGTAAGGATTGCGCACCCAATTATAGTTGTCAACTGAGATATGGGGAAAATACTGTGCCATGCTGTCCTCAAAATCTGTAAGGTGATTTAAAACTAGTTGAGTCGAAGTTGTTGTGGTTGTCAAGTGCGTGAGTGTGCCGTTAAAACTTGTGGTGTATAATAGTGTGCCGTGAACTAAAAAAGGTTGAGAACCACTGTGCTAGACGCTGGCGAATGGCTACTGTATAACTATGTCCGTTGTTTTTAAATAATACACGGTAAATATCGACAGTAAATCATCTGATTAATATAAATACTATGTTCATTTAAAATAAATATAATTTATAACCTCTTTGTGATAAAAATTAACTATCGATATTTAAATTCGAAAGACTTATTAAACAAGTCTCTCGTCCATTTTCGACTAATCAGTAAAGACTTGTTCGACGAGTCGTTCGTCTCAAATGCTGTTCATAAAAATCTAACGATCGTCTATTCGATTAAAATAGAACGGACTTGTGAAACAAGTCCATCGTCTACAACGACATTTTAGAAAAACGTACGTTTCGTCTCCAATGTGTTAAGTACTATCTAAATGCAATTTTTAATCTATAGAGTTGCTGGGTGAAACTTTTGGACCACTATAACTACCCAAAAAAGTATTCATCGAAAAAAATCATCAATATTAAACCATAAGGCATTTTGCTTAAATCACTCACTATTTAAAATTACTTAAAGTTATTTGAAAATCTTAACGTGAAAAACAAATAGTTTAAGTGATCTCATTAATTATTTATTAAATATTTAAATTATAATAAAATATGTCGTAGAGAACTCCAATAAAATTGTGTTTTCATTACCACATAAAAATCTATAAATTTACGTGAGTATTGGCTTTAATAATTATTAGTTCAACAATTTAAATGAAATTACTAATTCATTGGCTTAATTTTTTTTATCATATCCAAAATTTTCAATGTCTTCATTGAAACATTAGACAATGTGTAACTACGTTAAAGATGGATGTATTGCAAAATTTACCTAACTTTTTAGACATTTTTCTAACAATTGAAAGTTTGGAAAATAACTGATTTAGAAACCCAAGTTGATACAGTTTCTTATGTTTTAAGAAACTGAAAAAACTTTTGGATTATTTGTACATGTTTAATATAAACATGGCACATGCATAACAAAATGAAAAAATGTGAAAATGTAATATTACATTCTTCACTTCATTTAAAATCTAAAAGCGTGATTTCCGACATATTGGACATTCAATTTTATAACAAAATATAATTATTTTAGATACATTTATACTGTTGTATGACTAGCAATACTCACATTGGTCAGATCATACCTGTATTTTTTTTTCAAATAATGTAAAACAAAAATGTAGAGAATAAAATATAATGATGGATTATTCTATGCTAATGATAATCAGAATTGTTAATAAATATATATTTGGTGTTTTTTTTCATTTGTTACAGGTAAATACAGTGTTTTGTCACAACGATAATACAAAATATTTTTAGATCATTTAATATGATTAAAAATATTGGAGAAGAACACATGGTTATAGTTTATTTAGCGAAGGTAAGCATAATATTTTATAAGTTATAATAATTTATTAAAAGTAACTGAAAAATATAAATTACTTTTATAATTTAAATACATAATGATTTTTTTAAGTATTGAGTACTAAATCTAATATTTTTACTTATTATTGTTTTATGACCGGTTTAAAATAAAACAAAATAATAGGTATTTATAAAACCTAGATAATTTTTGATTAATATATTTATTGTAAAGGTGTCAACAATTCAATAAAGTTAAAAAATACTTAGTATTCGGTACCACAACTCATTCATATTTAGATACAATTTATACACTCGAAATGTCTGCCCGTCGTGAAATACGTATATTGCCACTGTTTTAGATTTAAATTCGTTCTAGGAGCCTTTAATCTACTGATTTGATAAATAAAAAGAAAAAGAATGTTTTAAGTGAAGTTAATTCACGTTTTTGATGTTAGTAAAGTGCATTCTATACTATTAACTGAGTAAAAGTAGATTGATTGCAAATAACATCGAAGAATTTTTGATTTTGGTTATAGTGCTCCATTGGATTTACTGGGTCCAAGTTAAAATCAAATGTTTATGTGGTTTATTTTCAGAGTAGTTTTAAGAAAATTTTTTCAGAGAAAGGCTCATTACAAATATGACATGTCTACACTGATAAATGTGGTTAATTAATTCATTTTCATATGATACGTTCAGCTTCATATACATAATACAATAAACTACTTTGTTTATAGATAGCTACAGTATCTAATATTATAATATTACTTTTAGGCTCGTACCTGAAACTTTGCCTTGAGAAAAGGAGATTCATTTTGAGGAGTAGGTAATCTATATCTTCTCAAAGTTTTTTATCACAAAACTATGTACGCTCAAGTGCTCTATATGTTTAAGAAAAACAGTTTTTTGAAATTGATTTTTTTTTTTTTTAATATAAGCAAATTATTGAATGTCTATTATGGAGTTTCGATTGCTCTATAAATATATAACACAGTCAAACCACTTAGGTGATTTTGTTGCGTGTGATCTTGTAAAAACATGTAAGTGCATTGAAAAAGTATTTATATCTGAAACGAAAACTAATTTTCATCAAGCAGAATTAAATTAAATTTATTTTTATTTAAATTATATTATCTATAGTTGTGTAAAATATAAGATATAAGTAAATATATATACATATATGTCATTTCTTCCATTATGTCATACGTTAATATGATTATTTAATTTAAAACTTATGCATTTAGAATACTAACAGAAGAAGGTAACATTCTCTTAGAAGAAATTTTCTTTGATTGTTTTTTTTCGTTCATTATTTTATTTACAATAATTGAAGTCAGTGTTAAATTATACTGTACAAATAATCATTTATCTTTACTTATAACTGACATTGGAAACTTTCTTTCATATATTTATACCACTTAAAAATTTTTACAATAATGTATCTATTACTTAAATTGAATTATATAAATAGCAGGTGTATGAACAAAATTGTTTTAGGTGTCATAAAACGAATGAGTTCGTGGAAGTGCATTAGTCATCCATGTATGATCGTTGAAGTTATTAACTAAGAGCGATTCTAAACACATTGTATTTTTAAAGCAATCAATCATAAAAATAATAGAATTATTTTTTTTGTAATATGTACTTCTGATGAAGTATTATTCATTTTAATTAATGGACTTCTTCGTAATGGTATTGAAACATAATTTTAAAAGCATTGATTTAAAATTGAGCATGATAAATACACTGACAATAGAAATCTTCTTCCATAGCATTTTACAACAGAGGTATTAACGAACATTGAAACTTACAAAATTAATACGACATTTATGAGGCTTTTACGCATAACTATTACAGTTATTTGTGATCAAAAATTGCATGATTTAAAAAAAAAAAAGCAATATTGCTCGTATATTGGCATATTATAGTATTATACTTATTAGTTATTACTGTATACTTTATTGGTAGGTGGATGTGTGTGTGTGTGTGTGTGTGTGTGTGTGTGTGTGTGTGTGTGTGTGTGTGTGTGTGTGTGTGTGTGTGCGTGTGTGAGTGTGTGCTGGTATAAAAATTCAAGGTGGTAAAATTACTTCATGGATAATGACAACTGTAGAAGATTTAAGTCGAGGTAAAAGCTTTAAAGAACTTTTGTTGAAAAAATAAAATAATAAAATCAAGAAACATTTTTACTTATTGGTGGTATCAAAAAAACGGTGACAGCAAATTCAGAGTGCAACAAGAGTTTATAAAAGACACTCATACCAATGCAAAAACACACACACATAAGCCACTGGTGTACAATTGTCACTACTATAAAGCTTTTCAGTTGGTGATTAACGACCGCACACACATTTCAACCATCAATTAACGTGACTCCACTCGTTGGTCACGTATATAATTTGTGTGTGTGTGTGTGTGTGTGTGTGTGTGTGTGTGTACACGAGTAAATATATATAAAGGTATGAAGATGTATGTGTTTCCCTGAAATAACAGTATTCATCACTTGTACATAGGAAGGGATATTTTCATGTCCTTTTTCTTAAGATGATTTTTTCGAAAAAACCAATCAATATAGAAAATGCACAATTAAATTTGATTAATAAAATAGGAATCAAAAATTATAAGGTGTGCATAATACTTATGTTTAGGTGTGGTTTAATACGTCCGAGTAAACATAATAACGAATGGTTAAAACTTATTAAACCGGCACTAGCAAAAAACAATCTAATAAATAGCATTCGGATTAAATATGTTTTCGTGTACTGAGGGTTTAATTATATGAAGAGTTGTAAATGATGAAATTTCAATTGGTAATGACCCTCTGATCAGAGGGAAAACTCCAAATCTGTCGAAAAGAATTATTAGATACACCTGTGTATGCGTACGCACGTGAGTTAAGTCAAATCCAACACATTAATCTTAAGTACGCATATGTTCTACCGGATGCTGTTGTCAATCGACAAAGAAAACGTTGTAGGTGGTGCTGTGTTGGACATTTTCGGCAGATCACTATTTTTATAGGAACTAATCCCCAAATGATAATGCGTGGTTTATCGTACAAATACGAATTCCGAAACATAGGTAATTTATACGAGAATGTAATTCGACAGCGAGTACTAAAATAATAATCATTGGCTTCCCAAAAGATGCTCATAACCGTATTTTATGGCCAACTTTTTGACCACGAGTATTATGTCTGAAAATCACATGCATGGATTACATTTTACAATTTTAAAATAATCATTATGGTCTTTAATCTACAATAAAGTTTTTGAATGTAAAATAAATTATTCATAATCCTGCGAGTACAGGGTGCCTTTTTAGCATGCTCAATCCATTTTTAACTCTGTTTAATGCATAAATTTTATTTTTATTTTTTTTTTTGTATATGGTTTAGAACGCTTTCTATAGCTATTGTAACTACATTTTTATGATAAAAAAATGTATGAACCTATATTTTTTCCTTGCTAAGTACCTATTTTTTTTTTACGTTATTTATTTTATTTTATGTTGTAATAAATGAAAAGTACAACTTATTTCTTAATGATCCGAAAGAGAATAAAATAAATAATTTTTTTTTTTTTGAAATTGCCAAAATTAAATTGTTTTATTGATTTTGTAATAATGTAGATTTTCTATAGTATCTTTAATGACACATTTTTCTTACATATAGAAAAATTACTCGGGATAGTCATAGATATAACCCGTCAACAAAATACAAACTGTAATAAATTCTAGTCATTGTTGAAGATATTATTTGTGTATTTAAGACAATGTTTTTCAATCCAAAAATATTGTTACTTAATATGCAAAAAACTTCATAGTAAAACTGATAGATTCATCACTTAAAATGACACACTGATATCCACAATATGAAATAAATAACGATCATTTCACTGCAATAATTATTATTATTACTTTTTATTTTTGTTGAAATTTAGTAAAACTATTAATCTCGACAATTATGAATAATTATAATTAATGCAATTAACTGAGACATTGATCAGCTCTAATTACTGTACATAAACAATACTTTTTTAAATTAACACTCACGGTACCAGATTTTTTTTTCAAAAAATTATTTTTGATTTTTCCATTGTTTTACACTACTTAAAAATAAAACAAATATAAAGTTTGAAGTGATTTTAGTAATTTTTAAACAAATGGCACACCATTAATTGTTGCATACCTGTAGAAGTATGCTAGGACTCAACAGTATCGGTGTACATAAATGTTGTGGTTGTATATATAGGACACTTTGTACGGTCACCCACAAAAAATGAAAACCGCAGACAGTTCTACTTCAGAAAGTAATTAAATGTATATGGCGGACAGTTTATACTATTTCAGAAAATAATAAAATGTACATGGCGGACAGTTTGTACTATTTCAGGTAAAAAAAAATGTTGAGACATGAAAATATGCTAGACATAATTTGTTAATACAAAACACAGGTTAAAATATATAAATAATAATAATAATAATAATAATGAAAATTTGTCAATTTGTGTTATGTAGAGGCTTCGTGAATTTTTAAAAGATTCACTGTCAATTATAAGTCATATCACACATCATAATATATACATTTAAAAAATTAAAAATGGCAAATTATTCATAGTAATTGTATATTTGTTATTATTTTATTTTCATGCTATACACAGGCTTCCTGAATTCTGTTTTGTGTGATTTGGTTTTTTTTTCTTATGTTTTTGTTCAAATGACTTGCACATTCGTCCAATTTCAAAGATCGGCAAACACTCCAGAAACTTGGATTGTCCGATCCAACTAATTTGTTGAATGAACTGTTCCACCCTTCGCTATAATTATTTGTCCTATGTGAATTGTTAATTGTTTGGTGTCTGACATTCCGAATTTGAAGAGGGAATCTAGGTGTACCATTCTTTCCGTTAATATATGTTGATTCAAAATAAAATATTAATGGAAATAGTTCTGGAGTAAAAATTAAATACATATTAACTATTTCATTAGGTATTTCTTCAATTGGTAAAAATATTACAGATGTAATAATTTTACATTGTTTTGCAATTTGTTCATTTTCTTTATACCTTTTTGGATATTCCTAAATTTTGTGATCGTCTCCATACACGTTGATACAGATGGAAAAAACAGCCCTGAATTTTTTCTTGATTAAAAACTAGGTTTTTTTTTAAATTTTAACATTAAGGTTCATACATGTTAGGTGATTGAATAAAACATCATAGTTAAAAACACCTTTTCATAATAGCTGGTAACAATATATAAACTACCGGAAGCGGTATCTCGATAACAATCAATATTCCAGCTGTTTGATAATCACTATTACAAATATGACCATTGGTTTTTAATCAGTCACGTGTTTTTTCGAGGGAAAAAAAATTTCGAAAAATTGATGTCAGTTGTTACACCATGATAAGAGAAAAACGACAAAAAAATAAACACCAATTTGGACGATTTTTCAGTTTTAAATTTTGCCAATTTAATGACAGAAAAAATAGTAATATGGCTTTAAAACTGATTTTAATGGATTAAATATATGTTTTTTCTTATAATGATTAAACAATATTAGTGTTATCAATTATTAAATAATTTATATACCATTTATAATATGGCCTACTCGCGTAGGTAGAATGGGACCGAAAGGGTCAAACTTAATGAAATTAAGTTTTTTCTTTTGAAAAAATTTGAAAAATTCCAATTTTGATTTATTTGAATGTGATAAAAAATTCTCAAATTAAAAACTTGTACCAATGAATAAATATATTTTTACTAATCCAAAAAAATATGTTTATTTATTTATTTTTTATCATTAAAAAATGTATATAACATTATTTTCTTTAGCTTACTAAAATTACACTTTTTAAATAAACGTTTCCAAAAAATATAATTAGTTGAAAAAATAATTATATGCTAAAAATATAATTATATTTGTCTTTTATTCTTCATCATTAAATATTTGAAATATACTCTCTACTTTTGCTAAAGAACATAACTTCAACTTTTTAACATCAAAGTAATCCAACCTTACGAAAGTAATTTTGTACTCCATGTATCAACAGAACGATTTCAGGCTCTCTGTGTTACTGATTCGGATGAAATATAGGTGCGTAAACTATAAACACGTATAAAGTTATTAATAACTCAGTGTTCTTGGCCATCAATCGTGTAGCAAACCTGTACAACTCCATTTATACTATACGCAACGACTTGTATCCAATTTTTCTCTACATACTCGCGTGAAAACCTTGGCACAACAAATTCTCGAATCGAATTACTTTGTATACTTCATAAAAAAAAAAAAATCACATTCTGGTGTTACTGGCACTAACCCTGAAAAAATAGTTTCCATGAATATTTATTGTGGTGTATTATTATTTATGAATTAGGTAAAACGTGAAAGTTTTGAGTTTTTCTAACACTATACGTGCATGTATTGAATAATTTATAAACACTTCTAAAATCTAAAATGTTTGATTCGAAATATCAATTTTCTACTTTATTATAATTTTTTTAAAAACATTTTTCAATTCATTTATGTTATGAATAGTGTATTTTGAAAACACTGGGTATTTTCAGAGGTGGTTTGGCCCACTGATTGGGACACTGAGACATTTCCCAGTGAGGCAGTAACTAGATTTTAGATGCGTTCATTGATATTTATTCTAATCAATAATTTGTATAAATAATTGGTCTAGTCGAGCTAATGGAGTTATAGAAAAAAACAATTATTATTAACTGATGGTCGAAACGTGACTGTTATGGGTGGTTACCTTAATACTTGAAAGGTTATTGTATTATACACTACTTGAGCATTATATAAAATATATGTTACAAAGAACCAATTATTTGTATTGAAGAGTAATTAATACAAGATATTTGATGACTATATAATTTTAATTATTAATCTCTGTTAAATGTATGTAGAAAGTATGGTTAGCTCGGACGTTAAGTTTTTTTTTCGTATTTTTCCAAGTGCATTAAAGTTTAGTCTTGAGGTTGAAATAATTTAGGATCTTACATTACTCTTGTTTTGCGAAAAAGACATGCTTGGCAAAGTTGATGTATCGAAATAGTTAATAATTTTGTCTTAATTAGAAAAAATTTAAAAGATTCATCTTTTGATAAAATAAAAGTTTGTTTTCATAAAAGTGACGCAACAATTTTGGTGGAATGGTATCATTTATTTTGTCTTTTAACCACTAACTAATATTTTGAAATCCATAAACAAATTGATGTTTATGAACTTCAAAAACTTTGGACATAAATCGTATTGGTTTTTTCACTCTGCGCTAATGCGCTAAGTGTTTCACGTCCAAGATTATATATTTTTCAACTATTATCCACGCAAAATGTATTGTGTTTAAATTACCTACGAAATTAACTATATGAACAGAATGTGAAAAAATGGAGAATGAGAGTACAAAAATAATGTTAATTCAAAGATTTTCAAATACTATAATTTTATTACAAATGGTTGAGTCATTGCCAAAATTACAGAGGTGACAAATGGCGTGAACTTCCATCAGCACTTCATTTTTTTAATGAGTTATAAATAATAGTATATATGGTGACGTCATGTTTAGATAAAATGATAAAAATGGTTTCATTATTCATACATGAATCGCATATAGGTCAAACATAATTAAGTGCATAGGTGTACACGAATTATTTATAAGTTAACGATGGCCACTTTTTTTTTGCATTCAATGCATTTTCACATTGCACTAGCTATTGGTGAGCCTATAAAACCTTTATTTTATTTATATGTGTTTTCATAAATTTACATATGATTCTCTATGCTCTTTTTCATTCTATTGCTCTATGCTAAATTTCAATCTCAGTGTTTTTTCATCAACCAAATCATTCACTAGTTGTTATTATATTTCGTTACGTGAATAAAATGATTTTTTCTTACACATTTCTACTAATTGCATAGGAAAGTCTGTATCAAAGTGTACAACATATTGACTATTATGCCAAAAACATTGATGACCACATTAAAAATATTGGTTTGAATGACTAATTTTTGTGATCAATAATAACCACACTATTTAGCATTTCGTTCAATTAAAACTATAAACGCACGAATAAATATTAAAATAAAATGTCCTATCAATACCATAAATAAACAATAAACGTCCGTCGGTTGTTTCCCTAGGAAAAAGTGACATACGGGTCCAAATTAAAGTAAGGGCAAGTGGATAATGGTCCCCGGGTCTATGAAAATTAGAAAAGAATCTCGTTTTATGTTTCTAAATTAGTAGAAAAGAACTTTGGAAATCTAATAATGATATATTAAATTTTTTACATGGTTCTCTCGTGATGCTGTCATAGGAAGATGACATCGTTCAATCAATAGATTTTGATCACATCAAAAATTACATCCTCAAAAGAAAGAAAAAAATATTTTAAAACGTATAGATAACTACATATAAAATAACGTAATATGACTTAGATTAAAACAAATAAATAGGTAACGAGGAACATCAGTATTATTTTTATTAAGTTTTTATTTGTGTTGAAGTAAAAAATATTGTTGTTTCAGAAAAAAAAAATTTAGATGTTCTGAAAAATAAAAATTCTAAAGCACCCATTACATAGCCTGGCCCCAGAGTCTCGAATAGATATTATCTGAGCCTGACTGGCATACGAACTATAATTTTGACCGCGGGCCCAAGCGTAGGTGTCCGTAGACAGATACGGTCAAAATGTACGACGATTCGATGCGATCGAGGTGTACCACTAGTTGCCCGCGCAGAACGCAGTAAAAGGCGAACGGACGACCGGACGGAAACGACCCCCACGGCAGACCATACTCGCGACGGAGTGTGCGCTATTGCAGTGACGCGCAACAGGTACGACTCGGACGAAACAACGCGTTGATTTACGACGACGACGCGCTGAGGACGATCGCCGTTTTGAACTCGAGGATAAACATTTTGACGACGGGCGACAACAAATTGTTGCACGAACAATACCCGCCGGCACTCGGACGCGGAAAACGGAACCGAAACTTATGACGTGAGGTTTTGAAGAACATGTGCGTGGGACGAGTAACGGTCGCAGCGCAGTGGTCGGTGAAAGGCGAAAAGGGGGAGACCGGACGTCGGCCTTTTTCGTGCCGTGCGATCGCCGCGAACACGTGCCCACACACCGCTGGTCGGTGTCGCCGATAAACTACGAGCGAACAAAAGTTTCGCGAATAAGTTAGGCGACACTGAACGCGTAGGACTGCTCGTGATACGGCTGGACGTAAACCGAAACTTTATTCTGAAAACACTGTGTACCTGCCCGTGTAGTGCGGACAACACGACCGAAACTTGAAAGTTAACATACGACTGTCGTGACGGTAGCGCCCCGCGACGGCTGGCATCCGTAAATGCATTAACAGCTTATTTATCAGTGTGAGATTTAGCGTACGGGCACAAGTGGCGATCGGGTTTGTTATCACATGAGAGCGTTAAGTGCTCCGTCTTCCGCTGTCAGCGAAATTCTACGTCAGTAGTAGGTACACACGCAAACACTGGCCGTGTAATGCGCACTGATTGCCGGTGAATGAATAATCCGCGACTATTCATTGTTTACGTAAAGTGTTACCTAACTTTACACTGTTCGCTATATTTAAGCAATGTATTAAAAATTTGATGGTCCATACTTTACGTTTTAGATTCAATATTGGGCATGGGGGAAAACACAGACTTACGGATGAGTGAAATTTAAAGATCGCTATATGCGAAAAAAAAATAACAAAGGATGAGCGAGCATTACTTATATTAAAGCAGTGCGAATTCAAGTGGAGGCTTGGTTATTCCGAATCACGACACAGTAATATGACTGCAGGGTAATTGTATGAACACACAGAAAATACAGAAACTTATTAGAAACAGGATTAAAACCTAAAACGCAGATGAACAAATCTAAAAACAACGAAGACACTGCTAAATGTTTATAACAATAAAGAAGTGTTAAAAATTCTAAAGAAAGTTCCGTTTCAACAAGGACCAAAAATTACGGTAAGAGAATAGGAAATTCAATAAAAAAAGCGCAGATAATAAAAATTCAAAACAGAAGGGAATGATCGAAAATTCAAGTAAGAAAATTTCAATAATTTTTTAGTAAAGATAACAAAATATTCGTTAATGAATACGAAAAGAAAAGATAAAGAAATGACGTGAAATGTTTTAATGGCATGGATAGTCAATTTAGAGGTAAAAGGCACAAAACAAGGATCAACTGACTTGAGGGGAGTTGTCATAATTCATAAGAGATGAGACAGTGTTCTAGTTGCAATAAAACTCGAAAAAATGAAGGATGCATTTAATTTCAAAACCAAGAATATGAAATAAAAATCAATGAAAATCTTTATTTTATTTCAAGAATGTTTTTTTAGCGAATCTCATTGAATATCGATTTCACAGTTTCAAATATAGTATCAATTATTTAATTAAGTAGGTTCATAAATCCATCTAAAGATGCCACGCTGGCCCGAGTGTCTCATTTATACACAGTCTTCCATGGTGGTAGTCTGGCGTCTGCGTAGACATTGTAAATTTACGGCGTAATGATTATATAAGACATGTATCGGGCTTATCGATAGGCCTATTATTTAAATTCTGAATTTAGTCGTTCCGTCAACTTGCTTGCGTTGTCTACCCGTTTGGTTTATCTACGATTTGTCACTGCATCTTACAGCATATAAATGTACGTTTGTTGAAACGTTTTTTTGATCTTAGTATGCTAATAGCAGCTGTGATTGACGCTCACGTCTGAAAAATAAATAGGAAAATAATGGAGATGGCAATACAACAAGTGGTGAAAACAAGGAGGCGTTCTATGTACAATTGAAACCGATGGAAATTCCAATGTTCAATAGGTCGTTAGGACATAGTAAAGTCTTTCAAAATATGTGTTTACATTTGTAGAGCACAAAAACGAGAATCTAACGAAAGAAAACAAGTTTAATTGTATAAAAACATCCTTTTTAAATTAAAATATTTCGGCAACGTCTTAAATAAATTACATAACCTCCAGCCACGTTGAAGATCATAATAGATGGATGTATAATATATAACAATGAATGACTATTAATTGGATGACTCACAAAAGTTTACGCAATTTTCAATATATTCGTAAAAAATTGTCTACATGTCAAGACAGTTTGCAAACACATTAAATCAACACAGGCACTTAATCCTGCGAACGTTGGACGGTTGAACCGTAATCAGAATTTACGGCATGCGTTGTTTTTATACGGAATAGCATAAAAACTCGACACGAATTCTTTATGGCCAGCGGAAAACTTTGGGCACTAAAGGAGAGTTTCCGACTAATCCAAACAACGAGAGACTATTTATACGATCGAAATTAAGCTCTGATGTCAATAAAAAGCATCTCATGGCAAGAATGAAAAATAAAATCAGTTTAATATGTCCGGATACAGGAAGGGTGTTGATAAATGAGTGACTTAAAATTCTACACTATTGATAAATGTCAATTATTTCTAAATATTACCTAAAAAGTAGGTAGGTGAGTAAAAAATGAATGAAAATTGCTTCCAAGGATCAATTTTCGTTTGGTCAGACGGCGATCAGCGCGCACCCGCAATCAATGGTTTAGGCCCCATAATTTATTGTTGTATCGGAACAATACTAAAACGGACGACGACGCGAAAACCGTTGATCGCGATAACAAGACGGTAACGTGCGGGCGACGGTCGCGGTTCAGACGACAATACCGAGCGGCCCGGGGTGATAAATGTGATGTCTTCTAGGCCGGAGACCGGAGTATACAGAGCGAGCTACTGTGTCAGTAAGCAAGTGCTGCGGGCCACGGCGGTTATAAACGTTTTGGCTAATGACGGTATGGGGTTTACATTATGCCGGACGTTGCAGTGCAGTGGTCTCCAAAGCGATTCGGTGACCGAGAAAATGATAAAAAAGTTACATTTGTCACAGAAAAAAAAAGGTATCACCTGTCTCATTATACGAATAGGTGTGACGAAAAGCAGACATAATTCGGAATGTGAGCCCGCTATAAAATATTACCATAGAATATAAATGCATACCTATTATAATAATAACATTCATAATCAACAGCATTACGGTGCCATGTGAATTCGTATATGTCAAATATGTATTTTTGATATAACACTTCTCATACTTACGGTGCTAGGGAATGAAAAACATCTTTAGGCGTAGGGTAGAGTAAGCGTCATACTTACCACGCCCTTGTTATCTATAAACAATTTACATAGTAAATTATGACTCTTTTAGCATTGATTAAAATAATAAATAATTGTAATGCTTTTAATTGCAAAACTTTTAATTTATTATAAGATTTTAGATTTTATTTCAAGTGAGAAAATACAAGTCGTATTTAATTATAAATATTTAGTGCTTTACACTATTTAGTTAGTGCGCTAGATTTAACAATTATGATTCTAGTATCAACGTACAAGTTCTTTAACGCCTGCTTTGTTAAAACTTAACGCCTCAGTACCCATGAATAAATTTCAAGTCAAATCAAGAACTTCAAAAAACAGTATGTTATAAATAAAAAAAAAAAAAACTATAAAACTTTTTGTGCTAATATAATCAGTAAGTCTATGAAATCTTTTGTCTTCTAAATATCGACATACAAAAAATGTAATATTATGAGTATATACGTATTATTTTTCATACTTAGTAATAATTACTTATTCTATGTATCTGTTTTCATATTATATTTTGTCTTTGGCTATCAACAAATTAAAATTATGGTGGTACATTTTACAATTCCCTAATAAAATATGTCAAGCATTATCAACATTTCTTCTAAAATCTGTATTGTACGAAGAATTCCTCACGATCATATGATGATTATGATTTAACTTTATTTCATGTAATTAAGTTTACAATAGCGAAGTAGGGCCAGTACATTTTTGTGACATGCTCCACTTCAATACACTAAATTTTAAACGGTTACACTTCCTAAACTATATAGTTGAAAAATGAAGTTTCAATTTTTTCAAACAAGTAGGTATACATATTTTTTGTATTATCGTATTTATCTTATTATCATGTTATTAATAATTGTTGACTTTTCACTGAAAAAACTCTCGTGGATAAGAAATGGTAAAATTAATTTTTAAAATTTTATTAAATCAAATGATCGCATTACACAAGGTTCAATTGCATTTATTAGATCATTATAGTACACCCTGTATATTACAAATTATAAACCTTTTGAAGATATGAATAATTTAGTACACTCTAGAATAACCAACTTGAAGTAAAAGTTTCCCGACTATAATAACAATAATAATAATAATAATATTCACCACCTCAATCTAACCTTCCAAGAACGTGATCTAATAAACGCCGAGAGCTATTTCTAGAAATATCAGCAACCTGTGATGGTGCGAATAAAAAAAGTATATGCACATGTTTTTTTTTTTAAATATAAAAGGGTGAATACGGCTTATAATTAATTAATAGTTCGGTAAATATCATCTTACTTGGAAATGATTTAAAATAAAAATATTTTAATTGAGAGTAGCATAATATCGAAATGAATTTTTATTACACATTTAAAACATAGGTGCATATAAATATAATAGTCTATTATTATATCATTATTATATCATTTAAAACAATTTGCTTGGTACCTATAATAGTATAAAAAATCAAGTAAGATAAATGAAGGTGAAAGTTCGTCCTTCGTTGATTCGCTCTTAGGACCGAATATTGGTGGTGAGTGTATTGAGTTTTAGAGAAACGATAAATCATTTCTTTAGTAAAACGATACAAAGCGGAACTTCAAGTGTTACATTAAACGTAAAAGAAAATACTATAACTATGAACTTAGAAATAAAAAATGAAAAATATAGGATATTATTATACCTTTCAAATTTTGATTTGTATTAATACATCTGTAATTTGTATCATAAAATTCCAATTTTATGCTCTATTAGTTAGTATTTTCTTTTCACGCGTATTCCATATTTTGATAATTTATGATGGAAATATATTTTATATTTTGTATTTAACAAATGATTGGTTTTTGTAATTCGTACCTACATAAGTTATTGGTGTTTGAACAGTGCCCGAATATACAACAGAATTAAAAGTTTATTTTATACATACTAATAAAAATCAATCAAATCTCGGAGTTGATAGATTTTTGTTAAATTTAATTAGTTTTTGTATAAAATTGTATTGTACAGACTACTGAGTATGATAATTAATCTATTAATTTAGCGATTTTCGATCGCCTAGCAATACTTGTTCATTAGGTGTTGTTTCATTATCACGAGCACACTAGTTTGATTGTTATACTAATTTACTAAAAATCATATTTTTTTTTAACTTTGTGTTTTTGGTTAACTGTAATTAATCCCATAGATATTAACCTTAGGCAGGGACGCTCCTAAGAAATCATAGATTATTTCAGTTTATTTTCGTCAAAACTGGTTTTGTAATTTAAGTGGAAAATCGGAACAAACGAAAAAAATGCCACATGCGTTTATACACTGCATAGCCCTTTTTTCTCAGTCGAAAAAATAATTTAATAATCTGTGTACAAGTCACAATGAAAAAATGTATCATACATGTGTACATTATAATATTTACATTTCATATAAAGAGAAAACTTTGAAGATAAATTTAATGTACTTTAAACCTATTTATTTTGAACTTTCTAACAATTTTTAAAAAATTACTTAGATATTTTTAGGAATATCCCTGTGTAATGTTTTTTTTTTCTAATGCTGGATATATTGTACCCGTCAATCGTAATTTTTTTGGATAGGTATATGATGGAGTGATGAGAGTGGAAGCCAAATCGGATATCCGGAATAATGTTTTTTTCTTTTTATAATTGAAAGGAGTCTTTTAAGGAGTATTTTCTTCAAACGTTTTCCAAAATATTCAGAGAGTATAATGTATATTGATTTTTATCGCAATTAACACGTCAAAGAAAACACGTTCATTTAAAATTTAAAGAAGCAATGGATTATATTTACTTTAGAACATTTCAATACAACATTTATAATGAAATAAACAATTTAAAAATGATAAATTCAACCTAAAGCGCACGCAGCTGTGTACATTGTGTGAGATACGAATTACTAGACAACGAAGGGTATGGTGATTGAACAACAAAAAATGAAAGTAGTAGTCTTACCACACAACGATTGCTAATAATACCTAAATCTAAACAAGAGGTAAGCCAAGTGTTTTGGTTTATTGGGTTTACATCGGATTCTTATAGTTTTTTATATAAAGTATGTATTAGTCGTTTATTATAACCACATAGTTAATAATAATATATAAATGACAATAGATTTGAAATCGCTTATTATATCCTAAGGTAAGTCCATTACAACAGTCGAAAAATTCGCGGAAGAGATTTTACCGGGACTATGGATGTCATCGACTAAATATGATCATTAATAAATGTAATACCGTAGACACTTCTAAGAAACATGCATTATTTTGATTTAAGGGGTTTCTCAAACTTAGACCTCACAAATGAGGTAATGATTTTTTTAAAGTTTTTTTTAACACTGACCTGTCAAAATTACATCTCGTGTTCAATTTTTGATGAAAAAGTTCATAAATATAATATTTTAAGGCAGTATTTTACTGTTAATTTAATTTTTGATTACCACAAATCAATTAATGATTATGTAAAAGAAAAGATCTAGCATTTCATTATAATCTAAAGTTAAATTGAGAATTATGAAAACTGATATTTATATCTAAAGTGAAATAAGATTTTACTTTGGAATCAGAGTCGAGCATCACGAGTGTTAAATTAGTTATAAGTTTGAAATAAAATTATTTTATGTTTAAGTTAAAATTTATTAATATGCCAGTAATAAACTCCGGACAATTAATTGTAGGCAATGTACAAAAAAACTTGGAATAATTGTATTTTTTGATATGGCGGTAATTATATCATAAATAATAAATGTTAGGTAAGTTGATCAAACATAGAGTTACGACGTTATATTAAAATCTTACGATCATAATATTTTTTTTGTAGTCTTCAAATAGTAGTATCGGTTATAATTTAATTTTTAATATACAGTACCTACATTTTCATATAATTCCGAGTTAGCATAAATAAAGAAGCAAACAAGATAAATAATCATTTGTAATTCGTTCATTTTCTGAGATAAATAATTAACCTATAACTTTTTTCATTTTGTAATGATTTATAGAGCAAGATTTCATTTTCTGTGTTAGTGATTTATTAAAATTAAGGAATTACACAGTTTACGTTTATTTAAGAATAATATTTAAAAACTAAAATTTCCTGTAAATGTTATTGGTTTAAACATGTGTTTAATAACACGTGTGTAATATTTTAGCGGTTGGAGACAATAAGGTCAAACAATTAATTCAAAATTTAATCGTGACATTTTATCTCACAGAATAATTATTACTCCCGAAATCCTATTTACAATATATTATATGATGAATATTCCAATAACAACAACGAATCAAAATTATTGTATAATAATTTAACATTTAAAGTATCAAACTAATAAATATTACATTATCATTTAAATGATTGTTTGATCAATGAATCATATTTATCTTTTACGTGCATAATTATATTATTGTCGTTTGTTAAAATTAACTGATTTATACTATTTTGATGAGTATAATTCGCGAAGGGATGTTTAGTTTCATGATAATTATATTAACCCTCTTATAATAATTTATGGATAAAGGAGATTCTAAAAGAATATAATATATTATATATTATATAAATGTATACATACAGGTGATGTATAGTATATATGATCTAGTTTTAAAAAAAATTGTTTTTGTGAAAATCAAAATATAATGGACTATATCATATTTACCTGCCATGGAAATTCACAATATAAATATCTTAAAATTTTCATCTGACTTGGATCATTTACCAAGAGAAACAATATCATGCTATGTATTGATATTAATACCTAAAGAACAATTTTGGAATGATTTAAAGTAATATTACGTAATATTTTCTTTGTTTTAAGTTTAAACAACATTTAACTAGTTATTTGATTATAATAATGACTTCCTCGGTACTCGTACAATGTGTACCTACACAGTGTGAAAATTTGTATACACAGGTTAAGTGCAAAATGCGCGCAGCCTTTCGTCATACACCATTATAATGATAATATCAATTTATAATTGATTCGAGATTATCACGAAATAATAAATTTACTGTTTTATTATAGTGTACATTGAATATACAATTTGATTAATTAATAATATACGCTTTTATAAAATTTGTTTTATTCAATTTTTTAAATAATTATTATGCAATACAACTTGAGTGAATCGTACGTAGATTATCATTTCAAATAAATAAAGACGTACAAAGCTGTTCCTTAGGGTTAATCGTTTTTTTTTTTTTTTTAGGTAAATACGTACATAATTTTGTCCAATTTTCCAAAATAAATGGAATATTTACTCCCTCTAAAGTATCCATATCGTTCATTTTCCAGTAGTTTTGATGAGCCTAGCATCAGGCACGTATGAATAACAATCCCGCACGATTATAAGATAACTGTTATCATTCTCAGTATCTTATGCAATATGATTAACGACTTATTTACGTGTATGTCAAGGACTAACAGTAGGAAATTTCATAAGCGGCCAGTGGTGATGACGGTGGGAGACGCCAGAGACAAACGCATAATAAAGCTACATTTCAGATTAGGAGTAAGCTAGTCAAACTAACACTTTAATAAATCGTACCTTCTCATTGGTCAAAACAAACATAGTTATAATATACTACTGGTGCGTAGTCCTAGCCCATAAATTAAACCCTTTGATTAATATCACGCCGTCGCCATCAATATTTCTCAGAGGTCAATGTAAATATAACCGTATTTAAATAGTTTCAAAAGTAATATTACAGTTCTTTAAAAAAAAAAAAAAAATAATAATAATAATAAATAGTTTCAAAAATACGACCATTGCTTTATACAATGTAAATAGCAAAATACACATTTTAATTACATATCACCACATGCTATGGAAAAAAAAAGACTTAAAGAATAAAAAAATCAATGACCATCTCTTTCCAACGCGTATGACTCATAAAAAATGATCACCTGTAGATGTTGGTTTATAAAATCTATCAAATGTTTTGTGGAACGTAATAATATTAATAAATTGTTGTAAATAAGTTTAGGTAATAAAATTAACTCAAAAATGCATTTGTTTGAAGATTGCTGTGAAAAAATATATATATTTCTACTAGAAAATATACTCTGAAATTGAAAAATATTATTATAATAATAATTCAGTTATTTTTTTATAAGTTCTTGAAAAATTGGTTATAAAAATAGTGTTATAATAAAATTTATATTAAAAGTTATCCTCTACGACTTTTAAAAATCTAATGACAATACAATTTGGATCATTTACGAAAATAACAAAAGTTTTCATACGTTTTTAAAATTGTTTATATACGTCTTAATTACTTACCTATCTTCCTTGAATCATACTTTGTAGCATTATATTTTTCTGTTTCACTTTATAATTTTAAGCGAAAATTAGGGATTAGAATTCAAATATTTTTTTTTTTTTTTTTTTTTTTTACTTTCCTAAATTTAAATTTAAGGTATAAAAGTCCAAAAGTTACGTTAAGGCTCTATATTAATCAAGAATATCATTGATCATAAATCTCATTCATTTTTTCAAACGTAAATAAAACTACCAACAATTTAAGTAAATCTTGTAAAATATGTTATACAACTAAGTTTACATGAGATCAATTAGAGTTATTTAGTCATAATTACAAAATAATGGTGTTGAAAATTTTAATTTGTTTCTGTTTATCAATAGATAATATATTTAATAAAATAACTAATTTAAAAATATGTTGAATTAGTTTTTATTGTTTATCTACATTAATAATAAAACTCAAAAATAAATTCAGGAAATACAAAATAACTCTTGAATCATTTTAGGAATTATCATTGTGATGTTATAATTTTTTGAAATCTTTTCCACGATCATTTATTTCGATTAAAAAAAACTTTTATAAAATAAGCTATAACTTTAAGAAAAATGTAAGGCAATACTTTATAATTTAGTAAAAGCATTTTAATTTTTACTTTTAAATTGACTGAAATATAATTTATTTTTTCTTGACAAAAACACTCTTAAATAATTGTTAAAATTAAGTTTAAAATTGTTTTTTTTTTTTTTTTTTTGTTAGTGTCTGATACATGATAATAATTTAATGGCGTAAAATTATTCTAGCGAATCGGCTCCGATATTTTTATTTTTATCAAATACATTAACATATTCACAATTATCTCGCTTACTCTCTCTCAGGTTTAATTTTTTAAATCTTTGTAACATTTAATGTATGATGAATTATAGACAAAAATCTGATATTGAATATACCAACTTGATATTTACTCCACATTAGCCTAATTACCGCTTAAGTTAAGAATAATTACCAAAACGTCGATAATGCATATCTACAATACTCGGCTAAAATATGATAATAAAATATTATTATAAATACTTTATGTCAAAATAGTAATATGTTGTTCTTTTCTTTAATTTACTTTATTTATTCAGCTATATCTAATGTGTAAAATACAGCAGTTTCAAATACGATTGAACATTTTGATCTTAAGACAATTAAGTCATTCAATTGATGTCGATAATAATATTCAATTAAGCCGCATTTCGGATGTAAGCATTAAAATGCATACGAATAAAAGATAAAACGGTCTTAAAATTTGAATTTTCTTTTGTTTGAATATGTATTTTTATTTTCATCGTAGTACTCTATTGTAGTAGGTGCATGGTAAAATTTAATTTTAAATAAAATAAAATTGTGTGTTTTGACGACAACGGTTGAAACCGAAAAAAAATCCATCTAGTTTTTTTAAATTTCTCTGGTACACTCACAACATTATACAAAGATTTATTCAATTTGGTAACCTAATAATTGTATTCGTTTTTTCTGGATTAGATTTTTTCTTTTTATAATCAAAATTTGCACATTTTTAACATATGTACACTGTACAGGTTTAACGCTTCAATCACAAAAGAATATTCATACGTGTTTTTAGTTTATATTTTCTTACACTTCTATGTTATAGTTCATATTTTATTTTAACTTAACTCGTCTTTATTTTGTTTCATTTAGTCCACGCATTCGTTTTTATTAATCAGAGAATGATCAAAAAACATATCGACAAAGATTAATGAAGTAACGTACGTCAATAATCAATGATTTATAGAATAACTATAGTGAAATTATCTTTATTTCGGAATAATTTAATCTAATCATTAGATTACATTATTCATTATAGGAACTATATGATTGGTGACTTTGAAATTTCCAAAATTTAAAACCTGAAACTTGAGTTTGAAATAAAATTAAAAATTAAAAGACTCGATATTATAACATAGAGGAAAAGATTAATTTTTTTCTAGTTGGCTGATTTTTTCCACTTTATAGGAGTACTACAATAAAGCGTGATTAATTATTATTTACATTAATTAGGACCAATTGAGGTGCGAACAATCAATTTTTGTGAATAATAAATCACTAAACAGTGATTTGGAGTTAAAAATAATAATAACCTTTATTCAAAAATTAAAATTATATTAAATTTCAATTCATTATATTTTGAATAAAATATTTTATAAAAGAAATACTTTTGAAAGGATAAAATATACAATACCTTAACATTATCATAATAATAAAATTATTATACATTAGAGAAATGTGTATTTTGTATTTATACATATAGGAAATAATCGATAACTTAATATTTTCAGATTCAAAAAATACAGGTTTCTTTTAAAATTTAGTATTTACCACATCTAACTACATTACAAAATTTTGCTCAATACTTCGAAATTAAATTTATTACATTTTTGATAAAATAAGTTGATTTTCTGTAATAGTACATAGTTCATGTAATAATTCTCAAATTTTCGACATTTAATTTTAATTTTTTAATATGGTACATGAATATTTGTATGTTGAAATCAGTGATTTTCAACTAAGATTTTGTCATCTCGTTGAGACTTTGAGGGTCACCAAAAATAAATAGATAAACAGATATTTTCCTCTCGTTTTTAACGGTGGACTGGACATTTCTTCTACTGAAATAATTTTCCAAGTGAAAATTAATTAAAACAAGATAAGTTTGATCTTCTAATAAAGGTAAAGTTGAGTTGTAATTTATGTCAAGCTTATTTACCGTAATTAATAATTAAATTATAAATTAAAAATGATAATCCAAACAAACCACCCAAATATTTTGATGTTTATTGAACCATTGCGCAACTTTCTTTGTGTAAACATTTGAATTTTAATAGTTTTAAGAACGATATTATCAAATATTTAAAACTATTATGCTGAAAAAATTGTTTTGATAATAATTTAGCTTTTAGTATATAAAATATTCATCAATTATTTTTTTAATATTTAAAAATTTGGTATAGAATTTTAAAAATGATTTTGTTTTTGAAAACTATCTGTATAATATTTATATATATACTCGTATGTATAAGTGTGTATGTATATATCATCTATAAATCTTATTCTTCAAAAACTTAATCTCGACATAAAACAGTTACAGATCACTTCTGAATAGTATTCATATTCGAGGTGGAGGGTGTCCTCGACACTGTTAAATCTCATTTAAAAAGTAAAATTTTAAATGTCATAGTTAAAAGTGTTGAACATATTTTTGTGACACTATATTTAGGGTCTTATATTTTTATATTTTGTTGCGTCTATATTCCATGCCTATATTTCACTATACTGGTATCTTTATTCTCTTCCACTCAACTGTCATTCCCAAATTGACTTTTTTTCACGAATATGCTATCGCAATTTAATTTGTTTCAATTTAACTTAATACGAAATCATAATAATGTTATTATAGATTTAGCATTATTTTATGTTACATTGATATCTCCAAATACCCGGACCCACTACTGCCAATTGATAAGCACCACCCAGCATTGAATATCTTATTAAATTTTAATCAGTTGAATATTTTACCTTTCCATAATTATATGTATGACTTCGTCAACTGTGATTATGGAAAAATTGTAAAATTTATTAGTTACTCTCTGTCTACCATCGATTTTAACAAGTATATAATAATGACTTAGTCGATAAATTTTACTTTATACTATACAATGCGATTGATATTTTTGTCGTCCGAAAAAGAATCTATAAGAATCATTTTCCTAATTGGTTTTCTACTACTTTAAATCTATTGATAAAACAGAAAAAAATTGTCCATGTTACTTATCAAAAATGTAACTATATCTCTGATAACTTACATTTCTCCCGCTTGAGAGCTAAGTGTAAAAAACTTTCTAAATACGATTACAATATTTATTTAAATAAAATTTATAAAATTCATACAATTCAATCCTCAATCAAACAAAATCCAAAAAATGTTTTTGAAAATTTATCAATAACCGTAAAAATAATAACACACTGCCAGGCTTGCTAACTTTAGATTCAAATATCCACGATAATGATACCGATTTGTTAATCTCTTCGCGAGCTTCTTTTCTAACGTCTATTGTAATTCTCAACAGTCTAATTATGCTTCTATAAATAACAATACCGAATACTTAAATTCTAAAAAATTTATAAATATTATATATATTATATAATTTATAATATTAAATTTCTAATATATATATATATATATATATATACACACACAAACGTAAATTGTAAAACGTACATATAAATGTATAATTATTTGTACATTTCTTGATTGAAATAGGTGTTACATAATAAGAAAATTTCTATATCTAATTCTAAAATCTACATAATATATTTGAAAAAAATTAATCATGATCACTAAACTAAACATTAAACATCTGATATTATATTTTAAAGCGGTGGGGAGACTAGCAGTGGAGGATGAAATAATTCAAAGGAAAAGGGTAATGGAAAGCATTCAATAATACATTCAACAGAGATGGTACACTAGTATCTACTAATAGGTAGCTCAAGAAAGATATTAAGTATTTACCCCATTACCTCATCACACCTACCCTGATAGATCCGTCGCTAGAGGATAATGATAATTTCAGTGGTGTCGAAATTAAATTTTGGTTTTTGCGAATTTTAACAATTATTACTTAATCATGAAACGTCTACTGAGTAATTAGTACAAATAATAGCTGATATGTATGCGTAACAGTTTATATATGACATTCCCTATGGTATTCAACGAACAAAAAGACATGATATTATTAGTCAATGGAATTAGTAGTGAAAATAATCGGCGCTACGCGTGTTTCGTGTACATGCGGAATACACTGTAGTACACTAAAACACTTTTTGGTTTAAATTGAAATGTAATTTTGTTTTCAATATATAATATGTATTTATTTTTTTCATTAATTAAATATAATTTATAAATTAAGGTGCCATTTCATATTTAACATTGTGCAGTAACAAACCAATCATTCAATAACCCTTTTTCCATGTAAATATTATACACACATCAATTAATAGCCGACATTTTGCTTTGTAATGTATTATGAAATACATCCTTTTTAATATTATGAACAATGGCACATTATATACGATAGACTGCATCCTATTCAATAATGAACTGATTTACTTATCGGCCGATAATTCCACGCAATTATAACCACGAACAGAGTTTGGTGTAAATGAATTGGTTCACTATCTAATGTTAATCACGTATTTTACTATATGATGAAATATTCTTCATGATCGTAATTTGTTGATTTGATGGTGGTCGTGAATTTAAGATCTTGTCGATCACTTCATCTCATGACTTAATCTGTATAAATTCACACTATACCAGTATTCAGTACAATAAATTATTTAACCATATTTTTAATAACTTATAAGTGGGTATTTGACTTATTATGTTGTTTCCAATAATTATTTATTGGTTCAAATTTAATTTATAAATTAATTTAAAAAACTCAGCTAGAAGTATTCTATTTCTTAAAATTGTAGGAGGTAATATCTGGTGCAGTCTCGTATACAAGACAGGAAGGAAAATGATATGTATAAAATTATATATATATATATATATATATTTATATATATATATATATATATATATATATATATATATATATATATATAATTTGGTATGAAAAGTATGAAAATGTATAACCTTACGCACCCCCGGAATATTTTTTTGTGTACGCGCCTGCGCTGGTGGTAGTTTTGGTAACGATGAAACTAAATTACTACACAATTAATGCGTTACATATTTTAGAAAACAGTACGTATTGTATATTGGTATTTGTTTTAATGGTAACCTAAAACGTTAATATAACAATATTGAGGTTTAAGTTAATGTTTGCGACCATGAAACCAATAAGAATACGACTACTATACAGAGTGATTCAGATAAATTTGAAAAACGAAACAACTTCTTTTTTTTCATTATTTTTAACTTTTATTTCTTTTTTTAATAAATACTTGAGTTATAATGCGCTCAAAAAAAAATTACATTTAAGGATTTTTTTTTATTCTTAGAACTCAAATTTAAACATTTTTAATTCAACTGTATTGTTAAACGATGAATTTATTAGTTTCACAATGATGCTTTTTTCCCGAAAATTTTCGGGTATTAATAATGCTCCAAAAGTTTCATTACGCAACTCTATAGATCAAAAATTTTATTTTACTGGTACTTCAAAGAGGTAATTTATCTTTATTCTTTATCGTTTTCCAGGCGTGAAGAGTGATTACAAAGCTTATATAATTTAAACATACATTATTAATTTAAATTTAATGTAACTAGATCTATTATTTTACTTTAATGAAAATAAAATGTTTTATTATCAATTATTAATTATATACAAATTCAACCATTCCCATTTTGTAATATTAATTTTTTCAAAGATGTCTTAAAAAAAATACACATATATACTCGTATATATACATATATATATATTGTGAAATTATTGTCTACTATTATTTTTACAATCGAAACTTTATAAAGGTTTCTGTAAGGGAGTTTCATACTAGTTTAATAGCTCTGAAGTATTTTTTCATAAACAGAAAGAACCATTACAGAATTGGCGAATAACTCACTTATTGTGTAATAATATATATATATATATGAGTAAAAACAAAAATCATCCTTTTAAGGGTACTAAAATATTCTGAAGGTATAATAATTGTATTAGTATAAACAAAATCAACTAACAAAACATGGCTATTAAATTAACATAAAATATTCAATAAACAAATACTTTGATGTATGAAGTTCCTAATGGTAAAGGTATTTATTAGATGATTGCAAATATACGTTTATAGAATTAAATTGCAATAACTTTTACAAAACATAATATTAATGGATATTAATACAAATACATGTGTACTACCATACTAAACGTATTAAGTAGTTATTTTTAATGTCAAAACCTCAATTCATTAAACTTTCAAAAATAATCAGTCTTAACATACTTAATTTCATTACTACTAAAAATCATATAATAATGCTGGATCAAATAACAAAATATGAAAGGTAAAAAAATATGTAGTTACCCTCATAGTATTCGTGTCACGATTAATAAGGCTCTCGTCTTCTAACTAACCGTTCCAGAAATATTTAATATGTAAACTTTAAACAGTTGCTCATTTATCTCTTATACAATCAGAGTTTTGAAAACTCCTAGACTGGTCAAGTCATTATTTCAGATTAAACCTACCGAAATTAATGGTTCAAAAAAGTTTTATCCTTCAAGTTGGAACCACCCCTTTCCGAAAGCGTTCGATAAATCAAGTCTGCAAATGGCTATTTCCTCCCTTTCTGGCAACAGAGTGCCATCTTCATCCCCACCGTGAACAGTATGAACAATTCAAAAAGACAGAAATACACCACGAGGTGAAATCGGATATGAGTTATTATATGGTTCACAACCAAATTGCTTGAAAATTAACCTAATACACTAATATATTAATCCCACCGATCTCTATTTACTAAATAAATAATATTTTCCCTATTTGTAAAACAGAATACGTAATAGAATCATTATGGAATAGCATTTTCTTGCGTTACAAACCAAAAGAGCACATGTGGTTATTTTCGCCATCTTATATCCTAAAAATCATACCTGTACACAAAATTAATGATATTAATTATTCAGACGATTTTTATCATTTCTAAGCAATAAAATCGTTTTATTAAATGCAAACATTAAATAATAAAATCGTAAATATTGCAATTTATAATACTACAAATGTAGTAGGTTTTTAATTTGAATATAGTTCAATATTAAATTTTAACTACTTGTCTATGAAAATCTGAAATCTTAAAATTTGAACATTTTACTAAAGTATGTGCATTTTAAAGAAGGTAAAAAGTATTTTTAGGCTACATCAAGTTTTCAATCGAATACTTTATAAGTCTGTAAAATACGCAATTATCAGAATACTCTATATTTACGTATTATATGTTAAAATAGAATTTACGCCACTAAAGTGTTTTGCAAAAGTGATGATAGTACTTACCTTTAGTGCTATAAACATTCGTTTGGGGGTTACAAAACTTTTGTCATTACCAAGATTGTAATACTTGGGTTTACAATATCTCGTGAATATTTTAACAGAAATAATTTTTTGTGTCACATCTGTGACATAATTTTCCCTATAAACTTTATGTATCAAAATGTAAGTTAATAATCAAACTGAAATCGTGTAAACATATAGTCTATATATTTTTATTTTAAATACGAAGTTTAAATTTCAAACTATATACATATAATTTAAAAATTATTTACCTTTTTAATTTTTCCCTATGAACAGTGGACACCACTAAATAATGGACAATATTTCGGTGACCAAGAGTATCCAGTATTCAGAGGTTTCATTGTATATAATGAATATTCAATAAACATATATATATATATATATATATATAAATTTATTAGATAATTGAATTTAGGAAACTTTTGAATTCTACAAAATTTTAAATAATCTATGACAGACAAAATCCTAAAAAATACTTAAACGTATTTTGTGAAATTAAAAAAAAAAGTTAAAACCGATATAATGTAAGTAGAAATGTTTAAAGTGACAGGGTACAAAAAAAAACTATTAAAACACTTAAAGCATACAATTTAATATAATTAGAATTTATACAGATGATAAAAATGTATTTTAAAAGCATAAAATAAAATAAAAAACATAAATATTAAATATTATATGTGTTATATATATATATTAAAAATACTATTATGCATCAATAAAGTTTACTAAAAATTTAAAATGAAAATTATACATTATTTTATTTAAAATGATAGGCATTTTGAATATTCAAATTAAATCTAAGAATGATATACTCTTTAAATTCTAAGCTAAGCTTAATTTTTCGGATAATAGTTTTTGTCTAAAAATCATGATCAGCAATTTCATAGACAAGGGATTTCAATATTATTCAATATTTATTTTCACAATTTTGTATTAATTTAATCAATCTGCTAGGTAAGAATAAAATTTGATTTAAAAAAAAACAGCTAGTAAGATAATATCGGTGGCGAAATTTCATTCTTAGTTCTCACAGTCTCCGGACAAGATTTTGGTTATGAATGTTTAACGAATATTTAACCTAAAAATGGTCGACTTTTTTTTATTTTTCTTCAATTTTTATAAGAGGATTTTTCGATATTTGTGAAATATTTCAAGTTTTTAGCAGCAAAACTAAACTATTTTGGAGTTATGACTTATTAATTTTCAATTTAATAAAATTCTCATTTTCGGCATATTTTACCGTTTTTACTCAACTTTTCAATAGTTTTTCTTACGCTCGAAATAACTTTTGAGAATAGAAAAAAAACGATTTTTTTTTTAAATAACATCTATATGAAATAACTGGTTGATAGAAGAACTGAATGAATCTAACTTTTTAACTGAGTCTACTACCCGTAAAAATTATTCCAAAAAAAAAAACAAATAATAAATAAATAAATAAATATCATTATAAAACCAATAGATTCTTCACTTCACTCCGAATCTAAAAATATGATTAGCTTAACTAAAGTAAATTTAATTTAATCTAATTTAAATGCCAATTGAAGATTTAACTATTAGCTATATTATCTATTATGTTCGAAAAAACCGTTAAAGAACATTGTTCGTGGTCTGTAAAAAATTAACGTTTGGAAAATTGGCTGTCGAACCTGTCAGACATAATAATTATGAATATGGATGAATAAAATAAGCAGAGAGAGGACGAAAACATAAGGGTTTTAATAAGCATTAACTATAAATCGTTACGGAAATAGCAAATTGAGAGACAAAAGCCAGGGGGTTTATTTCATAACTGGGCGTATCATATCGAAGATGAGGCCGTCGTGTTTAATTCCCTTTTGACCGGATAAATTGCATTTAATGAGAACAAAAACCAATATAATCATCATGTAACCTGCCTTAATAGCAATCTAAACAATTTTTTTAGTAATAATTCCAATATTACTTGAGTATTTCATGGAAAATAAATATTGGTTTTTTATTTACAATAATTTATGAAAAATATAAAATCCAATTAAAAGTATGAATGTATTCAAAACGATTAGCGATGGAGTATAGCTGCATTAAACGTTTTGCTACACAAAAAGTACAAGTACATTAATCCAGATATCATTTTGTCACAGTAAATTTGTTGACTTACGAGTAAGAATAAAATTAAAATATCGTTGATGACATTAATTTATGTAATAAAACTGAAAATCACACGTAGAAAAAAAAAGTTATTCATTTAGATACTTGTTAAACTAACAAATGCGTTAATTGAATAAAATATTTTGTTCGTAAAATTATAAATAATCAATTTTATTTCTGGATAGATAAGAGTCGATCAACATTTTTTATTTTATTAACTAGAAAAAAAAACATTAACAATTGTAAAATTTCGAAGCAGGTATAAATAAGTTTCACTAAAACGATTGTTTTAATTCGCTATACAATTTTCACACCCAAAAAATCCTGAGAAAAATACTGTGGAAACAAAGCAATAACTCCAATTTAAAAACTTAGATGTAAAAGTAAATGAAGAAAGTTGGACTTTTATTAGCACCCTTTTACATTTCCACTTAGTTTTTGACTCTCAGTTCTGACAACAGTCATAGGGAATTATATAAAAGTTATTCGAAGGTACACTGTTCGACAATAAAACGGTATAAACGCGTATACTACAATAATACTTGTTATCGGATCAATGCTCCATAAGAGAAATTTGGCCAACGGCTCTCCGCTGAGAAAAGTTTCAAATTGTATCCATTAACTACAAAAAGAGAGACATGAGTCATTTTCTCATGGTAACATAATATGTTCAATTACACGTAGGGTGTTGTGCAATTATAAACCAGGAAAACTTTCACCGATGATTATGCGCTAAGTTTTAGTTTTATTCTTAAGATAATTGTATACTAAAATACTTTATTCAGCTTTAAAAAACATTAGCAACAACTTTGATCGTAAGAAAATAAACTTGGTTGCTTGGTGTCAGTTTATATCCATCCGTTTAAATATTGAATAGAAATAGGCTGCTGTTAACAAGAAAAAACTTTAACGGTGAGAATCGATTTAGATTTCAGAAGTAGTGGAGTTTTAAAAATCAAAATATTTACAGTGTTTGTGTGTAAATGTTTTATACGGAGTACTTAAACTGTACGTGGTCAAATCACCTGGGATGGGTTAAAGGGAAAATATGTACCTCTAGGGCCTAGAGTCTAGGCTATCATTCTAGTAGCTCGTGCTTGTGGTCCGAAATTTGTCCATCTTATCCTAAAGTTCACACATGGCGAAATTTATTTAATATAATATTATCATTAAAGAGGTCACTAGCAGTGTCCTTGATAGTTCTTTATTTCTAAGTTGCTTTACACTCAAAACAATCTCTTCGTCAATTACAGTGAACTAAACAATATCTTCTTAATTGATTACTATTCATAAATATAAACATATGTTTGACACCATAAGAGAGTACATCATCAAAAATATAAAATACATTAAAATTACTATTGTTGCGCAAAAAAAATAATAAATTTAGCGAAAACTATAGGGTAATATGGCATTTTAGGTTTTTTTAATGTTAGAGTAATCGTAAAAAATTGTGTACCCAAAGCTATTTATTAGTGTGCCTATCAATTGATCTAACTCTACAAATAAGAGTTCAAAATAGTATAAATAGTAAATATTATAGTATAATACTAGTTTAAGATGTAAAATATCAATTATCATATTTTTAATGTATTAAAATAATATAAAAATGAGGAAATGTATGATGGAAAAATATATTAAATGTACCGAAATAATCATAAAAAGATATAATTACGACTAGTTTGAGAAAAAATCCATCGTCAGAACCAACAGCCATCTTAACAGAATATAAAACACAACTATTAAAAACAAAAACCAACACTATAATTTCAAACATTAAATTTAATACAATGATTTAATACATTTGACTTAACGTATCATTTAACTTAATTATTTTACGAGTAATTGTCTTAAAATCCAACGAATATATTATAATCATGATCAAATAATTTTTCAAAAATACTTGTTTGTCTTCCAGAAATAAATAATTTTCTTTAACATAAATTCAAATGCAATGTGTCACATGGTTTCTAGTATTAATAGAAAATTAATTTACAACAATTGTGCATATTTAATATACATTTACAAATGATCTCCATTTACTGTTCTTATTAAACAAGCAGAATCCAGAAAATATTAAGTTAACTTTTTTTAAAAGCAAGTTTTCATTTTCAAGTATTTAAATAGATAATATTATTATCACGCCGTATTTATATAAGTTTTTGAGAGTTAATAAAAATCATTAATTTAGAATTATATTACTAGTACACATATTATGTCGATAATAATTAGTCTACATAAAAATATATGCCTATTATTTGTATACAATATTTATATCAAAAGAAAATAATGTTATACGAAGTGACCAAAATTTAATTATTTGAACTTATAAATCATGATTAAATTATTATTCCTCATAATATTACTCGTCCATTAGATATTGTACTATGTAGATCACGGAGACGATTATGATCTAATTGTCTAAATTCTGTCAGTCAATTAATTGATGTTTACCGTTATGACGTAAAATACATTGCTATTGATATAGCAGCATTTATTGGTCAGTTAACCTTCCGCGAAAACTGTTTAACTAGGTTGCATGCATCCAACTATGAGTTTAATCACTTCCAAAGTTTTAACTTTTAAGAATCATTCATTTGATTATATGTTGTATTGAGTATAACACAATGTTTGATTCACATGTAGTATTGTAAAATATTCAAGTTGAATTATTATGATACAAATATTCAGATATATTATAATATATTTCAACGATCAACAGTTTTTAAAGTCTGATATTTTTATTATGTTAAGGAAATTATTCGGTACAAAATTAAGCATTTTAATTTAACAACTGGTACAATGCATGCTGTAATATTTATTTAATGATATAGTGTTAGTATAAATGTAAATTGTATACTGTATTCAACGAAGAGTAATAATTATTGTTGGAATATATGCTTAATAGGCGAAAATGAGACGTGTTGTTTGATACCTACAGACAATTCAACGATGTCCGGTTTGGCGGTATGTCAACGATTTTTCACTGTATAATAATTCGTTTAACTTATCGATCTTAATAAGACTTAAATATTTTTGTGATATAAAATAACAATTTTTTCTTAACTGTATTCACATGATAAATCCAGACATTGGTACTTCACAGTGGGGAACAAAGGAGAGAAGTTAACCCCCAACTGTCTATATTTTTACAAATAAATCGATGTTTACTATGAAAGATTTAAATAATTTTTTAACACTCTTTTGTACAAATTAGGATTTATTTCAACTAAGTATTTATTACGAAACAATTTTCAGCTTAATTATGAACACATGGTTTGTTAATCACGTGTTATATATAATGAAAAATATGTTGACTGTTTGAATGTAATAATACCTCATTACAAAATATACCAATATAGTTATAACTGAATGAATTTTATGTGAGCCATTATGTTGAAACTAATTTAAAATCTTAAAATATTGAGAGCATACCTAAACACAGTGTTATACATTTTGTATATTTCTTCTTTGAAAATATAAGGTGTTATTTTCAGTAGATAAATAAAATCAATTGGTCAGCTAATTAATATAAATCATAAAAATACAAATAATTATCATAGGCGTGCGCACAGGGGGGGCCAGGTGGGCCATGGCCCACCCTGCGAGCGTCACAAAAGTTATTAATTTTTAAATCATAAAACATTTTATTGATGATTTATACTCCCATGTTAATAAATACTGATACCATAGAAGTATAGAAGTCTGTGGTAAGATATAACCATATATGACAAAGGACTGGTCAGCTATTATCATAGAGTGATAACCATTAACAGTTTAAGATAAATATAATATCATTGATTATACGTGATTATACATAGTATACGCAACGCATAATCAATGATATATTAATCACGGACTACGGTTGTAGAACTTTTAGAAACTAAGAACTTTTTGTGCTCTAACAAAAAACAATGGACAAATCTTCAACAAAAAACAATATTAACAGATACATTTGATCTAGACAGTAAAGTTCTAAAAACCAAAATTGACCTACTAAAACATATTGATGGTATACCAAATGATGGACAAATAAATATTGATAAATGGATTAAATGGCTGACTGAACCTTATAGTGGAAGAGAAACTATATATTTTAATTTTTTTTAAAGCTTTGCAAATATGTATGGCTATTCTAATTACAAGTTGTACTTGTGAAAGAACATTTTCAAAACTTAGCATAGTTATAACAAAGCTCCGCAGTACAATGAAGCAAGAACGTTTGGACGGACTTTTGACAATGTTCATCGAGCAAGAATTGGCATACAATATCAATGCCGATGAGGTGATTGAAACATTTAAAACTTTAACTCCAATTGAAAGACGAATGGAGTTATGAACTGCAATATTTATACTAGACAATTTCATAATACTATTTTGTCATTAAAGATTAAAAAAATGTATTTATTTCAATTTTAAAACTATAAAATTAATATACTTCTTTTTTAATTTAAAAAAAAATGTATTTGTTTTTATTATATGAATTATTACATATTTAAAATATATTTTATACGCTCAGTAGTAGGTGATAACGAGTAGCTAAAGTAAAGTATGAAATATTTTTATTGTTTCTTCCTTCAATATTCAAGTATCTTAATCATTATTGGCTTTGGCCCACCCTGCCACAAATGTCTGCGCACGCCTATGATAATTATAACCAAATATGTAAGGGGTCGAAAAGGGGAACAAGCAAAGAATTTATGATCAACATTATTATATTACAATATTACAACCATATAATCAAAAAAAATTTCAATTTGATGAGTAATAAACTAATAAATAAAGAAAAAACAAGTAAATTATAAAAATTAAATCAAAGCCAAAGAAATTTCATCAATTTAAATTTAAAACTACAACTATATAAATATTTAATTTACATAAAAGTGAATCAGACTTAAAATAGGTTTTAACTTGTGAAGATAATAATTTTAATTAATTTTAAAAATACAGATAAAAAATAATGCTTACGTCCCAAACATAGCTATGTTACTTTAGGTGAAATAAGTAAATAGAGATACCTAGGTATATAGCACTCAATAAGTATTATTATTATTATTATTATTATTAAAATAACCATTTATTTATTTTCTTATCCCTATATCAAATAATCTACAGAGGTTGAATTAGTAGTACCCGTACAACTTCTCTAATGCCTTTCTTCGTGAAAAGCTTCCTTAATTATTGTCCACGTTTAAAAAAAATAGTGAAATCAGTCAAGCCGTTTTCAAGTTTTGGCGTCACCAACTAAATATAAATTCATTTACATATATACATATTTTTTTCTGGAATGTTAAATTTATAAAATATATTGAAAAGAAAGGATTTGAAGGACGAGGGGGAGTTTAAAAAAAAGTAATTGATGACATTTTATTAAATATTATTATTTATAAATACATATAGACATGACTTACATCGCCTTTATAAATCATTTGACTAAATTGTATTAATGTATATGCGAAAAAATAAAACGTACGTTTTTACAAACTTTTAATTGACTAACGCTGATTCAAATATTTCATTAATAGTTAAAAATAAAATGTTTTTTTAGCTCCACTTATTTTATAATATATCAATAAAGTCTTATGACTATATTTTTCAATATATATAAATATTTATACTCACTTGAATGTGTGTGTATGTATTTGTGTGTGTGTGTGTGTGTGTGTGTGTGTGTGTATGTGTGTGTGTGTGTGTGTGTATAAGATTGTATATTGTGAATATTATATGCTTACGTATGTTAACGAAATAACAGTATTACAGATTAATATTATCTTTCTAACCGTTCTTAACGTTAGAAATGAAAATACTTAAAAATGCCTCCAGTGAAGCCTCAAGTTGATTTACTCCCTTCCCTAATCGCCACCATTTCAAAGTGACGTCTTAATTTAAAGCTTATTTCCATAATAATTGTTATGAAAACAAACCACAGTCGTCACGTTTGCAAACATCTCCACTCTACCCCCGTATTACTATAACAATATGGTGACGCAATTACCGTCTTAATTAATTCCATCATGAATAAAATATTATAATATTTTATTACGATCTGTTCAAACAACCCAACGACTATACTGCTATTGCTATTTCCATCATTAAATTATTAACTTTTTTCTACCATATTTTCACCCTGTATCTATAATCTACTGTAAAAAATGCATGCAATATTAAAATTGAAAACATGGATAACGACTACGTGTAATTAATAAAAACCTACGTATCACAATATCCGTATCAATATGTACCATAGGTAAATTTACAAACAACACACTAAGAACAAATAGTTTTAAGAGAATCAGTATGCGTAATATTTTGTTGTTTTAAATAGTTTAAGTATAAGTGTCATTTACTATATTAAAATTTAAATATACAAACTACGTCATTATTAAAATGACAATGTAAATATCATAATGAAAATATCTTAAAATATAGAGTCTAAATGCACTCATGGGTTGTGCGATTGAACCTTTCATTCCCCAATGAGGGCATTTCATTCTCTCTGTATAATATAGAGCTTAAACAAGCCATGCAAATCGTATTCAGAACGGTAAGTAAAGCCAAGTACAATGGCTGCCGATGCTTGCAAATAAATTTGTACTAGCATTACGTAGATCGATTCATACTAAACAAATAGAAGTAAATATGAAGAACCACCCGAATCTCATATTGTATAATGATGGCATAAAATAGCGACAAAAATTCTAGCGGCAGAAATCAAAGCCTACACGCAAAATAATTTCTCCTAATTAAACTATCTCGAAGCCACAGATTAATCGATGGACAGATTCTAGTGAGTTAAATATTGCGTTGGTCGACGGCCCACCGAGAGTTCAAGTTGCGATCTTTCATGGACCTATAAGTTGACTAAAAATGAAGCCAGGACAGATTAAAACAAAAGTATTATGTTGTAAAGAAGCCTGTATTTTAAATGGGAAATGGTTTGATCTATCATTAGTAAAGTGGAGAATAAAATTGCTCGCCATATCATTGACGTGTGCCCAAATACAAACTTTAAAGTGGAATAGAAATACAATTTACACGCTGAAATGGATACGTTAACAAACATCTTTTTTAAGTGAAACTGTAGCCAATTTTCAAATTTAGAATGTATTATATGTGAAATAATGTTCACGTGAAACATTTCTACAGTATTATTACATTCTGATTTCTGTTATCAAATAAAGTTGAATAAAGCAAATTTTAGATCGTAACTTAATACAATTAAATCAAACAACACATGTATATAAATTTAACTATTAAGTCAATGATAAGTAGTGGTGGCTTTAAAGGGAGCCCTTGGGGCCATGACCTCCAAAATATTTCAAAAAAATTGTATTATAGTATTATAACAATGAATAATAATGAAGTAAATTATGGTCATGACCCCCTCCAAAACGAAATCCTAGAGCCGCCATTGATGATATGCTTAACTAGATCAAATTATATCAAACCAGTACATAGCTTATTTTTTAGAATTTTTTGAAAGTGTAAATTCATATTTTCATTAACTCAATACTTTATAATTTTTTTTTTATTCCCAAAAAATGACATATTATTTAGTACTTAATAATGACTGTCAGCAAATTGTAATTTGTTACGATAATAAATGAAATAGATAATAAAGCAAGAGTGATCAAAATATGAGATACATCGATATAATAAAATAATAATATAATATTATAGATACCTAGTATTAAATAATACTTTTTTGGAAAATGAAAGAGTAATAAAAATCAATAAGTTGACGAAAATAAGTAGTTGAAACGTCAACATGTTCAGAAAAATAAACTTCAACAAATGAATATCTTCAAATTGTTTGATAAATAATAATTTAAACATATTATTTAAACGTTTTACAGAATAATTTAAATAAATTAAAAAGATTAATTTGTAGTCCTTAGCCTAGTGAATCTTCAAAAAAAAAAAAAAACAAAATTTGATTAACACTATTATGATGAGAGATATCGATCTGTTCCCATCTCGGTGGGATACCTTGTATATATGATATATATATTATTAAGTTTATTTATTTCAGGTATTCCTAAACAATATATACATTATGTTAACTTTACATATTTAATGCATTTAAAAGTAATAGAAGACATTTTAATAACAAAAGAGACCTTTTTGAAATTCAAAGAGTTAATGGACGTTTTAAGCCACATATCCTGTTTAGACATTTAGCTATTGTTTTTGAAATTTAGATACAAGTATTTTGGTGAAAATTAGGAATCACAAACGAAATAAGATAAAAATAATGCTCATATACTTATATTTACTGTAATTAAACATGAGAATGGTCAAGTTCTAGTAGAACAATTAAACATTTTTTCACAGTCTTCATCTTTAAAATCTATCACACTTAATTTGAAACAAGACAAAAATCGTTGTGAATTTTGAGTTCATTGACAACAATACTATTCAATTTAACTAATATTGGTTATAAATAAATAAATAAATGTGCGTGTATATATATATATATATAATGTATGTATGTATGCATATAGCCATGAAGTTAAAATATATGGAATATATTAATTTTATATTGATAACATTTGCTCATAATCAAATGTGATACGTTGTGGACAAAAATCACCAAGTTACATTGAAAAAATAAATAACGATACCTACCTCACTTAAAACACTACATTACAATGTAGACAAAAAAAAATTATGCAGATTATATATATATATTTTTTTAATGTAACTAACAGCCATAGCAGCCGAAGTTGTAATTTAGATCAATAAAAAAAAAAAAAAAAAAAAATGACATATACGTTTCATAACTTAATATTAATTGGCTTCTACTTGTTAATGTTTGTATAATATATAGGTCTGACCACTGAACCCATTTAGTATTTACTCCATTCATTTCACAATATTACTATTATACACCTATAGATTTTTTGAATATTATCAAATTAGTACGTAGATAATAAATTAGTCTGTATCATAAATATTTACGTAATTATAAATAGGAAAGAGACCGGCCAGATTCAGTCAGTAATGAGAGTATATTTTTTTATTTTTCTAAGTTTAGTCAAGTTTTTTACGAAACTTAGGTACATTATTTATTTTTTAAACAGTAATACGTACCATTTTTTTAGTTCCTTGAGTTTGACCCGTCCAATAAATAAATAAATGAAAGTTATTCTTCACCGCTTCGCTCCTCGAACAAAGTATTGGTTGTGTGTGTAAAACACCTGGGGTAGACCACATTGATGGATGTATTATATTTGTTAAATTCGAATGGGATAGAGAAACCCGTTTACAGTTAATAGTATTATAATTTTAAATTCTAAATCAATGACATAACATTTTTTTCAAATTTAAAACAAAATTATACCAGCACTATCGCTAAAATGAACCAATCGTAAAAAATGGTTTGTCCAAGGTGTAGTACAGAGTATGCTTAGTAGAAGGTTCACCCATCAATATTGATCCGAGGATCAAATTTGACGAAGGACGAATTTCCACCACAATTATTTTACTGAATATTTTGGATAACCAATATAATCATATATCATACACAAATATGAGATCAATGTGCGATGTAACGGTCATTTATTATTATTTTTTTTTTCTCTAGACGCCAACGTTCTCGCAGAAAAATACAATATGACATATTAAACTGATGTATTTCTTTCACGTCGGTTAGATTGATTACGTATCCCAGACTTAATCGGTAATACATTCGATTAGGTATACACTGTATGTGTGTGTATACTGTATGCATGTGTGTAGAAAACTATACGTGTGATTGTGTTGCGTACACGTTGTATACGTTAACACTAATACATATGTAAAACGTACTATACCGTTGTGACAGGAAATTATTTGATCTATGGAGATCCATTTTTGAACAATAAACACTTTTTAGCCATCGGAGTATTTACATAATATCGAATTCACCGCACGCATCAAAAACCATTCAAATGATAAATTAGTTCGAAGTCTGTATCTAGGTGCTCAGTGCCAAACTATTTTAGCCCTCTTCAACGTATACATTGTGGATTTGTTTAATAATATATGGACTTTGTGATTGATCCTTTTAGTATACATATTAAATCGAGTCGAAGAGATTGTTAGATTTTCATTAGAAAAAAGTGAGATTAAGATGAACACTGATTATTTATAATTTATAGTACAACTGTAAGTTCATAACAATGGAAATCGAGAAGCATTCAATGTTTATCGATAGTTGTAAATTGTGTAATATTCGTGGAATAAATGTTCTCACCATCACCGGGTGAATTTTAAAGTGACAAAATAATTAGTTTCTATAAAGTTGTTAGCTATACTTTGGAATTTTTTACCGTTAAGCAGAAAATATAATGACCATCAATTTTTTAACTACATAAATAAGTTCCTGGTTGAAACGAAATGCATGTATTTTGTGGAAATTTTAGTGAGCAATACGAATTACCATTCTTGATTTTGAGGCAAGGTTAGGATCCAATATTTATAATATGATTTTTAATTGATTACTTATATATATAATTAAACTGAATTAAAATTAATGTAGCTTAAATTAATATGTATGTATTTTATAACTAATTTTGGCCTTGGGCCATGAATAAGTTTCTTACAGATTGTTTGATAATGAAAAAGCGTAGATACATTTTACGGTAAACTAAAAACAGAAAAAATAAATGATTAAAATAATTAAAAATAACTTAGTCTTAATGAAAACCAGTTCCAAAAGAAGAATCAAGTATCAAAACGTGGAAAATTGAATAATTTTCACGAATAATGTACCATATAAATGACATTTTCATTATTATTAAAGGCTGTATAACTTCTTAACCGTTGAGACAGCAGAACAAAAGAAAAAATGTATGCGCCAATTTATAATAATATAAAATAAAATGATGATGAAATGACCTATCGCTTTATACAAGGTTTGTAAAAAAAAAAATTAACGCACTTTCACCTAAAGTCTACAGTAGATAGATGTTATACCAATGTAATATCGTATATATTTCACCTTCGTCTTCCTAATATTTTATACCTACTTTAAAAAATACCAGTTAAACGATTCAGCGACGAAACAAGTGTTGAATAATTAACATGGTTTCAGAACGTTGCGCGGTCCCTGTGAAGTGATCGGGCTGTCACAAACTGTCGTGTCAACATCGTCACCGTCTCCTTGTGTCACCGTTCTCGTAACCTTTTTTTGATTCGGTATACATATTGCAAATAAATCCAAGACTCTAATAAAATAAAAATTGTCAGTGAAAAAGAAAAAAAAACGAAAGAAAAGTACACGTTTGCAAAACGTCATAAATATTATTTGTCTCGAATATCGGTTTCAGTACTAATACGGAAACAGCGTGTCCCTTCACTCCTCCTTTTGTGGTGCCCTCGTGGAAATTCTCTACTGCAAGGATGGCAATTACGTGACGTACCACACACTTGTTCAAGATGATACGTGAAAAAAATTTGAGAGCTCGTGAAACATTTGAGAAAAATAAAAATATTTATTTTATTTTACTTTATTTTCACCGTCCACGAATGAAGTAAAAATTAAGTTAAAAATTATTAGAACACATTATAAATAGGCACGTTTTTATTATCACTAACGTGTTCAAAGAAAACAAAAATTTAGCCCAATTAAATATTTAAGTCAGTCGGTCGTAGGTTGATTTCAAAAGTACCGCACTGAATGAATACGTACAGTAAACACTAAACATATTTATGTTTTTACTTGTATATTTGTGATATTTTACGTCATTGTATGACAAGTTGTAGAAGAAAAAAATCAGCCGATTTTCGACGCGTAACGACGTTCGAAAAATTCAACCATCCCTAATCCATAGAGTTGTGTGAGTTCGCTTAATATACCCCTCGGCTCTGGCATGTATCATATCAGTCTATAATAATGTAATGCTGCAAAAGAAGCGGTTTCGCGTCTTGCAAATTGCGTGCGTATCGCGTTTTTTTTCCTCGTCCTCCGACGACAATATACGGAAAAGGGTTTTAATTAAAATCGTGATCCGCTTTCCGAAAAACTATTTATGACGTGAACTACATTAACGATGTCCTGCCGCGCGTTGTTGTAGCCGGCTGGCACTTATAATATACACACAGTAGCCGCGGCCAACGTGCAAATTGCTTGCGTTCACGGCGGCGCGGAGACTTTTTGTGCGAAAAATTATACCGCCATCGATTACGCGTTACACAGATATACTATTATTACATTTATTGGCGAAAACAAGGCACCGAACGTATCTAATATGTATAATAATCGTAAAATATTGCACATACATTATGTTGTGCGTTTCCTCAACGAACATGTTTCGAAACGCATATAATTATCACAAGATAACAAATTATAAATGGTAAAAAGTAAAAAGGTACCCGGTCATGATTTTTTGCGTTTTATTATTTTGTTTTGAGAATTAGACTCATTAATTAATCACGATTAATCCATACACTAAAAATTAAAGTTCGTTTTTTAAATAATATGTAAGTAATTGCTAAAACATAATATCTATTAAACTAAAGTGAAATATAGCTTTTTCAAGTACCTAATCATTTATCAGTGTTTCACTATAATTATATGCTTATCGGAAAAAATAAGATCAATAAATTATTCATTTAACTATAAAAGTTTATATACATTTTAATTATCCTAAAGTTTGTTTCATGTTTTGTGAATATTACAATAATTTGAAATGATACTTTGGATAAATGTTTCGGGAAGATAAAATTAGTAAGAGTTGATATAGGATCTTAGTTTTGAAATACTTTATAGTATGGTCTTCAAAGTCCTCTTAGACCACTAGACAGAAAGTAATTCAAATCGGTCAAAGGGTTAATGAGTTAATTAGAAACATGTAGATAGGTACTCAAATATTATATGTAATAATGTACACACAAATTTCCATCTTTAAACAGTTCTCAAAAAATATGTTCTTAATTTTATGTGACTTTTGTTTGTTATTTATCTTCTATAAGCTTACATCACGCCAAAAAACCATAGCACATGTGATTGTAAGAAATTTAACTCCAAAAAGAGAATGAACCTAATATATTTCATACCATTTATTTCCAAATTATCATTATTATAATTGTTTTTTTATTATCAATCAACTCCAAATTGGTTAGACTATTTTTATGATTTACACATATGCATACATGCCATATAATATTACGCTGGTGTCGTGTGATATTTTTAAATTTGATAACAAATATAAAATATTTTTAAAAAAACTTCTGACTTAGTTTATTGAATAATAAATTGTATAACTACTTAAAAGATTTAAAAGCCACGAGTTATTTTATATTTTATTATAATTATATTAAAACAGAATTATTTCATGTATTTTAACAAAATAACAATAGTTAATCTAATTGGTTGTGTAATTGAGTCATTTTATATTTTTAGTAAATAAGCACTTAAAGTATTATGAACAAAATTTACTACACTAATTTCATTATAGTTCATAATAAAGCTTTGCAAACACAAGTGGATTTTAATAAAATAACTAAAATTGATTTTATCAAAATTAGATACCATGTACGGCAAATTGTATCATTTTTACCTAATTTGTATGTAGTTTTTTCATGAATCTAGCAAAACTATTACAATTTTTGCAAAAATTACTTCTTTGAAAGTAGATACTGGTTTAAATGAAATTTTTTATCTATAGAGTGCTGGTGAGACTTCCAATTTCTAGAAAACTTTTGAAAAAAATATTGAAAGTTTACAATTCACTTAAAATATTATTTTATCATAAAAATGTATGTTCAACGTGAAAAATGTTTATAAGCATTAAATATTCCTGAGTATTTTGGGCGATAGCAATCATTGTTATTATAATTAATTGTTCGATTTCAACGGGAATTTTAAAACAGAATATGTCATGATGGGTAAATTTTTATACTATCTATCACTTTTATAAAATTACTATTTATTCAATTTTAAATTTCAAACCAAAAATATTTTTGTCTTTGAAGTGAGTATAATATTTATAACAATTTTGGAGTTCAAAATTCATATTTTCGTTAAAATGTTTTTAAAAACTGACCTTTTAAAGTTTTAGAAAAATTAATAACATTTTGTTAAAGTGAAGCTTTCCACTCATAATCTGTGAGTTCACTAGTGCGTGTGGATGACTGGTAAAAAGCATCTACCGTAGGAAAATATCATTAGTTTAAAAAACTTTGAAAAATCGATAACTAGGAAATTCATTGAAAATAACAGATGTTTAATTCATCATCAAAAATTATTATACATAAATTACAACTTACGAGAACATATCACGTAAAATAAAATTGACTAAATGGTGATCGAAATTTATCCTTCGTTAATCATTTAGTTCGTGACACAATTGCATAATTATTTTTACATGGAAAAAATCTGTGAACATTTGTGTTTACATGTAATTTTAATTTTGAGTAAAGTGGAGGATCTTGTTGGTTTTGTAATAATGTTGATTATTATTATTATTATTATTATTATAATGATTTTTTTTTTTTTTTAAATCAATTTTCCGGGTATTAGAATAAGTCCAAAAATAACGTTTAGTTTCTCTATTGATCATAAATGTCACTTTTTGGTATACTCGTAATAAAAAATAATTTTCTTCTATTTTTAAAAGTTTTGCAAAAGAAAATTATCTAATTTAATTAGTATCTTGATGGAAAGCAATCGTTTCAACACTATATTTCAACTTTAAAGGTGTGTAAAAAATAAAATCAATTAAAATTTTGTGAATATCGGCGTACTTATAGATAAAAAAATGTGTCTCGAATCTAAAAATGAAAAAAAAAATGTCTCCCAGGTTTAGAATTCAACATTTTTTAAAAATAATTTGGTGAAAAAACACTTTCGATATTTATTTAAAAACAAACGAATGGATCAATTGTATGATAAAATTTTATTTATAGGAGCGTTTCTATACATTTAAGAATAAACGACAGTAAAATGGAACGTTTAACGAGTAATGCAAAAAAATAGTTAGTTTAAAGTATATTCCATAATCATTCTTATTTTATCAATTTACCTTTACAAAATCTTGTGCAATTCTTAGATATTTTACATCTAAACATTTTAAGCTACTTAAAATTTCATTAATTGTAAAAATAGACAATTATTTAATTGTATCAGACACTTATTATTAACATATAATCAAAATAATTATGAAATAAAATTATGTGCAAATTTTTATAAAAACCAACAGAAAGAAAAATAAATAATTATGCTCGTATCAAATTATATTTATTACAACAATGCATTTCATATTTTTGAAGTTAAAAATTAAAATTGAACTTATCTTTGAAAATATATACAATTATTTAATATAATAACGTATTTCAACAATTACACTTTGTTTTCATTTTTTCCTTTTATCAATCTTTATTTTAAAAAGATTTAAATATTTGAATACATCAAAATAGAAAACTTTCATTTACAATAAAATGAACTTCGCTTATTCTGTTATTATTCCTTAAAATTAATATTTTGAAAGACTTGAAAGTTTCATCAAACATTGATTTTTAAGTTTTACCATTACGACAAAATCTTTATACAAAATTGATATCAATTTCAGACTAAATATGGAACTTCAACTTCCACTTTTTGATTCTGGGTGAAGCGAAGTGAGTCGAATCGAAACAAAGCGAAACGAAGTGAATGAAATTCTCAATATAGTTTTTCCAAGGATAAGGAAAGACTATCGAAAATTTGAATAAAAACGATTAAATTGATCGTAAACTAAATTTTTATGAAATCTAATTTATTTTTTATTTTAATTATAAATATTTAGTGTAATGTTAATTATTATGGTACTAGAACCTTGTATTAACCAACATTAGTTTTATATAGACTTGATAGTATTTAATAAAAAAAAAAAAAAAAAAATGTGGTTCCTTTTGAGATAAATATAAAACTTTAAAAACATTGTAAATAAGTATCTGATTTTAATTCAATTAATTTTTAACATATAATCCGACAAAAATGTAATTTTACCAAAATAGTTAACAAATAATTTTCAATCATTAAGATCAGTTCAATCAGTGGTTTTTTATTTGTGTTTCAACGGTTCAGATGATTTTTACTACAAAAAATAAAAGATTCCTTTTTGTATCTATTCCGTAAAATTTGAAATTTCTTGTGTTAAGAATTGAAAATTGAATATAGAATTACTCTAACAAAACGCACATACAATATTAAGGTTTATTTATTCTTTCATTTTTATAAAAGCAGTTCATTCAATTTTTTAAAAGCACATAAGTGTCTAAATGCAGTAAAATGGATATTTTCAATGATTTATTATCGCTTTCCAATTTTAAATAATACCAAACAACATACGCATAAATTGTTTGAAAATGGGCTGACTGAAGTGTTATATACTCTCCACTTTAATCTCGACAAAGGAATGAAACTACAAAGAATAAACATATACCATCATTATATGTATTGTTTTAGTACATAATATTATTTACGATTACATTTTATTTGATTTCAAAATGTTATATAAACTCATTGTTCTATTATTTCTTAGCGCATACAAATAGCTAATAATGTATAGATAAGGCAAATAGATGGTTTCACTAATAACAATTGATTTTTTTTTTTTTTTTTATTTATTCTAATGTATGAAATGAATCTACGATATATCTAAAATGTTCATCAATCATAAAGTTTTGTACTGTCTTAAACACTAAACAAGTTATAAAATCATCCATACACCATTTGGATTGAACTTTTGCTTTCAAGTGTAAAATAATACTATACTATACAACATTTTAAAAATGGTCTACAAAAGTGCTATACAGTATACACCCGTAACCGAGGAGAGCATGGACGGACGAATAGCTTCCATTACCGTTATTTCAGCGTTTATTTAACGTGAGCAATTTAAATGGGGTGAATTGACATACACTCAATACACTCTCTTTAAATCCACCTATTATTAATAATACCAATCGATTATTTATATTGTTCATTTATTCATGTTTTTAATTTTTTCCCCATAATTCTTACAACGTTTTACACTTTGTTCGCGTTTATACGTCGTTAATGAAGAATTAAACGAAAATGGTTTGGTAATACTTAAATCGTTTGTACATTTTCCATTTAAATAAGCATTTAATATTCCTAAAGTGTTCTCTCGAAAGTCATTCGGAATACCAATAAGGTCAAGTGCTTATAAAAACCTCATGCATCTATTTCATGCATAACAGTAACTTTTTAACGTCCATGAAAATCGTTCATTAAATATAGCAAAATAATTCATTATCTACGTACATATGTCGGTCATAGTTGAAAATAATATAAAGCCATAAATCGCTGATGTGCAGTGATGTAAGTTCAGCCTAAGATTCTGGTTTTGCTGTTAAACTAGTAGCACGGCGAATTCACGAATGAATGCATATATGGAACACACGAAGTTAGTCCCTGTGCATTGTACTATAACATACCACATTAACTATTCGTTGGAACTTTTAAGGCTATTAAAAACCTTCTCACCTACCCCGAGTAAACAATCCGTGAACTATACTTAAAATTTAAATATAAATCATACGGCGTATTGCCCGACTAACTACTTGTGATCACTGAATTTTAAATTGGTGAATCCGAGGTGTGCTTTTGTAACCGACATTAAAACAGATAACTTGAGTTCAGTCTAATTTTAGATTTTGAGTGAAGTGGAGGGTCTGTTGGTTTCACAATGATGATTATTTCTTTCTTTTTTTTTCTGTAGACACTTTTTGGTAGCTTTGTCCAAAAGATTTCTTCAGTAATCTATAGATCAAAAATCGCATTTAAATGACTCTTTTAGTATTCAATTTTCTCTCTTCTCGATTGATTTTCATGTGTGAGCAAAAACTGCCGAAAAATCGAGTGAAAACGGTAAAATTTGCCCAAAACTACACATTCTCTAAATCGATTTTAGTTATTTAGTTATGACTCCAAAAGCCATATTGCTAAAAAATTTAAATATTCAATATATTAATGATATTCCTACAAACTTGACAAAAGTTTTTTAAAAAAATTGACAAATTTCGGGATAAAAATAGAACCTCGAAAATGTCTCGTTTTATAGCAGATCTTTAATAATATTTGCAATATTTGACAATAAATCCTGAAAATGTAATATGACTACTGACTATACTCATATACTTAAAATAATATAGTACTAAAAAAATTTCAAAAATTTTGATTCTGGTATTTTTTTAAAGCATTTAAGTAAATTATTATACGATTTTTACGGAGTAGACTATTTTCACATGTATTTTAAACTTTAAATGTTTATTAAAAAAAAATTGGTCAATCTAATCATAACGAAACTTTGGATACTGATAAAACAACATGTTTTGAATCTTATGGTAAAAAATGTATCTTATGTACCGACAATTGTTTTAAATGGTTTTGATAAAAAAAAAAATTATTAAATGAATAATTTTATGAAAAACGATATATTTTTACACTAAAGCTTTGTTCGAAATCGTCAATTTAGAGAAATGTCGTTTAAAATAAAAATATCGTCATAAAAAAAATATCGTTTCTTCAAAATTCAATACACCTATTTCGATGATTTTGTCCGAAGAACAAAAAATACCCAATGGTGCGAAGTACGTCCTTTTTACGTACGTAGTACATATTCATAACCCACTTTTAGTGTGTATAGTAAAATGTCATATAAACGTATAACCATTACCCAGTCGTACAATAATAATTAAATCACATGTATTATACGACGGTCTTAAGCATGTCGTAAATTATAAACTCATATGACATATTTTAAAGTTTTAGCGAATTGCATTAACAGATTATGTGATTTCTCACAATTATAAAATTTACAATAGTATTGATTTATTTGAATATACAATACAATTATTGAATTCCGCACTTAAAGTGTTTAAGATACCTACTTACTAATGCAAACCACTTAAGTGGCTTGACAACTCTAACTTTATACGTAGTATAAAATTGATATATTGGTAGTTTTTCAGTGATTATTTGTCGAGCGGGCCTCATTTGAATGTTGAAACGAAACGAACCGAGGCATAAAATATTACACGATTTAACGATATAAGATACACTCGCGGACACGATGTGATCTGGACAGGGATGCATTTCTAATTAAAACTCTAGGCATTACAATAAATCACTTTCGAATTACACATTCTACATTATTGTATTATGCGTCTACGTCAACTTAACTTATTGTGACAAATACAATATGGTTTTCGTAAAAGAAATATCGTAGGTGTAACACACAAATAGTCTCTGTTGAAATGTAAAGATCATATTATTACGATACATAGCCGTCGACGATGAACGCGTGTCCGTGCAGTTCAAAAAGCCATTACCTATACCAAAATAAAGTATAAACACTCGGTGAATTATTGTTTTCAACTAAAACTTTTTTCGCATTATCGGATTACTATTGTTGCACTGTTGTGAAAGTTTTGTTTTATTTATTTATTATTTTATATACATATATATATATATATATATATATATATATATATATATATGTTACGGTAAATGATGTTACATCGGAAATTAACGTTATTCGCCGGTTATTTACGTTATTTACCTACGAATGTGGGAATTATCGTTATTTTCTAGTGAATAACGTTAATAACCGTGTGATTTGGGAAATGTTGATTTTATTTTAAAATAATGTCCAACGAGCAATGATTAAGTGATCCTTAAACTAATTGTGGTACTAATTGGGTAAATCAATAACACTTTATCGGCCACAGATAAGGTGGACACTGGGCCTATACAGTATGCAATTACTATACATATTATAACATCGGTATAGCCGTGGAGATTACATTTGAAAATATCATACGTAACGAAAATTTATATAGATTATTACTTTAGTATGTGTACAACTGTCGTCGTATTTACCACTTATTTAAAATGGCTATCGATATTCAAACTGTTCGCACAATTTTCAACGAAAAAATGAAAAATATTCTTACGAGATTCACGTGCATATCTGGTCTATAACAACAATTACCTGTGTATTTGGTCATTAATGTAATTATCCGGTTTATAACGATAATTACCTGTGTATTTGGTAAATAACGTTAATAACCGGTGAATTACGTTAATTTCCATTTAACATCATTTACCGTAACATATATATATATATATATAAGTGTGTATGTGTGTGTATATAATATAATATATACTTGCTACAATCATACTGAAACATTTCTCGGACTACGTGTAAATACTACACATTCTCACCACGTTTCACAAGCGTAACATAACATCGTAAGAAAACGAATGGTGCGCGTTGGGCACATGTATTTTGATCGGTAATCCTAGTCCCGGTGCGTTTTTATTATACCCTTCAGAATCATGTGATACGAATGATTCGACGTTATTCTCTATCTACGAACTCGTTTAAGAAAGAATATTTAAATTCATTTATATTTTATTATACATGGTTAGGTGCAGGCATTATATAAATGATAGTATGTATGATTTTTTTTAAATGCCTCATACAAAACGAATGTGAACCTATGTATTATGTATATCCTAGTGCTACAATCCAAAACGTAATTTTTTTTTTTTTTGTCGTAAAGAGCTTTTCGTTTTGCTATAATTCATGTTACACATATAGGTATAAAAGTATAAATTTTTAAAGTTCAAAACCTTCATAACACCTTCGTCATATACGTGGGGCAACACGTCACGTATGTCGGGCCACCCTTGTTATTATTATTTAACAAGTTTAGTCCCACTGCGATGTAAAACCTTTTTGCTTGAATGAATCCTATCTGCACGTATGATTTGAACATAATGTAAACATCTTAGAGTAACCTAATAACACTACATTTAAAACAATAGTAGTGACCTAACACGAAAAACACTTCGGTGTAATTCCGTGTCAGAAGAAGCTAAAAAAAAATCTTGATATGACTAAAGCTTAAAAGACATTATATAAAAAGGAAACTAAGTAAATAGCAATCATATATAACTGAACAAATATATATGATATCAAAAATTATTTTTAAAATTAAACTTAGGTCAATATTTATTTTACTTGTCAAGAAGTTTGAACTGATTTATAATGATAAGTTCATTGTGAAATAAAATACATAAATCCATAAATTAATAATTTATGTTAATATTAACGAATTAATTTTGTATTTATCACCATATATATTATATTGCTGAAACTTTGCCAAGTAAGCGAAATATTGACTTAAAATTAATTTAAAAAATAATTTTACTCTTTTATTTTTCATGTTATAGTTATTTGCAGTGATACATAATATTTAATTTCTTTTTTAAATCATGCCTTCAAGACTTTTTTTCTTTATTTATTTAGTTTTTTCTTATACAAAGTCATAACTAAATGTTTTTTCTGGTAGGATATCATCAATTCTTATGTAGAATTAGAGTATTTTTTTATTTGTATTAACTTAATACAGTTAGATTACATAAGTATATAATAAATACACATAGAGTACGTTAAATTATTTACTTAACAAAATGAAATCATTCAACCAATATAAATATAAAAAAAAATCGGAAGTACTTTGCATCACGGGAATTCTTTCCTCTTCGGGCAAGATATTGGCAGTGAGTGTATTGGATTTTAAATAAACTATAAATTATGCCTTAGTTGACAAATTCTTAGAAACTCTTTAGTGTAATTGTAGTATTCCATTAGCATATTTCACAGCTTTGAGTCAAATTATCGGTAAATTTTTTTTTTTATCAAAACCTTATAAAATGTTGAATTCCATATCGGATAGAAGTTTGTTTACTAAAACCCTCAAAATATTTTCTATCTATCACGCGTTACATAAAGATTGGATTGATAAATTGTTCTCATACACATTTTAAGTGAAATTTTATTATAAAAACCGTCTATTCCATCGAAATTCTAACTAAAAAGTTAATAACTATAACTACCTATGTTATACGTGTGAGACATTTATTTCTTATAATAACAATAAAAATCACACTAACTTTAGTTAAAAAAATATATCCTTAAATATTGAAATGTTTGAAATGGCATTGTAATTACTAATAATAGTTTTTAATGTTTCGACTTAACTTTTGTATATTTTGTTTACTGATGATTTATCGTGAACCGCTTATTATTTGTCTTACTAATTGAATGTTCGTTATAATATTTGTTGTTTTGAAGAGCCTTTATTTATTTTAAAAGTGTAGGCTTGTGAGTCTCGAACAAACAGCTAATAATATTCTATTCCAACCTAAAAATAATAATTTTGTAATGTATTCTTTTGAAAGTATTAATTTTTTTTCGTTCTTGTAATTGTATTATTTGTATTCGGTGGTTGACGTTTTTGTTTTATAATAATACCACACTTTCATTGAGAATATATTTATTTTTTCTCGTTTTTGAATTGGTCAGCAAATTAAATTGTGGTTCTTATTACGACTTTTACCACGGAAAATGACAAAAATGTTTGTTATTATTTCATAACATTTACTATTTATTATTTTTTTTCCTCCCGAATTTAAAACTGTATACAAGTGTTGTCATTTATAGTGATACTTATATGTATACATATATGTATATATACATTTTTTTTAATCGATTTAGCACTTCGTGTTTGTTTATAAGCACTTTATTTTTTTTTAATGCGGAAAAATTGATAATTTTCATAAATAAATAAATGTGGATTACTGTGGGAATTATTAATTTATGGTGTTTTTCACTCACCATAATTATTTTGCCTGAAGAGTGAAGTGAAAAACTTTCACAAACATTATCTTATCGATTTTTTCGTATGTTTTTCTTACCATCAGGACATCAAATCGACACCGAATACCACGAACAACGGGACACCTGAAAATGACGAGTATGAAGACAATGGAGATGATGCTCTGACAGCACTGCCGCTGTTCTGCATCGGTAAGTCAATACATAGTTCTTCACACTTGAAAGTTCATATAATTATATAAATATATATGTAGTGATGTTATAATGGCATGTTATGTACTCGAAATAGATTTTGAATTGCGGTTAACATAGAAAATATGGATGATAATAAAATGATGTAAACATATTTCATACGGTCTGTACAACTTTCGCGTATCAAATTACTAACGAAATACAATGAATTAAAATTAGAGCATAACATTTTTAGCGCATAAAAAAAAAATAACTCATTTTGAAAGTTATTGGCAATTTATACTGTAGTGACTTTTGGAATAACATGTTCACATCATATTAAACCGATTGCTTGCATTTATAAAACGTTATATGTTTTTGAACTGCTTTCCAACATAAACTATTACACATTAAGTGACTGAAAAACCAGACGTATCCCGATAATATTTCCGATGAATTTATTGAATCGGTGAGTGGAAAAACAGTACTAGCCCAAAAGTCGATTTTTTTTTTTTTTTTTTTTTTTTTCTACGAATAAATTCATCTAATGTAGATCTAAGTATTGAGTTTATGAACAGTACTAATCCAACCTTCTTTCACTTGTCACGGCTTGTCACTTGTAACGGCATATTTATAACTTTTATGAGTGGAAAAAAATTACTTGTCCTGTAATAATACTGTCAAATATAAAAAATTCAAGACATAAAAAAGTTGGAGAGATATACACACTCAGACCAACTGATTTTTATCGAAGTATATATTGGTGGGAGACTATCACCAGCGTTGAAGAAAATAAATAATTTTTCAATGTCTCACTCATCTTTTTTTAGCTTTAAATAAATATATTTTTTTTATAAAAATGTAGTAAGCTTAAGTTTTTTAAAAATAAAGTATTTATAAAATACATGGTTTTTATTTTAAAAATTAATTTTATACTATTTTTTTTAATTTAAAATAAGTTTTAAGAGAAATTTTAAACAAAAACATAATTGAGAAGAAAAACAGTAGTTGTCCAACGATTTTTTGAAATCGTTTTAAAATAAGCAAAACATTTTTTTTATGACTTTTAATTGTGATAACAAGTTAGTAGGAACTATGTGAAAGCAGCCATACAATTTCTTAGTCTATAGGTTATAGCAAACAGAATTTTGAAACTTTAAACTTGATCATCTCAAAATTTAACTTTTCGGACTAGTACTGTTCTTCCACTTATCGATTCAAATTGGTCTGTTTGAAATCGTTTTCTACGTTGAAATTAAGATTTCTTCGACTTGACCAACTTTAAACGATCACGATCGGCTTTTTTCTGTTTAACAATAATAACGTAAACTGTAGACGTGATAATCGATGTGTAGTGCCTAACGGTTAAGTTCTATTCGTGTTTCCGAGATATTGCCGTCACTGACACTCATTCCGTACCGGCGTGTGTCCGACAGGATCTTTTCTGATCGTGCTCATTTTCCTGTCGATCGCGGGCAACGTGCTGGTGTGCATGGCCATTTACACGGACAGGGGTCTGCGGCGGATCGGGAACCTGTTCCTCGCCTCGTTGGCCATCGCGGACCTGTTCGTTGGTGCGCTGGTCATGACGTTCGCGCTGGTCAACGACCTGCAGGGCTACTGGATGTTCGGCGCCAAGTTCTGCGACATATGGACGGCCATAGACGTGATGTGCTCCACCGCGTCCATACTCAACCTGTGCGCCATATCACTGGACAGATACATTCACATCAAAGACCCACTGAGGTAAGCGCGGTGCATAATCGTCAGAGTAGTTTTGAGCGTTGACCGTACTCACTACTCGCGGACAAGTCAATGAGTCAATAGGAGATCGGTTTTAAGAAAATTTGTTGTTAAAAAAAAATAATAATAAAATGATAGTGACAATTGTTCTGCCATCGTAATGCTGGTCGTAAATCAATAAATGCTTAGTGTCTCGCAACGTCATCCTGTTCGTATACGGTATTTCATTTTTTTCACGAACACTTATAATTCCATTAGTACGCCATTGAATATCGGCCAACAAAGTTTGAGATTTTTGACAGCGTATACAAAGAAGCGGCTAGAGAATTTTTAAATAATATTACTTTATGACTGGGTCATTCCAACTGGGAGCTTCCGATTTTTTTATTTTCTCTATCCGGTGTGATGCGATTTAAAAAACGAAAAACGATAAAATTTCCATAGGTTTCGCTCAGTTTTTGTGAGGAATTCATATCAATTTTTAAAACTCGAATTGCAGACATGTTAATAATGTGCTTTTATTGAAATTCTTATAAGCGTTTTTCAATCACAAAACTGCTAGTTCAATAGATAATTCGCTTTACTAAGCACGTTAGTATAATCCATCCAATTTGAGGGTTTTTATCAGTTCGTCTAACACAAAACAAAACTCTATTTTTGAAAATAAAACAATCACTTGCCCATATTACAGTACAATGAACACCAAGAGTTGTGTCCCCAAACCGTTTTAAACGTACAATCCAATACCGACATAATGGTGCATCATCGATATTGTGAATCGGTACGCATAAATCCAACACAAATTGGTTCTGACTAAATAGAATACGTCGGGTTCGTCGCATGGAAACTAAATCTCTTCCTGTGTTTCCATTTGGAGGTGGATTGATGTGCCCATATAAATGTATATATTTGTATATATATATAATGTATATATTATAAGGATTTTTCTGGAATGCTCGTACGTAAACTTGTATGTATTCACTGCCGGTACATAATATATAAAAGCTTGTAGTATGGTCTCAGAACCAAAATGCCATTCATGTAGAAAAATCCTAAAACATTCTAGAAGTATACAAATATGTATAATTCTAGAATGATATCCTTATGTAATAGATAGGTTAATGTAGTGTACATGTACGAGAATTTTTTATTTTTAATATTTTAAATATAATAACCTTATTCGGTATTAATTTTAATATAATAATCATAAACATACTGTAAAAGAAATTATGTATCTTACTCATAGTTTTTTTTTACAATAAACGATCATTTCATAAAAAATATATTCAATAAAAGTGATTTCGTTTATTGTAATAAAAGCTATTTCCAAAACAATATAATGCTACATTTTTTTTTTTTTTTTTTTTTGACACATTCGAGTTAGATCACCTTGTATTTATGTCATAATTTTTTTTTCATTTAAAAAGTGATGATTTTGAGTGAAACAATAAAAAACTGACAATCACAATGTATCTGTAGTTGATTAAAATTTCTTTGATAAAAATAAGAAAACAAAGGGTAAACTTTAATGAATTACAAAAAGAAGCTCTTACTTTGACAAGCATATAATAATTTTATTTAATAATTATTAAAATATGTGTATATTATATTTATTCACTAACACTAACCCAAATATTCGATTAAGTAAATATATTAAAATTAATTAAATTTAAGTTAAAATAATCTTCTTGACTTAAAAATTGCAAATTGTATGAAAAAATATTAAAAATGTGATCCAAAATTTGAGAATAGTTTATGGAATACGTAATACGATAAGATTGACGATTGATCAAAATTTTATAATTCCAGTACCTAGATGGATATATTTTACAAATACTAACTAAATAATGAAAATTGATTTACTCATTGATCAACTATGTAAAGTAAAATAACACGAAAAGGGTTTAACATGTTTACTCACAATTTTTAAATATGTATTGCTTGTATACGAGTGAACTTGTTAACAATTACTTGGTCTTAAACAAAAATAAAATATTATCTGATACTACAAAGAAAAACCTGTCGTTTTGCATACATCTTGTTAAAAGATGTTATTAACACTTATACCTACATGGAAATTTAATGAATCAACATAAATTAAACAACATTAATATATAATTCAAAACCAAATAGTTTTGTATGAATAATTTTTTTGAGATTACAAAGTTTAAAATTTAAATAAAAGATTTAACCATGAAAATAAAAGTCATATATTATCATAAAATCAATATGTTTTCGTTTCTCTAAGACTTTATACTTGAATCAAATCTAGAACTGATTCAAAAATAATATATAGTTTTTCTAAAAAGAATATATTATGTAATAATAATAAAGTATTGACTAGCATTTAATGAACAAAAAAGGATTTATAACAAAATACTGAAACTTTTCAAAAATATGGTCCACATAAACCAATACATTAAACGCAAAGGATCAGATTAAACTTTAAGATGAACTATAAAAACTTAACAAACTTAATTTAAAGAAAAAAATCATCTTAAACATAAATGCTATCTACATTTTGAATGGGATCGAGTTTATAATATTTTAATTTTTGTAATTTTGATAACACTTATGGTAAATTTTAAAGTGACTAAAATTTATGAGTGCTTAACTTTTTAAAACGTACACTCGAGATGCTCGAGTCGAGCACACCAAACAAATAAATTGTGTACGCCATTATGTCGGCAATTTAATCGAAAACTGTGACTATTAAAAAATTATTTATTCTACGTTAAAACTTTTATAAGTGCTTGATGTTTATTACAATGTAATATTGTTAACAGATTTTTTAGCTGTTCGAGCATCTGTTACATCATTAAAACATAAACTGTTCATAAAAGCTTCATATAATACTATAAAAATATTATTTACATTTCAATAATTTTTGCATTTGTATTGATCATTTTTGTATATTTTTAGAAGCATATTTTTATTTATTAAACAAAATTATAAAAACATTAATAAAAATTCCAATAATATTTATTAGATATGTTTTCTAACTTTTTTGCAAATGTTTAACAAAGTGAAGAATAATTTTGAAATTCTTTTTATTTGCTTTTTGTCTAGCATAAAAATTGATGTAAATAACTAAAAAAGAGCTACCCAAAAATCTTATCTAGCTCCACAGTTCGAAATTCATGTATTTAATGCATTCTATATAACAGTAATTTTTGCGATTTCTCAATCATCTTTTCAAGCGTAAAAAGAAAAATCAGTAAAAAACAATGAAAATTTCCGTACGCTTCTCGAAATCATTTCAATTATGTTATCATTTACTTCATAAATAATGACTTTGATACATTTTTAGCATCTAATATTAATAGTTATATCCATATACGTACTATTTTCAAAAATTTTGCCAATTTTTAAGCTAAAAATATCATTTTAAGACTTTGGAAAGTTCTCATATTTTGTGAATTATTTTCCAATACATTTTTAATTCTATTCATGGTTAACAATTTATTTTAATATGCAATTCATCATCAAGTGTTTTCCTATCGTCGTTACCAAAAGTTCCATTTATGACAGCTGAATATGTCATTTTCGATACGCATTTACACTTTGATCTATGTTCTAAAATCTAAAAACAATTTATTTTTGGTTTACAAAATATTTCGTGTTTCATAAATGATAAATTTATATTTCTAGTATTTTTTTTTCAAGACAATAATTATGTTTATAATCTATTGAACCATTTGTATACAGCGAAATGAAATATTTTCACAAAATAATACTATTTAACTTGGGTTATTCTGTTATTACTACATTTATTGTGTAACTGTCTCCAATAAAGTTTATAGTAAAATCACTCAATTTCAAACTACATATATAATTTTTCTTTTGTTTTATTTTAATTGCATAGTTGTTGTTTGTTTCAAAATTAGACCTTCGTAATTTATTTAAATTTATTCATGTAGGTATTATTATAAAAAAGCTTTAAATAATCAAAATAAATTTAAATTTTTTTTGGAGCGTTAAAATAGTTTAACTGTAATAAAATGTCTGTTATTCTAAAAAACACTAGATTATTTATTGTTACTTTTAGAAATCTTTTATAATATTTTTATTATATTGATTTTAAGACTTAAACATTTTTGTTATGAGCTCCTACTATTAGGTACGATATTTTATTTTATTATTTTTCTTGCAGCAGTGCTTGAATGTTTATTTTTCAATGGTTTATTATCAAAGCATAAATAATACTATACAAAACGATAAAGCGCTAAGTGAGAAAATCATGAATTGGTATACTAAAAGTATTATACTCCAAACACCAACTGCAATATTTCTTGTCTGAGAAGCGAATTAATCAGAGATGAATTTTTATAACTATTTTCTTAATATTTACATATATAATATCGAGCAGTATATTGTTTTTAACATTTAAAATCAGATTCAATTAGTTAACCAATACACATTGATTTACTACCAAGAACATTCACCATACCCAAAATGTTAAAACTTTTCGATGTTAAAACTGTCTGATTGTAGGACAAAAGTGTACTTAAAAGTTACACGATCATTAAATTTGATTGACGACTGTAGCTGATGTAACATAATCGAAAGCCACAGGTTTACTCCTGACTTGCTTAATCATATTGACGTGTTAAAATTCACCACCGGCATCCAAGTAGAGGGTACGTAGAGGGTGTAGAAACGGATGGGTAACGTTGATTTGAACCCAATTACGTGGGAAAGTTGATGAACGAACGTGACGGGCATAGTAACCCCTAGAGCTCATGTACAAATATATATATATATATATATATATATATATATATATATATATATATATATATATATATATATATATATATATATATATATATATACTATAATAGAGTGAAATTGGAAAAAGTGGTTGCCATTGACCTAAAGTTTTTTTTTTTTTTTTTATCATCAAAGCGATAAACTGTATATTGAATATTGTACATAGAGTATACTAATATAGTTATTTAGTTAGGTAGTAAAGAGAAATCTTTTGTAGAGTTTGTTTAGGAGCAGCCCTATACTTTTAAAAACAACTAACATTTGAAATGGCCAACTAAATAAAAAAAAAAAATATGCTACGGTAAAAAATCTTTAAGTTTGACTAAATTAATTTCGTACAAATTGTGAAAATATCAAATCTTAAGTAATATATTATATCTTGGAATAATAATAGCTCAATAATCTACATCGATTTAATTTTTCATAAAAATCATTAATTTTGCCTATTTCTACATTTAAAGCGCTTATATTATAGGAATTAGCCCTACTGATTGCCATAAAATGTAAATTTAAAAAGATATGATCATATTACATTATCAAAACTTTTATTTAAATATTTAAAATGTTATAAGAGATCAACTTTGAAAACCGATATTTGTCCAAAGTTCTATTTTTAGCTCAAAAGTTATCAATTTTTTATAACTTTAGAAAAGTATGTAACAATATGACACTAGTAAATTTGGAAAATTCAAGTTTCTAGTCATATTACTTTCTCAATTATGACGAAATAACTAAAATTTAGTTTTAGTGAAAGTGTCGTTTTAATTATACCCTTTTTACTCACTTTTTCTGCAGTTTTCCTTCCCTCTGAAAAAACTATTGAGAGGAGAGCAAAATGAACCTTCAAAGTTTTACCTATATACAATTTACGATCTATAGAGTAGCTGGATGAAACTTTTGAACAAAGTTAAGTGCACCGATAAGTGTCTTTAGAAAAAGAAAGAAATAATACATATCATAGTAAAACCAAAAGATCTTTCACTTCACTCAGAACCTAAAAAGTAAAACTTCAAATGTTATAAAATAAATTATGATAACAGCAACGAAATCTGTCTATTTAAATTTTGAATTTTGAATTTTTTTCATCAAAAACCATTTTTTTAGGTAATAATTGTTGTCTGAAACGTTACGTTCAAAAATTCTACTGGTCAAATAAAAACTCTTTAGATATTTTCAGTGATTTTTAATTGTGTGCAAAAAGAGTAATTTTTAATGTAATTAAGTCTGTATAAGACTAATTTTGACAATTGATGAAAATGTTGACCAATTTATCACATGATTAAAGTGAATTAAAGAACTATAATTAACTTCGTTAAAATTTAGTTTAAGGCATATGTTAGCATTATCACACAAATTTTGGATAGTTTTTCCATTACGAATGGAAACAAATTGAAAATTGTACAAAACTGCATTACGTATGTACCAAGAAAATTATATTTCTTATTTATTTCAAGGAATGAACAATGCTTTAGGATAGTTTTAATTGCACGATAGAGTATTTATAGATACAAAAAAAAAATCATATCATTTTAATTTTAAAACCAATTCATTCTTTGCATCAATCTGAATCTGAAATTGGAATGTTCATGACATTAAGATGTGGTGTCACGAAATCGAAAAGTTTGAATATAATAATATTAACAACGTCGTTATACGAGTTAAAAACAAAACATCTTTCCCTGTTTATTTTTTTGATACAATGATTATCATTTCATGTTACAGAATAAAATTTCGATGATTTCCCAACCAGAATCTCAAAGTTTACTTGCTTTGAGATGATTGTTGTAATTGTTTTTATTGAACAACGTTTACTGTCAATCTAATTTTTTTCAGAGAACAACCCTCTTTGTATTCTCGAATACTATTTTGTGTACGTTATCGTGATACACTGATACTTCTGAATAGCGGACACTCTCGGACCTCGGCTACTGATGTTTTATTCACTAATCACGGGTGTGCCGTTAGTCAGAGACAGTCCAGTTTAAAGTTGGGTGACCTCGTTTCCAAAAATCGTTCATTATTGAGAGATTTCTATTGTTCTGAGTCATACGTAAAGAAAAGTTTCAGTTTATTTAAATGCATTTTACACCGTATGAATACTTAAATTACATTGTTCATAACCTGTGATCCGAATTTATTCTTTCTAGTAATGTGAGTTTTTTTTTCAATTTGACCGTTGAAGTTACCAAAATTTCATACGAAATTTTCGTTTCGTAAGTACTTTTCGATAAATCATTCTGAAGTTAGCCATCGTAAACTTTTAACATTATAGAACTAAAAGGTTTCTCTAAATTAAACAATGCTGGTTCATTCGTAAAATTCTATTTGCATTTTCAAGACATCCCAACTATAGTCCCTCATAAGCCTTGAAATTGCAGTGGTTCGTACAACCCACACGACTGAGCTTATTATGGTTTGACATTTTCTTCAACAATCATCCGATGTTTTTTTTATTTAAATCGTCTAAACGGCCTACGTTCAGTTATTATGTTTCGATGGACAAGTACAATCGATAAAATATTTGTTTCGAAAAACACATCACACAAATTTTTGATCATAACCGTAAAATACATTTTTTCAAATATATTAATATAGTTTACACGAAATTTTTCCAATCAGTAAAAACAGAGATACATCAATATAAATATTTAATTTAAATTCAATTTTTATTAGTCTTCTACCATAAAAGCATTTAACTCAAGCCAATGTGTAAATCATTTGTCTTAGGACGATTCATTTTTAGAAAAATACCAAAAAAATATGTATTCATCTTAATTTATGTTTATATATTAATAATATGCAATAAAACGAATTGAATTTACATTTATGCTTTTTTTAGCCTTAAAGTTTTGAATTATTATCTAGTATTTCTATTATTTGTATTATTTCCATAATTTTGACTTTGTCACAAATGTTTTTTGTTTGTATGTTTTAAGAAAACATAGCATTTTTAGTTTCGAGAATAATATATCACAATAAATTATGGCTTGAACAATTATTATTATATTTTACAAAAAAAAAACAGCATATTCAAAATGCATAATTTTCTCAAATAACGAAGTAGGCTTTCATTATTTTATAATCATCCCAAAATAAATATTGCGTAAGTCTCGAAAATTTTACCAATTATAATTCATTGTAGTGTTCTATATTCTTTATAATAAACTTAATGAGAAAATAAAAATATAATTCATTAAGCTCAGTCAACTTAGAATCTTTTTCCAGGTGTAATGAATTAGTACAAATTAGTAATGATTTATAATCGCTTTCAAGTTAAAAATACTGTCGTACACTAATACACTATCATGTACCAATGAAGATAATGCGAAAATTATCAATCTAATGAGCTTTATATTCACGACAAAATTTAATCCGAATAGTGAAGTGAAAGAAAACCAACTTCAATCTCTATTTTTTACTGACTTTTTTTAAACTTTTTTTTTAAATGTAATATTATTTTCAATCGTACACTATTGTTAGGATTATAATAAAAATTAATTTAAAGATTTGCATTCATAGTAGGTATTTTAGTATACAAATGTTCATGTAACAACCATCAAACATTTTATAATTATCAATTAATTAATATACACTGCAATTCTAAATAAATCATAAGCAATATATTACATCTGTGACGCAGATTTTTATTTTGCATTAATTTCCATTTAACATTTAAATAACAAATACATTCTCATTTACCAGTGACTGTCTATATTTTTGTTCTTCTTAAAATGAAATAAACATGTAAATGTTTTATTATATTTTTTTATAGTAAAATATACCTGTTACAAAATGAAATAATGTAATATAGTGATACGATTTTTATGGGCAACCACAAAAGTAGTTATGCAAATAAAATCGATATTCTACTAACAATTTTATCTGTTAGTGTAGTATATTAGTTTACAGTTCTGATTCACCAATGTATCACATTGATAACATAATAAAAAGTTTTTTTTGCTACCACACTATGCATACTTTTTGAAATTTACCTAAAAACTGAAAAATAAACATAAATGATCAATGGGCTTATCACATTTAAAATGCTACTTTTAATCACTGTACCTTCGTCTGTGTAGTCGACTGACCTTCGTTTAAAATCGTATTCTCGAACGCACTGATTTATCATATTGTTTTTAAACTTCAAATAATAAATTAGGTGACAGACATCTAATTTTACTAAGTTTTTAACCCATATCAGAATGTAACCAGTGGTATACCATTCCAATAAATTTGTCAACATGACCTACCCAGGGGCCAAAATGGTTTACAGTAGCTACTAAATTTTGTCTGCGGAGCGATGTGATAGAAATACGAATTTCCGCCTCAAGTAAGTAACCCACCGACAACTTATTTATATTTTATAAACGTTTATTTCGTTCTCTTATACAACACGATAACAATTTTTTCATCATATTTGGTTAGTGTTTCATAATACATCAGAAAACATAAATATAAGTTTATATACAATCAGTGGCGTACCCAGGATTTTTCAATATGGGGGGCTAAACAAAATAAATCAACATTTTACATCTTAAAAAACTAGTTTCAATAGTTATAGTAGTTAATAGTAATATTTTGTTAATATATACTTTTTATAACACATACAGGGGCGTGCCTAGGGGGGGGGGTGTACTTATTATATACCTACTTGGTACTTGGTAGCTGGTGTAATGTATAAATAATTGTTATTGAATCATATTAAAAAAAAAAAAAAAACGTACGTATGTGTGTAAGTATAACAAAGGATAATAAAACAGTCGTGACGGCGGACAGACTTCAAAGAACCATATTGTATTTTAAATAAACTTCAATCGTATTCCATCAGAACATAATCTGAATTAAGTGATACTCGAATGTGCACAGATAGCTTTTATTCGCATAAAGTCTACATATAATATATAGCATACATACGCAGGTGTATATTTTACTTTTGAAAAACGTTTTTATTGTGTTGGTTTGTATTGTTGTATGAATATTGTAAAGAAACGGGTACTTTTTTAATTCTATTGCATTTTTTATCCACACGCACACACTGAAACCAATACGAGTAGTATTTTAAATACTTTAAAAATTAATTTTTTTCACGTTTGGCTTTTTATTTATATTCACAAACTGTACAATAATAAGTACGTTTCTCAGCTGATTCGAAGGTTGTTGATAAATTAATGAACGATTTTCAAGTCTTTCAAAATATATATCAACATATTATTTTATTTCATACAAGCAGAAAATCGTAAAAATCACAGCCGTGTTCACATTGATATTGTTTATTATTATTTTTACACAACATACACTTATTAATACTGTATGATAATAAGTTATGAACTAATTTAAATGGCAGTAACATTCAATTCTCATATTGATCAATATAGATAAATCTACAAAAATTCTTAATTTTATTAGATTTTTTCGCTATACTTATAACAATTTCGAGTATTATTTCTATATATTTTTTTATCTTTAACATATATTTTTACTTAATTATCGGGTTTCTATGATTACAAAAACAAATCAACTATTGACGAGATATTATAAAGAAAAAGTTGTTATGTTTTCTATGATTATTCGCTTCAGAAATTTTAGATTTTCTCCTGACCTCATTGATTATCACCTTACGAATACACTCAGTTAAAATTAATTTAATAGTATTTTTACAGTGTTTTGAACATCAATATGAAATGTTGTTTAAAATCTCTAGACCATTTGTTCTTCTCTCTTTCAAACTGTTCCGTCAAATTAAAATATCACATTGTACATTTCCACATTGCTACCCATCTGTTTGTTGTTATTTTCATTGTCTTCATGCGTTGTAAATTATAATTTAAATACTGTCACTAACTGCATTATAATTGTCAACCCAAAAATTTAAAATAAATACCAACGATTTTTTTATCACGCAGTGATGATTGCTAACATAATACACGCAACGTAGATTGTGCATTTATTTTTATGAAAAAAATTACAACACTTCGTAAATAACCACAGTAAGTAGGTCTGTTAGTATTATTAATGAAGACCAAATATAATATATTATAATGTAAACCACTTCTATCACTGTTTCTTCTTTTGAAATTATATTGACAGATTTTCGGCTTCGGGAAACGGTCCATTACATTTATCATTAATTTATAATTTACAATTATCGCTTGGTTGCATCAGATGAATTAACTCAATCAAAGCGAACGTCTCCGCTAACAAAGGTCAGAATAACCGTCTTAATACGTCAGTTCTCCCTCACTTTGGACGAAACTAAGTTAGATTAGGTTAAGCTAAAGCTTAACCCTCCCTGGTAAAGTGATTAAACTTTGTCGGGAAATTTGAGTATTTCATTATTATCATGATTATTTAGTTATTATTATTTCTAAATTAAGAATTCTTTATTTCATGAATATTTGTGGCACACTGTGAATAACAACGACGACTTATACTACATAAGTGCAAATCTCAAATGGACCAAAGCAGCTTAGTTCTCCCACCAAACATTGAATGTATACCAATTAAAAAAGTTAATTTTCTCGGTCTTCAGGTAAAATAATGTCGGTAGGTGTAAACAACTTTAGAAGAACCATTTTTACAAATGATATCTAGTGAATGATAGAATATAGAAAACATTATTCAAATTTGAAATCAATGGTAAATCATTGTTTTTGGAAAATTATTCTGAATGTAACTCAAATAATTATTTTACCATAAACGAGTTGTTTAAAAAAAATTTAAAACACTATGATGGTCAATAGGAGCAAGTTTCGAGTAAAAACATGTCTGTATTAATAGCAACAATAATCCTTGTCAATTCAATAATATTCACCAAAATGATTTCATTTTGCCATATTTAAACACTATATCTTACTATGAAAAATTTTGACTGGCTTAATAATTCCAAATTTTATAAGGTTTTTATTGAAAAATTTCGTCAATTTACATGTGATTAATGATTCCATCAAAATTCTAAATTTAATCACTTTAAAAAAAATCCTAGTTAACGATTTTTGACATTTGTTCAGTACTGTTAGTTAAACGAGTAAGATGATGTTGAATTTTCGTGTTTAAGTATCAAAGATACTAAATTTAAAATGTAAAAACTTCCAAAAACGAGCTATTTTCAATAATTACAAGATCTATGTATAACCCAAAAATGAATTTTTTTTTTTTAAAAACTTTTGTCAAGTCTGTATAAGAGCCATGTTAATGATTGGCTAACATTTCAATTACCTACTACTATTATTTTTATATTTATGATTACATATCGAAAATGGATTTAATGAAAATTTAATCAACACAAAATTAAAGGTTAATACTAAAGGTAGTTTTTTTTATGCCCTTGGGCTTAGACAAACTATGAAGAGTAGAGAAAAATGACCTGGTTACCAACAAGATGAATTTGCTGATCCATAGAGATTCTGGATAAAACTTTTGGACTATTATTATAACACGAAAAATGATTACCAATACAACAACAAAAAAAACATGTCATTTTAAAATCAATACATTCTTCGCTTCTACTAGGATCTGAAAATCATTCAGTTTTGCTAAAAAAAATTTATGTTTGTTTTGTCTGAATCGGTTATACATTAGAAAGCCAAAATATACGTGATCCTTTCTGAAGACAAATTGTTTTCCTTCGTAGCGTTGAGTTATGATGACGAATCAATATCCATTTGAATTCGATTTTGAGAGTAGGCTAGTTAGATCAATAATTTTGGTTATCTTTAACATTGAATCAAAACTTTCCACAGACGTAATTACTTATTAAACTTTCTTTCTTCTTTACTGTTGAAAAATGTATCCAACATCATTGCATCATGAATAAGTGTCGACATCTCGATGAATAGTATATATCATATCCGTCTCTATGCAGAAATAGTGTTTTTTTTTTTTCATTAACAATTACGTCCGAATCCTTCATGACGTCGATGGTCCATTCGTAGTTTCAGACAGACGCAGCACTGGTGGTATTTTAAGTTGTCGATTCGCACATAATAGTACGATCAAAAATACCGATTCATCGTCGATCGACGGCGGAAAAGTCCGAATACGTCAAACAATCGAATTTTCGAATTCGATTCGCGCCGATAATTTTATGATTTGTGGGCTGTACGCAAAAACGATTGTGATTTCGGAGGGTAGAGGAGGTGAGAAAATGTAACCTACAGCCCGTGTTCTGCCCACACAAATAAATTTCGATCTTGTAAAACACCTGTGTCTATAATACATGTACATCATAAATTGTAAAACACCTGTTCTGGTGACGTCATCGCGTCCACCGAATTATCGTTACAATAATAATTATGAAGATAATATCGTTGTTTTTGTTACAATGGATAAGTGACGACGATAGTAAAAGAAACATATTGCATACAAGTTTGCAATGAAGTAACACATTTTATGTCTTTTAGTACAGACATAGACACGGACACAAAGAAATTGACACAATTCAATATACAATTATTACTTTTTATTATTATTATTATTATCATATATGACAAACAAAATAGATAATTACTTATATTTATATAAATTTAAAAAAAAATATATATATATATATATAAGATAAAAACTTATATTTAAATATATGCGCAATCGTGATGAAAGTATGGAGAGTGGTGTAGCGGAGTGGTCGCTGACGTTCACGCAAAACCGTTGTTATTACATACCTAGTTGTCGGATGGGTGACCGCGCGTTTTTTTGCCGACGATGCGTCGTTTTTCTAAATTTCGATAAATTACTGTAACGCTTCTTGGGTAACGCTTTTCGATTCTATGTGCCAAAGAAAGGACATAAAATGTCAATAATAATTGTCGTTTTTGTTACAATGATTACAGGTACACAACGTATTTGAACCGGCGGAACGCGCTGCTGAGCATAGCCGGCGTGTGGGCGCTGGCCGCGTTCGTGTCCGTGGTGCCCATCTGCATACTGAGCATCCACCGGCCGCCGCGGGAGTACCACACGCAGGGCGACGCGGAGTACATGACGTGCGCGCTGGACCTGACGCCCGAGTACGCGGTCATCTCGTCGTGCATCAGCTTCTACATACCGTGCGTGGTCATGATCGGCATCTACTGCCGGCTGTACCGGTACGCGCAGAAGCACGTGCAGAGCATACGGGCGGTCACGCGGCCGCTGACCGCGTGCACGACGACGACGACGGCGACGACGACCGCAGCCGCGACGGGCACGGCCGCGGCGACGGCGACGGCCACGACCACGACGTCGGCGTCGAAGGCCGCGGCCACCACCACGCTGACGGCCGTGCGCCACCACCACCACACGTCGCCGTACCACGTGAGCGACCACAAGGCCGCCATCACCGTGGGCGTGATCATGGGCACGTTCCTGCTGTGCTGGGTGCCGTTCTTCTGCGTCAACATCATCGCGGCGTTCTGCAAGACGTGCATCCCCGAGGCCGCGTTCAAGGTGCTCACGTGGCTCGGCTACTCCAACTCGGCGTTCAACCCGATCATCTACTCCATATTCAACACCGAGTTCCGCGACGCGTTCCGCCGCATACTCACCACGCACTATCCGGACTGGTGCGCGTGCAAGGGCTACCGGCGCGGCGCCGTGGCGCTCGGCTCGGACGCGTCGCTGCGCAACCACCGCCGCGGCCGGGCCACCGCCGACTATGCGGGCGGCGGCGGCTACGCGCCCGGCGGCTGCGACTTCGCGTCCACCGCGTCGGCCGCGACCGTGGGCGTCGGCTACGTGGTCGGCTGCGGCGGCGGCGGCGGCGGCTGTGGCGTCGGGGCGCAGGTCAAGCAGAACGGCAAGGCGGCCACGCAGACGTCGCCTGACGCGGCCACGGCCACCGTCACCGCCGTCACCGCGCTGGCCAGCCCCAGGTCGTCGGTCGCGTCGTTGCGCCCGTCCCGACTCAACTCGTCCGAGCGCGTAGTCATCGAGGCCGACGACCGCGACGATCTCACGTACTCGATCTGACCGCCCCACGGCGCCCACCGGCCGCGTGGCCTAGCCGTCATACCCCGTTTCGCCGTCGAATACCTCGTCTGAACTGCCGCGCCACGACGACGCACGCGCGCGCATAATAATTCATTGTATCCGGTCGCGACGAGAAAACGCCGACGAAACATTCGAATTAATAAATGCTTTTCGAGTTTCCTTTATTATTATTACTACTACTCAAACAACATAATATTTGAAAATCTTCTAGCACGTCTTTTTTCTTCGAGTCCCAAATGACTTGCGAAAAGGACGTATAGGGACAGTGTCGAACTTCGAATAATTTAGTTTTTCGACTTGTCACGACTTGAATGTGTCCTCAATATTATTAATGTTATTATTATTATTATTATTATTATGTTTTTGACGCAGAACATAAATTAATTCATATTATAAATGTATGTACATAATACTCCTTGCGCCAAATACCGTCTGATCCGTACGCCGTTAAATGCATAACCCTCCGTCCCCGTCACATATGCGCACCCGGTATAGAAGATTTACCAAATTTTATTGCGCGTTTGTCCCCGTCGTATTTTTCTCCTTACCCCCTTCTTCTGGTAACTTTTGCCAGTTTTAAAAAGCTACTATTTTCTCAACGTTTATTCTTCTGTCTAGGCTGATCATAAATATCGGTATTATGTTGTCTTTTCGGAGGAAAAATGACTAGTTAACGTCAAATACTATTAAAGGCAGCGTTTTATTGACAACTATTTAAGACTTTCCTTTTCTTTTTTTTCTCTTTAAATGGATTAGAGTCACGACGGTATTCGTACAAAGCAATAATTTTTACTTAATTTTTATCTGTTTAGTAAAAAATATAAACGTTTGTTATACGTTCAGTAATACAAAATAAATAAACGATGACAGATTTGAAAAGTGAAAAAAAATATGTCTAAACTATAAAAATATATGATGTGTACTTTCGTTATACCTACTCGTGTGATATTTATGAATACAATTAACCATCGATACTTTTTCATACGGCTTCCATGTGTAAAAAATTATCTCTGACAATATGTGTGCCCTGTAACGAAAACTTTTTATATTTAATATTTAAATTATTAAATATTTTAAATAATTTACTCGAATCTGCGAGTAGGTATCTATCACTTATACGATTTACAATCCATAATTCCATTAAAAAATTTGGACAATTTCATTTCGCTCATTGAATCTCACTTAATTACTACCAAATACACGCCTTAGGCGACCGATAATTTTTAAGATTTTAATAATTTAATTATTTTTGAATAATTTTAAGTGTGCCAAAAAATGTGCTGAAATCGCATTAATATATAACTGTTCTAAACTATAGCTCCTATAGTAAAACGCGTGAATTCTCTTGTTTCACACATTTAGTTTTCAGTGCAATATATTATAATATAAATTATAGCACTTCAAAACATTCTTGTTTTTCCACCTTTTTTGTTGTTAGAAATGTAAATATAACGTAAGAAACCGTTTGTACGAGCATAATAATGTTAAATAATCTAATTTTAATAACGCGAACGATCGGTCTTTTCGTGTCAAAACAAACTGCTCAATTACGTTCCCAAAATTCCATTTTGAAAAAAAAAAGGAAAAAACGAGCTAAAAATATTAAATCAAAACTCTGTGATCTTTTAATCTTTTTCATTTTAAATAAAACTAAACTTTTTCTATTGTAACAGAAATGCTATTATGCTTTAAATGAGGCTTTTCACCCATATAAAAAAAGGCCGACGTGGGAAACGATTTACGTTTAAAACATAAATAATACCATATAATATATAAATACTACAGGCCTCTATAAAAAAAAACATCCAACAGTCCGAGATAGTAAATTCGGTAAACCGTCTTAGAGATTTCGGATTAACCACTTTTAAACGAACAAATTTATTTTGCACTTGATCGCAGTATTTTGTAAACGTCACTCAGCAAAGGTACCGAAAAGTGGCCCTGAAATTAATTAAATGAGATGATGTAATAAATATCCATGTATTAGTATTAAACTTATTTAATACATAGTCAGTTTAAATAGATAAATTAAGAATATATTACCGGATAATTATAAAAGCTGGATATTGTTGTTATTATTACTTTCTATATATTTATATACCTTACAGTGGTTGTAAAGACCAAGGGTACGCAGTGAATTAACGTTACACATCAGATACTCTGAGTGTAAGTCGGTTTCGACCGAACAATAAAATATATACTAACATAAGTGTAGCGTCGTAAACAGGCCCGGCTTAAGACATTCTCGACCCTGGGGGTAAATTTTTCGATAACACTTCACTCAAAAAAAAAAAAAACCAATATATACGAACTATATTAGAGCACTTTATTGTTTCACGATAATACAATTGAAAATAACAATTAGAATTCATGAGCAATAGGCATAATGTAAATTCTTTTAAAATCTTTTCATATCGTTAATATAACTCAAATTATTATCGCTTCACTACAGACAAAATGTTCTAACGTTTTATAAAGTATTTTATATTTAACCGTATTGTCATGAAACGTTTACAGTTTTTATCGATGAGAAATAAATTAAAGTTTTAAATTTGTTTTAAAAAAAATATTCAAATTCAGTGTATGTAGGTATTTAACGAGTTGTCTATTCTTCGTGGGCCGTGGCCCCTTCTGACCCCTCTTAATCCAAGCCTGATTGTATTTAACGTGATAATCGTAAAATGAGGTTGAGCATCAATTAAAATTTAAAACCATTATAAGTGAGTTTGACATAATATATAGTATCTCCGTAATCCTCGTATTTTATTTCAAGAAACAATAGTACCTACTATCTAGTAATCATTTTCATTTTAATAGTTAACTCCAACTCAGTAAAACGCATTTACTGTCATTTTGAAATTATTATAACCACTATAAATGTAGTTATTTCTAGTTTAGCCATAAATGTTCATCTGATTTATCTAAAAATAATAATAATTAAGTTTTCGAATTAGTATTGGTTCGTTTTATGTGATAAAATATTACATGTTATTTATTGGTTTATTATCTATGTACTTAGTTTATACTTTTTTCCTACTATTTTTAATTTATTATAATTATTTTGAATATGTAATTGTTGTTTACGAAATATTAAAATGTTCTTATTTGTACCATTGAGTCACTTTAGATATAAATGTTGTTATAATATATCTATAAGTTTGTTGTGTTTTATTATATTTCGTCCAAAGTAATTAAATATATAACCTTATTTGTTTTTTTTTTTTTTTTTTTTGAGTAAATGCAAAATGACAATTTAAACATAAGCTATATTTTTTTTATATGTGCAACAAAAATAAATTAATCAGAAACTTCAAAAAGTTAATTTTAAAAACAACGGAGTACAAAACTTTGAAAATTAATAATATAACAAATATTTTTAAGCACTACTTAAAAAAAAATGCACATTTTTTTCTAATTTCATCATGAAATATCATACCAACGTCACTTAATTTATTTTTTCTTAAAATTTTAAATGTTAAAAATTCTGATGAAAAATATTTATTTATAATTAAATTATTCTTTAATATGGTTGATTTGTATTTATAATATAGAATAATATTTCAAATTATATTTATTAAGTACCTAAATCATGAGAAAAACCATCCTTAAGATAAGAATAACTTGCCAATAATGGAATACATGTTTAATGTATACATTCTTTGTTTGTTAAATACAATATTATCAAAATATATCATAGTTAATCTTCATTGTTACCATTAAAATAGTGTTAAGTCCAACATATGTAGACATATTATATTGTTTTAAGTTTTAAATATTAAAAACAATTGATACTAATGCAATAATAATTATCTGCGTGAGTTATTACTTGAATAATTAATTATGAATTATTATTAGGTGATTATTAATGTATAAGCACATATTATGGTATATTTATGCATCATACATGTAACTAAAATAGCAGGAAAGAGCACCATGTAAAATAAATTATCATTCCCAAGAGAAAAGGGTATAAATCTCGATAATGTCCAATGGTGCAATGTTGTCTGTTTGACTCCAAATCAACTAGTTACAGTGACTTCTATTATTATACTCATAGACGTATTTAGGGAAGCTATAAGGGGACTTGGGCTTAAAAAATATCAAGTTTAATATAAAGAAATTATCGACGCAAGACTAAATTCTACGGTTGTTTAAACCATAGAATCATATTTTACAAAAAAAATTAGATTGCGAATTACGTTGATTTTCCAATGAAATAGCTCGGAGTTAAAATATTTATAATTTGATTTCAATTTTCTTCATTCTAATTTAATTACCATACATTGGTTTTAAAATTTCATGACTAGACAATTTTATATTTTTATATTATGTAGGTACATTACCAACAATTTTGTACAGATAATTTTATTGATTCTGCATGCTTTATAATAAATCTATTACACATTGGCATAACATGTGCATAAGTGCATATAATTGTATACCTAATTATATATTTTTAGATTTTGAGAGTAGAGAAAAATGTAATGGTTTCACAATTTTTTTTTTTTTTTTACAAATATCTTACTGAAGATTTTGAGCAGTGGTGAGGTACATTTGTTTTCTTATTTAGGGTACAAAATACCTAAATACGTCTCTGGTTATTCATATAATTATGTAAAGGTCTTCGACGCAATGCATTGAATACACACATAAAATATTTACCTGCTGAAGAAGGTAAATTATTTAGTCGGTATTAAACAAGTCGATACTTAATTAATTTGATTAAACTTGAGTTGTTCACAAAATATGTCATACATGAAAGTACTTAATTACATTTATTTCATTAATTCTACATATCATACTTGTTTATCGAATCAATATACTGTTAAGAAATACTGCAAGATCATTCAAAGGTTAATATATTATCAGACCATTAGGAAAAAGCCAAATATCCTATGTGAAAGTGATCGTACTATACACGTAGAGTAGGGTTTCAATGTAGAATTTTTTTTTTTTTTTAAGTATCTTAATATGTATATGTATATGTAAATTCGAGAGAAGGGTAGTTTCCTTTATAGTTACTCTTAACGTTGTTTATGTATACATATATTATGTATACTTTCTTATCGCATTAAGTTGACAAATGTGAGTTTTAAGTAGATAGCCACGTATGCAGCAAATGCAAATGGGGCTCGAAACATCTCCGTGAGGCACTCAGAAACTACAATACACAACCTCATCAATAACGATCCTACAGTTTTACCTATTTATTGACGTAGAATTCCAATAATAACGTACGAGTACAAAGCATAGTAACAATAAAGCACGTGAAATAAACATTAATATACATTCATGGATCATGGATTATGTTTTTTACATATTACATATGTATCTATATACCTACTATCTACGTACCTAATACCTATAATATAATATTTTGTTGCATCCACATTACGATTATCAAACATTTAAATTGCAGGTTTTCAGTACTATTTTGTGAGTTGAAAATTAAATAGAAACTTAAACAAATTGTTAATCAGTGATAAATATAAGAACGGGAAACATTCAAATATATATTATTTTAAATGTGACATAATTGGGAATTTTATTTAATATTATTTTTTTTTTTCAAAAAATTGTTGTGAATATTTATTTTTTAATTCGTCTAAAATATGTCTTTTATAGTTTTATGCTTTAGAATTATGAATCAAATATAAAAATAAGTATCTCTCATGTTTCGCTCTGTTTGTGGACTAAGTACCTAATCTATAATAATTTTCGAATGATTAAAACACAACACATTTAGGAAGACCAAATAAGCGAAATTCTTTTGAACTGAAATAAAGGATATAGACATGCACCTTCTACATTTATTTGACGAGAAAAGTAGCGCATTACGAGATTGTTTGCGCATAAATTTGAGCATTATATCACGGAAATGTATAATAATTCGTAATGCATATTGAATAAAAGTTGTTCACATAATATTTTTTTTTAAGGTTTCATATACATTACTAATTTATTAAAAATATACTAAAAAACTCAATAAACCTATGCAATATAAAATTCAAGTATCTTTAATAAAATTCAAAACCAAACCTTTCTTTAAAATGTTTTAATTTTGTAAATATTTAAATACTTGTGAGATCAGGAAAAAAATATGGTTAGTTACTAAATATTTCAATCAACATTAATAATCAAATTGGTGTGAATAAAAAATATTTATGACGGAATTCGTTAATAGCTCATATTTACGATTTCATCAGCGGGTACTTTCATACCTACTGGAGAGATTCGTTATTTTCTTCACGTAGGTACAGTTGACTCCAATCAATTTTTATTTTCTTCCATCCCGATTTACCGGCTGATTAAGCTTTATATGCGCTATATACGTGAGCACTTCATATACTATACGACAAGTGCCATCACCTTTCGATTGATCCAAGAAAACTGTTCAATTCCTTCCTTCTTTATAGGTTTACAATAAAACCTTATGAGAATGCATAACAAATAATATTATGGAAATAAGCCGTAATATATCGCTGTATTGTGTACGTATTTGCACAAATGAACACCTACCTGCCTCCTCAGTTACAAAAAAAAAAACAATAAAAACACTGTCGCACCTGTAAAATCATTTTGTCCTACATCTGAACGAGTGAAATGAATTCCCAACAATGGAAACGTAACGATACATTTCGGTAGAAGCATTTTCCTGTTTCAATTCTTTTTTCCCCGCCTTTTTCCTATATCTCACTCACCAACTTGATTTTCTTATTACTCAATTTTCCCGTTGTTATTCAGCTCATGACAATAAATCCACACCTTACACAATTTCTAGATGACAATTGAAATTCTATACGCTTCATGCAGGTAAGTAATATTTTATATCTATATGCATTTAAATTTACTCATACCTACTTAATATACCTACTGCCTACTAAGTATCAATTATATGTAATATACTCCATGGGCGCCGACTATTGGGGTGCTGCGGTGCTCAAGCACCCCATGAATCATTCTATGGGGTGCTCTGCACCCCGTGAAATAAAAAGATAGAGCAATACGTAATTTAATACGTTTATAATTTTTTTTTTGTATAATATTTATGACAACAATATATTTTGGATGTTTTGATAACTCGTTCCTAACATACGTATATGAAATGAAAATAATTTTATGTATAATAATTAATATGTATTTAAAAGTTTTAATAAATGAAAAAAGGTCGTATTAAATAAGGTAACAATTTATGCTGAAAAAAAATTATTATTTATTTAAATTGACATTTATTAATATCTAAGGATTTTAGGCACCCCGTGAAATTTGGGAAACCCGGCGCCCATGATATACTCAGTGATTTTTGAAGATCGTTCATACCAGTTCATACCAGTATATATATCATTTTAGATTCTGAACGGAGTGAAGAATGTATTGATTTTACAATGATGTGTGTTTTTTTTATTTTTTTTTTTTTTTTATTTTTTTTTTTTGTGTCTGTCGACACGATTTGGGGCAGTAAAAATGCTTCGATTGCCTTATAGAGCAACTTTTCTGAAAGGAAATTGAATCTAGTTGGTACTTTGGGGGGTCAAAAGTTAAAAATTTTCAATATTTTTTTAACGCGCCGGGAAAAACCCTTAAAAAATGAGGGAAAAACGATATATTTTACGCAAAACCAGTTTTCGACAAAATCAAATTTTTTATTTTGCTATAACTCAAAAACTAATCGATGTAAATACTTGAAATTTTCACCAAATGTTTAGATTAGCGTTCTCTATACACCGTTAAATTTTCAAAGTATTTTGACTTTTATTGAGCTAATTATAGACAATTGAAATTTTCAATTTTTTTAAGTATTTTTTTTTAAAATAACGATAAAATTTTTTTTTTTGCCAGAAAATCTTGAAAATTTAATACAAGGTTTCTTATAAGTTGTTCCATAACTGATAAAAAAAAATCCAAAATCGTAAGTCACAATTTTTTTTTATAAGTGCTCAAAGTTCCAATTTATACGAAATATGTAAAAATTGCGAAAATTTGCAAATAATTTTGTTGTTGAAAAATCGTAAAATTTTTTTCTTTTATAACTAAGTTTTGAAAATTTGGTACAAGGTTTTTCATTAGTTTTTCTTCAATTATCTGCAAAAAAACTCAACCGGATTCAGACAAAAAAATTTTATGAGTGTTTGAAATTACAATTTTTTCACATGATCGCGTAAAATAACAATTTAGGCATCATTGATTTTTGATATTTGTTCTTATTCAAAATGTATAAGTCGTAGAAACTTGAAACTTTCACAATATGTTTAAATTTGCATTTTCTTTACATAGTTGTATTTTCAAAGTATTTCGGTTATTTTTTAGCTATTTATAGGCATTTGAAATATTCGATTTTTCTTAGATTTTTGGCCCTACCAAATCGCTGGATATTTTAATAGAAGGTTTTAAATAAGTTGATCTAAGAGTGATTCAAAAATTATTCGAATAAATAGGCACAATTTTTTTTTATAAGCAGTTAAAGTTCAAAAATTGACAAAATTTTTCGAAATCACACATTATTTCGTAGTTGAAAATGTATACAAAAATTTCTATTCAAAGTTAAGGAATGAAAATTTAATACAAGGTTGTTCATAAGTTTTTCTTGCAAAAAGTATAAAAAATCTCACAATCGGTTCAATGAAAAAATTTTAACGGTCGTCTGAAACTGTAATTTTTACAAAAATTCAAGCGTTAAATTACGATTTACTATAAACATATTATTCACTGACAATTCATCTTCGTTCAGAATCGTTTTTTTTTTTTATAATATAAAATAATGTCCTATTCTATCCTATAATGCCTAATCTATCAATACATCTCGTGTATCCCACCCAACTCCTGTATCTCTACTCATCACCATAATCTTGTCCGAGGAGCGGAGCGACGATGGACAAACTTCCACCACCATTGTCTTACCGGCTTTTTTTTATTGAATTGGTCATCAAATTACATTTATTTAGAAGTTTTTAGATTTTTTAAATCGAAAATAATATTTTAAATTCAATAGGTATCTATTCAAAAAGAAAACGTTTTATATTTTGAATATTTAAATTTTTTTCAACCAATAGTTCCAGAGATTTCAGGAGCATTTAAAATGTAAAATAACAAAACGGAAATTCAAGTCTGATACCCCATAAAAATGTACTGCTGTAATAAAAATGTACTAATGTACTACTAGTCTGCTATTCTAAATTTTTAGTTATATTTAATTTTCAAATACTTATATATTTCTTAAGCTATTGGTTAAAAAAAAAGAAGAATTTCATTACGATAATTTCAGAAAAATATATTTTAATTCATTAAGTTAAAAATTATTAAAATCAAAGGACACAAAAAAAAAAAATTTTAAATAAAAAAGTAATTAACCACATGACAATTATTAGACATATATTTTTTTCCACACTAACTATTTGATTTCTACTAAAAATAATGGTGATTAAGTTAGAAATTTATTATCATGGTGCAGTGGTCATGTAATAAATATCATGCGATTACGCACAAACCAGCTCAAATACTAAAGTTAGTGAACAAAATGGCTATTATGCAAGAATCACAGAATAAAATAAAATGACAGATTACTATAAATAATTATTATATAAACCAAATAAAATATGGACGTAGCATTTAGATTTTGAATAAAAAATATAAAATTATATGTCAATAATAGAAAAGTCGAGTAAAATAAATACCTATGCCAAATAGTATAGTATAAAATAAATAATATTCAAACTATGTTAAATAATCATTATTTGTGTTTTGTATGTGGTGCTGGGTCCATATTAAGTCTAGTTTTTGTTTTGTTTCTATTTTTAAAAACAATTCATAATGTTCTGTCGGAACTGGTAAAAGAAAAACATTGGGTTTATGTTTTGTTTTGTTTTCTTAATCTGTGTGAACCAGAAATAAAGTGTCACTGACATAACCATAATACTGAAATTTGGAATAATAAAAAAGCTAAGTATAAAGCATTTAAAGGATGTAAATAGGTTAAGAATATTAAGTACAGCTAAAATATTTTATACAATAAACTAGTATCAATTAAATCCCAATGATTTAATATTTTGTAAGTAGGTCTAAACCATAAAATAATAAACTAGAAAAAAATATGAATATAAATTGTAACTATGTATTTATTTTAAATGATACAGTCCAATTCTATCAATAACATTGCAATTATTTTTAATTATTATGGAAATAATATTAACAATTAAAATATTCATTAAAAAAAAAAAAAACAAGATGTTAATAATTTCAATAATTTCAATGTTGAAAAAAATTACATTGAACTATGGCTAAATTCACAAAATCATTTTTAAATAGGCAGCCTAAAATATTTCATTTGTTACACTGTTTTAAATTTATAAAACTGTATTGTGAATACGTTTTTAATATTTTTTGTTGTATTGTCCACTTATAAATTTTCAAAATATTTAAATATTTTGTATGTACCTATATCAACATTTTTAAATTGTAAAATACTTTGAACTAATTATTATATTTTTTGCTGTTGGAATTTTTATCTAATTATTGTATAAGATATTTTAGAAGTTTTAAATATTTACTTTTTTGTGTATAAGCTATTTTACTCTTGGTTATTTTATTGTCATCGTTTCGACATTTGCTATTCTTGTCTCAAGGTTTCGATAAACACCTCTTTAAATTAAAAAGGATACATTTTAATATAGGTAGATTCAAAACTTTCAAAAATAAAAATAAATAACATTTTGTAACAATTGAATCACTATATTACATTTCTTTATAAATTTTATACAAACTTATTCTTAAGAGGAAAGACAAATATGATTACAAATCAAATGATGGAATTCAAACAATTATTTCATCAATGTGTAAAAACTTATTGTTATGCAATATTTTCAAAAATATACTTCCGTAATCGCCTTTTGTTAAATCTGCCACAATTCGTATCACAGTATTTTCTTTGATTACTCCTTTTTCGTGAGCTTTGGCTATTTCAGAAATAACTGACCTTTCCACTTCATGTTTTATTGACCTTGCCCCATAACTTACATCGTATGCAGACATTATAACGTGTTCTACAGCACTATCCCACTCGATTTTAATTTTATGTTTTTGCATCGCCTAAAAAAATAATCATACATATGTATACATGTTAAAATCATATAAACCTATTTTAAATAAAAGTGATTTGGAAAAAAAATATTATGAACAAATAAATTATATAAATATATATATAATATATTAGTCCATAAGTAATTTCAAATCATTTTTACATAATGGCACAAAAACACTAAATATTTTTTTGAAATCTTAGTAAACCAATGAATCTTAAAGCAAATATGATTAATCAGGCAACCAACATTAATAAACAACAAAAATAATCTTTACTGTCTATTTATCCATGATTTCAAGTCTAAATCATTGTATACCAACTTGAATATTTTATAAAATTTTAAAATTTTTTATAATTATTAAATGAGGCACTAACTAGTCTAAATTTAATATATCAAACAAACTTCAATAAAAAAATGATTATAAATTTAAAAAAAAGGAAAAACCAAATTATATTTGGCAGAAAACTGTTCATCAAACTGAATTGTAATTTGACCTTAATTATTTTTATTTTAATACAAAACTGTAGTCATTTATAATTAAAAATATTGATGACATACCAAATCTTGCCAATGTTTCAACTCCATTTGCACAATTGTCTTCAATTCTGTTTCCGAAAATGGTAAAAAATATACTATTTCATTAATACGGCCTAAAAATTCATCTCGCTTAAAATGTCTTTTTAAAATAGGTTTTATAATTTTATCCTTAAATTTTCTTGATATAAACATTTCACTGTCTTCATGTGGTTGGATTTTATTTTTCGATAACTCTAAATAAAATCATAAATACATATTGAATTAATTGCGTAAGAAAAAACATTCACAATATAATCTATAGTATTGATTAAGGAATTTCATAAATTTCATCAGTTATACTTAAACGTTGAAAAATAATTAAATATTTAGAATGTAGATGTATACACATTATATATTATAGTTGTATACTAGTAGAACCCTTGCAGTTGTATTATAAATTTGATTCATAGTGGAAAGGATTATGATCTTTAAAAAAAAAAAAAAATTGAGTAGTAAGAAATGATTTCATGCACCGAAAAATACAAAAATATGTAAGTAATTATTATACTTCAAAAAATGAATAAATATGTACATAGGATCATGGTCAAAAACTGAAACATATTATTAAAACCTTTAAACATAAAACTACCTATATCAAACATTTTTGAAAACTATTTAGTTTATGGTTTTAATATTGGTAATATTAGGTTCACAGTACCAAGATGAGTTGAATCAATTCAATTTATAAGTAATGTATAACAAACATTTTGAAAATCTCATTGGTATGTTAAGTAGTAAATCTTACGAATATTTTGTTAATTTTAAACCATTGTACACAAATTTAAATTTAAAGAATAACAAATATTTGAATAGTTCAATTTTTTATCATCAAATTTACCCAAAACCTTAAAAGTATGTGAAAATACACAAAATAAAATTGCATAATAATATAGAAACTGAATTTTGTAATCTAGAAACAAATTTGAATGTTTCATAAAATTAAACATGACACTGAAAGGTTGATATGCAAATGTATTAACAAGAGTACAAATAAGTTATAATTTTAATTTAAATATTAATAGTACATTTTTGGTAAAATTCATTTTCATTAAAACGACACAAATTGTAAATAAAATAAAATTTTCTTACTAATATCTTCTTTTAATTTATTTTCACGTTGCTCTTTTCTCAATTCTAAAGCATGTTCTGCAATTTCACTACTTGCTAAATTTGATGTCATAACAAATATGGCATTTTTACACTCAACTGTCTTTCCTTTACCATCAGTTAGACGGCCCTGCATAAAAACAAGTTATATTAATGGATTGACAAAATGAATGTTTTCACATTTATTTGTTTAGTTATATTATTAATAGTAACTTTTTATTTTATATCATAACATACATTACAAAATATAATTTAATAATAAATTCAATTTGATTTGAATATTGGTTCATAAAAATACGATAAAAAAGTATTACAGTATGACAAATAGTTCAATAATATTCCTAATGCTCTTTGTAAAATGTTTGCTGTTAAAGAAAAAATGAGAAGCACCAATAATATTGTTTTATAAAAGAAAAACATATTTAAGTTTAGTTTGAAATCCAACAAATTTACCTCATCAAATACTTGCAATAATACTGTTAATACATCCCTGTGAGCTTTTTCAACCTCATCGAACAATACTACAGCATTTGGATTTTTAGATAGCTGCTTGGTTAAGTAACCACCATCATCATACCCAATATAGCCAGGTGGAGAACCAATCATTTTAGCAACCTATTATGCAAAAATCACAAATAAAAATAATTAATATTTTTAATATTAATTTTTTTCTGTACAGACCTCGTGGTGCTGTTGATATTCAGACATATCAAGTCTAATAAATCCATCTTTATTGTTTTTGTGTATGTAATTTGCAATTTGTTTAGCTAATTCTGTTTTACCAATGCCAGATGAACCAAGAAACAAGAAAACTAACGGATGTTCACCATCTGTCCAACCATTTTCTTTACGTCTGATAGCTAATAAGTTATTAAAATATTAGTATTAATTAAATTAAAGTATACGAGTACATTAATATCACCTGATGAAACTGTTTTAATAGCACTTTCTTGACCAACAATTTTCTGTTTCAACCGCAATTCTAAAGGAAAATTTTTTCTTTCTTGTGCTTCCCGTTTTTCTTTTATTAATTCAAACTAAAAAATTATTAATATTATAATTATTTTTTTGTACAATTTCATAGCCAAGTTGAAATATATAAAAAAATATCCAAAAACTAATATTCATTAAGTTAAATATAATATAGTATGTATACAATGCTTTATTAAAATAGTAACATCGAAATAACAAATGTTAATATTAGCTAATAGCTATTAAAAGGAACTCTATTATTTACTTTAATATGAACTTATATTTTAATAAAATGTTAAAACTAAATTTACAATGAAAACATAAACATTTTCAAGAAACTGAATATGGATGATAATTTATAATCATTAATCAACAATAATATTTTATTAATATGTCAATAAATAAATTTAGTCTTTAATTTTGAAATGAAAATTTATGAATAAAACATATTGCAATAGAAGCTTTAATATTTTATCTATCTTTGATTTATACGATTCATACATAAAATGTGCTTATAGTATAATCTAGAAGTAGGTAGTTCCAAAATCAGTTTTGTAACATTGAATTAAAATGTATAGTCAAAGCTTTGAATGATACTAGACAACTAACATTACTACTCGTATTACTCTAAAACCATTTTCAACAAAATACTTGACTTAAGCAAAAGGCAAAAGATATTTCTAATACATTTAGATTTTGGATATCTTTACTGAAATACATATTAAAATATACATTTTGCTCATAATCAAGAAGTAAATTATAAATTTCGACATCCCCAACCAAATCCATAGGTTTGTGGCCAGTCACAGATTTGATATATGGATCAGCTCCATGATTTATAAGAATTTTTACAGATTCAATGTTATTAAATAATACTGCATAGTGAAGAGCGGTAAATCCTTGAAATGTAGCAACAGTATTGAATTGATTTGTAAAGTATTTCTCTCTCATTGATAGAACTGAAAAAAATTGTTTATTAAACTTTTTTTTACAAATATAAAATTAAAACCTACGATTTTATTATAATATCATAAACGTGAAATATATTGTTAACATATTTACCATAATCAGGGTTCAAGTTTAGCTTTTTAGCAACATGGTAAAAATTTGAAAACCCTTCACTTATATTAGGATCAGCTCCGAATTTTAACAAAACTTCTAAGTGTTGATACATGTTATTAACTGCTGCGACATGTAATGGAGCCCAACCATATTTATCACATTTATTAACATCTTTAGGATTTTCCTTTAAAAATCTTTAAATAAAAAATAATAAATATTATTTTTAAATAAAATATTGAATTCAAATCAATCATTTTTAAATCTTTATCTAATTATAACAATATATATATAAATTTATAAAAATTATAATATATATATATATACTTTAAAAAAATTAAAAACCTTATGTACCTTATGCATCTTATGTAATCTTATCTACTATATCTGTATATTTCTAAGTTAATGTACTTCTACATAGGCTAATGACCACAGAAGTCAAAGCCATTATTCTTAATAAAAAAAAAAAAAAAAAAATTATAATACATATAATTCAGTCAATATTACCGTGATAAATCTTCAACACCTCCTTGTTTAATCAAATCAAAAATGTCTAAAACAAATAAAAATATTCATTAGGTAGTAGTTAAAATTTATAAAACTAAAGGTAACTAAAAAAAACATTAATAATTAATTATTTATATTATTTATATTAATAATTTAACAGAAAATACTTCAAATTATTTTCCATTGTTTAAACTTATAAATCACACATTATGAAAAAAGAAAATTACCTAGAAATATTAATTCAACTAAATTACCTAAATAATTTATAGAAAATTCAAGAATCAATCATTATTATTATGTATCAAATATATCATAGCATGTATCAATATGGCAATGCCCAATGTATATTTAAATAATTAACAATATAAGAATATTGAAGTTAAAAATACATACCTACGTTCCAATAACTTTTATTTTAAATGAAAAATTTGAATTTCATACTTGTTTTTATGTATATCAAATTTTCTTTTTTCTTTCTAATTTAAGTAAACCAAGTTCAACTGTATTCTATTTTATTAGATTTAAAAATACAAAATTATTATTAATGCGTTTAACTCACTTTGTCTATCGTACCCGGCATAAACTAGTGAAATAGCCAATAACCATTTCCAGGATTGAATTTTAGATGTTACTGGAAATACATTTTTCCACAATGCTTGGGTTCGGTAAGCATTATAACCATTTTCAACCCGTAAATACTTTACTAATGGAAAATTATTATACTGACAACCTTTTTGTCGTAATATTAATTTAATCCCTAAAGATTTGAAATCTAAGTTACTTCTCATTACATTTCGGATATTCATTTTACTAAGAGTATAGCAATATTACAATATCGCAAGACTGTGCAAAAACAAGAAGTTATATCGAAAAAAACTGCATTTAAAGTTTTTAATTTTCAATAAAACTTCGAAGAGATTTCAAATAATTGCATCTTAACAGAATTGCATAGAGTATAGAAAAATTAAAACAACTAAAAACATAGAAGGTAGGACATCTTATCAATGATAACTGTTATCATCCATCAACCGGCATTAAAAATTATCATATTTCATTACAAGATAAATGTATTATTATCTGAGTTGTAAATCAGTATCATTACTGAACAATACTCAATTTTATCAATTAAACAATAATGTTGACTTGGTTTATGAGTTTTGTAATTTAGTTACGTTGGATTATACGTTTACTTCTATATAATTTCATAACGCTAAGTCACTGATATTTACGACCTTAGAATATATTACCTATTGGGTACTTACTATGATATTTTAATATCTTCTTTACCAATAAGCTACGTGTTAGATAGTTAAACAACATAGGTATGTTGGATTTTACTTTTTGGTACTCACATAAAATGTATTGTAATAATACTTTTTTTTTTTGTTATCTATGAGAATTCAGAATATAATTTAGGATGATTTTAAGTTATTAGCAAATATATCTTTATAGGTAGGTACCTAATATAATATGTTTAACTAATTGAAAATAGTAAGTACCCATTCTGAGTATTATGATGATTCACTGCATTATTTTTGTTTGTTTTCTAAGATTATTACAACAAATGACACAAGAAACTCTCAAGAATTAGGTATCAGTGACTACATTCATACTTGGTAGAAGCATAATCACATATATCATTATAAACCACCAATACCTATGAACAATGAAAATAATTTAAGTAATTAGCACTATATTATGATATACTAATGTAAACTGGTTTAAATGTACTAATTAATTTTCTATAATTTAATACCTGTTTTATTTTTTGAATGTATTTAAGTATTTTTAACAATATTGAATACCTAGGTACCTGTTAAATTAAATACAAACACTTTTCTAATTTCTGCATTAAATAAAAAAAATTAAACCTTCAAATTAACAATCTAAATTAAATAAGAATGATTTGAATAAACAATCTAAAAATTACTGACTTAGTATTCTGAAAATTATTACTGAACAATATAATATTCAGGACAATTACTTAATCTAATTTGTAGTCAGGGTTAATATTTTTATGTAAAAGTATATTGTTATAATAATTATATATTTAACATACATAATTAAGGTAAAGTTAATATACTTCACTAAATTTTGTTTGGGATACTAGCAGTCATATTTTTCTTTATTATTTTTCTTAACTGAGTATTATAGGTATTCAATGTAGTAAAATAAATACTAATACTAATCAAATTAATACAAATAATACAAAGATAGTATAGATTATTTAAAAATTTTGTATACATACTAAATGCTCAATATATTTTATAATTTTTAAGTAGAATAACATTTTTAGCACACATATTAAATGTATTAAAAATAAATTAGTAAATTTGTATTTATGTTGATTTTAGGTAAAGAAATTGATAATAATTACAGTTTTGTCACTAACAATAATGGAGACAAAATAAATGCCTCATATCGTTTATTAAATACTGAAAATACTGAGAGACAATATCTAAAAATATATCAAAGTAAATAATTTTTAATTTTTATTATTTAAATTTTTTTACCTTTGTATTATTTTTATTCCAGTATTCTTAAGAAAAGTTTTTACAATTTTAATTCTACAATTACTGGCATTCAATTTTATGGGATTTTTCTGCTTATTTACTCCAAAAATACGTTTCTTTATATATAACTTGTAAGAAACATTACAATCAAATAACAATTCTTTTTAATTTAATAATATCAAACAATATTTAATTTTCAGTGAAGATATTCTGTCAATAACATTAATATTAAATGTAATAGTTCTTATATTTGTACACATGAAACGGAAACATTATCCTGCTAATCTCATAATGTTAGTTATTTTTGTAAGTAAAAATTTTACTTATCTTTAGATTTGATGTGTATTACATTTAATTTTCTATATTAAACGCAGACTATGATTGAAGCTTGTACTGTTGGTATTATAATCACATCATTTGATTTATTTATATTACTACAAACATTGTTACTCACATTGGTTGCAGTTATTGCAACTACGATATATTTAAGTAGAACAAAGAAAGTTTGCTTATCCTTAACTGAATACTGGTAAATTTATTTTCATGAAAATACAACTCTGCTTATGTTTTAAATACCTATTAATATATAGTAAATATGAATATGGTATTTTCATTTTTTATTGAATGATTTACTTTTAGTGCTCTGCAGATTTTTTCTATATTTTTGGCCGGTATATTTGTACAAGTACTACTTGGTAGTACTACGTACGAACTTATATTCTCTGTAATCAGCTCATTGATATTTTCAATGTTTCTTGTACATGATGCCCAGGTAAGATTTAAACTTACAGTTATTATCATGAATTCTTCAATTTTTTAAAACATGTTATTTACAGAGACTTATGTGGAAATTACATCCAGAAGATTATATTTTTGGTACCATCAGTATATATTTTGATATTATTAATATATTTCCATATGCTCTTCATAAAGTTTATAATTTAAGATTACCTTTAGGTTTTAACATAGTATTTTGATTATTATAAATTATTCTTATATGTTCCTCAGACTATGTTTAAAACATGAACATAGTATTTTCATATTATGTATGAAATGTATACTTTAATTTATTTTAATGTTTATTGGAAAATTATTTTAAATTTATATTCAGTAAAATCCACAATTCATCAAAGTGTACAATATGTTGAACTATTTAAGTCATAAATATTTGTTATTTTTATCATTAAAAGGGTGAAAATTTTGTTTAATATTTTACTTTTTTCTTTGTTGTACAATAAATTAAAAAAATGATTTTATTAGTGTATATATATTTTATAGTTTAAACAAATTAATAAATACTTTTACTAAATACACTAATAAAAAAAACTAAAACTAATAATAAAATCATTGTTTTATGTATATAACAATTATATTACACATTTGTACAAATTGGAGTTACTAGAAAAAAAAATCAATCCAGTCAATGTGATTTGAATAAAAAAATTACAACATATATTTTTCTGTAATTTGTTTATGATTTAGTATTCTTTTTCGCATTGAGGAATGCTTGAAGTTGGCCTGTACTCTCTAAATAGTTCATAACTACTTTTTCTTGAGTTTCAGGCGTTGTTGGTGAATATCTAACATATTCCATACTAAATTCTCCTTTACCTTGGGTCAATGATCGTAACTCTCCTGCAAATCCAAACATGCAGTTCAGTGGCACCTCAGCATAAATTGTAACCCAATCAGCTGTTCCTTCACTTCCACTTATAATACCACTACGTTTATTAAATTGGCCCATTACAGCACCTTGAAATTCTGACGGTACAACTGCTTCAACTTCCATAATTGGTTCTAATACTTGCCAAGCAGCTTCTTCGTATGCTTGTTTAATTGCTCCTTGGGTAGCTAAAATGAAGGCCAGTTCACTAGAATCTACAATATGATGAGCACCATCTAATAACCTCATACGTACACCTGATATTTTGTGTCCAGAATATAATCCTTTTTCAGACATCATTTTGAAGCCTTTTATTATTCCAGGAATGAATTGCTTAGGTACATTAGGTCCAGAGGTTTCATCAACAAAATCCAAGTTTGTATTTTCATTTGGAGGTAATGGCTCTAAAATACCTATAACTCGGGCATATTGTCCTTGTCCACCATGTTGCTTTTTATGGAAATAATCAAATTCAAATGGAGATACTAAAGTCTCTCTAAATGCAACTTTTGGTTTACCTAAATTTACTGGACAGTTATATTCTTTTTGCATTCTTTGAGCATAAATTTCCAAGTGCAATTCACCCATACCAGAAACTATAGTTTCTTTATTGTCTGCATCATATAAAAACTTGAAGGTTGGGTCCTCTTTGGTGAAACGTGCTACAGCTTTACTAAAATTGTCCCTATCTTTAGTATTAACAGGTGAAATAGACATAGACACAACTGGATCTGGCACGAAAATAGATTCTAGAGTCAAGTTTAATTTTCTATCAGTAATAAAAGTATCACCACTTGCACAGTCAACTCCAAAAAGCGCAAATATGTCACCAGCATAAACTTCACTAACTTCTTCCATTTGATCTGCATGTAAACGAACCAATCTAGATAAACGTACCTTCTTAGAAGTTCTAACATTATAAATAGTGTCTCCTTTGCATAATTTACCCTGATAACATCTCATATATGTCAACTGACCAAATCTTCCAGCTTCTAATTTAAAAGCTAACGCAATAAATGGATGAGAGCCATCTCTACTTGGATTTAACACAACTTTTTCAGGGGTACCATCATCATCAGTTACTCGTAATGCAACATTTTCTACTTCTCCGGGATTTGGTAAATATGACAATACAGCATCCAACAAAGGTTGAACACCTTTGTTTTTTAACGCTGTTCCAACGAGAACAGGGGTGAATGTTCTTTTAATACAGCACCGTCTTATTGCATCAATTAATTCTTGCTCAGTTGGTGTTTTTTCCTCAAGAAACATTTCGCCTAATTTTTCATCCACATTAGATACATGTTCAATTAATTCTTGACGCTTTTCATTGACTACTTGTTTCAAGTTCTCTGGAATTTCTCCGTATTCAATGTCATCTCCAAAATCACCATTAAAATAAATTGATCTTTTATGAATCAAATCAACTATTCCCTTAATATTACTTTCTTGTCCAATTGGAAGCTGTAAAAATGCAGCATTGTGCCCCAGTTTATTTCTCATATTATCTAAAACTTTTTGAGGATTAGCACCTAATCTATCTAATTTATTAATAAAAGCAATACAAGGAACGTTATAACGTTTCATTTGTCTGTTTACAGTTAGAGTTTGACTTTGTACACCACCTACAGCACACAGTACTAAAATAGCACCATCTAATACTCTAAGTGCTCTTTCTACTTCAACAGTAAAATCAACATGACCGGGAGTATCAATAATGTTAATATTATAATTTTTCCAAATTGTGTAAGTAGCAGCCGACTGAATTGTAATACCTCTTTGTCTTTCTAATTCCATAGAATCCATAGTTGCTCCTACATTGTCTTTCCCTTTGACTTCATGCATTTTCGAAATTTTTCCAGTATAATATAAAATTCTTTCAGTCAATGTAGTTTTACCGGAATCAATGTGAGCTGATATTCCAATATTCCGAATATATTCCAATTGTTTAGTTTCATTTGTTGCAACATTACACATGCATCGTACCCAAAATTTTGTTTTTTTTAAAACGGCTTGTCTGCCAAAATTCAGTCCAAAATACATTTTTGTTCTTATCGTATAAAACCTGTGTGAATGTAAATTACCCAATTAGAAAATAATAGAATTAAAGCTAAACAATTTATATTGACTTACTTATCAGTTAGATCTTGGTAAATTGAAAAATGAAAATCGAATAGGTGAAAAAATGTTCTTATCTGTTATCATCCAGCCCGGCTTTGTAATGAAGTCTGATCAGTGTTTAACATTTTTAGAGCATGTCGTTCGATATTATCAGCGAATTGAGGTTAAATAATTGTATTATCAAAGATAAATTCAAGATTATTTATCATACCGTTAGATATGAAGGAAAATCCTTATTAAATTGTAAATAATATAAACTAAATAATATAACTAAATATAAATTGAATCATCATATTTGACTGTGATTTGTAAATTAAATTTTGCAAAAAAAAAAAAAATATATAGGTTCAATGCAATATTATAAAATAGTAGGTTATAATATTGGTGATAACTTATACCATTGTTCTGTGCTTATACCACAAGCTTCGTAACCATGTTTAAATAGATAAAATATATTATTATTTATCTCAATGGTTAAACGTCATGATTTAATAACAAGATAGCGTTATAAATGTATCGCATATTCGCATTGTACCTTGTACAGTTTCAACTTTCTACCATAGATTTATAAAATTATTTTACATCATATCTATGCTTTCGACATAACAACACATACATTTATATAAAAACTCATCTCCAATTACTTTACTGAATGCCACAATTATCTACCATTCAAAACTATGAAAATTATTTGTCAGCAATTTATTCAAAAATAGCACTATTAAAACAAAAATTTATCTATTTTTTATAGATATTAATTTTTTCTTCGATATTAGGTGATTATTAGTATAATAATTGTTTAAACAAGTCGTTACCTACCAGAGGCGTGCCCAGGATTTTGTTTTGGGGGTGGTTTAATTATTTTGACGTTAAATTTACATTTATTTCATTAAAATAAGTAGGTATAAAATAAAGTGTTACAAGTGTATACCTACATCAAAACCCGTAATCTTTTTATACAAATATTAAAAATACAATATAAGAATTAAACCTTTTAAACTCATAATTTATGACTGTAAATAATAAAATTGGCATGTATGTATAAAGTGTAAATAATAATAATAATAATAATAATAAAACAATTTTAGAAATCAAAATTTTGACATAATATTATTCATTGTGAATACTAGGTAGTATGATGAATTAAGAAAAAAAATAAATAAATACAATTTTAATGATAATAATAATAACTTAATCAAACAAATTATAAAATTAAGTGCATCCTGTTGGAGTATGAAGCAAATTTTGAAAATTCTTTTTCTGGGTCTACTTTTATGTCATTATGAATTAATAGAAGAGCTAATTCCGTCAGTCGGTTTTCACCAACTTTGATCTCAAGTATGTTTTAATGCGACATGTTTTAATCAAGCATATAGTACCCGTTCGTTTTATAATGTGTGCGAATATAATGTTTTTTTTTTTTTTTTGTACGTACCTATATCTATTGCTACAATGATGTGCATACGGTTACTAACACGTACAAAGTTTTATTTTTATTTTTTGAACTGTGTAAAACTGCCTTCACATTGTTTTCACCAAACAATATAAATTGAAAAATATAAGTAACACATGCTTAACTATAAAATAGTAGTAATTCGATTGTACATTACACACAAGTACTGACGTCTGACAAATGAAAGTAATAATACACACAAGACTGAACATACTATGGCTAGAGCTTAGAATCACACTAAGCATTTTGTCAGTATCCTAGTGCTAATCAAGTAATCAACCCGTATCACCCAAAATAAAATAAATTAAATAAAACGGTTTGTACAAAAAACTCATATCTCATTATTATTGCGTCTAGATTACACTGATTCTCCGAACTTTTACGGCTGATGTCGTCGTGTCACTCAATAACATGAGAACAAATAGTATAAACTATAAAAACATTAAAAGCATTAAAAGCTATAAATAGTGTAATCAATATTTTAGAACAACATTTTATTTCACCGTGACTGTAATGTAATATAATAATATTATAAGATTTTTACCATGAAAAAAATTTTAAAAGTCAATTTGGGGGTGGTTTGAACCCCCAAAACCACCCCCTAGGCACGCCCCTGTTACCTACACCCAATAACCACCAATGACTTAATGGAAACTTCTTATTCTATAGTGAACAAAACAAAAAAAATAATTTTCTAATTTCTTCTTAAAGTAGGTGATACCTATCTATTTTATAGTTACAGTCACGAATTTAGAATTAAGAGAAAACATATGTAATTTAAGGTCTATCAACGCGAATAAAAAAATAAAATTTTAATATAATAATATCACGTTATTATTTTAACGTATTATCTAAGAGCGGTGGATCAAAAACAAATTTTCGGAATTTATTAGATTTAACTTCACGCAGATTTACGAGTATAACTAAGTAGAATATCGAACTCTAAGACGCCCATAAAGTGGACATCAGAAATTATTTACGTTAGGACATACGTTATGTCCTAACATAAACTAAACATAAATACAACTTACATATTATGTAAGGTGTAACATCAACAGTTTGCTATGAATTTAGGTTGGCATATGTTGATATGTAGGTTGTGCTAGACTATTTTCCTACGACCTCAACAATTTTCAAATCGTCAAACAAACATGCCGGTGTGGCCGGGATTATTTACCGCGTGACATTTTACCCCCCCCCCCCCCCGGTAAATTTTCACTAGTGAAATTTTACCTCCCGGTAAATATTCGCTAGTGAAATTATACCTCCCGGTAAGTATTCGCTAGTGAAATTTTACCGGGGTTTATAAATACACTTGGGTAAAATTCCACTAGTGAATTTTTACCTCCGGTAAAAAATCACTAGTGGATATTTACCGGGGGTAAAAAATCACTAGCGGATATTTACCGGGGATAAAATTTCACTAGTAAAAAATTTACTGGGGGATATAATTTTACTAGATTAAATTAAGTTTTTCATCATGGTCCTCGAGGAAGCCCAGGTCCCGGAGAAAATACTCAAGTACCCCCCCTCTAGTTGGGCCTGTTAATATACTTGAAACTTACTTGATGAGTTATCAACGAACTAGTTGTGTATTTCAATATATATATATATATCTTATATATATCTTATATATATATATATATATATATATATATATATATATCTATATATATATATATATATATATATATATATATATTATATATCTTATACCATAAAATAAATAAATAATTAACCATAGTGAATATTTACCCCCGGTAAAATATATCTAGGGAAATTATACCCCCTCCCCCCCAATAAATTGTCGCTAGTGCAATTTTACCTCCCGGTAAATATTTACTAGTGCAATTTTACCTCCCGGTAAATAATCACTAGTGAAATTTTACCGGGGTTTATAAATACATTGCGGTAAAATTCCACTAGTGAATTTTTACCCCCGGTAAAAAAACACTAGTGGATATTTACCGAGGGTAAAATTTCACTAGCGAATATTTACTGGGAGGTAAAATTTCACTAGTGAAAATTTACCGGGGGGGGGGTAAAATTTCCCGGGGGTAAATAATCCCGGTTACACCGGCGCTATTTATGCTAGCGTTCGTCGGTTAGGAAGGTAAACGGAAGGTATCGTCGTCGTGGACGGCTTGCCCGGTGATCACGTACATTATAATATTATATAGGCGTCCCGCGTTGCTCTTCGTCGACTTGGAGATCGCGGGACCTGACGATCGCTATCAATGTCGACGCGACGGCCGTGCGTTTTTGTCCACTTTTGATTCTCACCAAAATTGTTCACTAACACTATAAACCGGTTGGGTTTACCTATCTCCGTTGTTCCGTTGTTCGGTTCAATTCGATCATTTGTTTTCGCTATTCATTTTACAAAATATATCGTTTATTTTTATTTAAATTTATTATAATATGTAAAACCACTCAATTTCATTGACGCGACATTGTACATTTATCTGCTCTTAATCGTTATCAGTATCGGCTAGGCCAGTGGAGTGGTTAAGAGCATACTTACCCAAAGAGTTGGTTTTTGCTTTTTGGTATTATGCTTTCTGGACCCCCTACCTGTTGACTGATGAGAACTACAAACTATTACGATCAGGCCCGGCTCAAGGGGTAGGCGATATAGGCCCACGCCTAGGGTGGCAATTTTCAGGGGCGGAATTTAACATTTTTGTATATTAGATAATTTTTTAAATATTCCTTACTTATATCAAATCGTGTGAAGTGAAAAATAAAAATTCAATATAAAAATATAAAATTTGGTTAGTATGATCGGACAAGTTACAAAATCGTTTAGTGGGCCTTGCAATGATTTCAATTGAGAAAGAATTAGCCATATAATATGGACATGGAAGAAGTTGTATCTGATTTCGCAAACGCAAAAGCAAGAAAAGTCAAGTTCTAATACGATGTTAACATTTATATTATGTTTTTATTAACTTTTATATTATTATTCAACTATTTTTAAATTGTTTTTTTTTTTTTTTAATATAGGGATTTACTTGTCTATAAATATATCAACCTAATCAATTATTGACTTAATACAAATAAATATAATGAAAACATAATTAACTGTATTTTAGTAATGTTTATGTGAAAAAAATTAAAAATATTTGATAAAGTATTTACATGTATAAGGGGCGGCAAAACTCAAGTTTGCCTAGTTGTGTAAAATAGCTTGAGCCGGGCCTGATTACGATTCAAATCGTTTGACGTTCCTCAACATCATTTAATATATTTTAGTACGATATAATACGTTCAATAGGCGTTATGACATTTTTAAACATCTATACGCATATTACAGTGTAAAGCTTTGCGACCCGTAGATCTGAGGAATCGTGACATGATAATCAAAACAAGATGGTTATAGTAGGTTCTTATTACAGAGCTGATATGTGAATAATACATGTCAGAAAACGAGCTCACAGATCAATAGATCGGTCATATTGACGTGATCACTCTTCGATATGTACGGTGTATACTTATAACGTACAAAGTCGATTTATAGGTTGTGTGTACGCCATGCGAAAAACCTATATGGAAGTATCTAACTACAGTAGACGCCGCTTATAAGACTCACGGATATAAGGTTCAGTCGCTTATTAGACTCAGAATCGTCTGGAACGGTCTGGACGTATCCAAATACATTAAAAAAAATCGGTTATAAGACTCAACACTTCGGTTATAAGACTCAAATTTTGTAAAATAAATTATAGAAAATAAACTTTTTTGGTTATAATTTAGAAATAAATTGATATTGAAAAATTAATCGCAACGGTTATCGTTATTATAGTGTACTGATTATCTGGCGGCTGCACAGTTATCGTAATTACGGTTACATAAATACACATGCGTACACGTGCACGTAGTTTTTTTATCGGGATTATTAAATTTATTCAATAATTAATTAAGAAATGTATTCAATAATAAAGTATATAATATGTAATATGTGTTAATTTATTAAAACCAAATCAAAATATGTAGTAAAATAAAATGTATAAATACGTAATTAATTTTTTTTTCCACTTCGCCTATAAGATTCATTCGGTTATAAGACTCACTTTGTACTGGTCCCAAAGTGATTCTTATAAGCGGCGTCCACTGTATTGAAATATCGGACTCGGTGTCATTGTGCATCGCTATGAGTAACCATGGAAATCGATCGATTTTCACAGTCGAGATCACGTGGACCATAGATACACATACCTCTGGATTTCATACGCGGTTGTTTCTATCTTTCGCACGTTTACCACGTTAAATACACCTCTCACGGCGCTCAAAATATTCCGTCCCATATTTTCTCATAATCCCTCCCCACGCCCTTACCCACAACACGGGCTATTTTCCGCACAGGACGGCCACGTTGCGGCTGGTCTGCGCCACAGCGGACTACGACCACGTGGCGGCGGCCGACGACGACGACGACGACGACGACGGTCGGGATCTACGCGTTCCGGACCAGAACGTGAGACCCGAAAAACGACGTGACGTCACCAAACTGTTGCGGCGTCGATGTCGGTGCGAGAACGGCTAAACGTCATCGTCGTGGTCGAGACCGTGATCGTCGTCGCGTCGTGTCTGATCGGAGCCGGCGGCGGCGGCGCCACGACGCCGTCCGTGCGACCCGTGGCGCGCACGCAGATCAAGTGGCTGATCAACACGGGCCACCTCGCGGGCCGATGGCCGCCCGCCGCCGCCGCCTCCGCCGCAGCCGGTACCAACGACGACGGTGACGGCGACGACGACGACAGCAGCAGCATCGACGGCGACATCGACGACGGCAAAAGCGACAACGGGCCCAACGGTACGTCGTCGCGTTGTCGACCGCCCGCCGCCGCGGCCGCCGTCGCGTCGCCCAACACCGTCAGCCGGTTGCAAATGATCCACGGCGGCGACACGGCCGTGCTGGTCATGCCCACCGGCGACGGCGCGCACAGGTGTTGCGCGGACGGCGTGACGCCACAGTTCTCGCTGGGCTCGGTGCGCCTGAACCACGGCCGCAACAATCTGTACCCGGTCATCCGGCCTTTTCCCGACAGGCGGGCGTTCGTGGACGCCGACGGCGACGGCGACGACGGCCCGCCGGAGCAAAGGTCGGCGGCGGACGGGGACGCCGCGCCGGCGGCGAACGCGACGACGGCCGACCGCGGTCGGTCGGAAACGGCACGGGGCGACGACCGCGACGCGGAGCCCGAGCAGCGCAGCCGCGGTGACCGCCGTCGGAAAATCTTCAACGCGGTGGACGCGTTTCTGGACGACCGCGGTCGCATACTCTGGGTCCTGGACACCGGGATCGCGGGCGTAGACGCGTGTCGCGGTAACAAGCCGCCCGTCGAGAAACGCTCCACCGACGACGAGGACGAAGACCCGCCGCCGAAATTTTTGGCCATAGACGTGCAAACCAATCAGGTAGGCTAACCTATGTAGTGATAATAATGTTATCATTTTAAAGAAATTTTAACGTTTTTTTAATCGGAATACCGAATCTACGACCAGAAATTATTTTTAAAAAAAACAAATAGGAAATGGACAATAACGGTAGTGGAGTTCACTATTTCAAATTTCGTATCATGCGTGTGATTGGACATGTGTCCATAACCGAAAAAACCAAAAAAAAAAAAAACTGTCAATTCAATAACGTTCCATGACGTTTTTGGTTTTTTTTTTTTTTTTAAGATACTCAGCGTTGTTAGCATGTCACGCGTGTGGAAACCCGGAGTGAGCTGTTTCCAGTACATCGTGGCCATATATCCAGACGCCGAAAAACACGAAGAAGGTCATAGCAATGTCAACGAGACCGTTTCCAAAGACACGAACTCTACGGGAACTTGTATGGACTGGCCACTAGTGGTGGTGGGCGATGCTGGTACCAACCATGTGCTGGTGTATTTACACAGTCAAGACAAATTTACCGAAATAATGTTGCCGGCGGATGACGAAAATTCATTTTATAATGACGATGACGGCAATAGTCTATACGGCAGTGACAATAAGGGAGATGCTTGTGGTGATGGCGAAACAAAAGAGACACCACTTCCACGCAAAAAATGGCCTACTCCACCGATCCGGGATATACTCTATGTGGTACCACTCTATCCTCATATGGGTCACTCGAGACTGTTGATCACTTATCACGGTTGTCAAGACGTGTTTAGTCTTCGGCTACATCCTTCTTCTGTGGATTTTTCATATTACGACGACGCTAACAATACTAGTACTAACGATACTGTCGTGACGCCTGCACCGCCGGCTCCTGTTACAGGCACGCTGACCATCCTCGGAAGGAAACCGTGCAGAATGGTCATACTCGGAACTGACCGTCGACGAACCGACTTTCATAGTGGTAATGATGAGGGATTTTCAGGCGGAGGAACTACCGTTTATTTCCGATTAGAAAACACTAACGATATATGGTCATGGAATACTGCCGACAAGAGAAAATTTAGCGGTGTATCGATATTATACATTGATGAACGAGATTTTCGATTGGTCAGGGTAGGTCGGACGTGTCGCGTTCCGGTTGCGGTATCGGCTGGGCCAGTTGTAGCGGCACCCGAAAACAACGATGATGACAACGACGATAGTAAACGATCGAATACCATTAAAAGCTCGATTAAAACGCAACAAGTCGTCCGGCAACTTATATGGATGCTGGAAACGAATTTCGTCGACCACTTTGCGGGTACAGCGGATATGATGGGAGCGAATGCTAAGTTGCAACCCATCGAAGAACCTTTGTACGACACTGGTTACAACGATGCAACGGTATCGGAATCTGGAGACCCAATGTATCGACCACCACCATTACTAGTACAGCCGGACATCGATGACCAGTTAAACGCGACCGTCAGCTCGCCAACTCGTTCCTTTAAACGTGAAAAAATAGTCGAATAACTTATTGATTGGATTTTTTGATAATTGATCTTGTTTTTTTATACATTACTTGCAATATATATAGTTCTGTATATTACTTAACACTGATAGATTGCATACATTATCCCCTCGACATTAATGCTTAACAATAAAGATGAAATCAAAGATTACAATCCTATGATGTGTGTTCAATGTAGCATTATGAGTCTACTAAATATTTTATAAAAATAAATGTTATAATTCAATTGTACATGAACAGAATGTTGTAACTCTATAGCGCACAGAACCGATTTCGATCAAAATGTAATTTTATATTGTGACGAGAAATATGGTCGAAATTTAGGAATACTCGAATGTAGCAGAAGTATCACTTTCAAAGAAAGAAAAAGGGAGGGACAATACGCCTGTTAAAACCAACCAAAATCAATGTATTGAGATATATATTATATATAATATATATATCACGCACTAATTCTATAATTACAAATAAGATAATTTTAATAATTGAAACATCACTCTGTTACTTGTCATATTATATTTTATCCATGTTCCTATTTTATTTTCGTAAAGATTAATTTGATGAATTAATTTTTATATACGTTTTAAAATTGAAATTACGGTTCAAACAATGTTTTTTATATTAAATATCAAATCATTTTTTGATATTATTTCATAATATTTGTAATTTTCGATTTTAAGCCCTGAAATTATATTAAAAGCTTTTTTTTTTTTTTTGTATAGTCTTAACAATATATTTACATTTGCATCATAGTATAGAATCAGACATTTTTTGGTGTGCTTTTAGTGTCTAAATACGGAAAAATAGATAGTTTGACTAATAAAGTTAAATTAACAAAGATTATTTTGTTATTATTCCAATGTTTAAATACTCTTCCATTATTACATTCATGAGTAGGGCTCAAAACTTTAGGCATTTGCATATTTCTTAGGAAGTTGCATGATTAAAATCTGATTCTATACAAATTCGTTTTATAATACATACAATCTAAATACAAAAACTTATATTGTTTACTTAAGCAAATTTAACTAAATTCATGTGATTTTGCATATTTAAAGATTTTAAACGTATTAGTACAAATTATATCTATAAATCGATGTGTATAAATATATAAATTTCAATAATTACAAAATTATTATTTAAATTTAATAACTTGAAAAATAAAGAGTCGCAGCGTACCGTTGCCTTGTCTATAATTTAAATTATACTTTATTGAATATTGATAATATAGTTTTGTTATAATCATCTTAGTCTTATTTATTATTTATTTAATAAGAGATTATCTTCACCAAGAGCTTTCACAGTTGTTAGCGTTGCAGGCCACCATGCTGTATCGGATTATTTTTTATTCTAATTATTCATATTTGAATTTTAACAAAACATGAAATTTATTAACAAAAATAATAATTATTATTTATATCTTATACTATAAAACGAGCAAGGAATTGTATGTACCTATTTCCAGTCATGCCATCTCGAAAACGGCTCTAACGATTTTTCTTATATTTCATATATAACGAGTTTTCGACCTCAGGAATCCAATGGAATTAGTCAAAATTTCAAGAAAATTTCATTTCTATGAGTTTTCATAAAAAATCTTTATACAGTAAAAGTATAGGAGAATTATTAGTTACGCCCACTTTCTTTAATACACACTTTCTAAGCGCATCTAATGAACAGCCGCTCTTTTATTTTAAAAAGCAGATAGAACCTAATTTATATATCAATTGAAAGAAATTTAGAGGCGTAACTAAATAAATTATTTAATATTTTTTTCGTATTCTTTTTATGAAATCGAAAATTGCCCGGCCACGATTTTTTTAAATTTAGGACTTTTCAAATTAAAAAAAATTGTTGTTTCTATTAAATATTTAAAAAGAGCAGATAATGCTAAACTTTTCCATTTAATATTTTAAAAAAGCAGATAATTTTTAATTTCTTTTTTTAGGGGTAGGTAAATCTGGGATCTGGGGCATTCTTTTTCGCAGCCCGAAAATACGTGCTTTCTGGCCACTGACAAGAAAAAATATTTTAAGTAAATAATTAGCTGTTAATTATTTAAATATTTTTAAGAATGTTAAAAACGAATCTTAAAAGTAAATGATTTTTATTTTTAAAAAGATTAAATTTTTACATAAATATAATCTACTTTCAGGCCCGGCTTAAGCGATTTTACACACGTAGGCAAACTTAAGTTTTGCCGCCCCTTACACATGTAAATACTATATCAAATATTTGTTCACATATAAACATTACTAAATTATAGTTAACTCTGAGTTTTCATTATATTTATTTGTATAAAGTTAATAATTTATTAGATTGATATACTCATAGACAAGTAAATCCCTACTTATATATAAAAAAAAAAACAGTTTAAAAATAGTTATTACAGTATAAAAGTTAATGAAAACATAATATAAATGTTAACATCGTACTAGAACTTGACTTTTCTTGCTTTTGAGTTAGCGAAAACAGATACAACTTCTCCCATGTCCATGTTATAGGCTAATTCTTTCTCAATTGAAATAATTGCGAGGCCCATTAAACGATCTTGTCACTTGCCCGATCATACTGACCAAATTTTATATTTTTATATTGATTTTTATTTTTCACTACACACGATTTGATATAAGTAAAGAATCTTTTATACAAAAATGTTAAATGCCGCCCCTGAAAAATGCCGCCCCAGGCGTGGGCCTATATCGCCTACCCCTTGAGCCGGACCTGTCTACTTTTAAGATTAAAAAAAAATTTATCCTTCAAAATAAAAATAATTTTTAAGAGATTTTAGTTTCGTTTAATTAGTCTAGACCATTGGTGCCCAACCCACGGCCCGCGGGCCACATATGGCCCGCGAAGGTATTCTATGTGGCCCGTTACGAATTTTCTAAAATAAAAACAATGAAAAAAAAGTAAAATAATTACAAAATTTTTTTTTTTATTAATTTATGAATTATTTAAAATAAATATTTCAAAAATACAATAATAATGATAATGATAAAACTAAAAATTATGTGAAAATGTTTTACACTTATTATTAATGTGAAATATAAGCATGTATTTCTTTAACTAAAAATGAAAAATATGGTAGAAATTTAAACTTTCCAATCCTCAAAGTTGATCAAACTAATGTGTACCTACGAAGTGTACCTCAATCCATAATCTTTTCAATAGGCAATAAAAGTTTTGAAAATAAGTATAATATGTAAAATTATTTTTGTACTTTTATACTTTGTGGCCCGCTTGAAAATAATTGTTTACCAAAGTGGCCCGCCGAAGAAAAAAGGTTGGGCATCATTGGTCTAGACAATAATTGTCTATTCAAAATTGTTTAGTTTTGTTTTAAACTTAGTAGGGTCAGATTCAACAAAATACATTCAAAGTAGCCTTAGTTTACTGTTTTTTATAATTAAAAAATTTTTCTAAAAATTGATAAAATACTATTTAAGTTTGATCGGAGATCGGCCTTCCTGGTACTATATATATATATTATATATATATACGGAATGTATTTTTAAGGTTTACACCTGTATAAATACATATTTATTTAAAAAATAATTGCATATTCGAGCATTTTTTTAGTACATTTGTATACACATCTTATTTCACTAATTTTTAACGCATAAAGTTCTGAGTCATATTAATGAGACTTCAATCAAAAAAAGAAAAAAAATATTCTTTTAAAATAAGTATTAATATTATTCATTGCGTTTGGCCACATTGAGCAATAACTTCAAGACCGTTTTCTAAAACCAAAGATTTATCATTAATTTCAAATGTAAAATAATATGTTCATCTAAACTGCTTTACACTTACTACAATTATTTTGAATCCTACCGAACATACTTCCACCACTTTTACCATACATACTCTTTTTTTATTTATTAGTATTAGGACGGACGATTAATAATGTAAACAAAAACTTTAATATAAGTAAAATATGTTGTTACAAAACAACCAATTAATTCAGTTTTAAACCTAATAAATATCGCAGAAATGACATCTTCAAAATGCTCTCGATTCTAGTAAAGTGTAGAGATTCTTATAGATCGACTTTTGTTAGATTTTATGGAAATATTTCATTATAGTATGCTGTAAAATAATTACAAAATTATCATGATCTTGCATTATTTTGTGGATGACAAACACACACTCGAACAACTGTAATTCATATAATATAACGTTAAAATCGACTATAATTATTTCGATATGAACGAAAAATCAATATAACTATATAGTATAGATTTCTGTTTTGACTGATTTGCACGTTATTTTTTTACGATGTATTCCATTTTGAACGAAATATATCGAACAAAATAGCCGATCCCTCGAGTTTCTGTGATACCTACTGCAGCAATAATGATAATAATATTAATTATTTATGCTATGAATAGGTACTTACAAATATTCATACGCATACGTTTGTGGTATGAGTTTCGAATGATGAATGTAGTTTTAATATTAATGAATCATTGTAACTCGACAGTTCGTCGGTTGAAATAATCCATTATGTGTGATCGTTGTTAATGTGTACAATATTAGTTTATTAATTAATAGTTGATAAATAGTATAAATTATTTAAATAAATAAATGAAATAATTAACAAATTGTATGTGACGATCTTTTTTTTCGTTTTTTTGGCGGCAGTCACAATTTCAATGGTCTGACGCCTCGTGTTTCTGCTGTCAGCTGCCACCGCCGTCGGTTTGCGAGGCAAGCAACCTGGTTTGAATGCTTACTGGTGAGATGTTCAGCTTGCAACTAGATCGCCTCCTTTCTTTTGTTATCATTGGCACCGTCAACAAATCATTGCCTTTTTCTGTCATCATGGCGGGAACACTACACATGATAATAATTTTTTTTAATTTTTTTCTTTAACAGAACAGGCTGAGGCCTAGAATATAGTGTCTAGTAACATATTTACACATACACACACACACACACACACACACACACACACACACACACACACACACACACACATATATATATAATTATTTTACGTAAAATTTTTCTTAACAAAATATACATAAATAATATAAAATAAGATAGAAGTGGAAAGGCAAACATTTCTCATTGGCAATGCGCATCATCTTAAATATTACGAGAATAATTGGTGGTGAAAAATCGTTTTATAGAAATCATAGTATAATCTAGATTCTAGAAGCTTGAAACTTTGAAATTAAGTTCACTTGGTTCACTTAACTCTTGGCGGAAATACGCCTATCAACTAGTGTCGACTGCCTAAGCTTCATTAATACTGATTCGTGATCATGTGGTCTGCGGACTGCGAACCATATGTAACAATGGTAGCAAAATTGAAGACTAACAATTAAAACGTCCACTGCACTCTTTCTATCAAGAGTCTACCAATTTCGGAGTATGTATCCCAAACAACCATAGAATATTCCAAAATAGATATAACAAGTGGCAAATACAATGTTTTTAGGGAAGGTATCAAGTTATATACCTTAAGACCCCTTTTTATAAAACTACAAGTCTTTAGAGCCTTGCAGCATGATTTTTCAAGGAGATCTTGGAAGCTAAGTTTTAATAATAATCTAATCAATTATTTTACTAATAATTTTATAACAACAAATACATTTTTGTTTATTTATTTATATAATAATTAAATTTTAATTCTTGAATTTTTATGAATGACATCATATTTTTGAATATTGTTATGATACATTAAACATGGTATTATCAAACAATTTGAATTTCAAACAGTTTCTCTATGAGACGTAATGAAAAACTACCCAAAAATTTCCATAAACCTAATTTTCAACGAAATTGATTTTAGTTATTTTGTGATATTGGCAGAAATACTTAATGGAAACCTGATAATATGTATGTTTTAAAATTATTTTTAAGATAAATATATAACTTTGAAAGTATTAGAAACTGGTCATTTTTATTTTATACAATTTTAAAATTGTTGATATTAAGACTTGCATATTTTATTACCGTATCATGTAGATATAATATGTAAATATTACTTATTGTTACTATATTATTTTACTTGTACTCCAAATATTTAAAGAAATATAGGTTAAGGTTTCCACTAAAAGCGTTTACATTTTTCAATTGAAATACAATGTCATATTTACGAAGTATCCAGCCGACTCTACTTCATTAACCTGCTTAGGATTGAGGATTTTATAATCTTCAGTCCAATTTAATTTGAAAATATTCAGTAAAACTTTTTGTAAAAACAATAGATGATAAGAAATATCTAAACAAATCCGGATATATTTCGCACCATAGGGTATTCTTCGTTTCTCGGATAAGATAATCGTGATAACTATATTGAATTTTAAAGAAACAATAAATAATTTCTTTAGTTCAACGATTCTGCGCAAAGTTTCAGTATAAAAATAACTATTAATATATTTTAATATTTTTAATATAATTATTGTCGGTAAAGTTTTTTTATCATACACAGTTAAAGTTTTTTTGTTGGATAAAAAAGATATTTTTTTTTTTACCGAAAGATTCAAAACAAGGTGTTCTATCTGTATCCAAAGGTTCCTAATTAATCGATGGTTCGTGAATTCTTTATACACCTTTATACTTTAAAAATTGATGAAAAACATTCCATAAAAAAGGTATTATAATTTATTTAAACGCTTATAAAAAAAAAAAAAAACCCGAGTAACGATTTTTGATATTTTTTCAGAATCGTTACTTAATTATGTGAGTGTGATCATGTTACATTTTCAGAACTTTACGTCAACTATGAAAAATATTATATGAGATAAACTGATAAAACAAAGTATTTTCATAGTTCTATTTTTAGCCTAAAAGTTGACAAATTTTTTTTTAAGTAGGTATTAATATACCATTAATATATGATAAAAATTTCAAGTTTCTAGCAAAATTAATTTCCGTGTTATTACTACATAACTAAAACCGATTTAGTGAAATTTTCGTTTTCGGCTAATTTTACCGTTTTTACCCTCAATTTTTCGACAGTAACCTAACCTGGAAAAATATGGAAAATAGAGAAAAATAACCTTTTAAAAGTACAATCTAGATCAAATTTTTGATCCCTAAAGTTAATAGCTGAAACTTTTGGAGAATTATTACTATCCGAAAAAGTGTTTACAGAAAAATTTTTAAAAATAATACATAAATGAACATCATTGTAAAACCATAAGGTTATTCGCTTCTCACAAAATCTAAAAATTAGAAGTACTAACCACATTTCTAATCATTATTAGCAAAAAAAAAACTTATAAGTCATTATTGAGAGTGAGAGGTTAAGTGGACAAATCATAATAGGTAGAGGAAAACATATAAAGAAAGAAATATGAATAGAGTGAAAGAGAGAGAAAGAGAGAGAAAGAGAGAGAGAGAGAGAGAGAGAGAGAGAGAGAGAGAGAGAGAGAGAGAGAGAGAGAGAGAGAGAGAGAGAGATAGAGAGATAGAGAGAGAGAGAGAAAGGTAAACTTAAGTCAAATGGTACATAATGTAAAAAATAAGATGTTTGACGAGATAAAAGTTGAAACACTTGTGATTTCATACGGATGTTTTTTTGTCCGCAAAAAACTCATCTCGTAGTTAATAAAAATTCGTGTTTCTGTATGAAGTACACTTAGACCAAAAAGTTGCTATGGTTACCATTGTTATAGTGTCGGCTTTATAAATTTTAACTCGATGTAGTTGATCCCTACAGAGGAATACAATATTTTTTTCAAGCATTTTAGTTAATACAACAATCAACAATTTTCTTGACATTTAGTGTGGACGAAAAATAGTGGTGATAAATGATAATATAATACACTTAACGCATTTACATCTAATATTATCAACCTTATAGATTCTGAATGAAACGAAGAATCTAATGGTTTTATGATGATGTGTATTTTTTTATTTTTTTTCTATTAATACTTTGGGTAGTAATAATACTCCAAAAGTTTCATTCAGTATCTTTATAGATTAGAAATTTCATCTGGTTGGCACTTTAAAGTAGTCGTTTTTCTTTATTCTCGATAGTTTTTCCAAGGGTATGAAAAAACTACCTAAAAGTTGAGTAAAAACTGTAAAATTCGATATAGACAAGATTCATATAAAATCTATTTTAAATATTTAGCCATAAATCCAAGTATAATTGTACTAGATACTTGAAATTTTTATCGAATATAAATATGACTCATGTTTAGACTTAACAAAAGTTTCTAAAATATTTCTCCATTTTCGGGCTATAAATAAAAAATTTTTGCACTTCGGAAAATATCGTTTTTAGGAAGTTTTTATCTAATACACTTTTAATTATTTGACATAAAATCTTAACTTTTATTGTTTTTAAACTAAACTTACCTAAATAAACGAGAATACATTTTTTGAATAAAATTGTAGTTATAGAATTTTCAGAACAATTTTGGTTACACTTATAACTTGTAAATCAACATCTGTTGGTTCATATTCAGTATGACAGTCTCATATACTACTAAATAAATCAACTATAGCTCTTAATTTAAGGGTCAGATTAATAATTGTAAGCTTTATAATATATTCTGTTTAAATTGTACTGTGAAAAATAAATGCTTACGGCTTGGGAAGGAAGAGGAATTTATTGCATGATGGTTATTCTTCTCAGCCACACAACGAGAACTACAACCGACCTAACATAGGAGTATAATCACACTGAAAAGAAAAGCTACGTAGGCTTTGCAGTAATTGCGGGTCGATTTACGTTGTGTAAGGTCACGAGTTCATATAATTTGCCGCGTACATATTTCCCCCCTCATTTAATATACTCAAAACTTACCCACCTAATAAAACTCATAAACTATTACACATAGGATGTGTCAAGTAATATTAATTATAATTTAAAAAAATAGTAATAATAATTAATGCTTTGATTAATTGTAAAAAATACTGCATTACGCAGATTAAGCACGATCAAAGGGCGTATTCTACCAACTACCTTTGTATGTTATAATATTATAGGTACTTAATATTATTTTTTTTTAAATTTTTTTGTTTTATTTAAAAGAATATTTACAATTTTATTTGTTTACATAAATAATACAATAAGTAAATTTGATGAAGGTGGTATTGACATGAAAGCTTGAATGAAGGGAGTATCCACTGACACCATCTCAGAATATTATAGTACTTAATATTTATAAAATTCATTAAAAAAATGAATTTTTGGGAATAACGTAGTGTTTTTTTTATTTATTCAAACATTTTCATATTTTTTGTTGACACTTGAGGACTTTACCTTCTACTTGTCTCACTCGACTATCTCCAGGCTCCATAACATTTTATCTTCGAGTTTCTTTTACTCTTATTATTTTAAAGAGATTTTATAAATTTTTAGAGCCTTTACCTTTATACTTTTATTAAACATTGTGTCATATATTAATCGTAAAATTTAAAGACATAGCAGTGACGTAAGATTTTACGTATTGTTCTGGTATAATTTTACGATACCACATTATCTCTGTCTAAAATTCGCTTCTTAATTAAAATATATAATGATTTATATTTCATAATTGAATTTAATTTAATATCTAATTCTTTATTTTCTATTATTATTTATATTTTAATCTTAACATTTTTAATTATTGTGTATTATGGACTAGCTTTTCTCAATTTATTGGTCGCAAATAATTTCAAGTGGGTTTCGAACGAATGAAAGACCAATTAAATTTTTTTTTTTTTTAATTTCTTACCTAAATATATGTATGTATAATATGCGTATATTCTTTGATTACTTTTTTTATTTAATTTAAAAATACAAAAAAATAATTCATTTTTAATGATTAATCATATGTAAGTACTTACAGTTATTAAAAATAAAAATTATTTTGAAATGAAAGGTATCTACTTAAATATTTTGGCAAGTTATTTACAGTTAAATATGAGTATGTAATTACCTACGTGAAAATTAATTGAAAGAATCAATTAGTTTTAATTATGATAATTGGATATGTTCAGAGGTTGTTGGGGTCATGTCCTACATGGTTTGATTCGAACTTTATTTTAAAAAGTCATTAAAAAATTTTGGTAAATACCTAGGGATGTACGTAGGGCGTAATTCGTTTGGGCGAATCACCAGAGTTAAACCTAAATATAGTACACATAATTTTAACGAAAAAATAAATTGATCATTTGGACAAGAATCAATTGATAATTTCAAGCAAATTTAATAGTGATAATTATGATGGTTTTTGATCAATTTTTTAACATTTAGGTTTCCATCGAAAATCGTATTTACATAATTAAAGAACTGTATGAAATATGTAAAATATTAATATCATGACCTATTGAAAAAACTATATATTTATATACGGGCTGTGTTAAAAAGTCAACCATTTAATAGAACAATGTATATTTGATGTTCTTATAATTAATAATAAAAAAGAATTGTCCAAACTATATACCTGAAAATGTAAATATTCAATCAATCAATATGTCGTTATAGGAATTTCACTCAAATGAAAACCACCAAAAATAAAAAACACAGACATTTAGAACTGCAGTTATGGACCATAAAATTTAAATTATGAGCTAAAAGTTGTTTTCCAGTTGTATTTATTTATTTATGTAAGAACATTTTATATAACAATTTTTAGATTATTTGAGATCATTTAATTTAAGTTTTTTAAATCATACAATTCTTAGCCTTAATTATCACGATCTTATGTATTCATGATACAGTAAAAGTGTTTGAGGAGTGATATATTTACCAACAGCCTACTTTATAATATAGTAATAATAAAATTAAAACAGGTAGTGATATAATTAAAATACTATCCAAATATTAACAAACAAACATAAACATGATGTATACGGTGAGTTCAAGTGAATTTCAATCAAAATAGTAATTTAATAAATTAAGTCCATACGTTCTCTATAAATACATTGTGTGCGAAAAGTAGCTCACTATGTACTTTTTTGAAGGTAAAATTAAATTAGGTACATACAATATTTCTGAAGAAGTAAGATAGTGAGTGATAGATAAATATTGCTTATAAAATGTACAGTGGTCTTTTAAAAAGTAAGAAACCAAGAGAAAAAAATTCAAGTTATAAATAGTTTCAATACAATATTGTTCCCCGCGACACCGACGATTTTTGAGTTTTATAACTTGCATAATTTCCGAAATTGTTGAAAAATTATTTTGTGTTTAAACAATTTTCAAACATTTCAAATAAAATAATATTTATTTCAAAAGTTTAAACTTACATGGCTGGTATGGTTGAAGCATTCATAGCTTTGATAAGCTCCTGCTCCCAATCATGCTCTTTGCGTTCCATTTCTCGTCTTTCTAGCTCCTTCTCGCGATTGTAGCATTTGAAATTCTGAAGTTGTCTATTAAGCTCGGTATCCTAAACAAATCGAAAACATGAGATTCGTATGAAGTCGTAAATAGCTGCATGAACATAAGTTCACTCATTACTTCGATTGTCATAGAAGTTCTCAGAGATCTTTGCTTAGCTAATCGTCTAGGTTTTCGATGTAATGGGTTGGGTTCAACGATCATCTCTTCAAGTTCAAAAGTTGGATCACAATTCAATCTATCTTTCTAAATAAATCATAAACAAATAATTATAATTTTTTAACTATAAGATGATACAGTATTAGTAAATTTTATGTGTATAATACTCAAAATATTTAATACACTTCTAACGGGTTAATATTCATTTTAATTTAAAATAGTTTTATATTATTGTATTTAAATATGAAAAAGGAAAATATAAATTTAATGACCATGAAAATGTTTTTGTATACATTTTTACAATATGAATCTCATATTTTTTTATTCCTTAATTATATTTCTATCGTACTTCAATTTTCGTTATTATTTTATTATCATAACTAAAATTACATCTAATTAGTTTTTTTAAGTTCTTACTATTTTTACAAAAAAAACTCTGTATAATATAAATTTAAAGTCATGAGCATAAAATTTAGTTTCTACTTCTTATGCTTTGCTTATTGTTTTTAAATGTAATTTAAATTGAACAACTAAGATTGAAAATAATTTTATTAAATACAGACGCTTAAACTGAGTTGATGCTTTAACAAATTACATTTTTTCGTATCTACAACTCATATGAAAATAAAGTTATTTTTTCTGAAATTTCAAAATAATAGTAAAATTCTAGTAAAAGATTTTTATAATATTTTTTCTCAAAATCAATGGACTTTATTGGTTTTTCACTAATATTTTTATTTCATAAAATCTTTATGGATCTTTATGGAAAGTTGAATCAAGTTTGTTCTTTAAAATGAGTCATTTTCTTATCTTCCAGTAGTGAATTTTCCATAGCGTATGGAAAAAGTAACTGAAAAGTTGTGCAAAAAATTAAAATTGCTCATTACCCATTTTCAAAGCTATCGATTTTAATTGTATTGATTTAACTTCTAATATAATTAATTTAGAAACTAAAAACGTTAGCCTATAAAGAACAAAAAATTTAAAAAATTTTAAAAACACTCTAGGAATAATAGTATTCTCATACCTATTTAAAAATATTAGGCTGGAGATTAATAGTTATTAATTTTTGGAATTAAATTGGTAGTTTTTTGTGTAATGTATTCAAAACGTGATAAGTATATTGCAATATAGTAGGCTTATTAATTTATACTCATATTAATATTTTAAATTGTTTGAAAAAATCTGTTGTGTGTATATGCAATATGCATGGTGTCATACCAAAAGTTATATAATATACATGTTATATATATATATATGTATATATGTAATCTGCATGCATCTTTAGCACTTATATATTTTTGTATTTTATAAAGTTTTTTCTCTGGGACACTATTCGTTGTCATAGCTACAGAATATCAATTATTTAAAACAAATGTGAATATCGAGAGATCCTGCAGTATTTAGTTCGTAGAAGTTCAATTCCAATTCCCTGTGGAGGTTGTTGGCGTGAAGCCCCATAGTATACATACATACTTATATATATATGAAATGACCCTATATATACATATTTAATAGTATAAATAAATTATATCCATCAAATTAGTTTTAAAACTTTTTTTCACAGCATATTCCATTATTTATTTGAGTATTCAAGTCCACATAGACAGAATTGATAAAAACTATAACAGTACGTTACATAGTATAACGCGTACTTGCGCCTCACGAAAACCCTAACACCGCATTATCTTAAGCGTTGTATCTGTTTTTTTTTTTTTGACACGTCCTCTTTATAAAATATCTATGCAATATGCACTTGGTACTACTAAATAATACAATATACAGTTGAAGACATTTCCCTTGGTATTAATACCAATTTAAAACAAGAAATAATATAGATGAAAAAAACCATGCACATGGATTTTTCTAACTTTTCCTACATTCGAAAGTGATTGGTAAAAATGTTTAAAATATTTCTAACACTTTCATTAAAATAAAAGAATCGAACACCTAGGATTATTTTACAGTCAAAATAAAAAATTCAATAGAAAATTCAGAACTTTTATGATCGAGATACATAAATCGTATACAATGATAATATTAAAAATTAAGTACAACACAAAGTGACTATAGTAACATGTCACTACGCAATAACTATTGTTCTAATGGATGACACATTGATTTTTTATAAAACGCAATTTTATTTTCACAATACACAGCATTGTCTCGCCTAGTAGGTCCTACAGAATAATTATTTTTCTAATCAATTTTTCGAAATTTTTTTTATACCTACCACTCAAAACAGTATTTAAAGTACATTTAAAAAAAAAATGTTTATTGTTTTTTAATCAGTTTAGGTGTTTTAAATTGCAATCACTATTGTTTATTAGTTTTAACATAATAAGCGATTTAAATTGAAAAAAAATCTAATTTATAAATTATAAAAAGTAAGATTGGTGAACGTGTATATCATTTATTTTATTTGGTTATAAGATTAATAAGAAGTTATAATATCGAATGTTAATAACAGCTAAAACTTTAAAATGATACTGTTTCATGGAAAAATATGGTTGTCTCTTTTGTTTCTTTAATACTTTTTCAATTGACACCTTTTAGTAGAAATTGTAATACTTCGCAAGTATACGATAGCTATAATGTAATTTTTTTTTTTTAAATAATATTTTTTTGTCTGGATTTAGTGATGTTATATTAAAATCAGGTTATTGGAGTTTCTTTTGAGTCAAGCAAATTGTATTATAGTTATAATAACAATAATAATAAAACATTTGCAATATTCAATTAAATACTTAATAAAGAATATGGAAATTAAATTGTAACGTGTATTGTATTTCATATTACGTAGTAATTATTTTAGTAATAAATTAATGACAAAAATAACAATATCGTCATCAAATAATTGAAAATAGTGATTAAAAACATATTAATTATAATGATATATATATATATATATATATATATATATATATATATATATATATATATATATATATATATAATACATTTTCTTACCGGTGGCGTGAATGGTGGTCTGATTTGCTTTTCTAAAATCATTCCAAAATTATATCGACTTATACATGGTATAGATTTTAATTTCTTTACTGTGGTGATTCTTTCTTCTGGATTAATACATAGCAACTATAATATAAAAGAAAAAGTTTGTCATTACAATTTGATATTTTCGTATATGATATGCATCTAAAATAATTATGTATCTTACGGCAAATATCAGCATTTTTTAAATTGTATTCGTCATTTTGATTATAAGACCTGAACTATTAAACAAGTTAATTTATTTGAAGAGCTGGCTACATTTATTTTTCCATAATAATCAGTTCAAACATTTTTTTAAGTTGAACTTTTAATGGTAGACCTTGTTTGCTTGGGGATAAATTTACTGGTGAGAGACACATGATCATCATGAAAAACCGTTATGGAAGCAAATTTTACAGAGTACAATCTCAGCAAAATAAATTCATTACATATATTTTAGATTACTTCGCTAATTGATAAAATACAGTTATTAAAAATTAAGATATAGACACACACACCGACACACACACACACACAAACACACACACACACACACACACACACACACACACACACACACACACACACACACACACACACACACACACACACACACACACACACATAACCTATTATAATTTATTTATTGAATTTATTTTATTCAAGACATGCCTTTTATATGCCTTAATGCCTTAATGTCTTAAGTCTTTAAAGACGGCAAAATGAATTATTTTCTCCAATATTTCAATAAATATGAATTATCCCGTTATTACATCAACATTAGTTTTACTCAAAGACTTCAAAAAGTGCACAAAGAATGTCTTATAGAATTTCAAACTCTCTAAAATCTAGACTAGTTGGTAGAAACATTGTTTACTGAACTTCGCACAGGATCATTTTTTAAAAACCAATGATTTTCTATTGGTTTCAAATTAATAATTTTATCATAGAACATAAGTACCGTGTTCAGTTGAATAAATCGTAAAAATTATCCGTCTAAGGAGCTTTACACCCTCCATCATTCTCTTACCGGCTTCTTTAACTTATATTATTTATGCAACAGTCTACGCAACATAGTGTACGAGAAGAATAATTTTGACAGCGGCAGAAAACTTCTGTATAGGAAAACAATGAGGGAGTGAAAAAGTTCTCAAGTAAAAGTTAAACAGTCAGGTGTCTTTTTTTGGAAACGCTTTTGAAAGAAACAAATCTACATTCAGCATAGTTGGTTTGGAGAATAGTAGTGAATGTATTTGCATTATTGTCATTTTAAATGTGTTATTTGTTGCGTGAAATCTACTTTAATAGTATTATATTTATCGTATTTTACCATATTTGGCACGCATTCTGAAATTTCCTATTAATTTTGACGAGTGTAATCAACTTTGTGTGTATAGTAATGGATTTTATCTAAAAGTGATAGAAGCCTTTGGTGACAACTAACAACGATCAGTCATCATTCTTCCTCACAGACATAAATCTTATTAGGTTTGTGCCGTCCCACTTTTGGCACAAATATTGGAAATGTACCTGCCAATACTATTTTCCTACACGACTACACATGACTCAATCGACAACATTGTAATGTATTTGTTGTTTATGTCATAAAAAAAAAAAAGAGTTTATAAGTAGGAAAGTGCGGTTCAAACGACATAAGCTGTATTAGAAGAAATGAATATCAATAGTATATTTTGTATGCTGAGATAAAATACAATAAATGGACATGTGAGAAATTTTTGTAAAATAAGCAATACCTATACAACGTCTTACCCATTTAATATATTATCATTTATTAAAATGATTTACATTAAATACGATAAATAGATATATTTATGGAAAATTCACAATCAAATTAATTTGTTTTTAATATTCAATCATTGGAGGTAAAAATTAATGTTTATTATTCCATTTTATTTTTACATTTCACGTCTAGTTAACGACAGTTGAGATTAGTAATACAATTTTATTTGAAAAATTCATGAGTAATAATGATATATACTTAGTCATGTAAGGTGTGAAATAGGTTATATTTTAAATGATGATGTTTCAAGAAAGCAAAGTTTCACTAATATATAATAAATTCAAAGCAATTCCGTAATAAATAAAATGACTATAGGTCTTTTAAACTTAATATTTAATTAAACAGAAATTTATATTTTTAAAGTTTAAAGTGACTTTAATTTCAATGAACCAATTATAATAAATCATAAACATAATATGTTTTATTTGCAATTTTTTTACTTCAACTGTCGCAGGTAAAATAAATTGAATTAGGTATTTAAGTAAATCTTTAATATCTATCTAATTTAAATTATTGTAAGACATTCTGTAGTAGCGATATTTATCTTATTACTCCTTACTCGTTGAAATAATACACTCAGTTGTTCTGAACATTTCGGTGGTATTGACGTGGATGACGTTGAGTTCATCATCATGGATCGAACTTCTCGTGGTGTCGTGCCCGAGTGAATGTCGTATGGCCGACACCGTGACATTACTTCGTAAAGTGTAACACCCAGTGACCACCAATCTACAGGATACGAATAACCAGCGCATTCTCCCAATGAACACAAATACACTTCTGGTGCTATTAATTAATAAATTGTTGGTGAGTAATTGTTAAATTGTAAATTTATAATTTATAATACAAATATAATTGAGTGCTATCTCCGGTTTAGACGGCATTCATCAAAATTGATTATTCATTTATCATCACTATTTGTTATGGTATTTAATTTAATACATTCATTATAAGAATTATTATTTATTCTTTTGTAATCAAATCTATGAATTATGTATATATATTTTTATAAAAAAGAAAAACAATTGTGTTCACAAAACAGTGACCAATCAGGAATAGAATAATAATTATAATAATGTGTTATAAATACTAAATTAATGTAATCATCTCAAATTTTATATATTTTGTAAAGAAAATAATTTGTTTACTTTAATTTTTACAATTATTAACTAAAAATCAGAATGGTTTGGATAAAAATCCTATTCGTATTTTCGTTTTTCAGATATTCTATTGTTTAATATGTATTCTTGTAGTGTATGACTGAAAATGTTTATAACAACTTTCATAGAAAAAATAATTGTTGCATTAGTATAAATCATTTAATATTATATTTGCATTATTTTTTTTTTTTTTTACTATAAATGAAGTAAAATATATATAATTCACATAGCTACATTGGAGTTTATACACATCACACATGTATATTTTCGAATATAATTCAGTTCTTATATACTATACAGTTGAAAAAATAATACGATTTTAAATCATACAATACATGTTCATTATATACGAATAAATATCAATGAGATATTCAATCAAAAAATGTTAATTTTTTTCAAAGATTAAATACTTCTGTAATCAGAAAAAAATTGTTTATAATATTTATAAAATAAATTAAATTAAAAATATTTCGAAAAATTTTAATTCAGTTTAAGATTTATCTATGCAGTATAATATCCACTTAATGTAATTGTAATCTGTATTAACTTGTATTACTTAATATCTATTCGCCGAAGCCATATGCAATAAAAAAAAATATACCCACTTTACAACGAATGTATTTTTTTAAAGTAAAGAAAATGAACTCTACACTTTTAGGTTGTAAAATAAAAAGTCCAAGTTCTTTTGTAATTTTAATTTGAACCAATTACTTGATAATTAATTTAAACTTATACTCCGATTACAGTTATTAACTATAATAATTATTATATACATTATTCATTTACACACATACATTTTTTTATTCATTTTTATTGCTTAAATTATCGCATACGTGCATTTCTAAAAACTTAACATTATATGATAAATAATTAATCTACATTATACATTTCGTTATATTTTTTATGGATAGTGAATGTATAAAAACATAATTTATGAGTTATGACCAACATTCAAAAAACGTTTTTATACCTATGTATGGTTTGGTGCCAGACAATGATGATGCTAATTTTTTATCGTGGAGTGTAGCTGCTATGTTAAAGTCGGTAATATGTGCATGACCTATAAAATAAAATAAAATAACATGTTATATGAATCAAATGATCTAACAATTTTCTGTGTGCCGTGGTAAATTTGTATAATATTGTATATATATATATATATATTAGACATAATATTTCATTGAATTCAAAATATTTAATCAAGTATCATTTTGTGTAATATAGCCAATATAGGTATAGCGTTGCTATTTAACTTACATAAATAATCGGAGTTTTCGTAATATTTTGACAAAAAAGCTTCAAAAATATATTTAGTTTATTGAATGACCTTGACTATACCAAATATGATACAGTTTTTAATACTTCAATAATAAACATGATAAAAAGAAACATTACCAATGTATTTATAATGCATGTCTAATAATTATTGAATCAAATCAATGCATTTTCAAATTGCTTAAACGATTTGTGTATTCATAAATGATAAAATTGAAAATTATTATTATCATTGAATTTGTTGAATATAAATATCTTAATTCAAATTATGACCCAATATAACGAACACAAAATGTTATGTTATGGAAAATCAAATAGTGATTATTAATTTCAAACAGTTGTATAAGTTGTATTAATATTAAATATTCAATTGTTTCTTTATTTGTTTAAATATAACTATTTATAATAACAATAATAAAGATGTCGAAGTAGAAATGAGAGTATTAATATAAATTGATCTTATTTTTGTAAATAAAATTTGAAAAGGACATTAGTTATTTTATTTATAACCAAATGCATACTAAAAAATAATTTGAAAAGTAAAATATAATTATACTAAATGTATAACTAACTAAAATATGAATAATAGTTAATTCATCGGTCATATTTAATGTCTTTGATAAAGTAAGTATATATTAAGTCATTAAGAATAAAAGCAAGTTTGATGTGTAGTTTGAAATGTAACTGAAAATCAAGAAAATGTAAACATAAGATAAACATAAACATTTAATATTAGCTTATGCTACTTTTATTTGACTTGAGTAAAGTGAGATTTTATTTTTTATAAAAAACGATATTATTCGAAAATCAAGTAATTTTATCTTACCTTCTTCGTCCAACAGAATATTCTCTGGTTTAATATCCCTGCACATACATAAAAACAAAGAGTGTGAAATAAAAAAAAAGCTGTGTTTTAATATTCATAGACAAAAATAAATAAAAGGCCGGTATTAAACTGAATATAAAACCATTGAGAACAATATAATTGTATATTTATTTAGAAATGAATTAATAAAATTAATCATGTCTATAAATACTAAATAATATTATTTTTCAATTTATGCATTCATTCCATTTACTTACAAACAAAAATGAGCAATCAACGAGTAAAACATACGTTCTATGTTACATAGTACATATTTACGAAATTTGTTTTTTAAACAATTAAGAAAAGAAATGGCAAATTAGAATCATTAAAAATAATATTATGGTTATCATTTATTTACTAAATCCCTTAAAATTTCATTAAATTTAATAGTCCTTATTTTTTATTACTTTTACAAAAAAAAAAAAAAAACGACCATCATAACTCAAAAGTTTGACTCGCGGTTTTTTTTCGTTTTTGGGAGGAGGGAGGGTAGGTACTGGCCACTCGTCACGGAGGCGGTGGCGTCGGCGTCTCGCAAATGCACAATCAATCATCGGTGGCGGTGGCGCACGTACGGGGTCCGGAGGGACGACGGTATATATAAATACGCGGCTACAGTGGCACCCAGGCAAAGGCGGGGTAGTAGTCGACGGCAAAGGCGACTCTCCGGCACGCCGCGTCTGGACCCACGGCGGTAATAATTATTATCGCCCACCACCGCCGCCGCCGCCGCCATCGTCGTGAAGTGTATTAACAAAAGATGATGTGTGGAGAGAGGTGCCTCACTGCCATCACGAGAGTTCAACGGCGCGCGCGCGCGATACGTCCTAAACGGTATTGAGTGTACGGAATCGTACGCACCCCCTCACATTCACACGTGTGTGTGTGTGTGTGTGTGTGTGTGTGTGTGTGTATATATATATATATATATATATATATATATATATATATATATATATATATATATATATATTTATATATGTTCTCATGATGTATTGCGAACGATATAATACGTGCCGGTTGTACGTAATATTAAGTACAAACACGGGCGAATCGTACGCGCGCGCGTGTGTGAGTGTGTGTGTGTCTGTGTGTGTGTGTGTGTGTGTGTGTGTGCGAGTATGTATAAGTGCGTGTGTGATTATCGTCAAGCGTTGTATTTACACACGTACGGCGCCGTGACGTAGAATTTCGGGTTTACGGCCGCGGAGGAGAAACAAACGGTACGGCCACAATGCTAGAGACAGAGGCGGTTTGATCATGTATTTTGTGGTTCACTGAACCACCAAAAAGTTTGGGGTGGGTGTCATTTTAAATTGTAATATATGGGTACTTGATCTTGGTAACCGATGGTAATTTAAAAATAGTATTTGATATCCAAGTCATAGTTATCAACAAATAGATACAACCACTAAATCGCACTATTATATCAAATCATTGATATTTTTAAGCAAATTTTATTATAATTAATAAGCATCAAAAAAATAATAAAAATTAGGTAAGTTTTTGTAGTATGACTTTTTGGTAGGTAGGTGGGTGGGTGGTATTATCTATTTTTGAACCACCAACTGAAAAATGTCAAACCGCCTCTGGCTAGAGATGATTTCTCGCGCGTGTTCCTCTCGTTTTCAACCCTCGCGGCTTATGCAGCGTTATGCACGCGTATCGCACGAATCGGATTTTTTCCCCATGCAAAATCGTTTAAAACTTTAATCTAACTACGTTTCTGTGAAAAAAAAAATACGTTTTTAACGACTTTTCAATCGGTGACTGTTATGCGTGTTTGTGTGCGACTACTGACTATAGCGCGTATTAAACGCTTACCTGTGAACTATGCGCTCGCTTTGAAGATATTCTAACGCAGACCCAATTTCACACGCGAACAACTTGATTGAGTTCTCGTTAAATTTGACTTCTTGGCCCAAATGGTATCTTAGATCACCTCCTAATAATAAATCTGATACCATAAATAGGTCTTCTTCGTCTGAAAAAATTATTATTTTTATTAAATATATTTAGTTTTTCTCAGGCGTACCTATGGGTTCAACGCAAGTAATAATAATAAAACAATTATTTTCCCCTTTTATCTAATTGGTACTATACGAATAATATCAAAAATATTAGGCATATTATGTAATATGTGTGTGTTTATATGCACCTATGTAACAATAACTAATTCCACTTGATTGAAATTAATATGAGTTACATAATAATAATTTTACAGTATTGGTCGACATAAATTATTCAAATAACGTCGATACAGACCCCAAGAGTATTATGTAAAATACATTTTAACTAAATTTTAGTTTAAAGTAACATTCCTCATAATGTATACATCAAAATGTTTAAAAAGAATACATAAAAAAAAACTCACACAATACATTTAAAACAATTATTGATCTAAAACGTGACTATATAAATGTTTATCCAACTACACCAATTCTACGAACAAAACATATTGTGAAACCTATACATTTGTTGCTTTACTCATAATGTGTAGAATATGATCTGTATACACTGCTTTTATTTTAGATTTAACGGTACCATTATGTATTATAAAAAAAAAAAACAAAAAACAAAAACGTAGCACCTAGACCACTCTTTATTTTAGATTAATTTATATTTTTCTGGACAACATTATTATATACGTTTAAAATAAAACATATCGAATAAATTACACTACGGTGATTATAAAATTTGATTATTTCGATTTTGTTTAATGAAATATGTAGCAATATATCGTGATAAATATAGTAATCGAGAAATAGTAACATTTAAATAGTATTACACAGTTATTATAGTGCAATATGCTAATATAATGCAAAATAATTAACACTTTTCACTGGATCCAATATTTGATAATTGTAAATTAAAATTGAATAATCTAAAAACATACATTTGAATTCATGTTATTTTAAAATAATCAATCTAATGCAAATACTACAGTTAAAATTTAAGGTCAAACAAAAAATTAAATCCTATTGATATTATAATTTAAATAAATTACAGGAAGGTTTTTTCAAAATTTTTCACTAAAATCTATTTACAATAATTAAATATAATATGATATAGAAAAAATTATTGAGTTAATATTTATTTGATACCAGAAATATAATACATTTATTGATTTAACAACTAAACAATAAATTATATAATTACTTTTTAATAACTCCACAAAACCTTTATAAGTATTTTATCGGCTTTCATTATTTGATTTTTTTTTTTTAGTTATTTTAAGGGTTTTGATTGGTTTTATACATTTTTAGCGTTAAAATGATAACCAATCACTTTTTATAAGCACCCCGGTGTGATTATATTAGTTAGGCTGACATTGAGTTTAAAATGAATATACCATATTTAATTTTTTGTTTTTTTTATAGGTTACTCAGCATAAAATTATACTTCCAAAAATAAAAATATTTTAACACAAATTACAAATCAATAAGTAAATAATATTTGGTTTTATGATCTACATATAGGTTCATTTTTTTATCGTAATCGCTTCATTTTTAACAGCATATAAAGCATAATTTTAATTTTTCACGTACAATTTCAATTTAAACACAATACATATTTTTACCCTCGTGTTTTTTAAGTTTTGAAGTTCTCTATAAAATAGACCACTACCTACTGACAATTTAATTTTTGAAAATTATTTTTCCTCAATTTGTAATATTTGATCAATAATTTAAAGTATGTATACACTAAATATTTAAAATAGAGGAGTAGTGGAAATAATATATGGTGGAGGTTACCACAATTTTATTAAACTAAACGTTAATTGATAAGATACAATAGTTTAAATTAATAGCCAAATAAAAAATACTAAAGTTTTCCAAAAAAATTTTTTAATAATTGATAGTAGTAAGTTGATTATAGTTTAAGAAAGTTTTAGCTAAAAATTATTAGAAAAATTAAATAAATCTCGTTTTCAACAATGTTTTATTTAATAACTTAATATACATTTGGTATTGAAATATATAAGTTCTCTTATTTTTAAGTATTTTTTTTATCTTGAAATCTAAATCTAAAGTTTTAATAAATAAAATAAAATTTACGAAATAATTCACAATTATATACCTTGAAAAGAAAACCATAGGTTCACCAAGAATGGATGTTCAAGCGTTGTTAATATTTCCATTTCTCTTAATACATTCTTTAAGGCATCCCTTTCAATGCAACGACTTTTCTGCATGTACTTCATCGCGTACATCTGTCGTGAGTCTTTTTTTTCTACTATGCACACCTAAAAATAAATAAATTATGATAAATATACTAGGAAAATAAAATTTTAATTGTAACACAATTCATTTAAAAATGAAAAGTCAGTAACGTAGTGGTGCAGGTGAAATCCCAGCCATCATCGCTCCGCTCAGTAGATAATATTTTAGAAAAGGATGAATAACCTAAGACAGCTAATTATTCAGTTAAATTATTACCTCATCAATAGTCCTGCACTTGATATGTGTCGCTTTAAAAATCTAAATTAATACAAAATCTCACTAATTTTTTGTACACAACAACCAAATAAGTTATTTAATATTTTGAAATAAACTTCGTGTCTTTGTAGTCACACCTCACCAAATTAATTGAAGTCGTGTAGTAGCGCATTCTAAATTCTAACGAACAAATTAATGGACTGTAATTTATTATCTTGTATACCAATTGGTATCTATTTCGATAGTGAGTAATACATTTATAATGGTAATTAAAATTACAAACCAAATGTCTTCATAAAAATGAATAATTAGATCCTCTAAATATCCATATGAATGGCAAATTGGATCGAGGTCGTCAAGTTCAAACAATATTATGGAATAAATTCATCTTCTATATTATTTGAAAAATAAATGCAATATCTCAAAATATCTCTATCTTTATTTTTTATAGATTTTAAACCTTTGTTAAACAACACGGACAATTTTGAGTAAAATATTTGTTTTAACAAAAGAAGAGTTGACGCACTCAGAACGTATAAATAAGTACATACAATGTTTGACTTGTTAAAAATATATGGTTACACTAGATCTTACTGCATTCTGCAACAAAAATCCCAAGTGTGGAGATACACTTTTGCGAAAAACTCTGCAGAAATAACCAGCACAAATAGTTAGCTAGGTACAAGTGGTAAAAGTTTGTTTTTTGCACTTCTGATATAAAACCCTTGAGTAGGTCACTTTGGCGGATATGCTATAATTGTATTCACTACTTTATTTAGGTTGGCGAGGAAGTTCATGATTAATATTTCAGTACATTAAGGTCAATTCATCGTTATTTTATTGGATGCAAATAATTAATCATTGCTTTGAAATAAAAAAGTAGGTTATGATAAACCATAATCACGTTTCGAGAACTTAACTAAGGCCGTAACTGATTTACTTTATTTTTAGGTAGGGGTTTTCAAAATATGTATTGTAATTTTAGTAAAACTAAATTTAAGCCTTGGGATTTGGTTAAAATGTATTATATTTTTAATAAATACAAGTAAATCGATGGTTCCCAATAAGGATGCTGCCGCCCTTTGTGGGAATCTTTAATTATGGAGGTGCTAAGCCAAGGTGGTATTCTTCCATGATTTCCGTTTAAATTTTGTACAACTTATAAAACAAAATAAGTAACTGCGTACAAAAAAAAATTATTTCAAATACCAAATGAAATATACAGAATTATGTGAGGAAGTATAATTTTTTGTATGCATTGCAATAACAGCAAAAAATTAATAAATATAGTTACTATTTTTTTACCGTATAGATTCCGATTAACTTCATTTATACTTATAAAATTTGAGTTTTAAGTAGATATTTACATTTAAAAGTATAAATTATCTATAGGGTTTGATCCAATATTAGATGCTGAACAAAGCGAAGGATCTATTGGTTTTACAATATTTTTAATTTATTTTTAATATTATTATTATTTTTTTGTAAACACTCTTTGGTACGCTTAACTATGTCCAAAAATGTCACCCAGAAATTCTATAGATAGGAAATCTCATATGGATGGTACTTTAAGGATCCATTTGTCTCTATTCTTGATATTTTTTTCAGGCATGAGAAAAGACTGCCGAAAACCCGAGTAAAAACGATAAACTTTATCGTACCTGACACTTTCACTAAATTGATTTTAGTTATTTGACATATTTCACGAAGTAATATTGCTAAAAATTTGAAATTTTCACAACATATTAATAGTAAGTTGCTATAAACTTAGGAAAGTTTTAAAAAAATATGACACATTTTGGGTTGAAAACAAAACTTTGAAAATACCTTGTTTTTTTAAAGTTTGTCTCTAAAAAAAAATTTTATAATAGACAAAAAGTTCTACAAATTTAATATGACGACTTATATATTTAAATAACGACAAAAACATTTTTTTAAATCTTGACTCCGGATTTTTTTTTTATATAAGCTTCCGAGTAAATTATGATTAAATTTTTATATCAATTTTCAACTCTAAAATGTGTTTAAAAATTATTAGATTACATTATCATTATGAAACCATTGGAAAAAAATATGAGTATATTACGTTTTAAAACTTTTAGGGGAAAAAAATGTTTCCTTTATGAAACAAGAAAACTTAAGACAGATTTGATATAAAAAACCTACAGACAGTTAAACTAAAAATGATTTAATATATAAACGGGATATTTTTATAGTGAAGCTATGTTCAGAATCATTTAAGTAAATAAATGATCTATCGTTTTTTCAAATTCAATAGACTCATCACCATTATCTCGTCCGAGGAGCGAAGAGTACCCCATGGTGCCAAGTACGTCCAGCCTTTTTTCATTTTAGTGAAATGGCACATTATAAAAATTGAACTGTCAGTTTTTTTAAATGAAGGGGAGGATAATGTGAGATTTTTGAAAGATCTAAAAGAGGTATTGAGCAAAAAAGGTTGGGGGACACTGAATTATATGAATAAAATATAAATATTTCACTTAATGGTATGTATAGAATATGAAAGATAAAATGAAATACATATTCGTAATTATAATACATTTCAAACTAATCATACACTCTTTTCTTTTTGAAGTACTAACTGGATTAAAACTACGAGATCAACCATAATATTTCTAATGACACTTTTTAAAGTTAGGTCAGCTTTTCTTTAAGTATTCTTCAAATTCAAATTTCATATTATTATAAGAATAAGTTATTCAATTCATTTATTTTTAAATAAAATAAACTTGTGTAATTATTCATTATTACTTACCTTACCGAAACTGCCTTTACCAATTGCTCGCAGAATTTCAAAGTGATCAAAGTTAACTAAAATAAAAAGAAACATGCAATTATGTAATAAAGTTTAAATACAACGTAACTATTTTATTTATATAAATATTTATTAATATAATGTATATTAAAAAAATATATATACATATATACTATATAGCGACTAATATGTTCGTGAAAATTAATGTTATTATAGGATACAACCTAAATATCTCAGAATAATAATGATCAACGGATTTCTAAATAACTCTTCAGTCATTTAAATTTTCAACTTATATTTTATATATAAGTATTATAAAATCAAAAAATAATAGCTGGAATATTAATTTCAATCAAACACATATAATAATAAATGTTAAGTTGATAAATATTTCAATTATTTACGTATAGTTTATTTTTATTTTTAATTAATTACGGTATCACGTTATACTTAGAAACTGTAATATATTTATACAACTTTTAATATTATAAAGTACTATATTTCAGTTAAAAAAAAAAAACTAATATTAAAATTTTTAATTATGTTGACAATATTAATTTTATATTTTTTTTATAGTCATGATATCAGAATAATCATTGTTAATATTACACATTACTGCGTTTTATGTAAATAGTAATAATATGAGCATTTCGCATTCATTTTTAAAAATTACTGAGAAAATATTTCACTCCAAGTGGCGATTTCCATATATTTTTACGGTGTAAAATAATACATACATACATACATACATATATATATATATATATATATATATATATATATATATATATGTGTGTGTGTGTGTGTGTGTGTGTGTGTGTCTATATACAACACTGACTTGATTATTTTAATTTTAAAGAGTATTTGAAATAGCATTTTTTTGTTTTACATGGTAGAAATATGTGGAAATTACCCCTTAGAACGAAAATTTTTCTTGTCAGTTTTGAAAATGGATTCAGAACCAAACCCCATTTTATTATATCCTAATCATATATCGAGAGATAAGTATATACGGTATAATTTTATGGTAGTAGCTGTGGACTGTTTTAATAGTTTATTTTATTAATTATATTATATAATCTTTATTTTCAATTATCGCCCTGTCATTTCTCTAATTTTGTGAGATTAGTGTCATCAACACGTTCTTAACAATTTCAGTAATTAATTGTTCTTTCGACATCATTGTTTACACTTTCATGTTGTACGCCCATCACTGTCACTGTGATGATGTGTCACATTTGTGTTTCAAAGGTCACAGTGATGTACTATATAAATCAGCGTATCCAAACTCCCCTTGACTTTTTTACTGTACATTTACAATCATAGGAAATGTTTGCAATACTTGATATTCAAATAGTTGTAAAAAGAATGGCTAAGAGGCAAACTAACCGAGGGAACTTTTGTCATCAAGATAAAATAAATTTAAGCGTAAAAGAATATTATCATATATCGATTTTTATTCCTTATACATATATATTCCTTCACTTTTATACATGAGATATAAAAGAAACAATGTCGACCATTATAATATGCATCTATTTTAATGGTATTTTATTTATTTTTCAATTTAAAAATTATTTTATGAAGTTATTTAAATATTTATGTTGAATAATCTAATGATTTACCGATCTTTGAAGACGAAGAAAGAATATTTTATTCAATCCATTTACTATACCTTTATGTGTAAAATGGTAGTGCAACAGAATTTAAACTATAGAACAAAAATGCATTGTATTGGAAATATCCAAGATATATATATATATTTTATTTAAGTTTCATATACATTATATATATGAACTACTACACAAAAACGAATGTTTTTTCAAAGAAAACTTTAAAGAGAAACAATTTGCGGAATACTATGCCAGAGGTATATTGATTATTTATTATTAGAATACTATTAGTTTTGTATGAGAAAAATTACAAAACATCTTACATCTCAATGTTTTATGCTTTAGAATCAATTAAAATGATTACATGGATCATGTAGCATACTGGTCGTCTATAAATTGTATCAATAGATCCAGACGAAATTTTAAATGAACCGGCACAAAAGCTTAAAAAAGTTAAATTTATGTTATGAATTGTATGTATTTATTTTTTTTAATTTTGATTAAATTGTTTTTCAGTCATATTTATGAAATTGTTTTCACTCCAAAGAAAAAAACATATATATATATTTATATAATATGATGGAAAATGTATTATACTATGTCATTGCTCATATCACATGTAACTTTTGTACATAAATGAAAAATTTAAAAGCAAGTAGTTTACCATTATTATACATATAAGTGTGATTCTTATGACCAAATATTGATCTCCGCCCCCCCCCCCATGACCTAGCTCTAATTACGCCTCTGCTTCTCTTTGTTCATATTGTCATGCATACAAGTTTACATTGTATTGTTTGCATTTTAAAAACCACATTGCAAATTCGCGAATCAACTCTTGAAGTAAGGTAATTTTTGTTCGAGGCTTAAAACAAACGCTTTTTTTCTCCATCATGAAGTGATCAATCATAAGATTTATAAGGCTTTTCATAAGAACACCAGTCAGTGGACACAGTCGTGTCAGTGAAATGTTCATTGATTGATTGGTTAGACGACTCCCACAACGAATGACTCAAAATCCAACACTATAAAACCTTTTTTTTTTAATTTATCTAAGTTTATTTTTTTTGAAAAGATGATAAACTCGATTAAACATTTTCATTAGAGGACTAAATATGCATTTTACAATATTCATACAATCTACAGAAGTCAAGACGATAACTTGCTCATGAAACATAATTGTCTACTAGTCACATCGATACGAGTTGTGTTTTGGACGACCATGAATTCAAATTTTAGAATTAATTATATAAACAAGCCAATATTTGCACGTAATTCAATTTATTTGTTATACCTACAGACCAACTACACTATAAAAATCAATGTATTATACAAACAATAAACTACTAATAAATAACTAATTTTCTTTCACATACGAGTTTATCCCCTTTGTTATAATCCTCGAATACCACCTCAGGGCACTAAGACCGAAATAACATAATACATTTTAGCTTTTTGGTTATATTCACTTCTGTATTTTACTGCAGTCAAACACTTCAATAATTTATTTTAAGAAATTGGAGTGAATATTACATTGATAATATTATGTACGTGAAAAATGTGAACGAGGATGTATAAAAGTTTTCAAGCTGATATTTTCAAATTTTAATAAGATATAATTTCATAAAAACAATATCATATTTTAATTAATTATTGGTGGTAATTTATAATTGGTAATCTATAATTGGGTTTTTATACAATTTGTGAATTACAAATTTTAACAACTGTATATGATTCCCTGTAGATTTTTTTCTCTAAGTGTAAAATATAAGAGAAATATAAAGTTAACCTGTTCTGGGAACAAAATGTTTATAATTTTTATTTTCAATAAGAATCATATGTGATTTTAAGTTTCTTTCTAAATCTACTAAAACATTCGATTAAAAAAAAAAACAAACAAGAAAATGATTATTTCCTGAAAATTAGAATTTATAAAAAGTAAAATTATATTATGATCTCAAATCACTACTAAATGCAATCAAATATGTTGATACCAATATTTTACCAAAAGTGAAATTAAATTTATAAGCAGTATATTCAAAATATCATAATATATATTATAAAGCGTGTGTGAATTTTTTTGAGTTCAAAGAGCAAGAAATTATTTGCTTTAATTTCATATCTGACTGAAGAAACTATATAAATATTTATATGTATATAATATTATGTATGAATGAAACATTTTAACAGTACTAGTTGTATCCGTGTAAGTAAATATAAAATTTGCGAAAAATTACCAATAACTATATTTAGTATGAGAAAAGTTTTTACTTTCAATCAAATATTTATGAAAGTAATTTCTGATTCGTGAAGTATTGATAAATATAAAAGAGTAAATAGGTTTGCGTGTTTACCTTGCACGAGATGGTCGTGCATTGAAAAGTCCATCTCTTCGTTATAAATTATAATGTTTCCACAAAACTCTACAAAATCATATTTTTACTGAGGTTCACGGTCTTGGAATAGTGTAAATCCATAACTCAAACCATGGCCAATATTAATAAAGCACACAAAAATAGCATAGCAATTCCAAATAACAACACAACTCCAAATTCAAAAAGGTCCTAACATAACAATTCCAAAATTGTTATGCAGACTAACCACAAAATCTATACTTGTCCAATATCAAAACAGATTAAGTTCTTTAACGTCAAACTTAAAAAACATGAATTATGCAAATATTTCCTATGTTTTAGTAGAAAGTATATGAATAGCGTAAATTATAATGTATTTTAGAAATAAAAGCATTAGTATTACGTAAGACCTTAAAATATATTTTTCTTATTTAACATAATTAATATAAGCAAAGTTTTTTAGAATATCAGTATGTGTAGTTTATATAATGACTTTTGAAGTAACTATCGAATTTTTGTTTATCAATGCTAACAATAAGTCACCAAATAATCAAAATATTGGGATAACTTAAAGTTAATAAATAAAATAATCAATAGATACATAATAAACATACATATGTGGTGAAATTTTCTGAACTTTACATATTTTAGATATCGTATATCAACCTATTTGCCCATGTCGTTATGAAAGACAGTTAATTAATATTGCGTACTCTATTTACGATGATGCAAGTACACAAAATATTCATTTTGTATTGTTACTATAGCGCTTATAGGCTATAAATTGTATGTTTCAAAGGATTATCTATGAATATCCCATATTATTAACCTAAACTAATCATTTTGCATCATAATAATTAAAATAAAAATTGTCATGTTTTATGTTCTTGTATATACCTTAATCTAAATATTATTTATTTAAGTGAATACGTTTTGTTAATGCTTTAAAAATATTTACAATATTATTAATCGAATATCATGAACATAACTATTATTTTAGATTTTTTTGTCAAGATGAATGGTTAAAGAATATTATAAAGGGTACACTTATTTACAAATGTATGTAACCCTTCACTTTTCAGATCTTCTCCCTTGTAATATTTATTAGATTTATATAGACGATATATTTTGGTAGCGTTCCGATAGAAATGAACGAAGTCGATTTATTTGTTAGTCGTTTTTCAAATCACATTATTTTTGAAAACTTAAAGAAAAAAATGTTCAGAATCGCTGCTATCTGTATTCTTTTTCCAATATAATAAGGAAGAACAGTTTTTATCAATCTAAAACATTACGTGAAAGTATATTCGTTAGTAGAATACGACGGAAAAAATATATAATTCAGTTTAGAATCAATATGTTTCAAACAGAAGTTCGGAACATACTTCAGTTTTTTTTATTATTTATCATTGGCTAAATTGTATAGCTAGGACTGCATAGGAGTTTTTATGATTGATCAAAACAATAATATTCTAAATTTAAAAGATCTTAAAATTATAAATCCCACCAAAACTCAGCTTTAGATTTTAGGCTTATATAAAAACTTACGATTTTTGAGATTCTGTTAGTGGATTGGATTTACGAATATGTACATAAATTATAACCATATATTAAACATGTTTTTCATTTTTAAGTCTGAATAAAAAGTGTTTAAAATGTAATAAGATAAATATACCAAGCACCAATAAGTTTTAAATGTTTTAATATTATTTTGTTGTTTGTATTGTTTTAATATATTTAAGCTGAAAGAGATTCAATTTAATTGAAATATGATAAAATTTGTGATACAACATGATGATTATTTGTAAAACTTTTAAGTACTCATTTAAAAAAATTCTATTTTTATAAGATATTTTTACACTTAACTATGCTTTTTGGAGTTGATAAAAAATTTATTTGGATTGAATCCTGCATAGGGAAAAATTTACTATGTGTAATATGTAATACTATTGGTCAATAGTAGTTAATCAGTTGTAAAAAAAAAAAAAAAATTATAAACTGTACCAGTAGGTAGATGGTATTTTTCGCCAGTAGTAAAGTATTTTAATTAAATTAATTATTATAAAAATTTTAATACAATGATTTGAATATATAGGTAAGCTTAATTTATATTATATTCTGAACATTAAACTATTTATCATACATTTTTGAAAGTAAAAAACAAAAAATATGTTGTTTTGAGACTAGAAACACACAAAATCCTAAGAATTTACATACTCTAATAAACCAAGGAAATCACCTTTAAAATATTTCTTTATTTCCAGAAAATTAAAAAAAAAATGTATTTTAATTGTTTTATTATATTTTATTCAATTTTTGATAAAAGACATGTTAAAATTTTCTAAAAGTTAATTTTTGGAATTTTGGAAATATTTTACGCAATTTATTAAATTGGGTATAGAATATTTTATGATTAAATCTATGACTGAGTTATGTGATTAATGTCGCTAAAAAGAATGAAGATAATGCAAAACGTTGTCACAATAGCTCTTAAAGGAATAATGGTAGCTTATAATACCATCGATTTATCAGATTAAATAATTTCATAAGGACATTCTGAGATAAATAATACTGTCATTGTTGATCTTTGAAATAATTCCTGAGGTCTTATTGTAGTATTAAAATCTTAAAACAAAAATAAAAAATTTTATTTTCAATAATATTTCCCAAAAAGACAAAAATGCCATTGAAAACGTTGATCATTCTTTTTAAAATTAACTAGGTATCAAAAAAATTCAATATCAAATTTAATATACTCGTCTATCAATCCATGAAAGATTTTTAATAAAATAAATAACACATTAAAACAAACTTATCTCTGAAAAAAAAACCATTGCATCGAGAGCAGAAATTAATAGTTTTATGCGATTTGTAATCTCCCTTTAAAAAAAAAATTTTAAATTAAAGATAAGAAAGAAAAACCCGATATTATTTCCACTGTACGGAAAAAATTGAACCGTGTTTATGTTTTTGTGGCCTCTTATAATGCCATTTTTCGGTAAAATCCACGAATAAGCGAATCATAATAACAATAATAAGCTAATAATCCAAATAATACGTTTTTTATCATTTAAAAGTATTTATTAACATTTAGTTGAATTTAATACTCAATGGAATCCATCTTCCAAGAAAGTTCCGGAGTACCACAAATAACAACGGTCGAACTCACAATATTACATCTGGACCCTTAAAGGACCAGTAAATATCACAAACTATTTTATGCTGATTAAATATCAATATACAATTACATTTTGTAAAATAATAATTTCATATAACGTCAATAAATAATTTATTATGTAACGCGGAGATTCCTATTTCTACGCCCATTTCGGTGACAACGAATCCGTCGATCAATACGCAAATACGTATACTATAAATCATGATAATACGATAATTTCTGGATTATTTCCATCGGTCGAATGCTTTATAGCTAATTCATTTTTAATCAAACGGCTTACTTCGGTTCACAATCGGAGTTTTTGCGGATTCGCGAAATCGCGAAATCCGTGTCTATTCGCCGACACGACACAATGAACAGGGTACCGTATTCCGCCGCACGACCGTCAAACGTTCAAACGTAGTGGTGCGCGCACGACGCACGGTACGTTACGGTACGTACGTAATATTGCATACTGTAACGTATACAAAGTGGCACACGTCCGTATTCCACCGTACAATATTATTATAATGCGCCGCTCGACGTGTACACATATTATGCGATGACGTCTGGCAAAAGAATTTGCGGGTCGTTAAATTTACCACAGCCCCGACGTTTATCCCATCCGCCCGGAATATTTCAAAAGAATATTCGTCAACCCGTCGTTGTCGTCGTCGTCGTTGTATGAATTTCGGTGTTTGATGCACGCTTCATTTTTTTTTATTATTATTATTATTATTTATGCATGACGTTGTTAGTGCGCGGCGAGTCAGTTGTTTCGAGTGCTCATCGCCGTAATAACGCGAGAAACAAAGTATGCACGTTTCCACTCGGTTGTTTAAAACGTAACCTGTTTTTTTTTTTATCATTTTTTTTTTTTTTTACTAATTTTTCACGCGAACGTACCTTTCCGCGTGGGTACTCGTAGTGACAGTAAACGGGTCGAGTAGAGAAAAAACACGAAAACACGACAACACGACATCATTATCAAACAATCGTATACGCGTAGATGATTGTCAAACGGGTTTATACGTTTAATTATTGAACAAAACAAAACAAAAAAAAAAAAAAAAAACGCGACGACGTGAAATCATAATAATTGTGGATCTCGCGAGAAATTTGTTCTCCGGCAGAAGAGTGTATGTACAAAAAAACAAAACAAAAACAAAAACAAAAACAAAAAAAACGAAAAAACCGTCGTGCTCGACGCCGCACGGTCCCGATCTCCTACCACACTTTGCACTTGTGCGCCGGGTTCATGTACGAGCCGACGGGGCACCGGAAGTCCGCGGCAAAGTCCGGCTGGTTCTGGAACGAGCCGATGACGCGGAACCGGCCGGGCGAGTGGTGGCCGGTGAGCAGACAGTGCCGCAGCGTCTCGGGCCGGTACACGGAGCACCACACGTTGGCCGCGCTGATCCAGAACATCTGCGCGGGCGTGTACCGGTGCAGCCCGGGCAGCCGGGGCTCCGGGGCGCGCCGGGCCGCGGTCCACCGGCGGTACGCGCGGTACGCCAGCATCACGCCGCCGTTGTCCGCGATGTTCTCGCCCATCGTGTGCAGCCCGTCCACGCGCACGCCGCCGCCGCAGCCCGCCTCCGTCGCGGTGAAGTTGCTGTACTGGCGGAGCATGCAGCGCGCGCGGTCCGTGTACTCGGCGCTCGTCTCCGGGCGCCACCAGCCGCGCAGGTTGCCCGTCTTGTCGTACAGCCGGCCCTGGTCGTCGAAGCCGTGCGTGATCTCGTGCCCGATCACGTACCCGATGCCGCCGTAGTTCATGTAGTTGGGCCGGTCGCCCGAGAAGAACATGCCCTGCAGTATGCCTGCGGCGCCGCCGGTCCGCCGTAGGCGTTTCATACGATTAGCGTTTTTAATTACGATATGATAATATGATATGCCCGTACGACGGTGCGTTTTACGGCGTGTGCCCCCTACCTTCGCATCCCCCCCCCATTCCCACCCGATTTTAGGATTAGCGGCCCGTTTGCGACACCGTCCGTTCGGGGAAATTTCTCCCGTGTCGACAAAGGATAATCAGATTCTGTTTTTTTCTCTTTTCGTTGTTCTCTATGACGCGAGGTTTCAGACTACGTTTTTCACTCGCATTTCACTGTGCGCAGATGTTTTGGTAAAGTTCTCAAAAAAACAATATTACTGTTTTTTTAATTTTAATTTTAAGACAGCTCTTATCGATTTTTTATTTTTAATGACTGATTAAAGTTATAAGAAATCGTTAAAATAATGAAATATAAAACTAAACCATCGACATTTTCAAAAATGAAAAACTCTATAAAATTACTATCTAAAAATATTTTGAAAACGTAAAAATATTCACTAACTATTGAGCTATCATATTTTTGCTAAAAGCTAATTAAAAAAATATATATATATTTATATATATTTTTTAAATTGATTGCAATATTTTTAATTTAATTATTCCTTATTCTTGGTAGTTTTATAAAAAACTGAATTTCATTATCTTCATTATCTCAGGCGACATTGCAATAGATCTTTTTGTAAGACACTTGACGTTTTGGAATGTGTACGATTCATTGATAGTAGCTCCATATAAGACCGTGTAGTATAAGTCGTGACTATGGAAATGGCCTCGAGTCTCACAGAATGTTATTATCACGTAGGCTTGCGTCCCTTACGCATACATCAGGAATTTCAAAGTTTAAGAAACCAAACATATGCGGTGCAACGGTACTATAAAATTGTGAATTATAATGCAGTATTTCACTAAAATATTTATATGAAGACACCAACATAATTATTTCATAAAAATCCAAAAACAGAAATCTCATCTAAATTGAACATTTGCAAATCAATAATAATATACCTATATATATATATATGTGTGTGTGTGTGTGTGTGTTAAATTAAATAAATAGAGATGAAGAACTATTAAATAAATCTAAAACTTTTCAATAACCACAAATAAGAAATAACAAAAACAAAAAAATTAAAAATTATTTTAGTGTTCTAAATTGTAATATGAAAATTCAAATTGACGCATTAATGAGGGATGAAATTCACTGTGTAAATTTCTATGCAATATACTATATTAGTAAGTCTATACTATATTAGTTACAGGATTATTATTGGAACAATTTTTTTCGTCAATATCTTACATTCCTCATTTATTTTAAATAAACATTTATAAAAAGAAAGTTCAGACTAAAATGACTTGATGGATGTAAAATAAGTTTGTACACATAATGACAAAAAACGATTTTAAAACAACTTCAAAATATTAATTTATTGATGGACCAAAAATAAAACATAAGCCCAGAATAATTATACAGTGAAATTTTTTAAAATCATCTAACTATAAAAATAAACGTAATCTTAAATTAAAATATTATAATTTCAGATTTTGATTGAAGCGAAATATTTATTTGTTTTTCAATGATGTTCATTTTTTACTTTATTATTTTTGTTTGGAGATACTTTTTAGGATAATATCACTTTGTTGTCACTTTTGTCAACATACATTTTTTCAGTGAGGTGGAGCCTCTTCTAAGTATTATAAAGTGATAATTACTTTTTTTTTTATATTCATAAAAAATTTTCCAATATTTGGGGAAAACTATAAATAAAACCGGTAAATTGTCCCATAAACAAGTTTTTATGAAATAAACTTGAATTATTTTGTCATAATTCTAAAATTAATGGAGATAAATATTTGAAATGTTTACCATATATCGATAGCATCCTTATATATAGACTTAATAAAAGTTTCAAAGTACTTTTGATTAGTTTTGTAAAACCATTTAGAATTATCCAGACAGTAACATGAGAAGACGGCTTTTATTTTGAAAGCAACGCAAGACCTACAAAAGTGATAAACCGTTATCATAAGTACTACAATGTATTATGGTAATAAAATTATCGTAAGAACAAACAAATTTATAAATAAAAAACAAATAGCTTTTTGGCGCCTGTGTCATGGTATCAGTATCACTTATCTTTATCGATGGCGGACTGTTGAACAATTTTATAAAACAAATAACTAATAAGTAAGTAAAATGGTTCCCAAAGCCTTGACAATGAAAACGTGGACAAAAAGAATATAATATTCTCGTGTGGAAAGGAAAATAATATTGAAAAATATTTGAACAAAAATCATCCTGCTTAGTGTGAAGTATATTATGGTTTCACCTTGAGAATTAATTGATAAATTTACTACAAAACAATATAAATTAAATTAATTCGATGGTCTTTCTGATAAACGTTATTAGTATAATCGTACACATTTTTTGGTCTCGCGGTATTATATTTTCACTCGTTCATATCATAGCTTAACGGTAGTCAACTGGTATACTCTCCATTAGTAAATTATACGGGCAGGGTTCGTTATTTACGTTTTACAAATATCTACGCTTACGATATGACGTGCGTCGAGAATGATGCCAAAATATACTCCGTGAGTTTGAAACCATTTATAATGTGTCGTATACTAACTGCTAGATGAAAAAAAAATATATATATACCAAATTTTCCATCGATATTTTCAAAAGAAAATTATTTTTATGATAAAATATCATGGTAAACGTGGTTGGTACACACTATATTTTGAAACCTTAATAACCATTTATTATCACAAGACATTTAGATTGAATACGGTTTAGTAGTAATGCTACACAACTCACAAATAAATACCTATAGATACGGTTTGCCTTCACTGCAGAATAGTCTATGTAATAATTTATAGTCATTTATTATACTTTAGTAAACGTTTGATACAATTTAAGTTATATGTCAATGTCATGAATATGAAAGTCTAGAGTTTTGTCTGTTAACTAAAACATTTTGTCACTTGATTTATTAAGTATTTTAATTATTAACTTGTAGAGTACCACTATGAAAAAAAATTAATATTTTTCAAAAATCAGTGAGTTCGTTTTCCTCATTGCAACCTTTTTATTACAATATTCCAGTTTTGTTGGACAAATTACCCGCAACATTTATATTATGTAATGTCATTTTAAGTTTAGAGTGGTGTAGTAATAACAGTACATTTTTGAGAGGGATAACCTAGTTTCTCTATACTGTATTGGTTTTACAATATAGTATTTCTCAAGTGAGTTTGTATTGTCTGTGTTCGTGAAATTCTGTAGAAGGATTAGTTCAAAAGTCTTATCCAGCCCCCCAATAGATCAGAAATTTTATCTAGTTGGTACTTTAAAGAAATCAATTTGTAAATGTATGTCACATTTAAGTTTGAAGCAGTGAATTCCCTGGATACCATGCTTAATATGGCTCTTCCATTTCAATCATTCCTTTTTTTTTTTTTAAATGATTTTGCACGTGCATTTGAAACCATAAACTCTCTAAATGCTTAACTTAAATACCATTTCATACTCACCCACACTTCTTTAACACTTATAATCTTATATAACCAAACCTATTCTTTTATCCAAAAGTATTTAAATAATATCCTTTTATGATACTCCCATGCAAGAATGATCAACCGAAGGAAAGGAGGGAGGTAAATATAAATGTATTCGTTTTACAATGATAATGTATTTTTTTAAACATATGTTATCCTTATCACGTTTTCAAATGGTTAATACCTATTCAGCTTTTCATTAAAGATATAATTTTTTCAATTCTCAATAGTTTTTCCTCGCATGAAAATACTTTCCTGTCCTAGTGCCGAATTTCATAATGATTAACCGAATGAACTATTTTTTAAACGCATTCAAAATAGGAATTATATGACTTAAATAACTCTTTTACGTACATTTTTTTTATTGTTTTGAACACACTATTAAGTGTTCAAAATTATGATGATTAAGATTATTTTAGTTATTCGTTTAATTAATGGAAAATGAAACTTATAATTTGTATTTAATATTTTTCAGTGATAATTAACTACATAAGGATTACTTTTTTTTTTTAATAATATCGTATTTATTAGTATTCAGATTTGACAATTTGTTAAAACTACTTTTTTTACATATATGTTGAAATTTACTTAAGATCTCAATATTAATAAAAAATACCTCATATAAGAGGATGTGATTTTTTTATGAAACTTCTCTTGTATGAATGTTGGTAGTAAAAGCATACAATTATTTATTCATATTTGTGCCTCGTTTATTCGTAAGATAACAATTGATATTCAAAGGTAGTAAATAGTAATTTAGTAAAATTAGTTTTTTCTAATAATTCGTATTCGTTTTTAAAATAATCACTTATTTTACTACTAACAATAATTATGGTTTTGATTTTGTTGATCTACCAAGAATATAGTTTTCAATACTACATGGATAATCAATCATATGAACTAAAAATAAAAATAAAATTAATATATTTTGAGACCTAAAATAAAGCAATGTTTGCAGGTATCCAGGTACTCACAATAAAAACTGAATTCACTTATTTTGAGGGGGGTGTAAACATTTTGAATGAAAATGTCATCTATATCAGAACTGAATATTTTAATTTTTTTAAATATCTTTACCCCCCTTCCCCTTGCTAAAAAAATTGTTTATGTACACCAATGAGTCGAGAAGTTAATCGATAATTTGACCATAATATTTAGGCTTAAATATTTGATTTCTGAAACATCTTTTTATGCAGTTTTTATACATCTTGAATAAAATTAATTAATATTGTTAATTAGAACTACTATTGCAAACGTATATTTTTATCGCTTATTCCAGCTTATCATAAATATTACATATCTGAGTTATGTTTTACTTCGATAAATCAGTGATTGTCATAAATACTTAGAATTTTTTACCGCAGATTGTAACCACGATTATTGATTCAATATTACAATCCCAGAATATAATATAAAGCTGTAAATGTATTTTCAAGTATAAAACTTCAAAATTACCCACTTAAATAGTATACATGTTTTAAAAGTTTTGATAAAGATCATATTATATATAAAATATGTGATATATTATTTTGTAATTATTATGTCATTACTTATTATACGTAATATATAGGTATAGTTATAATATTAAACCATTAAATCTCAAGTTGTTTATTATTTACATTGTATTTCACGTGTTATCTGAAGCTTAAATGCTTCAGTTTATGCTTTAGTCATAAACTTAGCATGAATAATTAATTTGTATTTTCCATTTGACTTGATATTCTAAATACAAATTTCAGTGGTTTAACAGTTTAATAAATGAATCAAGTTTGTAGTGCAAATAAATAAGTATTGTATAAACATTTAAAAATAATTGAAACTGAATAAAATCATGTGAAAAAATCAAATAAAGCACATGTAATTTAAACAATTGTACTTATTATTACACTAAACAAAAGGGTCAATAATTTTATTTTTCCTGTCTATAGATGTCAATGATAATATTACGTGCCTGCTTAAAATATATGTTATTATCATTATGTTATAAATTATTTATAAATATGATTAATTATTGAATAAACTATTTTTCTCAAGTAATTAAATTTAAAAATTCAAAATCCTGATGAAATTTAATTTTATTGAAATTTTTTCACGCGCCATTTCAGGTACATAATATGTCAATAGTATAATATGTTTATTGTTAAACTCAAAAAACGATTCAGATTACAGCTCTGTAACTATTGGTAAAATTATAATTTTTCAGATTTGAAGAGGATGATGTTCAATTTCGTCAAAAACCAGTGAAGGAAATAAAAACTTACAATAGTAGATTGGTCATAATTTTATTTTAAAATGTTTATGAAAATATTTTATTCAGCAATTTGTTTGAAATATTAAGCAAAAATATGAGATGAACTTATGAGAAATTTTTGAATAAAAAAAAAAAATGAGTACAAATAAGATAAAACATTAAATAACATTTAGTTACAGATTCACTATTTTAAATTTGATAAATTATTAAAATATTTCAATATTTTTTCACCACATAAATTTTATATTTTATTTTAACTGAAAACTAATTTCCTTTTTTTAAGAATTTGAACATTTATAATTAATTGATTGTTCATTTTCATTATTATAACTACAAATCTTATAAAGAAAAATTAGTATTTTTTTTTTTTAAGATATTTTATGAATTAAACGAAAACAATTTTTAAACATACAATATAGTATATACATATAATTATATACCTACTATATTTGTCGAATCAGTCTGAAACTTTAATTTCGTTATTGAAGTAAAGTAGGTACCTAAATAATATTATTTTATATTGTAGAAGATATTATTTTTATTATTTTCTTTTATACATTTTTTTGTAAAGAGATTATGAAATTAGTATATAGCTAGTACTTTAATAAATAATAAATTGTTCTGGTTTTGACTTATATTACATGAATATATATTTATATAAACATTTTTTTGTATACAAATTGGAATACAATTTGATTATATTGCTGTTGTCGAGAGTAACTTTTATAAATATATATTATTTGTTCATAACATTATGCCTTGGAGCAAGCCTGCACATAAGTAAAATTAATATTTGGTTTCCCATGGAGAAATGAAATCTGTTTCAAAAGTTATTAGGTAATAGTAACTTTTTGACGAGAAAGTGATTACACTAACGTTCATTTTCCATCTTAAATAAAAATGTTTAAACCATTAAATCAGCATAACAAAAAGTGTATGATATTTTAATATCATTATTAATTATATATCTTAAAGGTCAAGTGGAATGTATTGCAGAATTGATCCATTTTAGAAAATTGGTTGCTCTGAAACATTGACAATAATTAATTCCTATGCTTTTTAATTGAAATCTCGGGTTGTTTAATTATTCATCTAATGAAATTGATTAAAGATAATTTATTGTAAATCGTAAATGAATGGACTCTGAATAAATATCATCACTTGATTTTCAAACTATTTTGCAATTAATCATTCTCCAAAAACAGTAACATAAATATAATACCAATTAAATTTGAAAGTGAGCAGGCATAATTTTGGAATAATTTTTTTTATAGTTTTTATTGTTTTTACCACGATATGTCTTCTTAGTTACCTAATTCATTTATCATTATTTTGAAATTAATATCCTTATAGATTTTTCAAACATAAGAAAAAAATAGTGAAAAATTAACTAAAAATATTCACATAATGTATTATAAACTACATAAAATCAATTTTGGTTATTTAGTAGCAACTTCAGAATTCATTGAAATGCAAATTGAAATTTCCATGAATGACCAACAAATTCATGAAGTATTTTTCAGATTTTCTATTTTCAAAATCATTTTACCACTTTTGAGACCACTTTAAATGGAATAAAACTTTAAAAATATAGGAAATATCTCATTTTAAACGAATAACATTTACGTTTTATGATATTTAGACCTGAAAAATTTTAATCAAAATTTATTCATGAATCTAAAATGTGTATTTTCTGTCTATCTTTAATGTTCATAAAAATCAGCAATAAGATTTAATTTATTTTACCTGATTAAAGTTAAATTACATCTCAGATAATTTTTAATACGGGAAACAACATTTTTTCCCCTTTTCCAAGTAACTAATTCCATTAAGTTATTTGAACATACAATTATTTTATGAATTTAAAAATTTATCAATTTCCTCAACATCTTTTTCTTATTTATCAAAATTAATATCTTTTAAAAGAACCATAATAAAACATATCTCATCAAAAATATAGACAAAAGGAGATGATTTCCATAGATTCATTTTTATCATAAAAATACCGATGGGACTTCTCAATTGAATCTACTGTATTTATTATAAATGAATAGAATTAGAATTAAGAGAGAGGAAGGAATCTAAATTAAAACAATAAAACACACAGAAACGTTAGCGGAAAGCAACACGCAATCGAAAATGTAATCAATTAGTTGTCACCGCAATGTGAAATACAGAGTTGTTTTTTTTTTCGTCAGTGCGGTATGTCTGTTCTCCGTCATTCTCTTTAAGCAATTTAACGTTAAATCAAATTAACCACAGAGCAAATCGAATAAATCATGGTCAAATCAAATTAAGGTCATTGAATTACCTGAATACAGAGAATAAAAAGAAGAATTATTATGCCTTCAAAATCGTTTACTCTCTCAACTCAATTTATGCGTTGACATCAAACGCAGACAATTTAAAAACCCAAGTAATGTAGTTCATAAGTTTCATTCTACATTTACTCGCACGTTTAAAGACCTTTTTTTTACATTTGAAGCTTATTCAAAATAGTTTAATTTTTTTACTACCAACCTCCTTCATTTAAGGATCTCGAAACTATTGACTCAAGCAATGTTCAGAATTGAATAATGAAGAATCATAGTTTATTATAAAGTAATTATATTATATTCAATAAATATTGATTTACAACAAAATATTGTTAGTAACATTATAATTTATATAAATTCTGAAACAGTATAAGTATTGGAAAATAAAAGGGATTTAATTATTTTCAACTACAAGAGCAACAAAAACGTATCAGTTTAAAAATACGTAAATTTTTTCTTTCTTTTTAATGTATGGAACTACACTTTGAGGCAGTAAAATTTATCTAAAATAATAGAATATGCAAGCTATTACATGCTCATGAAATTAATTTTGATTATTAAGTTAAAACTATAAAAAATATGGTGCTAGAAACTTGAAATTTGTATCAATTGTCATCATTAGTGTTATACAGAAAAATGATTCAAGTCATAAAAAATATTTTCATTTAATGTATAAATTAGATAGACAGTTGATATATTACTAAATTTCAAGTAATAATTATGAGAATAAAAAAAAATGTATTTCATAATTATATTGATAAGTTGAATTTAACAGTGTAAATAAGAAAAGAAAAAGTATAAAAAGGAATGACTAAAATTGTAAAATGTTTAAATTGTATACAAAGAGTTACCAAATCTAAGAGTTAGTCCTATAATAATAAAAATAAGAAATAAAAATCATTCGAAACTGATTACCATTACAAAAATTTATAATTCCCGATTTAAAATATAATGGTATCACGTGAGAAAACATTTGAAAAACTTATAAATTATATATTTAATATAAATGTTTATTATTATGAATGAACCAAAAAATCAATACGTTTTTTTAAATCTTTAACAATTATTTTGCTTTGAATTTTTAGTATCGTCATCAACATAATATCTCACTTGTTCTATCAACAAAGAATATCTGGATTAGTGAAAAATTATTAGGATTAATTTAAAAGATAAACTATTTGTTTAATGTGGAAATGGTGTTGTAGTCATGTAGAGTTCCATAAACGGAGCTATAAAATTGTAATAATTCACCTATGCATTTTAACCGAATAAATATAATTAATTATATTTCACGTAAGTACTCGTATTAAAAGGAATAGTTTTAAACGTTTTAGGAGTTAATACGCACAGATGGAACAAAACCCTTAAAGACTGAACGTAGTCCCGTTTTACAGTTTCCCTCGAGAATTTATCTTTTTTAATGCCTTTGACACGGAAATGAGTATTTTATTTAGTATATTTGGATTTAACGATGCTGAAAATACGCGTTTTTTAATCTTTTTATTAGATATGCTTTTTATTTGAGTGTAAGAGAAATGTACAATCATTTCCGATTTGCACAACGTTGAGTTTGATTTAATTTCAAAATGTATAACGAAAATAATTTTTAAATTAATAATTTTTTACACCGATAATTTTTTCAGTACTTATCAAACTTAATATTACAGTGTTCCTCGTCCAACTTAATGAATGTCTTTTAGTTTTAGATTCTGAATGAAGCGAAAAATCTCTTGGTTCACAATAACGTTTATTTTTTTTTCTTCATTTTTTAGATTCTGAGTGAAACTAAAAATGTGTTGGTTTTACAATGATGTATTTTTCTTTCTTTTTTTTCTTTTATATCTGTGAACACTTTTTCTGGTGGCCGACTTTATCCAAAAGTTGCGTTCAGCCCCTCTTTATAGATCAGACGTTTTATCTACTTGGTACTTTAAAGAGGTAATTTTTCTCTATTCTTAAAAGTTTTTCCAAGCGTAAGGAAAAACTAACAAAAAATGACACACAACTATCTGGAGATAATATTTTTATTTTACATACGGTATCGATTCCTGTTTGATATAGATATTTAAATAAAATACTGCAATGTGGATGTTTGTTTAAATATTTCAGACGTTGATTATGTCATATAATACAAACTTTATAACCTAGGTACAACGATGATTTCATGCACTGTTTATCGAGTATCGGAATTATTTTTGTATTCATATAGGTAATAAATATATATTAAATATTAATTTATAGAATAACCATACCCCTTGCATGTATCTAATTCAAAAGAAGAATAAATATGTTGGTTTCGTATGCATGATAAAAAAAAAAAAAAAAAACAGTTAAGAATACAAAAAGTTGTCATGTAGAAATTAATGAATCTGGTAGCTGAATTTTCATTATTTACTTCTATAATTTATAAAGTTTCTTCATAATCTGTATTAAACAGTCATATTCACTAGCATTTTCATCGAATTTTCAGCTGTATTCTAATTTTAAATATTTACAAAAAATAATAGGTTGATCCATTCTTTTTGATACTTGGTATGTAAATAAAAAATCATTGTTCCGAATCTTTTAGCAAAAGAGATTTTCTGATGAATTAAAACCTAAATATTATATAAGCTGTTAATTGAAAAAAACCCCACCAATAATTTAACTAAAAACATTAACATATGTGAACGGTATATATTTCACTAAATCTGTTCTCAGAATCGTTTATTTAAAGATATGATTTATCGTTCTATTAAAATTCAATACGCTCATCATATTTATCTCCACCGAGGACAGCGAGGACGAAATACAAACTTCTGTGATCATTATCTTACTTTCTTTTTATAACTCAACTTTGACAATCAAATGACGCAACCAATTTAAATTCTCTAGTAGATTTCACGGAATATGTATACGGGTATGAATGAAAATAGTGTAAAAGATAAGGGTTTCATAATGCTAAATCTAACCAATAATAAAGGCTAATCTCTGCTACATAACACCTTTATTATTTGAAGTATTCAATAAAATGCAAAATTCATTTTAGCTTGATACTAACAAGGACACATTTTGTTTGATGTTTCTGTCTCTTGGGGGGGAGGCTATGCTGATATATCTAAAAGTATTTATAGTAATCTGAGTGTTTTAGATTAAAAACAATTCAAATATGTGCTTAAATGTATAAAATACCAACTCTTAATTCATTATTTTTATACTTTCAAAATTGATATTCATTATATAAGAAATACCAGTTTGGTAATGAATAATTTGTCGCCAATTGCAAAATATCAAACCAATATGAATTTTCTCTGTTCTTTAACTAAGTCAAAAACTGATCAAAAATGATTGAAGCTACTAAATTTTAGTAGACATATGTTACTAGATACTTAAAATGTATTTATTCATTATATTTAAAAATTCTAACATATTTATGACATAAACAGCACTAAAGATATTTTTCGTTCCTCACACACTGGTGATAGATGATTTGAATTCTCAAGAAACAATAAATTATTTCTCCAGTGAAACATTTCTGAACAAAATCTTTGATGAAATATACAGATAATAAAATTATAACTTTAAAAGCTTATAAAAAATTGGAACAAACTATTTTTGAAATTTGTTCACTATTGTTAGTGAAGTACAGGAATAAGGTTATGTGAAATTTTCAAGTCTTAATATCAAAAATTACTATTTAATCAGGTGAAAATTATGAAAAAATCAAACTTTTTCGAAGTATTGTATTTAACCCAAAAGTGGTCAATTATATTTTTTTAATTGTTAAGTCTGCATAATAGTATTGTTGTAGTAAAATATTCACGCCACCTTAAATTTTGGCAACCAAATGAAAAACAATAGTATTTTGTTTTATTTTTTTAAACGATACAATGTAATTATTTAGTATTAGTATTTGATATAACCTTACGTACACAAATATAAATTGATTATTTACATTAACGCAAAGGTTATTAATTACAATAGCATTTCCTTGAATTTGAATGCTTTTAAAATTATTAATGGTGTTTAGTTTATAAATATCGTCTTAACATTCAAAATGGAAAACATGAATAATTAATACTCAATAATAATATTTAAAACTGTCAAACTTCTAAATGGATTTGATTGTTTAAAATTAAATTCGAATATTAATTTTTTCAATAGCTATACATTTTTTATACATTAATTTTATTACTGGGTAAACATTTGCCAATTAATTGTTCTTTGTAGCTTGAACCTTTATATGAAAAACTTAGATAATTTCCATCAAGTATTAAATAGCAGCTATTTTGACCAAAAAATTAAAAAATATAGAATTGAGTATTCACTTTTTTTTCAAATAAAGTTAAAATATAAAACGTCAATTATAAAATTTAAACCATGTATTATGGATTAGGTAAATTTTAAATTTAGAAAAGCTATTTCTTTTTATATTTTTTACGACAATTTATAGTGCGTGAAAAGTTGGATGGTTTACACTCATATCAATTACTATCACATATATCCTTATTTTGATACTTTTTGTACCCTTAGCATATACTGAATAGGTACGAGTAAAAAGTTTACTTGGTTTTTTCTAACTAAGTAATTTATTTACATTTTTTGGTTATTACAGTTATTATAATTAAAATAGTAGAAGTATTGTTGAAAGTGACAAGGTCTTAGGGTAAATTATAAAGTATTTATATAAAGTACGAACTTCTTTATTTTACTTCACATTATTCAACATCTCCACATCCATGTAGAAACTTAGATATAAGTATTTGTAGAAATGTATAAACAAAAATAAGTGAAAATTAACATCACCCACACTCAATCAACTATGTTAAACTTATATTATCATAATATTATATTAGCTAAAGTACATAGTTAATGTTTACATTATCCAACTACATAATATCAACATTTACATTATCTAACTGTTACTATTACACATAGCACATAAACGATACTTAATAGTTGTTACATGTATAAATAATTGCTATTAATGTTAATATATTTAAAAAAAATTCTTTTAAATATTGTTTAATCATCTGTATTAGATATTATAAATTTTATGTAAGAGAATGAAATGGACATTATTAAATCAGTATTGTAAGTACGTATTATACTCGATGATTAATTTTTTTCAACTATTTTATGCTTGAAATTAGACAATATATTATATTATATATTTAGTCAAAGTAATAACTATATGAAATACGTTCAGTAAAGATCACTCTTTTCAAATACTTTAATTTGTTCTATTGTGGTTTTTTGAATTGATTTTTTTCTAAAAGTATCAATTACATATGGATGTGGTTAAATTGAAATGTGGACATTGACAAACATTTTGAAATATTCTCTTTTATTCTACACTCGTGACATTTGCAATAATAAATAACATTTGTTGACATGCTAGAAAGTATTAAATTTCAGTTTTCTAGTTAAGCGATTTGTTTTGTGCTTTTATCGATACCGTGAAAACAGCAAAACGCTCGAACACTCCATTAGCCAAATTAAACAAAACTAGTGATGATAATATTATTAACAATAGCCATAACTACGAAAGAAACAGCAACAGGTTTTTTGTTTTAGTTTGTTTCATTTTTTTCCAATAATTTGCGTAGTGTACTTTATTTGTAATGAACATGAAGAATAAAGATATTCTTCATGGTAATGAAGCACTATATAAAAAAGTCTATAAATAATATTGGGACACCTTTTATATATATATATATATATTTACATGAAGTGATAATCAGATCAATAACATTCCGGTAAACTCGAAGCGCACTGTATCAAATGACTTCATTTCTACGCATTCGTCAGAAATTTTGGATGCATAATTATTTTAATCATTTTAAATATGCCACAAAAAGCATACGTGACATACTATTTTTGATATTATACGTATTCTTTCGAAATTATGTCAGGCAGACTTACCGGCCGGGAATTGTACGCTGTTCTCGACAAGATTGTAAAACGCGTTGACAACGGCTGCCCGGCCGTGTGTCACCCAATCGGACTTATTAACCGGCTCGTGCAGTTTCTCAAAGTTTTTATCACACAAAAACTTAGCTAACTGTAGCACAGACTCGAAATAATCAGCGTTTTCGTCTAAATGCAATGGTTCGTAATAATCATCTACCATGTTGGCATCGAGAAGCTCGTTCGGATACGCCACGAATTCTTCAATAGCCTCCGCTTTATCCAAAGCGTTTTTTTTCGTCTCCGGGTCCATCCAATCTGTCTTACACGCATACACAAATTTATGGATCAAGTGATTTATTTTAATCCAGAATTTAGGTACTTAAGTAATATGAGCCTTTTTCAAGCTCATTTCATGACGTGTAATAATCTTGTTTGTATCTAATTAAGATGTTCGGTGCTTTCTAACTTGCCTTTAACATCAACGCAATTAACAGTCTAATAATATTTGTAAACATTGTTATTTTACAAGATGAACAAACACTTTGAACAAAATTCTTTCATACATTTTTAATGAATCATTTTAATGAAAACCTCCAGAATCACAGGGCGTTTTAGTTGTGCATATAGAGTTTTTGTTGTAATTTGTTATTATCATCACGATTTTATCAAAAATTATAACTAGATAAAAGATTAATTATTATATCGATGTGTTTAAACATAATTAATACCTGTAGGAAAATTCAATTCATTACAATATCAAATATTTTAAAATTAATTGGTTTTTAAAATTTTTTATAGCGTCTTCTTTAAGTTAATTCATTTGAAACACTCATATAAACCCAAAGTTCCGAGAAAAAAAAACAATTGAAATATGTTTAAAAATCGCATATTACTAATATGAAAATTATTGAGGTGAAAATAATTGCAAAAGTTAATACTACGTATAATGTGACATAACACAAGACATAGAGAAATATATAGTAATAAAAACATGTTTTCCTTTTACAATTGTTGCTAATTTTTTTACTCTTTAGCTCATATTTTAATGAATTTTTGATCCTTAGTGCATTGAATTCGCATTTAAGAAATAATCAATATTTGTAATACTTTATTTTTTAAATGATGTCTCCTGTTACATAATTATAATTGTAAATCTCTTCATTAAAATGATTCTTAAGAACTCGGAATATAATTTCGAAAAAATATTAAAAACTGCTTTTATAAAATAATAAAATTGTTTATAACAAAACCACGATGAATGGAAATTATGATATATCTACATCGATACATTTTACGTGTCGATGGATTTCTCATTAAAACATCATATTCAATCATGAATACAACAATTGCATAATATTTTTTTGTCATTTCTTGATGAATTTCAAAATGCCCAAACATAAAACTGTAAAGAACAACTGCATTTCATCTTTTATTCCGATAAAAGACATTTTAATTTTGAGCAAATTTGTATACGAAAAATACTTAAGTAGACGACAGTTAAAGTTTACGAGAGCGTATTAAATTCTATGTCTAATAAAACACGATACCGTGAAAATTATTGCCACCATTGTTTAATGTCTTTTAATTGTTCGATCTTTACGATAAAAACCGATGCTATCAGATTTAAATGTAAGCATTCACTTGGTTACATTGAGGCTGATTCAATACAATGTACCTATACGGTGTAATAAATATGGTTGTGTTTGCAATAGGTTAACGTAATTTTTGCCTCCGGTCATTTGATCATGACGTATTCAACAGGTCCACAAAGTATAATTATTTTTGTATTTACACAATCTACAGTGGCTCTGAAATTTATTCTCCAAGCATAGTGTCATGTAGACTTGTTGAAAATTTAACGGTTATTTTATAGGTTACCATCGCGCTGATTAATCACACAAAACAGTTTAATATCACTTTGTTTACAATTTAAACTATAGAACACAGTTTACCATTCCACGATCAGTGTTTGAATGTTTATAAAGTGTAATTCGTGGTATTTGTAATTACTGTTGCGATATAGACGACGTTTTAATATGGAAAAAACTGGACTTTGAATACTTTTTGATTTTTTACACTAACCGGTGACCAATAAAATACTTCATTATTCGTGCAATGATAATAATAATAATAATAATATCCAGTGGCGACCCTACGGATAAAAACGTGTTCTAATTAAAACGTGCCTAACTGTGCCACACGGCCCAAAGCAATAGGCACTATATCTACAGAATATCTCACAAAGATTTACCCATTCAATATATGTATATCAATACTAAAAAATATCTCCTGCGTTATAAAGGTGATCAAATCCATTTTTTATAAATATGTATAACACACTAAGTTAATAGACCACTATTTTTATTTTATTTTATTTTTTTAATTTAGCTACACAAAATATAATAATTTATACAATTTATAATTTTATTCGTTTTAGAAAGTTTTTAGATAGCCGTTTCATTGGGTTTATTTTTCTGAAAATTTAAATTGTTCTACTTTCTGTTTTTTTTCAGTTCCATACTCATCTGACTTAGAAAATTAAAAAAATACATAAATATCTTTCAATGCGTAAAAATAAAAAATCGAAATATCAACATTATCAGAAAAACAAACTTTTCGAAACGGCCGCGTTCGAATTTTTCGAAGAACTGTGAAAAAAAAATAAAACAATTTTCTATTTTTCACCAAAAATGAATACGAAATTAAAACGAGAACGTATTTTGTTAGCCCTTGTCCCCGTGAGTCGTATAAACGAGGGCCAAAAACCAAATCCGGCAATCTCCTGCACGATCTCGGGGACATAATCACGACGGAACGTGCGTAATAACACGCGCACGCGCATCAACAGCAACTATAACTACAACTGCGACTACAACTACGCGCCGACGCGACGGTGGTACATTATTATGAGCCGCAAGCGTACCGGAGTTGAGCAGCGTGTCGTACATCTCCCGGCGGATGCTCTCCACCATGTCCGTGGCCGCGGCCTTGGCCCTCCGGTCGAAATGCCGCGCCGCGTACATGCCGCCCACGGCCAGGTACAGGCCGGACGACACGATGTCCACGCACTCGGCCCAGCGCGGCTCGCGGGCCGGCCGGCCGTACAGCTCCTCGTGCAGCGCCTGCTGGCGGTCGCGCAGCGCACGGTCCGCGAACGCCACGCACGACGCGACCGCGCGCCACGCCATGTAGTTGGCCACGACGCGGCGGTCGGCGGCCCGGAGCGCGGCCTCCAGCCCGGACAGGTAACCGGGCGCGTTGACGGTCACGCGCTGGCCGTCCGCCACGCACGCGCAGCCGTCCGGGCGGCACACCAGCCGGTTGATGTACTCGCGCCACGGCACGCTCGGGTGTCGGGCCGCCAGCTCGGCCACGGTCAGCACGGCAAAACAGTCGGCCACGTCCCGCACGGGCTGCGCCTAGAGTGGACCGGTTGCACATGTGAACGATCCGAGTGCACATAGACTGGCCCCGGGGGTCGCCTACCTGCGGCCGGGGACAGAAACGAGGAGAAGGGGAGGAGAGAGAGCGGACGGGGACGAGACCCGTCCGGGTCGGAAACGCGACACGTGCACCACGTCGAAAAGTAGTGTGTCGACTTCGCGGGTCGACGTCTATTAATGAGATGTGACAGGCAGTCAGGTAAGCAAACTCCGCCGATCTGACTGTATTGCACTTAACGATTTAAAACAGTTCCGTCCCCCTCTGCTGTAATGGTCTCGGGTCACGGGCGTGACGTGTTATGAAAGTCAGTCCGTTTCAACCTGCCGACCGAAACGGGACTTTCGTCGAGTCAACGTGGAAAAACCTCGGCTAATCATCAATAGCTTTAAACTTTTCTAACAGTGTGTATTAGTTTCGGGTTTCGAACAGATTGAATTGCGTTACTTATAGACGTAATATGATTCCGTCGTAAAGACTGTTAACGACGAGAATAGTCGAATAAAAGTACGCGATAATCACAGTTACCAGCAACAACCATACACTAACATAAGTATCGCGTAGTTACCTTCGGGTCAAAGGTTCTCAAACTTCTCATAGTACGGCCCATTTTAAAAAGGTTTTGATTTTGACGACCCACAACATATAAAATATGACCTTTTTTGGAAGGCGAAGGGTTATATGCTTGTATAGATAATAAAGATAAGGTACCAATATAAAGATACTTAATTATTTATTGAACTTGGTAAAAATTAATTTAACGGCACAATACATCAAACTTATAAAAAGTAATAAATTTCAACATCGACGACAAGAAATACGTGTACAATATCATATTCACACGGAACACACCACAAATAAGGTTTTATACATCGTGCATTTAATATCATGTTTATGCTTTTTACAATAATCTAATATTCTGTGTTTGAAAATATATACTGAGTGAGTCAGATCTATTTCATAAATACAATAAAATTTTTTTATTTTTTTTATTGAAAATAGTATTAATATCTTATTAAAGTTTAGTCATTAATTTATAATACATTTTTCAACTTTTTCAAAATTTGAATTTCAATACTATACAAATCATTAGTTAAATTGTATTAATTATAAAGAAAAAAAAGCCGGTAAGACAATGGTGGTGGAAGTTCGTCCATCGTCACTCCGCTCCTCGGACAAGATTATGGTGATGAGTAGAGATACAGGGATTGGGTGGGATACACGAGATGTATTGATAGATTAGGCATTATAGGATAGATTAGGACATTATTTTATATTATAAAAAAAAAAACGATTCTGAACGAAGATGAATTGTCAGTGAATAATATGTTTATAGTAAATCGTAATTTAACGCCTGAATTTTTGTAGAAATTACAGTTTCAGACGCCCGTTAAAATTTTTTAATTGAACCGATCATGATATTTTTATACTTTTTGCAAGAAAAACTTATGAACACCCTTGTATTAAATTTTCATTTCTTAACTTTGAATAGAAATTTTTTATACATTTTCAACTACAAATGTTGTCGATTTTTGAACTTCAACTGCATATAAAAAAAAATTGTGCCTATGTATTTTTATAATTTTTGAATGGGAGTTAGAACAACTTATGTGGACCCTTCTATTAAATTTTCAAGTATTTCGTCCGAGCTACATTTTTTTTATCAACATTTATAAAAAAAAAAATAAAAAAAATCGAATATTTCAAATGCCTATAAATTGATTAAAAATGAGTGAAATCTTTTGAAAATAAAATTATATAAAGAAAATGCCAATATAAACAACTGATAAAATTTTCAAGTTTCTACAACTTATACTTTTTGAAAAAAAAACAAATAGCAAAAATCGTTTGAGGCTAAACCGTTGTTTAACGTGTTTTTGTAAAAATTTAAATTTCAAACACTCATCAAATTCAGACAAATTTTTTTGTCTGAATCCGGTAGAGTTTTTTTTGCAGATAATTGAAGAAAAACTAATGAAAAACCTTGTACCAAATTTTCAAAACTTATTTATAAAAGAAAAAAATTTTACGATTTTTCAACAACAAAATTATTTGCAAATTTTCGCAATTTTTACATATTTCGTATAAATTGGAACTTTGAGCACTTATAAAAAAAAATTGTGACTTACGATTTTGGATTTTTTTTTATCAGTTATGGAGCAACTTATAAGAAACCTTGTATTAAATTTTCAAGATTTTCTGGCAAAAAAAAAAAATTTTATCGTTATTTTACAAAAAAAATACTTAAAAAAATTGAAAATTTCAATTGTCTATAATTAGCTCAATAAAAGTCAAAATACTTTGAAAATTTAACGGTGTATAGAAAACGCTAATCTAAACATTTGGTGAAAATTTCAAGTATTTACATTGATTAGTTTTTGAGTTATAGCAAAATAAAAAATTTGATTTTGTCGAAAACTGGTTTTGCGTAAAATATACCGTTTTTCCCTCATTTTTTAAGGGTTTTTCCCGGCGCGTTAAAAAAATATTGAAAATTTTTAACTTTTGACCCCCCAAAGTACCAACTAGATTCACTTTCCTTTCAGAAAAGTTGCTATATAAGGCAATCGAAGCATTTTTACTAGTCATTAATTTATAATACATTTTTCAACTTTTTCAAAATTTGAATTTCAATACTATACAAATCATTAGTTAAATTGTATTAATTATAAAGAAAAAAACTTAAATATAATGAATAAAAAAAAAGTTATGGCATATTTTGTCAAATAAATCTGAATCACTCCGTTTAGGTATACAATTCAAAACTTTACGTGACTCACCAAAAATATTATCACGACACTCAATTTAGAAATCTCTGGTCTAGATAATGGTAATTATGTTTACAAAAACCTAATTAATGAATATAAATTAATCAATGGAGTTAACATTCTACTTCTTGTGCTAATCGTTCATGATCAGTAACTTTAAATACTATCTTTATTTCGAGCTTACATGCGCCTGGTCAGAACACAATTATCGATTTTTGATTTTCTGCAACTCACTACTACCGCGGCATGTTATAATAATGTTGAAACACGTCAAAAAACAGCGTTATATCTGATGGACGACAACAGTTTTATATTTTGTTCATGTACTTAATAATACACGTACGACTGTTTCCTATCTGAAATTATTACTAAATCTAGTGCGTGATTTGTATTTTTATTTCCACTGGCGTTCGTGTCGATAAATAAATATATATATACAATATATATACATATAATTCAAATATCCTATTTTTTTATTTATACTAGACGTATATTAAATGGGGTGAACACGTAAATAGGAAATCGATTCTGTACGATGGTATATGATCGAAAACCTGGTCAAAAGCCAAACGCGTACATAGTGTAAAAAATCATGATAACAGTTTACAATATTTTGAGGATTTGAATGTCATAAATACACATTATATCACTAACGCAACTAGTGGGAGGAGTAGGACATTTTAGGTGTCAGAATACCCTTTTATTCGAACACATTATTATTATAAACCACATTCAGAGTTTTACCCTAAGCTTTTGTTTAACATGTCTATTCAGAGTTGAAACATAAATAATATCCATTAGTTTGCGAAATAGTTCGCCTGTTTGACGAGACTTTGTACTAAACGCGCCGTGACGGGTTGACCACGATCGATCATTTAAAATATTGATATTTATTCATGCATTTTTTGTTTTCAATTTTATTATATATCGAAACAATGAAGTCAATATAACTCAATAACAAATATTAAAATTGATTTTGTTCGTATTATTTAATGCGTTATTTCAAGAATAATAATAATAAAATCAAACTTTTTATGCGGGCATAACCATTAAAAAAAATTTTAAGTATTACTTCAAATGCGTCGTCTTCTTTATAGTCGACTATAAACTATACATCACTTTTAAACATAATATCCTGGATGTGTAATAACGTGTCATTAAACGCATATGTCTTTAATAAAAAAAAATGTTCTTAACCAATACTAATAATAACCAAAATAAATCATACATCATCTATATACGCGGGTCGAAATTATCAAGATACCCCTCATTGATATAAATCTAGTGGCGTCGACGTAATAAGAAAGAAAAGCATAATAACGGGCGAGACGTGACCGCGAGAGCTAATACGAGTAGTCGAAAACCGTCGGAATAGCCGGGAACGAGACGGTATGGTGTTGTGAAAAAGGATGTGGAAACATTCGATCGACGGGTCGGAGCGGGAGTAAAACGCAACGGAGGGGAAAGGATGCTGGGGGCGACAGGGCACGAGAGGCCTACAAGGGGGCGTGGAAAACGGACGGCGCGGAAGAAGACCTAGGAGAACGGTACGTCGGTCGCGTACCTGCGATATCCTGGCCAAGTGGACCTCGAAGTCGAGGGACCGCCGCAGCTCGTCCTCGGCCCGGTCCCTGTTCGCGCCCAACGCCACCGCCACGTCCACCATGTACCGGTAGTAGCTGGCCACCATTTTGTCGCGCGGGCCGCGCTTCAAGTACACCGGGTTCAGCGCCAGGACGGCGCGGTCCAGCTCGATCACGTGCTCGGACGTGTTCCGGTGGTTGACGCGCACGGACAGGTCGATCAGGTAGTCGACGCTCAGGCCCAGGTCGCGGAACCGGTACACGGCGTCCGTCCACCGGAACCGCGCGCCGTCCCACCGGTCGCCCAGCAGCAGCGGCCAGCCGCCGGCCGCGGCGATCAGGCCCAGCAGCGGGCCGCGGCCGCGGGCGTTCACCCGGCGCTCGTCCACGCACGCGCCGTACAGCCGCCTGGCCACGGCCGCGTGCCTCGGCCGCGACGCGTCGCCGCCGGTCGCCTCCAGCAGCTGGCGCACCCTGTTCACCAGCACGTCGTTCACCGCGCCGTACGTGGTCCGCGACGTCCGGTCGTCGTCCACCTTGGCGTCCCGCGTGAACCCGCCGCACGCGAACTCGTAGAAGTCGTCGCACGGCGGCACGGACGCGTCCATGTTGGCCAGCACGGACGCCGCGGACGTGACGCAGCCCTCGGTCACGCAGATGTCGTCGCCGGCGGCGACGGCGGCAGCAACCCGCGGCCGCATCAGCGCCAGTGCCACCGTCACCGCAGTGATGACGGTCGGAGACGACGGTCGGAAACGGTCGTCGTTCGGCCACTCCATGGTCCGAAACCGCGCGTCGATCGTTCGCGAATAATCGGACGCGGTCGGTGCAAACAGCGGCGGGACAAGAGACGAGAACGGCTTGCGGCACGCGGACACGAAACGACCTTTTGCCGTGTCGATGTATCGATACCGTCCGGTGTCGGGAGTTTATTCCGATGACGTATTATTATTATTATTATTATTATTGTGATTCCAACAACAACGTCGCGTCGCGTCGTAACGTGCTACAATCAATTTTCGGGCACCTACTCCATTGATATTCGACCATTTGTCTAGACAAAATAAATGATTTATCACACTTTTCGTCGGATCGCAGCTGAAAAAGATACCTTGATATTTATACCACCGTTGATATGTTACCATTACCGTTACCATGGCCATGCGTACCGCCGCCAGTGTCCATTTATATACGATCTATACACATCAATACCGATCCACACGCCTGTGCCGTTCCTCGCGGTCCCCAAAGCAAATTCAAAAGGATGTGATTTCCACGAGAATACCTATACTCTAAATTAGAATTTAATTTTAACTCGAAGTTTCTCCAATGGGAAATTTCTTCACTCTGTCTAACAAGTCATTTTTTAATTTTTTTTTTCTTAAATACATTTTACTTATTAATCTTGACTCGAGCCACAGATAATATGAGCTAACATTAAAAAAATAAATAAATAAATAAAATAAATTAATCATACATTTCGTGTTAAAAACTTATCGAGGTATAGATATTAGTATACAGTTTTAATACAGTATTCGTAAAATATTTCACTGAATTGTTTGTGATATCATATAGTCTGTAAATTTTACTGTAACGTTGTACTTACTGAAGAATAAAAATCAAATATTTCTCAATAAATACCTAAATCGTGTTGGACAAGGCTAATTGCTAATTAATTTTTTAAATATAATAATAACGAGATAAAAAAACTTCCATATTTATATATACATATATTTAAGAATTTTATATGACATTATAAAATAAATAATTTTTTCATCATACTCCATTGATCACAATGTTTTTCTTTGTAGGTAATATAATTGTATATATTTTTCATTAAATGATTTATCACTAACATTAATTTGAGTAATAATGTTCATTGATTACCTATGTCAATTAAATGTTCATTTAAGTTCAACAGACGGCCAATTTAATCGATTTTACTCAATTTTTCGGGAGTAATTCTTTATGCTTGGAAAAGTTTCGAAAAATAACTTTTTGAAAACAAAAACTTCAGTCCGGTCGCTATCTCAACAATCATCATGTACGCACGCCATGCAACGTCGCTCCGTTACCGCTGTTGCGCCGATACGGTTATAATTATTACAGTGTTATTCTAGTTATTAATAATTATCTATTCATTAATATGACTGACACAGTTCTGTCACTTTCACCGGGATCAGACAAAGAAACTTTTTTAAAGTCATCGATTTCGCGTAAACTCTACGACAAAAAATCATAATTTTTCGTTTCACCAAATCGATTCGCCGTTCCTTTTCCCGACGATGCCAGCGATTGCATATTAGATAGGGTATCAAATAGCTCTACGTATAATAATAAAACACCGAAACATATCGATCAAATCGTGCAGCCTACGGCCTCGCCGATTCAAATTAAAAACATCACCAATTTCTCTGCGTTCAAGAACGGATTAACAAGGATAACATGCCCAAACTCTTTTACTTGTAAGTTTTAAGTCTACTTCTTCTTATCCAATTATACGCCCTAATGGTCGTAGCAGTTTTGATAGAATCGTAGACCATCTAACCGAAACCGATGCTGGTTTCCATACATTCCAACCTCGCTGTAAACGTACATACAGAGTTATAATTAAAAACCTTTACCATCCCATTCCGCAAACGGAAATTTCCTGCCACCCTGTTGAGAAAGGTGTACAAAGTGAAATATTCAAAAAACCTCAAAAATAAAAACAAATTTGGCCTTCCAATTTGTTCAATGACCCAATGCGTTAAGATAACAAAAGTGATATACATAAAATCAAATTGTTACTCAACGTCAAATGTATTATTGAAAAACATCATAAAACTCGCCGTGGACCCCTACAATACTTTAACTGTCAAACTAACGGTCATACCCAAAATTATTGCCACCGCAAGCCTATATGTTTCAAATACGAGAATCCGTCAAAACGAAAAACTACAAAATACCGCAGTAGCCCTGCACTAATAACCATACCACAAGATATAAGGGATGCCAGCTTTTGAGGTACTCTTCAAGCATCGGAACAACCTCTGCCTCAATTATTACAAAAAGTCCATAACTTAATCAGCCTGTCGCATCATCATTTTTCAATTATGTACTTTCTCAGTTCAAACCTCTATATACCTCTGTTGTTTCAGACTCCATTATTATCAACAATATGTTCAATAACAATTCATGATATACACAAAATACTTTCTCCAATCGAAATCATCTTCAATATTCATCAAATTCGAAACTTTGTTGACTTCCTTCATTTTTAAATGTTCTAACTTAATCAAACCTCTCGTTTCTTTCTTTATTGCACTAATATCTAAATCCCAATTATAATTATTTAATTCATTAATTTATCTTTCATCACCATAACTGATTGGCGCTTTGCTTATTATTAATCGTGATAGAATTTTATTGTAATCTAATTACAATAATAAAAAAAAACATATACAAATTAGATGAAATGTATTATCTATATTCTATACGTTTAAGATTTTAAAATTTACGTACATTTAAAACGTATTCCTAATAGAAAAAGTGCCTTCACATCAAAAGAAATAAAATAAACATCGTCGTAAAACCAATAGATCCTACGTTTCACTCAGAACCTAAAACAAGTCCCTAGTTTACAAAGTAACAGTTTTGTGTCTTTTCTGTATTTTCCAATGAAATATTCAAACTTCAATATAATATATTTATCAGTTAAAGATAAGTGTCAATGGTTTAAGTCATCATCTGTGTAATAAAACAATTTCTCATAGATTATTTGCCTGTCAATGTACAAATATCCCTACATATCACAGATGTCAGAACTATAAAATCAAAAAAAAATCCATAAAAGTGGAATGAAGTCCAGTTTTATCGAGATAAACAAAAAACTTCTTTTAAAAATAACTTTTGAAATTTATATTCAATGCTAAGTATTCATAACAAAATACTAATTAGATAAAAGCATGCATTAAAGAATTGTATTTAAAATACATAATTGTAATTATTGTAGATAAAACCACACTTATGAAATAAAATGCGGTATCACAGTGTTTATATTTTAGTGAATTTAAAGTAATAATACACTAATATAAGTATCGGCGTACAAATAACTGAAATTTTGAGTTAGAAAATAGATATTCCAGGTTTTGTTTTTGTCAAAAATTAAGATGATTCAAAAATAATTTTTCTAAAGTATAATTCAAATTTGAAATTTCATAAGGTTTTCAACTAAGAAAAAATCATTATTTTTCGTGAAATTATTCATCTCCGTTAACATTAAAACTTTAAATGCATACAAATTAAAAATTAACAAATTTTTTTGAGAGATTATGCGATTTATTCAGAACCTTTAGTAGTAGTAGTAGTATATATATAATATATATATATACAACATACATATTAAGTTGCATGTCTTTTGTCTTAATAACATAGACATTAATAATTGGTGGTTTTGTCAATTGTACCCATTTTTCCATTTAAACTAATTCTTTGGTAGTTTGATAATCATATAATAAAACTGTTGAGTATGTCATTGTCGACAAATTACTTTATTTTAGTTGACTTGTTTTCTTTACTTTGTCTCTATTTTAGAGAGTTTGAATGCATTTTTTACTACTTTTATGATACGAAAAATTTGTTATATACATAATCAACAAAAAAAACCAGTAAGATAATGTTAGTAAAAGTTCGTTCATCATCATTTTGTTCGTTGAAAATTGTATTCCTTTGATTGAATCATATATTCACACCTTGGGTAAACCATTTTTACGATTAGTTCACCTAATACACAATATTGACATCTGATTTTATACTAAGTTTAAAAAAAAATAATGTCAATGCATTGGGAAAATTATGAAGAGCAGTAAGATCCACCAAATACACAATCTATGGTATGCACTACTATGGAACTTACAGTAAAACACCTTCTCGCCAAATGTATACAAACAAAAGCTACCACAATAAAATACAATATTCCCGAGTTCCTTCACCTATCCATAGGACAAGACGAAACAGCCAACAAATAAACACTTACATATTTAGAAGATATGCAAACAGATATTTTAATGTGGCATACATAACATGTTTAGCTAATGACAGAGTAGCTGAGACAAATTTTTAATAAAATAAAAAATGATGAGTGAAGCTCAGTGGTTAATTTTGTTATTTGTTAAGTTTCTGGAGAATACAAAACATCGTACTTAATAAATGATTTATGAAATGTTCAAAAATGAACCAGAAATATTTTTTATAAATAAAATACAAATTATTTCAACTATCAATTTTGCCATTTTTAGACGAGTTCATTTTCATCTCAAAAAATTAGCTTAACCGATTTATACGGAAATAATTATAAACATAAATAGGTGTACTTATGAGTACATTTATAAAACAGTTTCAGTTCTTAAAATCTTTAACTAAAAATTACAAAATTTGTTTAGTAAATGAAAAAAAAAATACATGTATCATAATGACAGTCATTTGACCCGCGATTTAAGTATATATGTGTTAGAAATTTATGAAGTCAGTCTTATTAAAATAATATCATACAATTATAATTGTGAAGATATTACTGTAATAATCTTTAAATATAAATAAATTATGATAATATTTTACTATTGTTTAAATAATTAAAAATTTTTATAGAAAAATTAATTAATATTTGACAACACACATACGTATTGAAGTTTACACAAAGAATATTTTGAGTTCAGACAGATTTTACATTATTTGGAAATAAACCAGTACAAATTATTATCAATCGATTATTCATAAAACATAACTTAATAACAATACGTATATTGTACACCTTGTATTGTACCCTATACTCGTACAACTGTATTAGCATGCATTATGATATGACTTATGATATTATATGAATACTTCATTTTCATACATGTATAAATTGTAAAAATATTATTAATTATATGCATTTATTGTCTTACCTTCACCATCTAGTGGACATGAACGAATTTGTCTGTTCGAATGACTGACACCCATTATATATAAATATATTTTTTTGTTAATCTGTCAAAAATAATTCCATCGTTATGCATAATATTTGTAAAGCAATGTCTCATAAATTATTAATATGTATAAATAGTAATCATTTTTCAGAATTATCCTTTATCGTAATAGTAATATTTTATTACATAATTCAAATGAGTTTGACTGTGTAAGTGATAAATTCGTCACAAAAAACCATAAAAAATTGTCGATTTGGAATGAAAAAGTTCTAACACTTAAAATTTCAAAAATAATGTTATGGAATTTAATGGTTTAAGATAGAAAATATCAAACATTAAAGGCTCTTTTTCGGTTTTCAGTTTTATAGAATAGTTTAAAACTATTTTTAAATTGAAAATTTAAAGAACGAAATAGTTATGGTTCAAAAAAAAAAAAAAAATAAAAAATAGGGAGAAGTGTTATTACTAAATATAATTATTTTAGAGTGAAATATGTTTAAAATTACAGATTTTTATTTGATAGAACCAATAAAATGTTTATAATGAATAAGTTTTATAATTAGGGCAGGAATTTCAGTGTATTTTTTTTTCAAGAGATACAACTTGTAATACAAATCTGTTTCATGTATAAATCACGTTTCACTGCTAAAAAAATATACTGAATATTATTTTGCATCTTTTTGAAATGTTGGTATTTGGGAACATTTTTCGTTTTAAGTAGATTTTTATGATTTAAAGTAATTTTTTTATAAAAATTCAATTTTAATTTAAGATTTTACCGGAATTTTATACCATTTCTTCTTACAATGCGAAAATTCATATTTCTCTTATACATTAATAAGATCCCATGAAGCTCATAAAATCGATACATACCAACTAACTTGAATGCTAAATACTTTTTTTTAACTAATTACAGATAAACCAATTTGCAAAACTATCGAACTAAATTCAATCACCAATTTCGTAATATGTTGCATTATATGATTATTTGTATCTAATGTAATAGTCTTCGTTATAGTTTTGAATTAATCTAATGATTATTAATTTTAAGTTTATTGGCATTAATGCATTATTTATTGAGGATTTTTTCGCTGTTTTAAGGGTATGAAATTCCCAACTACTTTTAATGAAATAATTTATCATATTTTGTAAAATATTTTACACAAAATGATGGTGTTTATATTTTAGTAATTTCAACTATTATGAGCCTCTTATCGCAATGTAACTTTATATTATGTTTAAAATTATCATTGATAACACCCTGTACTATTTTCTCACCCTTATCATTCAATTCGTTTTACTGTTATTACATTATTTCCATTCTGGAGTATACCATTTATTATCATTTAATCTTCAAATAATTGTACCCATCACAAGCTATTGCATTTAACCTCAATAGTTTATTTTTAACTGTTGAACTGTAATCGTCATTGAAGATTAAATAAAAAAATTAAATTTAGTAATTCTAACAGATATTAAACAAATCAATGTTCTTTAAAATTAAAACTAAATTGAGACCATAATATTATAGGTACACATAGAATCAGATATTTTTGTTGTAAACTATTTGCATTGTATACATTTCATATATCAATTACGATATAATTTTTTTCTATATTGGTACTTCAGAATACATAATATTTGTTACAAAAAAAAAACTCTTAAAACCATTTTTTTTTTTTTTTTTTTATAATGAATTGAAAATGAAAATGTTATACATATATTTACTTTTAACAAGAAAAGAGATTTTATGTCTGGAATTTGTATGATTTATCCAAGAGTTTCCTATACATCATAATCAGTGAAAATTTAAAAATAGTTTTATTTAGTGCATTGGAATTTTGGATACAGAGTTTATGTAGAAAGTACAACTTTCATACTTTTTTTTCATACCTAAACCAAAAAAATTGTAAGTTTTTTAATATTAAAATAAAAACAAACTTTTTTTTACCAAGTAAACATTTATTTTTAAAAAATATTAAAAGTAACTTCATTTTTTCACGAAAAAGTATTTTTATTGTTTTGAATTGTACTTTGAAAAAACCATAATACATGATGAAAATGGGGCAAGTAGATTTTAAAATCATAAGGAATGTGAATTATGAATAAATAATTTTTTAAATGTTCAAGTAATGTACACGTAATAGAAGAAATATACGAGTATTTAACTCTTTATTGTTATATGACTGTGTCATATTAATGTGTTGTCATTTCATTGTTTTATAAATATTTTATATCTCGTGTTTTTTTTTACTAGAAAATGAATGAATAAGTATTAAATAATTATATTTAATTTAAATAAGTAAATTAAAACTTTCATTGCATTATAATATGATAATTCATCACAGTATTGTAATTGTTATCTGTTGTTCATATTATGCATACGAAGTGTACAAAGTATATAAATTATTTACTCATGATGATATTTATATTTAATTAAAATAAATTACATAATTATAAAACATTTTTAAATTTTTTTTTTTTACTCTTAGTTGATACATTTTAGTATTGAATTCAATGAACTACTGACTTTTTTATTTTACTTGATTCATGGATTTATTTTATTCATAAATGAATTATTTCATTGACATACACACATGTACCTATATATTTATAATAGTGAATATTTTTTGTAACTGTTAGTTTTATAATTGTATTATTTTCAAATATTTCATATTTGTAGATAGTCAAAATGTGTATTTTTATAATGGTATAAAAAAAATATTTGTAAAAGTCAATGTTTCAATATAGATAATGGTTAAAATTGAATCACATTTTCCCAGGAGACTAAAACGGGAAATACTCTAAAAGCCTTGCGGTACGTTTGTAATGAATTCAAATGTACTCATCCCTTGAACTAAAATACCATAGATAGTTGTTTTTTAATATTTTAGTTATTAAATTAAATCAATAAAGAAACAATTTTAGGACCACTATCCCGAATAAGTCTCAAAATTTGAATTACATTTGGTTCAATTAAATTAACCAAAATACCATTCCATTATATGTGTATTAAGCTTTAAAATGAATTCTGTTGTTTTTTACATATTAATCCATTTTCACTTATATATATATATATATATATATATATATATATATATATATATATATATATATATATATACAATAATACAACAAAACAAAAAATATTGTGATCAAACATAACTTTTTTCACCATTAATTTATTTAACATTTTAATTTGAAAAAAATTTAAATAATTCATTAAATTTTTACAATAATCTGTTTAATAAAACTTCGAGAAGGTTTACACAATACTTTACAATTAAATTTTTCAATTTTTCTAGCTGTCATTATGACAAGAATCCATACACTATATGTAAATATAATTTAATTTATAAGGAGTTGAATCATTTCATTTCTTTCAACAAAATTATGTCATACAAATACGTTTATGGTGCTCATACAATTTTTAGAATATATTTGTACGAGGTTATGGAATCTTCTCGAATGGAGATAATATTTAAAAATATATTTCTTACGCTATTGTTTTTTTTCATGCAGACATCGAACAATAATGTCTAATTACAGAGAGTAATGAAATATAAAATTATTAAGTTATAAAAATAAATATGGAAAATGCAACTTCTAGCATTATTTTTACTTAACGATCAATTTACTGTAATTCTCAAATTTATCCCAATTTTTTGAAAAAATTACTGTAAAACGGTAAAATTGAACATCAAATTTATGGAAACCCCAAATTTAATTTAGTTTTTATCATAACCCCAAAAGTGATAGTGATAGGAATTTAACATTTTTACCAAATATTCACAACACTTTTTGCAGAATTCGTAAAAGTTTTAAAACAAATTAGAACACTTTCGAGCTTTATATAGAACTTAGAAAAATATCTCATTTTTTATCTTATTAAATTGTATTTTTTTATATTAAGGCTTGAATACTCAATATATAATTGTTTTAATTCACTTAACTTATAATAGCAGTTCAGCACTGAAAATATCTCAATAATTGTGACTCGAGAATTTTTTTTGACGTGTTCAAAGCTAGAATTTTATTTTTGTATGTTATAATGAAGTTCTGCTCAGAATTGTTTACTAAAGAAATGAATGACTATTTCATTAAAATTAACACCCATCACTAATATCTCGTCCAATGAACAAAAGTAAAAGTAGCAAATTTAAAGAACGTCCGACTTTTATCTTGTTTATTGTTATATTTAAAATTTACAAACATTCTTATTTAATTTTTCTGTAATGCCTCACTATGGTATTTATATATTATTTTCGTACATGATGAAATCGGCCTGGATCATTTTTCTATAATTTTAACCATTCATTATAAATACTACATACGATTTCATTGATTGAAAAGTTTTATTATAGAAAAGTTTTTGTCAACAGCCAGTAAATGAAAACTTTTTAAATTGTATAATGTATAGTATACAGGTTACATAGCCCAAAATTTGTCAAAAAAATATATTGCTCAGAGATAAATAATATATTTGTGTATACTGTATAACTATATGAATTACCATAGCAACATATTTCATTCTTGAAAATATGATCCATGCATGAGTATTGTTATGATTAAAGTATTGATCTTTAGAGAGTCTACCCTTTTCTTTTATTAAAGCCATAAAGCCTATTTCCGAATTTTTGGCTTTTTCACCAGTTCGTTTTACCTTCTTATTTCTCTCCCTTTGGCTTATTCGAGTCTGTCACTCTATAATGTAAGCGTAAATATTTAATAGAATAGTAGGTATATAATTTTAACAATAACCGTATCAATGTATATTTAGTATATTAGTTAAACTTTAAATATTTATTACCATGCATTGTATCCATAAATCGTAGGTAATTATTTATATTACAACAATCACTTCCTATTAAATTTAATTATTTCTACACATTTTTACTACATAAAAATTAAAAATGAACAAATTGAATACCGAAAAAAATTCTCTTTCTTTTCTAATATATCTACGTTTCAAATTGATCAAATAAATTAGAATTCAAAATCATAATCTATTTTTACAATACATAGGTATATTAGTTCAGAAGGTATTAATACTTTATAAACGTTATTTGTGATTTTGCAAAATGAATAATAAAAGTGATAATTTTTATAATATATCTTTCGTAATTCTCATTTATTTGTGTTCAATTTCTTTTGAAAATTTTACAGCATCAAACACGTGTTTACGAATTCACACATTTATATTTAATCGTGAATATTTACTGTATCGTTCATCATACCAAAAGTTTTGAATAAATTGGACTTTGCTGTGTTTGTCGATATCAAACCATAGAATAAAACGAACAGAGTTATATAAAGATGGTCATATAAAGAAATTATACCCTACATCAATCTTTTAAGTTTAGAGTTTAGTTTCTAATAAAATGTGACTATTTAAAAAATCTTTAATTTACATTTGTATTACTTGTATTTTCCATTAAGTTTTCTCTTAATAGAGGTAATATATTAATTGTTTTTCATTATTAACCTATATCGATAGATATTCTTTCTAAAATATTGATCTTAAAATATGTATCACCACAGCATTAGCAATTTTTTTTTCTTTATAAAATATGAAGTAAAAATTATTAATAATTCAAATTTAACTTAATCATGATAAATAAGCTATTTAACTGACAATATCAGTCAATTTCTCATAATTCATACACCGTGATATCAATATTTCTTAGTATTCATCATCTGTATCACACACTTTTAAGTCCGTGTACGAGTATTTACAAGACTTATACAAGACCGTTTTGTTATTTCGTTAAAGATTTACACCAAAAATAAATCCCCCGAAACTTGAAATTTCATCAGTTATATGCATTAATTATTCTGCAACATACATTTGATAACATTTTAAAAAACTAGATGATTTCAGGCTAAAAAAAACTTTGAAAATATTAGAAATCATGAAATGCATAAATTTCCTTTTATATTTTATAGTTTATTACAACTACCAACTTGAATTATTTATATAATGTTATCTAAACGGAATAAAATTGTATAAATTTCAAATTTAAAAGTAATTCATAATATATTAATTAATGAAATTATATTTATTTAAATTATAAAATATTTACTTTCAGCTTGTATTATGTAAAGCTTAATATAGTATATTATATAATATAATATACTTAAGAATCTCAGTTCTTTATGAAATAAATATATTTAATAATAAAATCTGACATTTATGTAAAATTAGTTCTTTTGACCGGGAATTTCCAGGAATTTTTTCTAAACGAAAACGGGATAAAATACATTAAAAAAAAAAATAAAAAAAAAAAACACTTAACAGTAAAACCAATAAATTCTTAATTTCATTCAGAATCATAAATATGGAGAGCGTCTTTCGTCACTTTACTTTTTGAACATGACACTAGCGTGAATGTATATGAAAGAATATGAGGAAGATATAAAATTTTCAAGTTTTATCACATATTAGTAATTATTAAAATTTTTAAATTTTATTAAATGAACAAAAAATATATGAAATATCTCCAATATTTTCAAAATACTATATTAAGATTTGTTTCAAGTTTGTATTAAAGTATCATTATTATTCATTGAATTTTGTTTTTTTTTATTATTACTACACCATTACTTTGATACTCAGAAATAAAGAACCAATATCGTTTTCATGAAAATCTCGATTGTGGCACATTTTAACATTTTTACTCAATTTATAGTAGTTTTTCCTAAGTGTTAGAAAATCTATTTAGAATTTCAATAAAATATCTTTTTAAAGTATCTACATACAAGGATAAACTATAGATCTAATAGAATTAGCTTCGGGACGGGACGTAAGTTTTGAACGACTTCTTCAACCTAAAAAATGATTACAGACATAAAAAAAAAGAAGAAAGAAAAGGTAAAAAATACATCATCGTAAAACCAATATATTTTTCACTTCATTCAAAATCAAAAATTTTATTTAAGTTTTCTGTGATAAATATTTTATGTTTTATTATTAAATCTACATGTATCTAACTATGAACTTACTATGCGCACCTACGACTGTATATTTTAAAGCAAATCTATTGACATGACATTTTTTTTCGTATTATTATATTTTCTAAAAACTATTTATCTTATCGCAAAAAAATAGTATGTTTGATTTTGTATAGGTCCAACTAAAATCATTTGCATGAGAATTTATAAGTATATCTACAGACACTACAGTTAATTAATTTTAGTGTTTATAAAGTACTTTTCTGTTATTGTATTTTAATAGAACCAAAGTTGCATTACTTAACCATCATTTTAATTAAATATTAAATACTGTACGTTTTTTATTACTAAAATATAGTTTTATACTAGAATTATTATTTTTAATTAATTTCAATATTTATTTTTCATAAATATTTTTTAAAGTTGATGTTATTGAAATTTAATATAAATAATCACATAATAAAAAATGAATACATTTACGATTAAGATTTATTTTAATATTTTATTTCAATTTTATTATTATATAAACAATTATTATTATAAAATATACATTTTAAATTATTTGATTATGATAAACGATATATTAAAATGTGATTAACCCTATATTTTTACAAAATCTCCGTTACGTTCTTCTATTTATTTATTTATTTATTTATTTATTATAGTTTACGGGTTTCCCCTTTTTACATTAGTAACAATACAATTTAATAATAGTAGGACAATCAAAATATTTACATTACAATAAGAAAATATTAAAAATAAAATAATAATACATTAAAACAAATAATCATCAAATGAAGGATCTTCATACAACATACTTCTTCTTAATTCTTAATTCTTTAGTATACAACATACGACATACGTTATTTTCTAAAATAAATTTAAAACTTTACCCTATTTTCTTTAAAATTGAGTGAAAATCCAAAAATGTAAAGAACACATAGCTGATTCTACACAAAACATGAAATTAAAATCATTAATAAGCCATGTAACTGAGTTATCTTAGTCATTTTTAATTTGAGCGCTGTGCGCTCGGATATATGTTGAAAATACAAATATTGTAATTTAGTACCTTTCAATATAAGCACCGGAGACGAATTTCCCGTTTCATACTACAAAAATCCGACACAGCTTATAAATTAAAGTACATTAATGACTACACTATACACTTTGATATCAAAATGACATTTTACTAAGATCTTTTTTACAAGAAACATTCTATTGATGGAATGGGAAACGTGACCAGATTTTTTTTCGTAGCGAATAAGATTATCTGACTATAACTTAAGATGTCCAACGAGATAACTAACTTGTCTAGTTTGTCTAGATTGTGTTGTGTCTATCCACCAAAGTTTATTTAAAAAAATGATTCAATACAAATAATAAAAGCCCCAAAACGACATCGAAATTGAATATTCTTTATTAAAAAACGATTAAATTATCTATATACGAGTATGATTATAAGTGTATTTATTACAATAATTTATGGGTATGGGTTCGAAATACCACATATAATATGGACGGTCCACATTATTTTGATAATAATTTTGTTTCGGTTTGCTCGGAATCCAGTGGCGTAGCGAATATAGGTTCAAAACGGGCAATCGCCCGTGGCAAATTTTGAAGGGGTACCCCTTCGGGATGCCTCAGCACCAATATGTTAGTGGAGCAACTTCCATGTATAGTGTATACTTTATTTTCAATAATGCCAGATAATACGGAATGCATTGAGCAAACTATAAATCGCAGAGTCAATAATAATTTTCAGGTTTCTTTATTTTTATTTAGGTAAAAAATAAAAATTTATAAAACATTTGGGTATTCTAAAACTCCTTGTATAATATTCAAAAATATAAATATTTGTATAATTTAATACTTAATTTTTATTTTCCAATTTAGTTATTTTCAAAGAAAAGTCTTAGGTATTTATTATAATCTTATTAATTAAGTCATTTAAAGTTTAATGAAGTTTCAATAATGTATTTATTTATAAACTCGCTAAATTAAATAGTATCAAAATTATAACAGGTGAGTAGGTACTAGGTAGATTACTTAGAGCAATGAATCATAACCTTATAAATATGATGACTTTCTTAGGAAATATTTAATTCATTCATGACTACTAAACATTTTTTTTCCTATTTTTATAAACACTCATAGATTATCTTGATTTGTGTCACTTTGTGAAGTAAAACGTTATTGATCATAAGGTATTTTATCATTCAAAACTCTTATGAAGTAATTTGCTTTTTGTGGTACATTTGCCAATGTAATATCACAAATAAGACATTACGATTTAGATATATTTACATTGTTTTGAAAGTATGTATAACCATATTCGATCTAGATATTGTTAAATTTTAACATTTTCACCCTTTTAAGAAGTGATTCACAACCTTACATTTTCGTATCCAAACTAAATTAATGCATAATAATTAAATTTTAAATATAGTCACGACTTGGGAGTCGTTTAATAGTAACCCAAAATAATATTAGTGAGTGACCCCAAGGGGTAGCAACTAATTACAAAAAATGTATTTGAGGCCAAATATTACGAAGCCTTCTAATACTCCTATTATTATAAAATATTTCTAAATACTCCAAAGACTAAATAATATTCGCCAGCCTTTGATCATAATTTATTAAACTTTTTTCGGAGGATTAAACTAGTTGTTACAGTAAACGAAAATATATTAAACTTTTATTTTAAATTATGGCTATTATGAATAATGACAGCCTATTTGCATAAGAATATATTTTTAGGACAGGTTATACGTTTTAAATCGACATGAAAATCGATACACACTTGTCATTTTTATCAAAATTGTTATTATATATTAAACTATATTCTAAAAACATATTCTTGTCATATAATGCAATGGTTTTTTCGACGTTTAATTTATAGTTATACTTGTACAATTGGTTATTAAATGAACAAACAGGTATCACTTTTAATATTTAACAATCGACATTAAGAGTTTTATAGTATTTATACTTTATATTTATAAAGAAAAAATTAATAAGAAAACTTCTTTCCAAACAAAAAAAAAATAATAATAATAATAAGAATATACATAATAATTTGATCAGAAATGTATAATTCAGATTTATTTTATTATTAATTTATCCAAATAAAATATTTCTAAAATTAGAAAAGTCTTTTCACATTATTTTGATTTGAAGTCATCTGTACATAATTATTTATTTATAAATTTCAGAAGTTATATCGAGAGATAATCTTTGAAATTTCATCACGCTGCAGTTCGTTAGACGTTACTTCTAATCATGACTTCACAGTTAATAATAATCGTATCTACGTGAATAACTTGTATTTGTAATTTTAATACTCAGATTAAAAAACACGATAAACAATGCATAGTTTTAACTTACAATTCAATATTAAGTATTAGTTTATCGTAATACAGTACCTCTGAGATGAACCAAATCATTATGGAATAACTAAGTTACCATAATAGTCGAACAAATTTATAAATGTTCAAATAAATATGTATGTCATTATAAATTACCAACACATCAGTACTTTTTATTTGATATTTTAATATAGCTAACAAAATCTAATTTGATTCAATTTTCATATTAAAAAAAAGACTTTAATTGTGTTATTATTGAAATTTTTAATGTGTAATAATGTAATTTATTATTTGAAAATATTGATAATATTTCAAAAGAAAACACTGTGAATATAATACTACATAACAAACTCTATCGAACTAGGATGTAATCTTTTGTAAAATTGTAATTTGATTCATAATTACTTTTATGACAATTAATTATTAATTTTAATTTTTTACAGGTGGATACATATTTGATTATTTTGGGGAACAAAAATATAGTGACTGAAATATTAAAAAAAAAAAGCAGTGGTATTTTTTTAATTGAAAATTATTCGATAATGAAACAAAAAGAATACCATTTTGTGCCGATCGAAAGATTTCATAATATTATGTTTATGTGCAACTGTATATATTATTAAATTAAAAAAATAATCATAAATTAATTAAACATGAAAATCTTACCAATATATTTCGAAAACCCTGACACTTGTTAAGCGGGAAATGAGTAAAAAACAATATATAATTATGCGTACACGTGGTGAAAAAAAATTACTAAAAAATCTGACGGTAAAAATTGTCAACCTCCCACTGGTAAGCCGAAACGACACTATTGAATTTGTGTTTCAGCATGCAAATAAGAGATTCGTAAAATGTGCATTACGCGTTAACGGCATTTAACAGATCTGAAACGTTGGTGACGGCATAGCGAGACGCGAACGTTCGAGATCGACCGCCGAAAGCACACTGCTGAAATGTGTGTGCACGTCAAATATGGCCCATACGGATGAGACTTCCCTCGTGACCCTGTCAACCCCATAGCAAGTTGTCCCCCTCTCCCACAAGGGAGCAAAGTAAGGGTGAAAAACAACGACAGTGCTGCCAGTTTGGTCCATCGGCGTATTAACATTTTACAGTTATTCATTTTATAACAATATATTCATTAAATGCAGGTAAAAACACGCACCTGCAACCACTCACCCACTTACTCACATAGGTACATAGTTGTCTATGTTTAACAAAAATCCTCAAATAAAAGTTACAAAATTTAACGGCTACGTACAAGTACACAAACATGTACAATTGTTGTGTTTGAAAGTTAACGAATATGTTTTTAATAGTTGTATATGAATTTTATGTGTATGCATTTATATTATAAGAAAATAATATTAATTTTTTATTTATTTCTAATAAACATTTGCACAGATTAAATGAATTCAATTCAAAATACTTTAAGCTGTATATTTCGTTATTTTTATATGAAACTAAGAACAAATACACTATTAATAATTTTTCCAGTTAAAAAAGAAAAATAATTAGCCATTAGGTAAGTACATGAGTAAGGTCATATTAAATTTTCAGAACTTTTTGTCAAATATTTAAAATTATATTACATAAAAACTTTCAAACAATTTAGTAAATTAAAAGTTCTATATTTAAGTCAAAAGTACTATAATTCTTCTGAAAATGTTGTCCAATATAAAAAAATATGTATTTGATATTGGATAAAATTTTCAAGTTTCTAGCTTCAATACTTTTTGATTTAAGACTAAATACCTAAAATCTGAACAGTAAAAATCTCGTTTACGGCGGATTTTTACCGATTTTACCGTTTTTACTCAGTTTTTCGATCGTCATTCTTGATTACTGGAAAAACTATGGAGATTTTGGAAAAATGACCTCTCTAAAATACCATCTCAGTTCAATTTCAAATCTAAAGAGTTGCTGGAATAAACTTTTGGGCAAGGATTTCTATACGAAAAAGTGTTTACAGAAAAAAAAAAAAATAAAAAAAAAAATAAACATCATTGTAAAACCATAAGATCCTTCGCTTCACTCAGAATCTAAAAACTCACCAAAAATTATACAAATAACCGTAAAATACGTAAACAGTATTTAAATAATAATATATTATATTACACTGAAGCTTTGCTCAGAATCGTTTTATTCTAAAGAAATGAGTCATCATATCTTTAAAACTTAATACATTCATCACCAATATTTGAATATTTAGTTATTATTGCATACAAATTCATAATTGAGTATAATATGCAATGTCGTCAAGATCATATTTGGTTATTTTCAATACAATTTCTTAAATTAGCTTAGACAAAAAAGAACTAATTGGTAAATTTTCTGTTTGAAAATAATATTTTTATTATAGTTTCGATAATTTACTATCTATCAGATAAAATCGAAACATATATGGGAAGTGAACTTCAGTTGCCCGTCATTTATCAATGATTTTATTATAATTAACTTATCGAAATAGTAGTTATTACAAATTTTAGATTCTGAGTGAAGCGAAGGATCTTATGGTTTTACAATGATGTTTTTTTTTCTTTTTTTTTTTCTGTAAACACTTTTTCGTATAGAAATCCTTGTCCAAAAGTTTCGTCCAGCAACTTTTTAGATTTCAAATTGAACTGAGATGGTACTTTAGAGAGGTGATTTTTCCAAAATCTCCATAGTTTTTCCAGTAATCAAGAATAACGATCGAAAAACTGAGTAAAAACGGTAAAATCGGTAAAAGTCCGCCGTAAACGAGATTTTCACTGTTCAGATTTTAGGTATTTAGTCATAAATCGAAAAGTATTAAAGCTAGAAACTTGAAAATTTTATCCAATATCAAACACATACTTTTTTATATTTGACAACATTTTCAGAAGAATTATAGTACTTTTGACTTAAATATAGAACTTTTAATTTACCAAATTGTTTGAAAGTTTTTATGTAATATAATTTTAAATATATGACAAAAAGTTCTGAAAATTTAATATGACCTTACTCATATACTTACCTAATTATTCTAACAAAAGTTCAAAAATTGTTAGTCAGGATTTTTTTTTATACACACTTTAATAAATAATTATACGATTTTTTTCGATATTGTCTGATTTCTTTTAAGTTTATTTCTAATGAGTTATAATTGTTATAACAATTAAAGTTTAAATGAGTTATATCTAATTGAATATTTTATGAGGGTTTAATTACAAAAAAACTCACCAAAAATTATACAAATAACCGTAAAGTACGTAAAGAGTATTTAAATAGTAATATATTATATCACACTAAAGCTTTGCTCAGAATCGTTTCATACTAAAGAAATGAGTCATCATTTCTTGAAAACTTAATACATTAATCACCAATATCTTGTCCGAGGACCGAAGAGACGAAGGACGAACTTGTACCACCATCATCTCACTTACCAGCTTTTTTTGAATAATTAAGGGGATTACAATACGTACAACTTGATATGTTTTGAGGATATGAACAATGTGTTGAAAAATTAATAAAAAAATATAAGTCTAAAATATTTTTTTTTAATTATATAAAATGATGCACTAACTAAAAATAACAACACATAAACGTAAATTGTATTTAAAATTATTTAATATTTATCTAACTAAATAGCTGATTTCTCAACAAGTGATTTATTTAATCACTTTATATAATTATATTATATATTTAATTAGTAATTGTGATAAAAATAAAACTAAAATATCAACATATTGTCAACACTTGAATTTTCTAAAATTATAGCTTACAATTCAAACAATTTCTCTTTTGTTAGATATTACAAGCAAATTAGAGTTTTTTATGATAGAGGACTTTGAGCATAATTAACTCGGTACCTAACTTAGTCAAGGGTTAAGTAAAAAGTTGACGTGTTCTCAGCTTAAAGTGCTTGAACCATGTTTTGAATATTCTTTTTTTCTTAGCTCTTGTTGTGACTTAGACATTCTATATATAATGGTTTTTAAATTAATCAATTTAATTATAAATTAAAATGTTATATCTGCCTAATCGTGAAAATGAAAGTCGATTCTTCATTTCTTTTTTTGAGAATGACTACGATGATTTCTCGTAATTATACCGTTTGTTAAAAAATGAAGTGTATTATAAATTATTCAAATTATAATTAAGCCATTAATCCATATTTTAGAAATTCTGGGAAAAGAATTGATTTTAAGCAATTATTACTTATTTTTAACTTGTTAATATTATATTAGTATCAAAACGTAAAAGAAAAGGAATATACAATGGCTTTAGAATTGCTTATTCGTGTCTAGTTTTTATGAGTTAAATGTCAAAGTGTCATTATACATGAAATTTTTTACATTAAACTTCGTAAGGTTCTAAAAAAAAGTTTTATCTTAACAAATGCATTCAAATTCAAATAAATAGGCTGATATATTCTAAAACCGTAATTTATAATTGATTATTGTTTTTATTACAGAAAATATAATAATTATTAATTTTATATTATTAATAATATTTAATATATTAAATTTCTATTACCTGAAATAATATTTTATTTTAGCTTAAATGTAACATCAAATTTCACATAATAATGTTTGAATTAATAATGGTAAGTTTGAAATAAGTAATGGTTTTTCTAAAATGAATGCACATGTAAACTAGTATGCTTTAACTAATAATAAAATATATTATTAAGATTAATTTCATAACGAATTTAGGTAAATGAATTTACTTTTCTAGAAAAAAAAAATAAAAAAGAAGTGAATTAAATGAGTGTATACATAATTATAAATACTAACCACTTGGTTTAGAACTCTTACTTCTAAGCGAAAAAGTGAGTTATTTCTCTTTCTTATATTTTAGTTAATACCTACATATAAATAGTAAGTATATAATACACGAACATCATTACATTATATTATTTGTACCTTCAAATATAATATTGTGGGTGTCCGTAAATAATTTATAACGTTACCTTCTTTGAACCAAACATCTTAAGACATTAAATTTGTGATAGACGAATTCATCCTTAACTATTTTTTCTACGCTATGTCACACTAAATGATCACTGCATTTTGATACGTGGTAATAAAAAACAAGTAACTTCCAAATTATTCATATTTAAACAAATATTACATTTTAAATTTTGGTTATTTGAATATATTTTGCGATAAGGACGAAAAAACTTCAATATCCATATGACTGATTTTCAGTGCTCCTCAAAATGGATCGAAATGCACTGAAACACAGTTCCGGTTTGTCACAACTTTAAACATACCATTTCGGTTCACATAAAAATTGATTTTAGCGTTCTTCTTCTTTTATCATGGTTATATTTTCAAAATTTCAGAACTTATTTTCAAAATAATACTTCGAAAATCAATGAGTTTGAAAACACGGTTAATCAGTTTTTGATAATAAAATGTATTTATAAATTGATACTCGAAGCGGAGTAGTCACATCCATTATTTATATGATAAATTTTATTTGTATATCTGTACATTTATTTATTTTATCAGTATGTTTAAAATACTCGGGATACCAAAGTAAACAAAGTTGTTTTCAATAGAAAGATAACTTAATACAAAAGATACATACGAAGAATACGTAAATCAGTTCATAGCTAATACGAGTACACCATCTTGTGTAAGGGTGTACCTTTATATCACTAAAACTGGGTTTTGAGTAAAAAAAAAAGCCATCCAATATTGAAGGCATATTAATTATATTTACGTTCGGGTTCGTTAAGTTTCTATTTCGAGCACTGTTGGCTATAATTATAATTCTTCTTCTTTTTAACAACAAATAAACAACATATATAAACAATTTAAGGATTGATTTTCAGTTGTCTTATCATTCACTGGACATATAACGCAAATTTATGATAAAACAAGACGTATCTTTACCTTTCTCACACGTAATTTTTGAGAGCTAATAAATCCTGTTGACTTTAAAGCTTTGTGTATTGATCTAATTTGTTCCACTGTCGAATATGGGTCAATAATATGGGCTCCGTATCAGATAAATTTAATTAATGAAATAAAAAGACTCCAGATACTTTTTTTGCACGTATTAGTATTTAAAATTGATAATGCTGTTGTCGATTTAAAAATCACTTCTGAGTTTTGATCTTAGATTAAATAGTCTTACTGATCATCGACGTCCTTTTGATGTTCTTTGGATATTCAAATTAATGACGCTGAAATATTTAGTAGGTACCATTTCATTTAATGTGATTGCTGTTTCCCTACAATCTCCTCTTACATTTTACATTACATCCTACTGCTTAAACCATTGTTGCCATGCTCTCATCAACCGTATTTAATTACATGTAATTCACCTGTAAACATCGTTTTATTTTTTTCTTCTATAACTAGATTGAAAAGTTCTTTAAATTTATTTTAATTATAACAAAATAATCGAATTTTTTTTTTATGTTAAGTAAGTTTAGGAAATCTATTTTGTCCTTTTACTGTCTTTATATTTTATGTTTGTATTTTGCTATACTCTGTGCCCATCAGACGTAAATGATCAAATAAACTTATTTTAATAAATTATTCAGAAACACTTAACACGTAACTTTTTAATAAACAATTTATTCACAAGTTACATCAATGTTTTTTATACCAACCATTCACTTAATCGTTATTGTGGCCAAAGCACTCTAAAGACATTTTTGAACTAGTAAATACATAGAAATACAGTCACTTGTTGCCTGGTCATATTATTCTGTATGTCATATTTCTATATATTTTAAATGTGTTTTCAACGTACGTATCATAAATTAATACCACATCATTATTGTTACAGTTCAAAAAAACGGTAAATTAATTTTTAGAGTTAACCTCAACAGCGTGTATGCCATTGTGTCAGTGAGATATATTAATTTTCACATTAGTATTAAAAATTCAAAATCAAGATTAAAAATGATTTATATAAATAATACAACATACTAAAAACATTAAAATAGGAATTAAACTATAACTTGTATACATTTTATATTAAAAATGTTCCATTTTATTCTTGTATATTTTTCTTTTTAAATTACGAATTTGTAACTCGATATTATATTTTATTTTAAAGTATAATAATTCTAGCAAAAATAATGTCTTGAAAGAAAATGTCAAGGAATAGTGATGGATACTTTATCATAGTCTTTGGAATAATAATGCTAAGAAGGAAAAATGGTAATAAATGAATATTCAATAGTCATTATAGTCACCAGTCAATAGTAATTTAACATAATTTTTTGGTGACGTGTTTGCAATACCAAAATCGTTGTCGTGAAAAAAATTACTCAGGGGAAAATACAACGTTTAATATTTTCGTATATAATCTGCGATCTTCTGAACTGAACGAATAACTTTATTTGAAAATCATTTTTAACGATGTTTTCAAAACATTAAAAAAATAATCCAAGTTTAAATCAAATATCAATTAAAATTTTTCAGAATAATTGAGTTTTATTCTTAACTCACAATGCTCATATCAATATACCATAAATCTGTAACTTAATTGTGTGTAAGTTATAATACTTAAAGCATTAGATTAATAACTGGAAAATAAAAATAAAATTGTTTATTTTCATATTTTTATTTTTTCTCGTTGTTAACGTTGCATTAATAACAATTTATAATATTATTCAACATCGAAATAATATTTATTTAATCAATTATTTATTCAACAAATCACATTTTAAAATAAAATTGATAAAGTACGTACTTCGCACCATAGAGTATACTTCGTTCCTCGGACAAGATAATGGGGATGGGTGTACTGAATTTTAAAGAAATGATAGATCATTTCTTTAGTAAAACGATTCTGAGCAAAGCTCAGTATGAAATAAAATAATCCATTTATATATAACCATATTTAGTTTAATTGTTGGTATGTTTTTTTTTTATAAAATCTGTATAAAGTTTCCGTATTTAACAAATGAAAAAATATTTTTTAACGAAATATTCAAACATGTGGTTTAATCTCCATTCAAAGTTTCGCGATGATTGGATTAACCAATTTTTTTAAATAAATATTTTAAAGTTGAAAATTGATATAAAAACAGTATATTCTGTAAAATTGTATAGTAATTTACTTAAATGCTAATAAAAAAATGATGATTAACGATTCGTGACATTTTTTCAATATCTTTATGAAGTGTATGATTATGATCATATAAATTTTCAACATTTTTTATCAAATATTAAAAAAGAAATTAAAGCTAAACTTTAACAAAATAAGGTATAATCAACGTTCTGTTATTAGCCCGAAAAGCTGAAATTTTTTTTTGTAAAACTTTCATAAAATATGTATCAATATACCTTATTATTTCGTGAAAATTTCAAGTTTTTGCAACATTAATTTCTATATTATATCATATCTAAATAACTAAAACCGATTTAGCAAAAACGTCGTTTACGACAAATTCTAACGTTTTTACTCAGTTTTTTGACAGTTTTTCCCCCAGCCTGGAAAAACTATCGAAAATAACGAACAATCACCTCTTTAAAATACCATCTAAATAACATTTTTGATCTATTAAACTGCTGAATGAAACTTTTGGAGCATTATTATTCTCCAAAAAAATGTTCACAGAAGAAAAAACAGAAAAAAAAATTAAGTATCATTGTAAAACCATATGATCTTCCACTTCACTCAGAATCTAAAATCTATAAAACTCAAACTAAATACTATATATTTATACTAAAAAACTAAAAAAAAAAATTTTTTAAAAAAACCAAACTAATGAAACTTCCGAAAGTCAGAACGCTAAAAAAGTTGTGAAAAATATGCACGAAGGTAAGTTTTTATAAAGCTTTTAATATATCTAATGATAAAATAATACGAGTATGTTCTGACACAGTTACAGAGAAAGATTGTTTAGATAAACTTACATTAAATGTTGAAGACTTTAACAACGAATAACAAACAACCACAGGGGTAATTTTAGAAATTGAATAGTTTATTAAAGTTTAATATGATTATATAGCACTTAGGTATGCTATATTCATTATACACTGTTGCCGTTGTATTTATCAGATGCCTCATGAGAAGATACCAACCGACAGCCATATACCAAATGAAATGCGTCGAGCAATTTATAAAATACAAATTATAATGCATAAAAGTTGTAAAAAATTAACTTCTCCTTCTTCATCTGCCTTTCTTCTCTCAATTTTACCTCTTTATTTTTAAACAATTTTGTATCGACAATATTTTCCATGTATTTTTTATTATTCCGAAATTAATCTTCAATACAAACAGAACTATAAATAAATAACTATATTAAATTATGTTCTGAAATGACGAAATATGCAGAATATACATTCTAACATAACCTTCTACTATAGTAATTTATGAGATATTTTTTGATTATTTCATTTTTCTCATAACAAATAAAATATTTTTATGATCATATATTTCATAGTTAATAATTTAGAGGCAGGTATAATAGTAGTGTATATGATTAGTGGAATTGCAGGCCAGTAGATAGTATGCAAAATGAGTTCTAACTTAATTTATTTACATCATATTTTAGTATAGAGGCGATGCGCCATTATATTCAAAAATTACACAAAAGACACGTAAAAAAAACTGAGAATGCTAAGAAAACAAAGAATTTCTTCATAAACAAACGAAATGTAAAGAAAAAATTTTAAAGCTGCAGATTAAACTAAACAAGTGAAATATTATGTTAATATGTTTCTTAATTTTTTTATATTAACTATTCCAACTTACTGTATTTCAGAACAAAGTTAACAATCGGAATAAGACGAAATAAAAGTCAATATATTCGAAAAAAATCTGAATATTTTGAATTCCAACGAGCTCTAATCTATGGAAGCCGAAATAGAAATCATAACAATACGGAAAAATTTAATAGTAATTTTAATAGAGTTACGGCGGAATTATCAGATGATGTAAACTCAACTCAATACTTGCTTTTGGTAAAACTTAAATAACTTAAATAAGTGTGTAAGTAATAATACTTACAGCATTAGGTTAATGACAAAAAAATAAAAATAAAAATAAAAATGTTTATTTTCATATTTTTATTTTTTCTTGTTCTTGATGTTGCATTCTCAACAATTCATAATATTAGTCAGTATCGTAATAATATTTATTGAATCAATTATTTATTCAAATGATCACAAATTAAAACAAAATTGAAAAAGTATGTATTTTACACTATGGAGTATTCTTCGCTCTTTGGACAAGATAATGGGGATAGGCTTATATTGAAATTTAAAGAAACGATAGATAATTTCTTTAGTTGAACGATTCTGAGAAAAGCTCCAGTATAAAAATATACCATTTATATATTTTATCATTTTAGTCTAATTGTATGTAAATTTTTTTTATCAAACCTTTTTTAAAGTTTTCTTGTTCGAAAAAAGAAAATATGTTTCCAAAAGTTGCAAAAGGTATCGTTCTATCTACACCCAAAGGTTTGGTTTATGATTATTCGATGGTCCAATATTTTTTTATACACATTTTAAAGTTGAAAATTGATATGGAAACAGTCTATTCCGTAAAAATCCTATAATAATTTATCTAAACGATTATAAAAAAATCCTGAGTCACAGATTTTTAAAGTTTTTCAATATCATTCGTATATATAGAATATGAGTAAGGTCATATTAAATTTGCAGAATTTTTGTCAAATATTAAAAATGTAATTACAGAGAAACTTTAACAAAACAAAGTATATTCAAAGTTTTTTTTTTTGCCCAAAAGTTAAAAATGTTTTGGAATTTTCGTAAAGTAAGTATAAATATACCATTAATAATTTCAAGTTTCTAGCAACAATATTTTCCGAGTCATAGCTAAATAACTAAAATAAATGTAGGTAATAAAAGTGTCGTTTACCGCAAATTTTACCGTTTTCACTCGACTATTTGGCAGTTTTCCTCGCGGCTGGAAAAATTATTGAGAGGAAAGATAAGTGACCTCTTTAAAATAAAATGTCCATGTAATTTCTGATCTATAAAATAGCTGAGTAAAATGTTTGGACTACTCTAATTACCCAAAAAAAATTTCACGAAAAAAAATGTTTTTAAATAAACATCATATTAAAATCAATTCATCCTTCGCTTCACTCAGAATCTAATAATATAATGTAAAGAAATAATAACAGATAAACTTTAACAAAACAAAGTATATTCAAAGTTTTTTTTTGCCCAAAAGTTAAAAATGTTTTGGAATTTTCGTAAAGTAAGTATAAATATACCATTAATAATTTCAAGTTTCTAGCAACAATATTTTCCGAGTCATAGCTAAATAACTAAAATAAATGTAGGTAATAAAAGTGTCGTTTACCGCAAATTTTACCGTTTTCACTCGACTATTTGGCAGTTTTCCTCGCGGCTGGAAAAATTATTGAGAGGAAAGATAAGTGACCTCTTTAAAATAAAATGTCCATGTAATTTCTGATCTATAAAATAGCTGAGTAAAATGTTTGGACTACTCTAATTACCCAAAAAAAATTTCACGAAAAAAAATGTTTTTAAATAAACATCATATTAAAATCAATTCATCCTTCGCTTCACTCAGAATCTAATAATATAATGTAAAGAAATAATAACAGATAAACTTTAACAAAACAAAGTATATTCAAAGTTTTTTTTTTGCCCAAAAGTTAAAAATGTTTTGGAATTTTCGTAAAGTAAGTATAAATATACCATTAATAATTTCAAGTTTCTAGCAACAATATTTTCCGAGTCATAGCTAAATAACTAAAATAAATGTAGGTAATAAAAGTGTCGTTTACCGCAAATTTTACCGTTTTCACTCGACTATTTGGCAGTTTTCCTCGCGGCTGGAAAAATTATTGAGAGGAAAGATAAGTGACCTCTTTAAAATAAAATGTCCATGTAATTTCTGATCTATAAAATAGCTGAGTAAAATGTTTGGACTACTCTAATTACCCAAAAAAAATTTCACGAAAAAAAATGTTTTTAAATAAACATCATATTAAAATCAATTCATCCTTCGCTTCACTCAGAATCTAATAATATAATGTAAAGAAATTCACATACATCTTAAACAAATATCAACATTTCGAGTTAAATCAAAAAATCCACAAAGAGAATTCGTTCAAATAACTATTAAGTAGGTACGTAAAATGTCCAAAGAGAAAGAAAATGTCATGGCTGAAAAAATTATTATGTTAACTGGTGCCAACCTTTTTTAGATTCTGAACGAAGTGAAGAATGTATTGATTTTACTATGATGTGTGTTTTTTTTTTTTTTTGTTTTTTTTTTTTTGTTTTTTTTTTGTATTTGTGTCTGTGTACACCATAACTACTCGAAATAATGCTTCAATTTTGAACTTCAGGGTATGTTTTCGGTGGCAAAACGAATATCGGAGGTACCTTAGAGAGGTCACAAGTGAAAATTCCCAAAAATTTTCAAATGCCACGGGAAAAACAAACAAAAAATGAGGAAAAAACGGTACTTTTTGTGCAAAACCCGGTTTCGACGAAATCGATTTTTTTATTTAGCCGTTACTCAAAAACCAAAAATTGTAGATACTTGAAATTTTCACCAAATGTTTATATTGAAATCATCTATACGTGGTAAAATTTTTGAACACTTTTGACTTTTTTTGAGCTTTTTATAGACAATTTAAATTTTTGACTTTTCTTAGTTTTTTTTTCTGAAAAGTGGATAAAAAAAATTTGGCTGGACAAAAAATCTTGAAAATTTAATATAAAGTTCCTCATAAGAAGTACTTATCGGTATAAAAAAAAAATTCAAAGCGAAATGCACACCTTTTTTTTTATAAGCATAAAAAGTTTAAATTTTTATGAAATATTGAAAAATCGCGAAAATTTGAACTTATTTTTTTCTGAAATGTGGATAAAAAAAATTTGGTTGGCCATAAAACTTTGAAAATTTAGTACAAGGTTCCTCATTAGAAGTACTTATTGCTATTAAAAAAAATCAAAAATCGTGAGTCACAATTTTTTTTTATAAGCATCTAAAGTTCAAACGTTTACGAAATAATTACATGATTGCGTAAAATAATAATTTAGCCTTAAACGATTTTTGATATTTGTTCTTATTCAAAAAGTATAAGTCGAAAAAACTTGAAACTTTCACCAAATGTTTATATTGGAATCATCTATACGTAGTAAAATTTTTGTAAACTTTAGACTTTTTTTGAGCTTTTAATAGACAATTGAAATTTTCAACTTTTCTTTGTTTTTTTTTCTGAAATGTGGATAAAAAAAATTTGACTGGACAAAAATTCTTGAAAATTTAATACAAGGTACCTAATATGTCGAACTTATCGGTATAAAAAAAAAATTCAAAGCGTAATGCACAATTTTTTTTTTATAAGCATAAAAAGTTCATATTTTTACGAAATGTGTAGAAAATCGCGAAAATTTGAAGTTATTTTGCAGTTAGATAATTAAATAGATTAAGTTTATTATAATATAATCAGTAGCTGACAGCTGTTCTATACAAAATATTGGTAGATTGTAAACACAAGGTGTATAACGTACCTTTACATGGTTGAATAGAACGTTACTAACTTCCAATTTCCAGTTATTTTAATGTGTGTATCAGTTCCATAAACATGCGGATTTTATATATTATTATTAATTATTAATATTTAAATAGACGTAGCCACGGAGCATTCAGCATATATGGACGGCGGGGTCGGGTGGTACTGTCACGATAGTGCATTTAGGCAAATAATATGGTATTTACCTACGCCCTATCTATGCACATCCTGGTTTGTCCAATGCTCACGAGCAGAAGTCACATGAATAGACAAATGTAAATTTAACCCAATCTAGGATATTAAAATAAAATATATATTACAATTTAAGGCTGACATCTTCATCTTCGTTCAGAATCGTTTTTTTTTTTATAATATAAAATAATTCCAAAATCTATCCAATAATGCCTAATCTAGCAATGCATCTCGTGTATCCCACCCAACTACTGTATCCTGTACTTAACTTACAATGATTTATCATTGCATTCAAATGTAAAGTACCACCTGATACTCCAACCTTTTTATGCAATAACTTGTCATTGCAGTTACTATTTAACTTGTTTTGTTATTATTATTATTATTATTATTATTATTATTATTATTATTATTATTATTATTATTATTATTATTATAATTATTAGTATTATTATTATTATTATTATTATTATTATTATTATTATTATTATTATTATTATTATTATTATTATTATTAATATTATTACTAATATCATATTTATTTATTAGCTTTGAAAAATCTGAAATCAAACTAAAAAATGCATGTAACAAAATTAATTCTTTAAGAAAATATTTCCATAAAAAATCGACTGACAAATTAAAAAACAATAGAAGAGTAGTAAAAATACAGTATTTACTATAGAAAAAGTGTCTCATAACACACTTTTTTTCAGCTTAACAAGCTAATCGCCAAAAATCAGAAAGTTTTAAGCCATAAAAAAAGAGTATATTAAGCATCAAAATTTCATAATCATCACTTTTGAAACTAAACTGTCAGAGTCAAAATATTCCGCAGTAATCGATAAACGTCAATTAGGAAAACTTTCTACTGCTATAATGAACACGAGGAACAAGATTTGAGGATGCTGAAGTTTCGTATACTAAAAAGATTTCAGAAATAATGTAAAAATGTGTGGCTGCCATTAAAGTTGAATTTCTTTCATATTTCTATACACACATATCGAGTTATAATAATATTAATTGTGTTGCAAACATTAATCATTGCGAAATCCGAAAAAGCTCATCAACTAAACATGAAATTCACTCTGACGAAAGAAATACCTGAGAACGATCATATACCGTTGTTTAAAAGTTTAAGACCATAAAAAAAAATGTGAAATAAGAGGTCAAATATTCGGAGATTATCATTCGTTATATCTGTGACATAAATAATGTTCCACGCGTATAATTCATTTTACCGTTGAATTTTTCGGGTTATAAATAATCTATTTCACAGAGACATCTCATCAGACACGGCCTGTTTTACGCTGTTGAAGATGAAGTACCAAGTTGTCAAAGTTGTGGGTAGTGGGCGGCATCCCCTGCGTCCCTTTGTCTTTCATAATTATACTAAGGTACAGCTCCGTTGGTAGTGCAAAACTGGTCGAATGATTTTTGTACATTATATGCATCACAATATTAACAACCAAGCAAAATGTACAACGATGCACAGCACACCAAACTATAGTGTCTAAAAATACTACTTTAATTTTCAAATCAGTTAATCCGTGTAGATATATTATACATTATCATGACGTAATCCATTTTGCCTCGAGCCTCGCTAAATTCCAATAACGGCCCTGAGTGGCTACAACCATATGCATTAAGCATTAATTTGCTGTGAAGTAGGTGAAGAAGAACAGCTCAGCATTAGACTCTTAATCATTATTCTGAGATTTAGAGTCGACTAATTTGCAATAACTAAATGGTGCTTAATCAATGTTTCTAAGTATCCACACACAAACTGCGTATAAACTAAATGTCAATTTTTTTTGATCCGGCGAATTCTGTAGCTACAAAAAAACTAATCTGATGTAAATACCTAATTAACGAACAACTCACTTTAAAAAAAACTTTACCATTGGTGCCTTGAGATTTTTTAGTTGTGTTTAAACACCATTTCTTCACACTTATTTGCACTATTTCTTGTGGAAAGATATAATTGTATTTAAGTTTAAGGTTTCAAAAGATAATTATTGTATTTCTAGCAAGGTTAGTAAAAGAATATACTACATAACATCATTTCAAATAGTTGGTGAAAAATTTAAATGTCTAATAGAATTATTTTATAAACTAATACAAAATTATTAAAATAACAACGATTAAAATTTGTTTTATTAAATTTTTTAAAACTGTTAATACCTACCTAGAACGAATTCTATAAAATAGGAAAAACTACATTTATGTGTAAATTGTTAAACTTTATAACCTACTCTTGTCATACAATGTATCGAATAACGTAAAATTTGTTATAATCGTAAATATAATATGCAAATTGCCGACTGGCATAAGTAAATAAATACGTAACTTTCAAATTTTTCATTTGATCCATAGAGAAGCTTTGTAAAAGTTTTGAAGAATTATTTCTATTTATCTTAGAAGAAGTTATTAATCTGTTTTAATTAACAGTAGAATATTTCTGCTTGTTGATCCTATCTCACTGAAATTCATCGTCAGCCCGGATAATGGGTAGGTAGTTAGCAATGACAACTATACCAGTACGATTGTTTTTAATATAATTATATAATTTTTACAACTCATAATCTGTTTAAATATTGAAAAAGAAAATGCAAATCAACTAATAATAAAGTTCATACAAATTTATTAGATAATCTCTTTATCATAATTTATTATAATACATGCGTGGTTATTATTATAAACATAACAATATTATTTATTAACAAAAATAATAAAAATTATAAAATGACAAATGTCAAATAAATATAAGTAATTATAATATAATACTGACGGCCAAATGTTGAAGCCTGAAATAATAAATTACATTAAATATAAGAATATACATAGATAATAAAACCGTAGGCAAGTATTTTTTCATAATTGTTAAAAATCCATTTTTATTGTTAATAAATTAATAATATTACAAATACTTAAACTGAACTTTAAAAAAAAATGTTCACATCATGTTAAATGAGTATACATTAAACACGGCATTAAATCGTATTTAAGCGACGCACAAGAATCATGCAGGTCGTTTCACAAATTTCAACACAAGCCGTGAAAGGTGCAAATTATACATATAATAGTATTAATATAATACGGTTCGACAATTCTCACTGTTATATTGAACAAAATACATAAACACTGAAAAATCCAAAAAATTATAGTTACACTTTACATCCAGACGCCGGACGACAAAACACGATTATATTATTATGAGTCACGCGTACAACCCGGCAAAATATTTCCACATGAAAAATCCAAGTTACTAGTATATAACTACAAAATTATTTGTATACATATTAATATATTGTTATGATGTCGATACATGTATATTGTACAGAAGCGCGAACAGATCAAAAGAGGTTGTCGGTAATAACATTTGAAAAATAATTTCTGGATACACGTGTTCGCGGTTATTGGTGCGCCGACGTATTTATTGTGACTGAATTTACGGGGCGTAAAAGAATCGCGTTCGAGACGAGTACGTGATCGGGCGAAACGGATTCCCCATCCAGTATGTAAAGTACTACTGTGGACGGTTTTTTTTTTTTTATTAGTAAATTTACTCGTTTACTCATTCGTCGACATCGTCAAATATGTTGTATCGAAGTTATGTGTATAAAAAACAAATTTATATTTTTTAGATCTAAACACTTAGTACGAGAAGAAAACCAATCGAGTGTTTCACCCGCGACGGCAACGAGTTTTCTTTTCGACGAATATATTTTTCTGTCGACTGACATCGTAAATCGGCTGTGAAATACGCCCGCGCACACGCAGAGAACGCGACGTGTGACGTACAGCGGAGGGTGTGTGAATGTAGTGTTTACCGAGGGGAGGGGGAGGTGTTAATTAGGACGATACGCGGCGGCGTGGTAGAACGTGACCACCAGATAAGTCGCCAGAACCGTGTTGGCCACGACGCCGCGGAACGAGCAAAAGCGGCCGGCGGCGGAAGACAGAGACACGGGCATCGGCGGTCGGACCTGCACGGCACCGTGGTCGTCGTAGTCACCGTCGAAATAGTCGTCCACTCGGTTGTCGTCGTGACCACGGTGTTCCAGCAGCCAGTCGTCCGGACCGCCGCCGTCGCCGTTCTCGTCACGCGCCCGTCCGGTCTCGCGCGAGTCGAGCAGTTCGATCTTCTCGACCGTCGCCGCCGCCGCCTCCGTCGTCGCGCCGCCGTCGTGGTCCGACATCCGGTACGTGTACTGCCCGCTGTTGCTTACGGTGCTCTTGGCCGTCGTCGTCGTCGTCGGGTCCATCACCACGTCCACCGTCACCGGACGCGGCCCCTCGTCTGTCGCCCGATCGTCTTGCTTCGGCACCACGACGCGCACGGCATTCTCGTCGTATCCCGCCGCTTTCACCTGCACAATACGAGTATACGCTCGATGTGAAACACTCGATCACGTGTGTGAGTGTGTGTGTGTGTGTGTGTGTGTGTGTGTGTGTGTGTGTGTGTGTGTGTGTGTGTGTGTGTGTGTGTGTGTGTGTGTGTGTGTGTGTGTGTGTGTGTGTGTGTGTGTGTGTGTGTGTGTGTGTGTGTGTGTGTGTGTGTGTGTGTGTGTGTGTGTGTGTGTGTGTGTGTGTGTGTGTGTGTGTGTGTGCTTGTATGGGCGTCAAACTTTGGGATACCGTAAGGCTATTTTTGAAATATTGTAATAAAAAGTTCCTACCCGTTCCTTGTTTTTGAACGGAAAAAATATCGGGGTAGCAATAAAACGTTTTCCATTCCTTCAAATGCTACTTCTGTAAATATCATACTTGCAAATACACGAAAATAGTGTATTCTGGTTTTATAAGAATAACTTATTTTACATAATGATTCTTGATTATCACTTGATAGTTTATTTAATTACACGGTTTAAAATATATTTAAATATATTTTAATCCGTGTTAAGTATGCAAATACAGTGCACCTAAGGTAATAGATCCATATGTATTCAATCATAAGGGCTCATAGTGTGTACTTGATATAAAGCAATTTAAATCTAAAACGTTTTGATTTCTTAACTTATTAAATATCCATGGAGCTATGGCTAGTCTCCCACACCAAATCAAGCACGAGTCAGGCCCGTATACAGGGGAGGGGGGTTCATCTTTAATTATGATATAGAGATGTATTATCACATTCTTTAGCAACATGGTTTTTTTCAACATTACTTACGTATAATTTATATACACCAGGAAGTAGTATTTTCCAGTATTCTCCATTCTTAGTTGTGTTAAATATATTTTGCCGATCTTGTATACTAAGTGTAGCGTTTTCTATGGGTCGGCCGGTCAATCGGTCCTTAACAATACCTTTGATGCCTCTGTTTGCTTGTTGCATCCAAGTTAAAAGTGGCTGAAATAATAATTAAGAGTTCATTATTAAAAATATCCGTATTTACTGGCTAAATGCTACCCAACTCATCCATTTATTTCTTCATGAATTTATGACAAAATGTATCTTTTAAAAACATTTAACAGTATTATAAGTTTTTAACTCGACATTACTATTTCTGAAATGGTTTAGATGTAATGATTTTTGTATTTTTGAAATCTTAGTTATAATGTATGAAAAATAAATGAAAAATAAAACAAGATAGGATCCTCAGCAAGTATTGTAATAATTATTATCTGTACTATTACCTTTAAATTATCATTCCAATGAGATTCCAATGATGAAGCTGGAGGGTATTTACAACAAGACATTTCCAAAGTGATTTCCAAGCAGCCATGCCATACATAATTATAATCTTGCATACTTCCTACGCAATAAAAATAGTAAAATAGACATCAAAAATGAACTTCCAATATCTATCATCAATGACAGTTGTTTTTTAGATTCTGAGTTATTATTATACCAAATACTTTTTTTTTACCAATTTTCAACTTTAAAATGATTATTAAAAAAAAAAATGGTCAATACAATCATTGTAGAACTTTGGATACAGATAGAACAACATGTGTTTAATCTTTTATTAAAAATAATTTCTCATTTGTCAAACAAAACAACTTTAAACAGATTAGATAAAAAAAGAAGCATACTGACAATCAAGCTAAATGGTTAAATATATAAACAGTTTATTTTATATTATTCTTGTTCAAAACAGTTTCACTATAGAAATGATCTATCATTTCTTTAAAACTCAAAACGTCTTACTCCATTATGTGATCTGATGAGTAAATAATACCCCATGGTTCTAAGTAGGTAGGTACTTTTTTTGGGTCTGATATGTTTGCCCGACACTCGAATTCCCGACACTTCAATTGCCCGACTCCATATGCCCGACACTTCATTTGCCCGACACTACGTTTGCCCGACACTTCATTTGCCCGACAATACATTTGTCGGACAGTTCGTTTGCCCGACACAACATTTACCTGATATTTTACATATTTTTACTGTACGTAATACTGATTTACAATATTTTATTACTAATTCATTATTTTATCATTATTATTATTATTTATTAATAATATACAATAATTTAAAAAAATAATAAAATATTTCGCTTGCGCGTAGGAATATGTAAACATTCCATTTGTGTACCTACGGAGTAAACTACACACACACACACACACACACACACACACACACACACACACACACACACACACACACACACACACACACACACACACACACACACACACACACACACACACACAATTATCAAAGAAATTAAAAAAGAGCAAATTCAAATGGAACGGAGAGCTGAAGATATAATTCGTGGAAGGGCACATACTCCAACTCGCAAAGAATACGCTGAACGAGAAACACGTATTAGTGCAATTATAAATGACAGGGCAAATCGACCAAATTTATCATTTCTAAGGGGAATCGCTCATAACATTAAATTGTAAGTGGTTAAATGTTTTTTTTATTATTAATTATTGACACAATTATTAGTTATATAACTTTAAATTTAACATTAATTTGTAAATAACGTAATATGTATAATATAATATTTTATAGAAATTTTGAATAATTTTTGACACATATTTATTTATAATATAATTTGAGATTGTCGGTAAAATGTATTGTCGGGCAAGTGTAGTGTCAGGCAAATGTATTGTCGGGCAAGTGTAGTGTCGGGCAAATGTATTGTCGGGCAAGTGTAATGTCGGGCAAATGGTGTCGGGCAATTAAGGTATCGGGCAATTGAATGTCTGGAAAATGTACTGATCCCACTTTTTTTTAATGTACTCATTTATTACATCATATTGAATTCTGGAGCAAGAGTTTAAATCTGGAACCTCAGAATAACATTTTTAATATATTGTTAATTTTGTATTTTCCTATTTTTTACATTAATACCTTTATCTTGAAGACGTTAATTATAGTGACTCTACATAATATATATATTATAAATATAAACGTTCTAAGTGCCAAAAAATAATTTTTCAGGAAGCATAAAATTATTACAACGTTCAAAATAAACAATAATTAATAATATGTATTAACATATAAATTTCATACTCACACGTTACTATAGCCTAGTATAGTTTAATTACTATAATTGTCATTTCATATTCATAAAAATTAAATATTTGTTAGTGACAGTTCCAAGTGCCAAGTACCAAATGGTCTTAAAATAATTGTTCAAAATAACAGAGACTAATTCTTTATTCAACAAGTAAAAACAAATTATAATTCATCATAAAATAAGAATATTTCCTTCATTTTAAAATTAATAAAAAATAAACAATACCATTTTTAATTATAACAAAATCAAAAACAAATTAACAAACCGCATTAAATTTAAAAAATTCTTGATTGAATAAAATAACATAATAATAAATTTTAACGTAAAATAAACATTTTTTTCTTCATTTAACAATGTATAACCAAATAAACAATAACCTTTTTTAAATATCACAAAAAAAAATAAATTAACGGACTGAGTTTAAAATAATGTTGTAATAACCCTTGATTGAATACAATAATGTCATAGAAAATAAATGTTTAGAAATGTTAGTTCATAACGTTATATTTTGGTAGAAGTTTCTATGTTCTTCAGGTAGAAAAGGGATCATGGTCAACAGAGCTTTTTTCTTCTCTGCCGACAACGTTGGTTTCGGCATAGGCATTAATGTCTGATTTTTAAGCTGATCTGTTGTAGCATTTCTTTTAAAAACGTTCATATCTTTCCAGTGTTCTTCATCCGAAAATGTTTTTTTAAAATATACTTTTTCAGGAGTTAAAGATGAAACTTTTATCATTGAGCACGTTGAAATTGGTAACTTAGCTGTGATCAGAAAATTGTTAGCTATATCTTTAAAAGAAAAAAATTGACTATCGTCCATTGGAATCACTTAATTGGTTTTTGGCGAGTACTTTGAGATTTGATGAGAAAACTCTCTCTTAAAGATTTTTTTATAATACGCATAACTGATATTGGTATTTGGATATTTCTCTTTAAATGCGAAAAACAATCTGCTATAATTTAGGTCTGGGTTAAGTATTCTTTTTCGGATTTAGAACGACCATAGTGACTAACATCTCTAGGAAAACTATAAACGAGGTCAATAATTTGTTGCCTACTTTCGTCACTAAAACTTTTCCGTTTAGCATTGTATGACCGAGCATCTTTATTAACTGATAAACCTTGTTTCTTTTTTGATTGTAAAGTTTGCAGAAATCTATGTTTTACACCGAGAATATTTTGAAATGTGGTTTTGCATACCTGATTAACTCCTCCTTCGTCATTTGGAATTGTATATTTTATCGTGCATTGTCTATGACTCTGTAAGATATCAGAATATTGACCATGACGACGTCTATTAATTTCGGTGACCTGAATTAGTCCTAAAATGTAGGTACCCTGTTCACTATCGTTTGCTAATTTGTGGTAGTCATTAAAAATTTTCAATTTCCAATCCAATGAAATATTTTTGCAGTCATAATTACATTTGCAAGTTGGCTAAAACAGATTTTAAAAATACCATTGGTACCATCGGCTTTATGATTATTAAAAAAATGTTATATTTAGTAGGTACAAACCTTGATAAATGGTTTAGGTATTGCCTGAATTTTGTTGTTACTTTTTCTAGTCACATACGATTTACCACTTATTCTTCGTTTAGTCTGTTCATTTCTTTTTTTCTTACCATTTCGTAAATTTATACTTTCAGTCTCCATAATAATGGTAATAATTTGTACAATACAATTTAAAAATAAAACGTAACGATAACAGACAAGTTTAGTTTAGTACATTAGTTATTAATATGATAGCAAACTGCATCGCGATTCGCGAGGCACTTGGAACGCACGTATATGGGCATGTCACATGGAACGGATGCCATCTATTAATGCGATTTTGAACTAGTAATAAATCGATTTGGCACTTAGAACATAATATACAAGATTGTTGCCTATGGCACATAGAACATTTATAAGATATAAAACAAGTTTTCAGTTTTTTGGCACATAGAACGTTTAACACATTCACTCTTCACATATATATATCATTTGTCTTTAAAATGCATTTTTATTTTCAAGTAAACATTAAAATATTTCTAACCTGTTACTGTATACCAAGAAGCTCCGTTTGTAATACCATCTTTGAAATGTTTACCATCTTTACAACTATGACCTAAATGCATAGTCGGATGCAGTTTGGCATATTGTTTCGCCAAAAATCGAAAAACGTCATCATCTGGTGTTAAGTTTTCTTCATTTGTCGTCTGAATATTAGAATCTACACAAAAAAAAATACTTAAAAAATTAGTAAATCATGCTTTTTATGAATGTATAAAATTTAAACTGTCATAGCGGTTATAATTTGTTAGTTTATCTAAAATACCTGATATAAATTAGTGTGTTACTACCTATAGTACAAAACTAATGACTCCAAACCTGACTAAAGACAACTCCAAAGCTTTTTTCTTTTGATAATTAACCCATTAAATAGTTAGTCAAATGCAATACAATAATTATTTGAACAAAACACCTTAAGTATTTAAAGTTGTAAAATTACCACACAATATTTACGTCAAACATGTAATGTCAAAAGAGTTTATTACTCATAAATTTTGTTTCATAACTCTCTTGTATTGATGTGAAATACTAAATCATGTGCGTAATGTGCATTCAAACTTAAAATGAAATTGTACTTAACATTTTTACCATTTTTAAAATATGCTCTGTACAGGTCCACTAGATTGGCGATTTGTAATGTTTTGTTTAATGTCAGCAACTTCTCTGCTACTGTTATAAAATATAAACTAATATATTTAATACCATTAAATTTATTGAACGTACATCTGCATAGTTATAGTTATGAGCTCTATAATATTAAATCCAATAAAATTCTAAATTTAGTTACCCTAAAATCGCAATAAAATTTTTGATATTAATAGTGTGTGAATAAATTTTTACAGCCAAATAATCTAAAAATACTTCATACGCGTTAAACATTCTAAGATTTATATTTTGTATTATTTAATAACTATTATTAAGATATTTTAGTTTTGATAGAATCATTCAAATTAGTACTTTTTATCAGTTTAAGTAACAACAAAAATATAATGTATACTTCATGACTGATGAGTAATATTATTTTTCATCTATGTGTTACAATAAACACTCAATACAAATTAACTATTTCTATTAACTATTACTTCTTGTACCGTCACTTCAGTTACAATAAACTAACTTAAGTTATGAAAATGTAAGTTCCATACCTAATATCCTAAGAAATTTAAAAAATAATTTTCCTAGGAATAGCTGATTACTACATTATTATTAAATGTATAATAATTATAATACATTACCTGTAAGAAATACTTACAGGAATCAGCAGAACCATCATAAGGGTAATTGGCTACCAAAGTGCCACCATGTAAACCTAGTGACATTATGAATGGCACGGATTTTAACCAATCTATTACAGCTTTAGTTTCAGGTTGTAAAGGTTTTGAATGTGGGTTAAATGTATCAGGAAAATTTCGATTCAAATCGAAAGTATTAGCATTATTTCTGAAAAAAAATCATGGGTTTGCTTAAATTAAAACCCAATAAAATTTAAATGTATATACCTAGACTTGCTAAAACTCGATGTCATTGGCTTTCCATCATTTGGACAAGGCTGAGGAGAAGACGCTTCAAACCCATCAGGATTCATGCTCGGCAAAAAATGTATCACCGTAGTTCGTAAAAGTTTATTTATCACTTTGTTTTCCGAACGGTTATCCAACAAATACTAATTTTGAAAAAATATTCAATAAATACTTAGTTTGATAGATAGGTTTTTTTTTAATTTTTTAATTTGCTATCACTATTTATAACATGGGTAATATTATGAAATTATTTTGTTTTTATTGAACATTTCAATTTCCAATTTTTTATTAAAGAACCAAATTGTTTAAACATAAATATTTAAAATTAAGAGCAGTATATTAACGTCAATACATTATACATTTCTGAGGAGTATCCTGAACTTCTCTTCTCCACTAAACAAACATTTTAAATTTATTATATCTCTTAAAATATTGTTCGAATATCATAAGTTTTAAGTATTCTCTTTCATGATATGACATCAAAAATGTAATAGTTGTTACCATTTAAGAAAACTAAAAAAAAATAAAATTTATAAAATTTATTGAATTTTTTTTCATAATACGTAAGTATTATAGAGCTTAACAACAGTATTAATTTAATTTAAAAAAAAAAGTTAATAGAACAAAATTTATTGCATTTGTTAAATAGATTTGAAACGTCCTATATAATATGTATGTGTACATTCTATAATCGCATTGCTATAATTATACGAATATTAAGCAAATTAAATTTAAATATATATATATATATATATACAAGATGAACAGATAATTCGGAAATTGTGTTACAGATTTTCTATCATATAAATATTCAAAGTAAAATGAATATTGTGTAAGTTTATTTATTTTTAGAATTTTAAAATGATTAGTAAATTTCATATTTTTCACTGCTCTTAAGAAGTAGTTATGGGTTTTGTTAACTTTTTAAAATCAAATTGGAACTTATATTTTTTTTTGCCAAAACAATTCGAAGGTATTTTTAAGTAAATTTTATGGGTTTAAAACATTAATTGATGGAAAACTCTATATTTGCGAGTGGTTTTAAGTTTTTCGAAATAATATTACGATTGCAGTGCGGTGCTTGGGATGTGCGTGTACGCATACAGTCATTATACATTTTCACACATACAATATCGCAAAATGTGAAATTGCTCTCACTCTTAGTCTTAGTGTTTTGCATAGTATAATGTTTTTGAACCACTAAAATTTACTATAAATTATCTTCACTATTTATTGACAAAAAAAAAAGGTTGGTTCCCATTAGATTTTCAAAAGTTAACCCCAAAAACTACCCTTTGAGGGCAGTTAAAAAATATGAAGTTACTTATTATTTTAGATTTCTCTAAATAAAGAAACTATAATAATATGCATTCTACTCTGTTTTGAATATCAATATGATAAAATTGCTGTAATACGTATTTTGAATCAACAAGTATATATATTTATATTTATACATATTTATTTATAGGTGTCATTAAGGAATATATCGGAATACATTCTTTTATTTTCTTTAATTTAAAAAAAAATAGTAAAATATAAAATTATTGTAAGTATAAATGTCATTTAATTTTTGTTTGAGAAATTGTCTACTTAAGCCTATTATTCATACATAGTAGTTAAAGAAATAAAATTATTTAAAGTTATTCAGTTAAAAAGCAAAGAAAATTTTCAAAATTAATCGTATTTTTTTTTGTTCTTTAATAATTATAGTGATGAACTTACTTTCAAGAACATTGTATAATTGTATTTTATTTGTTTCATTGAAGTAATAATATTTCAATTTTAATACTTATTACTATAATTATTATTATTATATTACATATAATATTAAAAACTATATTATATAATCATAGTTAATAAAAAGAAAATGATAGAAACATTTTATATTAGAGACAACTGTCTCTAATATAAAATGTTTCTATCATTTTCTTTTCATGTATACCTATTGGTTGACCTATAGATATATATATATATTTATTTATTTATTTATTTATTTATTTATTTATTTATTATTTATTTATTTATTTATTTGTGTACATATATTAAGTATAATTAATTCTTAAACATAGGTATGTGTAAAACTCAATACATACTTAAACAATGTGCTCAGGCCCGGATTAAGGGGGGGCAAAGGGGGCCGTGGCTCCCGGGCCCACGAGAATTTGGGGCCCACATAAAAAAAAAGTAGTCTTGTATTCCACTTAATTCGTAAAATAACTTTAAAAAATTCAGTTTTATATGTATTTTTTTTTCATTAATTTTTTTTTTTTTTGTCACCTGTATAATCTAACTAATAAAGTACCAAACTTAGACTTTTGTCATTCATGATTATGATGTCTCGTATTTCATGTTATGATAATATTTTATATATTATAGAATAGAAAAAGTTATTTTATTCTATGAATAAATTTTGTTATTTTACTATGAAAATTGATAATTAATGTTACTCACTTGAGCTGTCTCATAGTATCAAAAACTTTGCATCCTTAAAAGCGATAAAAAAAATATTTTTAAATAAAAATAATGTTCTAGTTTTATATTTATAAAGTTTTATTTGTGTTGTACTAAAAAAAAACATTGTTTTAGAAAAAAAAAATGTTAATGAAAAAAAAAATACAGTTTTTATGAAAAAAATTATTCTTGGGGCCTTCTAAAATATCTGGCCCCGGGGCCCCAAATATGTATAATCCGGGCCTGAATGTGCTTTATATTTTTTGTAAGTATGTATTACGTATGTGAATTGTGTATACGTGACTTACTTGAATCATATGTAAAATTATTTCTTTTCCCACTGGCTCATTTCCATGTATATTTCCCACGATTTTGATGTTTGGTACACTCAATAATTCGGTTGCAGTAGTTAATTTTACGACCCATAAATCACGATCTTTCAAAACACGACAATGGAAATAATAAAATAATAATTATTTAAATTAGATACTCATAGTTGACCATTAAAGTAAAACATTGAATTTTAAAATTTCTAAAATTTTATTACAGTTAACCTGTTTATAAGAAATTAAATTACATTCATCATTATTTCCTCATATGTATATATACGTATTTATATTGTGTAGGTGTAGTTTCTAGTTTTTCATCCAAATTAAAATATTTTTAGTCTTAAATTTTATAAACAGAAATATCGAAAATTAAATACGTATTGACGGAAATCCAATTCATTTATTAACTCAAACAAAAAAACGATGCAAAATAAATAAAGTATAAAATAAAGATGGTATTTAAATAAACCTGTCACTACTTCTTTCATACCGACATAATTTTAATAATTAAACACATAGGTACATTCAATTAAAAATTACACACCAAAAATGAAATATAGAGAGGGAAATTCTTCGCATAAAAGAAAAAAAATTATAAATTTAGATTTTTGCCCAAATTATGTACCTATAAGATTAAAAAAAAAAAATTCACTATAAACAAGTTCAGCCGTATTATAAACGCTTATGTATCATGATTTATGAAACATAATATATCACATATATTATATATAATATTTGTTTTGTAATTCATACTTAAAACTGATTTGCCGATTGAATACAATGAAGTTATATTGGAAAACTCATTGGTTATTTTCTTCAAGTAGTCAGTCATCTCCTCAAAGTTATGATATTTGTCAAACCCTATTCTATGTGATCCTAAAGATGTGGTTGCCATCAAGAGGACCATAACGGTATTAAAAATCTTAACATAATTCATATTGATTCGTAATTCTTTATAATATGTTTTAAAACATCACCATTTCATAATGAATGGTTTTCAGTGTGTGTTCTTCGTTCCTAAAAATATATATATAGGTACTTAATTTCCTTTCAATGAATCGCTTTCGATCAAATAATAGAAATTTGAAGTTATAATAAAACATTTGTAATAAGAATTGAGTGAACCTCGACATTATTTTAGGTAAGAAATTTTAAAACAACATTTTACGTACCTTATTTATTTGTTTCCGTTGTAATATTGTAATCATTGTATAAAATAAATAAATGAATTTGAACAAAATGTCGAATTACATTGGCTTTTGAGTAGCTATCGGAAGTAACTATTGTGATAAAATGCAGTCGGTTTTAAAGAATAAATTATCCGTCGACAGACATAAAAAAATAATTATTGAAAAAATCCTACTTTTGAACGCTACACTTTATATGACACTCTCCAGTGAGATCTCTTGGTAAGACGATCAAATAATGTAACGGCAAATATAGATGTGGCCAAGTTCTATAGATATTCTATATATTGTTATGTCGTAACGAATTCAGTGTAACGTCTTTAACACTGACAATTATTGCATGTATCCCACGTGAATTTTATTTTAATAAAATTGCTAAATTTTATTGGCAAAAGAATTGACGTGCACAATAAAAATCTGTCACTGCGGAGCAAATTATTTAACTCGACACATCCACTATATCGTGTGCTGCCGTGCCCACGTCCGACTATATATAATATGTATTTAATTTATGATGCGCCATTGAGTAAAAAAACAAACAAGATAATAATAATAATAATAATAATAAAGAGCTGTATCTGTGTGGTTTCGAGAACTTATTAACAGATGACTCGCACTTAAAATCAAAACGTCACAAATGTTCTACGCGCGTGTCAATCGTACGAGTGTATACACAACACGACGAGAGAGAAAAATAAATTCTCGACACATGGTCATCATTTCCTATACCGACGTTGCGAGTGCGTGTACAGTGTACGCTGCACATTACGTGCACGTGCGCTGGAGAAGGGATTGTACATTTCGTACATCGTCTTCATGTAAACGTTCAATTAGAATAGTCGACAGTTTTCTAAAATCTAAACGATACATGTTTCATTGTTTTATACAATTTATATTAGTGGTGATTGTTTCACGGGGATTGTCGGTACGCGCGATTTTTACCGATATTTTCGAGGCACTTACACCTATTCGATTCAGATGGACTTGAAATCGTTTGATATAATATCCGAAATACATATTCCTGATCATTAGCTTTTTTTGTGGGCTTTTTTCTTCTTTGTTACAGTTATTATAAATATAAGTATTCCCTGATACTCTAGCTTCTTAATAATTCAATCGTAAAAAATGTTTAAAGACATCAACGACGGTCAGGGAAAAAATAGTAGAAAACGAATAAAAATGAACTGATTTTTTGCATTAAAACGTGTTTTTAATGCTCGTATGATATTGAATAATTCGATAATACCTTTGTAATTGTGGATTTTTGAAACATAAATTTAATCGTATAAACGTATAGGTACTTAACTATTCCTCTTCACTTGATCAGGTTTTCAAATTCCAAGCTTAATTCATACACCATACATAATATATGCTTATATACAGCGTATCCTACTGTGTTTTGACAAATGTAATAACTTTTATTCTATTCATTTTTCACTTTTTTGAAACTTAAATTCTACACTGTGCCCAATGGCCCTGTAATAATAATATTTTCAATTTTTTTTTAAAATAGCATTTTCTTGAAATTTAAAATTTAAAATTTGTATGTATGGTTTTATAGAAAAATCAAAATAGCTATTTTATAAATCTGATTTTTGGATTGATTTTGGTGCTTAAAACTCCAATAAAGCTTCATCCATTAATTTTCTACGATTTTTTAAAGGTTTCTGAAAACGCGAAAAATATTATCTATCACATATATTACCGTTCTCTATTAGTAATAATGGTTAATATAATTAATCAAAATTTAATAAAAGAATTTAGTTGTCACCAATAGCTATTAACATTAGTAATATGAATAATAATTAATAAACAATACAAAATATATCATCATCAAGGTGAACATAGTGACTATTAACATTTATTATCTTTGTTGAAACTAATTGTCAAACAAAGTTTCTAAAAAAAAAAAAAAAAAAAAAATAATAAAATTTATTATAAACGGATAATAATTACTGAAAATAAACCAATACCACTAATTTAATCTGAATTGACCATTGCATGAAATACTCATTTTCAAAAATTTTCAAAAATCATAGAAATAAATGGCGTAACATTAATTTTACAGGAGACTTTTTACAATCAACATTTTTTTAAGAATCTGATTTACAAAATGGCTATTCTGAATTTTTTTTGGAAGTGCAGAAGAAAGTTTTAAATTTTGATTCCGAAAATAAAAAAAAGTCTTTTAACACGTTTTTATTGTAGCGCAGTATTATAGTAATTCTTAAAAAAAAATTGATACATATCTAATAGAACAAAAGTTATTGCCTTTGTCAATGTACACCCTGTATTTTATTCTTTTAATGCCATTTTTAAGATACTCTGAAGTTAAAATGTATTGAACATTTTACACCGGTTCACACGTGATGTAGCGCAGATACAAAATTACCTCAAATCGATGTGTTGTCCTGTTCATGATACTGTTACATGATATTGAGCATTAAGAGTGTGAGAAATTTTTACGCACACAATACTTTCACATATTATATCCTTGTGCTCTACGAAAGCAATTTTGAGCTGCCATTAATCGTCATTTATACATATTTGTATTCTTTGCACTGCTTGATCATAGTAGAAAATCTATGAAACCGTGAGATTAAATCAAGTTATGTAAATCACACTGCAATTGCACAATATTGACAATTCACAGTTCGGGGCCTGTTTTGAATACATAGGTACCTATATATACACCATGTAAGTGATTCGCCACGAATAAGTAATAACAATTTGTTTATGTAGATTGTAGATGCGCGCGTAACGTATTCACTATATCTATGAATACATATGCTAAAACAAACGTATAGACACATTCGACATACTGTCGTTTTAGTATAATATGCGATGATAATATGAACCTAAGTCTCAACATGAGTATAGTAGCCGATCTTAATAATAGGCAAACACTGTAGTAGATAGGTAAACCATGTTTGAAATGTACCGATAATTGCTGTTTGATGTTTACTGTTATACTTATTATAATCTACCTAAATCCTTCCAACATTTTTACGTGATACATCGAATATCAACGATCCGCTAGGTATCGATTTCAAATTAATAGGCTCTCGTCAATATTATGTGTGTACCTACTCACCTATACATACATTAAATCAGATTATTATTCACCGGACCTTTGATGACGTTGAAGCCAAGCCCCCCTTGTGGGTTATGTATATCTAATGACTGCAATTTGTACGTGCCATATACCTGTCGTGACCAATTAAAATGTAACAAAGTACCTACTCAAGCACCTATCTGTTTAAAGCAATCAGTAATGTACATAGGTACTTGATATATTTGTTAAAATACTTTGTGATGAATGTTTTTTTAAGCTTAACTGGTCGATATTATTATTGACAAATTATGATATAAGTACTTGTAACTTATGATTTTATTTCAATTGAAATTGAATTATTGACCTACAAGAAATTTGCCGGAATGACACTAGTCAACAGTTTCACAAATCAATATCACAAAATGAGTGTAAACAGTATTATGAAAGCCAACAGTTATATTACATTTTTTTAAAACGACCAAGTCTTAATATCGGGTCAAAGAACAATTTCTAGAATAGTTTGTTCTATTTCTTGAACAAAATATATGAACGTTAAATAAAACAAATTTATTCGCGAAATTTTCTATTATTATTATTATTATTCATCGTCGTTTTAATATAAAAAAAATAATAATCGGTCCACTGTGAGTGCACAATACAAACTCTGATAAATTATATCAGTTGGTTTTGTATTGCTCGTTTATCACTGTAGTAGTGTTGTTTTATTATTACAGAATTAAATAAACCACTTGTAAAAAAAGTCATAAAAAAAAAGTGTACAATGTTCAAACGGTCGTGTATTGGACGCAGTGTGTATACGGCTGAAATGAATTTAAATAAGTAGACAGGATATTGTCTATAGATATCGGGAACTCTTCTCGACGCACTCGTATCGACGCAGGATACTGTAGCGTCGTGTGTTAATAATGTATTATTGTTGTTTAACATTTTAGCTCCGTAATATTTATTACATCATCATCACATCCGAATACAAAGATTTTGAATGTAAATCGGTTATTTATACCAACGTATGAAGAATACGTTTTTTTTATTACTTTTGGAGTAATGACTAAAGAACAAAAATAGATTTAGTAAAAGCCTCATTTGCTATGGAAAATTTTTCTCGGTTAGTCCTCACGTCTAAAAAAACTATTAAAAAGATAGAAAAATGAACCCTCAAAACACCACCTACAAGCGTTTTATGATTTATAGAGTATCTGAATGAAACATTTGGATAAAAATAAGTGTCCCAAAAAGTGATTCGAGAAAAAATTTTTAGAAATAATAATAATAAACACCATAGTAAAACCAATAAATCCATTGCTTCACTCAGAATTTAAAAAAATGTAAAGTCAGGAAGTTAGGACTTTGGTGTTTGGTACTTATATTTAATAGTTGACACTCTTATGAAAAAAATCTTTTTTGAATTAATATTAATACACTAGTTTTATTAATGGATAGGTGCGATTACTTATAACATAACAGAATTTTTTTTTAGAAATTTCGATGAATACATTTTAATCGTCAATTATTGAACCAATAATAAATGGTCTAAGTAATTTGAGAATTTGAAGTTGAGAGTAATGAAGTGCAGAAGTAGGTTAGGAAATTACATACGTAACTACTCGTACTTCGTAAGTAGTAGCATAGGCGTCATTACGGGGTGGCAAGGGGTAGCAATTGCTACCCCACCCATTTACATGTGTTTTTATAAATGTTTCAACTGTAAATAAAATTATGAGATTTATGATACATTTTTACCTAATTTTTATGAACAATTAACCTAGACTTATCGATACACCGATTGCTCTATCCCTTCATCAGATTACAAACGAATCAAAAATATTATTCAATATGCTTGCTACCCCGTGAATTTTCTCCGGACGACGTTCTTGAGTAGTAGTGTAGTAGGTACTTACTACTTAGTACTTACCCATGGATAACTATAAATATGATTTTCAGCATATGCTATTGTAATATTTAACTTTTAATTGAATCTATGGACAAGAAGCTCGTTTTCAATTACGAAAACTCCACATAACACACGTACTCACAACACACATAACGTTCTTGTAATATTAATAAATGTAAATAATGATAAATTGTCAAATTGATAATTGATAATAAATCACTTAATTTAATACCACAGGGTACCTATGTAAAATTTGTTTAATGCACTAGGGAGATGATTAGGAATATTAAAAAACATGACGAGACCACTCTTTTTAATGACATTTTTTTATTGACTCGATATAATAAATAAGTAACAATACTAACGGGCTATAAGTTATTACTAAATTATTTTTGTAAACTTTTTATATTTTGTAATTTACTTATTTTTCTTGAATTACAACAATACAAGTTAAAACTATTCGCAATTTACCGACTGGCATAACAGGAATATTTTATTTGAATTTTCCTGGTTTAGTTTATTTCAGATTTCACTTATTTTATCGTATATGTGTCATCATCGAGTCAATGATGTAACAACAAAATTTACCCACGAAAATCGTTATCTTCATAATGCGAATTTCAATTACACAATGGAAGTAAAAATCATGGTTAATAAATTTCATCACTAGTATTTTGATAAATTTAATGTTTAAAAAGCTTGTGAAGACACTTGCTTCGAAGAAATAATAATATAAGGCGAACCTATTATACCGAGTGTAAATTTTGTTAATAAAGTACCTGACACGTAGGTATCAATTTATTTAAAGACAAGTGTTAATGATGATTTTATTATTTCCTAAAACTTTGTCGCCTTGGGCGAAAACTGTAATAAAAATGACCAATAGTCATATTATACAGTACATTGATATTAATTAACTTGAAGAATCTTAAATGTAATGATTTAGGATCAGCACTATATTTGTTTTATTTGTTCTTTTTTTTTTTTTTTTTTTTTTAATAAAAGATTTGTAATTATTGTTATAATAAAAAATCATAGGCAAATTATATTTAACCATTATATCAATAAAAATAATAAAAATGTAGAAAGAGTTGAGTCTGTCAAATTTCAAATCACTCATAAAAAAAAATACTTGACAATATTTTTGAGGTTTATAAGTTTCTATCATTAAGTTGGTAAGTTAGTAGGTATATCATTTCAAGGAAGAAACATATTTTCAGTAAAACTTTTGAAAAATGGGTCACAATTAAATTATTAGACTCAAACTTTATTTCCTTGAAATCATCGATAAGTACCTCTACTTTTTATTTGGTCCTTAGAATTTCCTACTTAAACAAAGTGATAAATTATGTTTAACTGGAATAATTTTTGACAACGATTTGTTATCCTCTCACATACGTACACATGAATCAATATACTTCAGTACTTACGTTACAAAAAATTAACAAATTAATACTTTTTAAACAATAAAACACGTTATAGTAGATATAATATTATGTAGGTATAAGTAGTAAGTATAAATTTGAAGGTTTGAAAAATAGCAAATAATTATATATTTACCAAACTCATATTGTATAAACTTAAATAAGTTTCATCCTTGATATAAATTTCAATTTTAATATTATTTAAATGAAAATGCTATTTATTTTTTATTTTTTTGGAAAATTTAAAATATTTTGCGGGTTTCTTTAACAAGTAAACCAAATTAGACTGAATTTTCAGATCTATATTCAGACCAAAAGTGATCAGATTTTTTGAAAATTTTGTCTAGTTTGAATAATTGATGTTGATATTTTGTGAAATTTTCTAGTCATTAATTATATTGCTTTTAGAAAAATAACTAAATAATTAATTAAAATCGATATGAATACTGAAAATTACATTTATGGCACATTTTACAGTTTTTCTGTGTACATGAAATAAGTTTTAAAAATTAAGAAAAATAACCTCTTCAAACTAAATTAGATGCAGTTTCTGATCAATAGGTAGAATTAAATACAATTTTTGGATGCAGTCTACTACCCAAAGAAGTGCTTCTAAGTGATAAAAAAAAAAAAAAAACATAATAAAATTAATAAATCCTTCACACAGAATCTAAAACTTCCCAACATTGCACATATATTTTATTAAGTAGTAATCACTAACATAGTAAATCCTAGACTTAATTAATAAATTATTGAAAATTAAAAGGAATATGGAATCAGAGTTTATAGTAATAAAAATTGTTACACATCATAAAAATGAATGTTAGTTTATTTTTTGTAACTTTAATGTACAATTTTAATTAAAAAATTAAATTTTTTTATTAGTAATCATTTAACAATATAGTATAATTTAAGATATGAGTTATTATTTGATAATATTAAAATTGAATTGCTATCTATCACAAATAATGAAATATAAATATTTATTACCAAGGTTTGGATTTTATAAATATGGTTTTTTGTTTTCTATTTGTGATAGAATCATTATTTGTATACACAAGTTGCAACTGATCCTGATTTTTCATTTGTTTTTTTTTTTATTATTCTTGTAATTTGATTTTTATTATTTAACGACGTTTATCTCATCAATTAAAACAATAACTCCCAATAATCTCTAGAATAAAACTAAATTATAGGTATTTTTGTATTACTAAATGTTTATTGCAATAAACTTTTTTTCAAATAATTACTTGCATTTTTTTTTCTATTTTGGTTCAAAACTCCAGCCTCATTTATTACTAGTAATGTTTTGACAAGTATGTTGTAAATCAATTAACATTTATGTCATCTTATAAATGTAATTGTACATTAAACGACATAAAAATGTAACAGTTATTTAATATAACAATTATTAACAACTTCTGTAATTATATAGTAGTTGGCTCAAGAATAATAAACAGTTAAATTATATTCAAACACATTTACTATAAATGTGTATAAATAGTTAAAAATTTTAAAGAACTTGAAATCAATAAAGTGAAAAGCATAATCTACAATTTTATTAAATTTAAAGTAGTTAGTGGTTTTTATTTTATTTTATTTTTTTTTTTTTCGTAAGGCTATACAATTTTATATTATTACAAAACAACTGAAATTTATACAAATAATTATTAAAAGAAATATTAACAAAATTCATAAAATTGTTAACATTTATCTTCAAAGAAACTTTCTAACTTGCAATGATTTATAAATACAAACTTAACTTCTAATCGTAATATTTTATTGTAACGTTAATTAATCAACAAAGATTTGATTGATTTTGATAGACATAATATTCTATGAATACCTTATAGTAACAACGTTATTTAATACCAACATCTATTCTCCTGAAAAGGAATGGAACACTCTTTGTGCTTTCATCAGACTAGAACTAAGAAAAATAAGTATCCGTTTTTATAACAGTATCCAAACTGATATTGTACAAAATCGGGTGTCAAAACATTAATATTGATTTTTCAATCAGACTACTGAAACATATAAGCTCTCTAGAACCTAGGTTGAGTAGCTGTAACTACTTTTGTTGCATTCATCTTGGTAACAGATGCAACTAAATCATTCATACTAATGGGCCTTAGTGCATTCAAACTTGAAGGATCGATTGAGTTGGAATTTGAAGCACTGTGAAAATACATATAAACTCTAAATTATTGAGTTAAAACAAAAAAAATAAATCATACAATATATTACCTTTTTTGAAGTTGTTCTTCTTTAATTAGATCTTTGATTCGGAATAATGATGCAATACGACATAGCTCTTGGAGGTCAGAACCAGAAAAACCACTAGTGGCAATAGCTAATTTATGTAAATCTACATCACTAGCACATTGCTCAGTATTCAAAACTAATTTCAAAATTTCTTTTCTTTGTTGTTCATCCTTAAAAATAAAAATTAGTAGTAAGATATTGTTCATAAAAATACATATGCATACAATGTTTCAAAGTAGAACACTAAAATTTTACATATTAATTATAACTGAAACTAAAGTGTTTACTCGACTCCTTATTTTTAAGTCAACGTACTTGGATATCTACTCGTGATACCTAAGCATCAAAGTCAAGTAACAAACTTTTTTCAGTTTCCACTTATGTGCTATTTGATAAATGTTATTTATAAAATAATTAAATGACTAAATTTAATATAATAAATTTGTTGGGTTATAACTAAAATAATACTACAATATTTATTTTTTAAGGTTTATAATATACAATGTAACCAGAAACTTAACAATGTGATATTAGCTCGTTAATATTTATAATAAATAAAATAAAAGTCCGCTTATTTTTCTAAAATAGAAAGAATAAAAAGTGCAAATATTCTAAAAACATATTTTAAATGCTGTAATAGAGTACCAATATTACAGTGTCCACAAATAACAATGTCATTTTATTTAAAAAGTAACAATTTGAATGATTATAAATAATTTTAAATAAATTATAAAACAAAACACCTATTTAAAAACCCATTTAAAGTCTTCGTTTTATTTTGCTTCAAAAAAGTGAAATCGTGAAATCAAAAAATTTTGAATTTTATAATTTGTAATTAACGCTTAATTTCTATGATAAATATAGTTTAATAGTTGATAATATATATATGCAAATGTATTTTTAAACTAATTAGAATGAGCCAATCAAATGTAATGCTAAAAATATAAACTAGTCATTATGTTTTATGAAATTAAAATATAATCCACTAAGAAATTGATGCACGCTATTTTTATTTTCTAAAATTTAAATTATTGAGTTATAAGTTTTATAGATAATGCAAATACAATATTATACATAAAGAGAATGTTAATTATAATGAACATTTAACTTAGTTTCTAACAATTTATTAGAATCAGTTTCTACTGCATATATTTACCGGTAATGATATTTCAAAAGTTGCAGGCATGCGCCTTAATATAGCAGGATCTAAATCTTTAGGTCTGTTTGTGGCACCCATTACAATAACAGTATTTTCAGGATCAGTTGATAAACCATCCCATAACATCATAAACTGAGCTTTCATCATAGCAGTTGCTTCATGATCATGTTGTGTTCTAGATCTCAAAAACGAATCTAAAAATAAAAATAATTTGAATACTTTACTCATACAAAAATACTAACTCAACAATAACATTTAAATCTAATAATCCAACAAATGGCATCATTTATTTGTATAATTAGTATAAAGCAACTTTATTTAAAGCAGAAATAAATGCATAATAAAACTTAGTTTATATTTTTAAATAATTCAAGTTACTAGAATATATATATATTTGCAAGTACAAAATAATATAATTTGACATACTGATTGCCTATTTATATAAATTTAAAAAAATAAATAATAATTTAAGTATTTTTTATATAATTCTAAAGCTATTTTTAAGACGTGATATATTTTTAAACTTAAAATTTGAAAGTAAATAAAAATAAAAAAAACATTGTCGGTAATTGTTTGAAAATAAAGAATATTCACTATGCATTGAATACGAAATTTTATTAGCTATCAACATGTTGACATAAGAAATATTAAGGGGAAATATTTTTGTATTATATTAAGAGCGCATTATATGGATGAATAAGATAAATAAAAAAATATTCTAACCAATCTCATCTATAAATATTATACAAGGTTGAAGTTTTTGGGCTAAACTGAACACAGCTCCAGCTAACTTTTGACTTTCACCATACCATTTATCAGTCAATAATGAAACATCTAGGTACAAAAAATTCATGCCAGCTTCACGGGCGGTTGCTTTGGCAATCATTGTCTTACCACAACCAGGAGGTCCATGAAGTAAAACTCCTGAAAATATGACAAAGTTAATCATTTGAATGTTAAGTATTTAACCAAAAATGAACCTTTAGGTGGTTTTGTTAACACTGAATTTCTAAGTAGTTCTTTTCTTTGTACTGGAAAAATTACAGTTTCTTTTATTTCGTCAATCACTTGGCTAAGCCCAGCAATATTATCCCATGAAACAGTAATATCATACGGATTAACCAAGTGACTAGCTATCATCAGTTCATGATCTGTTAACTATAATTAAACATATATTATCAATTTCTCTACAAAATAAATAAATTAAAACAAATATTTAATACACACATTTTTAACTTTTTCTAAACCAAGACTTCTTAATTTGTTAAGAGCCTAAAAAAAAAAAAAAATACAATAATTATATGTCAAAGTTGACCTCAACAGAAGATTAACTCACAGTTGTCTTAGAACGCTTTTTTTGTTGACTGGTTGGATCAATCTGACTGATTAACCATTTGGTACCAAAATAAGCACACGTTGAAAGCAAAGTCATACGAATAACCAACGAAATAACTTCATTTCTGTTCATTTCCATTGTACTTGAGTTAATTCTTAATAAACTTCAGACCTATTCTAATTAACTGAAAAATCCACGGGGTGCCAAATAAAATCATAGGAAGTATTGGTTTAACTAAACACTTATGTCATACTATCTCATAATATGATACAATTAATAATAAAATCGTGAGAATTTAGGCAGTATACAAGCATAGAAGACATTTTTAAAAAAAAATAAAAACTGTAACAAAATTCTGGTCGTATCTATCATGGTATCAGACATCAGTTGGTTCATTTTAACCTCGAAACATGCTAAACAAAATAAACCTAACATTTCGTATGCCATATGGATGTCAATTTCCCTCCAAAATTTAAATTCTTACACAATTTCAAGGTGAAATGTGTATAAAGTATATAATATGTGATTTATCATGTATTAATATGATTATAGTTGTATCAATAAATATAAAACAATAGCCTACAAATATTTAGTTTTGTGGAAATTAATTATAAAAGTAAAAGAACCAATACCTTTAATATATAATTCGAAAGTTCATTACCTAGTTATTATTCTTACATAAAATATACAAAAATACATAATTACACCGTGGATTTGTTTATAATGTTATAGATTTTTTACATTGTTGAACTTTGTCTAACACAATCTAACATTCATACATTATATGTATTAAGATAATAAGATATGCGTATGAGTTATTTTCAATTTGTATACCAAATACTTATAATATAGGTGTGTATATGTTATATGATAGTTAGCACATCAAACATTTTAATGTAATATACCTTTCTACAGGGTTATATATACAGACAATATATACGAGTATACCGCAAGATCAGATGAAAAAAAATTATAAATGTTCGAAAGAAAAATATTCGGCCCAAAGAGAAACAATGAAGGGGAATACGAAATATTACAAATCTGGAAGAACTATGTAACGAACCAAACATTTTTGGAACCTTGAAAAGTGCGCAAATAAATTGAGCAAGCCATTTATGGAGATCAAAATTACTACTTGGAAAATTAATCACGTGGAAACCAAACACAAAGAGACCCAGAAAACGGCCCACACAAAGATGGGTAGATAGAATACAGGAAGTCCTAAACATAAGTAGTAAGGAACGAAGAAGAAACGGCAAATTATAGGAAAGAGTAGAGACGATATGTTATTGCAACAATAATACTGGCCTGAAATGCCAGTAAAAAGCTAAAAAAGATGAATATACTACCTAGACGTTACTTATTTTATCTATTATCATAAGTGTTTCAAGTTAAAAGATAAACAATCGGAAAATTGAGTAAATAAATTATAGCAGGGTTTTAATATTTTGAGTGCGAATTTAGTAGCTGAAAAAAAGTTATTGGAAATTTGGTGAAAATATCAATACCTAATTATTAAGATATTACATTTCCCTATTATTATTATTAATTTCTTATATACCTTACCTATATACTTTTAAATATATACTTTGTATTGCATCTTTAATTCAATTGAGTAATTCGGTCGAATCTAACTACTCACGTTTTGAATTCAGTTATCAATATCAATTGCACTTTTAAATGACACTAAATTCCCGTCTATAGAAGTTGTTCTTCTGTAGTTATTGGTTTGTGGATAAGATAATCATCAGAGGTAACTAAGGTGATTTGTCAATCAATGATTGAACAAAACTTTAAAATTATTAGTAGTAAATCCTAAACGTAAAAGAACAAAGCATTCCCATGGGAATAAACATTCCGAAAAAAAAAATTAAGTATTAATCACAGATAAGGGCTAACAAATTATTGAGATCATAAAGTCCATATCTGTGAAATCAATTCTTAAATGAGAAAATGTACGTATTTACTATTTATTGATTAGTGACATAGTGATGGACTATGAAATTTAGCCTTTGAAATAATAAAATTTATAGTGTCTAACAATGTTAAAGTGGAAAAACTTCAGTTTCATACAGAAAAAATTTAACTTCAAATAGTATATCAATCAGGTGTAAATTAAATTATTAGTATTACAAAATAAAAATTTGAAATAGTATGAATTTGAGAAGTTCTGAAAAAATAAAAATCTCATGTTTTTAAATAATTTGATAAGTGATAAGTTAAGTATAAACATGGAGAGCATATTACCATAACCGTGGTTATGTAATGTAAACCAACTTGGTAACTCAATTTCTTTTAGATTATTTGAGGTTAGTCAACCCCAACCTATAGGTAATAAATTTACATAATAAAAATGTATTTTTTCTTAGTAAATTAGTTTATAATATATTGTACCAAATCATCCATTGTTCATACTAATTATTATATTAGTAAATTAAGATAGGCATTGATTTTGGAAATACATACTAAAATTCCTGTACTACAACCGACTATATAGCAACATAGTTGTATGAAATATTGAGTATACTTAAAATATCGGATACTAAGTACGATAATAAACAAAATTTAATTGGGAATAACAGTACAGAAGTGTAGTATTACGTAGATACACCAACACACCAAGTGAATAGAATAAAACAAATATCGTTTTTAACTTAAGTTCATTTATTGACTTAAATAGTTATAGACAAAATTAAATGACCACATTGGGTGGCGAGTGTTAGTGGTCAATGCAGTCAAGATCATAGAAAATTAACGCTTAGTCCATCTGAAACACAATAAGTAAAATTATTTTATCTGCAAATGTAGTGACCGACATAAACTCACCTTCTTGAAACCAATGTCGTTGGCGTATTCACGGAAACATTGACGGCACAAGTTGATGCCGTACTTTCTGATGAGACCGTGCCTGTTCGTGCATGCCCGGCTGCAATAAGACGTAGACCAATAGTTATAAATGATTTAAATACATAATATATGACTTGAACAATGTACAACACACATACACACACGGAGTACCGCACAACGGGGGCATCAACAAGTGTAATACCCAGAGACATAAATATAATATATATGACCGCGCCAAAAACTTACAAAGCGAAAACAATATGCAGTCATTATAACTTTGCGTTAAGTTAAACGTAAAATTCGCATATCCTTTAATCCCCCTCCAAAATGCCCCGTTCATACGTATAGTGTCTATCCGCGAATTCGTATAACGTATGCAAGACTCACCAGTAACGGGATCCTTGGCCGTAGCGTCTTGGATGAGAGTACCATACGTTGGCGAAACCCATTTTGTTTGGTTTTGAGTCTGCAAAATTACCGACAGAAAACGGGACGAATCGTGACAAAACAAACACGTGTGGTGCGAAAGTAAGTTTGGAGTAAGTCGGCGGCGAGAGAGAGATAATTCCGTGTAAAATATGATTGTAGGAACGAATTAACTGAAACGGGTGGGGAAAAAAGCGTGACACAGGGTTTCCCAAATTTATTTTTTCTAGGTTATGAAGAAAAATATGTTTTCCTTATCAATATTTTGTTATCGTGATTAGTTAACGCTTATCTCGCCATGCTGCATAGTGCATACGCCATACTGCATGCAAATGTAATTGAAATATTGAATGCTGAATGTGTCTTGTGTAGTTGTGTCTGTTTATTCATTGACTATAGTGTATTTAGGTCTTTTACTGTGAGGTGTTGATTATGAAAACAGTTCGACAAAAAAGTCTTGATTCTTAAGGTATAGTATTTTATTATTTACCAGTAATATTTCAACGTTTTTAAAACGTATCAAATCATTTGTAATATAGTACTGTTCTTATATTTCTCAAAAAAATTCGGCTTCAATGGTAAATGTACTTAACATTATCTGTTCAGCTAGCTTGTCGTATGCGCTCTACCGTGTTTTGCCACTCTACTGTTATTGAATAGCAAACAATTGTATGAATAAATGTCAATAATATATATATATATATACAATATAATATTTGTATAATAAATATGATTCTTTGATGAAAACATTTTTTATGTGATACTTCATTTCACTATCACATTTATTGCACAATATATTTTCTAAATTTAATAAAAGGTTTTTCGCAATCAAAAATGAGTAACTGGTTCTTCGTTTTTTATAATTTTGCAAAATTCTTTTGCAATCATTTTGAACGTCACATGAAAATATAAAATTGTGTATTAAGTGTGAACTCAAGTATTGTCACCTGACAACTAAATATGGTATCTAAAATTTTATATGATGTAGGAAAAGAGAGTCGTAGTCATTATTACCACGATAATAGATATGAATTGCATAGTAGAGCGCATGTAACACATGTCCCGTAATCACAGGTAGGCCGCAACCTGGCGTAGAGCGCATACGACAAGATAGTCATCAGTTCTGAATATTTTATTTGTCCTAATTGTCGATTTTAAAATATAGTGTACAATTTTTTCTAATTTTCAGTTTGGCTATTGAATCTTTGTAATGGAGAACGCATGGAAAACTGAAATTCCAGAGTTTCGACCTGAAGATAATCCTCATGGACTCTTGGAAGAGAGTTCATTTGCCACATTATTTCCTAAATACCGAGAAACTTATCTGAAAGAATGTTGGCCTTTAGTCCAAAATTCTCTATCCAAATATCATATCAAAGCTGATTTGGACCTGCTTGAAGGTAGTATGAGTGTGCGCACCACACGCAAAACCTGGGATCCTGCATCTATATTGAAAGCTCGAGATTTAATTAAATTATTGTCACGAAGTGTACCATATGAGCATGCTGTACGTGTTATGGAAGATGAAATGGCTGCTGATATAATTAAAATTGGTTCAATGGTTAGAAATCGTGATAAGTTTGTAAAACGAAGACAAAGACTTATTGGACCTGGAGGATGTACATTAAAATCTATTGAATTATTAACTAATTGTTATGTGCTTGTACAAGGACAAACAGTAGCTGCTCTTGGACCATATAAAGGACTTCAACAAGTATTAAAAATTGAATTGAAGAATGTATCTCAATTAAAAATATAACACAATTTTTGTTTTATAATGTTTTAGGTACGACGCATTGTAACAGATACAATGAAAAATGTCCATCCTATTTACAATATTAAAGCATTGATGATAAAACGTGAGCTAGAGAGAAATCCTAAGTTAAAAAATGAAAATTGGGATAGATTTTTACCAAATTTCAAACCTAAGAATGTGCCTAAAAAGAAATCCACCAAAAAAGCAAAGAAAACATACACACCATTTCCACCAGCTCCTACCGAGAGTAAAATTGATAAAATGTTGGAATCTGGTGAATACTTCCTTAAGGAAGAAGAAAAACAAAAGAGGAAAAAGAAGGTTAAAGAAGATAAGCAAAAGGAAGCTAAAATTAAAAGAGAAGCTAAACGTAATATGGCATTTATTCCTCCGGATGAATAAAAAATGATTTAAACATAAATGTATATAAATAAATTTAATTAACATTTTTATGTAAGAATTTGTTTATTCATTTTAAATTTAACAAAAAATCATAATATTTCTCTGTAAAATGTGATTTAAAAACAATAAAACATTTTCTATTTTAGATCCTAAGTAATACAGAAAATAAAATTAGTGGTTTTACAGTAATATTTATTTTTCTGGAAACCCATTTGGATAGTAGAATATCCAAAAGTTAAGTTTAGTTTTTCTATACATCAGCAATGTATTTAGTTGGTAATTTAAAGAAGTCATTAATCTCTATTTTCAAAAGATTTCCAACATGTGGAAAAACTACCTAAAAATTTTAATAAAACTAGAATGCTGTGAACGACTTTCATTCTATCAATTTTCATTATTGATTCATAAAATTAAAAATAATAATGCTAGAAATTGACACTTTTAGTATATATTAAAAACTTGCAAAAGCTAAAAAAAAATGTATAACAGACCAAGTGTAATCTCAAATGTCTTATTTTTAAAGTTGAGTTCTCCAATATATTTTTCAATTTTTTACATGAAGACAACATTTATTTTAATTTTGTTTACGTACTTAAATAACAGTTCTGGAAAAATCTCAAAAATGATTTGTTAGGAGTTTATTTAAAAACATTTTCTGTTAGATTTTTAATTTCTATGTATTACCTGAAGTTTTGTTCAATCATTTGACTGAAGAAATAATTTATTGTTTGAATTAAATCAGAAAGAACCACTGACTGATTGTATCCTGTTCTTGAAATCAAAAAAAAGTACTCGAATTTTCAATGGGATTATATGTAAAAATAAATGCATTTTTTTTTCAAGCCACAGCTGAGTGTCCTTAAATTAATAAAATTTGATATCAATTTATTGTTTTTGATGCATAATTACATTTAAATTCTCTTAACTGCTTGTATACAATAAATATGTGTAAATATGAGAACTAATAGTTGTAAAATTGATAAGCCATTCATTATACATTTATACATGTTACATTTACTGAGAACTTATAAAAAAAAAATGTAAGTAGAAAAATAGATTTCTATAATAATCATAAGTTATAACAAACAATTAATAAATATGTTACATATTATGTAAGGTGGATGTTGGAAAAAAAAAATGCTGGCCGGCAAAAATATTTGACAGTCACACTTTTAGCATGCATTCTAAAATTAGGATGTTCAAAAAATGTTTGTACTGTCCTTCCTTAAAAAAAATGTATACTAATTGCAGTATCACAGTAATGTCAAATCACATTTTTTCTTTGGACATATTTTTTTGTTATTTATAAATTGGCATTTGGCACATTCCTATTTTACATCTGAGGAATAACATATGCAAATATTATAAATTATCACAGGAAAGGATAATAATGTAAAAAACATTGGTACATTACAATAAAGTACATATAATGTTTATTACTAATATATAAAAATAAAGCTTGAAAAAAAAAGAAAGATTTACAAAATTAAAAATGGGAATTGATATATTAATACAGATTGTGAATATATTAAATTATGGTTGATAATCTCTAAATATTAAATACAAAATATGATAGACATAAAATTATTAAAATATAATTCAATAAATGTTATACACTGCACATTAAAAAAAAAATAATAAATGTTCATAGTAAAAATTATTTGAAGTACAAAATGATCTAATCAATAAAAAATATTCTACAGAGAATAATTCACTGAACTCAATCTTGTCAAAAATTGAGTAAGCATGTTAATTTATTTAAACACTTTACTTTGCTAAATGCTAACTTTATAAACCTAAATAAAAATGGTGAAAAATTCAAATAAATACAATTAATGTATAATTCACGTTACAAAATACAAATCAAATAGTATAACATAAAACAAAGATTTATGAATCTAATTATTATATTTATCTAATGCATAACTAATATCTTCTGGGCTGACATTGAGAGATACTTTACGAAATAAATCCCATCGTTTTTTTTCCAAAAATATCAGACCATTATCTCTTAACCTATAGGCCATCATAACCACTTGTTGATCATTTGGTAACTCTTCACCTGTTACATTCGTATGTAAAATATTTATTTAAACAAAAATGTATTTATATTAAAACATTAATTAAGTTAAGAAGAAAACATAGGCATGTTAAGACTTTTTAATGCTATGGAAGCAGACAACAATATTTTTTAGGCATCTAGAGTAGAATTTGAAAATTTGTGTGGGAGGTAATCTAATAAATATCTTACTGGCTTTTTATTATAACTTTTAAAATGATAAATATTAAATATAAACAGTGGATCAAACAAAATGAGCTAGCTAAAAAATGTTACACTAGACTATTTTTTAGCATGATCTAAAATTTACCACCCTTTAATTCCTTCTAAAACTATTAATAGACAATAAGAAATAAAACAGTAAAACATACCTTCAAGTAAACAAATATTTTTCATTTGGTTATAAATGGAATAAATAGTACTGTGATCAAAGCCTGTTCTGATTGTTTCATCCCTGAGTGCTCTGAGGAAAAATTGTTCAAATAGACTGCAGTACCTTTTAAATTTTAAATTTAAACTGAATTAGTTATATACAGTGAAATATTTATTTATTAGATTAAGTGCAAGTTGAACCATTAATAAAACTACATGAATGTAATAATTGTTTTTTTTTTTTTTTTTTTTTTTTTTTTTTTTTTTTTTTTTTTTTAATTGTAATTTTAATATTTTTAACAGAAAATACTATGTTAAGTTACTGAAATTTTATATAATTTTTCCAAAATTTTCATTTATTAAAAAACATTAATAAGAAGGTCTATCAAAAATTTTAATTAATTGATTTCATCAATATCAGATAGATTGGGACATTTATCAAAGATATATCCATTAAGTTTTACCATATGTATTACTAGTAACCATTGTACCTGATAGCAGTTACACGAACACCAGTAAGTATTGAATTTAACACCTGATTGACATGGTTAATAGTTATTATTTGTGTGTCATCATCATCTTTAATTAAATCTATAGCTCGACGACATATGTCTAGAGCACGTCTTGCATCACCTGATACAGCTGCAACTTTTCTAAAGTAAAAATAATTTGAATGAAATGATTAATTTTTTATATAAATATATCAATATAGTTAAAAATACCTTGCAACTAATTGCACAGCATCAGGATCAAATGAACAATTTCCAATCAGTCTATTCATGATTATTTCTTGTAGCTGTTGGAATGTATATGGCTTAAACACTAATCTAGTTAATCCCTAGCAACAAAAAATATAGCAAGCATTAAGTAATTTTATTAAATCATACAATATTACAATAATTCATTTACCATTCTACTAGTAACGCATCCTCGTAATACTCGTTCAGGCAAATCCATTGTATTAGCGATTGTAATTACAACTACTTTTGAACCAGTTCGACTAGGCCAATCAAGAATATTATAAACAACATCTTGTTTTCGGTTGCATATATGATCAACCTAAATAAATCAAATAATAGAATGACAAAATTGTAATTTTAATGATTGATTCAAATTTCACTGAATTACTTCATCAACCAATAAAATTGTTGACAATTCTCTAACTTCATTGCCAGAAAAGTAGTTGTCGAGAAGTACTTGGGCTCGAGAAGACGACACAGTTTCTGCAGTCAACTCCTTCCATATAACCGAAAACGCTTGGTGAGGGTTTGCAAGCTTTAAGCCATTTATTTCAATAAACTATATTTAAAATACATCAGTTATTTCCTATAAATATTATTCATTCATACATCAATTAGAGATTAAAAGTAAATTTACTTTAAAACTATGTTTCATTATTAAGTCTGAATTAAGTGAATCTATAACTCTCTTAACAGTAGCGGTTTTTCCAGTACCAGGAACACCACTGATATACATACTCCTAAAATAGAAAATATAAGTTTTGGGGAACAAAATTAGTAATTGTAATCATAGAAAATATTTACCCGGTTAACTCATCATTAATTTTTCTGGCTAAAAATGAATGAATAGATTTAAATTCAACTTCACGACATGGTAAATGTTTTGGAGCAGCATGTAAATGTAAATTTGCTCTAGCTTTTTCTAAAGGACTACAAGGAACCCTTACTCCACAGTCCAATCTTTTACTAACTGAAGCAGTCAAATTTTTCACATGTGTCTAAATTAACATTTGAACAAGAAAACAAGTGTTAAATAATAAATAACAATTACCAATAAATAATAAGCAATTAAATTAAAAAAGTTAATAATATATTTAATTACTTTGGGAGTTTTTTTTGGAGTTTTTGGTGTTGAAACAACATTAATTTCTTTATTTTCTGGTATATTTGGTAAAATACTTCGACGAACTTTTGAACCAGAAAGTGTAGTAGGCGTATAAGACAATTTATTATGTTTCTAAAAAATATTAAAAAACAATTAACTACATTATGTTTTAAATGCTATTTTTTTTCAATGGAATCAATAATGATTCATAAATTAGACATTTCTATTAAATGAACATTGAAAAATCATATTCTCATAATAACATATTTATACATTTCATAACTTTTATGTTTCAATAACAATTTTTTTTACACAGAATGCACAAAAATATAACAACTGTACATTTATTTTTAATATAAAATTGTGATTTATTCATGTTATAAATATGTATTAAAAAATCATACTTGTCACAAGACAGTTAGTGAAATTTAAATTGAATAATTTCAACTATATGAACTATATGATAGACATTACTTAATTTTACCAATTATTATAAAACAATACGTTTAACACATGATAATTTTTTTTTTTTTTTTTTTTTTTTTTTTATTCACTACTTTTAATTATCTGCCTTCATGAAATTTTTTTTTAGCTTTTTGGTGACCATCAGTTAAATCACATATTCAAACTCCAAACACACAAAGCCTACCATTAGAAGTTTTATTTCATAAGGAAAAAAATTAAAATTAAATATACACGAACTAAAATGTTAAATTTTTAATTACTTTGACTACTTTATTACTTAACGAGAATTTTAAAACTGATCATTTAAATAAAATAGGAAATGACCAAAATTGTTTATCTATAAATCTATGTATTTGATAAAAACTATATGGATAACTTTTACAACATAAAAGTGATAGAAAAAAAAACATCATTATAAAACCTGTACATTCTTTACTTCACTCAAGATCTCAAATATTTTAATTTTAGTTTAAAATAAAATATTAAATAATACATACACTTATAGGAGTCTTCCATTCATTTTCAGGATCAAAATCGTTATCGCAACTAGTTTCTGACATTTTTCTAGTTCTTCGGAACTATTAACACAAAACAGCTTATTTTATATAATATCTTAACCCATAACCTCTAGTAAGGAGTAGAAATTTAACCCAGTCAAACTTCCTATGTATATAAAATTGTTACAATGAATCTTGCATGTCTACATCATTTAGTACCTTTAAATATCATAATAACAAACTAGATATAAAAATCTATAAATAGATTAATATGATTTTTATTGTATTGTGCATTATTTTTGATTACTCTTTTTTATACAAAGCTTCAGTATATATATAAGACGTTTATCTTGTAGACAATGTTTACCCAGTAACAACAAAAAAAATTTTGACTAAATTACAATAATCAAAACATAATGCTTAAACAGTGTAGAAAATAATAATCTAAGATAAAAATGGTTTACATAAGATTATATAATAAATAACCAATAATTTGTAAAGTTTGTATTTTAATGATATATAAATAATTATTTTTGCACTGTATACATTTCATTTTATAAATCTAATAACGATAATTATAAATAATAATGATAAATATCATAATCTAAAATAAAAATTTAAAATATTTTTCTTCCAGTATGACATAAACATGTATTTTAACGAGTTCATGGTAATGGGGTAAATTTTTACTCAGCACAAGTAAAAGTGATATTGGAAACCACACGAGTAAACACGGATTAATATTATCAACTATTCAAATTATATTTTATAGAAACTATAAAATTTAAAATAAAATGAAATTCATACTTACACTTTTGGGAGTATTTTCAATTTCCGCATCATCCAAATTCACTGGCTCCTCAAATCGTCTAATGGATTTTTTGGCACGTTTCTACAAACATATATTTATCGATATATAGTATGTACAAATATTCAATGAAGTTTTATTTTTGAACATACCGGAGTAACACATTCGACAGATTCCAGTGTATTAATTACATCCCTTGATTTACTAGGAGTTGATAAAGATGTCTTTCGTGTACGCTTCTGTAATATAATAAGTAATTAAATTATTAAACCTTTCAAACTATTTGAAATATAAACAAAAAAATAATTACAGTTGTAATAATATTTTCGACTTCAACATCACATGTATATGGTTGCTTTCTAAATCCATTAATAGACTGTCTTGTGGTGCGTTTCTAAAAATAAATTTCGCATAACATTAAAATTTGGGTATAAATAATAATTTTTATTTTCACATACTGGAGTAACAGATTTTAATGTATCTACTTCACTATCTGAATCACTGGAATTAGAAGATGTGGACATTTTTCGTACAGGTCTCTAAAATACATTAAATTAAAAATATTTTATTATTATTATAACTATTTTTTATTTTTATTATTTTTTTAATATTATTAATATGAACACTAAAAAAAATACCTTTCTTGGTAAAGAACTAGACATATTTATCTTGTTCAAATCTTCTACCTTTTCATAATGATGAGTAGATTTTTTTGTACGTTTCTATAAACACATATTAATTCAATTATAAATTAAAGTTTGGCCAATGATTACGTTTATAGTTTGAAACATACTGAAGTAACTGATTCTAATTCATTCATACTGTTCCTAGATTTACTGGGAGTAGATATAGATGTATTTTGTGTACATTTCTATAATATAATAAGTAATTAAATTAAGTCATAAATATTTTAAAACAATTTGAAATATAAACTCAAAAACAATTACAGTTTCAATAATATTTGTAGCTTCAACATCACTCGTACATGTCAGCTTTCCAAATCCATTTATAGATTTTCTTGTGATGCGTTTCTAAAAATACATTTCTCATTAGTCATTACATAAAAATTCCAGTATAAATAAAATAATTTAAAAAAAAAACATACTGGAGTGACAGATTTTAATGTATCTACATCACTATCTAAATTACTGGAATTGGCAGATGTGAACGTTTTTCGTGCAGGTCTCTTCATTATATATATACATAAAAAAAAAAAAAAAAACATAATTTTAAAACCATAATATCCTTTGCTTCATTTAGAATCTACAATGATATTATTTTGTATAAATATTAATATTACAAGAATTTAAAAAAAAAATACCTTTTCAGGAGAAGCACTTAATATATCAATATTACTGAAATCCACTGGCTCACCAAACCGAATAATAGATTTTCTTGTGCGTTTCTATAAACATATGTTAATTGAATCATAAATTAAAGCATGGTCAGTTACTATATTTTTAATTTTAAACATACTGGAGTAATTGGTTCTAAATCATTCATACTGTTCCTAGATTTACTAGGAGTAGATACAGATGTATTTCGTGGACGTTTCTGTAAAATAGTAAATAATTTCATTAAATCATCAAGATTTTAAAAGAATTTTAAGTTATAATTTGAAAAACAATTACAGTTTCAATAATATTTGTAACTTCAACATCACTAGTACATGCCAGTTTTCTAAACCCATTTACAGATTTTCTTGTGACGCGCTTCTAAAAATACATTTTCCATTACATAAAAATTTCAATATAAATAAAATTATTTAAAAAAAAACATACTGGAGTGACAGATTTTAATGTATCTACTTCAATATCAGAATTACCGGAATCAGAAGATGTGGACATTTTTTGTGCGGGTATCTACAACAAAACATAAATTTATAAAAATGTTATTTCCTACAACACAATCTACATAGATAAAAAAAAAAAAAATACCTTTTTAGGAGAAGCACTTAATATATCAATATTACTGAAATCCACTGGCTCACCAAACCGAATAATAGATTTTCTTGTGCGTTTCTATAAACATATGTTAATTCAATCATAAATTAAAGTATGGTCAGTTACTATATTTTTAATTTTAAACATACTGGAGTAATTGATTCTAAATCATTCATACTGTTCCTAGATTTACTAGGAGTAGATACAGATGTATTTCGTGGACGTTTCTGTAAAATAGTAAATAATTATATTAAATCATCAAGATTTTGAAACAATTTGAAATAGTAATTCAGTAACAATATTACAGTTTCAATATTTCCAACTTCAACATCACTTGTATATGCCAGCTTTTTAAATCCATTAACAGATTTTCTGAGGTGTTTCTAAAAATATGTTTATCTTATAATACATATACTTTTATAAACTATCAAATTTATGAACAGCTAACATACCGGAGTATCAGGAAATGTATCAGATACATCATCAGAATTGTTAGAATGAGACGAAAATACTGAATTCTCCTTGGGACATTTCTGAAAATTAAATATAAGTAAATTAAAAGTAATTTCAAAATATTTTGCAACAATTTCAAAGTAATCATAACATTATAATAATTACTTTTGAAGAGTTTAATAATTTATCTGTATCATTACTAAGAGCCAGATTTTCAACTTCACCCATCACGTCATTCTCGTTATGCTCATTCCATTGCAGTGATTTTTTTAAATTATTCTAATATCCAATAAACATAAATACATGCATTTCATTATTTACTTTTCGACAATTTATATAAGTTTAAAATTAAATAAAAATGATATAATCAATGTAAATTATCAATAAGCAAAATACAAATCAGAATAAACTAATTAAATTTACTTTAAATTAAAAATAACAAACATACTTTTGATGAACTTGGAGAAGTATTAAGTTCTTTTTTTTCTTCAAATACCTATAACATAAAACAAATTCATATTTATTTAAAAATCTTATATTAAATTATTTTAAAAACACATACTTTTGAAGAACGAGGAGAAAGCATTGATATATAACTGGTTTCATCAATACGCCTTATTTTCAAATTTATTTCGCACTATATAAAAAATACAATTTTAGTGTTAAATATTAGGTGTATTTCTTTAAAACACTTTTATTTTTTATTCTAGTGTTTACCAATGGAAAAATAGTATTTTCAATATTATTCATTTTTGTTTCAATGCTTGGTTTTTCTATGATGGTATTGATTTGTGTAACCTATAAGTATAAAAACAAAATAAACATAATATTATGGAAAACCAACATTAAATTACTCAATACAAACATTTGACCACAAAATATATGAAAAATTACATTTCATAAATATTATTTATGTCGAAAAAAATAGTTTGAAAATGTGTTCTTAACTAATATCTTCTATTAATGTACCATGGAATAAAAAATATTAATTCAAATTTCTATCAGTAATGAGCAAAGATTGTATCAAGTTTTAATTATAACTAACAAATTTACAAACTAGTATTTTTTATATTAATAATTCTTACAAACAAAAAAACATATTTCTTTCTTGTTTTAGATTTTTACATAAATGAGCCATAAAAATATAGGTTTATCTTTATTAAATGCTATACTTTTAAAAAATAATTTCATTGCTATAAAATGTTAGGTAATGATAAAAAATAATTTAATTTTAACCATTACTTTCATACACCAATCTAAGCATGAGTAAAAGAAAAAAATTCAAAATAACAGTTAATGCCCAAGTTAAAAGATTCTTTTAAAAGAATCTAACAGATTTATTGAAGTAAAATATCTGAAACTGGTTTCTTCTAAGCCATCAAAAAAGTTACTGATTGTTTTTTCATTTATATATATATACATACATTTTTTTTAAGGTAAATATAGAAATAATAATTAATATTAAATACAAAAATCATTAATATTAAATCGATGATAATAATTCTGCGATATCACTTTTAATAGTATCAAATAGTTCAATTTGTTAAGGCAACCAAAATACATTTAAGAACAATAATTTTTAATAATTTTTTTGAAATTACAGATTTTGGAGAGTTTTTTTGGGGGGAATGACTACGTAAACCACTTTTTCCAGGAGAATTTTCAACAGTTTTTGAGTGTTTTGTAGGCGTCAATTCATTTTTTGATCTAAGTTGAGTATACGGACTTTGGTTTCCTGACGTTGAATTGATCATCTAAAATAAATAAAAACATACTTATAAGCTCCATTAACGAACAATCAAAAAATATCAGATAATAATTCATTAAAAAATGTTTAATTTGAAAACTGTGTTAATAAATGAGAAAACAGAAAAAGTTGTATTCGTCGTAAAAAATGTAAACAGAAATATAAGTAGATAGGTGGAAAAAATCCTGAAAAGTATTTAGAAGAAAATAAGCCATATAATAATTGTTTTATCAGATATAAATCAGTAAAATATGTAATCAACAATGCAGTAAGTAACGTTTATGTCTTTATATAATGTCGTATCATACATAATATTAAAATTAAAACTATTATAACTAGGTTAAGAAAACAATCATATATGTAACAGGTAAAATTCTAAAACAAAATATTCAATAAGCAATATTCAAAAAACATGTATTCCATCTAATTAGGTTAAGATAACAATTATGTAATAAAATAACAATTAGTATAATTTTAAGCTTCGTAAATAAATATAATGTAACTAGGTTACACTTAATATCAATATTACTGATAGTGCTTCGATAGTAAAATAGATATATTAAGAATATGTAAAGACGGAAAGAGGGTCAGTGTGTGGTGGTCGTGTGACTCGATCACCACTGGCCACCAGTGTGAAAGCGAGTGGGTAATGGTCGTGTGACTCGATCACTACTGGATATTGTAGTTTAATAAAAGTGCTTACGATATTATTATTTCTTTTTACTCGTGTACGTTTAAAGTGATCGGAGTATACGAAAATAATGTTAGTTTCAGTTAAAAGTCATAATTAGGTAATTCAACATTATCACAAATAGCTTTCGGTAGAAAATAATAACAATACAAATATTTCAATTACACTTATGGCTACATTTAATAATTATTCTATAAAAAAGTATCATAAAATATAAAAATAAAATGATTTATAATAATAACATAGATTAAGTAAAAATAAATAACTTGAAAAATCCCAGTGTTATTTTTTTTGGAAAATGATACACAGAACATTTTAGATCACATACAATGTACAGAATTAAGTAGGTAGTAATGTAGTGTAATAATTTAACTGGTAGCTAATTAGTTTTACTCTAACAACTATCAATATGTATAATCAATCAAACAACCTACGAATTCTAGATTTACATATACATTAGCACAATAGTAAAATTAGGTAAACCAACCATACGTTTTGTCTTCAATCGATTGAATTTTTCCAAAATCACAGACAAATTTGTTTCATTCGTTTCTTTATAACCAGTTAATATTAACCAGAACTTTTCAGCAATTGTCTGGTGCATATGAATAAAAGACTGTTCAAGAATGTATAGGTCCATTACTTTTTCATCAATATTTGGATCCAAGGAACTTAAACCAAGGTTTATTAAAACTATAGAACCATTTTCTTTTATCAGCATATTAGAAGTATTCAAATCACCATGAGACACATTACTTGTATGCAATTTACTTAATATAATACCAATTTCAAATAATACTCCAGTTATTAACTTGGAATCATTTTCATTATCCTTTAAAAATTTCTTAGCAGGTAGCCCTGATACATTTTCCATGACTATTTTATAATTTTTGGTATCAATTAAATACAAGGTGGGTACTGCAACACCCATAGTTTTACATTTCAAAATAGCTTTTGCTTCAGTTATAATTAGATTTTTCTTAATTTTTAAAAACAGATCAATATTACTATGACTTGAAATAGAATAATCCTTAACTATAGCTTCTTTATCACAGAATATGTAACTAGAAATATTCATTTGTGAATTAAATTTGAATAATTTCTTGGTGTCTGCTTCAGTGGCCATAGTACATAACAAACTAGAACCAAGTTATAAATAAACTTTAAAATAATAACTTACTAAAAATCAGTGCTTGAATTGGAAAAATCACTTAGGTTGTAGATTTTATAATTTAAATATTTTTTTTTTTTTTACATTTATTATAAATATATTAATTAATTTGTATACCATTTATTATTGATATATTTTTATAATACATTTTATTTTAATAAAGTAATTATATCCCTTTTTACTAAAATATTTTTCAGATTTACCTGTCTTTAATTCTTAATTGAAATTTTACAATAATCACATGAAGAACCATCTACATAATTTATTTTATTAGTCTCACTATTATATCTACATACATATAGATATAACTCAGAGAGGTAACTTCTCTATTATTTATTCAATTCAAGCACAGATGAAAATTATATAAATATATAAATTGGTACTGCAATATTTAAATTTAATAAAAATTACAGATGCAAACTTCAACATCCGATAGAAAAAAAGGACATGCTAAGCCTACAAATATTAAAAAAGCAAATAACTTTTAGCTCCCTTGTCATTGATTCACATTTTGTTTTGGTTATTAATAATATTCAGTAGCTTTATCCTAGTCAATTTAAAAAATTATCAAAATTACAAACACCGAAGCCAAATAATAATCTCATAATTTTATTATTAAGAGAATATTTTTAAAACAGCGAATTTATTTTTCTTTCAATAAAAATATAATGAGCAGTCATAACTTATACATAGAATAGAAACAGTTTTAAAATAACTATAGGTAGGTACACTTGATAAATAAGTATCAATGTATTACAGGGGACATTGTGACATGTGGGACATTCTATTTAAGACAAAATAGAAACTGCTGTGACCAAGTACTGGCGATTACTACGCATGTGGAAAATGGCTTTCAGCAAAAAGCAAAATCGGGCGCACTTTTTCTTGACCTATCGTCAGCCTATGATACAGTCTGGACTAGAGGTCTCCTTCTTAAAATAGCAAAGATCATAAGATGTAAAGCCACTATACTACTCCTGGAGAAAATGATATCAAATCGAAAATTCAGAGTAACACATGGAGGGAAAACTAGCCGATACAAAATTCTACAAAATGGCCTTCCACAAGGAGCAGTACTTTCCCCAATGCTTTTTAACATATACACAGCAGATATGACTGACACAGTGTCGAGGAAATTTATATACGCGGATGATGTGGCACTAGTTACACAAGCCTCATCCTTTGAAGAAATCGAAAGTGTAATGAACGCAGACGTGGCTAAAATAAAAAAGTACTTTCAGAAATGGCACCTCAAGCTGAACCCAAATAAATCAGTAACATGCGCTTTCCACTTAAACAACCGAGAAGCCAGTAGAACACTAAACATAGTAATCGAAGACCAAAAAATCACCACTGAAGAAGCACCAAAATATCTAGGGGTAAGAATGGACAGAACTTTAACCTTCAGACAGCACCTTGAAAGCGTGAAAGATAAATTAAAAACACGTAATAACATAATTGCAAAGCTAGCAGGCACAAGCTGGGGCTGCCACGCAAACGTGCTCCGCACTTCTGCTCTAGCCCTAGTGTACAGCGTGGCAGACTACTGTGCCCCTGTGTGGGCCAGAAGTGCGCATTGCAAGAAGGTCGACGTACAGTTGAATAACACCATGAGAATCATAACAGGCACCGTGAGATCAACCCAACTAGATTGGTTGCCGGTCCTGTCTAATATAGCCCCTCCAGACCTACGTAGGCAAGTCCAGACTGAGTCAATGATACTGAAACTGAACAACTATCCAGACTTACCTGTACAAATAGATATAGCAAACCACCCACCCACGAGACTTAGTTCCAGAAAACCTATATGGGGCATGGCACGGTTAAATAAATCAATAGAGGAGATGTGGGCAAACAAATGGACAAACACTAACGTCCGAAACCATTTCTTAGTTAGCGTCCCTGATAGCAGAGTACCTGGGTTCGAGCTCAGTCGAGCACAATGGACGGCCCTAAACCGAATAAGAACTGGGCAAGGTAGGTGTAACTATCAATTACACAAATGGGGCATGACTGATTCCCCGTTGTGCGAGTGCGGTCTAATACAGACTACAAGCCATATTGTTGAGGAATGTCAAAGAAGAAGATTTGAAGGAGGGATAGCAACTCTACACACCTGCGGACCAACGGCGATCAAATGGCTAGAGGAACTTGATATTCGACTCTAACAACCATGTTTGAAGAACATGTCCTATAGTATTTTAGTCTGCTTTGTTTTATTTGTTGTTGTTATTGTTATTAGTCTGTTATATTTTATTTTATCTAATTTTCTATATATACATATCTTTTAAATTCTGTTAAATTTAAATCTAAATAAGAGCTCATGCCGAGTGTCATATGCATAAATAAATAAACAGGGGACATGAAAAAATACAATCACTATTTACCATGAATTAGGGTATAATAACTATATATTATCGTTCATGTTATACACCCATTACAATAAAAAACAGAACTTTAACTCTAAGAAAAAATTATTTAATAAGTTTTTATTTACCTTATAACGCTGAGGAAGTGAAGGCAGATATAGGTAATAAAAATTAACTTAACACTAATTATATTGATATTTACTTAAATCAATACTTATCATAATAATTATTTTTATAATAACACATCTTGCGAAATAAATAAAAAAGTGGAAAAAAAAAAAATGATAATTTTCTAAATTATAAAGACTTACGAAGTTTGGAAGAAGGAACACGAGTACAACAAACTACAAAGAAAACGCGGGAAACGTTATCACCAATCATATGGTCACAGATAACACATAGTGGTGACTGGTGATATTGCTATTTGCTGTTATTGCCACCAAATGGCAAAGTACCACAGTATTAGCATAGACGGTCTATATATGATACTATGATAGACCTATTAACTAAAGTTTAATTAGGTCCATGGTATTAGGTGTCGACTTTATGATACTATAACCACTATTGTTCTATGCTATAACTGAAGAATGTGAATTGAGAACACAAAATTGAAACTACAGACTACAGAATAACAAGAATATTATTGATAATAATCTTATTTCCCTGTAATTGAAATCAGTCTGTGAATTGTGATTGATAAACGCGTTATGCGCTTCTCTCGGGAAGCAAGCGTGAAACAATATCGAAACCTCGACTTAAAATAGGTACGGCGTACGCTTAACTTAATTATTGTTTAAACCGCGATCAAAGTTACGTTAGATGGCATCGTTATTATCTACATCTATATCATAGAATACTTGTATACCTGTAACTGTGTAACACTATTATATTATATATTATAGGTATATTGGTTTACAATATATGCAGACCTATGACAATATATTGTTGACGGTTCTATGGATCTTACGATTTAAGTGTCTATGGTTCTTAAATACTAATAAAACGTTATAACTTTAGACCATAGGCAATAGGCATTAGGCTTAGATTGAAGGAAAAAATGGGGAAGTAGAGGCTTAGCCCCTCTAAAAACTTCTGAATTGAATTTACTTCCAAATATTTACCTACCTACGTGGTATTTTATGTGCGGTACTGCGGTGACCTACTGACATGTCGATAGATTTAGGTGACAAATGTTATGGGTAAGATGACGTTACGCATATGAACTGGTCGTCCGGTCGTAAGGGATTATTCAGCACATTACTTTAGACCAGTCGAATGCGATCGAGAGTTTTACTCGCTTTTAGACACGCATGCATCAGTTAACAATTTATGCCAGGGGCGCCATTTGGAAGGTATCAGGGTATACATTGGCACCCCAATTTTTTCTGTGTTTTATGGGCCAGCTATTATGTAAAACTTGAAATTATTACCAATGTAAATTGTTAACTTTTAAACTTCTTTTTTTTCGTTAGTACGATAACAGGTATATTAACAGATTATTAAATCTGGTTTTATAATAAAAATAATTTAATACGTGGTATAAAATATAAAAGTACAACAACGAGTAGTACATGTGTACGGTTGCAGAGAAGTGTGTATTAAAATAGGTATACCCGTAGGTACTCGGATCAGTTTACTTGGGTTATTTTACAACTTACCAACTTAATACCTATTTGACTCGATCGTGCAGCAAATAACGATTGGTGAGTCCATTATCCTTTCTATTTTTGATTTGTTTAGTTTTCGTAATCTGTACTCTGTAGATGATCTTTAGGTAGGTAGTTAGAACTTTAGAAGTCAGTCGTGTAATAGTGTAAATTTGATTATAACAATCCTTACTATTTTAATTTTGAATGTCCATACTTAAGTAATTTTTAAATCACTACAAATATTTTAAAATTAATGAGTTAAAACTTTCATCTGAATTTATTTCTGCTAAATCACTTCTAAACCAAAAAAATTTTTTCAACCAGATTTAAATTTAATTACCAATACATTTAAACAACTTCCAGAAGCATTTTCAGAAACCCTAAAAATTATTCAAATTATTAACACTCTTCCAATAAGTACTGCGTCTAATGCACGGTTTTTTTCATCATTTAAAAGGGCGAAATCTTATCTTAGATCCTCAATGTGTAACGAACGCTTGAGTGATCTAATGGTAATAAATGTAGGAAAAGAAGATGCTTCCAAAATCGATTTAAATGAAGCAGCGAATGCATTTTCTAAAATTAAAACTAGATGGTTTATATTAGAGTAACATGAATATTTTTATTTTACTTCTAAATAATATTATTCATAAGACATTTCTAATATTATTATTATAATTATTAATGTTATACATTTTTTTAAATAAATTATTAACTGTTGCGAGAAACAATTAAAAAAAAAAACCGTATTCTGTAGTTATAGATTGTTATTTATTCTGGCTTCTTGCCCTGTTTAAAATTTATTTGAGTATTAACATGAGTATAATATATAGTATGTACCTAATATGTATAAATTATAATTTTATATGTATTTACCTTCAATCCATGTATATGAATCAATGATATTCAAGTATTTAGTATGATGTTTTAAAAAATATCTGACAAAAAAAATTGGCCCTTTTAAATATTGGCACTCCTATTAAAAAAATTTAAATGGCGCCCCTGATTTATATACAAATTGGTACCAATATAATTACATATACTGATATACAGTTATGTGTACATAATTATCTTACCAAATAATATACAGTGGTTCTTAACAAAAAACTAAAATGAAAACCATGTAATAATAAAATTATTTTATTTTTTTTTAAATTTCAAAATGTGTGTTTACGCAGAAATTTGAATAGTGTTCTGCTTCTTTGACCATTTTTTTACATAGGAATTGAATGAAAAAAAATTGCAAACGTAGTATTATGACATACAGAGAATCAAAACTTCCGGCTTACGTTATCGTTATGAGTAAGTACTTAAACACGACTTGTACAACTCCGATTCCGTAATACATATTGATGAATAGTGAATACTGGTAGCTTTATATTTCACGAATTTATCGCATTAATATGGTGTTAAATATTTCTTCATACCTACGTAATAACGAAAATTATAGTTTTTTATTAAAAGACAACCGATTGGAAAAAAATTATTTTCATGAACTCGTATGACACGCATTTGTACCTAATCGGATAAATAAATTAGGAGCTAAATAAAAATAATTCCCGTTTATATATAAGTTTAAGCATCTACTAATAATATTTTAAACAGTTACCAGTAGGAAATATAATGATTTGTACTTTTTTCCGAGTGCTTTGACTCCAGGATACTTATGAACCGGTACTTTTTTTCCTAATATAATTACATCTATGGCAACCGTCAATCTCATCGATGACACTTTCAAGGCTTGTAGAGACACTTTATATCAAATTTTATCTGCATTATTTGGCATTTGCGTTAGACGTTAAAAGTTAAATTTCTTTTACCTAGTGGCTAGTATTTAATTTGCAGTACATCGATCCCGGTGACGAAATGTTGAGAATAGGGCAATCGGTGTCGGACATTCGCTTGAAAACGACTGCTGGTGACTTTGGTGTTCACGAATACTTAGGCGACAAGTGAGATACATGTAAACTATAGGACATGACGGAGTCGCGCCGATGATATCTTTTAGGAAAAAATACATTATTATAATTACTGTAGTATTATCTACGTAATTTCTTAAGATTTAAAATTTCGATAATTTCAAAAAAATCACAACATTACTACGTTTTTTTTTTTTTTTTTTTTATATAATGCAAAGCTAATAGAATAAAAATAAATTAAATTTTTTGTTATGGTAACCACTATATATTAGGAAAAATAATACTTTGATTAGAAATGTCAATATTTAAATTTGAGATGCTGAGTGAAGCAAAAGATATCTTGGCTTTACAGTGATGTTTATTACTTTTTTTTCTGTTAACACTTTTTCGGGTAGTAATAATGCTCAAAAAGATTCATCCAGCAACTTTATAGATCATAAATGTTATCTAGATAGTAAATAAAGATAATTTATTTTTATTCGCGAAAGTTTTTTTCCAGTTATAAGGGAAGACCTGCCGAAAAACTAGTTAACATTTGGCGTAAACGTCTCTTTTACTAAATCGATTTTAATTGTTTAGCCATAATTTGGAAAGTAATGTTGCTAGAAACTTAATATTTGTATCATGTATTAATGGAATGATGATTCATATTTAACGAAAGTTTCGAAAAAAAAATTGACAACCTTCGAGCTAAAAATAGCCTTTAGTTATTTAAAATAACTATGTAATACATTATGTACTACGTTTGTAAATACACAACAGGGAATAGGAATTGTTTTATTAACCCCTCGTCAATCTTGTGTATATGTATATACATTTATTTATTTATTTATCGAGAACTCTTGGCTTAAAATATGTTGACTGGAAAAATTAATATTATTACGAATCAAAAACAATTTTAAAATGACTTTTTGGAAAACTTGATAATTTTCTCTTGTTTCCTCTCGTCTCTATATCTCTTCGTCGTCAAAGTTTGCCTTAAAACCCTAAAACACCGAAGACAAATATTCAATCTCCCGCGTCTTAACTAGAATGTGACTTCATGTCCGCCGTCATCGCGAGAGTAGAGAGGTTTTCACTGTTGGGAATTCGCCGGTTTGTGCATTCGGAAAATAATATTTCGCAGCAGATTGCTTATACAGAACGCTATATTATAATCAATCTCTGTCATCATTGACAGATTCATATTTTACAAGAATATTGGTTCACCTAATGATAAGAACGATATTTGATTCTAGGCCGAAATGACCGAAATGACTGATTCGAATCATTCAAACCACCGAAAATTCCCACCTTTAATGTCGTGCAAAAAAAAAAACACACAAAATATGTCCCGTTATAAAAAAACGAATTATATTACCGGTACTTCGCACGTAAAACAAAACAAAAAACCAAAACAATTATGTGCGGACGAACAAAACAAAAACCACAACGGCGAAAACGCGAGAAAGCCGCCGCCGCCGCCGCGATCAGGCCTGCAGCGTGACGTCGGCCGCGCCAAAGTCGTCCGCCTGCCGGCCGTACACGTCTACCGGCATCACGGCGAAGTACAGCCGCTGGCCCGTCGGCAGGCCCGAGACTTCACGGTACATCAGCGCGCCGGGCTCGCCGGATTGCGCGACGTGGCCGATCATGAGCCACGGCACGGGGTCCGGGCCCTCGGCCACCCGTTCGCGGCACGCGTACAGCTCGTAGTGCCGCACGGCGGCCGTCTCCACGGGCGTCCCGTCCGCCCGGACAGCCGGCGGCCCGACGTCCCAGACCACGCGCGCCGTGGTCGGGCCGCGCGCTATGACGCCCACGACCGGCGGGGTAGGCGGCGCCGGTAGCGACGACGCCGACTCCTCTTGCGCCTCCTCCTCCTCCTCGTCACGCCCGTGGCCGGACGAAGACGCCGCGTCGTCGTCCGAGGACGCCACGTACAACTCGTGTCCGGCGTCTGCCGCGGACGGTGCCGGGGCGTCGACGACCGGCGAACGCTGACGGTCACACGGGGTGCGGTCGCGACAGGTCCCCGACGACGCCTGCTGCAGTTGTCCGCCGTGTTCAGTCCGCAGTCGTTTCGCCGACTGTTCGTCGTTCGTTCCTGACGGCGGACATGGGGAAAAAACGGTTATCGTACGACGTTCACTCCTCGACGAATCGAGGGGGAGACGAACATATTGTGTGATTCGACTCGTGTATTTTTCTAGAGATATAATTATTGTTTTTTTTTTGTTTTTTTTTTTTTTTATACTTTGTGCACGAACATACTCGAGTCATGTATGAATTGGTGCACTCTCGAAATATTCCGTTTTTTTTAATATTCAACGCTAAAAATACCCCGCTTTTAAAAGTGTATGTATCACGTGGAACTGTGCACAGGAAAAATAAATGAATTTATTTTATACTGTGTATACAGTGTATTATACTGCATGTACCGTACAAACAGAAGCTCTGATTACGTTATAATTTGAAGTTATTTAAAACGATACATTTTTGCGATGATTTCGTGATATAACCGGTTCAAAGATTATATTACATATTACGAATATATTTTTGATTTTGCTTAATTCAATATATATATATAATAACTATAATAATAGTTTCAAACTTATGTTAAACATTTTTCTATAGTTATTATGATTATTTTTCTTCTTTATTGAAATAACCTAGTAGCTATAAATATAATTAGAAATTATAAATGAAAAGTTGGACAAACGTTATTTTTATTAAAATTATTTAAAATGCGCTTTCAATGTACATTCAAAGTGTTTGTGTTTTAGTAATAACTATTTTTTTTTTTTAATTCACAAGTTATAAATAGAATGTATAAATTATTGTATTGTATTTCTGTGTTTCAAAACGTAGTTTTCGTAAACGGAAGAGGTGTTTCAAATCGGGCTGTTCCAATGTAAATTTAGATTATGCATTTTCCCACTACAAAGACATTTTTTTTTGTTCAAGAAAAACATCATTAAGTTTAAAATTGTTGATAAAAATTATCTTTGAACAATAGATTTGTCGTAAACGTACTTATCTAGGGTTAAAGTTTAATAAATAAATTATTTTTTATACGCGTTTTACGTTGAAATTTCGGTCGAAATAACTCTTTTTACGTAAAATGTAAGATCTATTTTTTTTTCATATTATAAAATGTGTTGTTCTTGGTTACAAACTATTGTTATTATAGCTGAAATTTTAATGCAGTGTTTTTCTTTTTTTGGGGTTTTAAAACGCAACTCCCGTAAGCGGAAAAGTTGTGTCAAATCTGGCTGTTCTTATATCAATTTAGACCAGTGGTTCTCAACCTTTTTATACTCGCGTACCACCTGAAGTTTTTTAGGGGGGCTTATTAATAATGCAAACGTTTATTTTATATGTATAGATTTGTATTTTATTAGGAACTACAAAGTTATGACAATATAAGTATTGAATGCACAAAAGGAAGTTAAATTAAACATGTAGGTACAATACTATTATCATTATTATAATGGTTTAAGCATCTACTAATCTAATAATATTTTAAACAGCTACCAGTAGGAAATATAATGATTTGTACTTTTTTCCGGGTGCTTTGACTCCAGGGGGGTCTAGTACTGACGATTCGGTTAAATACTGAACATTATTATTCCCGAAAAGCGTTTTACCAAATTCGGATTGTGTTACCGAAATTTGCTAGTACCGAAATTATTTTACAATCTCTTAGGATACATTCGGTTACTCTCCCGGTCCCGAATGCACTTCTTTTACCGAGTGAACTTCAAGAATATCATGGAAGAAACACGAAAAATTGTTAATGCCATGTTAATAATAGAATGTACTCTATGTGGTGATTAAATATTTTCCGTGATGTCTATGTATTATAGAATAATAAATTGTCATTATTTTAATAATTGATTTTTGATAATTATACAATTTCTTCTTTAAGTTGAATCTTTATTTTACTTTTATTATTCATTATTTTACTACATAATAATAAGTAGAACACTACAAAATAATGTAGACTAACATTATTAAAACTCCAGAGGTAAGTAACATCGATGTACTTAATGATTCACAGAAATGCAAAGTTTCCAAAAAAAGAGTGTCGGAAGAACAAAAGCATTTGTTAGTTTCTTTTATGGAAAATAATCGTATGCTTGTTTCCGCCAAGTTTACCCCGACCTTTACGGCAGCAGAGAGTAACAAGAAGTGGCATGAGTTACAAATGTTGTTAAATTCTTCTGGGGTAGAAATTTTATTACATATAATAAAAGGTAAACTTATGGAGAATCATGTGTCAAATTTTCAATTCTTTGAATACTTAAAATTTTATGAATTTTCAACTATAAAATAACTCAAATTTTCACGATTTTTATAGATTTTGAATTTTAGACGCTTATAAAAAAGAAATAGAAAATTACGCTCTTGAATTTTTTTTAATATAAATATGTTTAACTAATAAGGAACCTTCTATTAAATTTTCAAGATTTTTTGGCCAGCCATTTTTTTTTTATCGACATTTCAGAAAAAAAAACTAAGAAAAGTCTTAGTTGTTGAAAATTTCAATTGTCTATAAATAGCTCAAAAAATGTCAAAACTTTTCAAAAATTGTACCACGTAATGATGATTCTAATATAAACAATTGGTGAAAATTTCAAGTATTTACATTTTTTGGTTTTTGAGTAACAGCTAAAGAAAAAAATCGATTTTGTCGAAAACTGGTTTTGCTCAAAAACTACCGTTTTCCCCTCATTTTTTGGGAGTTTTTCGCGGCCCATTTGAAAGCTTTTGGAATTTTTATCATTTTACTTTTTATTATTTTTACTACAATAAAGTTTGTTAGTCATTCAAAAAAACATAATTCAAATATATTTAATATTAGCAGAGATATATAATGTTTCCAGCTTTTATATAATCTAAAGTGTTTGATAAAGTCATTCTCAGTTAAATCTTCAAATGGATCACTTCTTTTTAAAACCATTCTATTTTGTCTACGACGATTTCGAGCAAGTAAAAAAACAGCAGCCATTGCGTATTATAATGTTATAATTTTACATAATATACGCTTGTTTGAAAAAAATTAATAAATAATTGTTTAACGACTTTGCAATGACTTACAATTTTATTTATTTTGTGATAATACTGTCAATAGCATAACATTTGAAATTATTTTGTGATAATAATACATTCGGGAAATGGTTACCGACGTATTTTTAGTGTCGGTTCGTTTACCCGAATTCGGTATTACTAACCGAATTTCGTTTTCGGCAAAATACCCGAAAATTGGTCGGTACTAGCAAGTCAATGAATTTGTTCGGTAAATTGAAGTTACCGTCTTACCGAACCGAATCATATTTCCGAATCGTCAGTACTAGACCCCCAGGATACTTATGAACCGGTACTTTTTTTCCTAATATAATTACATCTATGGCAATCGTCAATCTCATCGATGACACTTTCAAGGCTTGTAGAGACATTTTATATCAAATTTTATCAGCATTATTTGGCATTTGCGTTAGCCGTTAAGCAATAAATTTTTTTTACCTAGTGGCTAGTATTTAATTTGCTGTACATCGATCCTGGTGACGAAATGTTGAGAATAGGGCAATCGGTGTCGGACATTCGCTTGAAAACGACTGCTGGTGACTTTGGTGTTCACGAATACTTAGGCGACAAGTGAGATACATGTAAACTATAGGACATGACGGAGTCGCGCCGATGATATCTTTTGGGAAAAAATACATTATTATAATTACTGTAGCTACTAAAGCTATCCAGCCTCAATTTCTGTAGACTCAGCCAAATAATATGAAAGGATTTTCTAGGTTTAAATAGCCAATAGGGATAGATATTCTGGCTCCTATATATATATAAATATATATATATATATATATATATACACACAAGGCGTAACAGACTTATTTAACAAATAAATTAACTTTCGTTTTATTTGATTTGAATTTTATTTCTTCGTTTTGTGAATAACTACCTATACTACAAAAATAAGCTAAAATGTTATGAAAAAAATGATAATCAATTATTTATTATCTACGTAATTTCTTAAGATTTAAAATTTCGATAATTTCAAAAAAATCACAACATTACTACGTTTTTTTTTTTTATAAAATGCAAAGCTAATAGAATAAAAATAAATTAAATTTTTTGTTGTGGTAACCACTATGGCACTATATATTAGGAAAAATAATACTTTGATTAGAAATTTCAATATTTAAACTTGAGATGCTGAGTGAAGCAAAAGATATCTTGGCTTTACAGTGATGTTTATTACTTTTTTTTTCTGTTAACACTTTTTCGGGTAGTAATAATGCTCAAAAAGATTCATCCAGCAACTTTATAGATCAGAAATGTTATCTAGATAGTAAATAAAGATAATTTATTTGTATTCGCGAAAGTTTTTTTCCAGTTATAAGGGAAGACCTGCCGAAAAACTAGTTAAAATTTGGCGTAAACGACTCTTTTACTAAATCGATTTTAATTGTTTAGCCATAATTTGGAAAGTAATGTTGCTAGAAACTTAATATTTGTATCATGTATTAATGGAATGATGATTCATATTTAACGAAAGTTTCGAAAAAAAATTGACAACCTTCGGGCTAAAAATAGACTTTATAATATCTTGTCTCGTTAAAGTTTATAACCGAAATTTCGTATACTTTAGCTAAGTCGATAACAGGTTATCGGCTCGTTAACAAGGTGCACTGTGAGGAGCGTATACTGGGCGCATCCCATGAACCTTTGTATACCAATAGAACAATATATTTTAAAACTTCTGGTGAAAAAGTTTCTCTTTTTCCGAAAAAAAATAATTAAACAGGTTTAATAAAAAAAAATCTACAGACAATTAGACCACAAATTATAAAATATATTAATTGTATATTTTTGTATATACCTACTGACTAATATTTGTTATTAAGTACTTTTATAATTCCATTGGTATAATTTTACGTCTAAATAAATATTTTAATTATTAAATACCCATGACCCTATATAATATATATACGAGTATATTTACATATATACATTTTTAAAATATCAGAGGTTTTGAATTTGAGGGTACTCGGAAATTTAAAAAGTAGGGATAATTTATCCATTAAAACTACCAAAATTTGCACATGATCCGTATCAATTTGAGTTATACATTTTGAACATAGATAATCCGGAAACTAAAACCCCATGACCCTTGTGGATTTGGAATTTCCCCTTCAAAACTGGGGTATATTCACCACTGATATATAGTTAGAGGTACCTATGTAATTTTATATCATTAAAGAATAAATAATATTATTTATTACTTTCTTTAATTTTGTAGCTGGGGTTTATTAATATGTTACGTAGCTGATTTTTCTGCTGTATGTAACGATGAGTTGAGTCAGTTGGTAAAGAAATTTCACGAGTTTGAAACTCGTAGTACCAAAATATTGGCAATTTCTTGTGATTCCGTCGATTCGCACTTAAAATGGATTGAAGTAAGTATTTAAAATGTGCTACAGTAGGTGCCTTCTCAATTAAGTATTTTTTTAGGGAGGGTATAATGAAATCTAAAAAAAAAAAAAATGACAACAATAAATTTTGATAATTTATAGTTGAGCAAGTTGTACATCAATTGAGCTAAATCACTAAATTTAAACTTTAATACAATGGTCGATTCAATAATTTTAACAGGGCAATGTGCTTATCTAAACCAAAAGTTTGTGTGATCGACTTTTCGTGATAAAAAAAACTTCCGGAAAAGGTACCTACATTTTTATTTAAAATGTAATTCTTTCATAATTTAATTATTGCATTATTAAATAGTCAACGCTGATAATAATATTAATATGTTCATTGTAATTATCTTATTAGTCATAATCCATTTATTTTAACTTATAATGAACTTATTACCTAGCTATTAGATATTTTTTTAAATTAATAGGTAGGTATTAATAATAATTGATTTATCTGTTTAAACCATCAATAGACAAATGTTTATCAACACTTTATAGAAATATACAGTATACCTTCTCAATACTTACTTACTTCATTGTTTCAATCATTGTTATTTAGGGTTTTGTAAATAAGTGTAGGTATATAATAATTCAGATTTTATATTAACTTCTAAAAAAACATTTCTATAACATATTAAAATTTTATTTTATTATATCAATTTATATTAAGGTATATGAGATACCTTTATTAAATCTATATATGTGTATTTATAGGATATAAAAAAAAATACTGGAATGAAATGTGACGAACAGTTTCCTTTTCCAATTGTGTCAGATTGTAATCGCATGCTGTCTTTGTATCTAAATGTATTAGACGCAAAATGTACTGACGAAGATGGCATACCATTACCTTGCCGAGCAACGTTTGTTTTGGCACCTGATAAGACTATACAGCTCATACACTTTTATCCTCAAAGTGTCGGACGTAACTTCAAGTACCTACATTTATTTCGAACATGAGTCTCCAACCATTTTTTTACGGCGAGACGAATCTAAGATACTTTTCGGTGATGGAGGGCTAAAACTTTGTAGGGAAACTGGGAGAGACACCTACAGAGGTAATGATTTAAAGTAAAAATGTACACCAATTTTGTAAACATATATTTTATAATTTCATATCTTCAAAATATAATCAGCTTGACGGGCTGATAAAAAAGTTTGACTTGCCGGAACCGGCCCACAAACCATAGGCTGGACTGGTTGGAGACCCTTGGTTTTGAATATTATTATTCTTCACCTACTTTCTTATAAAAGTATTGAAATTTGAAAAAATTGTTATTTGTGATCTAGTGAAGTTTTAAGGTCAATAGATGCTCTACAGTTGACTTTGGAACTAGGAAATGATGTATTTACTCCTAGTGGATGGAAAGTATGTAAAATATATTTGAAACAATTCTTTGAGCGATACAATTTTTGTTAGAATTAAAGAAAAATTAATAAATTATTTTGTTGAATTGGTAAGCCAACTTAAATTATCTTCTTAACAATTATAAATTATAATCTGATTCCCGACAAATTAGTTATTTAACAAGAAAAAAACGGTTCTTTAAAAAAATCTGAATGTTACATAAAGATGGTACGACCAACGGGTAGTTTACTCCTCGAGTCATTTAAGTTTAAATTAGATATAAATATTTAAAAAATGTCCTTATTGTATTCATAAGATAGTTTGTAAATAAATACCTTGAATAGCAAAAAAAAAAAATAAGAGTGAAATGGAGGAATATAATTTTTACATTTGTTTGTTTTTCATATATTTAACAGCTTTTTGTATGTAAAGGTACTATTTGGTTTCTTAAACGCTCAATAATTGGAGATTTTAATAAAAATGTTGTACCTGATTTAAACTTAAAACGTAAATCACGCATTTTTGTAATGTATATACTTTTAGAAATATATTTTTCAATTTTAAGGGCATATTTTTTTTGTAAGGAGTGGCTATTTGATTTTTTTAGTAAATATCTTTGTATTTTATTACATTTTCATCATTGATATAATATACCTGAAGTTTTTGTTAATCGTTTAAATTTGTGTAGCCAATATCAGACTGTATGGTATCACCAAAATTATCCAAAGATGATATTGAAAAAAAATTTTCTTTTACAAAATTGGTGGAACTACCGTCAAGAATAGATTATTTACGGATAGTCCCAGGAGTATGGATCAAAAAAATGCATGAAAAGATTCAGAAACGTGAATAAAGTTATATAAAATTTTGTTTTATTAATTTTTACTATAACAATTCAAATAAATTTGTATTTTTTTTTTTTTTTTTTGCGAATAATGTTATCTGTATTTATAAAATAAAACTGTTTGTCACTTTTTTTTTAACATAAGTAAATTTTAAATTATTATTGTAAAATAATTTTTGTTATGCGTATCTACATACGTTAGATTTAATAGAGAATGTTTTTAAGATTACATTTTAGTTGAAAATATTTTTCATATTCATACACTTTAATTTTTTTTTATTTTGATAGAGTAGAAGTAATTTTATGTTGAAGGTACACTTTATGCCTTTTAATTAATTATATGTATAAATAATTTTAATTAAAATTTAAAAAAACACATATAAATATAGATAAACCTTAGATTATTAACCTTTGATGATAAAACTAAACTATATTTACTTATGTTACATTAATATTTTTGTCACCTAGGTATTTTTTTTTCATATTTTATGCAGTAAATTAACCAGGAGTGTGTTTTATATAGAAATGAAATGTATGATTGTATTTTATATACCTACCTAATATAAGATCCATAGTTAATTTGATAAATTAAGTCAGAGAAAATTTCAAAATATCAGGGTAACATGATTACTTATTTTAAATATATATATATATATATATATATGTCCAAAATACGTATAAACCAATATAATTGTTGAAAATTATGTTTATTTGATTTTGACATTCAGTACCTACCTATATGTCACGATAGAACATTGCCCATACCAAATATAATTCTGCATGGGTATTTGATCACAGTATATGTTAAATAAAAATAAACAATTTAAAGGTAAATGAAAATGTATGTATGTAATATTTTATAGCTTAGAAGTAATATCATAGGTTAGGAGATTTTACGCATTTAGGTATTCATTTTAAAGCATAATATGCTTATTTCCCATATTGGACATTTTTAATATATAGGTAGGTAGGTACCTAAAATAAAATATTTTGTTTTAGTCATAATAAATTCGAGATAAAAATGTTATTCTTTTTCTTCTACAATTTTAATTGTTTTGGTATAATACATATGTTAATAATGATTGTAATCTTAGGTTTGAGCCATATAACAATATTTGTAAGAAAACCATGTATTCTACAGTTATAATAATAATATAGAGTCAAATATTTATTATGTACACACTTATGTTGTATTGAAATGAATATTACACATCATGATCATGGTGCAGAGGTGAATTATAAAATGGAATGTGAGAGACGAAAGTGTATATTTACAAGAATCAGCCAATTCATATTTAACCTGTGTAATTTTACCAAAAACAAGTAGACACCTATATAGCTCCAAATTATGAACCAATTGATTTGAAATTTACACGGTATGGTAAGTAAACTTTGCAGATGTACCTTTTAAATTTTCAAGTTAATCAGTGGGCTTCAACTTGAAAAATGTGCTTAAGTATTAGCATGCTGATCGCTCAAAACTGTTTCAATGTAATAATTTCTATATAATCTATCATTGCTATATGAATAAATAAATTAATAAATCCATCTGTCGTGATACGTTGTCAGTTAAGTCGGTAGCGATTGCTATTTCAACAGTACATAGTAGTAAGGGCATAAGCACGGATAAGGTGACTTTAGGAGCAAAGCCCCCAAATATTTTCTACTTATTGAATATTCGTATACCATATGATCCTGGGTGAAGAATTTGTTTCTAATAAAAATTATAGCCACTAAATTTACTATGAGTGTAAATTTATTTTGTAATAATATTGTATTATACTGCATTCACTATTTTTAGAAATTTAATACAAATTATTAAAATCGTCGACTTGCGATCTGAGAATGATTTCAAAATGGCCAGTGTACACATTGGCGTCGACGGTTGAAAACTTTAGTGACGCGTTTAATGCCTGATTATGAGCACGAGTCGTTTTACCTCCACAGGTGCCACAGGATTTTCGAACACAAAGGCCCCAAAGTCAGGTGTGTCTCCCGTGCCGACGAGTCTGCGGGGCAAACGCATTTGATTTGTCCACACGATCGAACCTAAACTTTCAAATTTTTTTTTTCCACCGTTCAGACCGTTCTGGCGGCGGCGATTCGATGTACCACAATATACATTTGACGTGTAGTTTAACAAACTTAAATTGATACAAATGATTTTATAAAATTACTTAACCCCTTTTTGATAGCACTACTTTTTATAACCTTAAAGTACCATTTTTTTCAATTTAGCAATAATTTTGTTGAGAATTCTTTACATCTATTATAACAAGTATTTAAATAGCTTTTTATTCAATAATATGTGTTTATTACCTTTTTTCATTAGCTTCAACAAGTTGAAGAGCTAATGTAATTTTTTATATACATTAAAGTTTATAAAATTACATAGTTTTGGAAAATTTTATAGGAGTTAAGAATAATTAATTTATTTTGTAAATATACTATATTGCATTGTAATAACAATTAATTAAGATTATAAAATTTTTTTTTACAATTAATTTAAAACTTCATCAGTCTTTTTAACAATTAATAAAATACCAAAAATAATCTAAATATTTTTGATAAAATTGATCACACTTTGTGAAAAATAAAATATAAACATAGCCATGATTAATAATTATATAATGTATTATTTTTTGTATAGTTTGTTTAATTTCCTGGAATTTTAGAAATTAAAATTACTTTAGATCAAAATGACACCTTATTCTAAATCCATATACATTGTGATTCTATTACACAAGCGTTCTTCCTCATCACTATCATTATCATCATTATCATCATCATCATCATCTACATCTTCCATTTTTTGTGTATCTGGTTTTTGTGTAAGTGACAACATTTGTAATTGTCTAGGCATTTCTCCATCATAATCAACTGGCTTAGATTGTTTTTCGCTCATCGATATCCATGTTGTTTGATCAATTTCCATGTTGTGAGCTCTTTCATGAACAATGGTCTTCAGCAACGCTTTTGCTTCTTCTTTAGTTTCAGCATAGTTCAGACATTTTTGAGCATAATGAAATGCTTGATCATAATTTGCTCGTGTTAGGTTGTAATTTGCAAGAAACATGTAAGCATAACTATGATCGCGAGTTTGTTCATCAAGACCGTGTTCTTCAATGTATTCTAAAAACATTTTTGCAGCATCATCTGGTCTTTTTATTACTACATACAATCTATAAAGAAAAAAAATTACATTATAATATAAGTTAAAGATTTCAAATAGCTAAAGTTATTTCAACTTACTTTGCTAAATATATAAGTCCAAGTTTTTCATCATCGCCCATTGCTCGTCCTTTCAAATAGCTTTGAAACGCCATATCTATATTACCTAATTTTTCATACACATTACCAACGGCGATAATCATTCGGCTGTCAAAGGGTCTCAGAAGTTGTGCTTGCTTGAAAAAATGAAGACTGTGTTTAAACATACCAAGGATTTCATACGTTTGACCCAAACCATACCAAGCTCTGTATTCATATTTGTTTATTTCTATACAAAAAAAAATATATATATATATATATATATATATATATAAAATACATTTTCATACTCATTAAAATTAATTAAACCACACACCTAAAGCTTTACAGTAACACAAGATAGCGTCATTAGAATTTTTAAGTTCCATATGTTCTTGGGCTAATAGTGTCCATGCAGATAAACTCATAGAGTTTAATTTGAGTGCACGATGAAAGTAACGCATTGCTTTTTGATGTTCACCGTGAAGACTATAATAGTTTCCCAGTATACAACAAGTTTCTACACAGTATTTGTTGATTCTCACGGCGCGCTGAGCTAGATAAACCAATTCAACTCGCTGATGTTGCACATACAATAGATTTGAGTAAGTGTCCATATTTTCTAGTCGGCATGGTTCAATTTCAATGAGCTCTTGAAATTTTTGTATTGCTATTTCAATATCTATAAAATATTAAACAATTGTAAATATATGTTTTAATATCCAATAATTTTGTTTTACACAGACATCTTTTGTTGTGGTAACACACAGCCACCTTAGAAAGAAGAAATATGCTATCGGAAAAACCACAGTAGGATAAATACTGTGCCACACCTAGCATCTGTTCATTTAGTTGTAGGTCCAAATATTTATGACAAAAAAAGAAGTACTTCATCCAATGATTGGGTAATTCCAATTTAGAGAGCTATATAGATGTATAATTTAATAAAATAAATAAATAATTTCTAAATGTTTTCATAATTATTGATTACCTACCTTAACTCTGTCTACAATAAGTTCACCCAGTACCATCCAAGCTTCCCAGTTAATCGGTACCTTATGTAAAGATTCTAAAAGAGATTCGACTGCCAAGTCATATTGTTCTGATTTCACACACAATACACCAAGTAAATACAATAAATACCCATCTGCCTTATTTTCATCACGCAAAACCATAATTTCTTCAAGTAGTTTTTGAACACTGTATCTGAAGTCATAATGCATGGAAGCCGTTGCTCCAACACCAATGTTTTTTATACTAACATCAGCAGCTAAAAATTCTGAATAATATCTCAGAAATAATGGTAAGTCTGAATGACAATTTTTCAACCAATATGCAGCTCTACAAATAAATGTCTTAGTTAAAATATGAGTTCTTTAGGAATCTGAATAAACAACCTTTGATACTCTTTGATGCTGTAACAGGATCGAGCATGAATATATTGTTCCATTTCATTATAAGGTATTAAAATATTATCAATAGAATATATGTCCACAGGTTTTACGATTGATGAACGTTTAAGTAAATCTTTGCGGTTAAACTTTGGTCTCTTATACCCTTCAATTTTTTTGGGTATTGGTTTAGGAGTGTTTCCAACTTCTAATGATAGAAGAAGATCCGAAGACCTGATGAATAATAGTACAAAACACACTTTATGCAAGTCATTTTTAAAAATGTTTCATTGAAAATACATACCATTGGAAACTCATTTTGAGTCCTCGTGCAAGAAGTTCACTTGTACTAATGAAAAGTTCTTTTTTAACATCGTCTATTTTAGGCATGGTATATCCTATTTTGGCCACATCGATTTCCATTGTGAAGTTATTCATATTTTTACTAAATATAAAAACTTATCTAAACGCTACCGCTATTTGTAAATGGTTATTTATGAATTACAGTTTCTTTGTGAGAAAAATGATTATCTTAAAAATTTTAAATTATTAATTGAAAAATTCATACTACAGAGCATAGGCTTAAGGATTTCATAACATAAACAAAATACAAATACCTGCTACTAACTGAACAAACTAACGGACACCGGGTCTTTTCGTGTCGTGGTAACTGATAAGGAATAATGATAAGCCATTTGGACACTTGACAGAAAATAGGTAGTAGCATTGATTATATATACTATATAGTATATAGTATATATAATCAATGGTAGTACGTACCTTCAGAATGTAATTTTTTGTGTGGGATTGTAAAATATCATATATATTTAAATAATAAATATGATATTCATATGAAACTCATATACTCACTCAATAATATATAGAATTAATAAACCACAAATTATCTCAACTCATGGTTTAACTTAGGATTCACTAATTGTAGATCATCAGTGATCAACAACATAACACATCCACAAAATAACTGTATAATTATAGTAGTGTTAGGTAATGACAGAACGTCTAGAATGTTTTTCTTCAGTTATATTACAAAAGGGATAAATATGTATGTATAACTAATTATATTCTGACAAAATATTCTAGAATACTTACCCACTGACCACATCATAATATAATAAAATAATCTTATGAAAAATGGTAAACATTATATAATTTATTTTAAATACATATAGTTTAAAAAACGAGTAAAATTGTTAAAAATTTGTTTTATTTTAACAAAATATAAATTATCCTCTAGAAGACTTTAACCTGCCCACCATATTCTTAAATTCTACACAAAACTGAACAAGATTAAATAGAAATACTGAATAAAAAGCTTGTAACAGCTTTTAAATTAAGTAGGAACAAATTTTAATTAAAAAATCAATAGGTATATCATTTATACAATGTTTTTTTTTATTTTATCACAAGTGCACCGACAATAGTTACTGTTCAAATGTTAAGTATAAAAGCAATAATGCTATACAATACAATAACTGTAGTAAATATAGATGTAATTACATTAAACAAGTCGTTGTTCTGATCATTTAACTTAAAACATTCTACAGTAGTTTCTATTCTGGCACACTGTATGTACTAAAAATAAATAATACATATACATAAATATTATATATATATTAGTAATTCTATTATAAAATCGTACAAAATAGTAGTAAAACTGTAAACTATACTTAATTGGATTTTCTTTGGTGGAAGATTGTCTACACAATATACAGAATAGTGCTTAACATCATTAATTAGATCATAGCATTGATAATAGTTTTACATAAAAATATATTTATTTGTAAATAGAATAATACCAATTGACTAAAAAATCTACAATTTTTTCTTTTTCCTTTTTGTGTATATAGTATGTCAATGTGAACTTATTTGTAATAAAAATAAAAAGTTATCACATTATAGAGATTAAAGCTTTTAACTGGTTGTGCTAAGTCCATTTGATCAAGCACCATAAGTTACTTATCTAGTTTCTCTACCAGCCAATTTATCAATATAATCCTGTAATGGAGCCAATTCTCTTCGATCAATTAAAACAAATTCCTGTTGAAAAAAAAAACAAATTATAGTTAAAGTAATAAAATTGTTGAAAATAAAATGTTTACAAATTTAAAATATTTATATTTGTTGAATGCCAGTTATATATAAAACAATAGTAAAATCGGTAAAGTTGTACAAGATTTGGTCAACACTATACTATACTTACAACAATATAGATCATAAAGACTATGTCTTATTATCTAATATTATAGTATATAAAATATTATTTCTTTTAAATTTTTTTAAATTTTAAATGTAAGAGCATAATACCATTGGGGCCATCAGCTCTTCCCCATTAGCAAGCCTAAGGTGGAATGTGTCTGTCCCCCTTTTGAACTCAATCGTCAATTAACTGGAAAATTTTTATTCAAATGCTTATCATCTAATACCCTTAACCAAAAGTTTGTGTGTATCAAAAATATTTGGATCTATGTACCTAAAACTCTCCCTATTCTTGCCTCTGCCGCTTTCTTATTCTCTGCCTTTTCTCCACTCATTTATTGCTCCAGCCTCCGGCTACAAATTTATGACACTCCATACCCTGCACTTCTATATACCCCTGAAGTTACTATTTCTCCCAACTTTCTTATTTATGCTCCAAAAGAACTACCTCATCTTCCTTAATCCTTGGTCGATTCTTTGTTCAATGAATTCATGCTGTTTAATTTTCGTAATTCTACTCTAATCTTTACAGATGGGTCTATTTCAACTAATTCAGCCGGTTTCTCCTTTTTTATCCCTGCGCTCAACATATCTTCAGCCAGTAAACGTGATGCTCATGCATTATCGTTCACTACAGAATGCAATGCAATAATAAGCGCCTTACAATTAACTTTCTCTCTTCAATCTGGTTCCTTTCTTATAGTTTCCGACTTACAATCATGTCTCCTTGCTATTTCATGTGATTCGTTTAACTATTTCATATCCTCCCTCGTTCTTATTGTTAAATCCTTAATCTATCACCTCAGTCTTGAAGGTAAAATAGTAAATTTTTTTGGGTACATAGCCATGACAGTATCTCCGGTAACAAGCGTGCTGACCAGCTAGCTTTTTCCACAAAATCCCACATCAATCTTTCTTCTTTTAAGTTACCTTCCTCTGATATTCTACCTATCCATCGTAAAATACTACGCAATGCCTGGCAATCGAAATGGGACTCACTCCCACCAAACTTTGCGACATGGCACCGGAAGATTGTTTCCACAATCCCTTCCTAACCCGATTCCAACCTCCTTCTTAATTCTCGTTAAATTCCTATTATCCTTCTTATAATCAACTTCATCCTTACTGCTAGCTTCCTAATTAAAAAAAAAAAAATGTAAATATCCATTCTTTATGACTGTATTCGTTACTCTATTGCTGTAATATTTTAAATAAAGGCAAATTAAATTTAAAAAAAAAGAGCATAATACTTTTGTTAAAGTAAAATCACTTAAATTCTCAATTTAGAATAGTTAATTATCTTTACATTAATTATTATCATATATAAAAATGCGTATAAATTGGAATAAAGAATTACTCACCTGTACGAAATAAATAAAATGTTTAAAAGATGTATTGAGATGTGCTTCCTCGCCTAATGAAACAATAGAGTCAAAATGTGTATGGTATATATGTGCATACACCCTGAATAACCGTTTAAGTATTGTCTTAGCAATAGATAAGAAATTTTTAGGAAAAGGGACACCGATTTTTGAGGGGAACAGGGTTTCATCATCTAGTTGGTCCTGAACCCAAGTCATTAAATAATCAATATATTTGGGAGCAGAACATTTAATAGGTTTCTTCACAGTCAGACCATCTGCCCAGTGATATTCATACTTGGGTCCGGCAGACATTATAGAACAACTTTCTTCTGTGCAAAATTCTGTTATTGTACCATATAACATGTTTATTTGGTTAAAAAAATCAACAGCTGCAACAAAATAAAAAAATGAATATATTATTAGATTATTTATTTAAATTTAGAGCATGCATTTGTGTCTGATATTTTAGAATTATTATTATTTTTTTTTTTTACTAAAGCAATAACTACAATATTATTAATACTTTACAAATTGTTTAAAATTAAAACACTTATAAGTCTCAATTTTCAAGTATTTTATTTTTTAATTTTAACATTCAACTCTAATGAAATCATAACCAAGAGTACATTTGCAAAGTATATAACGTATTTTGTATAATTCATGGTGCTTAAAATATAGTTAATATGTTTCAAATGATATTTCTATACTTTTGATAGGAAGAAAAGAGCTGGTTGATTATCCATAGCTATATCATGTATATTCGCTATATAGCAAACATATTTGCAACACCAAAAATGTTAACCTAATTATGTCTCTGATAACACATATACTTTTAATAAGTTCAGTGTGATGAGATTTAATTTGTTTCATACAAATACAACAATCATAAAGACATTAGGAAAACAGTAGCAATCATTTATAAATGTCTATTTCATTAGTTAATATTTGAAAATTGACACAATTTGTATTTATTTAATTTCTCAAAAAAAAAAAAAAATAATAATAATAATAATAATAATAACTAGGCAATTAAAATAATAAATTAAAGGTTATTTTAGAACTTTAAGTAATTAATCTACAAGAATTATTAAAAATGAAAATATTAATTAGAGAAGAAACAATGAATATAATAAAATATATTTTTTATCAACATTAATTAAGTAACTTGTAAACTATGGAATATTTGTTATTAGTTTTAGTGATTAGTTTAATTGAGACAGAGTAATGATAATTTAATATATTATCCCATGATTATGTGTATAGACTAAAGAACAAAACTAATATCTCAAACATTAATTTTTTTATTTTTGAAACTTTGTATAACAATTAGTTTCGACAATAATATATAGTTAAGTACAAAAGGTGATCATATTAAAACAATAATTAAATCAATGTAAAATTCTATTCTCATTTAAGTATAATATTATAATATAGAATTAATTAATTAATTAATCAAATTTTTTTAAAGTAAAATAATTGTATAAAAGCTCCCCTTTCAAATTGTACTATGATGTATCAAAAAACTAATCTAATAATATTTGCCATCGTATTAGCGCTTTAAACATTAAAACATAAAAGGTAGTCAATTACAATCATACAAATTTGAGTTTTAGATGTTTCATTGTTACAAAATATTTATATCAAAGATGCAAATGAACTATGTGGCATGATTGGAATGATAATAATAATACAAATAATTTGTTAGAATTGAAATATGTAGTGAGGTAGGTAATACATTCAGATAATGGAATAAAAATGAAAATTTAAGTTAAAAATAAAAAGGTGCCCATTAAAATTGTATTCTTAATGTATACACAAATATAACAATTATAAAAAAACTGCCTAAGTTTTTGATAATTACACTATTTTAACACTAAATTTTAAAGAATAACTATTAAATTAAACAGCATATTTAAAAGAAAAAAAACTTTGATTAAACCACTTAATTATTGGATTTAATAAATGAACCGAATACTTCATGATAAATTAATTAAAATAATTAAAATAAATTAAACATGTATACTATAAAATTAAAGGAATAGTACACACACTGAAAATTGCATTATTTGTTGACCATCAGAATATATTGTACATACTTGTAAATTATTTTATATTTAGTATTCTAACAGAGAAATACAACACATTTAGAAGATATTTAAGTAAATGACACATTTTAGTACTCACTGTTGACAGCAACCCATTCATTGAGATCTTCACCCTCGGGTAGCAGTACAGCCAATCTTAAATTGCCTGAACCGAGAGTAGCAGCAGCGTGTTTCATCAGATCGTATTGGTGTGTGCCTTCTGGTATATTTTTCTTAGGTTTGAATGTCTTTGAAGATCTGCCTCCACTGCAAAACAAACATAAACGACAGGTAACCCCATTTTTAATTGTTCAATACTAAAAATAACCAAGACACTCACAATAGGAAGCTCATTATGAATTTGTCTAGAACATATACTAGACGTATTTCGACAAACAAATGCAATGATGACGAATAATTCTCTCCTGTAGTAACGCCACTGACTAGTAAGTAATGGTCACTCGTAAAAGTAGTATCATTCAAAAAATATTAAATAATGCGTTGGTAAAACAGACAGAGATAAGGGAACCATGTAAATATTTGATATTTGAATTATTTAGATCTATCAGCGATATGTAAAGTCCATAATATGCATGGGTTTAAATGTTTATGATTCAGACTAGAAGTATAAGTTTTTCACTAGAAAAAGAGTTGTGAGTTTGTGACAACAAAAAAAAACCTAAAATAATAATGTGTTAAATCACTAAATCGTTCGGTCAGCTGTTTTCATGTTGCACGCGAGTTGATAAGGAATAGTTTTCAATGTCTATGAAGTTCGGTCCGAAAATGTTTTGAATTTGACTATCAATTAGCACAATTATGTTTCTATCGAAATAACAATCAAATTGATGACGCAAAAAATATAAAATGTTCAAGCACATTTTTTTGTTTTTAGAAATTGTATTCATTAATTCATTTATAAAATACGATTTTTTTGTTTTTTAATTTTTAGAAATTGTATTTATTTATAAAATATGAAATGTAAACTCTACATATGATTGATTTTATTTAAGTACGTATACGTTGAAGTTTTTAATAAGAAAATAAATAATTATATCATGGAAATTGTATTAACTTCTTATTATACAAAATATTAGTGTACAACTTTAACCCCCCCCCCAAAAAAAAAATTTTTGCGTACGCGCCTGAATTGAAGAAATTAAAAAACGAAAAGAAGCATGCATACACAAAATTAAATAAAAAGGTTTAGTTTTAACTGATGTCAAATTAACCAAAAGTGAAACCGAAATAAAAACGACTAATTTAGTTTAAGTATATCTATTAGACCTGGAAAATGATTTTGTAGCAGAATTTCTAATTTTTGTAAATTTTCGTGAATCAATAAAAACTGTAAGTGACATGCTTCAAAAACAAATGGAAAAAAAATTAATAACAAGTTTTCCAAATGTCAATATTGCTTTTTGAATTTATTTAGCGATATTTGGATCTTCTTGCGAAGGCGAACGGTCATTTTCTGTGTTAAAAAGAATTATTTTTTAAGAATTAGAAATTGGCAAAGGTCTACTATCAGTCAAGGAAAATTATATTCTCTAGCACTGTTATCAATAGAGTCAGAACTTATGAGAGAAATTAGAAAAGATTATACCTATCATTGATGAATTCGCCTTTGCAAAATGCCGAAAAAAAAATTTAATCTATAAAAAAGTATAGATAATATGTTAGTGCTCATATAATTTTACGTATTATAAAAAATTAAATATTTGGTAATTCGATTATAAACTTATGAAGCTGTATTAATTTAAAATAATATAAAATAATAATATTCAAAAGTGGCTGTTATGAAATTCTATTTTTTTCAATGCCTAGGGCCTACGGATGGCTTAATTCGGCCCTATTTATTATTGCAAAAATATAATACTTTTTAAATACTAGTTTTGTAATATTAATGGTTATATTTTCATCTTGAATTGTTATTTAGTCTAAAAAAAAAAAAATCTAAGCAATAATCAGGATCTCCATGTTTTTAATTTTTTATTAATTAAATGATGTACTTATAATAAAGTAAAATGTAAATATTCATAAATTTGTAGTTCACTCTTCATATGAAAAATTCAATTATGTTTATACTATATTCATAACTCCATCATAAATTAAATTATTTGGTTATTTGTTTCTCCTCAACAATTTCAAAAAATTTAGATACCAGGGTATTCTTGTTCTTGGACTACAACCTTTATTTAGTGAAAATGCCGTATACGGAAAATTCTACTGTTTTATTAGGTTTTTTGGCAGTTCTTCCTCACGTTTGGAAAAACTATCGAGAGGCAATTTCCGATGTATTAAGTAGTTGGGTGAAACTTTTAGACTAAGTTAAAGAGAACCAAACAGTGCATATAGAAAAAAATAAATAAAGAAAAATACACATCATTGTAAAACCAATTCAGCCTTCCTCATAGACGTGTCTACGGTGGCACCCTAGGCCCTAGGGTACCTACCTAGGCTGCCCCTGCAATTTCCCAAAGGCGCCGGTCAGCTAAGTTTTAAGTCAGATGCGTTCTAAATTTTATTTTAAATCAAGTATCTTTATTTGCTAATAAGTATTAAGTAATAACATACTAAAGTATTATGATGTCCATACATGATCCTTATCGCAAAAAAATAATATTGTGTACGTGGGTAACTCTCAACTCAACTGTCTCTGCTGGTATAGTTTGTGATTTGTGTAGGCACTATTTTTAAAATTATTAATAGCATTAATTTATTATTCTGTAGTCAGTCTAAGGTCCATCATAGACATGGCACGGATGAGTGGTCGTATTAATGTTGAAAAAGTTATTGATGATTTTAAAAATGTTCCAACCAAAAGAAGACTTGTCCATTAAAATATATCGTATAATATTTTAAATATTATGTGTTGTTACTTGTTTTTATTTTTTATTATTATGTTATGTACTATTTAAAGAATTAAGTTATTTTGTATAAAGAATACACGTACACGCATCATGTATTTCTTTTTATTACCTAACTCACTGTATCAGTGGCGTATATAGAAAATATTTTCGGGAAGGGCTACTATGGACAGAGTTAAATTACTACTGCTACCTACCTAGAATGACTAAAAACATACAGAGGATACAGTAGGTTTCTATCTAAATTTAGTTTACAGAATGTCCCAAAACGATTTGAAAAACGCAATAAAATTTGTCTCGACTAATCGCATTATTTCGATCGGATGAAATTCTAAATAAATATTAAGCACCATTAAAATATAATAAATGTTTAAAGTTAGTTTCAAAGTATGTTGAGAGATTTCGGGGGGGGGGGGGGGCTGTAGCCCACTAGCTCCCCCCCTATATACGCCACTGCACTGTACCATACTTTTATGTTTAATGTAAAATGTCACATCATTGGAATTTAATTATTTAAAATGATGATATCTAGATTAATATTGTGTTTCTATAGGTGGTGTAAACTAGAGCTGTAGGTATATGAGACTTTTTTTAAAAGTTTTACAAATATTTCATAAGGAGGCTACACCCCCCCTCTCGCCACAAAAAAATGTGTGATGGCGCCGGTCATTAGCTAGGCTGCCACTGCGGATGAAGTCTAGTCACGCATATGCCCTTCCTTTCTCTAAGGATCTAGTAAAAAGTAAACATCAATACATCATTGTAAAACTACAAGACCCTTCGCTTGTAGGTATAATCACTAGATTTGAGGCACTAGTTTTAAAATTCCGGGTTCTAAGCACCCTTAGCACCTCTGTAGTTTGTGGATATGTCCATAACCTATTTATACATTAGAACTATCATTCTATCACTCTCCTAAAAAGTAGCATTTGCTACAAAAGTACAAAATTCAAACCCAACTGATGATGATTTTTCATTGAAATTTGAATATTAATTCTTAATAGTATAAAATTAAACTTTTTTAGGTTTTTTTTTTATATAATCATAGTAGTCAATATATTAGTTTGACTTAACTCAATATTTTAGAAGCTTAATCACTAATTATGGTTAAATATTTATTATAGTGAATAATGATAAAGCGAAAGGCAAGTAATAGAGAAAATTGATGCGTACTCGGTACTATACACCTACCTGCTTACTACGAGTCTATATTTCTACTATTACAAAAATCATTAAATATAGTTATTGGCACCTTTGACCATATATAAACTAAGTTTATTAACTTAGTTTATATGGTCGAAGATGGACACTATATGCGGTATTCGCCACTCTGTATAGGTATCCATGGTATTGAACGAATATAATAATACACGTATCAGTGGCGAATTTAACGGTCGTTTAGTCGGCAAATGCCGACGGGGCCCCCTCTTAAATTGTACAACGAGGCCCTCTAAATTATCAATAATTTTTTAAGTTTGACCAGAAAAAAATTATTTTATGAAGCCCCTTTATGGATTTGCCGACTTTATTTGAATCCTTAAATGCGCCACTGGTACGTATCTATAATTAAATATGATTAAAGATTTAATAACGGCTTAAATTATTATAAAGATGTTTGTAAATTGTATTACAATTGGTTCCTTTAATGTTGTAAATACTAATTACTTAGTCATAATGTGTACTGATGTGTGAGTAGGTACCTACTGAAATATTAAATTATAAAACGCTTCTTCAGAGTGTGCACATCATTTCATCTTATCTAATCTACCTTAATATTATTAGGTACAATGGGAACTTCAATCTTAATTAATAACAGTCTACAGATCATTTTTTATTGCATCTAATATCTATGTCCATTTAAATAAACATGTCTCAGAAGAAATAATACAGTGACAACGGTATCAAATTATATAGTTACGAGCACGGCCTCTGAAGATATCTTCTAAGCACAGATATCTATATCTGTGCTTCTAAGGCTGTAGTTACAAGACGTTTTTTCGAATTCAAATCAATGATCAGCAAGAGATGAGGATGATCCTGAAAATATTCGGGGACATTTATGTGTTCCGTCTTTTTTTTTTAAATTGAAATAATTATATTTAAACATTACAGAATAGTTTACAGGCTGTTAACGTGTTACAATATCATACCTATTAAATTACACACTATAACTTACGTGTACATTTAAAAGGAATTTTTTAAACTCGTGCACGCACTGTATAATCGTTAATCTTATTTACAAGTCTTATCTTATATTATTATTTCATAAACCTGATGAATTGAATTAATTTAGTAATTTGTTCATTCTATTATAATAGACATAGTTATTATATAGTGTATTGTGTAATGTGTATACAATTCTAAAACATTTTTTTATTGACTTACGATTGCGTGGTTTTCTTTTGAAATATTTATATTGACTAAATCAGTAAGGATTCCAAATGAAATGTTCCCATCATGATATTATAATTTTAAATAATTTAAGGTAAGACATTCATTTTTTAAATTTTATTTCATTAGACTTGTCAACACCAAACGATTTTATATTGACTTGCTTTGTTCCATTGTGATTGTATTACTTATAAAATTCAATTAATTATCACGATTCGCGTTTTTATTGAAGTAGACCTAAATTTTTAAAAAATTTTGAATACTGGTTTTTCGTTTTCGATAATGAAGTCTGTCAGACTTATTTTTATTATTTTCCATTAAATGTTATAATTATTTTTATTCATTGTAACTTAGCATGTCTACTTATAGTAAGCATATTTGTTAGTGTTTAAATTATATTGTCCAATAACTTAGACTGAAAATTAATGTTTACAGAATAAATCAATGATATATATATATATATATATATATATAAACAAAAAAATGTAAGTTTAATAATAAAAGAATAGTAAGTAGGTACTATGATTTTTGTTGGTTTTTGCCTATGTTAATACCTATTAAGTGTTTATTAAAAGTGTTTTTTCTTTCATTCGGTAAAATAATAATTTTCTAATTAGACCTTATTTATAAAAAATTAGGATGTATAATATATCAGATATGTCAGATATAAGTACGAAAAGATATTAGAAAAAAATTGTTAAGTACCTATTTAAAATTAATTGGATAATAAAAATAATTATTGCACATATTAATAAAACTACATTTATAAAAATGTGCAATATCCAAAATTAGAATTTATTTTATGCAGAATCATCAATAATAAAGTTTGTAGGTATTAATATTTTCTATGTAAGTAGACTATTTTCTGGTTTACTTAACTAGACAACAATGAAGTTAGTTAATTTATATTTATTTTTTGTCACATTTGGGTGGTAAAATTATGTCTTTAATTCGACGGAAGTACCTTGAAATTACCCTTGACAAGAGACTAACCTGGGGTCCTCATTTAAAATCTAAAAGAAAAAAATTAAACAGCCGCCTACAACTCCTTACACATAAAAAATATTATATATAAATCACTCTTAAGACCAATGTGGGCTTATGACATCCACATTTGGGGTTGCGCCAAGCCCTTGCAAGTCCACACCATACAGGATTTCCAATCAATATCACTTAGACTCGTCACTTCTGCACCCTGGTGCGCATCTAACGATACACTGCATCAAGATCTAAACATCAAAACAGTCAGCCATTTAGTTTCTAAACACTACTCTAGATTCCACTCGAAATTATCTACACATCCAAACCCAAAAATCTCATCACTCTCATGCAAAACTCTTCTTGGAAACCCTATACGTAGGTTGAAACGAAAATGGTGTAGAGACATACTCAAATAAATCCACAATAAAATAATTCACGTTGGGATCTATCAATGGATGGCCTCCCTCCTCATATTAATCATGTCTCATCTGTAAATTTTATCATATTTACTTATTGTGCTCTACTACCATAGATTGTTTATTTTCAAAAAAAAAAAAAAAATGTCTTTAAACATTAATATAATTTAAAACAACTTGAAAACTTAACTGTATCACTTAAATATTCATAACTATCAATAAATAATGAATTTCTAATGCAATAATTATTTTAAAATTATGAAATAGGTAATCATAATCACTAAAAAATTTACCAGGAAATTGATTAATATTTAATTAAATAGATCAGAAAAAAATTAAATTTTATGTATATATTTCTCGAAAATGTAAACATGTATTATGCAATACCAATAATTTTTTAACTGAATTATGCTAACTATAATAGATTTAATTATACCTGACTAAATTGTTGAATTATTTTGAATATTAATTGATTAATGTAAAATAAAACCAACCTATATTTCTTAATTGAGATTCTGATTGAATAATATACTGGCATAGGTGTATAAAGACCTTGATGGCGAAGTAAGCAAACATTTTGGTTTGTCGTTTACTTAAGTCAGCATCTGCGCAAGCATTTTCTTGGAGAAGAGGGAGGACTTTATAAAACAAAGAAGGTCATCATTATCCTAATAAAAAATATATTTATTCTATTCCAAAGTTTAAAAATGGATGTCATCCCATCTTGCCATCCTTTCCTTTGATAACTTATGCCTGTCAAGAACTTATTAAATACATAATTATCTTCTTTAAGTTTCGTATCAGCGTTTAAATTGAGTCAGAATTATTTTGTACTTGTTACAATTTCATAAAAGTATGATTTATGATTATTAAATAATAGTTAATACCATGTTCTAAATTAATAATAGCTATGAAAGTAATTTTTATTTTGTCTAACATAAGAAAAAATGTATGATTTAAGATTGCTTAAATATTGACTGATTTAACTGACAAATATTCTTAAGATTTGTACACTGTTTTTGGAAAAAAAATTGACTACAGGAGGGGCCTCTGTCGATCCACCCCTTCTGTGAATATGCCTATTTCTACTGGTTTTACAAAGATTTTTTTTTTCTGGAAACATACTCTGTTCAAAAAATACTCCCTGTTACTTGTAGAACAGACATTTTATTTTACTTTTAGATGTAAATTATTTAAATAATTTTTTTGAGTAAATTTATAATATTTTATTTGTATTTGTTCGTCAGGGTTTTGCATAACTGAAAAAAGAATAATGAACAACCAAAATGACAATGGAGACATAAATTGGTACCACGGAAAGATATCTAGGGATACTGCCGAAATAATCTTGTTGGACCATGAGAGTAATGAAGATGGATTGTTTTTAGTTCGAGAAAGCAACTCAGCATCTGGAGACTATGTACTATGTGTACTACAAAACAATGAAGTAGTTCATTACCAAATACGACGTCATGGTGAAGATGCATTTTTTTCTATAGATGAACAGAAGATTATGCATGGTTTGGAAACATTAATTGAATATTATTGTAAAGTAAATGATCCAAGATTAGGAGTGCAACTGTCTAAGCCTATTGTCAAAGACCCTCCACCTCATGATACCAGAAGACATGGGCGCACTAATCTTTTACATAGAGCCACTACTCAAGCTAATTGCAAAGTTGTTACTGAACTGTTAAAATGTGGATATCGGAATTTAGAAGCTAAAAATCAAGAGGGACAAACTGCTTTGCATTTAGCTAGTGAAATGGGCCATGATCAAATTGTTGAGGAACTTATTGCATGTGGTGCCAACGTAAATTGTAGAGATACAGAAGGATACACACCTTTACATTTTGCATGTCAGAATAATTTATTGAGTACAGTTAAAATTTTACTAACAATTGGTGGTGCTAATATTCAATTAAGAAATTCATCAAATGGACTGGTAGCTTTACATGAAGCAGCTAGCCGAGGTCATAAAGATATTGTGGCTTTATTATTATCTATGAATGCCCCTTCGAGGCCACGTACTTTTGATGATCTTTTACCTGCAGACTTGGCACGTTCCAATAAACACTTTGAAGTTGAACGTATGTTGAATGAGTTTGTTCCACCTACACCATCTTCAAGGAAAGAAGAATGGTATCATGGTATACTTGACCGTCATGAAGCTGCTGCAAAGTTAAAATCCAAAGATGTTGATGGTTGTTTCTTAGTCAGAATAAATAAGCAGAGAGACTATGTGTTATCCATGATGTGTTCTCATCAGTGTTATCATTTTCAGATTCAAGAACGTGACAAATATTATTTCATTGATAATGGACCGTATTTAGACTCTTTGGAACACTTAATACAACATTATACACTCTTTCCTGATGGTTTACCAAATAAATTGGAAGTGCCCATTTGTCCAGCCGTCATACCACCTCTACCAAAATGGTGTCCTCAACTTACTATGAAAAAACAAAAACCCAAGAATAATAATGAATTTCAAGACAATATCTTGAGAGATAATTTGATTTTAGAAGAAGTGATTGGTGAAGGGGAATTTGGTTCGGTTTACAAAGGTACTTATCAAAATCAAGATGGTGTTGAAGAAAAAGTAGCAATCAAAATGTTACGGTTCAATATGTCATCGGTTAGTAAAGCAGAATTTTTGCGTGAAGCTCATGTCATGATGAGTTTGAATCATGAATGTGTAATTAAACTCATTGGCATATGTGAAGAGCCATCTCTTTTAATGGTTCAAGAGCTTATTGCTCTTGGTTCTATGTTAACATATATCATTTCACATCCTGAACTTGTCAGTCCGAATTTCGAGTTGAAAATGTGGGCTGCTCAGATAGCTTCGGGTATGTGTTATTTAGAGCAAAAACGATTTGTTCATAGAGATTTGGCTGCTAGAAACATTCTTCTAGCGGATAGGCATCAAGCCAAAATAAGTGATTTTGGTTTGTCACGTACATTAAATGTTGATAAGGATTATTATAGAGCATCACGTGGAGGACGATGGCCAATTAAATGGTATGCTCCTGAATCATGTAACTATGGAACATTTTCTAGTGCTAGTGATGTATGGAGTTATGGTGTTACGCTGTGGGAAATGTTTTCTTACGGACAACAACCATATGAAAACATGAAAGGTGTTGATGTTATTGGTATTTTAGAAAAAGGGGAGAGATTACAAAGAACTCAAAGGTGTCCTGTTGAAGTTTACAAAACTATGGAAATGTGCTGGGCATATGAACCTAAAGAACGGCCAACTTTTAGTCAGCTATCAAAAATATTTGCATCTGATTCAGATTATGAGAATTTCAAAGATTTTATAAAACTCTAATTTTGACATATTGAAAAAAAAATTATATTTATATTCCTATTAGTAGGTAGTAAATTAAAAAATATCCTATCAAATTTTTTCTAGGAAGTACATTTCTATCCGACTGCAATGATATTTCTACGTTATGTATGGAAATTATAATGTAATTTCATGTTTCTTATAGAAGTTGTCCTATTTAACATGTTACACAAATTTTCTATATCACTTTTGATATATAACTATTTTAAAGTTTTTAGTCTTTTTAAATGACAATCAATATTTAGGTATGACATAATATGAATAAGTTTTTGAAAATTTCAATTTTTATAGTTAAACCAATTTTTTAAGTGATATAGCATTTAAAAATTGAACAGTAGAGTTGTAGTATATTTTATTTAGTACACATTTTTAATTAAAGATTATGTGAAATTTAATTTTTTTAAAAATGTAGAATACATTTTAACACTGAGAAAACCCTAATATTGACTGAAAGTTAGAAATGTGTTATATAGGATAGTATATATATATATATATATATATATATATATATATATATATATATATATATATATTTACCATGCATAGGTTTACTATTCAAAATATGAAATGAATCTAATGTAAAATATGTTTTGTTTTCTCAAAAATAATTTTTAGTATTTTTCAAACTAGATTGTAATTTTTAATCATGTTAACAGTATTTTATTCTATTATTTTACAGTTTATGTCATGTTAAATTTTATTATTTTTATAACTTGTTAAATGTTTATATAGTATAACTACAAAAATTTCATTTAACTTTTTCATTGTATTTGAAAGAATAATATACAGGATAGCATTTGATTTTATAATGGTCCTAAAAAAATAAAGTATCATAGTTATATGTTTAATGTAATTAAGTGAAAAGTGATAACATTTGTTTTCCATTAATTATACCCTGTTAGTGTCTAAATTTTTTTATTGAGATATTAAATTTTTATTATTATATCTTGTGTTTGAACATTAAATTTTAACCTTTGGTTCTTATTTACATGATTTTTTTACTGTCACAGATTATCTGCTACTATTTAAAACTAATTTTATAAGTTTTATGAGTAAAAAATTATATTTATATTATTATTACTATTGTGAACAAGTAAATTATTTTTTCAGATAGATATGCATTTTTTATAATTTAAATATTATCATTAAGAAAAATATTTTTATATCAACTACGTTTTTTATGGCATGTGTAATAATTTTTTTTTCTTTTAAATGAATATGATTAAGTTACCTTTCATACTGTTGAAAATTTGTTTGCTCAGTTCAAACCATTTTTATAATAAATTGTTGCCATAATAGATATAAGTTATTACAATACTATGTTAGTTGTCTCTTATCTTATAAGTACAATATAATGTATTTTTTTAAGAACATAATTAGATTTATATAATTTAAAATATGTTAATAAACTATTCATTATTTTACTGAATGGACAATAAATATTAAATATATATTTTATATATAACACTATTTATTTACATTGAATATCCTCTATCTAGTGATTACAAAATATTTATGTTTTATTAATTTGTATAAAATTAGAACAATTTATATTTCATAAGATTTCCAGTTACCAAACTATACACGTTTAAATTGAATAGTTTTTAAGAATCATAATTTATTTAAAATCATTTCTTAAGTTGAAGTATTGACTTATGAAGTTAGAAACGATTAAATAACCAATACATAGATATGTTGATATCATGTTGTTAATGTATCAATTTAAACGCAACTCATGAATAAATTAATATAAATTTTAATCGAAAAATATCACTGTAAGTAATGTAAGTAAAGTATATGAATATCTTAAAAATCTTTTCATATCAATTGGAAATTGATGTTGAAATAATATTAGTTTTATTAAATGAATCATTCAATCAATGAAATTGGATTATTAATTTTTCACTCCAATCAAAAGGTTATATTTTTAATTGTGTTCTTACTGTTGGTTATGTAAAATAATTCAAAGAACAATTAATATAATTATTGATTCTAAAATAATACATGATGCAATATTGAAATCAATTTACAAATAATGTACCTAATTGATAAAATTATTTAAAATTGTAATTATATAATATAATATAATCTATTATTCTAATTTTCTAAAAGGTCTTAATCCATTTATGAATAAATAAATGAATAAATAAATAAATAAATAAATAAATAATCAGTGGTTCAATTAGCTATAAATATTTAGGGTAGCAAAAATGTTAAGACTTTCCCTTCTTGATTTACTATTTATTAAGCCGCCACTGTACTAACTTATTTGATATTTTATGATTGGATAATAATCCACAACAGAAACTAGAAGGTGATTAATGGGTATTTTCTCAAATGTTATAGAAGAAGATTGTTTCTTATAATAATAACAGTAGGTATATAACATAATAGGCATGAATAATTAAATATTGCATTATTACGTTTAAAAAGTATATGAAATAGGTACGAATAACAAATAAAAATCAAGAAAAAACCCAATTGAACGGCTGATTTTTCAATCAAATAAAATAGATAATACATTTTGAGGCAAGCAAACATCTAGTTTATTGAATAGATTAAAAAAAAAAAAAATTATAATAAAAATTAATATAAAACAATAAACAACCAATTTTTCATTATTTGAGAAAAAAATATTGATGCATTACTATCACAGAGTAGCTTGAAACTACCTATTTTCTTGATTCAAAATTAAAGATGTATTTTTAAAAGCGATCTATCATCTTGGGAATCAAATACAGATTTTATAAACACAAAAATATAATAAATTCACTAACAATAATCAATGATACTGCAGAAAGGGCAGTGAAATTAATGGAAGATTTTAATGTATCATTAACATTGGACGAGGAGAAAAAACAGTATTCTTACTGTGTGTACAAGAATATTGAAAAACATACCCAAATTGTAAAAAAGTACACTTCAATAACAACACGACGTATAATTAAAATTGTGGTGCCTATATTTATAATTTATATTATTTATTTTATCGATTTTACTCAATATTGTCAGTTATGATTATAACTTAACCCACAGTAAAATAAAATGTAAGTAATACATTTGTGGAGATTGTGCATTTTAAAAGTAAAGCTTATACATCTCATTAATAAACAGATTTATCAAATAATGTTGAATAATGAAATATATTGTACATTTAATTTACTTACTTGAAAAAACATTTGATGAAAAATTATAATTTTCACGATGGTTTACGAAATATTTATGGAAATACTAAAAATGTCTAGCATTATTTAAAAATATATTAAGCTCAAACTTCAACTTCAAGTCAGCACGGGTTAACTTTATTTATTTGACGTAAAATTTCTTATAGATCATTTTTATATGCATATACGCCGATTTAGGAGGTGAGATAAAAAATATATCATTTTTTTTCTCATATGGCTTCCTTAGTGTTCCCTACACTAACGAATGTACATATTACACAAATGTGGGCATATTATAGGTAGTAGGTAGACACGACAAAATTAATTTTTTTAATTGTTTAGGGCCGATATATTACTTTCAAAAAGTTAATTTTACTATAATTGGTGAAGATACCCTCGGGAGTTGGAACTCCATAAATATTATACTGTAGTTACGTTTTTAATAGTTAAATCACAGAATAGATTCTGTGGTTAAATGTCAGTCATTATTTTCCGTTATTGTTTAAAAACCATTTATTTTTCATGAAAATTATCAAATTCGTCCAAGACATGTTTATGACACGTGTGTACAGCATTGACGGCGACACTGCTTATTCGAGAAAAGGCTTGTTCCATAAATTGGCGAAGGGGAAAGTCGGAGTGTTGAGTGAACAGTGTTATTTTTAAATCGTGTAACTCGAAAATTCGGATGTATATTGACCGAGAAGGCAGGTTAGGGGATTAGGGTCTGTTGAATTCGATAAAAAAAAGTGCTATAGCTGTGAACGAAGGTAATAAGGGTTCATGATATCACAAGTCGTGTTTACAGAAATGGCAAACGGAAAACGATTAAAATTTCCCTTCGTTGCCACCCAAATAGTGTCTTAACGCTTAATATGAAATTTAAATTGACACAAGACCCGCGCCACGCATCACGCATGATTGTGTGTGATAGTGAACGTTGTTGCCTTCGACCATATAATTATAATATAGTTTATATGGTCGAAGGTTGTTGCAATGTTTTTATCACACCGTGTTTGATTGAGGTTAGGAAAAACGTGCCGATGTTCTTGTTTACATTTGAATGTTAATTGTGATAAAAAATCCAGTGTATTTGAAATTTTAAAATTGTAATCCGATTTTCTTTCAATGCTAGTAATGCTACTTGTTTTGTGAACCCTACCAGTATTTGATCTCTGTTGCTTTTGAGCTGTTATTTATTTTAAACTTATCTCCGTTGACTATCCTTTCCGGTTAAGCGAACACAACCAGCAGTAAGTCGAACAATATTGTAAATACTGTTATTATTGTTATTGAAAATTGAAATCATTGTTGTTTAATATATTCCCACTGTGTTGGCAGTTTTCAAACATGTAAATCCGAGCTGTAGGTAAACGGACATTTTCTCTGGATCGTATATTCGTGATTCCTGATACTTCCTCTCAAAAATTTAAGTTGTTAAAAAAGTAGAACTTTCAAATATGTTTCCCTTCAAATTTTCAGTTATTTTCTATAAATTGGAAAAGTAAATAAAATGTTTCCTAAAAATGCTAAAATTGTATGTGTCAACTCTTAAAAAAAAATCATATTTATGAATATATTAGTTCAAAATTTTCATTGGCATAATAATGTGATAAAAATAATTTATAATAAAAGTATTGATTTGATTTAATTTTTTGTTGCATAGAATTAAATATAAATAGGTATGTCTTAATGTCTTTTTTATCTATATTCAATAATTTTTACTTATGTCAAGTGATTTTTACTAATCATGTTGTTGATATGTATATTTAAACATTTTTTTTAAGTATAAAATACATAATTTCTTATTGAAAAAAAATTTTAATTTAATATTTTATGTATTTTTTGTCACTAGTTATGAGTTTTCACAGTTACAAAGACGTAATCGAAGAAGGTGATACAGTCATATTGTATATAAATCCACAAGCAATGTATGCTATACAAGCTCAGTCATTAATTGAAAATCGCAAAGGCGAAAAAATTGAAAATGTTATGCAAACCAAGTATGGAGCTTTAAAAATTTCATCATTATTTGGGAAAAAATTTGGATCAAAAGTGTATTTGTCTAATGGATGGGCTTATGTATTATATCCAACACCTGAACTTTGGACACAGACATTGCCCCATAGAACTCAGATCATATATACACCAGACATTAGTCTTATTATGTTTATGCTTGAACTTAAACCTGGTAGCATTGTAATTGAATCAGGTAATGAAATATAAAATATTTTAATTCCAACTATATTTCATAAATTAAGTATTAATCATATTTAGGTACTGGAAGTGGTTCTTTAACTCATGCTATGGCTATCAGAGTTAAACCATCTGGACATATTTATACTTATGATTTTCATGAACAAAGAGCCGATCAAGCTCAAAAAGAGTTTAAATCCCATGGGTTATCAGATATTGTCACAAGCCAATGCAGGTAGTTATATTTATTTGGTACAAATTGACAAATTATTAATTTTGTAATTTTAATGAACCAATTGAAAAAAAAAAGATAAAATTTTTGTTTTTAGAGATGTTTGTCAAAATGGATTTAGTGATGAAGTAATTGGAAAAGCTGATGCTGTATTTTTAGATTTGCCTCATCCACATTTAGTTATTCCATTTGCTATTAAAGCTTTGAAACCATCAGGTAAAGTTAAAATTAATGGTATATAAATGCATTTGTAGTATGTTAGTGGTATTTTAGTTAACGCCAAGGTCAAGTCTGGATTTCAGAGTATTTTAGATCCTAGTGCTAATTTTTTGACTAATATTGTAATTATTTTTTCTTTTATTTATGAGAAAAAAAATAATTTGTCAATTTACAATTATAGACTATACAAAAGGTATAAACTATTTAATAAAGCAATAGAATTTTTTTTAAATTTAGAAGTAGATACCTTTCTATTATTTATTTTTGAAAAAATGTTTTACGATTTCAAATGTTACATGTAAATGGAAATTTAAATTGATAAACTCAAAATATGTATACAAATTTAATTTAAACATATTTTTGAAAATATGCATTGAATCCCAGAAAATATTACTAAAAATCCAAAATTGAACATATAATATTTAATATGCATTATATGAATATTTAATACTATTTTTTATTATTTTCTAAGAATTTAAATATAAGTAAAAACTATTTCAAATAATAACTTAAATTTTGATATAGGTATTAAATCTTGTTATTTTCAAGTAAATATTTTTTTTAATCATATTAAAAATGTAAAAATAAATAAATAAAATCATAGTTTTAGTTCTTGTTTGTCGTTTAAAATATTATAATTGTAGTTTTTAACTTAAATTATTGATTTGGATTTGTGTTGAGAATTTATTTATTTATCTAATGTATACATTTCTTAAATTTGAAAAATATGGATATTTTATTTTAATAGTCACTGATAAAATACATTTATGATTTAGATTACTAAATATTTACAGTTTTCAAAGTATATTAAATATTTATAGTTTCATTTGGTGACCTTGGTAGTTTAACTATTTTGATATTGGATGTGTTTGTGTATATTATTATTTATTAGTATTGATCTTACATAAATTAATAACATTTTAATCATTATCTTATGTTGAATTTATTGATCATGATTATACATTAATTTGATAATTTTTATTATGAATTGAATACTTAACACTGTTGATAAAATGTAATTGAAAAATAGAAACAATCCATAATATTAGTGATGGGTGAAAGTTAATCCATTGTACCTTCGGTCTTCGGACCAAATCAATGGTGACAAGTTTATTGAATTGTAATGAAATGATTTCGTAAAATTATTCTGAACAAAGCTTTAGTGTTATAAGAATAGGGGAATATGAAGCAGAACCAAGAACCACACTACTACCTTTAAGTTCTGTAGAACTTACAAAATTTGAATAAAATAAAAATGGATTTCTTAAATAAATCATTAATATTATAAAATTCCTTATGATTTGTAAATTTTAAAATAAAATTCCCATAAATATTCTAAAAAAGTTAATTTTTGAAATTGTCATAGGTGGGATATAACCGTATATGTTAATAAGCTATACCTCATGATTTCTTATGATCTAAATAAAAAAATCTAGCATTATATTATAATACAGTTGTACACAAAATCCGTAATAAAATATTTACTGAACAATTATTAAAAATAGTTGATTCAACTTTGATAAAATTATTCTGAAGGTTCTTATACAAATGCATACTATTAGTAATATTAATAAATTAAAATAATGTAATAATTATCATTTGAAGGAAAAAAATATCACTTTTATTTTGTTATTAACAACCTTTAATGACAAGTTTTACAAATTCTTATGAAATATGTATGTAAAAAACGAAATATTTATAATAAAATATACTTTTGCCCAATGGCAGGTGGCTTCAAATCAGCAGCAATCAAGTACAATATTATGAACAATATTATTTGAAACTATATAAAAAATAATCTGTTTTTAATTTTTGAAATATGAATATTGATGTGCTATCTTTTACTTAATACTGTAGGATCTAAGTTTATCAATTATGCTAAAAAAGGATAGAATTGTTGTCATTAGGTAATATTATTGATTGCATCAATGCCTCAAATAATGGATATTAATATTATTTCCTTGTCAATATCATATAGATACTGCCTAATTTTATTGACTTGTCATTTATGTTATCTCTTTAATTTATGTCTTTGGCTGTAACATATACATTTGATTATAAGATGAAAAATAATTGGATAAAAAAATGGTTTAAACAATATAGACTTCTTAAATTCTTTAATATTATTATGACTTTATGTATTAGTCTTAGTTTTATGCTATTCAAACGTTTGTTTCGAAAAAGTGTTTTTTTTTTTTTTTTTATAAAATAATATTTACAGTCTATAATATATGTATAATAAGTAAGTTTGATAAGCAATGTCATATTTGACCAATGGCTTGGCGGGATTGGTGGTTATAGATGAGTTTTGGGGTTTGAAAAATATCAATGCTGGGCCAGATCACAAAAATATGTTATTTATAAAACTCTGAGTGAGAAAAACAATGTAAATGTACTTAATATTTCACACATATATATATATATATATATATATATATATATATATATATATATATATATAATGAATAGGTAGATGTTTAATTAGGCATTCTGTTTAGGTATACAACAATGTTATAGTTTTTGCCTTCTTCGATATCACGATTTTATCCTTTGACCTGAAAAACATAATAAAATTATGTGTTAGTCATACAATTCATCATCATTTGTTTATTTGAAGACGAGTTGTAGTATCTGATGCACAATGTTATTCAATCAGGTATTTCGAAGCATGTTGATACAAATCGTATGCCTAAATTTTTTAACTTCACAATAATTTTCTATTTCTATTTATAATTTGTTCTTATCTAATTAAAATATTCAGACAAACAATGAATAACTTGGGAACGAAATTTTTTCTTTCATTAAACATTTTTTTTTTTTAAATTTTATTGATATAAAATATAATTATTTAAAGTTTTTATTAATTTGTTTTTCTTGCTGTAAAATCCCGACACAGGTATAGTTCCCGATATAGTTTATCTTTATACTTGAAACAAAACATTTATAAATTAATTAAGACTGTAGTCGGTTTATTTTTTAATTAACTAATGACCTATTTATCTCTCAAATTTGTAAGTGTAATATACTAATAACTAATATATATTATATATACTAATATTTACTAATATATATACACATAAACACATTTTTATTAATTCACAATTATGCATTGTATTGTATTAAAAAATCTATTGGTATTTTTTCGCTTTTGTCAATATTTTGTTGTGATGCAATTTGATGGCAGGTTATGTTGTTGACCCACGTTGGACGACTGTCGTAAAATCATAACGTATATAATATGTAGAGCATACGTCTGTATTCAGATGCCTTATTTCCGTTACTGGCTTACTGTGTGCGCGCTCGCGCCGCCTTGTATACTTTACTACCTTAGCACGTTAATTTCGTCTCAATCGATAATTCTTTTGTGTTTTTTTCTTTCACTGTTGTATACGATGAGTCATGGTGTATAATTATATAGATATATATAGATCTTGAAAAGTGCTTTACGCTGTACGCCTTTTCAAAAACGGTCCTGGGCAAATAATAACATATAATTGTTGTACCCAGCAGTTTTAAAGATGGTAAAACAGAGATAAAACAATTATTAATATTACACGATAAGCTACTGTATTCAATCTGTATGAAAATATAATAACGTGTTTACTCGATTTCACAATCGGATTTTTATACCTCCATAACCGTTTGTTGTATTTTTCTAAATAACGTTTTATGTTACTGGATAATTTTGTATAGCGTCTCTCTTCGTTGATGAAACGGTTTATCTACCTACTCTATCGTTGCGTTGGTTTGGTACCGAATACCGGTTAAATATAATGTAGTTTATTTGGGTATGTATTTATATTATACTTTTATCTTAAAAAAAGCATATGATATACTATAATATAGTATATAGCAAGGGTGGTCAACATGACTATGTACGCGAGCCACATGTATTAATAAGATTTTATAAAGAGCCATATTCTGAAAAACTGTTCGGTAAAATTGATATCAATTTTTTGAACGACGTATTCATGTGAATCACTTTATTCAACAGTGAAAATAATCAAGTCAAAATATCTTTCAAATTTGACTGATGATCATCTCATAGAATTGCTAGGAACTGCTCTTACATAAATTCAACTTAAGAAGCTCAATAAAAAAGTAGAACCAAAAAAAATACCACGCAAACAAATTTAACTTAATGTTTAATTTTTTTTTAATTTACTATTCATATTAATTTTTTTTTTTTTATTTAACTGTGTACTATAGCCTTATATCTATACAATAAAAACATTTTTTTTTTTTAATGTACACAAAAAAATTAAAATATTTTGGTTTTTGTAAATAAGACCACGAGCCGCATACGACTATGACGAGAGCCGCATGTGGCTCGCGAGCCGTAATTTGGCCACCTCTGGTATATAGTATACTTCATACGGTAATAAGTTATGACTATTTCATATGATATACTATAATATAGTATATAGTATACTTCATACGGTAATAAGTTATGACTATTTCAAAAAAATTTTTTTCTTTCAAAGAAATTAAGGCTTCAACAGCGGTGGTTATATTAGCTTGTCAAAAAATTTTTACATGATATTTAAATGCATAAAATTGTAATAATAATGTTTTAGGAGTCACTGTGAAAATATCGTTTTATTTGCTTGTTAAATATCAATTGAATTCGGACATTAAATTTGTAAAATTTTACATTACAAATTTGTAAAATATTTATATTGTGTCTAATCTTATGTATATATTTATACGGGTCTGTTGGAAAAGTCCTTAAAACGATATTAAGTAAAAAAAAAGTCCCAATTATAAGAAAACAAACCTCCTTGAAAAGTACCGAAAAACTCATTTTTGTTAAGTTGTATTTGTACTTTAAACAATTTTATTTGTATTATCATCTTTGTAAGTCATTGAATGTTCATTGAACTACTTTAAATGGAAGTCACCTAACAAATAATTTGTAACTGAAGAGTGGAATAATCAGTTTAAAAACTCTTTAGACCTATAAGTATCCTACTATTTAGAAATTAATTAGAAAAATGAAGATAGAAATTTGAATTACAGGTTATAGTAAACTCGTACCGAAGAAGAACGTTAATAAAATGTATGTATACAAATACAAACGGAAAAAATTGATTTGTTACATTCTTTATGTTTCATTCATTATTATTTTTTAAATCATGCCACAATGTAGGATTAAGATGCATACTGTGATTAAACTGTTTATAATTTTATAAGGTTTCAATTGTATTCTATGAACTAGTACTTTTTACAATACACATAAAAATATTTGGATATTTCTAAGCATTGAACGTATTTAATTATTATATAATCATATATTATAATGGTTTATTAATTACTCTAATTTTCGTATACTATGTTTGTTAATTATTGACTTTTTTTTTAAATTTATAAATAAATATAAAAAAAAATCGTTAAAATGATTATTTTGTAGTAGCATAATTATTATTGGGTGATTCTTGTATATTTAGTGAATTGTGTTATAGACGTTAAAGTGTTCGATTTAAACTGATATTGAGCGAGTGGTTTTTCGTGAGGACAAGTGAAGGCGCTACATTTTTTCTTTTTTGGTTCCTGTAATATGTGAGGTAAAAAAAAGGGAATAAAAAAACAGAAATAAAAACGCTGCATAATGTCAGTAATTAAACGTTGTTACTGCGGTGTACTATTGATGCGCGTTCAATCTTGTTATTATCTTAAACGGTTTTGTGGGGCAACCGAAAGAATGTCCGAAATGGGCTTGAGGCTTGAATATCATTCGGATAGAAATGAGCTTGTGAATGCTGCATGTACAAGATGCGTTTTGTTTTCCCTTCCGATGCAAATCGACGCGTGGGAAACTTATTCCGATTTTGTACGAAATGATCATTATACACGAACGTTGAGATATTGCGAAACCGTAACGTATAATTGTGTTCTTAAACGTTCAGAGACATTATTCAAGGGGCGGTACCGACATAGTTTTCGAGAAATTGATAATACTAAATTACATAATACTTGTAATTTGTCCACCTTGTGGAAGAGTTTTGGGAGGAAGGAGAACGAGTCGAAAGGGGCTTGAGAAAAAAAGGTTTTGTTTTAGAAAAAAAAAAACATAACTACGTTTTGTCCGTGTGAATGTAATCGTGAAACATTGTTTAATCGAAATCGCTCGAGTATCCACGCCCCAGACATGAGATCAAACCAATTAATAGGTTAGGATTACCCACAGGATACTATCACCCAAAATTACAGTTATAGTTTTTTGTTTCTAGGAGTAATATTTTTCATAAATATTATATAAATACGTCTATTTTAGATGTTGTTTAAATGATACACATATTGATGACGTACATATTATTTAGTTTTCTTTTTATGTTATATCTCTTAGCACTTTTGTCATTACATAACTTCTATTTTATTTTACTTATCCTGCACGAAGTTATGACGGAATATTTTTTGTGAAATATCAGTTATTGATTGAAATATGTCAAATTATGTATATTGTGATGTAATGAACTCGTTCGAGTAGTATAGATATTAAATAAAAAAATTGGATCTAAAATCGTCATAAAGATAGATAACGGGACAAGGATATTTTTTATTATTCGATGTAGTATTAGTAAAGATCACCGAAAATATTGAACAATTGCTTGTAATTTTTAAATCATTTACTAAATTTGATAACAAGTTAATCGTTTTCATCCGTACAATATTTCCAATGACAGATTCCTCATAAAGTTCAGTGTTCAGTCGTAAACTCAGTAGATATGGTCAAAATTGATCAAAGACAACATGCTTTTAATGGGAAAACGTTGCCTCTTTGTATGCATATACACCGTTTTGTCCGTTTCTCTTTGATTCGCGCTGCTAAACCGTGTTGTTGGATAATACCATTTATCACCACATATGTTTTATTTAATTTAATATTGTTTAGAATCATTGCATATTTATTTTATTTTTTTTTTTCAAATTAAGTTCATTTCCAACATTTTGTAAATAAAAACTTTGAGATTTATTTTAGAAAATTGTAAATAGTTTGTATACTGCATACATTAGTAATGAATTATTTACCATACATAAATAACTGTTTTCATACATATTACGTAGCTATATTTTGTAAAGATATCTTGAGCAATGTATTCTATTGTTATCAATAGATAATAATCAATAGTCTAATAATTATGTCTGAAAGTATATAAATGGTTAAAAATACATTCACTTCACACACGATTTTAAACATAATCAGATACTAAAAAGTAGGTCCTATGATAATTTATTATTATTTCATTTTTTATTTGTCAAACATGATACAAAAATTTGCTTTTAAGCTTACAAAACGTGGAAGTTCCGCAAGTAAATAATATTAATGTATTCAACGCATTACATAAACTTTGTTTCTTGAAAAAATAAACATACATCATATTTTAAATTAAAGTAGATTGTTTAAATATATTCATATAGTGTACCTACCGCAGAGGAATATTTGATTTTATTTTCGCGTAGAATTTAAACGTTTCATTTAATATAGCGTTACTAGTGTAATATGTCTTACATTTTTTTGTCTTTTTCACACCATTATTATTTTACCATAGTCTGTGATATACTTCAATTGTACCTATATGGCGTTGTATAATGTAATGTTAATGTTCGAATTTAAAAGCAAATCAACTACTTGACCGACTTAATAGTTGCTAAAGAAGTTAAATTACCCGAAGCGATCATTACCGACCAAACGTTTTGCGCGTCGGTGGTGAATTTATTAAATATTGCGTAGAAATAAATAATATCCGATGTCAAATAAAAAAAATTAAAACGTCAAATTGTGCGATATGGTTTGTAATAAGTGTTCCTATATAACTGGTTGGATGATAATATGTACATATAATATGCAGTAATACTGAAATGCGCATGAATCTGTGTATATATCCGAACTGGTTTAACTTTATAAAAGGCGCAAACTTGAGTACGTATTATCTTCTTGCGTATTTTTGTTTGCTTGTTTATTTATTCAGTATAATAAGTGAACTGTGAGTTGTATATTCAATGATTTATAATATTATGAAAATAATAGATTTTATGGTGTTTCAATGTAATTCAACTAACCCTAAAAACATCCTGCATTTTCTACTGGTACACGTTATTCCTAAAATAATTAATAAGTTATGAAAATAATACTAATTCTTATTTACAAAAAAGTTGATGATTGTGGTTCCTGTATTTTTGTTTTTTTATCACGTAGGTTAGGTTAAAAATAGGTAGAAAATGAAAAAATGGCGATTTCACTCTTGTTGCATTTATTTTGATCAATTTAATGAACTTAAATTTAATAACCAATTTATAGAATCGACTTACCAATAATGAATTACACATAGATACCTGTTTTTAAAATTATTATCTAATTTTTCATATTTTAAAAATATTTATTAAAAATGAAAAAGAGCCGGACATATACTTCGCATCATGGTATTCGTCGGTTCTTGGACAAGGTATAATGGTGAAGGATGTAAAGAACTTAAGATGAGTTACTTTTACGATTAGTGAACGATATGTGTAGTATAATTAAAAAAAAATTGAAATCATAATTTTTACAAAACGATTCTGAGTAAAACTCAAGCAATAATCTAATTTGATATCGACTAGTTGAGTTCTAAATAAAAATAAAAAATGAAAAAACTTTATAATAAACAATTGATGTAATTTTCAAGTTTCAAGTTAAAAAGTACTGAATGAAAAATATGAAAAATGCATATAAATTTAATAATTTTCATGAAAATGCTCCGTTTCACCGTATTAAGGTCATATTGCTAGTTGGTGAAAATGTGAAGTATCTAACAACATTATTGTTAGATTCATTGTTAAGTATCAAAAATGGATTTTATGAAAATTTCGTCTACACTACGTATGACGTAAAATATTACCGTTTTTAATATGTTTTAAGTTTTTACTTTATTTTAAGGTTTTTAATCAAACGCTTATAAAAAAAAATCCTGAGACACGATTTTTTCGGTGTCGTTAGTTCATTATTTTAGTATCGTTATGTTCAATTTTCAGAACTTTTTATCAAATATTAAATATGTTATTACTTATTAGAGATAAACTTTAAAAAAACGAAGTATTTTTAAAATTCTAGTTTTAGCTCTACTGTTGTCAATTTTGTCGAAACTTTTTTTTGGTATTTCACTTTATGTTATTATTATATAGTGAACATTTAAATTTTTTTAGCAACATCACTTTTGAAGAAATAACTACATAACTAAAATTGATTTAGTGAACGTGTTGTTTAGTGCAAAATTTACTGTTTTTGCTCGGTCTTTTCGGTAATTTTTACTTGAGTTTAGAAAAACTACCTAGAAGAGAGAAAAATGACCTTTTTAAAGTATTAAATAGATACAATTTTTTATCTATTATGTTGATGAATGAAAATGTTGGAGTATTATTTATACCCGAAAAAGTGATTGCATATGTAAAAAAAAAAACACATAATTATAAAATCAATACATGTTATCAATTTTATGTTTTAAGTTTAATTTTCAAATGCATTATATTATACTTAATACACATCCATATGCTTGTGTATTATGTGTGAGCATTTAATTTCAAAGTGTGAAGTGATTTAACACTCGATTTCGCAACAAATCTGGATCATTAAATATCATATGTCTATGTATAAGTTAAGTACATTATAGTATATACCTTTACTCTTATTTATTTATATACATATACAGCCATCTCGAGGTAAATATGCAGTTCTTGGATTTTATCCATGCCAGAATCTTTAATCATTTTATATTTCTGTGTTTTATTAAACATTTTATAACTGTCTGTCCTTTATCTGTGACACTGTTACTTTGATTAAAAAGTATATAAATAAATTTAAATATATATTTATATGTATGTATATGTATTTGAGATAAACATCTGTAATCATTAATGCAAGTAATTAATAACAACGCACATGGAGAATCTATAATGCGGGGATTCAATATTTAATCTTGTAGGATCAAAATGGAAATAAATAATATATTTGTTGAGAAAATAAATGTTTAAAATTAAACGGAAATGATAATACAATAATGTTCAAGGACAAGTATGGTATTAGGTATTATATTATGAGCCGTTCACTATAATATGTGTAATGCAATAAAGTAATAGTAAGTTATCTCGATATCCTTAAAACATTATCCTTGCCTATGTGTGTGTATATGTATTATATGTAGGTATATGCTTATACACTTGCATATCGAACTAATACTACATTGTCAAAGGATTTTGTTACACGCATTGTAAGAATATTTACTCTGTTGACAATTCGTTAAATTATTTATGTGCTACTTTGGATGTTGACATAGATTTACAAAAATGGACTTAATACATAAAAGTGTAGGGATATATTATAATAGTAGTATAAAAACGTTTGTTAGGTATGTGCGGTCTATAATATTGTGCACACGTTATTTCCATTACATAATATTTTTAAGTGCAATTTTATTTAACTATCTTTGTAGGTATTATATTTATATGCAAAGTTTGAAGTTGATAATAATTTAGTCATTTTGTAAATATCGGGTAAATTACGAGACTTGGTGAGGTTTCGAAATAATTAAGTTTACCCAATCATTGTTGTATTATAATTAATATTATTAAAAATTGTCTTTTTCGTATTTTAATGACAAGTATATTAAGTTTTATTTATGTATATTAAAGATGAAAGAAATGCATTCACGTGTCTCATAATATATTTTGAATACCTATATATAATTCAATAAAAATTGTATGTCCGTGATTGTTTTTTGTTTTAAATGTTTAAAAGTATCGTTCATTGTACTCTCTTAGGTCATACTGTTCCAATTTACTTTAATTCAACTATTTTGTCATTGTAAGCTCTTAATATGATATGATGCGCGATTTCAAATGTTATTTTTTCTTCAAATAAAGGTAGTAGCTTTTAGTCACGGTGGCCTCAGATGCTCTGGCTATGACCATAAAATGTCTTACAATATCATATAATACAAATAGTTGATAGGTCTGTAGAAATATATTATATTCGTACTGGTTTAATTTCGTGTTATTTTTCTTGCACGATAATAAATGTAATTTTATGCAATCGAAAATTAGTTATTTGGGTCTTGAGCCGCCGTAAGCACTCGCATTTAATATCGTTCGGTCGAGAAAAATGGCACTGAGGTCGAGTAAGAGTGAAAAATCACAGAAAAGAATCGCATCCTTTGCGTATGTACCTCTTGACGAGCGTGAATAAAAATTCCTTATGCACATTTCGGTTTCGACCGCGTGTGAAATGTCGCGTTGCTTCACTATTAAAATGCACACATTGCACCGCTCGTGTAAACGACGATATGTATGATGGTTGTTTAGTGTACAGATATGGTACGTGAGCCCGGAGGTCGTACGTCTCAATAATATTATATTAAATGCCGAAAGTCTTGCGCATATTGTGGCGATGTTTACGTTTCTACGACGCGCGGGTCGGCATGGCGCCCCTAATATTTATTATGTATATATAAATGTGTGTGTGTGTGTGTGTGTGTGTGTGTGTGTGTGTGTGTGTGTGTGTGTGTGTGTGTGTGTGTGTGTGTGTATTGTATGTATGTATATACATATACATATGATATATACATATGATATACCTATATAATGTTTGTAGAACTGTGTATGTATTTTATTTTTATGTATAGGTATATACAATGTGCCGGTGAAATACGACGTCAATTAGAGCCGGCGCTGCGTACACATAACGTACCGGGCGGTATATCACTGTACGGATTTTGATTATTATTATTATTTATTATTGTTTGTACGTTTTACAAGATTTACGAGTTTGTACCCCTCGACACTGGTGGTCATGGGGGTGGGGGGGGGGGGGGGGTCAGTAACGCGCGTTCATGAAGTGGTGCAGACTGCAGGCCGAACCAGCGACCGAGCCGGTCAGATTCACGACGGCCCGAGCCGAAAGAGAGTGGCGTTGTAATTAGTTATAATATTATTTCGTTGTGATAATATATTTAGCGACGACGCGTGTGTGCGTGCGTGTGCAGCGTGTTTGTGTACAGCGTATTATCAAAGGGCGCCGGCTTTGAGCCACCCGCGAGCAGATCCGACTGGCGGCGCGATGTGAGTTTATCTCCGTCGACGAGTCGACTCTATTCTTCGATATTATTATAATTGCGATTTATAGGAGCCGCCGTAAAAATCGCCGTTTCGGTCTTCCCATTAAAACCCGGACGACTAAATAAAATAGCAATGAGAACGCGCCGCCGCCGCACACATAACATACAACATAATATATTTACGTATGTTATACGTATACATATCCGTCACGTGCAATACGTGAACATAATTGCCGTATACATGGCGTAGCACAACGTAAGAGGGTGCGCGACTATTTACTATTATTATTTTTATTGTAATTTTTTTTTCATTTTATTTCGATCGGATTTCTCGCGCAGTCCAGTACGATCGTGACCGCCGAAATCGCGGCAGTGGTGGCGGACCCGACAAAAACAAAAAAAATAATAAAATTAGGGCAGATAATGAAATTCTTTGTGCGTTACCGCGAGCTATAAATTCATTATCTAATGCGAGATGATCGTGGGAACCACCGAGCGCGCTTATACTTACGTATATATGTATATATATATATATATATATATATATATATATATATATATATATATCTTTTGCAGTGTGCAAACCGTCGGCATTGCGCGTCGCGCGTGGCTATAAATTTCAATTCAAAGAGCCCATCACGAAATCAGAGTATATACCTTGGTATAGGGTATGATACAACGTCAGACTTACACACACCCACACACACATACACACACACACACACACACACACACACACACACACACACACACACACACACACACACACACACACACTCACACACACACTCACACACACACTCACACACAGGCGTATTGCAAACTGTGTTGCGCTGTTATTACCGAGAGCACGTATTAAAATATTATTATAATTACAATATCGGTGGTAGATGGATGTCTACCGCCGAGTATATGAGATGAATTTTTTCTGCAAATTATTTTTTTCCGTCTGAGAAAATGATGAACGAGATTTCCATTCGATATCTTTTACACGATTCGTTGATTTATAAACAATACATTGAGCCAGTCAACCCAAATACAATATTTTCTTGTTTAATTGTGCCTATATGTATTACAATTTGTATTATTGAAAACTTGCAACTTTGTAAAATCTGTATCATTTTTAAAGATGATGCCTATTTTCTTATGTGAAATCATGCCTATCAGTATTAGTATAACATCTATATTGTATATTTGAACATTTTTGAAATCACTCATATTGTGAATACATGCATGTAGTATGTTAAAAAAATGTTGATAAAATAAATTAAAGAAAAATAATCTTTACATTCAATGCGATTGTGTATCCGTTTGGAGGACATTCATAGAGGACTGACTTAAGAGTTTTCGTATTTAGTTCGTGGAGCGCATAAACTGTTGCTTATACTCATACGCCTATTATATACTTACACGTATAAACACGCTTTAGTTAGGCAGAGCAAAATTATTAAAACACACTCTATGGCAGATAGTTGAATTTCGTGATAATGTTAATGTTAACATAAAGTTATTATCGCTATGTATAACCAAATGTAAAAACAAATTAAAAAAAATATTGATGAGACGGTGATAGTTTTCATTGTATAGACTTATTGGATCTGTGGAACTTGCGTAAAACACTAATTGTAATTCTATCAATGATAAAAAAATGTTATTTAAACGAAACAAATTTGAATAGTTTTAAACATAGTTTTGTTTGTATTTCATAATTTAATTGGTGAAATAATATGGGTTTTTTGCGCTGAGCAATTAAAATTAATTACTGAATTATACAATAAATTCTTGTTAGTGGGGTGATAACTTAGGAATCTGTTAAGCTATTGCATAGCTTTTATCGCAGGTCTGGTGTAGTGACTGAAAAAAAATTTTTCGTAACGAAAAAGCGTGACCACTACCTGTGGAATCCCGTAATCCCCCTCTTTGTCTACCGCACGGCGAACCGTATTGTCATACTAACAAAACAAACCCATGAGAAAAAAAAACTTATGTTTCATATTTTAGTTATCATAGGCCTATAGTTTCTATGATACAAATTCCTGAATAACTAGAATAATAAAAAAATTTAAAATTATATCAACTTCTTATTTATTTAATATGCAATAGCTTTATCGCGGCAGTCCCTGAATGCCACTTGTCTTTTTTTAATGTTATAAAACTATAGAAAATATGCATCTAATTTGTACTTTTATTGTTTTATTAATACATTGTTATTAGTCTTATGAACACATACAAAAATATGTATTCTTTATGAAGGTACATAACATTTATAAATCTAAAAATAGACATAATCAAATGAATAATTTCATTTTTTAAACTGTTAATATTTTGAATTTTTGAATATATTGCAACCACTTAGATTTGTAAGAGAAATCTACTTGTTATCTTGTTATATTTATACGACATTTTTTATTTGATGAAAAAAAAATCTTAACACTTTTAGTACTTTTGCTTGCTATTATTTAATTTATACACATCCCGTAATAAGGTACAATTATTATTGAAAAATTGTTATTAATATTTTATATTTGTACGTACAGATTTAGAGTGATTTTCAAACTTCGATTCACGCAACGTTTGAGACAATTAGAATTCCGTAAACACTAGTGAAAGGTTTACGAAAAGAAAATTTAGAAATAAAAAACATTTAAATTAAATTGATTGTTTGTCGATTTGTAACTGATTGATCGTGTATGTTATATACATTCTTTATATTAGTACTCTCTAAAGCCGTATATTAATATTAATATCGCTAATATTTTGTTTGTTTAATTCGTTTTCATTGAGATCGTTTTTATAGTAATAATATGCTCGGTATAAAAACATGATGACCTACTCCGCGGGGGATTGCACTCTATAATAGAGGCTGAGGGTTAGTGTATACATTTTATGACCCTCTGGCCGCATACAGATGGGTATGAAACGGTTGGAGGCCACAAGTGATGGTACGATGAACGTTGTCAGTCAACGTGTATCTATTATAAATAATTAAAAACAGAGTACATGTATATACGATAAATTGAACGTGTATAGGTTCGGAATGCTCGTAATATGTAATTCATAATATTAAAAAAAAAAAAAAAAAAATTATTGTGAATTATAGAACTGTTGTTTATTTCCAAAATTATGAAATCAATATTTAGAATGATAATATATATATATATATATATATATATATATATATACACACACACACACACACATAGTGCATAAATGTGTATGTATATATTGGGCTCCTATATAATATGTGTTTAACGTATTAATTTACTTATCGTACTTATTGTTTTATTAATTATACTTATACTATGTCACTTAAATAATTAATAACCTAAGAACATGAACTTCTAATTATTTAAAACAAATTATTTTACTAGTACATGGAAATTATTCGTATTACATATACATTATACATAAAAATGCCGGTTAAAAATGCTTCGCGAATATAATCTAAATGATTGCATTTTTAAAATATCTGTAAATGTGCGATCTCACTTGCAACTCCTTCTAATTGTCATTTTAATTTAGTCATTTTTTCATTATATTATATAATTTAAAATATTTAACAAGGTTTGAATTTTAAACAATACCCGTCGATTTACGATTTGAATAAAGTCAATTTACGTTTTTATGATTGTTATAATTTTTGATTGATATTATACCAGAGAAGTTTTAAATTATTCACGAGAGTTCATTACTAATTACATTAATTGATAATGTACTTTCTGCCAGTCGCGCCATAATTTGTTTCTTCCGAATTGCTTATCTACATTTCTAATTAATTTAAACGTGTAATAATAAATATAAATTAAGTTATGCTCAAGTAGTCTCGCATAACGTGTGAAATTTAAGTGCATTTATGTATTTATATTATATAAGGTATATAAGTTACAATACAGTGTGTTTCTACTTAGACAAAATGAACACTAGAATTTTAATGCAAAATAAATGTTAATATTAAATGTATTGATTTAAAAAAAATGAAAATTAACTGTATGGGTTAATCATTCAATCGCGTCATTTAATTTAGCTCTGTGCGAATATTATTTCACAATATTATGGCTAACTTAAATTAACTTTGCGGAAATATATTTTGTATGAGTACATTCATAAATTAAATTGATGAAGTTTTTACATTATTAATTTGACAATTATTTCATACATTACTTTACATTTAGATGGGGTACTTAATGTTATTCATATGTTTAATTTATTTAAATACGATTTTATATACGTTGGATGTAAATTGTAGTATATTATACTTATATATATATATATATATATATATATATATATATATATATATATATATATATATATATATATATATATATATATATATATATATATATATATACTCATATTGGTTATACCATTGGTTATAAATCAATGATTAAATCGATATAGTTCAATTTTTTTTTCTTATTGTATTAGATTGGTGTTACAAAATTCGCGCAAAAAAAAACATATTTAATCTTTTGACTTCAAATACTATGCTAAATGAAATTTATCATTCGTGCAGTTTGTCGACACATTCAAAATAAAATAATTCTTTTTTTATATTAATAATGTGCGTATGGAAATACAGCATTAACATTAATGAGTTTGGATAATTTATTTGTAACAAAACGTTTTTAAATTGTACCGGTCACGATCTTTGATGATAATATTATATTAACTATGTTATAGTTTATAATTATAGGTCATTTGTAATTTAGGTTTTAACAAATTAAAAGTATATTACCTAATTGCTTATGATTTATGAATAATGAAGATTTTGGCACTTGGCTTTGTGCACGACGTAGTAGTGACTCATATAGTCATGAACGGAGTCGGTAAATTGCGTCCCTATAAGTACGGTCATGGTCATATACTATGTGAATTGCGGCCCGCGTACCTTTAAAACATACGTAAATTGCGGCCCGTGTACTTTTAAAACATACGTAAATTGCGTCCCGGGATATTCCAATTTTCGGTCGGCTGTGCGATTTAAAGATAACGATAAGTATTAATGTATTTTAATATTAATAATATTAATTTTTTTCCGTCTTACAAAAGCGTACATCGAAAAATGTACGCTCGGCCGATCACGTTCATCACCGTTAGTTGAAAAATTTGAGTAAATTTACCTCTTGTACAATTTAAAGCTAAGATTATTATCAAGGGTATGTCATAGGCTATTTTATTATATTTTAATTTTAAAGCGAGTTATAAGTTTTTAAGATGTACAAGTAATTTACAATTACTACTCGTGTGTTAAGTATTGCCAAAACATGGTTTGACAAATGACAATAACCTCCTGGATTTTAATTTAACAAAAACTTGCTTTATAAACTTTAGTATAAATAAATCGTCACCCTTTGGTAATAATTATCTTAAGCCTCATAAAAAAAAACTGTAATGAATTTAGTATAAATACAGTGATTTCTATTAATAATGACAGTAGATGTAATTGAACTACTTTATTTTATCCAGTTCAAAAAGTAAAATATCTAGGTGATAGATGCTAATCTCAAATGGCAAAATAATATTATTAATACAACTAGAAAGATCAGATTATACTATAAATTTAAAACTCTTAGCAACATACTTTCACCCACCACATTGAGACCTACCTACTTATATTTCATATAATTATAAATATTATAATATTATAAAGCATAGGTATATTACTAATCAACACAACAATTGTTAACAATGAGTATTTATTTCTTCATTACACTTGTATGAATACAATTATCAGGAATCATAGATGGAATAGCCGTCTCCTTCAAGTATAGTTTATAACTACCTCCTGGTTTTAAGTCATAGTCAGACTGTACAAAGTGTTCACTACAAATACAACTATTTTTGGTAGGAACAAACCCTTTCCGACGTATAGCAGTAATCCGCAGTTGATTCCTTTCTGAATTTTTTAATGGACATCTAATGGGAACAATCTTATTATAGTTTTTACATACCTAACTAATAATAAGTTTACATAAGATATAACAATGTATAACTTACGAAAAAAAATGAACTTTGCTTCCTTTCAGTCTCCTATTGACACAACCAGACACAGAACAAGAAACCACCATGATGTTGAATTACTTGAATTGCACTTTATAGTTTAAAGTTTATAAATTATAATCGAAAAATTGTGTTTCAATTCGAATCCATATAAAAAGATAACTGATATATAAAACAACATTTTAGATTCTGAGTGAAGCGAAGGATCTTATGGTTTTACAATGATGTTTATTATTTTTTTTTTTTTTCTTTTTTTTTTTTCTGTAAACACTTTTTCGTATAGAAATCCTTGTCCAAAAGTTTCGTCCAGCAACTCTTTAGATCCGAAATCGAACTGAGATGGTACTTTAGAGAGGTCATTTTTCCAAAATCTCCATAGTTTTTCCAGTAATCAAAAATAACGATCGAAAAACTGAGTAAAAACGGTAAAATCGGTAAAAATCCGCCGTAAACGAGATTTTCACTGTTCAGATTTTAGGTATTTAGTCATAAATCGAAAAGTATTGAAGCTAGAAACTTGAAAATTTTATCCAATATCAAATACATACTTTTTTATATTGGACAACATTTTCAGAACAATTATAGCACTTTTGACTTAAATATAGAACTTTTAATTTACCAAATTGTTTGAAAGTTTTTATGTAATATAATTTTAAATATTTGACAAAAAGTTCTGAAAATTTAATATGACCTTACTCATATACCTACCTAATTATCCTAACAAAAGTTCAAAAATCGTTAGTCAGGATTTTTTTTTATACACGTTTTAACAAATTCATATAAATTCGTATATGAATATCGACTGTTTTTACGTTAATTTTCAACTTAAAATCTGTATAAATCTTTTTTGGTGTGTCCGATCACATTGAAACTTGGAATATAGATATAAAAACATGTTTCGAATCTTTTGGTAACAGAAAATTTCTAACGAGTTAAAAATTGAATATTTTATGAGGGTTTAATAACGAAAAAACTCACCAAAAATCAGACAAATAACCGAAAAATACGTAAACAGTATATAAATAATATATTATATTACACTGAAGCTTTGCTCAGAATCGTTTTATACTAAAGAAATGAGTCATCATTTCTTTAAAACTTAATACATTCATCACCAATATCTTGTCCGAGGTTAGGTTAGGTGATCCCATGATAGAAAGTGCTATACACTCCTCACTATTATCTTGTCCGAGGAGCGAAGCGACGAAGGACGAACTTCCACCACCATTATCTTTTTATATTATATCTTTGGTTTCAATCACAGAAAAATTATATTTCATGGAATAATATAAAATGTCATAGATTAATCAATCATATTTTGCCCTGTTCGCATATGGATTCTAGACTTCTATTTTATTCGTTGAGTCGGCTATCTAGTTGTTTTATATATCTGTGGTTGCTCTACAGTTTACAGTATTTTTTTTCAATCTAATAAAAATGGACGTTATGAAAAGTGAAAGGAATAAAACGTTGAAATAGTTGATGGTTTCAAATTTCGTTTTCATAAATTTCTAAACAATGATATTCAACGTTGGTGTTGCACAGTTAAAACGTGTAAGTATTTTTTGAAATTTGATGATAATAATATTTGTGTAGATAGTTTTAAGTCTGTTATAGTTATAGTCCTAAGTCTGAAAAATGCAGGGAAGGAAAATTTTGGTTTTGTGGAAAAAAGGCTTAGACGTAATTTACATATTAATAAGAAACAGTTAGATATGCATATGTACAAAAATATACCCGGGCCGAAATTTACGTATATATAAAATATACCCGGGCCTCAATTCACGTATGTATAAAATATACTTGGGCTGCAATTTACGTATGTATAAAATATACCCGGGCCGCAATTACATAAAAAATTTGAAATGGGACGCAATTTACAGAGACCCAGTCATGAATATGTCCGTTGTGTTTGTTCAAAATGGATTCGTGGTGATAAGAATTATTTTTTATTTAAATTTTATAACTTTATAATATTATCATCTTGTCAGTTAAGAGTCATACAGAATACAAATATTACTTTTGTACACCAATAATTTTTAAATGTATTATAAAACATCAAATTTACCACAATCTACAATGTTTATATATTAGAATATTCAATAATTACAATTTTGAATGAAATCAAATCATAGAAATTTTGTTTGGATGTTAGATCAGAGATTATAGGTATTATTTGTTAATGCCAGATTAATTAAACAATTAAAAAATGAATAAGAAGTTATTAATCTTGTTGAAATCGCAAGATATTTGATGTTTTAGGCCAGTGACACAAAAACCGGGATGCGTAAGCATGACGCTGCAGTGGTATGATTAAATAATTCATATTATCCACTGTTGTGTCTTTGGAATAGCGTACAAATCACATCATAACCGTGTATTCTACATAATATTATGTAGTTGATTTTGTGCGTATTGATTCAAAAGTTGAATTTATTGCGTTGCAAAATAAAATATTTATTCAATCGATTGAAATTTATATATTTTTTTACTTATATTTATTATTTACGAGTTATAATTCAAAAGACCGTTATTATACCTATATTACATGGATGCGTACTCAAAGAGTCAGTAATAACGGATACTTGATATATGACTCGCAATTTATTTAAATGAATAAGAAAGAAAAAATCTCGTTTAAAGTATATACTATATATACATAATGTAAAAGTGTGTGTATAATGTTTAGTGTAATATTTAATGTATGGTGTTTGATTTTCATTGTGATCGTACAACATCACCACCGTATGTACATATTAAACCGATATCAGAGTTGCATTTAAACGATTATGATTTATCGATGTTAGTTTGCAAACGGGTATGGAAAAAAATCGGAATCGTCATAAATGCAACATTATCTACGTTGCTCGCGTAACGACGGTGGTAATCAAACCGTTTATAGTAATTAATTTCTATACATTACATTATTATGTTTACATCTATTATTATTTTCTACGTATTATGCTGTTGCCATCTCAGCTTGCTGAACTCAGACGTTTTGTTCCCGTCAAATGTCGATCTCTTCGACTGTCATTCGCCTTTCGTAGTATACTCAACGAACGCTTGCACCATTGGGTTTTAATGTATTCCCTCTCGCGTTTGAATCGTATCTGTTAAATGTGTTATATAAGTTCCAATAAAATTAAACAAATCAATTAGGTCGTCGGGTTGATACATTTACTATAAAATTCAAAATTGTTTATCATATAACAACAATCTAATATAAAACACGCCAATCTGAAATAAACTCAAATTTTTCCACATTTTTTTCAAATACAACTATTTTAATAAAAGTGTTTATGTAACCTAAAAGGAGGTTTTTAAGTGAATTTGGACTGATAGCTGATTTTACTTTTATTTCTAATATATAGAACGTGGTGTCGTGACCTATTACAAATAAACCCGTATTCCTAACAAGCAAAAAAAAAAAAAAAACTAAAAAAAAAAAACCAAAAACATAAAATAAATGATGCTAAGTATTGCTAATGGGTGACTGCTTAATCAAACCCTTTATGTCAACATCCACCCATATCATATAAGCTTAGAGTGCATTTTGTGTATAGATTGTTTAATCAAATAAAAAAAAAAATTCTTATGTATACATTTAGAGGTCTACTACCTTGTTGAAATAAGTACATTTCAAACTGAGAATTTAACTTCAATTTTATTCATATTAGATACTGAGCTGTTTTGTTATGTTTTGTTGTTGTAAACTTGTTTACAGAATATTGTATACTTATATTAACTATGTTTTTAAATCATTGTTCTATCTCTGTAAGTATTTTTTTAATTACGACAAAATATAGAAGTTAGATTTAATTTTTGAAATTCACAGGTCTCTACAATTTAATCTAATAATAATATTAATAATAGGCAAACATTAGGATATACAATGTAACCATACATAAATTTAATTTTGTATTATATATATAAAAATAAAAAAAATTTTCCTGTATAAACTGTAAATACCAACCAAATTAATTGTAACTAATGGCCATAGCTGCCGGGTTTATTTGTTCAATAAAAAAAAAAAGAAGTTAGATTTAATTTTAATTATATTTTCATTAAATATTTTAGGTGGAAAAGTATTAATTTTCGTAAAACTATAAACATAAATTAGGCATTAAAAATCAAATATAGATCATTTTCACTGAAAAAGAATCAAGTATGAATATTTTATGTTTATAGAAATATAGTAATTATTATAAAAGATACCAGCAATCATTTTTTAAATAATATGTATCGATATTACCTTTTTGGGATTTATGTAGTTTGCTCTATTTAATTTAGTGATAATAAATTCGATATTAATAAAATAAATACGTTAGGCTATATCTGCAAACAGCCGTATCTCATAATTAATTGGCGTTGTTTTTTCTTATGTGAGTTTAAAAATTATTTAATTGAATAAAATTAGTTTTATTTTTGATTCTACAGAGAATGAATCAAATTTTTATTATTTCTACTACATTTTGATTAAAAACTATGTACATTGGACTGATCCGTGGCCTATACTCAACCCTGGCTGTATATATTATTTAGCCCACTTGTGTTAATGTATGTGTATTGTGTGTATATGCTTATACAATAATATGTAATAATATGTGTGGCGCACGCGGTCACGCGTCACTCGGAATCGAGATAATAATCGTGAAAAATTGACGCGACGCGCGTAGACTTTAACGCGTATATAGAGGTCGTCGTCGACGTTTCTTTTTATTTATTTATTTTGCATATTTTTGCATACTTTAACTCTTACCCGACCGGATCGTTATTTCCTCCTTCTTCATCTCGCGGCTATTATTATTTTCGTTTTCCATCTTCTGTTAGGTACGTGAGGACACCGACGACGGTGCACACCGACTTTCTGCAGCTAAAGTGGTGTAGGTACAGCTTGCACACCTCGTATACGCATTATGCACAATCAGTCGTGTATGTCTATGTATATATTATATATATATCATATGTGTATATAAAGTATACAATGTACCGACTATTTACATTAAATTTTCATTACTATACCTATATATATATATAGTATATATATTGTAATACTTGGTGCTGCGTCGATAAGTCGTTCTACGACTGTTATTGTTGTTGTTTTTGTTGATATTATTATATCTCGTACACGGGGTGTCCAGCTGTGGCATGGAGGTCGCCGTGGAAGTGGGGGAGTAGCAGGAGAAGGATGTAGTGAAGGAGGAATCGAGAGAGAGAAAGATGCTCGATAAGTTCTCATTAGCGAGGGACAACGTGCGCGCGTATATCATTTTATCAGTGCGAATAAAACCGGGTATTATTTAAATTCGATATGCGCCGCTGCCGCCGCCGCCGTATACGTATAGTGTATTAAGAAGAAAAAAATGCACAGACCCAGAGCCGGCCCTCGGGTTAATTAAGTCTTATTTATGCGGGGACGTTTGCCGATGTTCCGTACAGATAGGGTTATCCGATGCGTATGTGTGTAATGCTCAACGGTGTATTTTTTGCCATTACACACACACACACACACACACTACGTTTTCGCTGTGGCTACTGGAAGTATTTTTTCTTGTAATGCTACTTGTTATTATAACATATGTGTGTGCGCGAGTATAAATATATATATATATATTTATATAAAAAAAGATAGGAGAAAAAAATCGATGACAACAACTAGTTTTTTCTTCTTCCAAAGGCGTTGTATATATATATAATGTGGTATACGTATAGGTGCGCTTACACACGGTGGACAGATAATCTTCCTCAGGTTTTGCACTCGACACACCGCGAATATATGTATACTTATAGTAGTTGTATATTATATGTAATTCAGTCGCATACCACCGCGGCCGCCACCAAACCTGCGCCGCGACATTAGAATATATTGTCGTTTTACAAAAGCGATTATTATGCGTACAAACCCGCGCTACTACTGCATTCGTCGCTGTTTCATATCATTGTTATCATCATAACTGCAGAATTTAAGCTATACGAACTATTTTATGTTACCGTTTTGTGTTGCCTTTACCTTCTACAATATACATTCGGCCAAACAGTAAAGTATTTGCTCATTGTGGCGATTATTCATTACCAACACTGTGTCTTTTATACCATGTTATACCAAATACCGGATAGGTTGCGTGGCTGTCATTTGCGCACGCGATACATGGACGTATGTACTGTTATAATATAATGTATTATAAATATGTTATTATTTTTATTATTTTGTCATCGGGTCAGATATTTGCGTGCCTCGGTTGACTTATGCATTTCGTTTCTGCGAAATAATTCGAAATAATGATTTTTGTATCGATAAGTAATATTATTTATTATTTTAATGTGATACTGGCACGAAACCTCTTGTAACTCGCTCCAATTAAGTAATACTAATTAACATGTCAACGTAGTCATGGAAGTTGTTATGGCTAGTGTATAAAAAAGGTCGGGGCTTTAAGTCGAATGAAAGCCTTTTTTTGTTTATATTTCTTATTAAGACTACCTTAACCGAAAAAGTATTCCATTTGATTTTTAAAAAGTCGACCATATTATACCATACATATAGTTGCATAAACTATCTGTTATTTGTTGGTTTAGTGTAATTTAAACACACACAGCTAACGAAGGTGTATAAAAATATTGTTCATTTCTTATAGCAAATACTCCGCGTTTGCTATATGATATCTTATAATATTTCCACATTAGCTTCAGATATTGACTGAAAAATGTATTACATTTAAAATCTATTCAATTACAAAGTGAATTAAAAAAAAAATCAATTCATTTTAAATACATTTGAAATAGTCAAATCTAACATTGAAATACTTTAAAGCGGAAAGTTTCCATTTTTCAGTGGATAGCTTTCGAATAAAAAGCATTACGTATATACTATAGATAGAAAGTAGTATAATTTTCTCATTCATTTTTAGAAAATAAGAGACATGTCCAATTAGTCGGTCGTTAAATCCACCACAACCGACAGACGTGCCTTTTAACCTATTAAAAAAAAGTGAAACAATTTATTTGGCTGCCGTGAAAGAGATAGGTATTATTAATATCGCTGGTATGTACAATATTGTCCTCCACCTCTGGCAAGCCAATCTCGTTCGCCACCTGTCGATCGTTTGCCGTCACGTGTAGACACGTTGTCGGATGCATCGACGACGACGACGACAACGTGCGTTATGTAGACAGCGTTTCAGAATCGTCATGCCTCGTCACTGCGCGGTGCTGGACCGCCCCCACCCACCTTCCAAGGAGATTGAAAAAACAATGATAGCCGTGATTATAAATCAAATAATAATAATAATAATAATAATAATAAAACCCGTTTCACTTAACGAACTCTGTACCGTGGTAACGTACCTGTCTGTCTATGTGTGTTCTGATGCCGTTGTCGAAGTGTGGATGTATAATATTATTATGTAGTGTCACCCGCGCTTGACGTGACGTGATTGAAAATTAACAACGCTCGTGCCGAGTTCGTATTACATAATATACTATGTACGTACGTGGGTGTTCAACTTTTCAGTTTATTTCAAAAGTGTGTTAAAGCAGGACAACTCCTATTCGTGGCCCATAGAAAAACTAAGTTTATCTTACTGTTCAAAAACTTTGAAAAATTCAATGAATTCTCACCTATTTGCGTAGGTTTATTATTATAAAATCATTTACTAGACATCTGATAAAGAAAATAATGATTAGATTGATTAGATTTTTGGTCTAAATTGTAGGCAAAAAAAAAATTGGTTCTGATATTTTTCGCCTCTCGTTATTCGAAACTTCCATCTCCAACATTGTAATAATTGTGTATAATAATTCTAAAACTTATAAAGATAAGTTCGAATGTGTTTTATTTGTACATGAGTGTATCGTATGTGTTAGTTATGTAAGTCCTATGTTTGATATAGTTATATTTCTGAAAACCACGGAAGAACCAAATGTCTGTTGTCTGTCTCTCCATGTTGGTTAAATAGAGTATGCTCATCATAATTTATACGTTTTAAAATTTACCTTGTATACACAAAATTACAATAAAAAAAAAAAATAATAAAAACCATGGAAATAAAATCGTGACAAATGCGATAAACTCTCTTTGATTCAGAATACGAGTCGTATTTGGCTTCTGTTCGTATTCGTATCGATCGTTGCTGTAACAATATTATACTTACGTTCACTGCAGTATTAATTCGTTCGTGCGAAACGGACTTGGAGATTCTCACAAATTAAAATATAATAATAATTTATGATTTTGTGTATGTATCATGTACACACACACACACACACACACACACACACACACACACACACACACACACACACACACACACACACACACGTGTATTTCTCGGATTTATATTTATATTATTATTCACGTATCATATAGAACTAAATGAGATATCATGTTGAACCATAAACAGGATTTACTGGAATACGCGGTTTACGCACTACCTATATATTAAGAAATATCGTGTGTAAATAGGGAACGGGGAAACGAGTTTCAAATTCTTCACTAATTCAATAATGAAATTAAAAAACTATATTCAAATTATATCGTGATTAAATATTTATGAATTTCCATGAGCGCAGTTTGAATGTTGTTATTGGATTTTTTCATTTTTAATTATTTTCCCAAGTCTTAATTTTTCGTTGGTAATATTTATCATAATTATAGTGATTAAATGTTTTTTCAACGTAAATTCTAGTTTGTAGACTTGCTGTGGAAACGGTATGATTCTTAATATTATAAATATAAGGTACATCTTAAATCATGTTGGAAAAAATTAAGAAATTCTTAGATACTATTCTCATTTCTATGTGGTAAAAAAGTTTTCTTAATAGAAAAATGGTAAAAAAAAAAAAAAAAAAAAAATGTACGAAGTTAATGCAATATCGAAAAACTCTTGTTTCGTTTTCATAACTATTTTCTAACATAACTGTATTATTTTATTAACGATTTCCAACATTAAAGCAAGACCGTAGATAGCTAAGATAACTAATTTTTTCTTTTGGTATTCCATATTTTTGTTTGTTTATTTGCATAACGTCGGTGATGTTTGTTTGTCTGAGTATATCGTCATTCAGCTGTAACTACTACACGCGCTGCACCGAAGAAATTTTCACAGAATATATTACGTGAAATTCTAGTCGATCTATAAATTCGACGACGTCGGTAAATCATCAGTACTCTCGTTGCTCTGACACATACGCGCGTGCACACAAGTTCACACACGACACAATAACATCACGTCTATGATTTAATATGTACTTTTCTAATCGCAACAACGACGTTTTTTCCGTAAATCATGACTTTCACCGACGGGGCGCCCCCGCATAGACAGAAAAAAACACCACCCTCCCACAATTCACAATCCAACGTTACTTTATGCACTATACGTCTATACGTAATAAAATGGGCGCAATTGTGTCTATACGTGCGTACATGTGCGCATTATATACATATATATATATATATATATATATATATATATTTTATTTAATATATATAATGTTTTATGTGACTACCGTTTTGTTATACGCACACGTAATATTTGTATTACGCACCTTTTGTTACATTTTTTAACGTCTGGTCGACTATTGTCGGCTTTGGAGATAATCGTGTACGGCGGACGGATTTGAATGCGAATACAGTTTTTTCCACTCGCTTTGCAACGTCACATTTCCCCATTGTAAAGTTCGATTCATACGACACCGTATTCATGAATACATTTTTTTGCACACTAATTTTTTCTTTTTTTTATTCCAATCGTCATTTTCAAAAAGTTGGTTTTACATCATTAATTCATTTTTACACGCTTTTCACATTTTTAACACTTTTATAACTATTGAGCTTTCGAAAAAATACTACTCGAGTGAGGAAAAAAATGCGATGAGTAATACCATTCGTCATATAATATGTTCCAATCTATATGAATTAATTCTACACATCCTACCACCTTATTGTTACTATATAATATAATGTCAAACGCCATACATTACACTATATTACAATATTTACTGTTATTATCGTTATTTGCTTTACGGTTATAATAATCGTGACGTATTCTATATACGAGATTTGTTCGATTTTCAATAAAATAAATCAGTCTCTTAATGTATAATATATTCGTCCAAAACATTTCTATTAAAAAGTAACGTTATTACACTGACGTTAGTTCAATTTATACCCGTACACACAGACACACACAAACAGACACACTCACACACATATAGACACGTTCGATAAACGAGAATGCCTTTATGTAAAGTATGCGTCGTTCTATGCACTCACACAAGTGTGCGCGTTATATACCACGTCGATCGCGTTAATTGATTTACGATCATATTTGCCGATACCATAGATGTAATAAATAATATTAAGACACATCCGAAACGGCGTGCCGCTAAATATGTCCTGCTATAACATACAAGTACAACTGTACAAAGATGTACGCATTTGAATATTACTTTCGTTTATCATTCAGTAAAAAACTATAATTCTTTCCTGTTATAAACACGTACGTAACGAAATTTATGATGAAGAAAGAGGAACGGAAATGCTGCCATATCGTATTTATTATAATTATTTTAAGCGTTTTCTACGTGTCATTTACGTAACTCATATAGTCTCAGTTTTAAACATTTCCGATGTATTTTTATTATTATTTTTTTTTTATTAATAAAATAAATATCAAAATATTTATTTAATAAAGACATTTAATTACACTGAATGTATTTAATATTATGTGTTGTAAAATATACTGAAAAATATTAATATAATTTTTAGAGATGATAAAAAATAGAACAATATAGAATAGAATCCTTAAGAATGTTAATTGGTGTAGAATAAGTTAAATTAAATAATGTATTATGTGAACCTTGAACTAAGAGTTTACAATAATTAATTTAATCTATTTTTAATTATTAAACAGTATCAAATAAATCAATTTAAACTTTTCAAAATAAAATGGCACATCAACTTTTTGTGAAAACGTAAGATGTGAGATCGTACATTTCATTATCCCCGTTTAAATACGATTTATATTTTTTATTGGTGATAAAAAATGAAAAAGTTACTATACGTGTTAAATTTGCTCATAAATAGTTTTAAAAAATAAATAATTACCAAAAATATCGGTTTTTCTTATTATTAAATATGTATTTTTGAACTTACATTATTTTTATTCTTGTATCTAACGTGCCTATTTGGTCTTCAAACTGTAATATTTATTTAAATATAATCATAGATATGTTTACATTTATAGTTAAATGTATAACTGTATTATATACGATTCTTTGTTGTAACTTGTAACACTATTGAAACTACTCAATTACGTTATCCATGTTTATTTTATTTTCCATTTAGTCATCAATATATATACGAGTAATTAATATATATAATTCGAAATATAATGTATTTCAAATTCATCGCTTGGAAAAAAATACAATACTCCTTGGCTCGGGCGTGTTTTGTCTCTACATTAATCCGACTCTGTTACAGTGGGCTATTCAAAAATGATGTATTAACAATACATTATACGTTTCTTCCGCAGGAGGCGGTAGGATTTGCACGTTTTCGCCGTGCATCGAACAAGTGATGCGCACGTGCCAGACGCTGCAGGACCACGGTTTCGTCCACCTGAAGACGGTCGAATGCTTGGAGAAGGAATATCAAGTGTTGAACAGGACCGTAACCACGTTCGCCGCTGCTGGCAGACCGCCACCAGTTTCGGGACCGCAGGTATTGTATATAATATATTACGTGGTACATTCAACATATACATGGTGTCTCGTCACGACAATATCGGGTGCTGCAATTTATTTAAACACACTTCGGGAAAATTTTTCAAAAGTTTAGTTCATTTATAATACAGACAATTTTTGTTTTCAAAACGACACGATTTCTATAACATGTCAGTTATCATTTCGTATTGAACTGTATAGGTACGAATAAAACGTTGAAAACTCTTAAAAACCCATGGTACTTGAATTCCGTTTTGGCTCCAATGTGTATAATTTAGAATAAATATCGCATTGCAGCCGTATTGGTGTCTAAAGTCGTTTAATGTTTCGCTCATGATATATACGATGTGTGTTATTAAGACGTGTGTTGAGGAGCAGCGGCCAAAAGACGATGACTACGACGATGGGAATACAACATATACACACACACACACACATACACACTTACAATGTTATACGTACACACTTGAACACAAACGCAAAGTGAGGGCGTACGTATTACATATACACGCACACGGATGCGAGGGAACCGGTACCTATATGCATACGTACGTATACGATATGAGCCTATGTGCGCGCCAGACCGGTCGCGCGGGTAATTTGTTTTCGACAAACACACACACACACACACACACACACACACACACACACACACACACACACACACACACACACAGCAGCAGCAGCAGAACTGGTCCACGTCAAACGTTATAATTTTTATCGGGACCACCTTATTTTTTTCCCGGAGCCTATATGGGGAATTGTTGAGATTCCTATGCGTCCGATGCGGCTGCGGCGGCCATCACAGCGACCGACGTTAATCATATATACCTGTATAATAAGTGTGGGCACGTATATATACTATGTGTAATGCGTACGATGGCTAATTGTTCCTTTAATAGCCGTCCGGCGCGAGACGTATACAGGATATTGTACTACAAAGCATATATACAGACATAACCGCGGCGCGTGCGAGCACTCGTCCATTCCGTTAGCTAGTGTACATTTCGAAAATTTCACCTAAAGATCTAAAAGCTGTTATTTATGATCACGAAATGTATTATATCGAAAAACTTTGGACGTGATTTTTACTTTCTTTATTGGAGCTTCATTTCAAAACTTATACAAACGTATACTAGATGTTGTGCTGTCCAAAGAATATGTGAATAGATATAATATGATTAACAACTAACAGTATTTTAAAGAAATTTGTTCATTTTTATTTTGCTAGAATCATTCATTGGAGAAGTGGGACACCACTAGAAGGTGTTAACATCCAATAATAAAGTGTTTTAAGTTAATTCAAGCATGACGTGATAATTATTTTTGAAAATCGTCCGTTAACAAATCCTCATATATGCGTCATATGATAAGCGGTTGAAAATATTATACAATAAAATATTATATCTTCGGACCGAAAATAACCGGCCGTGTTGCAAGTCGTACGCGTTAAAGTCTCTCGGTGCAATAAATTTTTAACATGCCATATCGAAATATATATATTTTTTTTAACTTAATACCGATTACAATCGAGAAGAATACACGATTTTCTGACTATACACTTCACAATTTCACTAAAACGTCCGAACTATATCTCTCATTTAGTCTCTCTATGCACATCAGCATATACATATAAGTACGATAAATCGTTATAACACGCGCGCGTGATCCTCGTAATTTTCACGCCCAGTATTTTATTTTGACAATTTATCTTCTGCCCTCTAGCCGAACACAGTTAAAACACCAGCAGTGCAACCCGCACGCTTCTTACTTACCGATGAATCATTCGTACACTTCAATTTATTATAATCATCGTATTGTTAGGTGGGATATCCGCGACAACATCAAACAACATTCAAAAGAGTATAGGTACCATATTGTACAGGCACAGCGAAAAAATATATATTAGTATATCTTTCCGATCTAATAAATCATTTGCTTTATGCCTGCAGACGTGTTGATAATAGAAGACGCAATAATAGATATGATTTGAAAGTGTTCAAAATAAGACATTTTGACGAGACTTTTAATTAATAAAATTGTATCATTTAAATATATTGAAATATGTGTTTATAAAGGTTTTACAGACGTTTCTCAATGTTATAGCTGTAGGATTATAAGTATCACCTATTGCAGAATATAGACCGTGCAATTATAAAAAAAATCGTATTACCTGTATACTATGATAAAATCGTTTCAAAGTATTACATTTAGCGGGCTATATAATAGCTACAATTAAGAAATACTTTTTTTACATTAAGCACTGCTGTAAAAAAAAAAAAAAAAAAACAATATCGCTAAAAAAATGTTTATATATATATATATATATATATATATATATATATATATATATATATTTTTTTTTTTTAATTTAAGACTTGAGTACCAACGGCGTTAAACATAAGTAATAAGATGTTATATTCTTCTACTGCGTATACAAATTATTTGGTTAATATGATAAAGATTTTAGCCTGGAAAATCAATCCACACGCGTTTAACCTTTTGGTTTGTACTTTTCTTTAAAAACTAATTTGACAAATAATTCATTTTAATTTTTAAAATCCACAGATACAAAAGTATGCTTGTAAAAACACCATAATGGAACGATTTGCGTACTGACTAAGTTTAATCAACCACGTGACTGAATTGTTTTTTTTTTTACTAAAAGATTAATGTGTTTTAAAATTTTTTTTTTTAAATTAAATTCATTAAGTCATCGCCTTAGTAGTGGTCCACTTACGCGCTTTACGGTAGAAATTATTTTCGAAAGTCAATATTGAATCATATACGTAGTTTAATGTACCAGCACCACTTTACCACAATACACAAAGTATTTTTACGATAACAAAATAGACAGCGGATTTGTGATGGACCCACACTTTACCGTTATAATACATTAAAAATCGTCGTTAATGTCCATTGAAGCGGACGACATTATGGAATCAATGTTTACGTGAACGGTACAATAAAATATTAAGTAGTCGTTTTTAGTCATATCCTTACATTGTTTTTTTTTCTGGTCAATTGTGAACGTGTATTGTACGCGAACCGTCCGATTAATCAATCTTTTTTTTTTAATGGTACTATCATAAAAACAAAAGAATGAATATTCGGTATCCGTGTATGTGTTTATACTTATATATCCAAATTTCTAGTCATAATGTTTATTTCATATGTTTATCATTCTTACGTTGTACAATTACTAGGTACATGCTACAGTACGTATTGGTCATTACAGCGAACTATCGTTATTTAAACATTGTAATTTATAATCTACAAAAAAACAAAGTCTATTTAGTTATTTCAATTGATTTCTATTGTTTTTGTTGAAAATTTCAGTGAACTATTGTGTTAATATTCTATCTGTATCCCATGCACGTCATATATAATGCCGTGGTTATGTCATTGTATACTTGAAATTATTTTGGACGTTTCCGATTTCCTATGTCGTTACCCAACGCATTTTATTCAAACTCAGTAAATCCTGTATGACTGCATGTAAGCTACAGCAATACCTCACTATAAAATAACACAATAATACGTGTACCTACTTCTATTATCCGTATTATACTGTTTTGCGAGAATTTTGAAAACGTATTGATAAAATTCCGTATGAAAAAGCAATAGTATTAATAAAATTATGACATTTTGATCGTTTATCATCGTTTACTTCTATAAACTTCTGTGCGAAATTAAGTTAAACTTGACTAGTGTGCTGTAAACGTATGTAATACAACCTGAAGTATATACTGTAAATAGGTATCCGTCGATATACGAGATATTCTTTTATCAATCATGTGGTCATCGAGTACTCGACTGGAATTAAATTTAAAATTGACTTCAATAAAAATACTAATTCAATAATAGAAGATATTTGCGTGTGGTTCGCGCGTACGCGGTTTATAGCTTAGCAATAAGTGTAATTACGTTATGGTAATTCTTAATCGTGATGTGATGAGATTATTCAAAATGTGCATATTATTTGTTTCAAGGTTTTTCCATCCGATTCTATTGAAAATCGCATACCTTTTTTAGCTACTTATTTTGACTTTCCACGCTATTTCGTACCTCAAGGACGGCGTATATGCCATATAGATTTTCGTCAGATATAATACGTGTTTGTAAAGCGCTCTTGAATTTCGTCGGGAGTCGAGTACAGTGTTTTGTCCTTGGCGAATTCAAATAAATTACAATTACCGCGCGTCTGCCATAGTGTCTCTTGCATGAAAAATAAAATTATGTCCACAGTTCGAGCGGTCCTCGAAAAAGACTGTTATTAATACCAGTAATATTATCCGCTATCAATAAATTAATCACGGTCGTCCACGATAGGTGGATCGTATAACATTTACGCGTGACCGATATGCGTGACGTTTTCTAAACTGTCGAAAGTACTAACACATTGTTCCATTATGATATTACGGTAAGTCACGTATGGTTAAGTACGCTAGGTCGTGTAATGTGTATGTAATGTGTATATAGGTATTTTCCTTTGATTAGGGCGAGGGAAATGCTTACAAATATGATTTAATTATGTACCGGATCATACACGCACGTCAAGTATATCTGAAATGCGCCGCACTAATAAGCTGTGTCTACTAGCAATCACGTAGGTACGATATCACGTTTAATGTGTGTTCGTATTGGTAAAAAACCGATATAATTATCGATGTAATTATCACAATGTAATGAATATGCGAATATGGAATATGGCGCACCGTACCCACTGTGCAATGAATTGTTGTAGCAATGTTTCAGCGATGTTTCATTGGAACATGCAACATCGCAATGCGAGTTGCATACGTGTATGAAAAACATTGCTGCAACACTTAATGCTTGTTTTTGCTGACATTCAGGAAACAGTGTAAACACATCTTTTGAAACATAGATGCATTATTTCACTGTAATGCAAATCCAATGTGATCAAGTAATGTATATGTAACATCAAAAATTACATTCATATAATGTTATGTTGACACATTATCCTAATGTGCAGTATTGCGTTGCATAAATGTTTCAAATCAACTTGTAACATTTATTAGATGTTATATACATGTTATTAGTTGACATAAAATATGAGATCGATTATTTGAAAGCGAAAAAAAATAATAAATTTAAAACTCGCCTATCTGGATTCGAACCATTGAACCTAATTTAACCTACCTAAACGACCTACGCCCTAACCTACTAGACTACACCTAACCATTACAATCTGTAGTGTAATTGTCGTATTTAATACTTTGTATTTCCACAATCGAGTTTTGATAGCGAAGCAACGGCGTGATTGAAAATGTTTTATAGTGATGGGGGGAGGGAGATATCATAATAAATTTGTATGTTTTTTTGTAATTAAATTCGTAAATGGTAAACATACCTTAGCATATGACCCATGATAACCGTATTTGTTGTCTCATCAGTCATCATACAAACAAATAACATACGTTGCAAATTTAGTTGTGTACGTCCAGCAAATTCACATAACATTTTTTAAAGTAAGAAATAATAGATACCTAACTAAGAGGCACTTAGAGGCTACTTTTCTTTTGTTAAGCATTATAGGTACCTCAAATGGCTCAAACATAATACAAATATTACATATTTTTTTTAAATAGTAATGCATAATATATTAATATTATAATATTATATTATGTATAAATTAAGAAACCTACGTGTTTAAAGAGAAATATATTACATTGAACAATCCGTAAAATACATACATTTTATAAATTATTTACATTATATTATTTAATGATGTAGGTATTATATGTAAAATAAAAGCACAGAAAAAAAAACAATAACAAATTAATAATAGGTAGGTACAAAGTAAAATTTATTTATTATACAATGAATGGCGTAAAGATGTCACGATAGCTTTATTATCCGTTATTTGGACGTATAAACATTTATATTTTATTTCATTTAAATTGACAGAAAAATTATTTGACAATAACGTTGTATCGACTATTTGAGAATCTATTATTTTAGAGTCTATAGGTCTCATAAAAAAGGAAGATTCCAAATTTACAAGTTTACGGTCTTCGCGCGTCGGGTAGTGTAATTTCTATATCTATATAGAAATATCGGGTATTTCCAAGAAGAGCTTGAGAATAATTGTCGATTAATTTTACGATTATTAATTTTATTTATAGATACATTTGTTTACAGCAAAAATATGATCAATATAATAATATACGGTCACACAGTTGCCTACGCACAGTGGCGGCTACCCTATACCTCAAGTGTATCGACGGATACACATGATTATGGGGAGGGTGGGTTCTGGGTAGGTGGTTGACTGCTTGACATAATATTATAGGTATTATATTATAATAGAGCGTAAATATTAAATAGTATACATAATTATCTTGCTGTATTGCTCTAATTAACGATGGTTGCAGTACTGCAGTAGCATTTGGATACACATGGTAAATTCACTGTAGCCGCCACTGCCTACGCAGTACGCATTATTGCATTAATGTATTAATATGTTGATGTACTTACATTAACCTTACATTCAGTGCCTATATAAATAACATGTTTTTGTTTTTAATTTAAAAATGTATATTTTGGATTAAAAATCAGGGTTTAGTCCTGCGGGGTATTCATGTTCTATTGTAATATCGTATCACCGATGAATCATAAACATTTAAACAATGTTAGTTGTTAACATATAAAGATTATTTTTATGGAACAATTATTCAATATCGTATACATGTTTTCTTGTAATATCATGTCAATGATGAATTATAAACATGCATAGAATATTAGTTATTAACATGAAAAACATTATTTTTATAAAACAGTTATAGAATATCGTATTGATGTTTATTAGTAATGTTTTTTTTGAAACCTAAATTCAACATTGCATCAATGTTTTGTAACTTCCATTGCACAGTGGGTAGTAACTGGTTAGCGCAAATTAATCATTTCAAGATGAGTTCAAACGTCAGAATAATTTTAAAATGCTAACTAAAAAAAACATTGATCAATGTTGGCCGGAAAGTGGCATACGTTTCTAAGCTTACCGAACAGATCATGAAATCGCTTTTCCGAAATAACAGATGAAAAGCTTTATGACGATGCGTGCGATTCATTTTTCTGTCCTTTTCAATTTAATTTTTTCTCCCATCTATGTTGGGGTGATGAATCGGGGAAATAAATTAGTGAATGTTTCGATCGAAATGTTGCACATTCTTTTTTCGAACTTGCAGCACGGAAGGGAGAAGGGCCTATGTTTCCTCTATAAAACGCGATGCGAAAACTGTCCGTGCTCAAACGAGGATTCTGAGCGTGGAAATCCATACCCGGCGTTAGTGTGTTACAGCTGGCCGGACAATATGTAATATTAATATATTATATTAAAGTATAGATATTTATGAAAACCGTCTGGAATTTAATAGTGGTATGGATCGTCCGTAACGAGCGTTTATCTCGTCCGTCCGATCGAAAATAATTAATATGGTGTTATTATTAATCCTTTTAATGTACCTATGTGTATACGATACGGCGGAAAGCCGGTTTGCGCGTGTACGCGATAACGCGGCGGCGGTACACAATGTATTATTATTATTTTTATGTACACATTGTATACGTTACAAAACCGTTGTTTGAATTCGCAGTGTGGAGTAAACGTAATGATTTGTTTTTTTATTTTTCCAGAACGCCGGGCCCGAAGATCCGAGTGGTGGCGTCGGCGACAAGAAATTCGTCGCTTGCGTGCCGTCGACTTCGCCACGCGGTCACACGGGGTACCTGACCACGGCCACCTACTTGATGGGAAACCCGCAGCCGCCGCAGGAGGCGGACAAGGACGACGACGAGGACGCGCCCGAAAATTGAAAACTCAAAGCACAAAGGCGCTTCTCCACCCCATGCGTGTATTTTATTATACTACTCTCGTGTACAGTGTGTGCGTATAGAGATGTCTCGCGTGTACAATGTTATTATTGTTTTCCTTTTTTTTTTTTTTCCTCCGATCCCGACGTGCGTTTTTTCATCGTACGTATATGATATGATACGTACACTACGCCACACGCGACCGTCCCATTGTGCTGGCGCTATATTATATTTATATAAAATAAATAATAATATATATAAATGCGTACACGAGACCTTACTTCTTTATGTTATCATTCTCTCTCTCGCTCTCTCTCGCGGAGAAACAGTAGCGTTGACAATAGAGGTCTGCCGGTTATTTATGGGTCAACGTTTGTGCGTATGCTTGCATGAGAAGAAGCGCATTAGCCAATACACGGTGTGCGCGCGCGCGCCCGGAGCTGCTGGTGCTCTGGTGCTGCTGCTCCTGCTGCCGTCGCTGCTGCTGCCGATGCCGGTGCTGCTATACTCCTGCTCCCGTCGCCGCCGACGCAGACTAGATAAAACTTATAATGCGCTCATGTTCTCTCCGGCACGGAGGTCTCATAATACACGGAATAGGTCATCTGTGCACAGAGATCTCCGTAGGGTTAAGAATACAAGAACAATGAAGTGAACCTTTCCCTTTGTTTCGTTTACGTTGTGTTATTCCCGTTTTCGCCGTAATTCCGATACGTACGTCGCGTATACGCACGGGCCGCGGTGGTTTTAAATTTTAATGAACCCATTTTTTATTCTTTATTATATAATAATTATTATTACTTTTTTTTTTTTTTTTTTTGTTAGACGTTTCACGCCATAACGTTTATATTTTGCGATTTTCGACTGGGACTTAGTAAGTCAGTGATAACGATTGGGTCGGCAGATTTACCAAGAATTATTTCGCGAGTTATTAAAAAAAAAAAAAAAAAAAAAAAAAAAAATGTCGACATTACGTATATTATAGTACGTAATATAATAATAATAATAATAATAATACATAGAAATACTGTCATAAATAATAATAAAAAGCGCGATTATATATATATATGTGTGTATTATATACAATGTTCAATACATGGTATGTCGTGTGTGTGTGTGTGTGTGTGTGCGTACGCACGTGCGTGTGTGTGTAAAGGACAACGTGGGTCAATATTAATACCCGTCGTCGTATATAGAAAAATACCAGATAAAAATAATAATAATAAAAAAAGCAGAAGAGAGGAGGAGAAAAAAGATAAAGATCCCGGCGGCGGCGGCGGGTATGTGCGCTTCAAATTCAGGGTCACGGGGTTCAACGAAACGACGACATGTGAGGTATGTTTATAAGCCCGCTTCGTATTATGCGGCTCCACTATAACGCACACACAACTGTAGTACCTATATACTACTATTACTACTACTACTACCACTACTACGGTCTAGACCGTATTCAGGTTATGGACCGCGATTGTTTCCCGGGCGCCGCGCCGAGCGTGTACGTGGGTATCGACGAAAGTTGCGCGAGCAGACGACGATGACTGTTGTTCGACTGTTGGTCACACGACGGCGCGTACTCGCGGGGACGGGTTTCTCAGCCGTATCGTCCCTCGACCTTGACGAGTTGTTTTTCTTTTGGGATATTCGATTCCGTGTCCTACGTGTGTGCTATTATTAGTTCGGGCCGTTATGTCATTGTCATTGTCTTAATTTATACGTGGCCGCTCTGTATGTTCCTGCGACGATTTTCACGAGTTCGTTTGAACGAGGTCTGTTCGCAGCAAGCAGTGTGCTCGCCAATGATTATTATTACAATCACCGAGTGGAAGAGCTGTCATAGACGAACGGGCTGAATATACACGCCCGCGTACGAGTAGAATTAAGACTTTTGTTCTATTGATTAAAAAACAAAAAAAAAAAACAAAAATTATATATATTTACATATTACGAGTAATATATTAAACTTTTAACGATTTGGGCGAGTGTACGTGGAAAAACTGCGTGTCGACGAGCCACCGTCGTCGTTGCGATATCAAAGACCCGTCTTGGCCGCGAAACGCGTCGGTTATCACGCGGAGACGTGTTTTTCGTACGACACCACGGCGACGATGACAATTTATCGAGGCGGGTATCGGACGTGGCTGCCGATCGCGTGCGCGCGTAGATATTGCATAAAATACGCGTGTATTATACACGTGCATTACGGAGTGTAAACAACGAGACGCGCCGCTTTTTATCGACGCGCGTACACCTGTATATAACGTATCGCAATATAATCGCCGCGGCTACTCCACCCCTCCGTCCTTCAGACGTCAACCCCGCCCATTATTTCGCAAGTCTCTCGGCGTGCGCACAGGAGAAATGATTATAAACCGCTTGTAAATACACGTTCGGCCGTTCGCAATAATTAAAACCGCGAGACCGTTCGCGCGTGATTTATCGTGAATATCAAGTCATCTCGCGACAGAGACATATTTTACTCGAATATAATTGTGTGGTCGACGTCGCGTGGGAGGTTTTGATGTGTGACAGTTTTCGGGAAGAGTCGTGTGTACGTGCGCGCGTGTCGTATTGGTCACGGGGTCCATCACTCAGCAGGTGTGTGTGCGCCAACGAGGGTCCGGATTTTTCACTTCTTTTATAATTTATTGCCTTTTATGAATTTTTTTTTTTTTAACAAAAGTATTCACCTCTTGAGCAGGGGGGAATAGCTTTCGCATCATGATTTCTACCCCATCACTACGATACCTTTTACTATTATTGCTACTACCACCATTATATATATATATATATATATATATATATATATATATATATATATATATATATATGCGTTAACGTAGTATCACTAATACTAATACCATATAACTACTTCTCGTACTACGTCGACGACGACAAGTGGTTAGAGGTTTTTTCTCATACCCCCTGTGTACGATGGAAGCACCAGTCTGCAGTTGATAACTGAGGTCAGTAATCTAGTTCCTATATGTACCTGTTGTAGTTGGGGAAGCCACAGTGGCGCGCGGAATCGGCCACCAACATAGTGTGGCTATATAGAACGCATATACTTTTCTCTCTATATATGTACGTATATACGACATTATACTTATACACCTGCAGCGAGAGTGTGTCTGTTTGTGTGTGTGTGTGTGTGTGTGTGTGTGTGTGTGTGTGTGTGTGTGTGTGTGTGTGTGTGTGTGTGTGTGTGTGTGTGTGTGTGTGTGTGTATAACATGTATATATACATGCAATATACGTAGAAAAACACACATAGAAACACGCAAGCACGAGAAGAGCACACGGCGATTATGTCTGTGTGTGTTTAAGAGGTCAGTGTCACCTGGTGCTGCTGCCGTAAACCGGCGCAAGAGAGTCGTGTGGGAGATGGAAATTAGAATATCAGATTTGAAATGAGAACAAAACAAACTCTATCGACTGTTAAAGGTATAATACCCGTACGTACTTTATATGTGTATGGATATATGTGTTATTATTATTATTATTGTACCGCACGGCAGTGGCCGACCGTGTGCCAATGTTATAAAATATAGGTTGAAGGTCTGCTGATAATAGCCTACTCATTATTTCAATATACCGAATGCTTTTGAAAAGATCAGTTTATAAATACTTGATAAAAAAAAATATGTCTGCTATAAAAACGGTTGGACATACGCGTTTATAAAATCCGATGAACACACAACACATACTAATGCAATGTATGTTGTTCACCCGTGTGCAGAAAACGAAAGCGGAATTATTTCGTGTATTTCGTGTATGCTTTTCCCCGTCCAGTTTATAGTGTTAAATGTTTGTTACGGACAACAGTTGGGACATAAATGTATAAAACCGTTTAATACATTATTTCACCACGATCGCCTAGTCATAGTCATAGTCACACGTACGTGTCGGACATACGAATCAATACTATTATAATATTGTGCCGGCGCTGTGAACGTGCGCGTATACATATTCGTTAAAATGGATAGGAATATCAAATTAAAAATAAACTAGCCGATAGTGATCGTCTGCAATATATTCTCACCTACCGTTAAACCCGTAATTATTAGAAAATTCAAACTTCATTAATCATATATCACATTTTACATCACGTTGCCATAGAACATAATAACCGACTATAAATAATAATAATAATAATTCTAATAATTCTAATAAGTAATAACAATCGGCGTTTATACGAATTTCATTGTAATAGAAAAATACGCCATAGCCGCACGCCATCATACGCACAGTGCGTTGTAGCGGTTTATTAGTTATTAGTTATTAGTTATTTGGTGTATATACATCATAACATACAGCGTGAAAACACATCACGTATAGGCAGGCAGGCGAACCGAATGTACACACACACACACACAGGTGGTATCTTGAAAGTTGGGAGGGTTTATTTGGAGAATAATATGTATGATATATTATAATACTGCATGAGATAATAAACTATTGAATATTATACCAGGTACCACGTAGGCACGTTTTGTCTGCACGCCGTAATGTTTTTCACGGCGGCATATGGTTTTAACGCGTGAACTCGTGTTTAATACATAGATAGTAGGTTTTTTTTGAAAACACTCAAGCGTCATAGGAAGTTTAGCGTATTTAGGGATTTTCCGCCTGTAGACACTTTCCGATTCGCCGATCATAAAACTTATGATTTGTAAACGAATTTCTCTAGTCGAAAAATAATTCGAATTTGATGTTGTCGAATGAAAAATACTTTTTATAATTCTGTAAAAAAAAAAAATGTTGAAATTTGCCGCTCTCGAAATGTCGCCGCTCTATGCCCGGGCCTACAGAGCCTGTGCCTAAATACGTCTCTGGTCATTTAATATTGAGATCTGATCAACAGTTCTTTAAAAATACATAGAAACTTATTTGGTTTTACATTCTTTTTCTCAGAAGTTTTTCGTGGACATGACGTACTGTGTCGAGTTTAAAAATTGCTAGTGTAGTATCATCTAAAATTACGATCTTAATTGTAGAAAGTGAAATTTAATAATAATTGCTGGTTGAGACACGTGTTAAAGCTGCACGGAAATTGTGATGGTCAACAAAGCCGTAATATTTACATGGGTATAATTTTTTGCAGGTCAAATCCGCTGTAAGCTATTTGGGTTTTTGGATTGAACAATAAAATAGGTATGATTCACGGCGTACCTACAATAGTCATCGGGAGATATAAGTACGTATCTTGCGTAAAATCGATTTCCGTAAAGAAGTATATGTGGGTTTTATGTAACACAAATGTGAATTAGGTAGGTACTTAGTATTACCAATTATACGTTATTACACACATATATCTAATATCACGATGGAAAAATACTACCTAGTGTACGGAAAAATGTTTAATTAAAACAAAATCATATCAAAGTATTAAATAATAATAATAATAATAAAAATTTAAATTATACTAACTGATCTAATAAATCATATTACGTAAATGTGATTATAAATTATGTTTGTTACTTAAAATTGTGTACCAATTAATTTTTCGAAATGGTTTTTAATAACATTTAACTGTATTTTCCCAACTGTAAAATTATGTTGAATTTTTTTGTCTTTTGCAATTTATCAGAATCAATCATTCATCAATATTATTTGCTATGTCGATATAATGCAAATACATTGTACATTAATGTATACCGCACACTAGTTAAACTCTGTCTTACCCTTTAAGGTCAATATTATTATTATTATTATTATTATAACGTGAATCTCATTATAACTGCGTGCACACACTCATACTTACGCCGATATTGCGTCACAATGCTGCAGCGGCTGACTTGCGTTCGTCGTTGATATAATTATAATATATATCACAGAATGTATCATCTAGTATACTATTCCATTTGCAATCCTGTATAAAGTCTGAGTTTGCATTTTTTTTTATTTTCAGTTAAAACAATTGATTATTAAATGTTATTTGAGCGAAACAAATTGTTTTTTCCTACGTCTCTTCTGTATGATTTTAAAGTAATTTAAGTTTTTAAAATGGCAACCACTATTATACATTTTATTTAATGTTCAATCATCAATTATGGTAAATCTACTGAATCTTTCGGCGTATTGACGCAACCAATTCGGGTTCGAACATGTATTTTTAATACCTATTCACTTAAAGTAAAAATTGTAAATCAATGTCTTATAATATTCCGGAATAAAAAATACTTGTTGATTTTGGTGTATAACAGTGTGATCATAGCCTCCTGTGAAGAGAATAACATTCATCTTCATCATTAGGACTCGGATTTTAATGAAACTTTGTTCAGTAAATATTTATGTTTATTTATATTCGTACTTTAATCGTGGACCCCTCCTCAGGTATTTATGGTGACGCTAGTGGAATAGTATGCACTTTGACTTGCTTAAACTTTATCATTTAATCGTGTGATTATTAAATTCATACCAAGGGTCAATTTTTTTTTGAACGTTTTGCTTCGGCCATTGTTTTCAGGAACGAAACACGACGTCGGACAAAGGTTTCGGTTTAGACACGTCTACCGCGTTCTAGTTCGTGTCAGGGTGTGCACCGACGTTGATACATACGAACCCGGTTCACGTCAGTTCCTGGCAAGTCGTCATTTCGATAAGAAGCACATGGATGTCGATTTCCTCTAACCCTCGGCGAGTTCTATGGTGGCGGTTGACCGTCGTCGACCAGCAGCACGCACGGCTGTGATCGACCGTGAAATACGTAAACATGGTCAATCCCGAGTCGGTGTATAACAGTAAAGACCACATGGCCGTTTTTCCGTTCTCGTCTTTCACGCAGGTTGCACTGGCTGCATACGGGGATCGGTGACGTGGACCATTGCAGGAGTGACATCGGGTGACGGAATACGTGTGGAAGATAAACTGTCAAGTCTAATTTCTCGATCCGCCGTTTGTGTACACCTACTATGATTTATGTGAATAAGCGTTTGTTTCGTGTAACAAGACTGATGTTTTATTAATTATACGACCTGAATTTGATTTCACATCGGGTCTAACAACAATCAGTTAAACAAAATCGTACGCAAACTGTGGTCAGGGGCGCAACTGAACTGGTGACGGGTGGGTGGTGGCCGAGGTATCCGTAACGCGATTTATCTGGGGCCCTGGGACGAAACGTCGACATGATTCGTTTTAGTACGGTTTAGCGTTGGACTTTTGGCCAGGATTTGTGGAGGTATAGAGTGATTTATCGCCGGCCGCCGATCGAGATTTCAAGCACTCAGTTCACCACGACACGATGACCGGCGTACGTTAAATATGCATGTAGTACATTTTCGCTACATAGAACCGCGTTGAGATCTCCGTGAAACTGTCATTATTTTCTATAGCGTTTCACACTCGATTGATCGATATGAAATTGATGTTCTTTCGTCATGTCGAGTAAACAAACAACGGTAAAAAATTACGGCAAGAATCGAATATTTCGAAAAATCGCTTAGGTTTAATCGCTTGAAAAACTTTTGGATTTTTATTGATAAACTGTTGCTGGCGTTTCTTCCGCATTGTTAAGTTTAAAAAAAAAGTCGTCGAAGATAGGAACGAAAAAACAAATGTTGCTGTCGGATTTTGGAAAAACTAAAAAATCACGCAATCGAAATATAAATCGTAATGTATAAACGATATATACGTACACTTCATAAGTATTATTTATAATTTTAAACATTCAAATTATTTTCAATTATTATTATTACTATTATTATTATTATTATTTCTTTTTGAAACTAGTCAAATATCTCGAACTTCTTATCGTTCTCCTTGAGGTTCGACATAAAAAGAGTCACTGTACCTTATCTATACATATGCAGTATGCACGTAGGTACATACACATCATAGATATACATTATATCGTATACTAAAACATATAATATAGGTAGGCCGTTCGTTGCACAACGCTTGTGTTTGCACAGTGGCACGTTTTTTTCGCCACGCATCGCATAAATACTGAGTACAGGTAAAATGCACGTACATGTATATATATGCTTGTGCAACGTCTACGGGGAAAACTGCACACATTATATTAAATACTCGCGCGCCCATGTGTCGCACCGGTATGCGCGGATTTTACACATACACGCACGCACGCACGCACGCACACACACACACACACACACACACACACACACACACACACACACACACACACACACACACACACACACACACACACACACACACACACACACACACACACACACACACACACACACACACACACACACACACATACACACACACACATACACACACACACACACACACACACACACACATACACACACACACACACACACACACACACACACACACACACACACACACACGCACGCACGCACGCACACATTATTATACACACAACACGCGCGCGAGCGTATGACTTGAACGCGTCTACGCATACAGCGTGCACGCGGGTGCACATCGCCGGCCGCAGGTTTTCCGCGCCGCGACATTTTGACGGAAAACAAATGGCATTATGCAAATGTTATATTGTTGTGTGTACATCGTGTTCCTATAGGTTCATATTTTCCGTCAGTGGCGGTTATGCCCGTGGTGGCACCGTATCGTGTGCAGCGCGCGTACCCGTACGATATTGTGTGCTCGGCGACCGTGATGTCGTCTGGTCACGATGACGCGCGCCGACTTACCCCTACATCACTGTAATACACTACGCACGCGTATAATGTTATATATCATGTATATAATATCCCGTCTCGGAGCCCGGTAGCCCGCGAGAGCCTCCGTAGACGACGGAGACTACGACGACGGCGACGCGACGGGTAGTCGTATAAATAATAATAATAATATATATTTTTATATAAAAATGCAAACGCACACACATACACCGCGTACGCGGTATACACACACACACACACACACACACACACACACACACACACATAGACGTAATATAAGGCTGCCCTGGGTCCGTCGTGATGACGTGGAAAATAAAAATGGAAGGAAACTCGCTTGTGCTTACACACACACACGATTATAGGTATTATGTATAAAGTCCTTTTTTTCCTCCGAGGACGACGACGATGACGGAGAGTTACCTACAACGAGCGCCACGGAGCTTCTACTTATACATATATACATACACACACACACACACACATATATATATCATACACATGCAAGCATACTCGGCTCCTGTGTGCTCCTATCTATACATAATATATATGTGTATTATTATTGCGGTATATAAATATTATGTATTGTATTTTATTGTGTTACTTACTGATGGTGCTCATGACGACGGCGACCTCATATAATACGATTTTTGCCGTACACGCGGCTTCTCTCGACGTTACGTTTGGTTTTTTTTTTATGGCGTTTACTTGAAAAACAACGCGGCCCATAAATTTACCATCGGAGATCGTGCACGGTTCGCCGTCAGGACACGACGATGTCATTTTCTGCTGTTGTTTTTTCCTTCACTTCCCAGGTTATTTGTTAGCGTCATGAAAACCTACGAAATACGTCTGTGAATAGTATACACACGGTGGCCATCTTGTGGGTACATGACACGTCATCCCGTCAGCGGCCTCATTAGTTTTACCCTGCATCGCCGGTGGTAGTTCACTGGTGCTAGCTTAAATATGCCCATAGATACAAGTTATTTTTGAAATGCTTACAGTAGACGAAGTGTTTTTGATAACGATTTGCAAACTGAAGCTGATTATGTGTAAATCGTGCAAAAGTTCAGTCAAGCGGTGTTATTTAGATATAAGAAATTAAATTAAAAGTCAGTTTCGATAATTCCTCGTCATTACGTTTGCTAGCTTATTAGTCACTATGTAATACCTACGGTCCTACTTATTCAATTCTCTTTGCAAACAGATGAAATTAAGTATGTGTTGAAGTAAATGAGACAGTCGTGTGCATTGTATTATATTCAAACTGTGGGTTTCCAATAAATGGGAGATCTATTGGCTAAGCACATTTTTTCAGTTTTATAATAATTATCTTTCTCGAAAAATCATAAATACAACGATAAAACTATAAATATTTACTTGATTTTGTTTCAACAGTCTTTACTCATCATTGACCATTTACATTTGACTAAACGAATTATATTCTTTTGTACAATCGATTTTCTTATGCGTTCATTTTATGAACTAAAAAATATAAAAACAAATATCGTTTTCATTGATTATATATACCTATATAGTTTTTAGTGATTAGAATGTTGTATAATTCTTTGGTAAAATCTAAGGCGATCCTTATGAAAATTAAATAACATAATATGATTTTTTTCTATAACGTGATATTATAATATATTACAGAACTTCTAAAATACAGTTCAATCAATACTTAATAACTCTTTACCCTCTTTATAACATTAATGTGATTATTAAGAAAAATTCGATTTGTGTTCAATCAATTAGAAGATTACTGCCAATTATGTCATCAAGTGTGCATATTATTACACATACGTAATGTACTTAAAATAGATTACTGTCATCTGTCAAGGTTATCATTTAAATTTAAAGGTTAATTTACAATTTATATCAGCAAAAACTCATGTTCAATTTGTTCTAAAATACAATTAAAAAAATCGGAGTCGGTAAATTGCGTCCCTATAAGTACGGTCATGGCCATATACTATGTGAATTACGGCCCGCGTACTTTTAAAACATACGTAAATTGCGGCCCGTGTACTTTTAAAAAACATACGTAAATTGCGGCCCAAGTATTTTTAAAACATACGTAAATTGCGTCCCGGGAACTTACGAAAAAAAATGAACTTTGCTTCCTTTCAGTCTCCTAGACCTTGACACAACCAGACACAGAACAAGAAACCACCATGATGTTGAATTACTTGAATTGCAATTTATAGTTTATAGTTTATAAATTATAATCGAAAAATTGTGTTTCAATTCGAATCCATATAAAAAGATAACTGATATATAAAACAACATTTTTATATTGTATCTTTGGTTTCAATCACAGAAAAATTATATTTCATGGAATAATATAAAATGTCATAGATTAATCAATCATATTTTGCCCTGTTCGCATATGGATTCTAGACTTCTATTTTATTTGTTGAGTCGGCTATCTAGTTATTTTATATATCTGTGGTTGCTCTACAGTTTACAGTATTTTTTTTCAATCTAATTAAAATGGACGTTATGAAAAGTGAAAGGAATAAAACGTTGAAAATAGTTGATGGTTTCAAATTTCGTTTTCATAAATTTCTATACAATGATATTCAACGTAGGTGTTGCACAGTTAAAACGTGTAAGTATTTTTTGAAATTTGATGATAATAATATTTGTATAGATAGTTTTAAGTCTGTTATAGTTATAGTCCTTAGTCTGAAAAATGGGAAGGAAAATATTGGTTTTGTGGAAAAAAGGCGTATACGTAATTTACATATTAATAAGAAATAGTTAGATAGGAATATGTACAAAAATATACCCGGGCCGCAATTTACATAAAAAATTTGAAATGGGATGCAATTTACAGAGACCCAAAAAAATAATAAACCATTATTCATTAATCATTAGTAATATCTTCAATTACGTTATTTTACAAAAATTAGAAAATTTATTATTTCCTGTTTTTTTTTTTTTTTTTTTTGAAAATGTTTTGAACTATAGAGTAGTTATAAATTGATTAGTAATAGTTACATAAAAAAAAAACTTAGTTGATAAATGTTGTTGAAATTATAAATATATTTACTTATTTTAAACAGTGGTTAGATAATTTTTAGAATCGATTTGTATGTAAAAACGAATGTAAGCTTATTAAGTGTTTTTTTTTTGTATTGAAATTTGATATTTCTCCGATATTAAAAAGAAAAATAGAAAGAGCTCATAAATTTTTTACGTATTTTGTATTTACAAAACGAATCCATTAATCGTATATTTAGTTTTACGTGGTTATGAAAAAATAGTCACTTGAAAGAATTAAAAATTTTGAAAACTCGTTCCGTATTTGGTATTTGGTATTTAAATGCGTATAGTACTATAGTTACAGCTCGCAATGATGACGTTTGACATGTTTCGCGTATAGTGTTTCGGGTGCACTACGGCGCGTGTGTAAATACACGAACAATATAATCACGTGTGCATAATGATATATTATGGTCTCCTAAAAAAAAATCAATTTTTACTAAGTGCCCGTGTGTCCAAATATTTTGCGGGTCCGATCGGATAACGAGAAAACCGTCCGTGTAATATTATAATGTACACACACACACACACACACACACGTACTCGTGTTAATTGCGACGCTTCGGATTAATATGCGTGCGTTTGGACGATACGACTAAAAAAACGGGTACCCGCAACGTGTCGGACATCGTTTCGGCAATAATGGAACGCGCGCGTGTCATCAACAAACAAAAATATTGTCATCAGAATGCGGTCTCGCGGCCGGGCCATTATCGTTTTTTTTCCTCCTCGTGTCCGTATATTTACTCCCGACGTCTTCTTAACACGTCCGATTTGTAGTGTTTTGTCCGTTTTAACTACGTGCGTGTAAAAGCCGATGACAACTCGAAGATTACGTGCGCTCCGTCTCGGCAGTTCGCCACGACGTCTAACATATATATACACGCACGTACACACACACACACACACACACACACACACACACACACACACACACACACACACACACACACACACACACGCACACTCAAACACGCGAGTGTATAACAATAATTACTTCTTCAACAGATTCTTCTATGGCACGGTAAATGTTCAGTAATGTTAACCCGCCAATTGATTTTCCCTCGCTGTTATTCTTTAGATACGTTTTCAATTCGCGTATAGTAAATATTTTACTTTCGGCATAAATAAGTTCGAGCGGGGAGGTCGTTTTACCTCCCAAAACACACACCCTTCTCGGCACGTACGCACTGTTAAAAAATCATACACAAACCGTCTTCGAGCGAGCGTCTCAGTGCTCGGCGGCAAACGACTCGGCTTTTCGTCGACGTGACGTCGTTTCATTTGTAAAATATTTATTTATTGATGGATGGGCGCAATCAGGGTTTCATTTTTGGCGAAAATACTACCAACATATGACTTGCTATTTGTGTTCGACTGTGTTATTTCGGGGATATATCAAGATTGAGGTTGGGGGGGAGCAAGGCCCTCCTAATTGCACCTTTGAATACAGAGTGCAGGATCACCGATCACGGGAATCCGACGGCGCAATTATTCGTTTTGATAACGGCGTCCGGTCCGGACAAATGCTCGCGACTTCAGTATGTCCGGCATGACGCACGTTGTCGGAAGCCGGACGAGGAATTGGACGGCCGCGGCTGATCTAGACCATTGTTGCTCAACCGTCGTCGGTCCGCGATATAAAAACTACAGGCCCGTATCACGTTCGAAAACATTTTATTTTCATTGTGTTCCGTTTATACCAGCGGTTCTTAACCTTTTATAGAACATGGACCACCGATGAAAGATTTTTATAAATCGCAGACCCCTAAACAATTTTTTGATGAATACCTTTGTACAAAACATCTCGTTATCATAACCAAAATTATAATAACTATTTTATATTACAAAATATAGAAGTAGACATAACAAAATAATACACACATTTATATTTATTTTTATTAAACTTCATTTTTCATTTTGAACTTTAACATCATTACAGCCCATTTTTAGTATTAAAAAGTTGTCTATGTCATTTCTCAGTATTTAAGCTATCTAAGTACCAAATTTCATTTAAATCGGTTCAGTAGTTTCGGAGCCTGTTCAATACAAACAATCAAATCTTTCCTCTTCATAATATTAGATAATGCACTCATGCCACATATTGACTTATGTTAGGTGTTAAGGCTACCGCGGACCCCTTACATGAATATGGCGGACCCCCAGGGGGCCGCGGACCACAGGTTAAGAACTGCTGGTTTATACATTAGACATTCCGTGCGTGATTCGGAACTATTGGTCAGTACCTAATGTTATAGTGGCGATAACATGTTTGAATCATGAACGTCATTGTATATAGTGTACGTAGAAAAAGTCACAGTTGTTGACTCTATGCGAACAAAAATCCTAAAGGGCCCGCGGGTAGTTCTACAAATCGAGCTGTCTCGTGGTCCGTGATCGGAAAAAGGTCGACGACCACTGGTCTAGACGAAGAAAAGTGACGAGAAAACGCTCGGATCGACGTGAATGCGGCGTGTCGACGATTCGTCCGTCTCGTTTTTTACCACGACTGCAGCCGTGGAGACACCAAACGCGCGGTCGTTACGACGTCATTTCGGTCGTTATCGGTAGTTCATCCGAGACGCGTCACACACGTCGCGCGTTTTATTTATTGTACATTAAAACCAATTGGTCGTGTTTTTTTTTTCTTCTTTCCGAATTCGTGTGTTAACCGCTGGTGGCCGGTCGGTCCGACGCGATTAAAATGCCACGAATTGTTTGTTTATCGCCCTCACGAACGCATTAACCCCGCCGTGGCCGAGAGGAAGCCGACGAACGTGGTTTTTGACAAATCACCAAAACACACTGTTACCCGTGTGCTCGTATACACCGTACACAACGTTTGTTTAAACACGCACGCGCACACACACGTACTCACACACCCGCGCGTACATGTGTACGAATGCAACCGGATCACTGCTAACAGCCACGACGATTATTATAATTACCGACCGTGTATCGGGTTCGGTACGTAACAATAATAATAATAATAAATACATAGGAGGTATATAGTCATCGAAGGCGGTGACGACGACGACGACGACGACGACTCATAACCGCATTATTGTATCGTTGTTGTTGTGTACGTACTTGTCTACTTTTCGTATACTTGTCGGAATGTAGAGGGTAGACGTGAAAAAATAAATAAGAAAAAAACAAAGATTTTATTTTTTTATCGATTCGTTTTTCGAAATTTATTTCCACAATTGTAATATATTATAGACCATATTCTGATCGAATTAACTAGTTACATAAATAAAAAAAAAAATAAAAATTTACAAAATGCAAAATATGTAATAATGAACAACAAGAAATAACATGGCTATATAAAATAATATATACGTGTACGTATTGCACTGGACCAGCCATAATAAAAATATCATACTTTATAGGTTATACATAGTATATATAAATATTCACACACAAATAATAAATAATAATTGATTTATATATATATATTATGATACACAAGTATTAAGTATAAATCAAGTCATTGTCTGACGAAAATTACAATAATAAAAAAATCAACAAATTCAATATACTAATAAAAATAAAACAAGAATAATGGGCGGGGAACGATTCCGTTGAATTGTAACATAATGACAATAATAATAATAATAATTAACTAAACAATAATATTCTATATCTATACATGTCGATAAAATACTTTATAATATAACGTTAGGCTTTCCCTACGAAAATTGTCTAAAAACAGAGATCACAGGCGCAGCTTGGTAGTCAATGTACATTATGATATGATACAAATCGATTAAAACGCTAAGTCCGTGGCGTATGACGACAGTAGTAATAATCACAATTCTTTTTTCGTCTAGCCACATGTACACGTACATACGTACCATAACCACGTTAATGTTTTTACTGGAACGCGGTCAATTGATCGCCGGTAAAATTGGTCAATAATCCGTTTGACGATTTTTTTTCTCTACGAAAATACGATTATCCCCAAGCCGTTTATCTTTATGAATTTATGATGATAAGAAAACACAGTTACCGAAGTACAACATTTGCTTCACACGAGTTAAAAATTATCGTCGGTACACCAAAAGCGGTTTGATAATATTAAAACGGAAATATATTAAACGAAATAGGTACTAAATATGTATTTATTTTTTTTAGTAAAACATTTTTTTTTTTTTTTTTGTAAAATTATCGGCCACGCTTAATTTCTTTTGGTAACTGAATTGTTTGTTAGGAATGTCTGATAAATTGTACTCAAAACGAATTTCACATCGTGATATTAACGAACCGTCCGATCAAAAACACGTAATGTACCTACTGGCGATCAATTTACCGGCGTTTGAAATAGTACGTTGTTCACCGCAAACGGCTGACCTTTATAAGTCATATCACTCGGGTCACGAGACGGATGGCATGGTACGCGTGCAGCGTGGGTCGCCGTTCCGGATGTCGTCGACTACCATGCAATCTGGTTTCGGGAGCGTTTATCGAAAAACGATATTTTCGAAATTTTCTTCTCACCTATCGCTTCGAGTCGAGGAAGTATAGCACCTTGCGTGTGTGTGTGTGGCGTTCCCGCCGGCCGGTCGGCTTGGTCGCTCGTCCGCGTCCGCTCACAAATCGCTTTCACGTCCGTCTGCGAAAACGCAACAAAACAAATTATTATTATACCACGTGATGACGCGTTCGTGTTGTGTACGCGCCCGGTAACACTAATGGTAATATGGTAATATGGGCGTGAATATCGGCTCGATTCGACGTTGCGCACGTACAAAAAACAGTAAGACAATCATTAGAGTCAACAAATTATCGAATATATCACCTACTGCGTCTGGCCAAGTGTGGAGGTGTCCCCGCTCCCCGACCGGACGGGCGACTCACGAATCCGACGGTCGTTTAATTTTTTTAAATTTATGTGTGATTGATTGAATTTTTCCCGTAGGAAGCACTGCAGCCATTATAGATATGAAACCGACTGGAAATCGATTGCCCTTAACCCCTATATGTGTGCAACATTCAAAGATTTGTTATCGCCACAGGCTTATTTTTTTCTGTGCTAGCATTAAACTACTACGTTAAAGCTAAAACGAAACCTCTTAAATCGCCACGTTTAAAAACATTCTTTCACATAACGCTGTTATACTTTTGTTCCCAGCCGAATCACACATTGCAAGTCGGTATATCGGAGGAGGACGTAATATACTGTTTTCGAATAATATGTAAATACGATTATTGTTTATGGCCCGTATGTGCGTGCGTGTGTGTGTGTGTGTGAGAGAGTAATATAGAGATCCCGAGCCCACCGTATATAGCCCACCGCGGCGTCGCGTCGGGCGTTTGACCTGTGTATTATATTATTATGAATGATTACGGAGAGAGAGAAAAAAAACAAATACGTTGACGCAGACGATGGTTTACTACGTACGTGAAATATAATAATTAACGGTTGAGAATGTAAAAAAAAAAAAAAACGTATACACCTACATGGAACATGCTTGAAGTTTCGGACGAAGCTATGACGGCTTAGCGTTGTACGTGTGAATCGATGGAGTTCGGTGGAGGGAGAGGGAGGATTTCAGTCTTAATTATTTTTTCACTGAAAACCAACTGGAGAGGTCGAATTTAAATCGGTCCGACGTACTTGGATGCTTGGTAACATGCTAGCGTGCCGCAGACGAAAAACGTTGCGGATGCTGTGGATGTTCGCTCCAAAAATAGCCGTTGACGGGTGAGAGACTTCACCGCCATAGTTCGCGTGAAAAAAAAAGTTTGGGGCACTCGATTCGAATGTCAGCCGAAATTCAGTTTTTACAGTTTCCTCGCGCCCGTAAGACAGTATGAGATACGCGTACGCAAATATTGCGAACGAAATCAGTTTCACGCGGAACGAATGAATCAACGTACGAACGTTTATCCCGTGAAATATTGTACACGACCGCGGAAAACGTTGTTGTTTGTACGTCGTTTAAAGGGTTGACGGTATAACGGTGCACGTGTGGAATATCTCGTGATTAAATTGTCGTCTTGAGACTGATACGGATTCGCGTGAACGTGAACGAGTATGGAATAAAATTCCGAATGATGATATTTCGTCTTGTGACATTAAACGTTTGCGAAATCGTCACCGAAAATCGCAAATACTACAGTGTTTGTTAAACAACGCGTTGTGTGCACTCGAGTATACTCATACACGTACACGTATACACACGCACGTATACGCGTGTATTTACATTTCACGTTCATTTGCATATCGTTACGTCTACCGCCGCCACCGTCGCCGCCGTTGCTGCTGTTACTGCGGTGGCGGCGGCGACGGCCTCGTCTACCGTCGTCGGCGACCAACACGTATTTCCCACGTTCATACACACACACACACACACATATATATTATATATGTATAAGTGTACACATACTCCTATATACACATGTACTTGTATATTTTATACACTCGTACTCATACGGCGCGCACACACAACACTACAGCATCCGGTCCCCGCGGAGACCAGACATTACGAATCCCCCGGAAAAAAATAAGAAAATAATAATGAATAAAAAAAAAAAAAGAAGAGTAATAACAACAACACGACGTTTCCGTGCCCTTCCGCCGTGGTAGACCGCGGCCCGGACGAGACGACGCGGGTGAAACGCGCGCGCGCCAGCGTATAATGATATAGTGGACCTAGCGTGGCGCCATAGGCTGTGGCAAAAATGTTACCATTAAGTTCTTTTCTTTTCGGAAACTATACAGGGGAACAGTACGGGCCGAGAGAAAAAAAAATAGAAGAAGAAGAAATAAATACATCTCTACAAGTGTATAATACATGGTCTGTGTGTGTACCCACGTGTACGGCCTATATGTACATAATGCTCGCAGGTATATACATGTAATATGCGGTTTCTTTAATTTAACGCGATGACGAATATTACGGACGACGGCGCGCGTACCTACGATGATGTCTAGATTTTGTTTATTTTTCTCTCCATTTACTGGCCGCAAACGGCTCGGCGGGATTTTTGGCGCCCGTGCCGTTATTATACCATCATTGATATTATTATAGTTATTATTATGCTGGCGTTGAAAAAAATTTATTAAATTATTTCCGTCCTTTAAACAGGTGAACAAAATTAAATAAATGACGGCGCGCGCATGACCTGAACACTATGGTTCTATACGACGTTTTAATTGAAAATCGGAGCACGCCCACGTGTATACAAATACGCACACGCACACACACACACACACACACAAACGTTGATTTGAGGGTCGTCTTTGTCGGCTGAATTACTCGGACACCGCACTTTTGATTGCTATCGTTCTGCATAGATAAGTTAAACGAGTTTTGTACGCGAGATATTTATGTACTCAAACGCATTGTGTATTCATCACACCGTGGATAGATCACAGCGAGTGCTCGTTTCACATGGCGAAAAATTACCAACGAAGAATTATTTTGAAATCCGCAAAACAAAAACCAGATGAGTCATACTGAAATCGTTTACAATCGTTTTTGTCGAAAAAAATGGAACACGCTAAGTTGTATAGTTCGAGTTGAATAGTTGCGATAAGAAGTAGCAAAGTCGTGGATCGGATCGATGACGTACAAATAGATCATCAAGGCCTTAACGGTAATTTTGTAATGTCGTGTCACTAAAACCTGGCGGAAAAGGGGGACGCCCATCATACCATATTATTCCGGCGGTGTATTTATAATGCGAGTGAAATTCTTACCTTGGACGGAAGTGTCGGCGGTGGCGGCGGCGGCCGCGGTCGCGGAGTCCTGTTCGACGCGCACGATGAGCGACGGCCGATTGAGCGAGCCGGGTGGCGGCGGCTGGAGCGGGAACAGCCTGTGGTGGTCGGCCGCGTGCGGCCACGGCGGGAACGGGACTAGATAGTGGGGCGTGGGCTCGACGAGAACCTCGTGCACGTTGGGCACGTACTGTTCGCCGGGCCAGTCGAACGTGAACGTGGACGGCTGATGATGATGGTGGTGATGGTGGTGGTGCTGGTGCACGAGGTCCACGGTGGGCACTTCGTCACCGCTGCCACCGGCCGAGTGGTGGTGCTGGTGCGCCGTCACTCCCGAGGACGGATGGTACGAGCCGCCGCTGCCTGGCGTCGGCGGCGTCGGCTGTCCGCAGTAGCCACCCGCTCCGCCGCCGCCGCCGCTGCCGCCGCCGCCACCGATCAGGTCCACGTCGGGCACCTTCTGTAGGGCGCCGGAGCCGCCGGAACAGCAGTCGGACCACGGCGGGCTGGGGTTCCACGTCTCCATCATCAGGTCACCCGGGTCCATGGCTGCCTTGACCAGGGCCCGGGAGCGGCCGAGCGACGTGGCCGACGGCAGCGACGTCGACAGCGTGGCCGTGGCGGCCGCGGTGCACCCGCCGCCCGAGTCGCCGCCCATCGGCGGAGAGGGCGGTGAGTCGGCGGCCATCGAGTGGCCGTTGCGCCCGCCGCCGCCGCCGCCGTCCTCTATTTTGAGCGGCGGCGTCTGCTCGGGCGAGTGGATGGAATAGTCGACGGGTCCCGGCCCGAGCCGGCGCCGCTTCGTCGAGCCGACCGCCGTCGCCGTGACCGCGGGCACGGTCACGGTGGACGGCGCTGTGGTCGCCGGTCCCGAAGCGGCCGCATACCGAAAGTACCCGTCGGGCAGCTGACCGAAGTGCACCGGCTGCTGCTGTTGGTGTTGTTGTTGGTGGTGCTGCTGCTGTTGGTGTTGTTGTTGGTGGTGCTGCTGCTGGTGGTGATGGTGCTCGGCCGTCGGTGGGTACGCCGAGTCTTGCCGGTGACCGGCCGCGCCGCCGTGCGGTGACTGCTGGTGGTGATACGCGTACACCGGCACTGCGGGCGGCGGCGGCGGCGGCGGCAACGTCTGCACCACCGGTCCCGCGGACGGCACTCGCGGCGACGTCTGCGCCTCGAACTGCATGCCGTACTGCAGTTTGCTCTGCACCATGTAATAGTGGTACAGCCAACTGTTGGCCCGCATCACGGCCGCCTCTTGGTCCCTGCGCGAGAAAAATTCGATTATCACGTGGCCGTCGTCGTCGTTTTTGTGAGGTCGCGTTGTACGGAATCGAATCCGTAGACGTGTTTGTCGTTACTATACGTACGTAAAACGCATGCGAATACGACGGACCGTAAACACGGCCGCGCGTAAAGACTGCGAGATACAGCGGTAGTTAACCAATCGACATCGGGTAAATCCTTTAGATTCTCTCAATGACACGAGTCGTAAGTGCACGCGAAGACTTTGAGTCGAATCAGGGGCGTATTTAGACATTTTATTTTGGGGGGGGGAGAGGGCTGTGATATTTTCTCCAGCTGAATTCTCCAATTCAGCCTATTAAACCGAACTCAAAGGTATAATCGTTATACGATCAACACCGTCAGATACATTACATGTTCGTTATAACTTGTTCGTTGTTATTAATAGTTCTTTATAAAATTATATTGAACTTTTACGATTTACATCTGATAAGAAATGATAAGCAGACTTCACAAACAATTCCTGGATTTCGTGAGGGGGGGGGACTGAAACCCCCTCAGGCCCCCATTGATACGCTCCTGCGTCGAATAAACGAATCGCATATAAAAACGCGAGTCGACTAGATTAATAGAAAAATCGATACATTAATTTGTTGGCGGAGAAAACCTGTGGTGATTGCAGCCAACGACTGTAACCTTTTTCGTAAATTCCGTACAAATCGGATTTTACTTAATACCGACCCACGATCGTTTCGATTGCGTGGAAGAGAAGTGAGTTCACAATATTGCTCAAAAATAATAGACGCCGAGCGAGAAAAAAAAAAATTCACGTCTTCTGAACAACTATGAAGTAAATTCCTAGTCCACGTCATTATCGAACCGGGTCGGCACGATCGGGGGCACGTACCAGGCTGAAATGTATATACGTCGTATATACGTAAGAATGTGTGTTCCATTGTAATAACATAATATGTATGTGTCGTATATCAAGGTAAAAAAATACCGGGGTTATCTGGAAAATATTAGCAAAGAGTCGAACGATTCGCCGTAAAAATTTCAGTCGGCCAACACGCGGTAAATTGATTCGAAAAGTATTTCAACTCCGTGGGTGGGGTCTACCGTCGCGTATTCGCAATATAAACGTCGCGATAAAGGTGGTTTTTATAAAATCCGAGAAGGACGCGGCGTCGGACGGGATTCACGGACTGCGGACACCACCGCAATATAGCGGTCAGCGATAAATTTGCATTATAGGTTTTTACACACACTTTGTCCGTGTGTGTGTGTGTGTGTGTGTGCGTGTCGTATAATGTGTGTACATTTATATTATATGATAATAAAATGCGGCGCGGGGAAAAAAAAACGCGCATCTTTATAATAAAGTCTACGGGCGGCAAGCCGAGGCGAACGTTGTGCTGATTTTTTCTTGGCCCGCAGACAACCCGAGCGAATTAACATAATTAAATGCTCATTGAATCGTAATATTAATCTCCGCGGCCGAGTAATTAAGCCCAACGTTTTCCGGTTGAGTTAGGTCGGGTAATTGGCCGCGATGAATCATTCGGCTTATCTCTCGCGCGTTTTATATTATACGTATATATTATAATACCGCGTATACGTACGTCATATATATATATATATATATATATATATATATATATATATATATATATATATATATATATTTATATATTTAATGTTGCGGTAATACTATACAACAATGTTATTATATTAATGTGTATACGATTTAGGTTGAGCCGGTCGAGCACATTGCGGCGATATGTCCCCCAGAGGTGTTCGACGACGTCTTCGTCGGGTCCTTCTCGCCGCACCGACATTGACAGTTTTACCGAAAAAAAATCTCCGACGGGGCCGTCACAATTCGAAGTGAAATCTATTCCTGACTTACATAGTCGCGTACGTATATAATTAAACGCGCACGCGTATACACACACACACACACACACACACACACACACACACACACACACACACGTATATACTTCATGTACTATGTGTACGTATGCTACCCGCGAGGCGTGTGGTGTTACGAACGTAGAAATTTGATATTTGTTTCGTAGGATCTAACGCTGTGTATACAGTGTGCACGTAATATACCTATACGTATATTTACGTTTCGGACGTCATAATTCCAAGGCAGACCGTCACCGTCATATATGTATGCGGGTACCACCCACACGCACACATGAAAACGCACGGAGCAGAGGGGTTCGGCCATGTAATAAGTAATAACATCAGAGTGACGCGGGGTGACCGGTGACCGATACGTTTATAGTGGTATATGTTACACACACACACACACACACACACATACACACACACCAAATATACACCTATAGGCAAAGGTCATCGCGGAGTCTGTGGAGGAGCGGGAAGATCGCTATTCTTCGCCGTCGACGGCGGTGGTATAATAACGATATTATATTTTTTCCACATTTTTCCCCGGAATGATCGACCGTCACGACCGTGAACGATTTCAGGAGTCTCGTTAATTGCACGTTTCGCCGTTTTTTTTTTTTACCTTTCTAGTATAATATTACACCGCTTTCGTGGTGTTTCGTGAGATCTATTGCACAGGACCGTATATTTATGAGAACGAAATGATAATAACGGAGACGACAATAACAACAACAACAATAATAACAATAATGATAATAATAATATGATATCGTACATAATGACGGGAGTTTCAAAAAAACAAAAATGCGATCCAAGTGTTACGATGTCACTGATGGCACGCGTTGTGAAGAAAAATATTGCAAGAAAATGTTATGCGCACGCGTGATCAAAATAAACCCGTATCGTATGAGGTCGATTTGGCGTGACGGCTGACCTACTAGTATTTCGACTGTCATCAGCGGTTAAAATTCAAAGACGATGGGTGTCTGAAAATGTTCATACATACTGGCGAAAATCCACAAAAATTCAAGGAGGTATGATTTCCATTTGAAATCAGCAGACGATTATTCCAACCCAAAAAAGTTATCATTCGAAAAAACAAAATTCTAATCTATAACTTCCATTTTTTACCTAACTGTCCCAACTGTTAAATTTTTTTTTATGATGTAATGTGATTTGTTAAATATTGTATAACTGTGTGATTAAGATCTAAAAATCTAGATTTCAGATATTTTTCGTAAGGGTTGAAAATAGAAACGGAAGTTCAACAAACTTTACGATTCATTTAAGGATGAACTATTGACGGAAAAATGCAGTGATTTCCGTCGATTACAAAGGTTGAAAGGTCGATGTTTATTAGTGTGATATCGAAAGCCAAACGTCCTATAGGCAATGGCGTTAAACTGTTTCAAAAATCTCATACTGTAACTATTCAACAAATAAAAAGACGTTAAGTCACGTAATATGCGTTTATTATAATGTTCTGTGGGAAAAAATTACAGTCAATTTAAAAAAAAAAAAAAACCGACGGGCAATCCTCTCCAATATTTAAATCGCATAGTTTGTAAAAATTTAGCACGTGCACACGGTCATGTACAAATATATATAAATCGTTTTATGGGATAACTTCCCATTATGGGATCGTTCCGATCTATGGCGATAGGACTCGGCGGCGAGTTATTACACCACCGACGCGCGCGTTTGCGTACACACACACACACACACACACACACACACATGCAGCACATAATATACAGTGTGCGCGGAGAAACGGATAATTACAAAGTTTGCGTTGTGTCGAGGCGCGAACGCGTTGCGAATAACGGGCGTCGGTGACGGACCGGAGGGGAGCGGATCGACGGCGGGGCGGTGCTCGTCGGGTAGTTTATAGATCGGAATCGATTGTTTTCCAATATAAATTATATTGCTTTCCCCTCGCTATGCCCACCGCCGCCGCCGCCGCCGCCGCAGAACCCATCTGACCTCTGGCTCGACGAAGACGACGCCCTCTTCGCGTTCGCCGAGTGTTAAAACATTACACGCATGGTACGCACACACACACACACACACACATAATATCGGCGTATAATACGTGGGATAACCGTGCGCACGCGTGCGTTCATCATCACCAATAATAATAATAACAACAACAACAACAACAGCAACATCTACAACGACGACGACGACGACGACGTCAATAATTATAATAATAAAACTAATACGTGAGATGTTTCGACCGGTGTGCGATCCGTCGGAGGGGAGAGGAGACGATCGCGAAAATAATATTTTTCTAACCTCTCGGCCGGAGAGGTCGCCGGCAATTATAACGCACGCGTGCACCGCGGGGAAAACTCCTCCTAATATTGTCGCGCAATTAACCGCGCGCGCGCTCGCGTGTGAGACAAGAGGAGGGCGGACGGAACGATTTGTGCGTGTGTGTGGGAACCCACGGGTCGGGGCACGCGCGTTTTTTCACACAGAGCCGTGTGTTGCGGTCGTAATAATATCATATTATACACGTCGTCGCCGCCGCCGCAGCCATCGCACACCAAAACGACCACGACCACGACGACGTTCTTATCGGATTCGCATCGGCACCCGGCTGGGCCCGCCGAGTGAATTATGGCCGCGGCCCACCGCCGGGGTGTTAAGTCCCGAAGTGCGCGCGTTTCTCGTCACCGTCGGCCGGCTGACGACGAAAGGGCGCGCCGATCCGGCGAATCGTTCCGTTTCGAAAAACGCGCGATTGCCCGGCATCGTCGGTCGACAAGGTTATTTGATTTTGTTGTGTCTTTTGACCGAGACTTTGACGACGCGGACGTCAAGTGTTCAACGCGAGGCGGTGACGTGTGGGCACCTGCACCCGTTCAAAACCTTGTCGGTGAAGTCACTTCGCCATCGACAGTTAGGGACGCCGACAATAAGTTAGCTTATATTATAGCGTTGTTGAAAGAAGTAAATCGTTGTACTGCACTTCACACGTGCGCGTAAAATAATCAGTATAAAAGCTTCGGGTTTCCAGGTCGATAATAGAGTTGGTCATAGATGTGTTGATCACAGTTTGAGAAGTGTTGACGACGTGTAAATGTTTATAAGCAAGTAAACATTTACACTTTATAATACGTGAAATTAGTTTCGACGTCGAGTTCCTTAAATTTTAAGTGTTGTCTCTAAACTATATGAACAGTTCATTATTTATAGTAAGTTAGACACAGAGACTAGACAGAAATGACAAATTGATAAGTCAGTGTATGTGTACTGCGTTATTTTCGAGCCGTTAAAAATTCATTTAGGGTTAGAGTACCATAGTGAAATAGGACGAATTTTCAGCTGGAAAACGGACGTGGTTTAATTGGACCTTAATAACCGTCGGAGAAAACGGAATTTGTTTATTTTTTTTTTCGTATGGCAACATATTATATTATACAGACGTGAACGTGTAATGTATATAATATCCTACGGCGGCAGCGTTGGGGTAAAAAAAATATTGTTTTTTTTTTTTTTTTTAGCAACGCTCGAGAATTTCGTTCTCTCTATATAGGTACGTATAAAACACGTCATCTACGCGAAACCGGGGCTTTTCTCGACCGGCCGGTCCGCAGGACCGTCGTAAAACGTGCGGCGTTTTCGTGTGTATATCTAGAGGGTTCCATCGCGCGAAACGTCCGCCCAGACAGTGCCCCGGCCGTATAACGTCGCCGATAGACTATTTACGTGTAATGATAATAATAGTAATAATAATATTACGACGCGTCCATCTCGGCGCGTACCTACTCTGGAATTTCGTTGTAAAACCATAACACGTTTTCCGGCGTGCACACACACACACACACACACACACACACAAACACACTCACAATCTGAGCGTCACGGCCGTATAATGTACGCACGTTTACGACCCGAATATCGTACGGCACAAAGTCGGATATACCCGTAGACAATAATATTATTATTATTATTATTATAACGTTATGTTTTATACATTCCGCGCGCGGTTCTGTCGGAGATTTTTCACCGCTCGTTCTCACGATCGTGCCCACTATACACAACTGCTGTGGCTGGCAGACGCGCGCGCGCGTTTTTCACCGTCCCGACAACAAAACGTCATTATAATATTATGTCTTGGCGGCGTGCACGCGCGTCCGTTTTCCCGACTTGTGACTTACGCGCGCGACAATGACACCGGATGGCGCCACGTCGGCTCGTGGCGGTCGCCGGTGAAAGTTTTCGCACAGGTCTCTTTCTCACGAACGGGTACGACGCTTTTCGCGTAGTCACGTGAAATATGTGAATAAATGAACATGATAATAATATTTCCGTATCATCGTGTCATGTGCACGCGAATATCGGCGGAATAGGTAAATGAAAAGTACCTACGCGGGCCCCGCGTGCGTTTCAAATTTCAATACATCGACGTTTGCGTTGTGTACGCGTCGCACGTAGCCAATGCGTAAATTTATTACGTATAGTTCCTTTTACAACGCAATTTGGATCAACTAGATCAGGGGTCTCCGATCCTTTTTTTATGGTTGGCCGAATTCCGAATCTGAGACACGCTTTGACGTCGTGAGTCGACATTTTTCGGGGAAACTGGACGGATAAAAAAGAAATGAGATTGAAGAGAAAAATGAATCCAAGAAAATAGTGCCAAAAATCCGAACGAACAGGCTAAGCTATTCAAACAAGGTAATATTTACATACGATTTGAAGAATTTTGAACTACATTTTAAGAACTTTAAAAATATCGGAAATATTTCATTTCTGAAAGTTGTTATCAAAAATTATTCAGAGTTTTAAATCCGGTAAAAACTATGAAAAATGACAACTTTGTCGGTATCTCTTCATAAAATTAGGAACATATAGTTTTAAAAATTGGAAATTTCAAACAGATATACTCATTCATACTAGGTATACTTGTATTACATAGGAAATTCATAAGGTCGACCATGATACTACCAAATAGATTACTTCCAAGAATAATTTAATCAATAACGTACCTACAACTTTATTTTAATTTTAAAACTCATATAAATCTGATTTCCGAACTCAAATTATTAAATTTAAATTATTATCATTTTTTCATAATAACTCGTCATTGCCGTCACTGAGCCGACTATCGAATATACTGTCCTTTGTGTAGGCAGTGGCGGAGGTATAACAATTCCTAAATTCCTTTTCCTTTCGCCCCAGACGGCTACGCTTGTTCATCGCAAGTGACCCCGTAAGACTGCACGTTTCCTATTATGACTGCGTTATTTATGAACCATTAAATACACACGATGTAATTCGTGCTCTATGGTTTTTCGCTCCGACAGGAGGGAGGATAGTTGATGAACTATTTGGATAATATCGGTTAAACTTTGAAACGTGTCGTATCTTACGTGAACGTGACGATACGTGTACATACAGTGTGTTCTAGATCATTAAATTTCACGTATCATTATGGAATGAATTTCTGCACAAAACATTATTATCTACATGTCATATCAGCGGTGTATTCGTTTATGCGCGAATTGTAATGGACGGATATGATTATCAGTTATTGTTTGCATTAGTTTACTTGATGCAAATTTTTTTCGAGCACACGGTAAAAGTCAACATGTTTTTATTTAAAAGTAAGTATTACGGTTTTATTAATTTGTTTTTTTTTTTTTTTATGAATTGCCGTGATCTTTTTTTTCATTTTTATCAGAAGAGATTTAATTTAGTACGCATACCTAGTATCAAATAACAACACGATATACTATTTAATTTTCGTCATAAAAAAGTATTCGTAATAAATTTTACTTTCTATTTTCTAAACATTGCATTAAAATCCGCACCAAGACGTAGATAGCCGATTTAATTTAAACCGAAGAGTAATAAATGCACTATACTTTAATTATGTTATTGAAAATTCTTAATGGGTGTACCTACTACTAATTGAAAATTGCTGTTTTTATTTTCAAGAAATTCTAAGTGCCAAAACGTGTTTGAAAAACGTTATAATTTTTTTCAATTTTACCCAAGTTCCCGAGCCATTAACATATTTTCACTCGGACATTTGTTATTATTGCCGTGCGGTTTATACACTTATAACAGCTTATTTAATTTAATACACATTTATATTGTACCTAACATTGATATTCGATTTGTTATACTGTCACTTAAAGGATCGATGATAACGTAATAATCAAGCAACACATTACTTATTAGCCCATGCATAATTATAATTTATCATAAATGTACATCTATGTTTAAATTTATGTGAATATTTTATTTTGATTGATTAGTTCAGGTTAAACGAATCGGGCAAATGATATTTTAGTAAACGACAAGCGCAATACTATGTGAATTTGAAAATACTCGTTCGAATAAATACTATTCCGTGGTGACTTTATTGACAAAATTATTTTCCGAATATATTTACGTTACATGATATTTGTTCGGGATTTCTTGAATCTAAACGGCCTAAACGTTGCTGTGTGAAAACACGATCAGATGTTTTCTGAATTAACCCGACATGGGATTTTAATGTTTGTGTTTTTTTCAGTTTATCGGTTGATTAAATAATTTAATACGTTTATCGTGGCAAAAATTGAAAACAATCAATAAACGTCCACACGAACTGTTGAATCGATTTGTATACAAGAGCATCGGCGGCTAGCGGGTCGTAAAAGATAAATGATGTTAACAATTCAGTAACACACATCGCGGCTCGCAATGGTTTCGCGTGGGTTTTTGTTTGTCGTTTCGGAAATGACAATACATTTTTCATTGTATACGTACGGACAAAAATGTCTTTCTCTATCTCTCTCTCTCTCCCTCGTCGAGATTGGGATTTGAACCAGGCAACGACTACGGCGTATAAATATATATACCTATAATATGTGTTTATGTGTATACGTATTTAGTAGTGAGTACGACCAACCGACAACGGTAATTTCGACTCGCTTCCGTAGTGTCGTGTCGTTATTAGTGCCGGTAATTTGTCACCAGTATGCCGCCGACAACCGCTCCTTTAGCCGCGCGCGCGCGTCCGGGTGACTCGTTAACTTTATTATCGACCATTAACGTCTACAGGTTTTTTGTTTTTTTTTTTTTGTTTCCTCGTCCCCAGCCGTTTTATCGTATAATCATTATTATTATTATTATTATTATTATTATAAAATTATTGTTATTTCCATTTTACGCGTTAAAATTATTCAATTTTTTTTTTTTTTAATTTTATTATTACGTCATATGAAACACGCGGAGCGGAGGCTGCTAATCGATACCGATAAACTCATATTATCACGTGCGAGTGTCCGCGGCGACGTCTTGACACGTGTTTAAATGCCATTCGCGCTCGCGGACACGTTTTTAAAAGTATTTACATGTTTCAATAAATTCCCCGGAATCGTTTGTGCTCTGTCAAACGGCCCGGATACTCGTTATAACGTTGTCATTTATTTTATAAACGGCACGTTGCACGTGCACGCGTATAATAATAAAGTCGAGTGTGAAGAACAAAAAAAAAAAAAAGAAAAGAAAAGAAATGAAAAACAAAATGGTTCAGCGTCTTCGCCGCGGTCGCGCCTAATGGCCTGACGGCTTTGACTGTCACATCCGTACCGCGGCCGTAACGGCTTCCAAGCGACATACGCGTGTAATACGCCTATACGTACCTATGTAGACTATATTATACGGACACGAGCGTGGAAAATTGCATTTCTGTTTGTACGACAAAAACGTGTTTGTATTATGTGTATGTTGTGTCCCGCAAATAAATGTACCGGTATAAATGTAAACTATCCTGTGTTCGTTTACATGGCGACGACGACGTCGACGGCGGAGTGTAGAAATCGTTATTATAATATATAAACGCGATCACACGAAATATCGAAATTAAATAGCAACTTCCCGTTATAAATATAGTATTGAACGTGTTCTCGTTGACTTGAGGTATTTAAGACGATTTGTGATAATTTAAAACCTACATTACATCGTGATCGACGCCTATAAAACATATAGATCGGTACTTTACTCGTTGAACGTTAGTACGGGCGAAATTGTTCGTCATATATCGTTACAACATAAAAAAAAACTTATTTCAATTAGTTATAACCGGTATTTTTTATTTTTTATCATTATTATTTTTTTAATACAACTTTATGTGTTTTAATGATAGGTACTGCTGGACTGTTATTATCATTTTTATTCGGTAATATATATGTTCGTTATCGGTCTGGTTAAATTTGTAACGTTGTATTATATTTTTCACAAAAATAAATTTTTAAGATCAATTTTTTAAGTTAAATTCTAAAACGTTTAATAATTCAAGATAAATCGCCCAAACTGATAGATAGCTAAAATGTTTTATTATGACATTTAAATTTTTTAAATGATATTCGCAAATCGAGTTTTGACGTGCTAGACATATTAGTAGGAGGGTTTTTGACGTCTCATCGTAGGATTACAATAAAATAATAAAATACCTGTATAGTTTGTATTCCGTTTTAAACAAAATGAGAATCCGAAACAGTTTATTCGAATTTGATGAAATGTCTTATGGTTACAGGTTGGGCGTTTATTCACTTAATGAAGTTATTTTTACATAATAATATGTGCGTGTGTGAAATATTTAAATAAAAACAAATTATAGCTATTATACTCAATATATTATTGTACCTTATTGTTGATACTATTTTCCATATTACCATTTATATTCAAAGAGTTGTCTCGGACAGATGATTTAATAGAGTCTAGAAAATGTTTTTGCGCCGGACTTAATATACATACATCGCATTAAGGCGTTAAGATGATAACACGTTTAATAGTGTATAATCAATTTACCACGTTTAAATTTTGTCAGCGGAGAGCTTACACACGGCAAACGTCGTCGCCGTGCCAACAAGATGTAGGCACGAAGAAATAGGAAGAAATAAAAGCAATAACGTTAAAAGAGAAAAAGAAACGTAGAAATAATGGCAGAACAATAATAATAATAACAGCAACAACCGCAACGAATAAATAACGTCGACATCTACTTACGTAAGTACTTGATTTGTGCTGACGATGACTGGCTGTTGGCTATTTTCCATGTTGTCTTTGACCTGTAACACGCAGTGTATCCAAAGCCAGTCCCCTGTGGCCCTCTTTTGTACCCTGGCCAACAGTATGCAAGAACGATCCTGTTCTGATTGTGTAACTACAACCGATAATAATAATTGTTATTATGCGTACTTCAAATTATACACACATATGCACACGCTAACACAAACAGATACACAGACACACACACACACACACACACACACACACACACACACAAACACATATTCCAAGCGTATAATATTTTTTCTGACGACTAACGCGTCGTATATCATGGGTGGGCCAAGTTTTTTCTAACGTTTTTATTATTTTTTTTTTCATGTCACTTTTAATTTTGGGACTAACGCCTCCGGCCCGGTGTAATACCGATACGTGTAATACTTACTAAGCCTGTGTTTGCTTTGGGCTTCACGCATGCACTCCCAATGTAACAGTTGATACCACGATACGCCTTGAAGTTCCGATCGGGAAAACCCCAAATGAAATTCACCTCTGTAAAAGAACAAAAATGCATACGCATGAAACAACGACGCAAGAATATAAAGAAACAATAAAAAAAAAAAAAAAACATATCAAAACATTCAAATTACATATTAAATGTGATTTTCTGTTGTTCGAAAACAACTTTCAATAGGAACATAATGACGTAGTGCGTTTGTGATTTTATTCGGTGTTTTCCGAGGATTATAACGCGTACTCGATACGACGACGCGTCGGATGATTACGCGGGGAATGATTGCGAGCATATTGTAAAAATGTACATGATAACATTATACCGCATAATGTTTTAATGGAGTTCCGTCATGCTGTTGTATACAATGTATACAAATATATATTATGTATAATATGCGCGCATAGTTGAGGATATGGTTTTCGATTACGATTTCGATTGAATTCCGAAGACGACGCGTCCTTCTTCCTCCTCCACGCACGGGTCGTATATATAAGTACATTCTGCAGCGTGTAATGGCTGTATCGTCGGAGAACAAGAATTTGTAGGCGTTGCGGGCGCGCGCGTTTGTGATCGATAGCGAGATTTGTTTTTAGATCATATTCTCACCGTTACAAATCATAACCCGATCCGCCGAGAAAGTCGTGTATCCGATTCTGGTATAATTTCTTTTCAACGGCGTGGGCGGAGGGGGTGCTCGGCCCGCCGCGAACGTTTCGCAACAATCGAATCACCGTCCGGTAATATCCGTGGCCAGAAAATAACATAGCCCGCAGTGAGTAACATAACCCTATCATGTCCTCTGCTCCTGCTGCACATCCACATAACGCGGAGCGTGTTGGCCGCGACAGGCCAGCACACCACTGCGCGTATACGTACAACACTCGCACGTGCACGAGATCTCGTTCTGGTATAGTGATTCATTCATTATTCGTGGCCTTGATCCGATGATTAATTCAAATGCGCGTATAGTAATAATAATAATAATAATAATAATAATAATATTATTATTATTATTATAACTAGCAGCGACCGCCGCGCCGTGCAACACCCTAACTAATTGGTGATATGTGAGCTGGCGACCGGTGCCAGTCGCCTGACCGATTCACGGCAGTACTACAGTGTTACATAATGACGTGTATAATATAAAATAATTTACACGCGCGCACGTGCCCGATAGGCAGCCAAACGAGATTCGTTTCCTTTTCCGTCTTAAACTCTTCTGCGCATATTGATTGTGACACGTACGGATGACAGTGTACAGTCTTAGGGTTTCAGGATTCTGTATTGCAGCTCTGAGAATTCATAGACCGACCGTGTAAACACACACACACACATCAATTCGGCGTTTCGTCTGCTGTACAAATGTTCGTCTCGTATTTTGATATTAAAATCACCTCTTTTTTTCGATAATGCGCCCAAAAATATGATGAATTGTTAAATAGTGATTCGTAAATAATTTATCCGAAAAAAATTAACAAATGGAGATGACGTGTTAGGTCTGACTGCTTTTAAATCGACCAAGTCTTTCCGATGACACGAAAAAATAATACTCTCGTGCATATACTCGGTATGGGTTTACTACGAGCATTAAAGCGCCAGCGAGATTTATTATCGGACATAAATTATTGTTTAACCTTTTCAAATAGTTTGCATTCTCAGATGTTTAAGATTCTATTTATTGTTGTAAGAAGTGTGTCCAGATGTATGTCAGCGCGTGAGTACACATTATACGTTGCACATGTTAAAAAAACCATTCAGTAATTTAGTATGTTGTAATTATTTTAAACGTATCAATATTATTTACGTTGGAAAATTCTAAACACGAGCGCTTTTTTTCAATGAAAATCGTTTTCGGAATCGCGTGAAAACTTTAAAACTCGTCAGTTTCACACTATTGGACAGCTAATATTGGTAAATTTTGAAAATAATCGTGGGCCGATGCTATGCGGTTCGGAAAGCAATAAATCCGTTCAAGAACTGCACTTTGGAAGACAGCTACGTCCTTTACACAACTGACATGGCGACAAACCCATATGTTCTCGACGCCGCTCCGGAACCGATACGAATTTCGTTTGACTTGCTGTCGCCGACTACACGTTTGTACGCCGTGTACCCATATTATGTACACGCGTTCGGCGACAATAAACGACCCGACGCCGCACGTGTGTTATACGCGTACAAACGACAATACAAGAGTACACTATTATTTCCAAAAGGACGCGTGTATTCCGGTGTTGAGTTTGTGGCGCGTGATTAATGGCAAGCACGGGCAGTATGTGTACGCGACGAAAGCTTGTTGCCGACCGAACTACTTTTGTATTCATCGGGCGACCTCGCCCACGCGACGGGGACACCCGACAAATCGTTCGTTCGCCCGCACCAATTGCACTCACACACACACACACACACATACATATTATACACACTCGTACGCAACGCAACAAGTACAAAACTGTTATTAATCACCCGTTTCACCGTTCCCAGTTTAATATGACATACCCGATGCGGAGGCAATAAATACGTACGTGTTTCTTTATTATTATTATTATTTTATTTTTTTTCCTACTTCTACCCGACAACCGGTCCTGCAGCCGCGGCCACCGCCGCCGTTCAATGATATATTTTGGTACTTAATTTGTTCCTGTACCAATACATATATATATATATTATATATTATTCATACATAGGTATAATGTGCGGTTTGTGTTGTATCCGGAGTATTTTCAATAATTGTTTTTTAACGAGATAATTGGCGAAATGTGCGCTTGCGCGCGTACCAATATAGGTGAGCTCCGATGATGATTTGTTGCTCGGTCCGTGCGCGTTTTAATTGGCGCCTCCGAAACCGGAGCTATACACTACGGATTTCAAAAATATTTTGTCCGAGAGGAAACGTAATTTTCGTATATTATTATTATTATTATTATTAAGCGCATGAATAATTCAAAACGCGTTACCCACTACCACCGCGATCGCTGTCGGTAAACAATAATATATTGTATGCATAATACAATATAAACGCCAACAATGACGCTGTTTAAAGTAAATCGATTAAAAACGAAAATCGCGTCCATCTCGTTTGCAATGCATTATGTACGTTGGTCATCGTTGATCACGTGCCGGCGAGCAAGGAGTGAAGTAGCGAATAAAAAAAAAAAAAATAAAATGATAATAATAATAATGAAACAATACCCCTTAATGGTGTTTAAGTGTTAACATACATTTTATCTACGTGTATGAACTTCATGTCCATCGAATGGATGGCTGTGAACACTGTGGTGGACCCCTGGACCACGGCCTCTCTGGTCTCGGGCATCGCCACTGGACTGCAAGTGGCTAGGAAAACTGGTTCATTTCTGCTACACAGTGGCAGATAGGAGAGGTAGTGGCCTTGCACTAAAACCACCTATAATGGACGATAAACAATAGTAATTAATTTGTAAATATCGTGTGAGCGGGTAATGGGTGAGAATATCAAAAATTAAGTTTCTATGTGGCCGTTGAAAGTTGAAACTGCAAGAACATTTTTTTTTTTTTGCATACTGTGTTTAAACCAGTTTTAAACGATTTCAAACCCGATAAACCCGGTTTTTGTTCTCATTTTAATTATGAACAACTACAATTAACCCTTAAAATTCAAATAAAATGTATTAAACGATTGTCACGGTACCATAAACTAACGGTGTACGTATTAAAGCAAATCGAACACACTAATGTTTAACGGTTAATAATCATAGACATTTAAAAGTTTCTACGTCTTGGTTTGGGAAAAAATAAAACGTAAATCAACGGCCGGAAAAATAAACACGTGGCAACGATAGTAAAATAGCGGTATGGTGATTTGGTTACTTTTTGGTCGCCGAATCGCATTTGCCTTCGGGCGTTTCTGGAAACGTTCATGCGGCACAAAAACATGCGCTTGCACCCTTGGTCCTCGGCGGACGTTTGACTCCTGGACAGTTCGGTCTGTACGGCCTGGTGATCTTGTTTGTCGATCATGTCGTAAACGCTGTCGCCGTGTATGAGAAGATCCTCCTGCGCGGACAGATAAAAAATAAACAAACAATGAATAACCAAACACTGGGCGCAACAAAAAAAAATAATAATAATAATAATAAATAAAAAAATTAAAAACAAAATAAAATAACGTTCACGTCCTACGAAAAGGACAGCGAGCAGGTGGAATCGAATGCCTATGAGCGACGGAGGCATACGGGCGCGGAGAGAATTTTTTTTCTCCTCGTCCTACGTGCCGTATGAAATCAACGCCCATATTATAACGTTTTAATCGGCACACGGATCTTAATAGCCCGTCCGTTACCACCGGCCCGGGCCGCGGGACGAGGAAGGAAGAGGAGTCGGACGACGAGTATAAGGAGGAGTGAAACGTCCCCGCGGGGTCGTCGTCGATCGTCGCCATTGACCGAATCACACAGTACTGTCCGACGTGACTCGTACGCGGCGGGGCTATACGCACGTGCGTAGAAAAACGGTCGTCGGCGGGCAGTGCGCGCGTGCGAGATGAGCTCTGCGGCAAAGTCGGTTTTTGCCGTTTCGCGACGTTACGGGATTCGATGTGTACAGCGGCACAGCGGTCCGGCTTCGCTCGGGTCTCTCGCCGCCGCACCTACCGCGCGCCGTCCGCGACGTAATATTTCCCCGCGAACGACAATGATGCATTGCGAGGTGATAAATCAACGTGGCCCGTGACCACGACGATAGCGATCGAGCGGGCAGATAAGGGGATAAATACGATCGTACCGAATCCCCGGCAGATAAACCCGCGCGGGTACGCCGCCGTTTCCCGATCAATTGAAAACGTCGACCCGTATAATGCGTATTCAGCTATAACTGTACTGTACGGTAGGAGTGTAAAACCATTAATCGCGGTCGGTCCTTGTTCGCGTTCCAGTGGCTACCGATCGGCGGCGAGTCACACGGCTTACGTCGTATTCTAGTACGCGTACGAGTGCGTTGCGCACATGCACTCGTCGCGACTCCTGCAGCTGTATCGTGTAGGTACACACACCTCTGTATGCGTATAATAATACGTATGTAACTACTCGCCCAGACGGTCGCGCCGGTTGCATTTTTACGAGTTTTTATTTTTATTATTTTTTTATTTACTCGCACGAGTCTCTTCACATTCTACAATAAACCTGTATCGGAAATTCCGCGTGCGAACTTTTGTACCGCAGTGAAAGTCTACTCGCGACGGCGGCGCGAGTACGTAGGCACATGGTACAATAACACTGTGTATAATGACGTTCCGTACACTGTTACACTGCAGTGTTATATTATTGTAGAGTGTGATATTTAAATGTAAATGTTCGCGACGAGAATACGGCTTTACCGATATCACGGAATTTTCGCGTTGTCCCGAGCTCAGCGGGTGGCGATCCGGCCGTAATAAAAAAAATAAATAAATAAAACACTTATCGCTGTGATTCGAATGGAAAAAAAAAGTAGTAATAATAATAATAATAATAAAATTATGTGCGTATTATATGTTTTAAGCGCGTGTTGAGGAAATTACGATGTCATTGCAGCGAGAAGGAATGTTTTTTTTCCACATGAATATATTATTTGTGTCGATTAAAGTGCACGCGTAATCGAAGGGCACCGCGATATGTTTTGTGACGATCATTGTTTTGATTCGGTGTCAGCGTTATAAATCACAATCATAACTAATAATAATAATTTATGGCGAGAATCTCGCGTGTACAAGTAACGGCGGCGCGGTTAATGAGTTAGTGCGTTGCGTTTGAACGCACATTTATAATGTTATAAACCGAGGAAATCGTTTTTTTCTATGTTTTACACGTATATACACAATACATTTATACACACACTTACACATACGTATATGACGCACTGAAAGGACAATATTTATTAACACGATTTTTCGCACTATAAACATCATTAATTTCTATTGTTCGAACGATAAATAAAATAAATAACATCCGTCGACGGCGGCACAGTCGTCGTCTCCCTGCGGGTGCTCTTGTGCAACGTCGTATCGAATGTACACGCTGAACCATTATGCGGGTAATTTAAGTAGAGATTATATTATGTGTACCTGCGAACAAGTCTGAAAGAGGATCCGTCGAGCTTTTTTTCCAAACGATTTGATATCGGACGAAATATTATGGACACGCGTTTACACAATATACTGTATACGAGTACAAGGAGAAGTCTATAACTCCCCGCGGCAAGCGGTCGTGTTTGAGGCGACGGCCGGAGATGAGTAGACACGCGTGATATGATCGGTGGGGAAATTTTCCGCTCGCCGTTCGATTTTTCTGGACCGTAACCCGAGACCGAGACGTTTTCCCGTTCGGTCAGCAACAGCAGTAAAAAAAAAGTAAGAAATATACGCACCGACGTGATGTCACACGTGCGTTACTCGTGTTATTATTATTATTATACTCTTGCGCGTTTTTATTTTATACATAGTGATCGCAGCCTGCTGCCGCCAGTCATTTGAAATACGAAGCGCGACGCGTGGTGCTCTCGTGTCATTAGCAGTCCAACGGCTGGCTAATATTTTGAAGTTTATGTGCTAGTTTTCTGTTTGTACGGTACGTGTAACGAACCACCGTAATAAAACACGAGAGAGAAAGACGAATATAATATTATCATGTACATTATATGTATAAATATGCGATTTGCATGGAAATGCGCAATACCGAATAAGGACGAATGCGTTGCGTGGGTCGGCCACAAACGTTTTGTGTGACAATTTATAAGTACGAAAATCTGCGCTCGATGACGTTTCACACAACGGTAGATTTTTTTTATTGATAGACAATTTATCGCTAGGCAATCGAATTCAAATACGTGTATGAAAATATAAAACACGTATAATTGGACTTTGTGAGGACGTGAGGAGATAAACGATTGAGATAAAAAAAAAAAAACAAAGAAAAAATAGACTTTAATTTGTTATTTTACGGTGTGTGCGGATACGAGATTCTGGGAAAAAAGAAATAACATTGAACGTAATATTTCAACTGGACGTCAAGTTTGGTTAGCACGTCGTTGTCGAGTCATAGAAGTTACAAATATGTTCTGTAATATTTTTTTCGTACGAACATGATTATTTTTAGTGAAAAAATAAGTAAAATGCAGCCAAACGATGTAAATCTTTAGATCATTGATATAAATTGACTCCGAAGTAACTTAAAATCATTTCTGTAGAGGTTATAAATCATAAAAAATTAAAGGTTATGAAAAAGCACTCATAACATAATATATTACGTAGAATATATTTATAATATTTTCTTTTCACGCTAGAACGTCACAATGTTTAGTTAGCGACGTTATAAAATATCTAGATAATTGAATAAATAAGTATTAATTTAACGGTATTTAAAAGAAATCTAAAACTTTGCAATATTACATAATAACAATGAAACATTTTGATAATGGCATTGATGTCCTGTGATTTTAAATGCAGTGCTCGACGTTAACAAAATTCACTTTTTAATGGTATTTAATCATTTAGAATATTATCGTGTCATTCTTTTCACGTGTTTATAAACTAGTTTACCCGCCGTTCGGTAGGTACGTAATTTGTATATGAACCAGATCCAGAGGAGAGGTGTCTTCTTCACGGTTTTACGGTAAAGGTCATGTTATTTACGTGTTTTAATTTACGCACGCTTCTAAAAGCGCAGGTTCACGATGCCCTTAATACAAGACTTACACGTTAAATTGGCTCGGTAGTTTATAATAATATAAAAGGAGGGAGGGAGGGTAGTCTTCACGTAATCACGGCCAGAACGTGCCCGGTGCGACTGTTGGAAAAACGCGTTTATCTCGATGGGAAATCTCGAGTTTCTCATGATCTGGTTACTTTTTTTTTTATTCATTTTTTTTTTACCCATGTACATGCCTTTTTTTATTTTCGCGGCCAACTCGTATTTGTACCTTGTCGTCGTTGTCTCGTCGATCTCTATCTAAGAGGCCTTTTCGATTTTTTCCCCTACTCATCCGGAGGCTAGACGGCTTAATTAACCTCATTAGCGGATTTATATGAACAATATAGGGAAATGGCCGGAGAAGATCGGCCGAACAACGCTTTCTGATAAATTCTGACGTAAGAAAAAAATAAATAAATAAAGGAAAAAGAATAATAACAAGAAAAAAGAAACCAGTAGGAGGTGAACAATGCACTCGTATGGGTTCATTTGCCAAAGAAAACCACGGAGCGAATTCATCTTCGCATTAGTGATATATGCTGCACTGAATGCAGATTTTTTCATAAGAAAAAAATAAACTCGATTGTTTCCTATTGTTTATTGAAATTTATCAAAGTTTACTTGAACTCGCGGGTTACATACGTACATGCGTCTATAGTCTGTACAGTATTGTCTGCGCAGTGTTATTTAATACAAGCACGTTATCAGAACAAGTCAATGAAAAACAGTCTCGACGATATTCTTACCGAGTTAACAATGTAATAATAAATTTTATGAATATCTTTGAAATAAGAATTTTCGACATGCCACAATCCACGCATAAGTCATTCTTGCGGAATTGAAAAATTAGAATTTTCTAAAATCAATAACTCAATCACGACACCGGATGACGTGTTATATTGATGTTGTACGAGGACAGCTGCACGTATTGAATGTTGACGATAAAATATTATCGCTTTGATAATAACTACTATCAGGGTTATTTAAACTGTCGGAAGACATTAAAAATAGTTGTGAGCGTCTATTTTATACATGGTATAAACATTTTTTTTTTCATTTTATTGACTAGGATAATTTTTTAATAACTATGTTTACGTTCAAGTAAGCTTAATTCAAAGTTTTTATGAGGCTGGTTTTAACTATCCAACAGACACAAACTTAATAGCTAATTAGGGTTATTATGAACGTAAATCATTTATCATATGTTACCACGATCATTGTATTTATGTATTATATAATGTCATGTTTACGGACAGATACATCCGAATAAAACCGGACTTGATCGCAGACACTTCCTTTAGAAATACAGCACTCAACAAACTCCTCCTCCGCCATTTATAACGATCGTTCAAGTAATAACAATAATAATAATAATAGTAATAAAAAATAATATAAAAATAATAACAATTTGTAAACCAGTTTCGATAACGTTAATTTTTTACGATAAACGATCAATTAGACAAAAACGGGATGGATGAAAATCATTTTCGACGATTGAAAACACTCATATTATTATTATTATTTTATGTTTCGTATATGACGGCGAAATGGACACCGCGTCTGCAACTACGTACCCTGTGTTATACGACTGCGGGAATCCGTCTTGTTAGTCTTCGATCACGTACCTGCGCGGTACCGCATTTGTTTTTACACGTTATCGCACTCGGTATAATTCGTACCCAACTCCTTGGCGCGCCGCGCCGGTGCCGACAAAGAATATATATACACATACATAAGTACGCGTGCACTGTTTAAGGCCGCATTTTTTGTGACTCCGAACAACGCACGCGTAAAATCACCATTCATATTCTCATCGTAAACCGGTAGTTTATTCGGGTAATCGCCTACCGAAATTCGCAACGAAAAACAGTTGGGATTTCGCTGTTACTAGATACTTTCGCAACATACCCATAACCGTCGTGTTTTACATGATAATACACTGCGCAGATGGTTCAGAGAAAATGTTTGTCACTAGTGGGCAGAAAATAAGCGCGCGTGCACGTCATATAAATATGCCATACAAAAAAAAAAAAAAAAAAAAAATGGTAAATTATATCGCAAAAACGTTGTGTGTGTAAGTATTCTTAATTTTTGCGTGTGAAAAAATCAAGAGACTGTAGATTTCTGTCACCGAGTAAACTGCTATTTTTCAAAACAATATAATTTTAATTTTCACATAACTCTAGGAATTTAATTGTATTAATTTTCATGAGATACATCTCTTACGACTCTTAGGCGGAGAAATCTATCGCGAGTTGGTGCGCGAACGTTGGTAAAGTAAATTTATGGATTGCGCGCGCGGGATTCGATCTTATTATAAAGTATAATATAAAAATAGCGCGCGGAGAGGTGGCGGGAAAGTGAAAGGATTCTAAACCATAACGTTCGCAGGAAGGATAACATTTTTGTGCGCCATTGAGAACACGGTGACGGTCCTTGTAGGAGAAAAAATGCACATTAAAAAAAGAGATATATACGGTGATAAGGTGCAGACACACACACACACACACACACACACAAGTACTAACATATTGTCGAGAGACGATTTATGGGTAGGAAATCAATAAATGTCGTTAATCGACCGTTGCCAATGTTCGGTTTCAATAGACGTATAGGAAAACGTCGCGCCGGTCTAATGAACCTTATCAGATCGTCGCGCTCTTTTCCAACTGATGAAACTTTGACCGACTTCGGCTTTCGCTACGTCTCGTGGAAAACGTCATGTAACGCGAATCGTACAAAACCGAAGTTTTTTTACTTTCTAAGAGAAAAAAATAAAAATAAAATAAAATCATAAAACCAAACGGTTAGATTGAATATATTATGATATGTCAATAATCGTATATTTATACATACACACACACACACACACACACACACACACAACATACTCGGTGTAGTGCTACAGTGCACACGTGGAGATACAATGAGAACCCAAAAACGCAATCTAATCGATCAATCGGCAGTAGATATTTTAGTATAATGAGTGTTTACCGCTGACGAATTCGTACGTAAATTATCGCACGTCATTTGTATCTATATACATGTACATGATAGAAAATATTTAAATACTCCCCCGGTCGCTATTTAGATCCGACGGCCGCGCCGTCGGTAGTATCACTGCACTGTAAATAAACGTCACGCGTGACATTTCGTTGGGTGATTTGTTTTTTCTCTGTTATCCGTTTGAATTTATTATTATTATTATAATATATATAATATATATATATATATATTTTTTTTTTTGAATTCCACGCGTGTTTCAACGACGCACTCGTAATACGCCCGCTACACATTTTGTACCGTTAAATACCATAAGATAGGTGTCCAGCGCATAATCAATTACTCCGTCCGTACGCACACCACGCAGAAATGCGCGTGTTGGTATCCACAGTCAACACGTTTGCGTATTTAAGTATTCGCGAACCCAAGTATTTTTAAATGTAAAATAGAATGTGACTTTTAGCTGAATAACCGTACGCCCTTGGCGCATGTGATCTAAGAAAACACAGTGTACGCGTGTATTGTAATATACACGCCACATATAGTCACCGAAAATACGCGCAACGGCGTGACCCACAAAATATGCGACTTATTGGTCATTAAAACAATTATTTTTTACTGCGTTTTTAAAATGTAGATCGCGAGATAACGGATTTTAGTATCATTTAATAGTTGAAAATTACGTTATTTTTTTTTATGGCACGCGGAATGTTCGTAGCGCTAACTCGATTATAAGGTACACACTACTACGTTATTTTTTTCAGCAACCAAAACCTTTATTTCGTTACTTATCCGACGGGGTTTGGTCTATACGTTACGGGTTGCGAAATATTTTATATCTACAAAATAGACGGTATTGATCGTTTTTAACAAAACGCGCGATATACCGCTGCCGAGATGGAACCGGGTCACTAATATAATAACGCTATTTCGTGAATCACATTCCAATCGTGCGCGTTATGGTGGCCGACACAGACGTTGGAAAAAAAAAACACTTAATTTCCTAATGTATCTGGATAAAGAAATCTCGAAAAAGAAGAACTATGGTATTCCACGAAATACCGTAGGTATACATATCATGTTATATCGACGATGATCGCGGCGCTGCGATGTGTTACTATACGGTGCATTACTGGCATTTCTCGTTAAGTAGGTGTGTATGAGGTGCGATAACAAGAGGGCGTTAAGCCCCTCGGAAACGTTCGTATTAAACGATAAAATGCAGCGTCGTTGGTATGAGCGGTGCTATTAAAATGTTTTTAAATTTATTTTCGTAGTTCCCGCGCGTATATACACACGCACGTTTATATACACAATATATTTTGTTTGTCTACAAAACGCATGGGATTCTCGTATGAGTAAACTCATGTGTGCCACTTTGCTGTTTTATTACACACACACACACACACACACACACACACACTTTCGAAATTATAATAGACATATATACATATACGCGAATAAAGGCGTTTGGAAACGGACGGAAAAATAAAATGTAATTAATAATTATACGTGCAGTTTTTTTATTTTACTTCCTCCATTATGCGCCCATATAAGCCGCTGTTGACGCGCAATGTACCTTATTGTTTTGGATTCGAAACGGATTTCACGGTGGACTTAATGATAGCGTATGCACACGCCGCGGCACTGGTCAACAACCAAACCGAAAGAAAGTAAAAAAAAAAATAAATAAATAAAAATCGCCAGATGACTTTTGCTGTTTGTAATTTGCCAGAGGACTTTCAACGCTAACACGTGTACACACCACGGCTCTGCATTTTGTGTGTGATATTATTATTTTTACGGATCTGCAAGCCATTCGGCCGGTGGTCGGTGGCTCGTGCGCGATCGGGCGTTTGGTTCGCGGGTGCACAATAGTAGGCTGAACGTGTAGGAGTGAACTGAGGCAACGCGAGTTTTTTTAGGCCGTCTCCAGATTAACATCCTATAAGTAATGCCTGATCAATGATTAGCGGTTTTTCATAGGCATCGGAAATAACAATAATAACAGTAAATTAACTTTCACCCACTTCAATATGATTCCGACATTCGATTCTGTGCTAATTGAAAACGTTAACAATATCTCACATATTGCACGAATACTTATGCGTAATGAGTATAGTTTTGAGTCCTCACCGCGAAACGTTGAAATCGTTATGAATTTTTCATACGCGCAGCACTGGCAGTCGAGTAATGCATAACGACTGTGGATATTCAATCTCTAATAGCGCGCGCGCTCGTGTTAATATGACTATTCGATACCCGATGGCGGTTCATTTCGTGTGGGTGGTCATTTAAAAACCAATTGTTCAAGTTACTCGGTGTCGTAATACCTAACTGTAAACCGAAATTAAACTTCGTCCTGGAGATAAATTGCGAATTTCTATTTCAAAATTACTATTTAACAATAATAACTAAATTATTCCATCACTGCGGCCCATGGCCGCGTGCGTTTATATCGACAATCGACCGAACAATTCAATTTCACGGAACTCGTATACAAAACCATACCCGTACGAATTTTACACACACACACACACACAAGTGGATTCATCTACCGACACAGATATACACTGACAACTTTTTGGTCAACGCCTTCTACGTGAAGAATCGGAGTTATTTTTTCGTTAAATTTGTATTACGGTCCACGTTCGGAATCTAATGATTTGGTGTAAAAATGACTTTGTCATCGTCCGCACTTTGCGCAAACGTATACATCGGCTGGTGCCGTTGAGCTCGAGATGTGTATTATACGTTGCTTCTAGTGTGAATACAAAAAGATAAGAGAAAAAAAATACCGTTGGTAAATTACCAGTAATAAATTATCGATACCCGTTTTTCCATTAACAGCCGTAATAGAGGTGAGAGAGCGAGACGGACAGTGGTGGAAAGAGAGAGAAAGAGAGATAGAGAGGCAGAGAGACAGCGCAAGAAGGACAGAAAAAAAAGCACATTAATATATATTATTATTATTCCGGAAAGTTGCTGCAGTTTTGGTATCTCGAAACCAGCGACACATGCACGTACGCATATATACGTACGCCCGGGTGAAAGGCGTGGGCGTCCGGGCAAAGCCTACGGGCTCGCAGTGACCACAAAACCCGTTTTCCAATATTTTTTTTTTCAATTCATAATTATTGTATAGTTCTCGTTCTTAATATTTTTTTAAATGCGTACAGACATGGAAATCGGACCGGTCTAGAAATTAGGTAATTGATTTTTTTTCCTTTTCGTTTACAATATTATAATACGTATATCGGTTTGAACCCAAAAGGTCAGATAATAGTTGTGAAAGACATATATATTATATATATAAATATAAATACATGTATTTAATATATGTATAAATTATAAATATGATTGGCCCCCATTTGCAAAATCTAGAGTTTCTAGTTCGGCCACCTTTGGGAGAAAGTGGTAAAGTCAAATGAAGTACTTATGAAACAATAATATACATAGTGTAATATAGTTGCGTATGTAATATAATAATAATATACTCACCATCGAATGGCCCAAGTATTCGGCGGCGTTATCCGATATGTATAGGAGCTTGCCGTTTTGGGTCATCATCATCAAGAACCCGCTGAGCGACTGAAAGAAAAAAAAATCCTCATTAAAAAAAAAAATCATATTTATAAATATTTATGCAAATTACTCTACGTGTATGTTACGTGTATGTTAACACACCATAATTGCTATCAAGCGAGTCATGCGCGACGAGTGTTTTCATTTTTTTAACTATTCCTAACCAAATCGTACGAATCACTGCAAATGCATGAAAGGGGTCACGGAGACATTTGTGTATTCATGGTCATCGAATGTGTCCCGTTCGAGGCCAAAATTTGTTGATGGAATATTGGGAATCGGTGTCGATTTAAATAGGCAATGTTTGTGAATAATCTTAAATTATGCATGTATATAGATATGCGTATAATGAATAGAAATGATAATGTGATAACATCAATATTAAGTCTGTAAATACTCGTATGTTATGTTAACGAACAACATGATATTGATGTATTTACTTAGTCGTTGTGTAGGCCAATGTCTTAAATCATTAGGTGTACGCAATAACTTAAGTCGATGACTTTTATTACCCGCGGTGAAAATATTGATTTGTCGTGTACAGTTTTGTAAACAGCCGTGTACGTAAAAAAACAGCGGATTAATCGTCGTCGCGTACTTGATATACAACGGAAGTGACTGGATTAAGAAACGACTAAATAATATGTGTGTGCGACGAATGACGTGAATTCGATTCTAGCGATTTACACTCACGTGTATGCGTGTCTGACGTGCCAGACGGATGCGATGTCTGAAATCCCGGCGCAGAAAGTATACGAGTTATGCGTCGGTGTACGTAAAACGCGGTCCAGTCGAGCGCCGTTTGGCTTGTCGGCGTGACAGTGAAATGATACGGGCGCGGAAAAAAAAATCGTAAATCCGGCGTACCTAACTCACACCTGGCGCGTGTTGATCGGCCGCGGCGACGTTCACCGTTTAAAGCGCGAATATTAAAACTCGAGATCACTACGGATAAAAACGGGGGGGAAAAAAAAAATTAAAACAAAAACCCGTTATAAGTCATTTATTTTTTATTTTTTTCCAAACGCGTAGTCTTTACGGCGGCCGCGTGTTCGATGTCATATCGTACCGCTGTATACGCGCGCTGCGACGGTGATCCAGGATACGCGGACGAAATATATATTTATACGGCCGGGCAGCGCGTACCGGTCGAGCGGCGAGCGCGCGTCACCCCGCGCGTACCGGAGGAGACGTCTCATTTTCGGATCATCTTCGTGTACGCGCGCCCGCGACTTGACAGGTCGGCGGCGGCGGAATCGAAGCGGTCAGACCACTTTCGTCGTACACAATACCCATACGACGATAACGCCGTACGATGTACACCGCGCGGAGCAGAGCAGCCTTCACGTGTAAGACTCGCGTGTGTGTACCCGATTTAACGACGCGCTGGGATCCGTTTCGTCTCGGGGCGCGCGCGCGCGTATTTCCATTAATGTCACGGCGGAAATGTTATGACGGCGCGGTGGAATTAATTATAATATCCAGTAAACGACGACGTCTCGCGCGGCCCGGGCCAGCGGCTAATACACGGACGAGCCGAGGAAGAAGAAGAAGAAGAAGAAGGAAGAGGAGGTGCAAGAGGGAGCCGAGGGGGAAAAACGGTCGGATCGACGCGCGACCGTAACGTTTATCTCGGACACGGATCTCGCGCATTTTTAATCGCGGCCGCCTCCCCCGCGCCCGAGTCAGAGACGACCGCCTACGTAACGAGATTATATTATTATTTTCATTGCTTTCCGATATCGCGCGCTCGATCGTCCAATATCTGCGGCGGTGTATAAATATAATACCGCGCGGCCGTATATTTTATAATAAATGTGTACGATAATGTTATGCGCAACTGCTGCGGGTGGGTACTCGCGGGCGCGCTGCCTGCACGTCGTCGTCGTCGTCGGCCCGCGTAAAACGATTTTCGACGGTCGATTTTCGACGGTTTCCTCTCCGGTCTTTATCGTTTCCGGCGAGCCGAGATCTCGTTGTCGTCGACGTTTCCATGGCGACCGGGAAGCGAAAACAATAACGACATCAATCATCGGACGACGCCGACCAGAAATAATAATAATAATGTACGATACCATAACGTGTGGTGGCCGCGGCGGTGGAGGCGACGCGGACACCGTCTTATTGACGAGCGCGCGCTGTTGGAACCGCGCCAACCAGACTGGTGTTTTCGTATTTATTTGCGCCTTTTTTTCCTCTCCTCTGTTTATTTATACGCGGCAAAACGGCATAGTACACGCGCGCGTCCGATCGTACGTTTCAGAAAGCAAACGTTTTACACACTCGTATACAAATTTCACATACTTTGTTCGTCTGCGCGGCGAGAACTTGTCGTCCCCGCAACAGCTCGTTATGCGCTCCGCGGACCGCGTTAAATGCAAATCGCCGTGTCGCCTGGCACTGCATTTTCGCGTGTGCACCTATACCGCCCACCTGCCGCCACTGTATTATATTGTAATCACATATGACCGCAGTACGAGTGACCGAATTTGCGGTACGAAACCCCGGAGAATAAGAACTGTATTACACACACACACACACACACACACACACACACACACACACACACACACACACACACATACACACATTCACTTATATCTTGTTCGTATGAGTCACTACATTTTGTGGGTGCTATGATATTACAAGTTATTAATTATTATCATCGGTCGCATTTCGATGAAAATTCTCGATATAACTTGTTTCATTGCACCTCGTTCGTATTAGTATTTTAAATGCACCGTAAGAAATAAATAGGACTCTATAGAAAGATTGCATTTGCGAAATGTGTATCAATAAAATACGCATGTTTTTAATTTTTTATTTTTTTTTCTATAAATGATTGCTTCGAGAATATATCTTTTCCACAGCTTGATCGTTCCTAAAAATGTGTTGCTCGAGGCAACAGTCCTGAAAACACTCCATCAAATCCGACTTGATGTAGGTATATTATGCGTATACGACTGTTGTATCTATTATTAAACGTACACGACAACAAAAACATCGAGAAAAAAATATGTGTTTTTATACCATTAAATTGTTCTCAAACACGAGAAAGTTCACTTTACATTATATCCCGTGTATGCCTAATACAGTATTATATTTTGCTCGATCGCCGTCGCTGTGTTATATGATCCGACTAAAGGGGACAGCGCATTAGGTATATTATTATAATACACTCGTGTCCGGCGGCGGCCGTTGCAGCGGTCGAACGATATCATACACCGACCAAATGTCAAATTCGACGTGGGCTCGGATTGTTTTCATATTTATACATGTATAATGTATACGTAAATGTGATATTGACCGGACGGATAATAATCTTTTCGGAATTAACTGGCTAAAAGTATTATAACATATAGCGTACACGCGCGGGACACGCGACGGCGGTGACGACGACGTTTTGACATCTGCAGCGCATGATTGATGGTGGTCGCGCAAGCTCGCGTCCCTTGGGGCGGCCGTTATAGTAATAATAATAATAATAATAATAATAATAAGAACAATATAATAAATAAGAGCGCCTCTATACACGCATTTTATATACGGCATACCTGTAATATACGTATAGGTGTACATTTAATATGGAGGTAAATACACACACACACACTCGCCCAAGTGGAATTACGTCAAGACAATATAATAATTGCGTCGACGCGACGACTGGTCGCGTGCCTGCGAACTTTGAACTATATATCGCGCGCGCTGAGCTAATATAAATCGGCCAATATAATAGGTTGCGCCCCGCAGCGGGACTTGGCCCCGGACAATACCCGTAAATCACACCAAGTGTGTGCTGTGTGTGTACATATATGTGTGTACGTGTGTGTGTTTGTAGTGGAGAAAACACCTCCGGGGTCGTTCTCGTAGGTGACCCCTTTAAAAAAAAAAAGGTCCGTTTAATTGCCAACCCATTAACGTATAGTTTATTGCAAACAGATTTCTCTGTCTCTGTCTTTCTGCTTTTATTTTTATCACCACCCCGCCGCGACTGCATTTGTCTTTGTTTTTATTTTTTTTAATGAGCGCGCGCGTGCGATGATGAGTTTAGCTCGTGGCCGGACGATTTATGACTAGAGTGAAGGATCGGTGTGGAAAACATTTTAACAATCCACCGCCGTCGACGCCGCGCCGCTAGACGCGTATTACAAAAACAAATGACCACGAGGCTTCTTCGAAACGATATAATATTGTATGAATCGCCTGCCGCCGCTGCGGCTAATTTGGTCCGAGGCAGTTGTGTGTGTGTATATATATCAACACATATAGTCAACATAAATACATACATACGTCGATAATTGGGTCTTTTATTTAAATCGATGCTAATAATTATTCCACCACGCACCGCTTAGCGGCTTATAACTTGTGCGTATACACATTAAACATATATATGTTTATTTGTCACGCATATGTAAAGAAAAAAAAAATTGTTCTGATCAGTTTATTATTATGTTGATATTATAAGGATCGATTTATTATGATAACCATGATAATAAATGGCATAATTATTTATGTCTTACTTTTCTGTTTTTTTTTTATTTACGGTTATTTTTTTCTTCTTATAAAAAAATATATATTTATTATGACTTAATCGACTATACTGTTTTTCTCAAATTAATCGTTTTCGGGATAACATTTTCATAAAAGTTAGTATTTGCCATACACTACCTACATGTATATTTTATGTGACGGAAGCATCGCATTGTCGTATACCATATTAGTATTATTTTTATTATTATAAGTATGAAAAAAAAACACGGCGTGGATTGTGCGCGGCTAAGTAATATCCAATGTTGGAGATTTGTTAAAAATAAACCATTAAAAGTAATAAAACAGAAATTAAAATATAAAACTATTAGTCAGAAAAAAACGGATTTTCTCTCCGAACCGGTTAGCGGTGCCAGTGTCAAAGAGTTATATTTATATAATTAGCGTAATAATCATAATAATGAAGGTACGCGCTCGATCATTGTACCACACCGAGCGCGTATAAAACCTACTGCCGGGAACATAATATATTATACCGAAATACAATAAAATACCCGTGACGATGACAGCCCGACGATAAAGTTGTGGCGTGGTCGTTGAAGGTGTTGACTTTTATGTAGAACGTTTGAGAGCGAATTTTTCGAAGACGTGATGTTTTAATTCAACACGATGGATGAAAAAAAAACATAAAAGATTTCTCAGTTTTACTTTTCCGCAAAAAAGAAACGAAAATAAATGTAATGAACCATAAAAACACATACGAAAAATATATCAAACGCATTTGTCTATTTAATATTATCTTAGGAATTTCATTTTTTGTGTTACAATTTATTCAAAAACATGAAATAAATTTAAACATTTTGCCACCAGTTCAATGGTGGCCCACATCAGGGATGTCGGTAATATTTTTAAAAGTTATTTTCCATAAATATATCTGAGCTCGCAGGGCATATATCTTTTAATGTATCAAGCAAGCAGTATAGACGTATAGTAGATATAAAATATGACAAGGACTACAGATACGATAACGATAGTTCTGTTGACTCAATAAAACAACAGTCCTTTTAGAATACGATTATTTTTCCATCGTCCGACTAAAAACCAAACGAATCGGTTCAAAAAGGGGACAATATTTTACAGTCGTCAATGGATTCGAGTTCGATCTCAGAAGTGGGTCGCCAACACGAAAATGACTGAATGTTTACCGATCTGGCCGAGGGATAAAAAAAAAAATTGTAAAAAACATACATAGATAAAAACGGTATAAAAATTATTATAAACGATTATTTACCGCACGAACGGCAGACGCGCGCGAGTGAATACACCGGACGGTACGATAAGGTGAAAACCCCGTAACTATATACACGTATACATTATTTCAGACACGAGTACGTTATAGGTATTCCACGTGAAAATATGGAAATGAGTGCGGCGTCAAGACGTATACAATATGTTTTATACACACGTAGTGTATGGGTGCATTATTACGACCGTGGTAGTATGGTGGCTGTAAGGGCATATTCATTAGATTACACAGCAATGCTTCTTGGGCTTTTATAATAATAATAATAATAATTGTCCGTTAACGATAACTGCGCGTCGACCGTGTGTTATACGTGTTATTAAACAGGACGCGGTGTCCTCCTCGCGCGCATTCCGACGGCCGCGATAACGGATCTGCGGGCGTTTATCATCGGCGCGCCGCTACTCGGTTTTGATTTTTGCGCCGTATAAGGTGTCGCGCCAGCTCGAAACAAGGTTTTCCAATAAACGCACAGGTCGTTGTCGTTTTGTTTTTTTTTTTTTTATACTTTTGTGCGTTATGTATACGTCATAATATATTCATATATTTATCTCCCGGCGTACGTGTCGTATTTATCATTATAGTGCGCGTACGGTTCAGGTATATATAATACAAATGGCGACACCGGCGTAGCAGTGTTCGGACTGTGTACGTTCGGCGCGGCGAAATCATTGCGTGCGTGAAACAGACGACGGGACGTGTACGAATACGAAACCAATAAAAAATACCCCAAAACTGCGCACTATCATCGACAACGAGCGTGTACAGCGCGGAACAGTGATACGTGTCCAGACTCTCGCTGGATAGATGCGAAATCACTTTGCCGTTCATTCCGTGACAGATGGTGACGGATTCGTGAATGTCGAGAGTGTGGGTCGCGCGCAGGAATAGAATACTATATGACGTTTGTATTTTATTGTATTCACAAAGTATTTTTGTTTAAGTCGAAAAATAAGTTTCGTATTGATTTAAAAAGACACGTCAGAAAGAAGAAAACGTTAAGTTGGGTGTATGATGTAAAAAAAAAATAGTGAATGATATGGTATCGGGTTTTCGGTGGGATCCAAACCCCATATTAGACTCTGTGTTTCTCCTTCCCGTAAATCCGGATATACTCGAGTAGTCGATCGGTGATGTATTCGAGTTGCGGGTGTTTCTCGTACGTACGAGCGGGCGTGTGTGTACGTGTATAATAATGCGTATATAATAATATTATGAATACGTCTAACCTACGGATACAGGTCGAGCAGCGGTCGGCGCGGGAGAAAAAAAATGAATAACGACCCGCAGCGACGTGGTCGTCGTCGTCGTCGTAGTCGTCGTCGTCGTTGTCGACGGTGTATGTCGTGTTCTTCTGCCTGGGACATAAATCCAGAACCGTGAGAACTGTATCCACCCACCGGCGGCGGCGGCGGCCACGCTGCTGCTGCTGCTGCAATCACGATGCATTCGAAACACACACGCGCGCGCATACACACACACAACACACGACACACACACACACACACACACACACACACACACACTGCAGCTGCAGTTCAGTGCAGGCAGTACACGGGTGCACTGTGTCGATGACCATTTTTTTTTCTTGTACTTATAATAAAATATAGTTCGAAAGCACGCGTTACGGAGATACTTTAATCATAATTAATTGATTGTGGGTAAGAATGGAAAAATGCTCTGAAACGGTGTTTATGGTGTGTCTAAAGTAATAGGTGATATTCAGATATAGATAACGGTAATTGATGATAATATAGTAGGGTATGATTTTTAAATAATAATAAACAGTAATAAATACATTCGGTTGAAATAACAATATTTATATGAGTATATAGTAAGTGTTAAATATGATATTTTAAGAAAAGTCGATTGAAATAACTAGAATTGTATAAATAGCTACATGCATCTATAAAATCAAACAGTGTACGTTTCATAGGTACGACGTCATATACCCCGTACACAGAGACAATTTTTCCCTCGAACTTGCTTTGATATAGCTGCACTTTTGTGAAAATTAAAACTGCACCTCATTTACAATTATTAGTTTATTAGTTATTATTAGTTTGGGTAATGTTTTATTATAAGCGTTTTAAAGGATTATGTTTTATGCGAGTATCGTTCGTTCGCATTTATGACACATGTCATTATATTTTCTTCTCTTTGTTCTCGTAGGCGATGCATAATAATGAGAACGGTATTAATAGTATTTATTTTTCGCCGTTTCTCTAAGCAAATATTTATGTGCGTATGAACCTTACGTTTTATCCGTGTGCACATCGTAAATAGTATTTTTTAACGACCGCGACATGGTTAACGGTCGACCGTTACTGACGTGTATACCTAATCGTCTGTGCTTGAAAATCGTGTTTGCCAAGTATACCTGTGCAGCGTATACGTATACATGTACTTTTCAAAGGCAAAATGTATAAATACAAATTAAAAACGAACGTTACAATGCCTATGGTTGTTAAATAAATAAATATAAAACAAAAAACAAGTTATGTCAACTTACCAAACGACTAACGGATTATAGAATATCAAATAAATTCAATTATTGCACGGACAAAAAGACTTTAATGCGCTCTTAAAACGGTGAGATTAATGAAAACGTAAAGTTGTCTTCGTACACGTACAAACGCAAATTCAATATTTGAATCCAACGTGTTTTTAAACTAATTAATACCGTACATGACGATTATTAATTTTCGTACAATTATGAAATCATTCGAAAATAACGAGCTGTGGTTTTAATTCATACAATATTTCCATAAATGATTATTAGTTTTTGCTCGAGGTGAATTCACTGAAGTGTATACTGTCGCGTGTGACTCTAGTAATCGTACACGACGTCTGCGATAACGACAACAATAACAATAACAATAATAATAATAACAATAATAATAATAATAATAATAATAATAATAATAATAATAAAAATAATAAACGTTAAAATACAAAATGCGACCTCGGGCCGAAGAAGAATCTGGACGCGATTGCCGCAGCGCCGAGATAGATATGCGGATCCGACTACACACACACACACACACACACACACACACACACACACACACACACACACACACACACACACACACACACACACACACACACACACACACACACACAAACATACGCACAGTACAGCGTACGCATTTGCCGGAGGCGCGCGCGTAAACCAGATCGACCCATAAATCGTCATTGTGGGCGAAACAATACTTTACCGTGTACGAGTTTATCCGCGGCGGCGGTCGGTCCGGCACACGCGAGCAACAGTCCGGCTGCGGCGACGACGCGCGCTCATCCCGGACAGAAAACCGCGGCCGCCGACGACGATACCCATCGCCCCGGAAAAACGGCTGCGAGCTGGCGGGCGGGCGCGAGCGCGCGCGTATACAATCCGATTTCGACAGATTTATTGGCCACAGATCGCGGCAGTTTATTATTATACACTCGCAATATCGAACGGTATATTTCTTCTTTTTTTTTCCATACACGCGTGCCGTACACACGAACGCTGCGGTCACATAACACGCATAGGCGTTGCCGGGAATCGTTTCACTGCGATGACTCGCGTCGTCTTCTCCGTCGTATAATACAGGCGTCATAATGGGTAGCCTCAGATTTCACGCTTCGACATTAAATCGTACGATATTGTTTTTCTATCTACGGCGTGTGTATTGTTATTATTATGTACCTTCATTATTATCGTTCCGTTTCGAAGCTCTATGGTACCTATGTGTATTCGTATTTAGTCACTCGACGATAAACACGCAAACGAATGATTGGAAAATCGAATATAAAGATTTACGTAATAAAAAATATTTCTTGTCTTTGTGAAGCAAATCGGCGACCGCCAAACACCGACGCCGACGGCCTTTGAAAATCTAAATTTTACAAACGAAATGCAAAAGGTCTCGGTAAAATGAAAGGATCAATCGATTTAACCATCGCTTTCGTAAAGTTCTTTAAGATTGCACACTAATCTCAAGTGCGAATGTATCGTGCACACGATGGTTTTTTCAGAGTTTGTGCAACGCAATTGAAAATTCAGCGGGAAATAAATCCGTTCGAACGCACTCGTCTCATCAGCCACGTTGTAATGCGCATCGAGACGCAGATGATATTTCGATACGCTTTTGCGACGAAACAAAAAAAAAAAAATACATATAAAAAAAATACGTTTGGAAATTGCGTTCGTGCGATATTCGCTGGCCGCGCTCTGCGATTCCGTCACGAACGATGTCTATCGCGCGCGGTAACGGCAGAGCGGTGAAAAACTAAAAAAAAAAAAACTCCGTAAGCACATATTTTTCTGCGTGAGCGTACGGGTCGAAACGGTAATTGCGCGCGCGCGCGCGCGCTAAAAAACATCTCCGCAGCGGCCGCGCCGTCGTCACCGCACGAGCACCGCAGCCTCCGCGGCGTCGTCAGACGCTTCACCGCCGCCGCCGCCGCCGCCGCCGTCGACACAGAACGTCCGTTTGACGGACAGCCCGACGACGGCGCGTTTTTTCCCCCTTGTTTTTTTTTGTTCCTACTGATTTTATTTTCTCCGGACGTGTGTTGCGGCGCGACCGCGACGTTGACGGACACGGCGGCCAATTGTAATTGTTCTGTCCCTCGACGCGGGGCCCCGTTACTATTTACCACCACATTTTATTCGCCGCCGTCGGACAATAACGCTCGCTAGCGCGCTCGGCTGCAGCGATGAGCCCGGCAGATAAGACGCGGGCGTTTAACGACCGGCCGCCGCCGACCCGATCGGGACGTCGCGATCGTCAGCGAGCGGGCGCGACCGCGCGCGCGTTCAGTCACTATATTATCAGCAGCTGTCGGACGCGCCGGTTTTTCGTTTGACGCGCGGCGGGAGAGTTTGACGGCAGGGCGTCGCGGGCGAAGGGGGGGGGGGGTCTAACAAACGGCCGCGTCGTCGTCGCACCGCGCAAATACCCCGGCCGCGGTAATCCTTTTCTCCTCGCGCACCAGCCGCGGATTATTATTATACGCATATACAGAAGCGTGTGTGTTTGTTTATTTTTTTATTCCTTTTCGTTTTTTTTTTTTTTTTTTGATTTGTTTGTTTGTATTTTTTTTGTTTTGTTAGTTTGCATACGGGATACGTCGTTTGTATGTTATTGTACTTCGTGGCGCGTCGGCATCCGCCACACAAAGGCCGTGTACGCGTGCGTAGTTACGTGTGAGTGTGCGTATGTGTGTGTGTGTAGCGTATTTTGTGACCTAATTATACGTATACTTGGGTGGATGAGTAAACGACAGAGAATATATAACGAAAGTAGTCTTACTGATTAGGGTACTTGAGCTTACGTTTTACAGTTTATGATTCTTTTTCCCTCAGTTTATCTAATTCGTTGACCTACAATTTTGAAATTATGTTCTAAGAAATTTTGATTTCAGACAAAATAACATAATATGTCATGCAAGTGGGACTTTTTTTTTGCGCCTCGAATTCATTACAATAGATAAATTTCGATATAATAGGTACCCATTTATTTAGGTGACTCAAATTATCATTATTGGTAATATACTTATAAAAATCTTGCAAAAACCGAATTACTTCACACGTAAGTGAGTACCAACTATAAAAGTTAATTCACGTGGTTATATACCTATAATATTAAATTAGCGCTAATAATAATAATAATATATAGGTAGGTTAATATTATTTCACATTTTGAGCCGTAAATTTATTGAAAAAAAATTTAGGAGGTTTTCTGAATCATTACAATAGTAATGCGTTTTTGAATTTAAGCGCCTTAAGTTCTCATACGTTTAAAAATATGCTTTTGCCTCCCACTCTTAAACAAACCACTATGACTTCATAAATTTAAATAAAAAGACGTTGTGTTTACGATGCAGTAGACTACCCAATTATTATATACATATAACAGTCAGACTTGATAGGATTTCACTAATAACAATTATTAAACACATATACGCGTTTCGTGTAAGTATTATATTGTGTACGTTCGACGGACAATATTAATACTGAAAATAACCTTGAGGTGTAGTATAGTGTGTACGATGATGTTTCAGCTTTGAAAACTCGACGTCGACTCTCTACAAGTACGGTTATTGATGGTACACAACAGACTGCAACGATGATTATTACTTTTTGAAATTAAAAACGCACAAAATTAAATAAACGAGAAAATTGTGAAATCCCAATATTATCGATTTTGCAATAGTCATCGCCATCGCATAAACTCGTGAAAAGAAAAATAGAGAGAGAAAAAGAGAATAAGAAAGACTGCGGGAACGTATTGAAATGATTATTATCATTTTCAAAAGAACTATAAGATATTTGCATACGATCCTATAATACGTATAATTTTCGTTGTCTGGTAAATAAATAATAAAATACCGTAGCGTCTCTGAAATTATCTAACACATAAAACTCTATGTACACACGGTTGCTACTTTTACTACTCCTGCCTACTCCTGTTATTACTACCATTACTACTACTACTACTACTCATACCATAACTACTACTGACACCACCTACAGTAGAAGAGTAGCCCGAATGATACAATGCTACGATGATCGATCAATAGTCCCACGTTCACCCGACGAGCCCAGCCGACATCATACGTGTACACACGCGCGCACACACACACACAAACACACTCATATAAAATATCGAGGAAAACTATTTAATAATAATACGTACACACAGTTTATGCGTTGCAGTATACAACATAATAATATTGTTCAGTGACGCGCCTTCCCGATTTTTAAAGCCAACAATTATCATTCTTCGATTTCCAATATGTATTCGTTTTGCCTACGCACCACGGACGTTTATTTAATAACGCGCCGTTTAAGTCTCCAACAGCAAACCACGCAAACACGTCAATAATACGTTATTTTTCACGGCGAAACGGCCCGTATTATTTAACGGACGTGGCCATTGTTGTGATATTCCGTCGCCACTGCGCAGTAAATCCCGTATACTTTATCAGCGCATTCGCACACACAATCAATCGTATTATATGTACCTGGTTGCAATGTACATCACGCAAGACGTGCAGACCGGTCGCCGTCGGCGACTGGGCGATTTCCGCGGCGGAGTAAATGGATCACAAACGACACGTCACCCCGTGCTGGCCGTTGTTTTCGTATACCGATTTATGGCGAAGACCGTCTCGTGGGAGAATTTATAAGAGAATTGATTGAATTTTACAATCATAAAATGCGTACAAGTTCCAAACCGTGTACCGCGACCTCCCGCCCTGCTCTCCACGGCCGTTCCAGCTGATCCCGATGCTCCTACGGCTCTCGCCGCTGTCGACTCGTCGTCGGTCGTCCATTCAACCGTCAACACGCAATGCCGCCGCCGTTGTAATCGATGCCGCGCGCGCTAAGAGAAGAAGCGCAGAACGTACTTACACATACTACACACACACACACACACACACACACACACACACACACACACACACACACACACACACACACACACACACACACAAATACACAGAGGTACGTACGCACACATACTGCCACGAGCACGGAGATGCTTTGTGATCGGGATTGTTTTAGTCGTTGCCGTCGTTGTTATTTATTTTTCTACGTTAAGAAGTATTCGTTCGGAAAGCTGGCACAAGAAATCAGATAGTGTTAGCCTCATCGGGAAACGCGCCTCAAATAATGGGTAGAAAACGGTCGTCGTCGTTGCAGTGTCCAAAACACCTGTGTGTGGTAAAAAGGTACGGTTTGTGCAAGCGAGAGGTCAAAGTACCCGGTCTTCGTAAATGCATGTGTTATACCGTTGAGCATGCTTCGCGTATTCACAGATGCCGTACCAGATCGATGCCCGTCCTTAAAGCGGATCGATATTAATACACATGGCCTCAAGTCTGCGACAAACGTCTTAGTTATGCGTCGAAACTATTTTCGAATGTTCGAGCGTGTGTGTTGCACGCCGAAACGTTTGCACTACGTGTTCGTTTCAGACTCACGATTTTCTTCTTAATGGTTTCATATTTTCTAACGTTAAAAGTTCTACGATGAATAACACCAATTTACAATAATATAATATTACAATGCGTACGCTATTAGAGTGTAGATTTTCGATACGTCCATGTTAATTAGAGGATTTACGAGTTTTAGAGTTCATCAAAAAATCACAAACTTTGGCTACGCTACGAGTTTTTTATTTACTGGCGCTGGGCAAATTAAAATCAAAGAGCTGTACGCCGAGTGGACACGAAGACTCAATGAATAGATGTATATATACACGTATATTTTTTGTTTAGATGTTAATTTATTGCTTTTCAGCTGCCGATCGATTTAAGACCAGACCGGTTACCGCGGCCCGAGAGATCGTTTGAATTGACGAGAGAGTGATTTGTGCGCTGGTCCCGCGCGTGAATACAATGATGTTCGCCGACCCCCTGCCATCTACGCTCACTGCGATTTATGCGCGACGAGGATCATCATAATACAACTTGCACACGACAATCGGAAATGCGTGAAAACCAATAACATTGTTTATTTACTACCTTTTCGTAGAGGTTCGTATAGAAAACAACGAACGTTATACCATTGGTATACATTTCATTAGATTATTTTACTGTCGTTCATGATGGGAAAATGTTTAATTATATTTAATTTATTATTAATATTATTAATTTAATAACAATACTATGTGCATGACTTTTAAAATTTGATAAAACGGAATAAAGTAAAATTAGTTGAACATAATTTTAAGTCACATTGGAGTTTTAATGAAGAAAATGATTAAACATTTTGTATAAGTTATATAATGGTACAGGAAAGGACACAGAGGAGAAATCGTTTATTAGAAGACAAATAATCGGAAGAAAATAAACGATGATATTATTTATATAAGGAGAATTATTGTAGATGGTTTAAATGAAGACTTAGATTATTCCTTATTTATAGACTGTGAACATTTGACAAGTTTTAGGAAACTTTTAAATATTTTTCACAATCGTAGAACCGAGATAGAGATGTTACAGAAGCAATTAAAAATTATGCTTCGTGGATTAAATTACACGCGTTAAAAAATGTCATATCTTTGTATGATGATGCGATTGAAGAGCTACTATATCTGAATGCGTTTCATATGAATTTATACTGATCTAGATGTAAGAAGGGAACGTTTTTCAAATTGGGTGGTATATACAAGGTGACCTACTTACTATCGATGCATATTAAGTCCATGAACTTATTCAGATTTTTTATCAGATGAATTGCTGAAGATGATGTGGGGCCCGTTAAATGGCGAGAAGATACATGACCCGAAGCTACTAAAAATTCACAATGATCTATAAAGATAAAATAAATTGTCGGGATCTTGTATTATAAAATAGAATAATGAGTAATATTGAAAGTTGAACGCGATGAGGTTATAGGTGTTGCAATCGTAGTAAATATTGAGTTGTTCGCATTTATTATAATACGCTTTTCTGTCTCAAAAGCCGACTGACGACTGTAGGCGCGGCGGCGGCGAACCGTGAGAAGAAACTGCAGCGTTATTTCGTTGCGCAACAGCAGCGCTTGCTCGTTGTACCTATATAATATACATATATATGTATATACATAAGGTGCATGTGTGTGTATATCTACGACTTGTATACTCTTTCGCGTTATATACACACTTGGTTCGATTTATATATATGACAATTTATATGTATACATACACAAAGGTACGCACGTCGTGCGGGAGTCGTGGAAGCAAATAAATAAATGAAAATAATAAAAACGTCTCGGATTTCATTTGTGCGCGTTCACTCGCGATATTATGAACAACGAGCCCGCCGCGTATATCATAATATTTTATTATAAATATTAAAAGCATAACGTATACTCTGCGAAACGGCGGCAGCGCACACGTTATTGGACTTGGCCCAGTTTGAACACCGGATAAATCATCGGGCGAGTGTACAAGTCATCACAGACGCCTATGCCGCCACCGCCGTACGTGCTCCGCCGATTGCTCGCTCTGGTCGGTGTAACGCAGACAAGGGTATCGTGGTTGCAGTTTTCTAAAAACGTGATGTACTCTTTTCAACGGTTCATTTTCCCCGGAGAAAAAAAAAGGGTCGATTTCGTTTCCACACAACGCTGAAGTGTTTGTTGGTTTTTCATTTAAAAGACGTGTATATGACGACCTTATAATAATACGAGTATAATATGCATTACAATTATTTACAACAACGATCCATCTTTCAGCCTATTGTTCTCGTTTTGTTAAATAGCAGACCCGTAGATGGTACACGGTGCCAATCAAGTAAAAATCGTACGTTTTTGCACTCCTAATTTACCGTAGGATATTGTTGTATCAATTTAGAATATATTGATTATTTTTAACACTTCGTATTATAATCTTCAGAAATTAACCGTGGCAGTGTCATTAGTTATGGGGGGCTATGGATACGGCTATACACTAGAAATATTCAAGTCTGATGAAATCGTCCCAACTCGGAAACGTACGTATTTAATATAGCATAACTCGCGTACAGTGATGATTAACTAAAAAAAATATACGTGTTATAATTATTTTATCACGCTTTTTTTTATTTTTTACGTTCGACGATCTCGAGTTCTCTCGTAGCGAGCGTGCGGCACACAACACACGGCCAAGTCGGCGTCTACGATGACGTATTATAATATTTTGCTACTATATACAGTACGTCCAGAGTACACACATGTACGCGTCCGTCGTCGTCGTCACCCGCCGCGTGATATATTGGCGTGTTAAGAACGTCGGCAACGAAACACGGCCGTTTATGTGTGCGGGAAAAAATTATACGCAAAAGCGAGTGCAAACGCAAACGTTGGTTGTGTACACACATACGCATAATATATTATGTGTGCGTATCACCTGTATAAGTGTGGCGTGTACACAACGTTAAAATACATTCTGAAAACAACAGACGCACTCAACTGGGTTGAGCCTGAATTAATTCGACCACGTGTGTACGTCGAGATCGATTCAACAATAAAAACTAAGAAAACCTAATTTACGCGGTTATTTTCAAAAAAAAAAAAAAATAATAATAATAATAAATAAACAATAATAATAAAATAAATACCTTTTGAGAGCGATTTTTTTAAATATTGAATAGTGCGTTTCATCAAATGTTAACAGGTCAAATACTTGTCTACGCTATTGTATATTGCTATGAGCAATTAACATTCCGAAAATTTCTGTAAAATTTAGTGTACACTATAATTGAGACGTAACTGTGAAGAACACTACACAAAATTAACGTGTTTATTGCTATTTGAAAAATGTTATTATTTTATATAAAATATGTATTTTTTAATGTGATTAAAAATCTGAAAACCAAAAGAAATAAAAATACCAAAAATCTATTATACAATTTTTTTTTAATCATTCTTAATTTCAAACACGTTCCAATATATATGAATAATCATTAAAGTAATGTAAAAATGTTTTTTTTTTTTTAATAAAAATAACCATGAAGATATACTTTCAGATCTCATTCAATAAATTGGATCAATACTCAATTACTTTCCGGTTATTACAAATAGTACAGTAGTATGATTATAATCTCTAATATCACGTCGAAGACAATGGCACACGTTGGATTTACGAAAGTCTTCATACCTGGTAGTTTTAGTGTCATAGGTAGGGGACTATTGGATACACGCCTAATCTGTCGAATTGGGTCAGAAATTTTGCGATTATTTTGTGACCTTGACATTTGAAAATTATACTATTCGAAAAACCTATCCCAGGTCTCACAACAATTGGACGATCCGTAATGTTTACGATTCTTTTATACGTAGGCATAAACGCATAATAACTGTGTAAAGGTCAATAAGCGAGCTTAGAGTTTTACGAGCTATCCGCACTGGACGTATGTTAACTCATAAGTTTTGTTAAGTATTTAGTGAAAAAATTGTATTCGAAGTGTAAATGATGAAAAGATAAATCGCAATGAAACAAAAACATGCTAAAAATGCATACAGCTAAAGATTCAAGATAATAATACAGCTTCAAGCACCAAGGATAGGTCAACTTTTTAGTTATTTATAGACAAATGTCGTATTGTTTATGTTCGTTTGGCCATGTACGTCAAGGCGTAATGACTTTAATTAGCTGCCCTTTTCGTTCGTGACCCCTATGAACCGTGTTTCACACTATACTCGACCCAATACTTGCATTGTTTCAAAAAATGCATAGCAATTGACGTTTAAAGACCGTATGTGCGCCTACATAAATACCGAGGTTTAATTTTTTTTTTTTTTTTTTAGTTATATGTTATACTATCGTTTTTAAAACGTGCTCATTAGCATGATTGAAAAGTAATAATAATACCTGTCGATGTGTATTTGTCTATTTAAACGATTACATTTAGGTCAGGTTTGACATTTACACGTCGATCTGTATAATATATTATATAAGTACATTTACCTCGTATTAAAATAAGAATACGCGTTTACAAAGAACAAATATTACGAGAAAAGTGGTCTGTTGTTATTTAAAATCTAAAAAATCAATACTTTTTAAACGTATGTAATCGTAATAATTAAAGGGTTCATAGATCACTTTCGTGTTTTTTTTTTGTATAATAATAGTTTTGCGATCTTATCGATTTCAAAACTCGTGGGAAAATAACGTTAATTACGATACCAGTTTATGTACATAATATTAAATTAGCTACTAATTTATTTTTAAAATATAATATTATCATGCTATATTTCACGTTACACGCGTACCAGGGTGTATGCAGTGTACATTGCAAAAAAAAAATTCCCATATATTATAATAAGTGGTATTTATTATAGTTATAATTATAACTCCTCAATTATCACAGAGTAAAATATTATTAACGATCAAGTTGAGAATGTATTATAAATCTATAAATTAATTTTTTCAAATAAAATCATACGAATGGAAGGACAAAAACATTGAGAAATTTCGCAATACGATTGAGTTTGAGGAGCGTAGTGTGATTACTTATCACACACATAATAATATAGCATGGCGCATACTATAATGAATGTACGTATAATTTATAACATGTATTATTATTGTAATATTTTAAATAATTAATATCGTACAGTAATACGAGCGTTGGAAAGTAAACACTTCGTTTATTGCTTGACATATATTAAAAATTTAATTAATAAAGGTACAAGGTACCTATAATTAATAATGAATAATTTACTGAACCACATTTCCAGTCAATTTTCATATGAATGAATTCAAACAAATGGACCTGCACGGTGATAAAAAGTGACTTTTCGCTCATGGAAAAAAAATGTACCAGCGGACAAATGCACATATACGACGGTTACGAGTCTCGAGGCGGTATATGCGTGTGAGTTTTTTTTTTTACCACCGTTGTTTAGCAAACAATCCGCCCCGGAGTATTTATAAAAAACACACAACAATTACTTACTATAGATGTGTGCAACATAAACATGTTTTTGTAATATTATATTACAATATAAATACATTTTAGAACACTCTCTTCAGCCGTAGACGCGGTATTTAATTTGTTCTCGCCGGTTTACGCGCGATTCGTGGTCGTCGGTAGAATTTAATGTTTCTCGGCGTATTTTTGAATTTCACGTAGATACGAGAAAAACAATAAAATAACTGTTATCAACTTATGGGTGAACACTGGAGAAATTACTGAAGTCATTCGACTATGTCGATGGACGATAATGTTTTGTAGATAGGACGTAATGTATTGAAAAAAAAATGCAGTATAATATCATTGGTTTCGAAATTACCATAAAAGTTAAAGGAACAAAGCGTGTACAAAGCGCGCTTATTAAAGCTGACGTCTTAGAAAATATCGATTGTTTCGTACCGTTTGATCAACACTTTTTCAATCGCAAGTATATCGTATAAAATACATATTAAATGTATCATCGAATTCGAAAATCGTCAAGATTTGAAATTCGAAACATAAATCGATACGAACAGCAATTATAAATTATGATGCTTGAAAATATCAACTGCAATAATTAAAACCGTCGACGACATCCGTAATCGATTGATGATGTCCGAGTGCACTCGAGAGTGCTGATCAACCCACCGCATTCCGTTATGAATGTTACGAACGTGAAACAATCACGGCACACATGCACGTGATTATGTAAATAATTGATCGTACTTTAGGTCGTTTGAGGACAGAGGCAAACGTTTAAGAGCGAAAAATTCGCAGAGCACAGCCGACCGTCGTTTACCCTGATCGGGCACCTCGTGCACACACACACCGCACGTTTATGCACGCGTGATTTAAAAAAAAAAAACGCACGGGGCACACGTCGTCGGCCGGCCGGGTAACGACGACGTCTAGTCGTGGGAACGAGAAGAGATAGAAAAAAAAGGCGGATAATAATAACAAGGTGTTGGACACGACGACGACGACGACGACGACGGTGGTGGATCGGTTGTAATTTCGTTATTGTATTTGTTTGTACGGTTATTTTTTTCCATGCCCCCGCGCGACGACGACGACGACGAAGATGACGGCTGTGACCGGTCCCGTTCACGACCGGGGCACGCGATCCTTCTCGCGGTGGCTCCCGCGTTTTCGGACTCGATCACGACCGGGACGCGTGTGGGCGAGCTCGCGCTACAACACGCCGTACAATAACACACACACACACACACACACACGCGCGTACACGTGTACACGCACACACTCACACATCATATATGTATATAGATAAACGTGCGAACGCGCGCGCGCGGGCGAGGTCATGAGAAAGTGACCGACAACTAGCTGCGGCCGCAGTGTGTTTGTGGGACACACACCCACTACAGAGATACGGGCACATTGCGCACAATACACTTAAACGTACACACACACACACACACGCGGGCGCACGTGTGTATACACGTACGATACGCGTGTACAGTGTATATTATTATAAAGTCCGATTTACCGATATGTCACCGTGTCGTTTGGAACTACCGGTATTTAAATGTGTAAAAAAAATAATATAATGTGTATTATATATTATAACGGCGATTCGAAAAGCCACATGGCGTCCACGGCGGCGTACTCCGGCGGTGTATACGCGACAAAAACAGTACGCGCCGCACAATGCGATCGCAATACATGCACCCGGCGTGTGACTATTACGCGAACGTTAGGCTCGTTTCACATGGACGCGTATCATACGCGATCTGATGAAAACGCGCAAACGACGCTTTTCAAAACGTGCCTTTTTTTTTGTGTTCATATGCACGCGTATTACACGCGAAACGCAACCAAATTTTTGTTGTCATTCGTGTATTTACATCAGTACCTACCATCAACATCGTAAAAATGAATAGTCATAGAAAAGATCTTTTATGTGTGGGGTATTATTATTAAAAAAAAAAAAAGCAAATGGCAAAAAAGAAATCGTGAAAAATCGTGTGGTAGCTCAGCGAGACATATAAAAAGTGCATTTTCACCATGTTTTCTGATCTCAGAGAGGACGAAAGAAAATTTCATAAGAAAATGTTTATGATAATATGTCTCCGAATGCTTTGGTTACACAATTGAAAACACAAATGAATAAAATTAGGCCCGTTTCGCATGGACGCGTATCATACGCGCGCGTTTCATACGTCGCATTTTGGATTAAATTATTTAAATTGGCCGTTTCACATGTACGCATATCGTACGCGACGCGTTTTTTGAGACGCGAGGGAAACGCGTGCGCGACGCGTATCATACGCCCGCGTACAGGTTATTACATGTTATGACAGATTTCACATGATGCGTACAAAACGCGCGCTGATTAAATTTTACCAATAACCGTCGTTTCCGTACCGCGTTTTCCCGGGCCCATACAGGGCCCACAGAGATGGGCTTAACACGCGCGTATCGTCCGAGACCGTGTTGACACGGGCCGTTTACGGTCGTTTATTGTCGTGCGCACGAGTAGTAGTAGTTGAGCGTTTCTTTTGGACCGACGAGACGCGGTACGCGACGATACAGACGTAATGATATCTGTTATAACGATATATGGTTTTACGAGCTAATGCTTTTCCGCCGGTGAAAACCGCCGGTGTTTTTTTTTTTTATATATTTGTTCGTCCCACCGCAGGTGCCGATCACAATAATACCACAACATAATATTATACGTTCTAGTGAATTATCTGCGACTTGTGCAATATCAATACTATAGCAATGTTCTCTTACCTTAGAAAATCCGTAACTAGGCGTTGGCAGGTAATGGTGATGCAGGCATTCGTGACGTTTAAATGCTGTGAAAAAAAAAAGAAAAAAGAAAATTAATTATTTACGACGGTATTACATGTTTTTATGTGTACACCTATATAATTCAAGAGTAATTTTCACGTGATTTTAAACAATAAATTAGTGTTTTTTTTTTTTTTTTTTTTTTTTTATTCGACGAAGACAAGGTCGGGAATTTCGCGTTGACGGTTATAAAAATATTGGCTTTTATAATGGCGTTTTTTTTCCCCCGGCCAAGTATCCATCGGTGTAAGAACGTTTGTCACTTCGTATATGTTGTTCTTATGAGGTATTTACGACTGTTTTATAGCAGTCAATTTTTTGCCGCATTTATTGATCGCGTATTAATATTTATTACACACACATCATTATTAATATAGCTATACGAATATATATTATTTTCTCTACACTTAATGGATGTATTCAATAATATACGAGTGATTGAGACAATTATTGTGTCACAATATTTTATGATCAAATTTATTGTTCCTTTTTTTTTTTTTTTTACAACGATAATGTATTACGACTTTTCATAAACACTGGAAAAAAATGTTAAAAATTGCCAGACGTTATTTTTTATCAAATAATTATTTCGTATTTAAAAGAGACTACGTATGATTACCATTTAGTTTAATGAAAACAATTTATCCATTTAAAAGATATAAATTATAGCGAATGTTGCACGTGAATAATGTTTGTGTTCAGATGAATTCCAAAATGATAGACGATAACAATTATTATTTGTCAAAAACATTTGAACAAATCGTACGAGGTGTAAAAATGTTCGATGTGACAATATAAATGGTCTGTGTAATTATATATGATTCAGCAATATCTTTGAATGAATAATGGATTATTATAAATTGCACCAAAACCGTTCGGTATAAAATAATATTTATGCTCGTACTACGTGGCGTCAAATGCATACATATACAATGCCTTCAATATTGTACAGTTTCTATTGAAGGTGTATTTTTTATATACATATAAATACGTGTTTTTTTTTTTAATTTTTAGCTTACGTAACGATTTAAATCTTCAGAAACATAGAGGTCAAGTATGGAAAATTCCGTCAATGATTAGAATAGTTGACGTTTGAGTACTCTTCAAACACAAAGTATTATTTGTTGCATCATCATAAAGAGAGAAAAAACTTTGGACCAAACCATATACACACACGCGTACACACACGTACATTGATTAAAAATAAATTTGAACATAAAGGTTGTACGTGTTTTATTTTTCAGTCACCTCGATAAATTCTCGTCGGTACTTCAAAGTTGATTTTTTTTTCTTATTACTTATCTATATATCATAGCAATTTTATTCCATATAGTGGTGGTATAAACTAATAATTGTCATAATTGGTATGTGTTTGATGATTTATTATTTCTCGGACGACTATATAGCTTTACAACGGATAATTTGCCATGACGTAATAAACTCTAATGTGTTACAAACATAACATGCGCACTTGCATATAAAAAAAAAATGCATAAATGATATAAAAATTCTTAGATAAATATTTTTTATAAAAAAAAAAAAACATAAAATTTGCATTATTATTCGATTCTTTCGGGATATCGACGACTATTTTTTTAAATGTACCATAGATATAATATAATATACTCGCAAATATATTATTTTGCCGTATTCGTCGGGAGACATACGTGCGAATTGGTTCGATATTTTATTATTTCAAAATATTAATAACGACGATAAGCGGATGGTTGCGAAGAAGAAAGTTCTGTGGAACGAAATCGCGCCGATCATGACGTATAAACGTTTTACATTATTTCACGGTCGATTACGACATTATATAATTAGTCACGGAACATACGCCGGGGAAACGACGGCGTTTCGGCGGATCGGGACGAGAAGAAAAGAAAACATCACGCGCCTCGTATAAATATTACACTGCACAACGGGAATGAAATTTTAATCCCAAATAATTGTTATATAGGTACCTACCTATTGCGTATAGGAATGCGCGCGCGGGGGGAAAAAAAAATTCCACAATAAAAATGCGTGTAAGATTTACTCCGTGTATAGAAATGTCAGTTATTATAATATTACACGCGTATATTATATCACAACACAGGTGATACAAGTGCATCATCATCATTACCACCAGCTAGGGTGCTTGAATTGTGCGTGCATATAATATTAATTTCGTTGAGACTTTTCGTCGAAGAAACCACCGGAGAATTTCATACGGATCACATAGTTATTGACCTTTTTCGTACACATGTATATGATGTATACGCACGTATATTATGTACGATACCGCCCGCGTACGGAGATCGTATTATATACCCGTGTACCAATGTGTGTGTGCGTATATATATGTATTATATTATATTATATATACGTGTGCATTTCTGATATATTCCGTCTTGCCGGTACACGATGTTTCGAATGCGCACACGTACCAATAATGATACGCTCCGAGTATATCATATTATAATATGCATACATATAAATGTGTATGTGTGTGTATATATGGTAGATAGATAGGTCGGCCGTATGCGCGCGAGCGCGTAATAATACTCGCCCCGGGGAGTGCGTTTTGAATCCCCCGCTCGCGTGAACTGCACCACCGCCATAACCCTTTTGCCTTACGTCTTTGTCGCTCGCACCTGTCCACTGACTATTATTTCTATTCCATATCATACACATACAATATATATAACTAAAATTTATCACCTATATCTATGCCGTATATCTATCCGGTATATATATATCCGTCTTCGAGCGACGAGCGAATATATTACTCATATGCGTATATGTGCAGTATATGTGTGTGTGTGAGTGCGTACATTATATAGGTGCCTACTCTCTCTCTCTCTCTAACCGCATCTTTTTTTCTCCTGTCGCGCGTTCGTCTTCAACACGTTCCCAATCGGTCGAAAACGATATTATAATATATCGAGTGTCGTCGACGATAATCGTCGATTCGATCGCGGGCACGACCCCCGTCGGTACTTATACATACATATGTGCACATTGAAGCTATACACACACACACACACACACACATAAATTTGTTGGGTTTCTCATTAGCGCGACACCCGGCGACCTACAGTCGCAACCCATGCGGTTCATATTGTTTATTCTCTCTCCTTATTTTCACGTGTCTCCGCGGTAAACTGCACTAACGCATATGACTGTCGATGAACAATATTGCGTAAATCTGACATCCGTTGACGAAAAGTGCCGTGAATTAACTGTTGGTGCGCACGCACATACATAGTTTGAACAAGAAAAGTAATAGTCAATAGCGTTAAGTTGAATAAAAATAAATCGTACATTCGTATAATTATTGTAGTGCAGAAAACAATGTAATCCAATAATCCCCGCGGACGTTATAAATAAACAAAATTTATTGAGTAAAGTTATTAAAAATTTACAGGAATGTTTAGTGGTGATTGCAGATAGCACTAAAGACCATACTCACAAAGTCAATACAATATCTAATATTTTAGGAAGTAGATACAACATGAGCTCTTTTTACATGGATGTATTGTACGGTATTAGTTCAATATTTTGACGTGGTTGTTTTTTTCAATAATTATAATTGATAAATGTTTTACAGAATTGACGAAAATGGTGCACTCAATGTCTAGTTATCAATAAATATTTAAACTAATACATCTCTTCACTTTTATAAACACATTTTTAAACGATACGACAAACCGATTAATAAGTATGTTGTGTTAGATTTGTAAATATATTTTGCGTAAATTATTCGTTCGCTACAAGCATTTATTGGTATGAGAAAGTAAAACGTACCACTTCATAATTCTATTGGATAGGGAAAAAAATAATTACAGCTAAAAACAATATAAATTATCAGAAAACCGAAGCCTCGTCAAAATGGAACATACTATAATAATAATATAATAGCGTGCGTATACGAGACGACATAACTGATGGTATATTAGGTAGGTGGTGCATGTCGAAAAATTCGACAAGTCGTATAAATTACATTATGTAGGTATACATTGCATTAGTATGATACGTATGACGTATATATTGTACGTATGCCTATGTTATAATACGGGAATGACGTGTTTTTGAAGACGTGAAAAAAATCCAATGCTGATTTATTAAATTAAAAATATGTCGCTTTTGTATGATGCAGTTGATTATTATTATTATATACTATAATCCCACGAGTGGCGTATATTGCGTACGAATAATAATGTGGGTAGGGCCGGTAGGTATGTCTTGTAGTTTAAAATTTTATTAATTAAAAAAATGTGTAATGGTCAAGAAACGAAATCGAAGTGATTCATTGCGGCGTGTTAACGACGGAAAAAAATTAGTATAATACATCATATTTATCATGGTGATTGTAATATTCCCGAATTAGGTTTACGAGTTTTAATGAAACGCTCAAATCTCAGATTAGCTTGTCGCCACGATACAATCTCAATATTGAATTTGTATCCAGCATGTATATGATATATATATGTTACCTGGAGCGCACGATCGATCGAATAGACTGCACATATACTAATTCTACATTTACAACGATCGTTATAATATTATACTCACACGCACGCGTATTATACTGACTAGCCAGATATCAGGTTATAATCGGTGTACATACACAGATGAAATCGATTATGAACGTTCTTAATTTTTACGATCGTTCCAAATGGCTAGTGCTTTTAATTAATTAATCCGAAACGATTCGCGCGCATACGACTAATGGTTTTAAATTAAATTTGGCGCGCTCAAATACCACCGAACGCACGTGTTCTCGTACTATTATGATGTACCGTAACAAATCCTGTGCGTATCGACTGAAACAGGCTTCTATTCGGTTTTTTACTTTCAAAAATGTCCGTGCGACGGTAGTATTTAAAAGAACGTCTCGACTCATTGGCGAAATTGCGCAACACTATTTTTTTCCAGTATACAAAGCGATTTCGATTCGATTAACACTCACATCATGACGTTTCATAGCGTATAACTCTTATACCTAGATAGGTACTATATATTATAACACTACGTTGTGCAATATATCTCGTCTCAATCATCTTTTACGCGGCAATTATAGGTATATATACTTCCTGATTGTGTAAATAGACCACACACCCGCGAGTCGAATATCAATTTAGGGCTTATATACACACTTTGCGCTGTGCCTTTGGCTATACCACCTACACCTGTACGTGTAATAATAATTCGATCACGACTCAGAACAATGATTGTGAATCGATACACCAATTTGATGTTAATTTTATTGCGCTTTTCATTCAAGAACTCTCGTAAATTTTACTATCTACAATACAACAATTTTACTATAGCCAACTCTTCTATACGGGAAGTCACAGTTCACATTTTAATAATACGTTGATGTTGCATTGAAATCACTGCGTGATATTTAGTAACAAGTCGGACAAGGGTATACAAACCGTGTATTGTTATAAATTACATTTAGGTATACCTATGTAGAAACATTAAAAAAAACTCTCTCATCCAGTTAGCATAATATGTTTAATGTTTATAGTAATTGTATTTTCTCTAACACATAACAACTAAAATTTAATTGTGCAATATAAAAAGAAAATATTTTTCTTGTAACCTAAATAAAAAATTACTCGGTTTATCAGTCGTAATGAAATGCAGTATATTAATATATTTTTACCCGCAAAACGTACGTGATATGTATTCAAGTTGCATATATATTTATTTATAATGCAAAAGTATAAATTAATACAACTGTGTAAAATCAAAATAACTACTAATGACGCATTTCAATAAATTAATTGTTTTTTTTTTCATCTTTAGAGAAAAAACACGAGTAATTTTATTACTCTTGTTGTTGGACATACTCTGCATAGCAACGTATGATTTAATTTTAATTAAAACAATTTGAAAAATTCATGACCAATCGTTAAAGTCACTCGAGTCACACTATATTCAACATTATCTGTCTTCGTGTTCGATTTAATGGTTTAACACACATATATATATAACATTATTTATGAATCATAATCTGAGACATATGCGTGTAATGTAAATAAATTATGCGTACGCTTATTTAATGTGTCATTCTATCCAATCACCGTAGCGAAAATGTTTTGTCGTATCTGTACGGTTTTTTTTTTTTTTTTATTAATATATAAAAAAAATACTGTTGTTTGCACAGACGACGTTCGTCTGTCGCAACAAGACCCGTTCGGCGATTGGCTCCGAGGACGAGAGGACGGAGGAGGACGATCGTTGTAATTATCTACACTACAGTCGCGCGCGCGCGTATAACTATAATATTATGTATTATACATATACACTCGTCCGTGTGTGTAACGTATCATTAAACCCGCAGTAAAGCGGCCGAGCTTAATAGAATTAATTTTCCGGCATAGATATAGTCTCGTCCGTCCATCTCGTTCGTCGTCGTCGTCGTCGTCTACATCATCATCGTCATGAAATAATAATAATAATAATAATAGTGATAATAATAATAATAATAATAATACTGTCGGCTCAAATCGGTTCACACGTTTCACGTCGTTAATAATAATATTAACGTTATGGCGTTACCGCTGTTCTGTAACATATTATATTAGGCGCACATAATGCGAGCGCGCGCGCCCTCGTGTGTTATACACTTATTATACACACGTACCTATAGTGTAATATAAGGTGAAAAAGACGCCGCGCAAAGAAAATATAACTCTTCTAACAATAATAACAACTGTGTTTACGATATGATAATGTATAAAATCCTCAGACGAGAAAAATTCCAATCGTTTTGTGAATGCATAGATCCGTAATGACGTGCTCGTATCATATTATACAAGGACGGGTTGAATCTGAAATTCGACCATGGGAAATCGCACGTGTATCCGTGGCCCCGACGCGCGTAAAGACAATGTGAATTTTTACATCATAGAAAAAACGCGTATAATAAACAATAAAATTGTAGCGACGGTGATAATGCACGTTTATAACATATATGAATTAAAATTAAAACAACAATCGGGAAGATTAGTTTATACGAATAGACGGACGAGAAATTTAGGTTTAAAGTCTAGAATATTTTCACGGCACGCAATATTTATGACTGGACGATTTACTTTATGTGTATATACCTACCTAGGACGGTGAAGAAATCATGTTTTACGATTTTCTGTTAGTGCTAAAATAAAAATATAACTCCGGGTCGCTTAAACGTATAACGTGGGGAAAAAAACGGTAGCGACCCACCGGGAACTAAACTCGTGACCTCCCGCCGGTCCAATAAATCGGTGATGTACACACATTCGTTCAATCACGAAACAAAAAAAAAAAACAAAACAAAAAAAAAACGACTTTTTGCGAGTCTTGACCGGAGACCAAACGGTATTGATGTACCTATATTCCACTGTACTCGTACGTATATATGTATACGCAGCTGCAGTCGTCAGTTTAAACGTCTTGGAAAACGTTCGTTTGAATCGCCGCGTGTCTGCAGACGTGTGTCGAGTATACGTGCACACATCGCATCGCGTGTGGAAACCGTGCGATTTCTACACGCCGGGCACCCGAACAGAATGAGTCTATAAATCTGGTGGTGCAGCGGCGGCGGTGTAGTGCGCGCACCACCGTCGCAGTGCGTTATTTTACCTATAAATCGCGAATCGGAGGCGTAGAAAGTTTGCGTGCGCCTATATTTATTGTGTTCGTTGTAGTGGTTGCGAATTTATCGTCCGTTGCGCTTTCACCCGCGCCCGCGAACAATAAGGCCGTTATATTATCGTCGTATTCGCGTACACGAGCGCACAACATTATATTATAATATATATATATGCAGTGTGTAAGCGAGTACACACACACGCTCACAAGTAAGTAAGAAAGCACTACGCGTAGACGCGGCGGTGCAGAGTTCGGCGAAGGCAATAATAGTGTCGTCGAGAAAAATTACGAATTTCTCGAGCTGGCGCGCGACATAATATTCCATTGGTGCTCGTCTGCCCTTATACGGTCGCCCCATTGTTGCGCGTTGTGTTTATATATCGTGCGCTGCGGGTGCGGGTGCGGGTGCGGGTGCGGGTGCGGGTGCGGGTGCGGGTGTGGGTGCGGGTGCAGTCGCGCGTGTTTGCGGTCATAGTTCCGACGACCGTATGGTACGTGCGCGCGGTCGTCCCGGGAACGCGGAAGAAGCCGCCTGAAAATAATTATCGCACGCGCCACGACGATAATGAGAAAAAAGAAAAACAATCCGTGTTAAAACACATATAACTATCAACGGCACACGTATAAATATATTTTATATATGTATATACATAGATAATAGCCTGGTGAAGAATTTCGAGCATTGTATATACCCGCCGCCGCCGCCGCCGTGGTGCAAGTCTCGCGGAAACAATGAAGGGTAACTGCACTGTGGCAGTGTAATAATATATAAATGTGTGTGTGTGTGTGTGTGTGTGTGTGTATGTGTGTGTATATATATATATATAGGGTGTTTCACGAAGATCTGACATGTTGAATAACTTTTGTTCTATTCAATATTTTTAACTTTTTTTTTTAAATGAATACTACAGCCTAGCGCTACAATAAAATTACATTAAATTTTTTATTTTTATTTTTTAAACTCAAATTTCACAATTTCAAATATTAATTTAGTGTGAAAAAAAAATCAAAACAGCCATTTAATAAACATGATTTTTAGAAAAATATTGGTGCTTGAAATTCTTACAAAAGTTGATCCGTTAATTTTCTATGATTTTTTAAAGTTAACGAAAAATCTAATTAAATTGATTAATAGTTAAACTATTACTATGTGATATTATCTGATTACTGATAAACAATATATATTATTACATTTTTCGTAAACTTTTTTAAAAATTTTACAAAATGGCTATTTTGATTTTTTTTTCAAACTCTAAAATTAAATTTTAAATTTTGAAATTTGAGTTTTAAAAATGAAAAAAAATTTTAATGTTATTTTATTGTAGCTCTAGGCTATGGTATTCATTTAAAAAAAAAAAAGTTAAAAAAATTGAATAGAACAAAAGTTATTCAACATGTCAGATCTTCGTGAAACACCCTGTATATATACATTGTTCGGGTATAAGCAATACCTATACTCGGACTAGTGTCGGATACCATAATGTATTATATTTGTATATATAGGTATACATGTGTGTGTGTGTGTGTGTAATCGGTGTCGTTTCTATAAGCGTATACGTTATTTCAACTACCGCGAGTATACGACGTACGTACGGATACAACTATGATTTATTCGCGGACGCTTTCGTAATATCGGCGAGTATGTGCCGCCGCGGTACAGCGTGTGTTACAATAATGCACGCGCGTACATATAGGTCGTCGACGCGAATCGCCGGTTCTAGCCGTGCCTACACCTGCGCGCGTTATCGGCTCGCGGTCGGCAATTCACCCCGTACATTATTGGCGTTTATGCGATCCGATAAATAACAAACGACAACCGCGTGTGCGAGTACCAACTATATTCGAACCGTGGGACTGGAAGATTTCATGTTCCGAACAACCGAGACGTACGCATAAATGAGTCAGGATTCGAGGAGCCAGTGATACCCAGTTTCCGGACGAATAGGTGTATAACACCCGCATAACTTGCCGAGACACGTTTGTAAACGCGAAACGCCTTTACGTTTTAAGCATCCGCAACGGATACATTATATCGCCTGATGAAATTCAATCACGAAACAGTCGAAACTGAACATCTAAAACCGTGCGGTGCAATCTTCCATCGACTCGTCGGAATACTTTTCATGAAAATTAAAAAAAACAAAAAACAAAAAACCTTCAAATCACATAACATAAATCTCTGGTAGCGCCTATATAGAATACATTATGTATAGTCACGTCATTGTATTTACAGGTTCGCGCGAGGATTTCGGCACAATGACAGCCGCCATTTTATTTTTCGGTTCACACAACATAATAGGCAGGTATATAATATATAAATATATTCACGTTCAGTACAGTCGGTACGCGGGGGACGACATATTATGTTACCCACACTTCCGCGGGGCCGTCGTACCGTGACGGAATGGCGGCTGCCCGTTCTTTAAATTGCGCGCGCGCGTATTGAACGTGTTCGCGCGCGAATACGTGTGCGCGACAAACCACGAACGCACGGAAAACGCACATATATTTCACACACGCAGGATATGTATCGCGAATATTTATTTGTTCTCTCGTACGAGCACTAGACAATCGTTGAGCTATATGACACCGCTTGTATATGTAACGATAACATGTAGAGGTGTACGTACAGTGAAAATATTGGGTGCGATAAATCGAAACGGGCTCAAAAATACAAGCAGCAATAAGTCAACAAACGTCATCCGCGACGATTAAAGACGAAGAAATAAAAATCGCTTATCGTAAAACGAATCCGAGAGCGCTTTTTATTCGCACGTCAGCAACACGACTGCACGGTGGTACGACGCGGCGTACGGGAATAATATTGGAGAATATCAACGGCAGTGATTCGACGGGAGAAAAAACGAAGCGTCGAGCCGATCGGGAAGTCTGTACAAATGTACACGACGTATAAGACAGTTGACCCGGGACGGCTACGGGGTCAAGTCGAATCGGCCCTGCGGGCCGCAGGAGCTCAGCAGCGTTGCAGAGAAAAGAGCCTTCGAGTGATTTGTGACGGTCGTGTGACACTTTTACACCGATCATACGTGTACAATAATAATTGTCATACGTTCGTGATACACTCTGTGCGAACACGCATATCTGTACGAGTTATAGATGGGAAACATTTTACGATGCTCTCGCAATAACGACGCGGGGCGTATGTGTGTGTGTGTGTGTGTGTGTGTGTGTGTGTGTGTGTGTGTGTGTGTGTGTGTGTGTGTGTGTGCGTGTGTGTGCACGGCGTACGATGTTATGAGTGCGGTGCGAAACCCGTTCCTCGCGATCGCCGATTTCATCCCGGAACTTTTTTCGTTATTACTATTATTTTTATTATTATTATGATTATTTTTAATTCCAATTATAAATAACACGAGTGCATATACTGCGGAGGACACGCCTCCTTATTTATCCGTTAATTAATTAGTGCGCGCGTCATTTCAATTAATTTAGTCGGCCAGCTGCCCGCGTAAATCGTTTACTATATCATGTATTTAATATATACATATACATCGTGTTAAGTATATACTATAATAATATTATAGCATATACATGAACGGGGCAGATTTCGAACCGGTAACTCAATTTCCGACTGGCATTATTCGTAAGTGTACACGTTAATGTAATATTATTATTACATGTGTGTGTGTGTGTGTGTGTACGCGACCAATTTGTTTAATTATAAACGCGTGTGCAATCAAAACGCGGCCGAATCGATTAAAACAAAATAAAACAAAAATTAATAATAATAATAATAAAAAACTCGAGACGAACGGACGCGCAACGGACCGCGGTCCGCCGCGCCGCCGTGATCTGTGCGGTGCGCGCGCGTCCCCCGTCGATGGATCATATTTTCACGTGACGCGCGTCTCGACGGGAGAAAAAAAAACGGAAAAAATATGTACACACGGTGCTGGTACGCGGAGCGTATTCCTATAATACGTATTATAACGCTGTTTACGAAACGAGCGCTCCGTCGTCCGAGCAATTTAAATGTAAATCGGCGGCCCCCGTCCGAGCAACCACCCGCGGGTACCCCTCTCACCTAGAAACGCCGGACGAACGATTGACGACCTTCGACCCGGAAAACTGTGCGCGCGCGCCTCGTGACCGCATGATATTATTATGTACACACACACATACACACACACATACACACCGCACACACGTGTTGCAGTAGGCATATACAGCCGAACACGGTTAATGTTTAAATATGATATACTAAATCATAATAATATAATATAGCGACACGACGACGGAGCGTCCGAAAATAATAATAACAACAACAACGACGTATATCAGACGCTGTACGACGAACTTTTTTGATCTTTTACATAACACCATCGTTTGGCGCGCGTTCACCGTCAACCGCTGTCGCGTGATCCCTTTTCCCGACGCCGTGACCGTAATCCATCATATTATTTCGATATCGGATTACGACAATGTTATGTCTGGGCGGGTGCCCCCCGTGAGACGATCGCGTGTTTTGTACACATATATTGATGTATTATTGTACCCGGTAAATTATGCGTGCGAGCTGAAATCGTAACAATTCTGTTCGAACACTTTTATGACGGGCGTGTGTGTAGAGTGAGAAAAATATGAATAAAACGTAAACTTAATTTTTTTCTGAACACGAACGGAAAAAATACGATTCAGCTTTTTTTCATAAAAAAAAAAATCAAAACAAAAGCCGTGTAAGAGCCGGAACTATATACGCCGTGGTGAATGAATGCTCGCCAATCGCAGTGTGTGAATAAATCATTTACGTGGTTTCGTAGGCATACGTATAATAATTCTCGCGTGATATATAAATGTTTGTGACATGACTTCGGAAACGCACTGCGGCGTGAGAATACACAGGGTAACAGTGCTGCAAGTGGAACGGAATAGACCCGTTTATACAGATATAATTTCGTTACGGCGCGGCGCAGTGACGTTCGAAACCACGCAAATGAGCTTTTGATAAACACGTGCATCTATAATATTATCATCGGTATCTCAATCTGATGTTAACAGTCCGACGTACAAACTGTCCGTTTTTTACGTATTCCGACCGTTTTACAGCATTCTATTTTCTCATTGAACCGAACCAACGTATGGTAATGTACATTAAATTCTAATCAAACATAATTCACCAACTATTGCTTATTGAATATATATATATATATGAAGCGACGTTATGTTTATTTAACGTGTGCGTGATTCTAAACTTCAGTTTATACTTGTGTAATAATCATATTTTAAATCGATTTCAGTCCTTAAGATTTTCAATCCACTGTTAAATGATATACAGTTGAAGATAATCGATTTTGTTATCATGGCCTTTATTGCGGATGTGAAAACTTACAAATAAGTTTATAAACAATAATTTGTCTTATAATAACACGGAGCTATATAGAAAAAGAGAAACGACACAGACATCCATCGATGAGCTGAAAGTAAAAAAAAAAAAAAAAAAACATTACCTTGAGTACGTTAAATTACAATGTTTCACATGATAATTTATCTTTTGCTATCGCGGAGATTTCAAATTTCATCGTTTACTGCTACTAAACTGTTGTCCGCCGTGAACCGCCGGGAAAACATAATATAATACCCACATAAATATATACCTCTGCGATGTATGTACACACTTCAGCGGCGTCATTTCATTTTTTTGAAAGAGGAGGGGGTCGAAAATTTCGACCGGCCCATGTAATTGAAAAAAAAAAACCGGAATCATGACAATGAGCTAGTAGGTACCAATCCAGGATTATACTCATTATATTGAGCCAAAATATAGTATAAAATATAAATAAAAACCACCAGACACAGCCAACATTAGATATCAGTTATCGTGTTGGTACATTTTTTGTCTCAATTTTTACCTAAAATTAGAAAAAATATAGTCGTATATTCTGCACCATAACTATACTTTTTTTTAATCATATTATTAACCTGTGCTATATTTCGCATTAGTAAAAACAGCATTATAAATTGTTATCTTAAATTTTGTTATAATCGTTAAATATAGGTATATCAATTATTGAAACTCCAGAACCCCGGTTTTTTTTTTAATCGTAATTGATACTCTTAATAGCAGTTTTATAAGTTTCAATGTTATTTTTATTTTACAATTTTATATCCGTGATTCACCAGTCTGCAACTGCAGCCTCCTGTGCCGAGGGACTCGGATTATGATAACATAATTAATAATCATTTACACATTGATATTAGTACAAATATAAGTGGACCATCCCCCTGCCCTGCAGGTTTCGGCCCATTGTCAGCGAGACAACAACCCGTTGTTTACAGGAGGGGGGGGGCAAATTTTCTCCCTGTCCTCCTCAAATGACGCCACTGACACACTCGTGTTCCGTACCTCACGTGCATGTCGTGCGTTACGAACCGTACGCGACGAGTATAGCTGGTCATCGACGGTACACAAAATGTAACCACCGCACGACTTGATAATGTGTCGTCAACCGGTTGCAGGCCGTGGACACGGCACTCGCCGATAGTGTTATAGTCACACGATTGTATAGTTCGAAATACGTTTTTTTTTTTTTGTATTTTATGAGGCGCGCACCTACGTCGTCACACGGACACTGCGGTACGCGCAAGCTCGTACCGTTGTTGTGTCGCGCTTTCCGCGGAGCTGTAATCCGCGTCCAATCGTTAATAATATTGCAATCGGTACTAATAGTTTACGAACTGCAGTCCGCGCGTCGTCTCGAAACGTATAGTAATTCCGGGAGTCGATGTGGGGAAGAATAATATTCTAGATAAACATCGTGCGCGCGCGCGAGTATGGTGTCGGCGTTTGTTTCAAAACCAATTACCACGTGAAAAATATTCCGCGCGCGAGCCGTTACCGCGCAGCGCATCACAACAGTAAAACTCGTTTTGTTTTCGCGACGCAAAATATTGGTCACTGTGCACAGCTGGTTTAAAACGGATTCACGCGAAACACTAGCAACGTGAACATTTGAAGTTTGACGATTTCTGACGAAACGTTTTGTCTCCTGCTTCTATCAGTCCGTGAGAAACGAAATCGGACGTAATGCTTGCAGTTCGCGATGTCTGCACCTACCTCCATATAAGTTATAACACGTAAATCTACTGATGTCATATAATACTGTCACGTATAAACAATAGGTAAAACTATAGACGTATTGATGGACTCGTGATAAGTGGCGATTGAAAAAATGGACACTAGAGTTTCGGACGATAAACGGATAAACCAAGAGTAAATGAAGGTAACTTTTAACCATTGAAAATATACTAATTTATGATAATTAGAAATTCTAATATGATTTATTTTTATAGAAATATTTTTTTCGTAAATAATAAAATCAAAGCGTACTGCTGTGTACAATGATAAATAATATTGAGACTAGACGTAATATTTATTGCCTATTAGGTCAAATAAAAATTGATAAACTCTTTTATAATTAGATATATCCATGATTTCTCACACAGCGGACTTTCATAACGAGAATAATTACACCATCTAAGTCGATTTCCAATCGAGCACAAAATTGATTTATTAACAATTTTTTTTTTCGAATTCATACTACAATACGTACAAACACTCATTATTTATGCATTTATGTTTTCAACGAATATGCATTGTGCATACGGTGCGGGGGCTAACCACTATGTATGAGCTCAAAGAAAAAATGAAATCGAACAAAACTATTTCCGTCTATCTCTATTCGGTCGCCGTTTCGCCACGCTTACATGTAAATTATGCACGTAGATACCCATCGTTGTTATACGTGATTTGATCAAATTTGGATTGGATTTCGAATAGAAGGAATAAACTGAAATACATATAGATACATATTTATTTAATTATACACCACGGAGATTCGCGCATCAAAAAAATCATAACGCCATTGTGGCAGATCGTAATCACCGCAACCGCCGCCGACGATGCGGCGGACGCGCGTATAATTTTATACATATTATATATATTATATCGATACGCACACTAATAATAACAATAATCCGCCCACGATTGGAAGTGTATACGCTGGCATGCATGCATACATACGTACGCAACACACACACACACACACACACACACACACACACACACACACACACACACACACACACACACACACATTCAAAGTTATACTGTACCGGACACGATCGTCTTAATATACATACCGAATATTATTGAGCATAGTATTGTACGTATTCGTATATTATGTGTATAATGTTATCTAGATACAATGTATAGATATATATATATATATATGTATATTTAGGTAAAACTATATAGTGATTGTCTCTGCGCATAGGAATGTCGAAGTATTAAATGCATGCACATTATAAGCGAGCCATAGTGAGCGCGAGCGGGGTAACGGAACGGTAATAACGCAATATTTCCGACTTTGGGTACCGCCCCATCAGCGGCTAATACCCATGGCATTATTATATGTATTTGTGTGTGTATATGTGTGTGTGTGTGTGTGTGTGTGTGTGTGTGCAGCGTATATGCATATACCCTCCCGCGTACGTACAATATGTGCGAGAGATTCTTCTATCCATACGTACACACCGAAATTGACTGTGGAAATGTTTAAGGACCGGTTTTTGTTATTTTATTATTATTATCATCCATTATTATGATTTTTTCCTTCTTTTTATTTCAGAATATGAGGTCACATAATTGACGCGCCGGTAGTATACATCTTACATAAATTAATTTCCATAGTGAAAAACGCCTGCAGGACTATTGTATGTAGCGTGTACGAGGAACGATACTTCAAATTTTTGCTACTCGAGTGTTTAGAACTGACGTACAAGTGTAAAATAGAACCTTAATATTTTGAACGTAAATATTCCTATTTTTTGTTGTCTAAAATGATTTAAAATATTATTAAAAGTACAAAAAATCATTCAATTTTTTCTTTTTAGTCATCGAAAATGATGATTATTGACATGTATAGTTTATTTTCTAAATTTTTAATGATTTTAAATCGACGAGATCTTATATATTTAAAAATGAATGAAATTTCAGGGTATTTTTTGAATCATTATATTATTATACTTTCCACCGAGTGTTATTTACGGGAAATTATTTAATATATAATTGTTCAAGAGTTCAATATTGTAGAGAAGCGACTGTAACGAATGTCGCACAAGTATTTTTTTTCAAATTAATTATATATATAGTATTTTTCCCCGATTTGAGTTTTACACAGTTCGAATTTCTCATTTCATCTTTTATTCAACATTTTTATTTTGTTCGTCAATCAAGATCGTTATTTCGGCGCAATTATAGATGGTTTGAAAATAAACTGACGATAAACATTACTACCAATGTATTTCCCTTCGACTGTTTACGTTTTGTATAAATTATTTTCAACGTTCCTTGACAGCTATTCAATCTCTAGTAGTGTATATACTAATAACGATAATAGTGCGGAGTTTTTTATGAATGAACCGATGAGATCAGAAGTGACACAAGTCAACAATTTTAACATGTGACTCGTGTTTTTCTACTAGTCTTAACGAGTCGAATGTGAATACAATAATATAATCCTATCATATAATCGTTGTATTGCATGCAATTTTACAATATGCTTAGATTGAAAGGTTACGGAGTTATACACATGACAATAAAACTAGAGGTATAAAGTATATGTATGAAAAAAAAAAAAATAGAAAGAATAAATAACTTGCGAAATGCATTTGCAATATGTTGTATATTATTCACTTGTGCAGGTCGATATAAATTGGTATAAAAATGTATAACGCATAAAACTTGCGTGCGCCACTCATTGCAGGGTTGTCAAAGTACTATATGCTTAACTAATTAATAAAAATCTAGCAGTACCTACGTAATAAAATATAATTGAATTGTACATTCATATAGTTATCGGTACTGCCTCGTTGTAACTTCGTGAAGCACGAAAAAAAAACGACGTGTTCTCCACGAACATCCCGACGCGCGCATTGATATGTTCCACTGTGAACGTACACACGCGCACACACACACACCACATACACACAAACGCATTCGTATGTTATAAGCATACGTACGCGATCGATAATATCGATGCAGTATCTCTGTGAAAACACCTTACAGTAACATTACTGGAATACGTTATCTCTTAAATAAGCCACGATATTTACATGTTCTAAAATGTTATCCGGTAACAAAGTAGTAGTTGTAGTAGTAGTTTTAGTAGTAGTAGTATTAGTAGTGGTGGAATACGGTATATAAACTCATATACGATACAAACATACAGACAAACTCACACACACACGCGCATAGATGTGTAATGTATATATGATATACACGTTTGTATATTATTTTCTTATTGTAGGTACAACCGTTTTATATCTTTTGGCGCAATCTCCGATAACCCTCTCCTCCGCGAACTTCCACCGATCGCCGTGGGTAACTCTACTCTGTGCGAACTCCATACGTATACTCGAGGGAATTTTTACGAGTATCTTCTTTTACGAATCGCACGTACGAGCATCGGCGGCTTTCATAATAGTCGAAACGGCCATATGGGTTTTATTACTATTATTATTATTATTATTATTATTATTACTATTATTATTATTACCTGTATGCATCCACGGGTACGAGGCCAAAACGGACAATCAATTTTTACTATTAATAGATATCCTATCATAACGTTATGTGTGGTTAATTTGATGTTCGTCGTTATTGTCTATCGAATCACTATCATCTTATGTTTTAAAATTTTATTATTTTATTCTCTTCTCGTCCGTTTTACACGTTTTATGCGAATCCAAAAACGTTTGACGATGCGGCATTACGCTGCCGTTCTTCATTATTATTAATGTGCAATATTATTATTCTTAAATTTTCGAACGACGGTGTTGGTGACGACGACGACGACCAACATCCGTCCCTATGTTTAAATACATAATATATTACGAATCTATGAATGCGGATGTAGTCGTGATGAACTCGGGATAGGATGATGGAGGGCAGAGAATCGTTTAATTGTCTCGAACAGCGAAAACGGCACCTCCGGTGGAAATAAAATCGTTAAGTTATCCCTATACGTCTGCCGTGTATGATATTCGTCCATTGTATGTAAATAGTTCGCGACGGGCATAGTGCACGCGAAAAAAAATAAAAATTGTAAAAATAATTCACCTTCATTGTGTTTCGGAACGGGCCGTCGGCGGCGGGGAGGGGATGAAACGCACGAGATCGCTGCAGATAACGAACAATATGTTATTGTGTGTATTTGTATATTCTTCGTATTTTTTTTCTTCTCTCTTCTTTATTTTGTATATATACATATACGCGTACACCACCTCGATATAATGTTGTTCCAGGAGAAGCTACAGACGGAGAAGACGCCTCGAGGGGGCTAGCGCACGAGGGTAAGCTCTGGGCTGCATTTGCATATAATACACGAGACGAGATGATCGACCCCTCGAGGCGGAGCTTCAAAACGCCACCCAAGCATATTGTACTGCTATTATGCGCTGCACAAATGCAGCCGTATTATAGTAATATATATATAATATACGATCCGAGACGATAGGAAATCGTGAAATAAAACGTATTAGTTCTCGGCGTGGCGTCGATTTGTATATTTTCGTGCGTTAATGGAACGCGTAATATTCGAATATGGTTTTTCGTGTGATCTATAGGTACATTATTACAATCTAATGCAGCTAGGATAACGTCTTAGTAACTGTTTTTGTCTCCGTATATTCGTTTTACACGACGGTTTTAAGCTAATTGCTTTAAATGCGTGCGTTTCCGATTATCTCCATGTATTCATTCCACGCGTCGGTCCCCTGGTGTAATAATGGTATACACACAAATTACACAATATTATTAATATTGATGTTTTTCTACATAATATTACCGGTTAAATACGAACCCATAAATCCACCGAGGTGATTTAGATGTACACAAAGCCTTTTTTAAGAAAACAAAGTGGTATTGGCAAACGAGACAAAACACGCGACCGGTTATGCGCTGGATGATTAAAATATAATGGATTTCACTTAAAAAAAAAAAAACTGCTTTATACAAAACATGAGATATTAAATAAACTTCACATTTTATATATGTACACGAGAAACAACCGATATGGTACGACAAATCATGTTTTAATACAAAGAATATACAAATACCTACCATAAGTCCATACTTTTGTGATTAGAATTATAAAATAAATTACTTGAGAGTTTTATACACACTGTTTTTGGGTTTAAATACATCCAAGTATCACCATGACGTCAGACACAGTTGCGTAATTATATTTAAAGAAATCTTTTGTGACTTTCGAGTGAATATAAGTCTTCGTTTATTTTACTATTACAAAAATTGTTTTTGTTTATATATATATATATGATTAGAACTTCATGATTTATTACATAACCGAAACGATTATTTTTTTCGTTGATTTTTTCCTCTGGTTTACACCTATTAATGATTTATGAGTAAAAAAATGTCAATCTATAATATTTTAGAACGAAGTACTAAAAATTATTAGAAAAAAAAAACTTAAATGTTATTGTTAAAATTGTAATATTTGAGTGTTGCATGGTGTATTGTATCCATGATAACAAGATGCCCTCGTTGAACGATTTTCAGAAGAAAAAATCAAATTATATTTGACGAGATGACATTGCCAAAGTCAAAGTGGATAGAATAATAATAATAATAATAAAAACGTACTTAATAACAAACAACAATAATAATAAATTCGATTTTTCGAGTCATATAGCTTATAGACGTCGTTCGTATAATTAATATACGACAGCAGCGGCGTGTGATGTTAGCATGTTACATTCAGCGTACCTACCTACATGTTTTATACGGAGCACAATTATTATTAGACGTACTGTACGGGATGACGACGTTGTTTGCTCGCGTCTGGGACGGCATAATTATCTTCTTATTCAATTAGATCGAGGCCGTTTTTCTGTCTTCCTCGCACCCGTCTTATTACGCCTCCCCGTCTACCATGGTTCGATCTTTCTCTATACAATTTTTTCTCCCCCGAGGCTTACACGGTCATTAGGCCAGTCATTATTGAATCAAACACGGGCCAAAACCATCATCAATCAACGGTGGACCCGATGAAGACGTATTTTTTTTCTACGTTGGCAATAGTATACGCGCCCGTGTGAATCCGCTTGTCAGCGATACCGTTTTTTAAATGGTTTTCTTTTCTTTTTTTTACTCCACAGTCCTTTTTTAATAATAATGATGATAATAATAATAATATGGGAAAACGTTTGTTCATACAGTCATTTTATTAGGACTCACTGTGCGTCGGATGACCGCTAAGATTCATCGGCTCGAAAATAGTCTACTGTCAATAGACACGACACGCGTGTTTGTATTTGAAAACTGCAATATGCATAAAATAATCATCATTGCTATTTACGCCAGAACAGAACGGCGTTTAAATTGGTTCTGTGTGCGACGTTACTCGTGTTATAAACATCAAATAACATCCGCGTACGTTATGCATGCATGCGTGCACAAATTTTTACCAACCGGGTGGAATACGCTTAACAAGTTTCGAAAATCAAAATCGTTTTGAACGTTTGACTGGAAATAAAAAAAAATACCTAATCGTTATTATCCACGATAAAATTGTTTCGATTGCGAGAATTTCAGAAAGCGGTCCAAAGACTTTGACGCTATGTACTATACATACAACACAACGTATATTATTTATTCAGTAGTTGTATTACACGTACAACGAGTTTTTATTATTATTAATCATATTATTGTGTTGCATGCACAACAACATGCGTGCAAAGCATGTCTGGCCATTTGATATTGATGAATACCTATACGTAAACAGCCTACAGTCATTTCTCCGTTATTACACGCGTCTTTATATTATTACTTATTAGTCACACCATACTGTTTTTTTTTTTTGCTTTTCTGGAATTCCTTTAAACTGCGTATTATAATTGTGTAAACATGTAATATATGTTATTACACTAAAGTTGTACACTACGAGGGCATCAGACAAATCTCAGAAAATTTCACACGAAAATAAACGTAACCAACGTCGGCGCACATGAACATAATATACGTTTACGCGTACGTTTACGGGTATTTAATATGTTATACGTATTTTATTTTAATTTTGATTGAAAACTTGAAATACGGCAACGGTTTCAACAATGCTACAAAGGACGATGATAATCCGGAAAAAAAAATAATAAAAAATATCGAGCGTAAATTATTATTCAAATAGAATACGTCAATGGTCTTTTGAATATATAACTCCTATGGAATATATTTCAATGCGATCTCAAACCATACCACTTGAATATTTGATTTGTCAAAAATAATAGTAAAATACAAATTAATATTTCATTTACATAATTTTAATAAATATACGAACAATATATATATTTTTTTTCTGTACACAAGAATAACGTAGTATGTAAAAAAAAAAAAATAAAAATACACTTATTATAAAAATTATTCCAATCATACACGGACGACAAAGGTTCACGTTTGGCCGGGATCGAGAGGAAGAGTTAATGAAGTAAATTAATTCGGATATAATAGATTATCATATAAACGCGCGACGTATTGTTTGTTATCGAAACACGTAGACGCATAATACTATACACAACTGATACCGTATTTAATATTCCGTATAATTTTTGGCTCGTGTCGACGGTCGCCGGGCATTATAATCACCAAATTTACGGAAAAATAAAAACAGATTTGAAACGAACAATATCACAGATCGTGACTGTATACACCGATTACGGGCACGGCGTATAATATAATATAATATATTATATATGTGTGTGTGTACACGTCTCGTGCCGGACACGAGACACAAGTGATGTAATATGTATAGTATAATATTTATGCGTTATTATAATATGCGAGCGCGCGCGCGCGCACACACACACACAGATACAATAACGTTATCATCGCGTGGATAACAATGACCAAATTAAAACGACATTTAACCCGTCGGTCGTGTACATTTTTTTATTTTTTTTTTTTTTTTACTATTTCGTCGTCACCGTCGTCGACGTGGGCGGAATTATTGTTTTCGGAATCGGGTTTCCTCTGCATATTTGCGGTCGACCGCAGGATCCCCCATCACCGGTGGGTGGGGGGGGGACGGTCGGTTCGGCGGGCGATCAAACGCGTGGCGGCGGCGGCGGCGGCGGCGTCGGCGGCGGTGGCGGCCAAACACAACAACACCCCGACCGTAATAATAATAAAAATAACAAAATAATAACGTACACACACACACACACACACAGGCGTACAAAGTGTATTGTAAGCGCAATATTATAACAATATTACCATCGTATACCGCGTTGTCTTATGATATTTTATGTACGTAATAATATTATTATATTATAATAATAATAATAAAAAAATAATAATACAACTATATAGGTACGCGTCGTATATATATAATGCGTCTTGCCGGAGAAAGGACGGATGAGGGGGATTCGCCTCCGCGCAGCATCACGGTGGTGCTAATGGGTCGTAAAAAAAAAAAAAACCGAAAAAAAATAACCACGAGCGGAGGCTACCGGACGCCACGGCGCGCGCGCCCGATGTACGTCGGTAAACGTCGCTCGTTCCACGGCGTACAACACGGTCCGGGCGAAAACGTGGCGCGCGCGCGCACAGGACTCGTGGGAACCACTCGTGGCGATCCGTCTGCCAAGGTCGCGTGTCTGCGTGCGATTCGGCGACCGACCGACCGACCGGCTTCGGCGTGTGACGAGACGATACCGATTACGGCCGCCGCCGCCGCCGCCGCCGGCACGTCGCTCGCGCGTAAACGCACACACGCACGTAGTCGGCGCGAGATATCAAGTCCTCCGAGCGGTGTTGTCGCGAGCCGTTGGCCGTTTGATTTCGGTTTCCTCTCGACGTCATCACCGCGCGGTACCCCACACGGTGGTGAACCTACCGCTTGTTTTGCTAACTTTCATTGCGTACCGTATATATTTTGAACACGACGGCAAATATATTGTCGGTAAATTGTCGAAAAAGTCTGATTTGAAAAATATACTACTGTGGGGGACAAAAAAAAATTTGAAAATAAAATTAATATAGTTATCCCGTCGTTGTCAAAGTTGAAATTGAAATCGGATAATACCAAAAAACCGATGTAAACTTTTAGACCGGTTATTCGTAAATAGGACTATTGTCATTGGATTATTTGCCTTCAGACCTGCAGTAATCGTGCGGGATTCGAAAATCATTATATTACGATCCTCATAACCCGACAGTGTAATATTGTCTTTTTCTCCCTACGAACACATGTATTATATTATTATACCTATTATCTACTCTTAGATATTATTATTATCATTATTATTATTATTATTACTACGATTGTGTAGCTCTCCGTGTGCGAGCGACCGAAGATTTATTATCGTATCCCATAACGAACGTATAACAAATGTATTTTTAAATCGCGTTTATAAAGTCGTCATTAGTGCCGCGATAATGACGTGAGCGTGGAATCGGATTTAATTTGAGTTTCCGCAAAACGATATGTGCCCAAATAGGTACGCGACCGGCTCGTAATATGTTTATGTCTGCGGTACACTCAGCAGGCTCGTCCTCTAACCGTAAAACCGGCCACGCTTCGGTTTCGGTATTTTTTTCATATATAGTTTTGAACGAAAGATTTTATTGGTGTTATTAATACGTTAGGTATGCGAAACTGACAGTAAATACGAAATTCCAAAGGATATAAACTTATTCGGAGTACTCGCACACACACAAACACATCGATCATGCGTAGAAATGTACAAAACTATACTGTTGATAAAACGACTTCAAAAACCAACGCGAAATATGGGCGATTACGATCGAAACAATGTAGTATGTATTAGCAGAAATTAATTTAAAAATATGACCGTCCGTACATTTAAAACTGATAGATAGAGAAATAATTTTTGGGGCGCTCTCTTTGTCTTTATCGTGGTCGTCGAATCGTAATACGACCCTCCCGGACGGAAAACAGTCGACGGAATTTTCTGCAAAACGAATCAAAGTCATTTTATTCACCTACGTTTTGTGAATCTTTCCAAAACGTTATGAGCGTACGAGTTCATATTTTAATCTGTCTGCCACTGTCAAGATTTGAATTAGTATATAATGTCTCTACTAGTTATACGTTTTATGCTGTGTGGAAAATGTCTCATTCAATACCGTTTTCTCATACGACTTAGGAGGGAAACAATAAAATATCATATGATTTCCATTCAAAACCATAAAAACCATTTCGTCTCCTCCCCGTAACGGCATACTGTACGCGCACTGCACGTGTGTATTATTATACGTGTGTAACACGTGAGTTTGTGTGTGTGTGCGCGCGCGGCCTGCGTGCTGTGAGCGTATGGAAATGTGAAGGCTCATTACGGGCTGAAGATTTATTGGCGGCCGGGACGTACCGCGGCCGCCGCGTCAAACCGTTGATTAATTACGACCGGACTATTGTAGCGGCGGCGGTGGCTCTTCTTCCTCTTTTCCACCGCCGCGGTATTCTCCGGTCTGATGAAATGCTTTAGACTTTAGAGTATTATATTGTGTGTACGCGAATGCGAGTATTTGTGTTTGTGTGTGTGAGTGTGTATTATAACTTATATACGTATATGTATAACCCTTGGGACGTATATACAACTCCATAAGATAGATATTATATACTGGACGTACGCGTGTTTACAGAAAATCTTACCTTGTTGAAAGTAGTTTGCTTTCCGGACGTACACGCACACCAGGGCCATGAGCTGCAGCTGAGACAACCGTTGTCTGGTGGACGGCGGCAGGGGCAACAGGTCCCGGAGGTTCGCGATCTCTGCGTTGATCAGGTCTCTCCGCAGCTTGCTCGCACCTTTGGTCGACTTGGTCGCGTCGAACCTACAATCAGTATACGATCGTTAACATCACACCGTCATAATATTATTATGATTACAGCATGCGCGGTCGCGCGGGCGTACATAAGGTTATGATAACAGTCGAGTGTTGTGTGTCGCGGATCTCGTTTGCTACGACCAGTCGGATTCCGATAAACATTGTACGATCGAAATTTACGCGTAACTGTTACGATACGTATCGTTTCGGTCGTAAAACCGTAAGCCGGGCTTCGGCTACAGAACGTTTCGGCGTAACGGTATCGGACCGAAGCGGTCGGATCGAAAGAGAAGTGTCCGTTCGGGACGTCAGACAGAACGACCTCTGCAGAAAACGTAAAACCGTACAACAACCCGGATTCGTCGCCCCGGGTGACACGCGCGCCGCAACGGGCCGGGGTGACGTGGATATTATATAGGTCGCCGCGTCATTGTTTATGACCGGCCAGAACGCGACACAGCGGACGTGGTCGCAAAGTACGCCTACGACGACACAATAACGTCTTAATTAAATCCTCCCCCTGGCGGCGGCCAGTTCGTAATCTGTCGATTGATACGGTCGTTTGTACGAGCACACGCGCGTGTTGTTGTTGTTGTACACGGAAACCGCCGCCACCGCCGCCGCCGCCGCACGTTGAGTCCGTATATTATAATAGTATAAACGTCGTATAAAATATTATATTACGGCGTTCCCCCGACGGCCCAGGGCAGCCGCCGGCGGCTTTATTATTAATATTGTTTTAAAAAAAAATTTTTTTCGTGCACGAGAACCCGCGCGCGTGCCACGGCCGACGACGGGGGGGACCACGCGTATATGACGTACGTGCGGTACACGCGTTACGGCGGCGACGGCGACGACCCACGCGCGCCCGTCCGCCGCCGGTCGCGGCGACTATCTCTGAGATAATACATATTATATGTATATAGGCCGTCGTCGATTAATGGCTCACGATAACGGACGCACGGGGTAGGGGGAGTATATTACATTACACGAAAGCCGCCGCCGGCGTTCGCCAGTTTCTGTGTCCCGCGGAAAGTTTTGCGCGACTTGCTAGTGTTATAATTAGGGTTTTTATTATTATTATTATTTTAGATTCTGAGTGAAGCGAAGGATTTTATGGTTTTACAATGATGTTTATTTTTTTTTTTATTATTATTTTTTTTTTTTTTTCTGTAAACACTTTTTCGTATAGAAATCCTTGTCCAAAAGTTTCGTCCAGCAACTTTTTAGATTCGAAATTGAACTGAGATGGTACTTTAGAGAGATCATTTTTCCTAAATCTCCATAGTTTTTCCAGTAATCAAAAATAACGATCGAAAAACTGAGTAAAAACGGTAAAATCGGTAAAAATCCGCCGTAAACGAGTTTTCACTGTTCAGATTTTAGGTATTTAGTCATAAATCGAAAAGTATTGAAGCTAGAAACTTGAAAATTTTATCCAATATCAAATACATACTTTTTTATATTGGACAACATTTTCAGAACAATTATAGCACTTTTGACTTAAATATAGAACTTTTAATTTACCAAATTGTTTGAAAGTTTTTATGTAATATAATTTTAAATATTTGACAAAAAGTTCTGAAAATTTAATATGACCTTACTCATATACCTACCTAATTATCCTAACAAAAGTTCAAAAATCGTTAGTCAGGATTTTTTTTTATACACACTTGAATAAATTATTATACGATTTTTTTCGATATTGTCTGATTTCTTTTAAGTTTGTTTCTAATGAGTTATAATTGTTATAACAATTGAAGTTTAAATGAGTTATATCTAATTTTTTTTTTTATGTTTATTGTTTTCTCGTTTTTACGGCTGGCGTTTCGACGGACCGTATTGAGTGTATAACGTTTACGACTCATAGACAATATTATACGTAAGAACACGGCACAATCGAATTTAAATACGTTTTCATCATTATTATTGTCGACAGGTGGTCGTAACGTGTATTAAATCACAGCCCCGGACTGAAAACGTCGCTATAGCGCGAAAAAAAATCGTTTTTATCACACGTCACGAGTGCCGCCGTCAATGCCGCGGCCGCGTGTGCGACGAATACGTATTACCATTATGACTTGCCGCATTAGTACACCTATCATGTACGTTTTCTATTAAACTGCGGGTCCGCCAAAGATCACGTGGCCCTCCGTTGACGTCGTTTAACGTCGTGTCGACGACGACACGACGTGCGCGGTCCGGTAAAAAAGCGGTCCTATCTTAAGGTGTCTGCAGACGTGTATGAATATAACACGGAGCGCGGGCGACCACAGGTACAGTTGCATATTGCACTGCGTTTCACTCGCGCCGCGTCGTAATGATACGTCTGTCATATCACAACGCTATGGCATTTCTGGTATTATAAATTCATGTGTCTGGGTGTGTGTGTGTGTGTGTGTGTGTGTGTGTGTGTGTGTGTGTGTGTGTGTGTGTGTGTGTGTGTGTGTGTGTGTGTGTGTGGGTACGGCTGAGTTCTGTATATCCGCAGGATTCTGTCTAGTAAATCACTGTGGCACATAAATTACACGCATTACTATTCAAAACGTCAAATTTAAACTCGTACAGATCCAAATGGCTACATCTATTTATAAGTATCTAAATTTTAATCTACTAAACCAGTGTTTTTTTCAAAACTTCACATCAAAGCTTCACTCATTTTTGGTGGAGCGATCCAAACATTTATTATTACCATCATTCAAGTGCATATATATATATATATATATATATATATATATATATATATTTTATAACTAAAAACGCAAGACTTATTGTATGAATGTTTTATGTAGGTAGTTTAAAATTTATCGACGATTCTAAAGAAAAACCATCCATATTTTGAGATACATTGATAAGTTTAAATTATATCGCATTCATTTACAGTTATGTAAACCACAAAATTTAAGAAAATCAATGTTGTAACTTATTTAAACCAAGTATGGTCTAACTGCCTCCAACGGGGTATACCTACACATATAATATGTATAAAAATATCCCTATGTATAATAGAACTATTTATGGTATATTCAGTCGTATTAAATACGATTTAAAAAGTTTTTAGTGGCGTTTCTGTGGTGATTTCACAAAATTATAATTTGATTATAAGTAAGTTATGGTTGGTAGAACGAAACGATAATCCATTACATAATTTGATTCTTTTTTAATGTCTAAGAAGTAAAAATATGCTAATGACACTATTATTATTATTTAAATTATCTCTGACATATTTATTTACTTGGACTATTAGTGGATTGGCCAGATATAATATATCCAAATATTTTTCTGTTAGTTATGTTAAGGTTCTTTCAAAAATCTCGCAAGTTAAAAGTACTTTGTGAATCAGTTTTCAACAATTTTACTTAAGCCAAATAAGTTACTATTTTTAAATGATAAAATTATTCATACCTTTATGAACAAAATTGATTATTATACATTTACTTCTGTAGTCTTGTTTACATTAACTCCTTATAAATTATACCAAAAAGTACAACTATACGTAAATTAAGCAAATATTTTCAAAACATTTTATTTATTAGTTATTTTATTTTAATAGCGCGAATATATTTTATCTTTTAAGTTTTTAAATTTTTTTCAACTTCAACAGTTTTAGTCGACGAGTGAAAAATAAACTTATGAACATGGCAATTCCGATTTAACTCATTTTAATAAATTAAACGAGTATCATATTATTTGTGTCTACCATAATACGTTATATTCGTACTGCCACTGCAACATTGCCAATACAATATTATACATATATGTATACACTTAAGTACTGTTACTACGTACATTAAACTGTCTATAGTAAAATAATTGCAAATTATCATATTTAAAAACGTACGATTTTCATATTATAAACCACGTTTATAGTCTTTCGTCCCAATAAATGTGGTTTTTAATTTATTTTAAACGTGTTGGTCGTCAAATTTGTAAACACGTTAACACGTCACATATAAACAACATATCACACACAACATACACACACACACACACACACACACACGTATATTGTATACAGTATACACTATAAACGCATAATATAATATATGATGCTTAATATAGTTTCGTTTTATTTGAATATATATCAAACGTTGACGTTTCATAAACTACGCGATGAGCAGTTAGTTAACACATAGTACGGCGTTCGGGGTGTGGAGGTATGGTAGTCACTCGTATAACCTAAATATATTATACATTATAATACGAGTTAACAGAAATTAAATGTATATACACGTCCGTCGCAATTAAATTAAAAAAAAAAAAAAAAATTAAAAAAAAAAATTAAAATAAATGTATATATCCATAAATCGCTGACAGACACACGACGGCGACAATGACGGGTAATACATGTATGATAATATACGAGTGTGTACTACTCGTATAGCTGTTCAGTCAGTTCTCGTTAATAGATTCGCGGGTCAGGATAGCGATGAAGTCCAAATGAAAAAAAAATACGAGTATTACGCGTGTTTTTTCGTATACATTTAAATTACACCCGGACGTTGACGGCAACGTCAGCGGTGACGACGGCAGCGCAGGAGGGACTCGGACCGCTGTTTTATTTTAAATGTCGACACCGTCACGTTGTATTACGTAGCCATACGTATACATTGCAGAGCAAAACGCTCTCGTGTATCGTCTTTGGTCGTGATATTTGTCATTGTCTCAATTTCGAGACGTCGTAGTAGAGATTCGTCGGGGTTGCAGAATGATGGGCGTTTATATGAAGATTGTATATAAATTTTTGTAATCTACGGTTTCGTTATTTTTATTCCAATTGAGACAAAAATATTCTTAGGATTCACTCCGTGTATATTATTGTCACAGAAACTTGCATCAACGTATCAACAAGTTTTAGTTGATTTTTGATCAGAATTAACGCATTTTGTTCATTACTAACTTTTTACTGTATATATCAGCTAATTAATAATTAACCATTGCAATGGTTACCCTACATTAAGTTTATACCAAATGACTTCAATGACTTCGAGTATTGACAAAAGTTATACGCATTGAAATATTAACGCATCATAATGGAAAATTCTATGCTGGAATTAAACAAAAATCGATTATACTATTGTTACAATAATTTAAGTAATAGTTAACTTCTTTAATTATATTGTATGTCTAGACTTTGTTAAGGAAATAATATATATTTAATGTTCCGAAATTTTACCAAAATTTGATTGTATTCGCTGACAAGAACAGATGACAAAAAAAAATTAACTTTAAACTATTAAACTTTTTAAACTACACGCGTAAAACGATTTACTTTAACTCGTTTGAACGGCATAAAACAGTTAATTTTCCCATAATATTGCACATACACAGACGTGTCATGACCCGGTCGGATTCGTTCAATAATAGAATATTCTTCATCAGGAAATTATTAACATACTATTCGAAAAACAAATAATGCACTTATCATCGCCGTATACGCACTTTGCTCGTACTTCGAAAATCAATAGCCGTTCGCACACAGGATACACCAAGGGCCAAGGCGAATTGATGCTATAGGTACTCATGTACACCAGACGGTGCAGTATGTAAAATATATTATGTGTTTCCCACGGCCACTCGATCACACGCCGAATATTCGACGACGTGGACGCAATAACACGCGGGTATATAAGAATTTATGAATAAACTATACATATTATTACAATATAATATAGTAGTGGTACACATACAGCACTTGTCCGTTTGGATTTTAAGTGTGTGTGTGTGTGTGTGTGTGTGTACCATACAATATAATATTAAATATATATGACAACGTCAGTAAATATGACGCGACTGTATTATAGGTAAGTATATACACATACACATATACATATATATGCATATAGAATATATAAACCTATACCTACTACTACTACTACGACTACTACTATACTACCATACTACTGCTCTGCGCGACGGCGGCGGCTCGCCGTGGGGCGAACGGAACAGTGGGAAATCATCGTCGGGCTACCGTGTGTGTATAAAAATATGTGTGTGTATATTGTATATATGTATATGACGTGTTAAGTGTTTGACCATATAAATAGCTATTTTGCCCCCGTGTATGTATAATACGCGCGTATACGTTATCATTATTATTATGATTTCGACGTTTCCGACGTGTATATTATTTACGGTTTTTTTTTCTCCTCCTATTACTCCTGCTTATTATTCTCCGATTTCGAACGTGAAAAGCGTCTTTTGACGCTTGTTCTTGTTCTGTACGGCCTGCATCATACGCGCGTTTAATATAATATCTACCCATATATTAAACCTGCGCGCGTACGAACGCCGTGTGTTTTAGCTGTGGTCCGGATTTACTAATGCGTGAGCGCATCCGAACGTATGATATCATGATAATAACAATAATAACCACGATACACTATACGGAGTGATGAAATCCTCGCAAGTTTCAAATGACTCACACACGAAGTATGTGCCGCGCGCGCCCGTGAGATTGAGACATTTGATTATGAATGTGCGGTACACGCGTTTACCGCTTGTGGAAAAACGAGCACATGCGTGATTAACATTTTTCATCTTGTCTTATATGCGTGTGTGAAATGAATTGGTTTGCGAATAAAAAAAAAAAAAAAATGTCAAAAGGAACAATATAAAACGGAATCGGGTCGCTTGCAACGCGGCAGTAGACTTTAACGCTGGTCGCGGAATATATCATGTAACGCTGTATACCTGCATAGGCAATGGTTATGCATATGCGTGGTTTGAAATCTCTACAGTTAGGTTCGTTTGAATTTCAATTATTTTATTGGCCGACTATATGATTCAAGTATATTGTTCAAGAGCCGTAAGACTATAGTGACTGCGTGTTTTGCAGGAAATACATTGTCTTTGAGTAAGAACAATTATTTCAGGAATTGTTACCAATATTGGTTATTATTACGAATCACATAGAATAAATTATCTTACCCAATACCGTGTATTGATGTATTGTCACAAAACAATCTATTAACTATGACGGCGAATAATTTATATTGCATATACTTATTGTATATTATAATAATTCATGAAGTTCAAGAGAAAATTTTAATTTAATGCGTTTACGTTAGTCCAGTAGAGCATATTTCATTGTATATAATACATATAACTGAAGTATGTATACCTACGTACGGCAAAAGTATATACGTATGTAGAAGTAATGTATAGTTACCTATACAACGTACGACTTTTGATTAATATCCGAACAAATGACGGTACTGACTACGGGATCAAACAATATTGTGATTTCCCATGGCAAGTCAGCAAAGCGGCTGTCATCATTATTTTACGATATGTCAAAATGATTTTAAGAAAAATATCTGCTGACCTACCATTTTAACACAGAAGTTAATCGAATTATGTAAACATAAATAAATTGTGGAAAGCGGTTTAAAAAAAAAATATATATATATATATATATATATATATATACAATATACATGTATATATATGTATATATTCTCCTTAATTTATATTTATTTGTTTGCGAATGATTTATTATTATGTTGACCGAATTTAAAAGAAAAAGAAAATATATTTATGCGTTATGTTGTAAAACATTTCAAAACTTAAATATATGTGACGATAAAAAAAATACGTGTCAACATACATTACGATTTGCTGCTGCGACCATGACGTTTCCATATACCTTTAGTATAGGCGAGTCACAATGCCAAAATTAATGAATCACATACGTGTTACCTTATTCGTATTTATTATTTCTCCGTGATGATAATGAATTATTATTATTTACATTACTAATGCACTTTTATATCGTAAAATGTATAATGATTTTTCCTCGTTTAAATTAATTAATGAATCGCTACCAGCACTCTTGTGCATAGATAATATCATTCTGTTGTAAACGTCTATACAATCATTAGAAACGGTTATATAATATTATTGTGCTTCGTACCAACAAATTTGGTCATAAATCGATAAACGTGTACCGCTGTTTGATTGATTTTTATGTTTCATTCAACAGCATTAAACGTCTAGTGATGTTTAGGATATTGCAACGTTAATATACTGCGGGTATCAGATATTTTACTGCTTTACGCATTTCATATCACTGATCATTTTTTTCAATACATCATTAAGCCGTGAACTATTGCATTTGAGTTTTACACAATACTAAGTCCAGGGCTAATTAATTAATTTTAATGAATTTTGATTTCACAACGACAATAGTAAATATGTAGTATTCAGTTATTTACGATACTAAAAACACGTATATATATATAGTATAATGTGATGTAAAATAAATAACAGAGATCAGATAACTTTGAAAGGGAAATGTTCAAATGTCAAAACATAAAACAAAGTCATTTGGCTAAACACAAAGCCGAACATAAAAGCGATGTAATTATTTTTAAGTATAATAAACTCGTGTTGGTACGGTTAAAAGATATAATTAATTGGTAAGGGAACGCTGCAGGTATTATGTGTACAAGAGCACTGACTCGAATGAAATCGAAAAAAGGGTTAAAAAAGTGCGGGGATTAAAATACGAAGGGATGGATACCCACTGTCGAAGCGGGTGCGCGCGCGAGGAGGAGCAAGCACTTCGTCTATTGTAGAAGGTAGGTACGCTCTCTTACACAAAGGTCACAGGTTAGGCGAGCGAAAACGACGACTAATATTATTATACCACCGTCCGGACGCCGCGGCGTTTCGGTAAATCACGAATAATACACGTATAATAATATATTCCACTGCATCTCGCTGTGCGGCCGCGTCCTCCTTCCGCGATATACATGCAGCGGGCGGGGAAACCCGACCGATGCAGCGCTACACGACGCACGCATACACACACACACACACACACACACACACACACACACACACACACACACACACACACACACACACACACACACACACACACGCATACGCATACAGTATGTATATTAATACGTGTGGCCTGCGAGAGATTTACACGGATATGTACGCGAATACGTGTTAAGATAACACGGCCGTGATGTACAGATACGAGATCCGTATAAATATATAACTATGTATACGTGTAGCTGTATTTGTGTGTGTGTGTGTGTAGAACTGCAGCAAGACTGATATAATATATAGGCAATACTGTGGCGATGAGAAAAGTAATAATAATAATAATAATAATAATAAATATAAGTTAAAGAAAGCGGGCGAATATAGTGTTGTATAGGTAATACGTATACACGCATTAAATATATATATTTATACGTACACCGTGTCATCTGATTTAGCGCCTCGTAAAACGTATAATATAGCCTCTAAAACGGCCGCGGCGAGCGTCGGAAGAACGACCGGAGGAAAACGAGCGTACATTATTATACCGGGCACATTCGCACGGGCATATTAATAGTAGACGACTCCGCTGAACGCGGCGACAACGAACGATTGTACATAAATAAACGTATTTATTTTAGCGTTATAATGTCGCGCCGAGTGTATCGCGTATAATATGTACGTGTGCACGTAGGTTTGTGTGGTAAAATAAACGTCCAGCGCAAAATTTAATGGCGAACCGGGCGAAATTAAAGGAGCTTTAGCAAGACGAACGACGTGTAAAAGTCACCCGTCCGCGTACGTTAACAGACCGGCGTCGATATATACTTATATACAGGATGTCCCACGATAGTGAAACTATGACGATATATTATGTTGAGATAATTAAGATGATCGAATTTTTTTTTTTTAAGAGTTTTGTGTTTTGGTAAAAAACTAAAGACGATTAACTTTTTTTTTTATGAACAATTTGGATAGAAATTTTATAATTTGTTTTTCTGAAAAATTAATTGTGTGTTGTATATGTTTTTGCCTCGATAATTTGATGATTTTTATAATTATCTAGTGAAAAACTAATTTCAAATTATTTAGCTGATAAAAACAAAAGCCAAAATGTTCATACAAATACGCAATAAAGTGGGTGTGCTAGAATTGTGTCAATGTTTTTTTTTCTACTTGTTTCGCTAAAATTGTGCGTATTTAAAAAAATTAAAAATTGTAGTCTTAAACCTTGTGCAGTGTAATATAAACAGATTTCGAATACGTTTATCGACACAGGGGATATTTTTTAGTACAGGAAACGCAGGCTATTGAAAAACGGGTGAATCTCCGTGGGACACCCTGTATAACATATAAGTACACGTAATATGTATATCATACAACACGCGTAGGCACAACAGCGCGGTATTACACTGGCAATAATACAACGCTTTAATGGATAGTAAGTAATAATATTCACCCGGGCCGACTTCATATACTTCTTCCATAATAATAATAACGCACACACTTATGATATTTTATATTACACATATATACCTGTAAATACACGCACACACATAATACCCATACACCACGTGTGATATTATATACACGTCGTATATTATTACCGTACGAGCTCTCGGACGCACGCGCGGCCGTTGATTTGTAAACGGGGATTATAATATAGAACTCGGGCTTGTTTATGCGACACGACCGATTGAAAGATTAAACTGTATAGACACTCGCGAGCGCGATAACGATACGCGTGTAGTATACCAGTTATGCGTACGCCGTGTACGCCCGGGCCCGGCATTATATGCGTTTATTATACGCGCGTATTTTATAACCACGGCGCGGAGCGACGCGGCGTTTGATTTATGGCCGTCGGTTTACAAGCGCGCGCGCGCGATCTGTCGCCCGGTCGAAATGATGATAGAAACAAAATCGTAAACGGGCGGCGACAGAGCGGAGAAAACACGTATATAAAGTACACGGTGATGATCAGGGCTCGGAACTTTATGCAATTGCACGTTTTTCAGGAAGCTGCATATTCAAAATCTGATTTGATACAAATTCGTTTCGTGATCCATACAATTGAAACACAAAAGTTTATGTTGCATATTTTCGCATAATCTAACTAAATTTTTATGATTTCCCAAATTAAAAGATTTTAAGCCTATAAATAAATGCATATTTTATGTTTATAATTTATTGTTAATAAATTTAACTATGTTGCACCTAGTATAAATTTCATTTTTTTTTTCACTGGCCCAGTGTTTAATTTTAAAATTTTCAAGAATAAAAATATATTTATTTATACCAAGAGCTGTCACAGCACGTGTCATGCCCCGGTATCGTTAAATAAGTTGGATCTCGTGTTCTTTAAATACCGGCCGTTTGTTGGATGGTCGACAACTGCTGGTATTTTAACAATTTAATTAGAAAAATACGCGAGAGATTTGTACATTTTTAAAAATTAAATGAATAAATATTAAAATATTTATTTTTTTCATAATCATACTCTTAGATATACATTTTTATAATAAAAATAGCCAAGGAAAAATTACAAAAAACATTATTTTGTACCTGATTGAAAAATAATTTTTTTTTTTCATAATTTTACTTTTATATGAATATTTACAATAAAAATAGTTGCATGTTATACTGCATATTTGAGTTTTTTTTAAGTGCATACGTATGCACATATTTTATAATTTTTTAGTGCGTAAAGTTCCGAGCCCTGGTGATGATGATACGGCGCGCGTCCGACGATACGCGTGTGCGTTTGCGACAAAACTCGCGGTCCGAGCGACGAGAAATTTCGCGGCAAATCGCGCCTTCCGATTACTCTTCGCGATCGCAATGGTAGCCCGCAGTCGTTCGGCGTGTTTTTTCCCGCCGTCAGACGCGAGTCGTAACGGCAGTCGTAACGACGACGGGCCTCTTAATCTACGAGCAATAAAAAAAAAAAGAAGAAGAAAAATAAGATAAAAAAACACGATTTAATGACGAGAGTTGTAGTAGGGTGCGGGAACGGCCGAGCGACAATTATTGCAGTCGCCGCACATGATTCTCGGACAAATTATCGAATTTATTATGACGCGCGTACGTATAAATTGTCAGGTTTTTTTTTTTTCAAACCGGCATAATAATATAACTCGACGGCACCGAGCAATATAATATTATATGCTCATGATATTATCGGCTTAATGATCGACGCTTCATCCCGAGACGTATCGAATAATATAAACGAGTGATCGTTCGAATTTTTTTCGATCGGATCGTGTTGTCTCGATCGTAAAACCGCACTCGTACTCACACGAACACTGCGCCGCATAATGCAATGCCCGTATACCTAGCGACGACGAATCTTCAAATACAAACCCGTCGCGTCGGGGTGTTAAGTGTTTAACTGTTTATTGATACTTTTATGTGGTAAGCTTAATCAATAGTCGGATACTGTTGGTAATTCTAAAGGGTTAAGTATGAACGTATTACACTGTGTAAACACTAAACAAACACATGTTTGTCTCTGTGAAAAAATTTCGGTATTCTTTTGTTATTATATTTCATAATACCGCTAATAAAATATTATTTTAATCCATTAAATTACAGTTTTAGCGAATGCATATAACTATAGGACGTCGACTCGAATACATATCATATACACTTGGTATGAGGATATAAAATCACACGCATAGAAATATCGAAGATAAACAGTTATGAGAAATTGGCACTGTTGATTAGATGCACTGTGAAAATAACGTCAACGTTTTTTTTAATAGTTGTTATTATTTTTTATACGGATGTGAAAACACATATTTAATTTCAACAACACACATCGACACCACAAACCGCGTACTTCACAAACCTCTTATTAAGTTTGGTAATTAAGTTGTTACTGGATGGGACGATTATTATTGTTCTGTTTTATGTGAAAAATAAAAAATTAAATGCACGTGAAACGTGGAAAAATATCGGATACCGACTACAGACATTAGTTTGCACGTGCTGCAGGCGTTCATCCTTTACGATCACGCAGACCTATTAGTGACTGTAATAGTTGCGTTATCGTTTGTGTGAAATCGCTTTTGGCATCTACTACGTATTATTTTCTGTTTTCAAGATAACCGTTAAAGTATTACGTTATCTCTAAAAGTTCGATCAAATCTAAAACATTTAATCTCAAATTAAAAAAAAAAAATTTTTTTTTACATTTATAAATATCTAGTCTTGTATTAAAGATCAAATGTATCATCGTCACTATAACTTTTAATGCACAAATGTAATATTTTATGTATATTATAAAGTTATATACTGTATTATTATTATTATTATTAACTCAATTTTCAAACAGGCAGTACATAAGTACCTAACAATGTTATATACGAAAAAACGTGGCAAAATACGTGAGAAATTGTTCACGAGATTTTACCTCTGCTATATGGAAATATTGAGTAATAAGTACGTATAACCGTTGATTTTTCGAATGTATAATTATTTATCCTTTGTAATTGGTTATTATAATGTATCATTGAACAGTTAATTCATGATACTTCATAGATGAACGATAATGATACGAAATTATATAATTAATGATAAATATAAGTACAAGTACTGAGAAGTATCCTCGTACGATACAAGTTATTGGTTGTGCCTATATATTAAATTGATGAAAATCAACGGTTTTTGCAACGTGTGCTTTATCGTTAACTGCAGCAACGAGCGTCCGAGGAATGCTGCAAAGATCAATTAAATGGCGGCTTTACGGCTTTAAAAATTAAATTACTACAGTCATTTATCTACGATTTAAGGTATTATGCTTAAGATAAAAAGTATTTAATTTTTTGAATAGGTATTAAGATTTTAAATCCCAATTTAATTTTGTTGGTGGGCTAACATGTTTTTGAACGTTGATTGAACGTCACGTTTTTATTTAAAATCGGCTCTAACAGAATTAAAGTTGTTGCGTTTAATATAGTATAAGTACTGCATATTATGAGTTTGATAATTCAAGTTGATATTAAAATAAACAAAATGCCACAGCTAAATGATATGTCTGATAATTCGATAAATCAGTTTGATATCACAATTCATTTTTTATGACATTTTTTTCTAAGTACCATTTTTTTTATGATATTTTTACAGTCAGATCTGCAGGTTTTCATTATAGTTGACCAATAGCTCAAAAATTCTTATCTGAGTTTTTAAATTTTATGCAAAAGCTACGTTGTTCTCCATTAATGAATTCTTCTACATTGGAAATTTACGACTGGATGTAATTTATGAGAGGATTTAATAGTTTAATGATCGTTGCGATTGTAGTGAAGTGAAATTTATCGTGGAGTATTTTCTTGGACTTTTTGCATTAAATACGCGAGTCAGGTATTTAGCAGATACGGGGTGCAGAGTTCACGCATTGGTCAAAGGTAATGGCATTCAAGTCTCCGGCCGAACTGTTTGATAACAGTGGAGGAAGGTAGAGTGATGAAAACGCGGAGGAACCGTTAAGGGAAGGAAAATAATCCTAGGAGGGGAAAGAGAATACGAAATGTATCATTAACGCGTAGGCCTACGGTAATTAGCATCATGCAACTTGTCGTGTGATTTATAAATAAACACACACACACACACACACACACACACACACACATACATAAAGCAAGACTGATTTGTTGTCGATTCCGTATACACGTATAATAGTCGTTCTATAGGAACTACAATATATACATAATTATTTCCGTCACCCCCTCAGGAATGAATTTTGCACAACTAAAAACGATTTCTTACTACTTATTTTTGCTCTTTCCTCTTTCCATAAATATGCTTAAGTATATATATATATAATGGTGTATAAGTGTATATCAGCACTTAACGTGTCCTCGTTATCTCTCTTTGTCAACATTAATTTAAAACGTATACGGGGACTTTTTGTTTTATATATTTAATATTGGATTCTACGGAAGACCATGAGATTAATTCTACATAGATGATTTTATTTGCATGCAGCTTTTGTATACAGCCGATGTTGATATCAAAATTAAGTTTGGTATTTTCATTAGTTGTTCGGTTAAAATATGTCATAGTTTATGAGGTTTTTGTGGAAAAATAAAAAATAAATTGTCACTCAATTGTCTACATGACATATTAGACTGTAGGTATATTAGGTGTGAATTTGTCTTCTGTACTCATAAAACTTCTCACGGACCGATTCTATATACGTTATCTGACGTACATGTAATCGATACACGCACGCAGACCATGAGACTTTCGAAATAAAATTATGCGGCGAGATAACGAATTATAATAGTGTATCACCGCGATCGAGAGACAGGCAAGTACCCTCCCAGCTGGTGAATTAATGAACGTTGCCGTTACAATAAAATTGTGTGTGCACGAGGAAATTTGATCAGAACAACAATAATAATAATAATAATAAAAGTCAGAAAAAAAACCGCCGTACACAGACCGTCCCACGCACGTGATTATTATTATTATTATTACCGACGCTCGCGTATTCATACATAATATACGACTAACGCGATATTAGCTACGAACCCATTAATCGTTCATCGGTCATTATGCGTGTACGCGCATAAATTATATCACCGTCTTGCAGTCTGCACGGCCAGGCGACCGCGTTTGTATTTTCAGACGTAATTTTACCCGCGTACCGTCCGAGACACGGCGCATGCACGCGTCGATGTCACGGTGCAATGGTGTTTTTCGTCGGTCTGAAAAAGTCGTCGGCCGCGCGCCGACCGGACGTCCCGTCGGAACACGTGCCTCGTCGTGTTCGATCCGTGTTATTGCACGGCGGGGAGAGGGGCGGGGGGAGGAAAAAAAGAGCGGACGCGTACAATAATTTATCAATGTCATCGCCATTAGGCCGCGGCAAACTTGGCGCACACAATGTAATAAGTGACGGGTTTCTTGTTTTGATTAATTTTTTTTTTCAGGACCCAGTTAAACGCTCTAGTGAAAAAAAAACAACTTTTCCATTCGCTTGTATACGCGTGTGTACTGCATCGCACTTGTACGCACGTCGCGATATGTGTACTCCATGGCTGTGAATAAACACACACACACACACAAACTCGATAAAATATCGTTTATTTTTGTATGATTTTTTTTCTCCCGTTCCGCCGCATACTCTGTTCGTCGAAAAGGTCAAGTAAACACGCTCTCGCGCGACCGGGCCCGACGAGACACATTTGCTTCGCCCCGGGAAAATCGAAACTAATCCCCCGCGATTCACCGAGAGCTTATAACGCTATTAAAATAAATGCGTAACACACGGAACCGCGCGTACTCGTCGTACGCAGCAGCATCTGTACGGCACATCATTTTTGCACCGTGCAAGTATAATTGTTATAAAAGAGTTTTATACGCGTGAAAAATATCACGCCGATGCAGCACCCGCGTCACTCACCGTGCCGGCGCGGTCTCGGACTGGCTGTCTCTCTCCGTGTCAGCTCGAACGCATAGAATGACGTTCTTTGAACCTCAGCCAAATCACCGTCAAAATTTAATGGGAAAAAAATTATGCACACACACACACACACACACACACACGTGTTAGTGTACACGCATTTTACGCTCATACGTCGTGTTTTTTGTCCATGCGTCATTCTCAGCACCCACGATGGTCGCGCGCGCACATCGTTTATGTCTGTTACCTTTTGAGTTATGACCGGTGACAAGATATTTAACTCGTGTGAATGATGGACTATAAATTATGTATAGATACAATGTTTAGTCGACAATTTCAGGCAGATAACGAAATTTCGTTACTGGTGTATTTTTCGCGATAACAAACTTATAACTTATCACGATACAAACGCGAATTATTGGAAGAAAAACAAATTCAAATCCTCTTAATTTTATTTGCTTGTTGATTGACGGGAATTATTTAATGTGATTTAATTCAGTTATTACCAACGTAGATATACTCATGACAGACGGTTGTTAAAGAATATCATATTATATGTTTTCTGAAAATCATAAACCTCGAATAAAATACCGAAACTGAGATAGGTAATAGAGAATGAGAGAAAAACGTAATTGCAATGATTTCTCAAGTATATCTACATACTAATAATAATTCACGACTTTTCTTATTACATTTTTTTTCTCAAGAAAAATCAAACGGTCAATCATGGTCTATAACCATATAAATACGCCGTGTATAAAGTTCTGCAAGTATACAGTTCTTAACTCTTTATAACTCGTAAGTACTGTGACTGTGTATATATTAGGGCGGTCCTTTGGAATAGATGGCAAAAAAAAATTAATTTTTTTTAAATTACCCCCCATAAAAATGTTTGAATACAATAAAAAATGCTACGGAAAAAAATTCAGAAAAATTAATTAATTTTAACACGTGCCGCAAGAGCACAGAAGTTCGTGATAATAGAATATTTGTCGAAATCGTAAATTTTTTCATAAAACCGATTATAACTCTGGAGAAGAGTTGAAAAAAATTTAGACATTAACTGTAGAAATTTAGATTCTTAATAATTTTTTTGGTATATATTTTTTCAAATAATAAAATATGTTTCCAAATATACGATCTTTAAATTGAAAATGAGTGTATTCGTAAGCCACTACTATTATGCCGTGCTATTATAATACTACTATGTATATATATATATTTTTTTTTGTACATCATATTTATGTAGGTATCATTGCACAATAATATGTATTCTGTATATTGTTCTACATTTCTATATGTGAAATTAAATGTCTTTCTTTTTAATTACATTGTACCAACAATTTCGATTATGTTTAAATGTTTTACGATTAACGTTTTCGTTATTAATTTTTCATGTAAGATTATCGAATGAGCGATCGAATTGGTTTTAATTAAACCGTAAAAAACCGATCTACGCAATCATGTACGAATCGCATACTATTACAACGTAGATATATACAGATTATATAGGTATATCTCAATAACATGTAAAACGCTGATATTATTACGTTGTGGCGTTATGTGAACAACCTATGCAGAGATTAGCTGGTCGGTACACAGCCGTATCGTAAAACGAAAATGTGTGATGGCGATGGCAGTATGATTCACATTTTCATTTCTAGATGCCAATTTACTACTCGATAAACTAGTATTTATCGGACGTATATGATATGTTAAACGATTAATCGTTGTATGTTTAGCGATGGCTTCGTGGTTTTATTATTAAAAAAATACCGATAGGATTTATTTTATCTTTTTTTTTCTCCGACGCTTTCCTCTCCGTCATAACCCAGTCGATTAATAATAATGAGAACACATCCAGTGCACCGTTTGATCAATAATTTTGTACACATATTGTGATCGTCGGACGAAATAATCGAGTTTAAAACTTAAATACACTTTATATCGTAGTATTAGGTTGAACATTATTCGAGTACATGTAATAACCGTCGCGGGGACTATACCAGCGGATAATAATTAGTAATCTATGGCGATGGAAGTTTTAAAAATAAAAAAAAATAAATCAACGTTCTGTTCATGATACTACTTTATTTCTTTTCAATATTATTCATCATATTATTGTGAAACTCCTCTCGGCGTCTTGCACCTAATACGTTCCCGGGTGCTTGGTATCTCCGATAATTTATCTCGCCGCGCGCACTACAAACGTACCTATTGCTAAATATTAATATACATTACCGTTACGTATTTATCTCACACCGACACATTTGAATAATAATGTTCACACGCACATTCACGGACGTCTCGTCGCATAGTGTGCGCGCCTCGTTTATACCATACTACATTACTACTCCCGTCTCGCATAAGTAGCCGAGATGTCAATAACCATAATGAAAAAAAGTAATGATAAATATAAACGTTTTTCAGAGTATACGTATAACTATAGAATCCAGAAGAGCGCGATTATATAGAGTATAGATCAGGGGTCGGCAATTGATTTATATGACGGTCCTGATAATTCGAAAACAAATTTTCGAGGGCCAGAAAAAACTTAAATATTAGTTAGATAATAATCAATGTATTTATTTTCGTATTAAATCACAGTTTAATATAATTAATGTATTCGCTATCGTAATTTCCAATTACGTCATAAGAAACGGATCGAATATCTAATTTCTATACGGAATTCTAAAATGTGCAGAAAACCGACGATGTCTAAGAGAAATATTTTCGGCGGTCCAGTTATTTCCTCTCCGCGGGCCGGATTTGGCCCGCCGGCCGCCTATTGCCGACCCATGGTATAGATTGTTACAGGTATACACTCTTTAAACTACACACACAATGTTTGACGTATTAAAGAGATGATTAGCTCGTGACAATCTATAAATAGAATATACCTTACACTAAATGCTACTTAGTACTACTTGGTATAAGGTCTACGGTAACACTATATGGTTGACGGTGAGAAAAACAAAAATAAACCTTTGACCGGTCGTAATTTATAAACCTACTTCGTGTTACAGTAAAACGGCGGGTGTTGAATGGAAAAAATAAAATACCACGGTGCTGAAAGGTTTGAGGGGGAATGGGGCGAATGAAACAAATATTACGATCACACCTTCAAACACACACACACACACACACACACACGCATACACATACACACGAGCGTGCGCGCTGCATATTGACCTGCACCCGAGTATAAAAAGAAATGTAAAAGAACGACTGCAATAGGAAAAAACAATTAATTCCGTTTGGTTTCGCGGGCTCGCGCTTATTATAGTGCTGTACATACGCGTTTTATAAACATAATATAGTACCTATATTATACAAACACACATACGTACTATGCAAACGACGGCGGCTGTTCAATATACGCTCGCGCGCGTCATATAAACACGGGGACGAACCGTCTCTGATAAATGGTGAAGAAACTCATCGGGTCGGTCCGAACGGAGAGAGGTCTTGACAGTCGTTACACATACACATAAGCACGCATATAGACGGAGTTGTTTGTGTGTATGTGTATGTGTGTACGCATTCAATATAATATTATAATGCGCGCGTGTGTGTGTGTGTGTGTGTGTAGAATATAGTAATAGCTGTTGGGCAGCGGTGAAGTTGCAGGACCCACCGTGTAAAAAAAAAAAAAAATAATAAATAAATAACGTGCGAGGAGAGTATAAAAAAAAAAAATTGAATTATACTGACAGACGTACGCCCCGCGTTTCAATACTGCGTCATGCGTGGTGTACGAGTACAGGCAGTACCTAAGTATAACATGACCCGTGTTCTAGACCACTTTATTATTAGTTTAAAAATTTACGAATACTTTACATATGATTAGCTAATTTCATTAGTTAAATCAATAATTATGTAGTATTATTGTAATTGTTATTATTTTGTTCATGAATAAAAAGTGTAAAAAGAACCTTCCCATTCCTTTTTATAATTAAATTTGTTTTTGACTACTGCGATACTATAATATTATCAAACTAATATCAAAATAGCCGTTGTTTAGTCGATATTATTGATAACACGAGTGTAAATTAAATTTTAGACATAACTAATTTACAAAAAAGTTTCAAAAAGTAAAAAAAATAACATCAGCAAATTTAGATATTGACGAATGATTTGGATAATTTTATAGTATTTACATTCGGAGTCCTTCATGAAATAGTAAGGATCGAATCGAATTTCATTGTTAGATATACCTAACTACCAAGAGTTGTACTGACATTGTATTCGTTTATAATAATACATATTTTTTAAGATATAAGTACAAACATTCACTTTAGTACCTACTTTGATTTACTATTCTTTTCATCAAAACAGCCTATAAATTATCACTCAAAACTGTACGTTTCTGTGACGTCCTGTTAAAGGTACCCGCGAAATTTTCCAAAGACACAATTGTTCGAATGATTAATTTCATTCTTATTAATAGGTTATAATATAATATTTAAAAATGTATATTTATTATGATATAGAACACGCGTTACATCTATACCTATACTTATACGTGACCGCCGTTTATGCGGTATAAATCAAATGGTCTAATTATTATTTCTCCGTTCGTTACCTCGGTGTATATTTATACGATCCATTATTATTATAAATATTATATTCTGTTATTATTTTTACACCATGTGCCGCCCGCACTCTTATCTTTCCACGTGATACACACGCACGCGTTTGTAATAATATATAGGTATATACATAACACATGTACTAACAGAATGATTTGTCACCACAAGCCGCATACTCACACACACACACACACACACACACACACACACACACACACACACACACACACACACACACACACACACACACACACACACACACACACACACACACACACACACGCACGCACGCACGCACGCACACGCACGCACACACACACTTTACCATCTAGATTCTAGATATACCGCGGTATACCGGCGTGTTGTGTAATATATAATATTATAGTGCGGACGTCGTTTCGGACCGACTTTGAGTTTGACAATAATAACACAGCAGAGCACGTATGCATATCGTTATAGTATTTATTGTAATACGATTATTACACTCGCCGCGTTTTGTTTAACTATTACAACGATAATTGTACACCTATCGCGCACTCGAAAATAATATATGTATCAGATTAAATAATTGTTAACAGGACCTATTAATTCCATTCCTCCCTTCCCCGCAGTGACTAATTGTACCCGAACGTTATAGAAACGCCGAAACCATTTTTTATTTCACAATTAATAGTTTGTATTATACATAATATACGCATACGTCTAACGGCGTCCTATAATGGTAGACTACGCCCTCGTCTGCTGCAGCGCCATGCAGCGTTTCCGTCAATGATTACTTAACTGCACAATATATACCTATACAATGTACATTTATAATTTACGCGTGTGTGTGTGTGTGTGTGTGTGTATCTCTAATTGCGTATCTTTTTGGTGTAACAAAAAAGAAAAAAAAATTAAACCATCGTAATAATAATATATTTAATTTTAGAGGTTTGTTTTGGTACAACAACACATCATGTAGCGTTATATACATTATAATATGGCGTTTGATCCGAAATCGGATTTTCACACGAGGAACCCGTTTGTGATACGAATCGTATAACTCGACGCGCTCGCTGTAGTCATACTATTATGATGATATAGACGCGTTACCGTGAAATCGCAACGATTATTGCTCGTGTGAATATAATATTCTCAAAGGAACCACGTCATTGTGTGTAAAACATTTTATTCATATTTACATGACACTATCGCGGAGATGCTTATCGAGAGTCACGTTAGTGTTGGGCAGGACAAATAAAATCTGCATAACTTTTAACTACCACTTTGTGGGTAGTATATATATATATATATATATATATATATATATATATATATATATATATATATATATATATATATATATGTGAGTGTGTGTGTGTGTATGTGTGTATTAAACGCACGTGTTTTCCTCGACTGTTATTGTATTTATTTATTCATACAAAAAATGTTCCGTAACGAAGGTATTGTGGATCACGCAATACGAGTTAGAATTGACAACTTCACCTATACGTATACGCGTCAGTAGACGTTTCGATACCCCCCGAAAAAATTAAATTCAAGTCCCATATATATGTAGTTATACATACGCATTGTTGTAGTAAAATTAAAAGAAATATGATGAAAAATTAATTTGTAACGGATTTCTTATAGACGTACGCATATAAACTATATATCAACGTTTAACGTTTATAATAGACGTGTGTCGTTACATTAACGGAAATACTGTAAAACAACACATTTTTTGAAATTAATTTTTGATTTAAAATTATTATTTATCTCTTTGTGATCATTGCAAAATTTTTTTTGAATGAACTTTGTTGTGGGATAAGTATTTTCCCCTCAAAATGAAAAATAGCAATACTACCAGTATAATTATTATGTTTGATATATCCCGTCAATTTTTGTTGTTTGTGATAAAAAGTATAAAATAAAGTTTCGTGGTATTGGTGTTAGTGTAAATAATATATATTTTCATTCATCATACATTTTTATATTATTATAGGTTTATTTTTTTTACAAGTTTGATGGTAATTAACGAATTACATTTTTTTTTCATTTAATTGTAATGGGATATTTTTCCTCTTCCTGGAGAAAAAAACAAACAGTTCAATTAATATAATATTACGTTTTATTCGAACAAAAGGAAAAAGAACTGTATACATGATAATCTTCTTAGAAAACGTGTTCGAAACAAGTGGACGATGCGCATCGAACGAATATGCGAGTAGAGTGAGTAGGGTCATGAATCGGATAAAGTTAATATAGTCCTGTATAATAATAATAATAATAATAATGTGTATCGCACGTGCGGTAGCGAAAACAAGCACACACGTATATCAAGAGAAAGCTCTGGTGAAGCGTTTCTATAATATATTATATTTTTTTCAGTGACCCTCCCATTTCTCCGACACGCGTATACGTCAGATTTAGGCCAATTATTGTAATATTTATGAAATGCGCGCGCGCGTCTCTTATTCGGTTTCTCACGGTGATTTTTATCAACGCGCCATACAGTCTCGCGCGTGCAGGTTTTCTCTCGATCCTTCTCCTGACTTACTCGATAATTTTTATTTTCTTTATTCCCCGTTTGTTTGGATCAGTCACTACTGCGACCGATGTAAAGGCTCGGGTAATCTCACAATATATTTTACGTATATACCATACCCACATTTTGCCTCGCGATTTTCTTCCTGTCGAAAGCCACACTATAAACCTACCTTCCAAACAAGGTCAAGTTTAGTCATGTTTAGTTACGAATATTTGGACGTGATCGTTTGAGAGTTGAATATTCAAACAGAAAAAAAAAGAGTTTTTTTTATCATAACTTCAAAATACAAAATAATATAATCCTAATCAATTTTATTTGCAATTACCTATAGTATTTATGAAATAAAATTATAGCTAAACTTCGAGTTATAATGTTAAAAGCTTCTAAATAGAAATTTAAATCAAATATTATTTTATTATTTTCATTTGACGTCCAATCAGTCCTCGCATGCAAACAGGTGCGTTATTTGTCCTAGATCATACCAGAGATGAATATTTTATTTGAAAATATATGTAACAGGGACTGAACAGTAGCCACTAGAAGAGATAAGTTGGCCAGATGATATGGGATTTAAACACCTCGTAAGATGGCTAAAGAAGAGCTATTATTCGAATTACAAAATAATTCTCGAGATTTAAGCAATTATAGTTTAACTTTTATGATTGAGATGTATTAATGGTATATCGAGCAATAAATAAAATAAATATTAGAAAATCATTGATTCGGTGATCTCGATTCAAAATTGAAACGGCCATGAACAGGATGGATCACGTCGACTGATGTTATATGGTCTTAGGCTATTCCCACGGCGGCGACGACAAGTTTTTTGGGCATCGCGTGCGTTTACGACGATTTCGTTCAAAACGCACATAAACCTATCGGTCACGTGCAGTTGCGCCCCGCTACAACTCGTGTGAACAAAACTAAATATAATATATAACAAATACACACACACACACACACACACACACACACACACACACACACACACACACACACACACACACACACACAACAGCACGCCATCCATCGGCTACTGGTTTGCCACTCGTTTTTTTCTTTCTTAACGTGCATCCCATGGTTATGTATGTGAATGTGCGTGTGTGTGTGTGTGTGTGTGTGTGTGTGTGTGTGTGTGTGTGTGTGTGTGTGTGTGTGTGTGTACATATATTGTGTATGATTTTTTTTTGTCTGTCTTTATTATATTTAGACGAACGTCAGGGCGCGAGAGTGACGTTTAAAAGTATTTATTGTGTATCGCGCTTTTATATGTTGTTATTATTATTATATTATGCGGGCGGAGAGAGAGAAAGAAATACGGATAGAAAAAGGCGATTTAATCGTTCGGGAGATTTCACCAAGCCGTGTGTATGTATGTGTATAGTGCCGTATTTCCTAGTAGTGAGTAATGGTGGCGGAGAGGTAGAACATTTAAGGCACTAACACAAAAGAGGCCTAGTCATCCCGCGAGACTACGGCGGCGGCGACGGCCGGTCGAGTGCCTTCGCGTCTTTCGGGCTGACGAAATAATCAGTTCGGTTCTTTACAAATGGAAAAATAATCTTAATACACACACACACACACACACACACACACACACACACACACACACACACACACACACACACACACACACACACACACACACACACACACACACATATACACATACACACTATCACTTATTGTGTCTATATGTCTATGTGTGCGCGCGCGATTGAAAGAGAGAGAAAGAGATAAAAAGAAGCGTTTCTACCGTGTGAAAAGCCGCCTACGATGTCCGAAATCTTAGTATGTTATAATATAATATAATTTATATATATATAACGGGTGTCTAAATCGTTTTTTAATTGTGCTCAGGTAACGACTCAATCGTTACACAGTGGAAAATTCTGATGGTTCTAAATGAAACAATTTTGACAAACCAAATCGAGTCTTACGAATATATTGTCGATAATAAACTACTGATGCTTCTAATAATAAACGTTGACGTGCATAGTATAAAATCAAAATCGGTTCAAATTAAATGGTTTTGCAGGGCTTGAATCCGCAAGAAAACTAAAGAAAAAATGATCAGTAACACATTTGAAAAGTACAGTTTTTAATTCCAACCCATTGTACTTTATAATTTTTTAATATAATATTTTGTACTAGGCAGTATATTAGAGTATTAATGATGTTCAGAAGAAATTAACTGCTGTATCTCATATTTTTGTGTAAACTATAATAGTTTCTATGTAGCTAATGTTAATACTTTTTATTATACAAACATTTTATGAATTATATTTAATTTAATCACTTAAAATTAAAATTAATCTGTAAGAAAAAAAACAGTTTTTATTTATATCAACAAGGCAAAGTTCTCATTCATAGCGATCTGGAACGTAAAATATCTAATGTGACCGTCTTAATAGATTAAAATAATATAAACCAGTTTTAATGTGATAATTATGCAATTTGCCGATTGCTTAAGAATTTAAGATTGCTAGAGATATGTACAAATATATTGATACAGAATAGATATTACGTCCTACTTACGTCGTAAAACGATGTTTAAATTCACTGAACTTGTAGCTATTTAAAATGTAATTAAACATCTTTATTGTATATAAGAAGTAATTAATTAGAGTTTAGAATATTCAAAATAACCGTAGAAGTTGTGTTCTTTTATTTCCACTTTATCATTTAAAACCCGTCCTCTCAAGCCTATGGGGTAGTGCTCAGACATATATGACATATTTTGTATAAGACGAACCATATTTCAAACGTTCATGTCACACACTGTTGTTGTATAATGTGCTGCTCTGTAAATGATATCTTTAAAGAAATCTGACACTCAATATGTCACATTCATACTTACAAGACAGCTAATAACTTATACGCCACCATCTCAATAAATCATGGCGCGTGAGATAAACAAACAAAAAGTTGTACTCAAACTTTAACAGAATTGCGAGTAAACACTTTTTAAACTTGATATCGTGAACAATGAGATTGAAAAGGGTGCAGACATGGATTAAGGGTGAGGTGGCTGGGGAGCTAGAGTGCTCGGGCATCCACTGTCACTATGTCACTATGGGTGCAATTTATTATAAAAGCCGTTAAGATGATTAATGTGAAAGTTCGTATTTTGTTTTTTCGGTTCTCGGACAATATAATCTTGGTGAGTGTACTGAATTTTTAAAGAATAATAATTTATTTTTTTATCAAGTAAAATGGTTTTAAATAAAGCTTCAGTGCAATATTTATTGTTCACATACCATATAAATGTTACAGTTTTTGGTCAAATTATAAGTAGATTTCTTATAATCAGAATCGTAATACAAATTTACTCATTAAATCTAAAAATCATTCCATAGATTCATTCACTGAGAAATTTATTTAGACGTTATTTTGATGACATTTTCATATGTTTTAAATAGCTGAACGCCCATAAAAAACAATATTATGATTCGAAAAATGTATTATATTTATTTTGAGGTGTCTAAATAGGGTTTATTTGATTTTATTCCTGAATATTAGTGCACCGTTCATCATTCATATTTAGGGTTCTAAAATTTCATGAAATTTATTTTCTTGAAATATTTCATGAGTTTCAAATATTTCATTTACACGAAAAATAAAAATTTTCCCAAAAAAAATAAAAAAAATAGTTGTTCTCCAATTAATACATATTATAGCTATTCAGCTATATTATGTAATAAAGATGAGAAAACTTGTTTTAATTAGGTATAGTATATCTATTCTATTCTATGAAAACATTGAAAACATAAATAATTTTTAAGCACAAAATGCACAATGCCTATGTTTTTTTATGTTACTTTTAGTTCTAACATATAGTGTTTAATTTTTTACTAAATTTATAATGTATAAATAAAGGTAATACCTAAATATAGCCTGAACCAAATTATATACACTTATACAGTTATACTTATACATAAAACATACTTACTATTCATTTTTAACCCTTGCATTTGCGAATGTTATCTATACATTTATTTTTTACAAAACAATATTATTTATCTATTACAGATTTTACTTTTTTTTCCTCAAAATCATTTATGAAATGATATTATCTCTAAATAAGTACAAAAAATACAATATTAGACAGGTATCTACTTTTAAATTTAGTTTCTAATAAGAAATAATATGCTAATTGTTCCAAGAATTTACTCTTTACTACTTAACAAATGTCATGTCAATAAGACAATAAGTAATCATTACGAAATAACGAACTATTATCAAGTAAATAAAATTCTCCTAGCTCCAAAAATCATTAATAATTACAACCACGGTCTTAGAAGATATCTCGTAACACCGTGGTTACAACCAAAAATTAATAAAACTCAATATGTTTTTATTATTTGGTATCTGGTATAAAACATGGAGCCTTCACAATACGCCGTGTCGCATGGATTTTTATAAATTCAGTGCGTAGGTGACAAAATAATTATTAGTTTATATTATGGTCAAACTGTAAGTCTATAATCAAGGAATGATAGAATCTGATTGATAACATTTCACTAATACAAAGTGGCGCCGAAGTAAGATTTTAGAGGTATTGCAAAGCATTATAAGTATAATACCTTCAAAGCAAGTACCCATCCACCTAACCACAATAGGTTGAATAACTTCCCCTCATTTTTTTCCCTCCCATCGAGTGGATCTAACCTAGTGTGTTTTACAACCTTACCATACCCACCCACCAAACTGCAATACCTAGATATAGGAATCGGCGCCACCGCTAATACATATCATATTATTATTTACCAACATCATGTCATGTATTTAAAAAAAAATTATATTTCATAATTTCATTATAAAATATTTCAAATTAAGAACCCTATTCATATTACAACTCGAAAAGACGATTATATTTAGATATCTCGAATGGTCTTGATTCAAGTATGACTGCGCACGATGATTGAAACTCATCATAATAAAACGTGCAATATGCATATTATGTATTAAATGTTTTCAACGAAAATTCGGTTTTATTTCACGAGTGTATTACTCATGACTATAAACGCATCACATCATATACATACGTATACATGATTGTCATAATTACTCATAAACTAAACGCGTTTTTGATTAGTCCAAAAAGAAAACAACCACTAAACTTGTACGTTACCGCACTGTATTCAAATGTGGGGGAGTAAATATTATTATAACGTCTATAACAAGTCCGCGGTAAAAGAAGCAGCTCGTACACAGTGTTTTCTGGAATACGTGTTATCGCGTTACTGATCGCTATCTCGTCTGGTGCGTACGTATATATTATAATGTGTACACGGAAATACGGTTGTGTGCGAGCCGGCGAGTTTCGGTTATTACAGCGGGTATGTGTAATGAATAATAATATACTAATCGGTAAGGTCCGAGACGACGAAGGCACGGCACGTATACTTCATTAGCGGACGGTAATCATGATTATGGCGGACCCCGCGCGTGTAAGAATATAGTTCTGTCAAAATCGGGCGACCGGAAAACGAATAACAATTATTATTATTATTATTATTATTGTTATGGGATTTAAATGTGCGGTATCGCGACTCTGCCCGTACGGCGTACGGCACATGCACAATGGCCGTCGTCAATAGAGAACAATATATTTTACGCGCGGTTTTGCTCTTCGCGCTCACGGTGCCGCAACAGCTTTACGAGGCACAGACTTCGACGGTTTTCGGATGATTATGAAGCGAAATAAATTCCGAGCGAACGGACGGGTGTATTCATTTACCTCCAACGGACACTCAACGATATTACTCGAAATCGAGGAATAATTATAATTATAATAATATGTTTTCTTTACGGCGGGCAGAGCATGCATATACCTATCGTATTTGATTACACCACACAGTTACACTGCATAAAATTAATCGCGATTATGTTATTATTATATTTTTACCGCTGTTAAGTACAATTTATAACGTGCACGCCACGATGGTTATATACGGACAAAAATGGTCACTGTGAAAAAAATAAATAAATTTACATAAAAACGCTGCTTCGGGTCATGTCATTTATTGACCAATAAAGGTAAAAACCATGCGCTGCATGCACATCCTCGAGTCATAAAATTTCAAAGGAAAGCAAGAAATATGCAGTCAAGCGCATGTAACTCGGGGATAGATAATATATGAATTGGTTATATTTGTTTCACTCTGCAAAATTATTATGATATTAAAATGAGTAAATTGCACGGGTAACACACTCGGAAGGTTTTGAATTTCCATTAAACACGCAAGGTTTTCGTATTCGTTCAAATGACGTCACACGAAAAAACTTTCAAAACGTTGAAAATGTTTTATAAAAAATTTGCATGAACAATAAATTATAACGTTTATTATTGATATAAAAAATTTAAAAAAAATATATATATATATTTATAATGTGTAATTATGACATGTTTTTTACTTCAATTTTAGCACGTGCAAATCATTATTGTGTATCACCAATAAAATTTGTTGAGTTATCGAGCATACAGACTGTAACGCATTCATGTTTATATACGCTCCAATATGCATTTGTATCAATCTTGCACATATAAACCTATAAACATGCACATTTGTCGTTATCCTTTATAGAAACTGAACACGATACCATATAAAATCTATTACGATTTTAATGAGGATAATAAATTCCGCAACGTTACATTAGTCATTACTCATTGCCGAGTTTATGTTCGAGAAAAAAAAATCTGTTTAACACAAGAATCCGATATCGTTCACGAATATTCAAAATAATAATAATAATAATATAAACGTAACTTAATTATACAGATCAGATGTGTGTGTGTGTGTGTGTGTGTGTGTGTGTGTGTGTGTGTGTGTGTGTGTGTGTGTGTGTGTGTGTTGTATACCATAATATCGTCTCTTTATTCGTATCGTATGTTTTACGAGATACGGATATAATAATTGAGAAAATGTCTACGGACAAGTTCAGATACGACCGCGAACAAATCGCACAGTGTTATAAAAAGACGATTATAAATAAAGAAAAAACAATTTTTACACACACGACGCATATACATATACGTGTACAAGAGCATACGGGCGTTTATGCCTTATGGTAAAAGAAATAATAATAATAATAATAATAAAATTAAAGCGTTATCTTATTCGAGTTTTTTTTTTTGTGTTCGGTCTGTCTTCTGCTTCGATACGATGGGCGTTTCTCATCAAAATCGGGCAATTTAACGACGGCCCTGGACGCAATAATTATTAATAACCCGACAAAGTTTCGTCGCTGGTATATAACCCGTGCGGTGGCGTTCACACGGATTGTCCGTCGTACAGTGTTCCGACACTATAATACCAAAGTGAAATAAGATATTTACACGTGTACACGTACACAGAGAATATTTCGGTTTTGCCGTCATATATTTCGTTCTTTAGTATAGTGTCGAAACATACGACGGCAAAACCGAAATTTTCTCTCTATATGTAAACATCTTATTTCAATGCAGATCATGGTCACAAATTGAAAAAATATATATATATATATATAATGTATAATATATCACCTATATATAATATATCGTCTTCGTCTCACTTTGATCGTTTTTTCTGTACGCCTTAGATTTGCAAATATTTATGGATACCTCCAAGACTCCCAAAAAATAAAACTGACGATATTAGCCGCCAAAAGAATTTTTTAACTTTATTGTCTATATTTTAACTGTGCAATATAATAAAGCGTTACGCGAAGTGAAAAAACCACGGTAGTGTTAAAAACCCAATGTCCCGCGTCTCTACTAGTTTTTTTTTATTATTATTTCATATTAAATCAAGACGTGAATACAAAATCCCATTATTTTATTGCTCTGGATAGTGTTCGCGTTTCGCTCGCGCCCCGCACAGCATAACCTTATCTTTATAATAAGTAAGCCACGCATAAACAACACACGTACCTATGTTTATACTTAGTGTATAATATGACTTTTAAATTTAATTATAACCCGGCCAATTAATTCCTCTCTACTCTCTTACGTCCTCGACTTAATACGAGCATGTTCACATCACCCTCTCGGATCTTTTTCCACACACAATTAAGACGCGTGTCCGATCGCAGTTTGTTTAATAGAAAATCAAATTATAACGTACGCGTGCGCACGCGCGCGCGCGCGCGCACACACACACACACACACACAAAATGTACGTATGTAAATATTGTATTTATATGTAAATATATAATTTTGTAAAATGTAATAGTACTAACATAGTACGCGTAAATGTGTTAAGAATATATACATATATATCGTACATTTATGTAAGCGACGAGTGAAATAATATTACGTATACATATTAATATATTATACACTGTAAAGACGCGGGAAATATTTCATCTGATTTATAATACGTGGTCGCGGGACGTTTGGAGTATATATCTCAGACGTCGCGTCTCTCATTAACATTTCAATGCACCTTTTGTCTTTTAGAATCTTGACGTATATTTTGACACAAGTGTCCTATAAACGGTAAGCGCGTACCTATGCATGCATATTAATACACTGTACTGTACGTATATAATATATGTTATATGAGTGTGTATGTGTGTATGTGTGTGTGTGTGTGTGTGTGTGTGTGTGTGTGTGTGTGTGTGTGTGTGTGTGTATCAGTACATATTTATATACGTATGTATTCTATATACTATATAACACGCGCATTCTTCGACTCGGTGTGTACGTGGAGTGTTTGAGTGTATGTACGTAGATTTTCTTTTACTATTTTTTTTTTCAATTATTTATGGGAAGTCATTTTTTACAGAGTTGTACGGGGACACAGACACGCGTTGTTTTCGGGGGTCTCTCCGTCAGGTCCTGTGCCGACGTCAACGACGCGACATGTGTTCGGCCTGTGTCAAAAAGACCGCAAACGCGACCGCCCATCACAGTGTGTATAATATGTACTCGCACACACTCATACACGCACACACACACACACACACACACACACACACAATATTGTGTCTGGGGACCAAACTGACTGCACGATCTCGATTTGTTTGGTGACAAAAATGGAATGTATTTTTTTTTTTTTTTTTTTTAGTTGCCGATTATTTGTATGTATGAATATATAGTTAATATATGAGTTTTTAGTCGTAAGTAAAATGTTTCAAACGATTGGTTAGGTTAAATTTATTTATAAATATTTTCGATATAACATATTTCATATTGGTATGCATTATAAACCAGGGACGTCCCTAGACAGTTATCGCCCCCCCCCTACAAAGACGTACCTGTTATAAACAATTTCTATATGTATTTATTACGTCAATAATGAAAAAAAATAAGTAATTTGTTTTTCTTTTGAGTATTTTTTTTAATTTTTGCGTGAAAAACGATAATGAAATCTATTATTTTAATGTTTTATATTCTTTTCGGAAAAAAACTCGAATTAAAAGTTACCGTGTGAAATTACTTGATAGTTAAATGTTACATATTTTCAGAAAAATCTAACACTATGCCTTATGCTAATTTTAACCCAAGTATTTGAGTTTCTCGTCCATGATTCACGAAAAAATATTATGCGAGGAAAATTTTAAATTCATAACATTTTCTGTACACGTTTATGATGTAGTTTTGAAATTTAATTTGTCTTTGTTGGATAATATTATGTTATATAATAATATAAAAAAATGGAATTCTCTGAAATATCTTATACCAACATTTTTTTGCTCGTATATTTATTCTAATCAACTTTCTACACATTTAAGATGCAAAACTATAATAATTGTTCTAATACAAACATATAATGTATTATTTCGCAATCGGTCGACATTCACACTCATTGATCTAATTTAAACTACCATACACGTATTGTTTGAACACTCGGGAGATGGAGGTATAGTAATAAATCCAATCGACCATGACGAAGTATACAAATTAACAAGAGAAAAAAATTAACGTTCTAAAATAATTACGTTATCAGATTGTTTAAAGTTAAATAAAATTCATACCTATACGATAAATAACTATAAAATTAAATTGTTGTTTTGAAATAAATCATATATCATGAATTGAGAAATTTCTCAACCAATGATTAAGTACACCCACTCAAATTTATTACGAATTATATATCACTTTTCTTTATAGATATAGGTAACTCCAATAAATATTTTCTATGACAATTATAACTGGATACGGTAATGAATACTTACAAATGAAATTGCGTGGATAAACAATAAATTTATATCATAAATATTTTCAACTAAGTCATTTAAAGTAAAAATTTAAAAAAAAAGATCACTAAAATAATAAAAATCAGAAATCAGAATGAATTATTTTTAGTAAATAGTTACGTCAACTTATATTCACTTTAAATATTATTAATGCTTCCTTTAATCGAGTAGAAATTTGTCATTTTAGTGAAGTCGTTAGTATTGAATATACTATTTTGAAATGTTACACAAAGTTTCAAGATGTTTCAACTATTACATCCACTTAAGCAACGCAGGGTCAAAGTTAAACAATTCTTGTAGTATAAGTGAAAAATAAATATCATCATCAAATCGAATAATGTTCTTTAACTGAGGTCACTTACATAATTTTAACTTATTAAGTACAATTTTAATTTATTTATTATTAATAAAAATTGTATTTGATTTTACGAATCATAAAGTTTTGAAAGGTCATAAAATTAATTTATCATTTGGTTGAGTATCGTTAATAATTGATTTAAAGAATTAATTAGTCTAACAATTCAAAATAAAATGTAAATAAAAAAAAAATAGAACATTCAACAGCGTAAAGTTCAATTCGACCAAGAACAATGTATTTTTATAAAAAGTTACAATAAAACATTCATTATAACTAACAAACAATATCACAAATTGCCAAGCAAAAAAAATTGACGAAATTTCGCCAAACCATAACTATTTAGTAGGGTTAACGTTTATGTACAGACGTCCTATTCGCGCGTCGTGTGATCAATTCGGGTGAGAAAGTGCATGAAATCATAAAAAATAATATTTTATCAGCAAACTATTCGCTCGAATGCTCGATGTGTTTATAACATATCATAATAGTGGTAAAACTCACATATAAATACAGCCATAGCACACCGTGATTATAATTAGACGACAGCCGGACAGAAACAGGATTGTTCGTCGGCGCCCGTGCCCTTGGCTATACTCGGTCTCGACCGACACGCGCACGCTATACGTCATATTATAACATATAACACAGCCGAAATCGATCGGAGGCGATCGCTACACACTGTATATACATCTCTAAATCATATAAATATATACACTGCAGTAAGTCTTCTTCACTCGTGGGGAACAACTCTTTCTATTTTTATTTTCAACGGATTTAAATTATTGTTTTCTCTAAGCAATAACAGATTTACAATTAATGTTATTTTTTTTTTTATACAGAAAAAATATTTTTTTTTTTTTTTTTTATTATTATTTTTTTTTTTACATAGAAAATATTTTTATTATTATTATTATTTTTTTACAGATCATCACTAACCCGTAAACATGAATCAGACACTTAATACTCGTATCTTTTAATCGGGTATTACATTTGCGAATACTGACACGCACACGAGTCGTCATCACCGCTGTGCCGACGGCAGAGACTTCGATGACCGTGTACGAAGTATTTAGACGGTATGGGAAGTTGGTTTTTTTCACACGTAAATTGTTTGGGTTGTATTTAATTCGATTTCAACACGTCCATAATATTATGTCAGGTATATTGATTACAGGTTATTTGAATATCATATATGTACATTGGGTTGCCGGTATTTGAGCCTTGATATTTATCGAAAACCTCCTCCAAAATTTCCCGTAAAAACAGATAACATCTTTGGTTGTGTTTAACATATTGTACTGGTTACACCTCGCGCATCGTAATTATTATAGACATATTTTTAAATGAAATAATTTAATGTATTTTTTTCTTTCATTTAATTTATATAAGTAATAATTTTAATATATTGAGCTGATCTGTAACCCATTTGTAAATTACATTATTAGGTATACATTCTGTTTTATTACCTATAATATTAATATAATCTATGTTAAATTTTTTTTAGTGGTATTTAAAATTTACGTACGTACAAATTAATAGATTCGGATAGATATTCCAATTTTTAGACTTATGTTTTTTTAATACTCTTGAAATTATGATATTAAAAAATTATTTTACATATAGAATAATTTATTTTGTCGTTATATAAAATAAGTAACGCAAAGATTTAATCATTTTTTATTTATATCAAAAAACCTACTAATAAACTCGATATTGACATGATTTAGTATCCAGGAACAATCAAAGTATGGCAATTGTGTAGTTTTTAACTAAATATGTGATATTTTTTACTGTAAAATAATAACTATAATAATACTATTATCATTATTAAAATTCTCATTTTAATAATAGTGAAAATAGTGAAATAAAATCTTCAAATATGAAACAAATTCATGAGATATAATATTATTTTGAAATAAAAAACACTAAATGTACTTTACTTTCTGTACATTAAATAAATGATAATTTATAACAATATTTCATACTACCTATATGTATAATATTCACAAATAGTATAAGTACTTAAATTTTAAACACTATACATGCAGATTATTCAATAGTTTATTAAAATTAAAGTTTTTGTTAAAACTACATATTAATCAATATCACTGAATTAAGATGGCGTTAAATTACTATAATATTGTTTGTTACAATGAAGATAAACTTGAAATAAATATATTTATTTTTAAATATTTTATTTAATATTATTTTTTTGTTTTTTACAATAAATATAAATTTATGAAACGAACAAAACTATTTGATTTTAAACAGTTATTACGTTTTATAGTTTTAATTTAAACCAATAATTTGAATTCACTATTTAATGTATCCACCTATTATATTGAATTAAATATAAACCATAATCATAAAACGTACCGATGTGATATTTATTTTTTTTAATTATTTAAAATATTTAATAAAAGCAACATAGATCTTTAGAAATTATGTTTTAAATTAAATAATATATTTCAATCAAAACAGTATTAAAATATTTTGACTAAATTTATGTAGTTTTTTTTTTTAATTATGAACAGTTATAATGGTGAAAAAAATAAAATAATAAAAAAAAATGTAAACTACTTATAGGTAAAACGTGCCTGAAAAAAAAACGATCGAGGAACATTGTTTGCAAAGCCTACACCATAAAAACTATAAAAGGTACACATTATCTAGAGAAAAGAGAGAAATAATCGAAAAAGCGTTTGATTGGTAAAACCCAAAAGTGCCAAAAAGGTTTTATTTTTTTGATAGCTTAAAGCGCACATTTTATTTGTACTGTTGTATAGTAGCAGCGGGAGAAAATCGCAAAATAAAATGTTATTACTTTTATTCAATCGTATACTCATTACACTAAAAATTTTAGTTTAAAATTGACGATTATTATATTTAATGTCTAAATATTGTGCATGCTTCTGTTTCAAAAATGACAGTAATCGATTTCAGTTGAATTAAATTTTATTTTATAAACTAGTTGTGATAACGTCTATTAATATATTGCTTATTATCTGGTGTAATCGTCATCACTAGCCATTTCATTTTTATTTGAGACTTAATCGACGTTAAAATTAAATGTTTTGAGTTATATGCTAGATATGTGTATCTATAAGTCAGTGTCTGCGCTACGACGAGCGCGTACCCGTTCGTTTTTCACTAAATTTAAAATTATAAACGTTAAAAAAATGAAAATTGATAAATCATTTACTCTGGCTTGTAACACGCATAAAATACGCGATTGTGTACGAAATCGTTCAGTATCTATATAAACCATGCAGTATACACACCTATACAAAAGTCATAGGCGGTAAACGGAAATACGTCTCGGAGGGTGGTGAAACGAATTCGCGCTCGTGAGTTGTCGAAAACGAACTTTGTTTATATGCGCTCGCGGGAATTTCGGTTTGCTCTTTTTGGCGGTGGCGCTTGAGTAACGGTTTGCGCTCACGGGCTACAGCCGGCACGACAGATATGATATACCCGACGTAAAATATGTCCGACGGAGGAATCGGACGTAGAAAAATAAAAATTAAAAAACGAATAAATACCTGGTGAACATGTTGGACGAATTGGCCTGGAAATCCAGCTTGACGGTTGAACGGCACGAGACGAGACGAGAAATCAATTAAACCGACACCGTCGATTTATACCGCAGCGTCCACGTGTACGACGGCGTACCGTACTCGACGCGAGATCACGTCCGCACGCGAATCGCACCCGTTCTCGCGCGCGACGTATATGTGTGTATGGTATACGCAGACAAGTTTTCACATTTCCGCAGTAAAAAAAAAGCGTCGGATCCGTCGGCACGCGCGAACCGCTTGAGATGATCGAATCGGAAAACACGAGAACTTCGCGAACGACGGTTATCTACCGTTTATAGTAGAAAAAAAGAAAATTTCGTTTTGAAAAATACGCGAAACGGGGAGGAAAACGAAAAACGACCGCCGGTCGAGTCCGTGCAGTGGGCCGAGACGACGACGACGACGACACACACTCGACAGTATTACACGAGAGATATTGTATTAAATTGTGTGCGCGCGCGCGAGAGACCGCACGTGAACCGGTCCGTCCGCGCGTTTGAGACTGCGGCCGTCTTCTTCGCGCGTCCACCCGCACACCACGCGCGCACACACCACGCCGCGGCGGTCGCCCGTACCCCCGCCCCACGGCGTGCTCTCCCGGCAACCGGTCCGCGCCGCGATTGGTCGCCGGTTCGCGGCGGCACGCCCAGTCATTGGTCGTCGCGCGCCGCCGTCACGTGTTCCCGCGCCGCCGCCTAGCCACGTGCTGCAACAGCCGCCGTCGCCGCCGCGACGCGTACAGCATATTATTATAGTATTAATAACGTCACGTGACAATGTTACGGACGTGCCCGCGAATATAATACGTAAGTCGTAAGACATGCCCCGGACGGACGGACGGTTTTCAAATAATCACAACGATTTTTGAACCGTTTTCGTCCAGACCTCGTTGATTAGATATAATGTCGTCCATATTCACGTAGTTCCACTCGGGGCAAAATATCTGTGACCCGATCTTAAAAGTAAATGATTTTTATTTTTAAAAAGATTAAATTTTTACATAAATATAATCTACTTTCAGGCCCGGCTTAAGCGATTTTACACACCTAGGCAAACTTAAGTTTTGCCGCTCCTTATACATGTAAATACTATATCAAATATTTTTTATTTTTTTCACATAAACATTACTAAAATACAGTAAATTATGAGTTCATTATATTTATTTATATTAAGTCAATAATTGATTAGATTGATATATTTATAGACGAGTAAATCCCTACTAATTTTACTAAAAAAAAAAAAAAAAAACAATTTAAAAATAGTTGAATAATAATATAAACGTTAATAAAAACATAATATAAATGTTAACATCGTATTAGAACTTGACTTTTCTTGCTTTTGCGTTTGCGAAATCAGATACAACTTCTTCCATGTCCATATTATAAGGCTAATTCTTTCTCAATTGAAATCATTACAAGGTCCACTAATCGATTTTGTAACTAGTCCGATCATACTGACCAAATTTTATATTTTTATATTGAATTTTTATTTTTCACTACACACGATTTGATATAAGTAAGGAATATTCAAAAAAATTATCTAATATACAAAAATGTTAAATGCCGCCCTAGGCGTGGGCTTATATCGCCTACCCCTTGAGCCGGGCCTGCTTCTCACATACCCATGGACGGTCCTTCTGCATTGTCCGTCGAACGCCATGTTTTCATTAACATATTATCTTTAAATCCCTCTGATAATACGTAGAATTCAAACTCTGAACTTTTCGCTATGCCGACGGTTCCTTAAAATCTTCGAGGGTGTTTAAATCTTAACAATGCAATTGTGTGCACTTAAGTTATTGTAATTTTATTTTAAGTTCGTTTCAGTTATTTTCAAGCTTATAATAAACGCTTTGAATTCATTTGATTTAGAAAACATAGGTTTAATCAACTCTGAATTTTGACAATATGCTATTTAGTATCAGTTATAGGTATACCAATGTGCCTAGTCACGAATCGTCGGAACGTAGAACATCGTGTTTTTGGTGGTGATTTCCTTATGTTGATCTTAACGTAAATTTTAATTTAAAGGTCGTTTAATTAAAGGTTATAAAATCTTTAAAAAAATTCTTTGCTGAGAAAAAAATTTCGAGACTATATTGGTTAGGTGTAACCATTGGCGTAGTTTGGTATACACGTCTAGATGGGGGCTACACAGGACAAGAAAATTGTATTTAAAAAACTCTATGTTAACTTTAATTAATTGAAAGTGAACATTTTCTAGATAGAAACATTTATTTATTATTAATTTATTACCTTTTAACCTGATATTTTTTATAATATGTACACATTACAAATAACAAATAAAAAACTACGCCTATGGGTAAAACCACTCTAGTGGTTCTAGCTCTCCCAATGCGCATATGTATAGATCAGAATGGACGTTATTTGACAGATACTTATTAAAAAAAAAAAGCAAATTATTCATTATTTGAGCATGTTAAATAGTATTCATTTATTTATATTTTTATTTGAATTCATTTAAGTCATCAAAATACTATTCGATTAGTGCAGGTGCAGGACTCTATACATCAATTGCATATTTATACGTCTTATAGATATTGTATATGCGTGCAGTATTATATTTATAAATTATCGGTAGGCACGCGAGTCGCGTACATTATACATTTATTTATAATAATAAAATACAATGCAGTACCGTAGTGTATTTAGCTATACGTGTAGAGAACGAGTGGGTAGTCATTATATCTATGATGGGTTGTCGATTGTCTTTACGAAATCACTGCGGATTTCTCTAATACGTAAAACCCTATTTGTATTCATGTTCATACATCGTGCCTAGATAATACGACGTACCTAGGTATACTATTATATTGTATAAACGAGTAAATTTGCATAATGTTCATATTATCGTCATGCAGGATGCATTATACCTATTATATGGGGATGCCAAGGTTTTTAACTAGGTACTCCACCGAGTGTATCAAGTTAGACATTTTTCCTGATAATTTTTCAGCTGAAGCTGCTGTAGATCTTGGATGTATTTTATAATTACATTTTTTATTAATTGTAATACGTATATAATATACGGTCGCCCGTACTATATAAATAGTTTTGGTTGTTTTTATGTTTCTGAGATAAGAGCTAGTTATCATTGGTCATAATTCCTGATCATTAAAACGTTGGTTGAAAGAAGACACGGATAAACACTGATGTGCAAAAAACAGTTTCTCATTGTCAATGGTGGAGATAACAAGAGATGGTGCCCATACGCAGATACGCTGATTATATATATAGCATACAATCAAGATTTTACAAATACAGCACAAATATAATTAGTCTTGATAAAATTGGTAAACAATTTTAAGGAATGAGTCGCTACACCTAAAAATAATGTTACAAAACATTCAACATTATTATTTTACACAAATGTATGGAATACATAATTAAATATCCGTATATGAATTTAATTATGTTGATTGTTGGTGTAATTGGTTGTATATTTTTCAGATACCTGGTTCCTTGTTGATGAGACCTGGCACTATAAAAAAAAAAAAAATACTAATTACTTTATAGTTATAAAATACTAAGCGTTGGTAAATAGGTTGGTATTATGGTTTACGGGAAAAATATATTTTTTCTTTATCAGAGGTCACCTGTGTCGACCCAAAATTTTAGCACTGCTAAGTATTGTTGGCTGAATGTGAGCCCATGATTTTTACACTGTATAATATATAAATGTTAATTTGTAGAAACAAGACAACTTATTGTCAAGATAACTTATTTATTTCATGTTTATCGATAATTCGATTATTTTTTAACTGAGGTGGGCTAAACTTGTAAACATACGAGTTTAGGCCATTCAGATTTTTAAGATAAAATTATATAATAAACAAAAAATAATTTAAATTTAATCTTAAATAAGAGTGTGTTTATATAAAAATGCCATCTTTATAGGTTGGACACAAGTGTTGAAAACCGTCTGTTTTGCAAAAACATAAGGTCAGTGTTAATAATCAAAGATATGATCACTAATAATGACAATTGAGTTATGCATGAATGATAATGTATAATATGTCTACAAGTATGGTTAAAATTATGTAACGAATCATTTTTTATTGATATAAATATAACAACAAACATACTTAAAAAAATGCAAGAAAGATTTTAGCTTTCGAATAAACTTTTTAGACACAACAAATTTAGAACTTTGTCTAGTTTTTCCGTTAATTTTCCATGATTTGTTCCATATTTTGTTGACAGATAACTGCAATATTCACACACAAAGATGGAAATTTTGACGGGTTATAATATTTGTATACTATACATATACGTGCTCGTCGTTTAGTGATATTTTATTGTGCCTGGGTCGCGTTTGGAGACAAATAAGAACTAAAGAGAAAAAAAATGTTCGTTTATAAAAATATTCATTATTTTGCACTGTATAATTTTATTTAAATATTTAATTCGAAACTATTCCTAATTATCCAATTGGATTAAAAGAAATAATTGAAATACTTAGTTAGGCCCTGTAACTGTTAATTCATTTTAAAAAATGGCCCGGTCCGACAGTATTTTCTCTTTAACCTCGAATACATATATAAATAATTTTTACTAAGTGTTTTTACTAGAATTTATAATAAATATATAGCATAATATTATTTCATTAGTTACGTATGATAATCTTGAAAATGCATGTGTTTGTAGACAATATATATGTACTTAGGTCCATGCAGCAATTTGACAACCGTGACGAAATGCCTAACGGTAAATAATAACCGGAGTATATACCTATGTACACTTGATTATTTGAGGATTACTAATTGTTTTTATACTTAAAAAATATAAAACAAAAACATTAAGTGGCATCATTAGTTTTTATTATAAGTATGCTGACATTTTTAATGGTTTTATTTCTATACTTAATGGAATTTTAAAAATCAACTTTTTACATAAGATCAAAAAAAGTAATTTTCATTGAATAACACTCTTGATCCATTTAAAAATGAATTAATGGGTTTTAACGGTTTTGTTGATTTTGATGAAAAAGTAGAAAATCATAATAATTGCATTAAAATTAATTATTTATGTACAATTTTATAAACAACGTATATATATATATATATATACGTTGTTTATAAAATATACCTAGGTACATAATTATTAAAATTATTTTGATGTGTGAACAATATTGGTTGGGAATATTGTACGTATAACGCATTTTTAAATAATTCTAAAACTGTTATTCTTGTTCAAATTCCAATGCAATAACAATTTATTTTATAACACTAAACCCTTGTTCTATACTTAACTCTAACTCTGAAATAATCATCACCCAAATAATTGCTTTTATATTGGAAGCTGCAAAGGCGCAATTTCAATAAAAAAACTGAGGGTGCTTAAGCTCTGCATTTTCTGTAAATTAAAATTAAATTATAACTATGAGGCATTAATGACTTTTTCGAGCAAAAATGTTTTATAACAATTTAACATCTTTATTTTTAAAAATAAATACAATAGTCAGTAAGTATTACAATTTACAGGAACAAGAATTATGTATAAGTTTATACAAGATTTATACGGCTGCAGTCTTTTTCTGCAAATGAGTCAATAACTTTATTAACATTAATTAATTTTGTCAAATCTTTTTCTATATATAGAATTGACAAATCCGTTAATCTGTCCTGGTCCATTGAAACTCTAAGCCATGATTTTATCTTGCGTAAAGCAGAAAACGATCGTTCGCATGTTGCAGAACTAATTGGTGGTGTGAGTGCCACCTAAAATTGATACATTCTTCATTTCCATTTTAAAATTTATTTTAGCTTTAATAAAGTAAAAAAAGGTTGATAAATTACTTGTAATAACTTGTATACATTTGGATATACATTTTTTTCTACTATACTTTTTAGGTGTATCAAATCAAAATCTTTGTTTATCTGTTTTAAACCATTTTTCGCAACCATCATTTCTGCTTTGAGTGATTCAGTTTTAATATTAAATAAACCCTGGAATTGTATAAAAGGTAATACAATGTTATAAACGTACAATATTGTTAGCTAGGAATTTATTTTTACGTTAAAATGGTTAATAAATGGTTGACTTTCATCAAAATTCATCATGAAAAAGTTGTCTACAGCAGAAGCCAATATCAAACTTTCATCAGAAAAACGTTTCTTTAAATTAATTATTACAGTATCAAGTATAACAAAATATACTTGATTTTTCCAATATTGTTCAACAGAATCATCAAGACTTTCATTTTCAGCAGATGTTGATGTAGTTAGATAAAATTCTTTCAAGCTGTGTGTTTCTTTTCTTATTCTTTTGGAATGTAAAAATACAAGAGTAATGGTAAAAATGTGTGCAATTCTATTATGACAGTAGGCATTATTACAAATCTTAAACATTTCATTAACTACATACTTTTCAAAGGTACTTCTATAGATATGTAATGGTTGTCAGCAAACTCTTTTATTTTTCTCCATAATACCAAACATGAATCATCATTTCTTTTTTTTTTTGTAAAGTCTCAATCACAGCTTTAATAATTCTGGCCACTTTCCCTAGAGTTGCAGTTTTTTGTTGTAATTTATTGCTCAGTACATAAATTACAATCAATACATCATGAAAAACAAATAAGTTCACAATAAACAATCCTTTAGTTATAGTTGAATAAATACCTAAAAAAAAGAACAATACAAATTATTCATTATTCAGTATTTATAGTTTATACACCAACAATTAATATTTACTTTTTAATATTTAATTAAGATGTTAAAATAATTAATTTTTCATTTGTCTAATAATTTGAACGTTAATTATTAATTAAAATAAAATTATTTGCAACAGTCAACAAATATATTCATATTTCATATATTTCTATCTCTAATTAGAAGTAAAAACCAGTTGGTAGAACAATCAAATTAAGTATAATAAAACTATTATACATAAAATATAATACTTTTCTCCAATTTTGAAAGCCTTTCTCTGTGAAAGTGTCTTGACAATTATTTCCCAAACCAAAATGTCGACAACAAAAACAAAATGCTAAGTCCTTACTTATACTTTATTCTAGCCAATCGTATTCTGAATAATATTTACTAGAAAATGATCTGTTTTGAGATCCAAATCTTGTTAATGGATATTCCTAAAGTAACCCGGTATTAAAAATATCTTATAAGTTATAATATATATATATATTGCATGATTGTATTTTTATAGATATACTGACTTGTAATACAAGCTGCTGAGGTCCGGTATTCAAATCTCCTAAATCGACTGGAAATGAAACAGTTTTTTCAGTTTCCTGGATTGTATCAGTGAAACTGTTATCTACATCTTACTCACTTTGCTGTTCAACTGTTCAAAGTCTAATAGTGTTTCATATTTATTCAAAATAATTTATGTTAGAAAACTATATGAAATGAGGAATAGATATTATAATTTATACTTACTAGAAGTTGTATTCGAATCACTGTTATTGACGTTTTTGTTTATTAATTTATTAAAAATTGAAAACATGTATATTCTTTTTTATATTTAATTAAAAAAAAAATACGACGTAAAAATTAGATGTGGGCACGTCCGTACGGGAATGTTCAATATTTATTTTAATTTTTATATAGTAAATAGTAAATGCTCGCCGTGATATTATTGTCGTAGCTTCGAGTCACTGCTGAACGTGATAATATAACCGACAGCAAAAATTATTTGAGGGTGCTAATTTTCTAATTGGGGTGCTTATATCCCCTAAGCTCCCCTATTTGCGACTATGGGAAGCTGACTTAAGAATTTAAGTTTTCTGTAAATTTGTATTGTTTTATTTAATTTGATTATAATTGTTAAGCTATAATTGTTTTTATAAGAATCTAATAAAAAAAAAATTACTTTTGAGTAATAATAATTAATAACACCATAATTATAAATTAAAATTAAAATGTTATTAAATAGTATACCACCTTCTACAATAATTGTTGAAATATTAAATTTAAATTTATTCTATGTTGTTGTTAATGCTGCAATGTTACCATACGAATAAATAACACGAAAAAACTAATTTAGCAATATATTTATCCGTCTATGTTGACATTTTTAATAAAATATACGGTGAATTATACGCAAGTATCATATCAGAACATAAATTGTTTGTATAATATTAGATACATATTTCACGTCTCAAATTCTTATGATATATAATAAAGCGAAGGAATTAATTTTCCACGTGAAGGTGTCACTACACTACTACAGTAGTAAGCAAATAGAGTAGTGAATATAGATACCTATTTGATTATTTTTGTACTTTGTTGTAGGTATAGACACCACGTTTATTTCACACTTATTTCGATTTTGCTTTAAAATACACACGCCATAATGTGTGGGAAACGTTACGAGCAACTCTGATTAATCAACGCGATAGTTTTTATTGGACGCACCGTTGTCTAATGATTGTTATGAGACCGCGGTGTTAATATTTTCTAGATTGTATCTTTTTTTATTTATGCAATATTTAATAATGATTATTACTATTACTTGTTATAAACGTTTATTATATTTATGTATAAATACATTGTGTATATGTGAGTGCGTGCGCACCATCATGTCGGTCTAGGTTATGATATGTATATATACATCATACATGCGCACGGATGTACATAAATCATATTTAACAGATTATAATTTACGTTCTCGACGATTGTATGTGTAGAATTGATGATATAATCATATTATAGTATCTATACTTAATTTTATAACTAACTAGACTTAGAAAAAAATGTAAAATATATTATCGAATAAAGAATTCATAAATTGTAATATGTACTTCATAAATTAATTCGTAATGATTGCATTGGCCTATTAACAGTAATTCATATGATTTTCTTATCTCTTCAATAGAGCGCTTTAGTTAACAAATTGTAATACATACGTATAATACAGTCGTATGCCTGTACGACTAGTGATTTATATACATATAAAAAATATATAAATAATGACACACCACTTATATGTTACAATGTTATTATAATCTTATGAGGATAACTGAGTGACGTTAGATATTTTTTTTATACAATTTTCCGGGCCGGTACAATTAATTCATTTTTAGTAACTCTATTATATCATATATATGGAATATTAATGCAATTATTTAATATATTTCTAATGTTATAATATAATCTGGAAATAAATTGTCTATCCAAGATTTGATCATTTAATTAAACAATTAAATCTTTAAAAGAAATCTAAACACGAAGATTTGTATTGTCAATTTTTAATGAATACGTATTCATATGAAAATAAAATTTAAAAATGTCATGATAAATAATAATAATTGACATGGTCCATAAATATCACATGCAAAGTTTTCTTTATTTCAATGTTTATAACAAGACGATATATATATATATATATTATATTGTATACCTATAGATAGTGAGCTATTATAACTATTGAGTACATACAGTTTGTCAATAATAACGAACACACAACAACTTATTGTTTTTTGATGGGAAATTTGATTTTGGGGTCTAATTCATTTAAATTATTGTTTTTCATTAAACATATCCGACTTTATCGAATTCATACATTTCGTATTCAACAATTATTACAGACACTAACTCATACAAGTGTGCTGCTGTACACGGTCACGTATATAGTTTGCATTCTTGTAATTTTACAGGTAGTTACAGTTGAGGCTATTTCTTTAGCGATCTTCGTAGCGATACACTGATACCGTAATAACATAAACCGCGCGGTATCGGAGAAAAAAATCGTGCACTATATAGGTACGGTCGTCGAAGTGCTGAACGTGGCATGTGACGTCTGGTGGTGTACCACTAATACTTTTAGTAGATAAGTAGTAAGTACCATTCATTCCTTATATATGTAAATCGCAGTAATCGTTGAAAAAATAATGAAAAATAAACACCCCACTTAACACTCATGTGCATACATACATTCGGATCAAATAGAATTAGTTTCCTAAACACGTCGATCGGTGTATCAGCGGTACGGCGCGCACACGGTAATAGTATGGTATTCGTGGTAGCAGAATGGTCTGATTTCAGCTTACCATCAGATACCGCCGTGCATCGGTTTGACTTGCACCAGCGCGTGTGATCGTCGTTCGGAAATCACGGTCGGCCGACGTGATTTATTCATCGTTCACACCGAAACGCCGTCGGACGTCTCGCGCGTACACACACACACACACACACACACACACACACACACACACACACACACACACACACACACATACACACACAGTTGACAACGGGAATTCACGGCGAGTCACAAACGCACCTCTCTGCCAGTGGCCGACGTACAACGCTTAGCGTACGAGGTATGGTATAGTCGTAACGCCGTTATCTCACGGTCGACAGGAAACAAAGTACGGGGGACTTGTACTACATAATGATGCCATGATGGGAAAAATCCGGATTTATCGAAGTTCGAAAATCCGGATTTATGGAATTCGAAATTCAAAATCCGAATTTGGAGCAAAATCCAGATTTAGGATTTGAAATCCGAATGTCGGATAAAAAATCCGGATTTTGGATTTTGAAACATTAAATTAGTATAGTTTTGTTTATAACTTATAATGACGAATTTACTGAATTTAATGAAAATTCTGTTTACGAGGAATTTCACAGTTTTTGCTCCATTTTAGGGTGTTTTTCTCTCACCTGGAAAAACTATTGATAGAAGAACTCAAGAAACTCTCAAAGTACCATATATATAAAATTTCCAATCTGTAAAGTTACTGGATAAAACTTTTTGATAAATTTAAGTTGAGCAAAAAGTGTGTCCAGATAAAAAAATAAAAAATAAAATAAAAATAAACTTGATTGTAAAACCATTTCTCTCAGAATCGAAAATTTGATTTTCTGATTTCGAATACCAAAATTCACAATGTGAAACGCGAATTTTCGGATTTTGATATCCGAAAATCCGAAACCCAGATTTTATAACATATAATCCGAAATCCGAAATCCGGATTTTCGGCGAATCCAGATTAATATCACATCACTTGTACTAAACAGTCACGGTCAGTTGGGAAATTAAATTTTTCAGTTGTGCCGAAAAGTCGTCGTTAACACACGCGATGAAATCATACCACGTGATGACAATACGGATCGAGTAGTCCGGTGTAATACGTGTCATCATCGACCATCGTTATAACATCGTGACGTCATGTATGATGTGTGTGTGTGGGCGTATAATATTTTCGTCAGTGTGTCGTACGTAGAGCATTTTTTTTTTTTACATAGCGACGTCAACGACGTTTTGGAATCTTGTAAAACTCATGCGTAACGCAGGATACATTGATAAACACGTGAAACAATAAACACGAAAAAAATGTTTAACAACGCCGTATTGTCGTACCGAAGCGTATTAACGACAAAGACGTCTCTGTTTATTCGATTCGCGCGTATTACCGTGAATAACAACGATAAAAATGATAAAAAATAATAGTAATAATAGTAATAAATCGTTGCGGGCGAATCGCACGTACAACGTACAAACAATATGACTCACGGTACGGCCGGTTGTTATGTTAGAGTTTTCGAGGTCAATTAAAAACGCGCACACGGACGCGAATCGTTCGCTCGGCGCGCCGTTTTGAAATCTACAACCATGAACTGTGTTGTTAGCCGACACGACCCGTCCGCGCCGCGTTGTGTTTACTCACGGGCGAATTTCGCGTCGGCACCGTATGTATATATAGACGTGTTTAAGTCACTGCAGGCGAGTATTGATGTTACGACGGCTGAGCGTCCGTCTCTGGCTGCGCGGTACACGCGGAGCCGCGCATCCGACAATGTGACGGATTTATATTTTGCGATCGGCCGACGCAGATAAGAATATAAGATGCGCGCGCGCGGCATATAGGCTCGTTATCGTCGTACGAACGATTTGCATTTGCACACACACACACACACACACACACACACACACACACACACACACACACACACACACACACACACACACACACACACACACACACACACACACACACACAAACGCACGCACGCACACGGATGAATATAATAATTATTATTATATGAAATATATATTGCGTCACGACGGCGGTGGAAAGAAAAAGAAAAACCCGGCAATGATGACGGTTTTTTTTTTTTTTTTTATATAAAATTAATAATTACTCGTGGAACGAAAAATGCAATCGACCGCTGACTCGCGAGGTGACGTTTTCGCAATGGTTTCTCTCAAGGATATGTTGACGCGAATGGCGATTTTTCCGTTTTGTTTTCGATGGGGATAAGTAGACCTCTCTCTGCCTGATTTTTTCGTACGGAATACTGCCGTAATAAAAGAGAGAAAAATCACTATGATTTATATACTATACAAATCTATATTGAAATTATTATGCCACAATGGTGTGTATGAAATGCATTTGGTATTTCTACTATACGCGCTTTTTTTATAAATAAACTAATCAACAAATCACATTTTTGTAGTCAGGGTCAGGCATACAGTTTAGATGGTTCAGGGCAATTCATATTTCAAAGTATATACTTGATATCATCATCAGAATATTCTCAATCACACAAAAGTTTGTGCACCCGTTTTTAAGAGTATCTTGTCTATGTTTAACCCAACGTTGTCACTAAATAATTTCAACACAATAATTTTAGGTTTAAATTGAATAAATCGTTAATATAAATCGGAATTGAAAATATTAATTACCTACGATTAAAGCATATTTTTTTACTATTTGAAAATTGATTGAGTTTTATAATTTTTGAAATTCTTGAAATTTGAGAACCCAGAGTAAGTGCTCCCAATACTACCAGTTGAATTCGACCCTGTCCATAGCTAGATTTTAAAGTTTGTTGATACTCTAGTAGTCTAGTCATCGTATTATTTTTAAAACAAATCGGACCTATAATCATGCATTATTACGTTGAATACGTAATCGTACAAATATTTGACGATTTTCAGATGTTATTGGAGTGCAGAAGACGAGTCTACTTTCATCCAACAGTTTAATGTAGTCGGCAGTATACATGGCTGGGCAATGGGGGAGATTAAAGAGGCTTGTAGAACTGGGTCCCAAAGAGAAAGGGAGCTTTATAAAAGATATTATGAACTTACTTTTCTTGTGCTATCAAATTGCTAATAAAATATGAGGGCCCAGATAAAAATGGTAATTTCAACATTAAAAAAAAAAATGTAAGATATTAAATTTCGATAGTTATACCCTTTGAAGTTAATTTTTGTCCTAGGCCATAAGTGCAACAAGACGTTTGAACAAAGGGTTACTTGAGCTCCAGCTTTATTTGTAACCGGTTATGAGTCTCCCTTTATATTTTTTTACATTATGTTATGACTAAAATGTTGGTCTATCGGGGAAAATAAAATAATGTTACTAATTAATGAAGAATATAATAGCTATAGAGCCGAAATTATACTTTTATGGGGTGTTTCAATTATACTGGGCCCGGTGCAAATAATTTTTGACATTCTACATATTGATATCATCATCAAAAAATTCTCAATTATACACAAAATCTCCACTTATATTAGTACGTCCATTTTTAAGAGTATCTTAGACATTTTCGAACTCGAAAACGCAATCATATTAACTAACTTTGGATTTAAATTGAATAAATTGTTGATATAAATTGAAATTAAACATATTAAATACAATCATTGTGGTTTTAAAAATCCCAAGCTATATTTTGTTTGACGCAATAGTGTTATGCTATATCTTATATTTAAAAATATGAACTCATCAAATATACATTTAAACCCTAATAATTATTTAATTATTTAATAGATATCAGCATCTTTTTTATTTAATACAAGTTCACGTAGATATATCAACTTTAATTTTAATAATAATGTATTATAATGCTTGAATAAGCGAACGAGTAAGTTAAGCCTTTTTTGTTCTATGAGCCTTAAACTTTTCCCCCTATATAACTAATAAACTACGCATATTCGTCACTAGATGATTGAATAAATATCGATATAGGCTTATGAATATTGATGATATTATTATTAAGTCAAATACAATACAACTCGGTATATTTGTACTCTAATTGTCATTAATACTAAATAGGTAATGATTACCTTTAGTAAAATGTCTACATAGTAACATGATATTGAGAATTATAATATGATTCTTAATATCATGTTACTATTATATTTTCATTTGATTGACCATTTTTATGTTTTTGTATTTTTATGTCGGCCAGATTTTTTTTATAATTTGAAAATCAATTAAGTTTTATAATTTTTGGGTGCCCCGACATTTGGAGACACGGGGCATAATGCTCCCCGTTAAATCCTGTCCAGACGATACATTTTTCATTCACAAAATTAGAAATAACTCGGTAAGAGAGCCAATATAGACGGTGATGCAATAACGGTATGCGATACTTTGACCGGGTTTTCAGTATATTTTCACGTATTTTTAATTATTATTACCCTGCAATTTAATCAATACATTCGATTTAATGTAATAAACGTCATAATTGCTATCGCGTTATTTTACTACGATACATTATCTAAGTTTCATTTTTTCATTTCCAATTTTAAAGTGATTATTTTACTTTAGGGAGTCCTAAGAACCCAAAGGGAGAAGGAGTGGCCGAGTGGAACTTAATGTTTAATTTTTAAATTTATTATTCATATTAATTAATTTTGTTTTGTTTATTAATCTGTACACTATAGCTTTATATCTATACAATGAAAACTTTTTTTTTTTATAAATGTATACAAAAAATTTTTAATATTTTGGTATTTGTAAATAAGACCGCGAGCCGCATACGACTATGACGAGAGCCGCAATTTGGTCACTCCTGATATATTATATGTTTGGGTGTGTGTGTGTGTGTGTATGAATTATAATGTAAATATCATTGTAATGGCGCGCGTATTAGGTGCGATGAACTCGTAGTCAAAAACCGATTAAATCTCACCCGCGGAACCGTTGCGGTTGGACAAAGCCATTTTGCCGGAGCCGCCGCCGAGGTCTTCTTCTTTCGCGCGAGCAAGAACGATGGTGGCGCGTGACGGTTTGGGAACTGCGAGGCGCGCGTCATTTATCAAAAAGAAGAAGAGGAAATAAAACACCGCGGCCGTACGTCGAGTTCTGTCTGGTGGCTACGGTGGACGAAGGAAGAGGAGGAGGAGGAGGAGAAAAAACGGAGAAGAAGCATAAAAAGAATAAATACTCTTCTTCGCGCCCACACGCGTCACGTGCATTATCACAGATATACGCACGCGTAATAATGACAATGCGAGTGACACAAAAGGACAAAAGATCGGAATATCGAGCGGGTGGAAGGGTGAGGGGGGAGAAGAAAACGTGAATTCGAAATAACGGTAAACGACCGTGTATGTATAATAATACGTCATATAGATATATACGATGTGTAATAATACACGCGAAAACGGGCTGATATCTACGACTGTATACGTATACGCAGTAGCCGGTGTGCGAACTCGCGAATGACGGGACCAGAGCGCGTGTCCGGCGGTAGTGAAGGCGACGAGGGTCGAAGAGAGGCTCGACGAGGGTTCCGTATTTGGCCGTTTTGATTCAAAATTTTTCCTCTATGAAAGTGGATGTTTGATAATTTTTTACTCGTTTCAACGCGGAAAATGATCGTTTATTTTCGAGGAAAAACGTACAGGAATAACGAAAATAGTTTACACGATAACGGTACAACTATGAAAAAAAAAAATACAAAATACAAAATTCCTATCGCCTGGTGACATGCAGCGGTAGACTGCGGCTTTTTCGTTGTATTTATAAACGAAATTATAATATTATGTATTATAGTTATACAGTCATACTGATATTGATGGTTATTGACAAGTAAAATAATAATTATATGTTTTTTTTTATTTTATGTTGATCCTGAAACATTTGCCGCCCCGGAGCAATTGCCCCCCTTTGCCCCCCGTCAAACGCGGCTCTGATTTTGAAGCGTTCACGACGTGTACGTGCACACCGTCCGTCCGAGCGGTGGCCGTCGTTTCGAATTCGACTACGAATGATGCATATGACGCGCCGCGGTCTTGTGCGATACGGGACACACAGGGTTTTTCGAGTTTTTCGTCCGTAAATACGGTGCCGAAACGGTGTGATGTGCGAGCCGATGAAAACATTCGGAGCGCCGTACAGCGTTGTTTTTCCGCGCTCACACTCGCGTGCGTATCGAAACATAATAATAATATAAAAAAACCGCGGTGAACGCGTTACCGTTCCGGTTCCATCCGTCGTCGTCGTCGTCACTGTCCGAGCTCGGTGTGATATTATTATCGTACCGTTATCGTGACGTCCACCAGCACGAGAGACTCGACGGATGATGCGGCCGTGTTTCGCACTACACGTTCACGACAAACGTTTTGTAACGATGACGCGAACATTTCCGTTTTAATTTCCACACGGATTGTCGTGGAAACGTCAACACTAGACCGTCCTTTATGTCCGCGCGGCTCTTTCACCCCGACTGATCATATAATCTACGGTATAATACGTAAAACACATATTTTTTACTTGGCTCATAAAAATAAAACGTTTCGAATTAATCGTTGTCCAGAGTATTCGGCCAGTTTTCCCGGTGTCGACTTTGATAATGATTTTAAGCCAATGAAATCGACGTGGAACAAATGCAATTGAAGATCTACTTTTAGAGTTTGAGAGAAACTTTTGAACGTACTTTTGCAAACTAAATTCATATTGTTCTTTATTATTCTTTTCAGTGTAGTACTGGAAAATTAGTTTTTCCATGTGATTTTTTTGTCTCTTAAAAATCATCACTAAGCATAACATAACACATTGGTATTTTAAGAATGATTAGAAAAAAAGAAAAAAAAAGAAACGATTCTCGTTATAGTTAAACAAGTATTTTGATATTTGTTGAACATTTCAAGTATCTAGAATCATTATTTTTGGATTTATAGTTGAATATCAAAACAGTATTCAATGAAAATCTCGTCTACACCAAATTTAACTGTTTTTACTTAATTTTACGTAGTTTTTCCATATACTTGAAAAAACTATCGACAATAGACAAAAAAGACTTGTTTAAAGTACCAACTAGATGGAATTTCAGAACTACTGATGCTAGACGCAACTTTTGAACTAATATTACTACCTGAAAACGTGATAACACGCATAAAAATACACTCACACGATTATTTGTAAAATCGATACATTATTTGTTTCACTGAGAATATAAAATTGATATTTGTGAATATACGATAAACCGGCGCTAATCCATTCTTGTCTATACATGTCGTTATGTGCTTTGTGTTATCGACATTGAGCGCCGTATTTATGTATCGTGTAGTATTAAAATGTCAATAAAACGCACCGTTAACTAACCAACAAGTCGGCAAGTGCGCACGTTGTGTTGCAAACGTGTTCAATTTAAGGCATTATTTTTTCTTTACACTAAGCGCGCCTCTGTTGTAGCGTTGGATATATTATTATGTCCATTAGGTACGGGACAAAATTAAATTTATGAATGCATATTATTTTAATTCATGGTAGTAATTATTACTTACTTTTGGTAGATTAACTCCATTAACTTTGTGGAAAAAAATGTTTTTTTTTTTTTAAACATTTTTTATTAGAAAATATGCAATCTATATATACTGTTGGCGATGTGTATGTGGTGATTATCAACGATATTTTTCCCCCAAACATTTTAACTTTATGTACGATTACCACCGATATGACATCAGAGAGTTAATTGACAATGTATAATATTATAAGTACGTATGTATTACTAATATGTGGACCACATATTGCCCATGACCGGTATCTTTTAAATATTACATAGATTTGATGTGGGTAAAAAAACAAAATATTTTGTATACGAAGCAGGGAGTAAAATTTAGCCCAATATTGCCGACCACCTTTTTAACAGCATTGTATTACCTACCTAATGTATTTCTACAGTACTGGAGCTCATTAAGTGTATTTTCATTTTTTAAATCTCATTAGTAGTTATAGCGCTGTGTGTAAACATAAATATTCATTTTGAGTTATAACGCTTATAATAAGATGATGGTAGATAAAAAAAAAAATAAAAAATTAAAGTAAACGAATATTATTTTTTTCTAAAATTTATCATTTTCTTTTCTTTTTTTATATATTTTTTCTTTATTATAACACAAATAAAAACAGATAAATTTTAATAGTAATAAAAAATAATAAATACAATGATAATAAATATAATTATGTATATATATATATATATATATATATGTATATATATAAATTATATACGCACATATGTATGTATATATGCATATATGCATAAATAAATGTATGCCCCAATTTACTCGTCTAGAAGTTGACATAAGTTTTGTAAAAATACAAAAAAAAAAAAACAAAAATAATCATATTATCAATTTATACACCGTCTATTCCTGTAGGAGGGGAAAACAAAAAATGATAGAAATTAAATGTACATTAACTATTTAAACGCGTACATGGAATTATGTAGTATATATTATTATTATTATTATTGAAAAACGACGTACGAAAAAAATGAAATTTTTTTGGATTCTTAAATTTTTATTTTTTAGTAAACTTTTATTTTTACAAGATAAAATCTACGCGCGTCTGGTTATACAGCATAAAAAACGGATTGTCGAAAAAGTAACAACAACAAATTTAATCAACAAAAAATTCGACAACTCATTTTAAATATATCTAAAAAAAAAACATGGTTTTTCTAAAAGGAAATCCCTAAAACAATTAGGTAGTAATGAATCACATTGGAAAAAATAGTAATATACCCGTTCCACCTCCGTTTTTATACATTTTTTTTTTTTTAGTATAATAATAACACTATTTTTATATTTCTTAAAATTAAATTATTTTACAGTTGTTTTAAATTTAAATTTTGTAACAAAAAAAAAGGAAATTACAACCGGAAACTTACGGTTAGTAATAAGGCAACTTTGATTACAATATTATTAATTTACATAAGAGTTTACAGATATTGTTATGAATGTTTTCTTTTAATAATATGTATTATATATATATTTTTTTAATGGCCAAAGACAAAGTGTTGTTTAAATCAAGCTCGGAAGGGACGTCAGCAAGCATTAATATATAGAGAGATAGATATATAGAGAGACATATACATATGTATATAAATATATACATATATACATATACATGCATATAAACATATTCATATATGTATACATATGTATATATGTATATATAAAAAGAGATACGTAACTAATATATATATATATATATGTATATATATGATGATAGTTAAAAATTCAAATTTTGTTGATGGGAAATAAATTGAAGTTCCCATAAAAAATATTTAATCCGACGGAATTGAATACATCTTTTTTTTCAAATTATTATTAAAGATATTATACACAGGTTTATCGTTTTATCACAGATTTTTTTTTATATAACGCTTCTATATACGTTACTCTGATTTCAGTGTATATGCATATCCATATATATATATGAATTTATATGTTAAAATAGCGTTAAAAGAGAATAATTATTGTATTTCCATTACATAAAAAAAAAAAAATTGCGAGAATTGTCAGTTTGAAACACAATAATAATAATAATAATAATAATAATAATAAAGTTTAACGATAAAATCACCTAAAAATATGATTTCACGATGCTCCGTATAGTAATTAGTTACAATCAAAATGTATTGGCAGTTTGAAAACATAAACACGTCGGTGGTGAGACGACGGCAAAAAAAAAAATGTAAATTGAAATTAACGTTATATATTATGGTCCCGTGTGAAACAAAATGTATTAACTACTAGCAAAATTATCCTATCACTTAATCTTAGTAGAATATGAGAGATATTTTTTTTTTAATAATTTTTTTAATTTTTATTAAAAAAAAACAAATCTACACTATATACAAAGTCGTTTTATTCACAAATGTAGATAGAAACAGAGATAGTGGTTGAGAATTAAGAGAGTGTTAGAGAGAGAGAGAGAGAGAGAGAGAGAGAGAGAGAGAGAGAGAGAGAGAGAGAGAGAGAGAGAGAGAGAGATTGATGGACAGATATAGAGAGAAAGATACAAAGGAAAATATTTTTATATTATATTATGTATAATATATTATTTATACATATACATGAATGTGTATCGCAGTTAAAGATAGATGGGGAAAAACAAATTTTATAATTGGAGGAAAAAACACAAGAAACAATAACATTAGATATACGAGTACATGGTTTATAAAACCTACGTTTTCAAAACCGCTCGAGATTAAACGATTGACAAAAAAATAAATTAACAATAGAAATACAACATAGTTGCCTACATGTTCACACACAACGCAAAATCACATTGCATATATGTATATAATATATTGAATTATATAATATATACAATAATTTATAATAAACGCTCCAAAAGTACAAAACGAAAACAATAATATATTTATATTTACCATTGCATGTATGAAATACGAGAAAATTCGAGCGATTATACTTTGTGACTACAGAGCGTTTTAAAAATTGATTGATAATATCTTAGAAAAAAAAAACGTATAATAAGAGCCGAGTGCACTTTTTGTACTTTTGGGCAAAGCGAAATTCGGATTAAGATGAACGTACAGGAATCCGATGTCTAAATCAGTTCGGAAATTATTCGAGCCGTAATCGTAAAATAATCGTAAGTATATTATTATTAGAATGTATTGTTATGGCGTCGTTATCAATTATTTAAGGTCATGTATATTTCGCTTTGTCCTCGATCGAACGAGATTATCTAAAATTTTTCTTAACGACGAAAAACAATTTTACGGAAAAACGAAATCGCGGACATCCCCTCGTCGCCCTTCTTCAAAAGAAGACGCCTCGTCGTGTTCATTTCGAATCATTGAGGGATCAATAATAACTAAACAATATTTATTATACATTTATATTGATAGTAATAAAGAATGTTTTATGATAAACATATAAAATATAAAAATGTTATATAGTTATAATTATTAGGTTGGCAATACATTATTGTAAATTGATTTATTTGAAGTAAAACTTTAAACGAAACAATTATTTATTCATTATATTATAATATAATATATAGGTAGTAATATTTTAAGGATTTAACGAAGTCGTTAATATTTTATAAAAATCAACGCATACATGTAAAACTATGACGGGGATAAAATGTTAAGAAAATATAATCACAGACAATCAAATCACAAAAAAAGAGGTGTGGGCCTCTTGGTAGCGTAAAATTTTCCGAGAAAAATGAATATCATAAAAACATCATGTAGAATTGTAATATTATAAGAAAAAAAACGACGGTGGCGGTTATTTTTCGAAAATTTTACATTGGACGTAGCAAAACAACAATAACGAATATAAACAAAATTATTTTGTCAACAGCTTTTATAATATATATCATAACAGTATATTATTATTGAGCGTAGTAAAATGATTTTTAAATTTTTTCGAGTTTTCGAGTGAGTAAAAATCTTAATGTAAAAACGAACCATTTTGAGGAAAAATAAAATGTACTCCAGGCTCGCGCCCGAGTATAATGTGGGTAGTCGTTTTAGCCGTTAACAATGCCGAGTTTAAAAATGAAAAACTGTATAGACTCGAATTGAAAGAATCGAGAAAAAAAAGAAAAATAATTGTAATGCGTTTATAACAGATTTCCATTTAAAATATTATTTGAATAATAATAATATTATTATTATTAAGTATATACGACAACGATAAAAGCAACAATAATTTGTTATATAATATATTTGCGTGAAAAATCGATTATAATTATTTACAACAATGGTTTCATATCATATATATATATATATATATATTTTTAATTTTATATTTTTTTTATTTTTACGTGTTTTACTATTTTGATTTTATTATTTCACTGTTGAATTATTTAACCTAATCGTGCAATACGTAATCGAGATTTTAGCGAATATAACAGATACGTATTCATTATAGTGTAAACGACAAAGACGTGTGTGAAGACGACGACGACGACGATGACGACGAGTTATCGGCACATCACGTAGCGGGTGGGGTAGGATGGGTAAGGAAAATGTGACGAGGTGAGAAGAAGGGAATGTCCGGCCATGAAAAAAAAATTATATATATATTTATATATATATATATATATATATATATATATATATATAAATATAACATACACACACATATTATGATAAAAGTATATAATTTGACGGATACTGCACGGCGATCGTAGTACGATATTGTCATTAATAATACAAATACGTTTACTACATTACAAAAACACAAACAAAGCCCCGAGACGTTTTACAGGTACACTAGATAAAGAACTCGTTTTCATCAGATGAAGCCTTTAGCCTTGTTAATCGCCAATCATCATTTTGGTTTTCAGCTGGCAAGCTCGTGCATAGACACTTATGTTGACATTTAGAATATTTAATCTGATTCGAATGCGACGTTCATCGAGGAAAATAGCGAACAAAAAACGGTCAAACCGTAACTGATGTTGACGATTATCGATATTGATGAGGAAATTTGGTTTGTTTTAAAATGCGACTATAGATCAATAAACGGTATTTATGTTCAACGTTTGCCAACCTCTATTGTACACTTGGCCAACAGAGCATATTTCAATTTTCGTTCTTTGTCTAGTGTAAATGTAGGTATCTACGTCTAGTGAAGAAATCTGTGAAACAAACAAACCAACAATCAACACTTTACGGAACCAAATTATTCGATTATAACACTAAATAAACCCTTAACGAACGTACGCGGCGATATTATATATATATATATTTATATATAACATATGTATATACGTTTGAAAATCGATAAAAAATAAAAACGACGAGAGTACGCGGAGAAAAACGGACCCGGTTTTTTATTTGTTTGTTAGTTCAGAAATATTTAATAATAATAATAATAATAATAATAGGTAATAATAATAATAATAATAATAATATTTATAATTGGGCGGTGGCAGCGGCGACTGGTGCTGCTGCTGCTGCGGTGGCGGCTGCGCTGGCAGAGTGTGAGGAGAAGTCCAACAGTGAATAAGAAGAGGACGACGACGTTGACGCAGACGACGGCGTGGACGCGACGCGGGGAGGCGGCGGCTGCTGGGGCCGCGGTGGCGGCGGTGGCACGCGCGAAAATCCGCGGAACGACCGGAACAGCGTTTTCCGCCGGTGCCGCGGCCGTCGTGGTGTGCGGTCCCTCCCGCCGCCGTAGTCGTCGTCGTCGACACTGTTGCTGCTGCTGCCCCGACTGCTGCCGTCACTACCATCACCGCGGCTGCGGCGGCCGCTACCGGACAGCAAGGGTTAGCACCAGTCGTCTTCGTCCGAATCGCTGTGCCGGCTGCTCACCCGGCCGCCGCCGCCACCGCTCTTCTGGCGCCTGATGGCGGCCACCGACGACGGCTGCTGCTGCTGCTGCTGCTGCTGCTGCTGTTTGGACGACGACGACGCGTACCCGTTGCGCACCGGCGACGGCAGCAGTCGGCCACTGCGGCCGATCGACATGGCCTGTTCGAAGCTGAGCGGCGGCATGGCCGTCATGGCCATGCTCTGTCTGGCTACGGCCGCGGCCGTTGCGGACGTGGCCGCCGGCGGCTTGGGCAACGAGGCCGGCGAGCCGCGTGTCGGCGACGCGTTCAGCTTTGGGAAGTTGATGGACGCCGAGTGGTGCGGTGGCCGCAGCTGCAGCGACGACGGTTTGTTGGGCGTGGCCGGCAGCCGGCGCCTGTTGCACCCGGCCACGGCCAGCACGGGGTAGCTGCTATTGATCAGCACGGACGGCGGCGGCATGGTCATGGACGCCGCGGCCGCCGACGCTGCGGCCGCGCCGGTCATCATCGCGGACACGGAGGTCGCGTGCCCGCCGCCGCCGGACAACGAGAGCAACTGGTGCGGCGGAGGTTGGTGCGACGACATGCCGCCCGTGGACAGCTGGTGCTGCAGCAGATGCCGGGACGACGACGTCGGGCCACCGGCCCCGGACGACGAGGCCGACATTCCGCCACCGCCGTGGTGCTGCATATGGTGCTGCTGCTGCTGTTGCTGCTGCTGCTGCTGCTGCTGCTGCTGCTGTAGGTGGTGATGGTGATGATGGTGATGGTGGTGGTGATGGTGCGGCTGCTGCTGGTGCCGGCCGCTGCCGGTCGTCGACACGGGTGACGGCGACCGCGAACGCTGGTCCAGGCTGGTGGTGCCGTAGTACGTGCGCCCGCTGTCCGACCTGTCCGGGCTGGGTGACCTCACTGGGCTCGTCGACGCGGACCATGAACCTGCGGACCAAACGCGAACACGCGCACGCGAGCACGTGAACGTCATTCGTTGTATTAGACCGTTTTAAATTAAACGTATTGCGTTACACACGCACACAGTATCACATGTTATGTACATTCGTTACACACACATACACACACACACACACACACACACACACACACACACACACACACACACACACACACACACACACACATACACACACACATACATACAATAATAATCATAACCTAATCTATAGTGTGACGTCGTATATTAATATTATGTGTATATATGTGTGTGAATTGGCTGTGACGACGATTGATCTGTGTGAGCGGAGCGTGTCGTCATTTCGAGTCGAACTGTTTTTCCAGCGATGGGGCAAAAGGTCAGCACTGAAAAACTACGCGCGCGCGCGCGTGTGTGTGTGTGTGTGTGTGTGTGAGTGTGTATGTATGGAGTGTAAGCGTTTTTCAAAAAAATAATAATACGAACCTATACGTGGACGGGGGATGATATCGAGAGTCAGCGAGTAGTAGGGATACTCGAGGGGGGGATTCGGTCTCACCGTTTCCCGTCGGTAAAAGAAACAAAATAAAACGATAGGTACATTATTTTGTGGATCATTCGTATTCCGAACGTATTCTATTCTCCGCTCTGCGGAAATCTGAGCATCGTGGCGTTATTGTTTTTAAATTATGACAAAAGAAAAAACTCTTTGGTAAACAATCCCACGTGAAGTTCGCAGTATATCCAAAAAAATATCTTAAATGTTTATTTTTTTTGCTATATAAAATAATATGTAACGATCTTTCCATAAAATCATAGTTTTAATATTTTATTTGTTTTTGGATACCCAGATTGGTATAGAAAATCTAGAACCTATTATGTATCTGATCTAATCGAGATTTCGGAAGTTTTCTTTTTTAATTTTTCAGATTGATGTTTTAAATACTATCAGTAACCAATTTATAACCAACTACATACAAAATGTTGATATTACGTGGAGGAAATATTTAGTACTGCACATTTACACGTAAAATATATTTATTCCTTCTCCGATGCATGTCTATTAGTTCTTTAGTGTATCTGTGGAGTTATGGTCACCCTTCGGATCATCTTAAAATTTGTTCACTAAAATTGGACATTTAACCAGAATTGAGGTTGATATGAATTTAAGTTGGAAAAAAATTTAAAAGTACACCATGCATATTACATTTGTTTTAGAATATTTATGTTGATACGAACACTTTTTCAAAACTATCAAGGTTTCACCACATAATTATTGTCAATATTAGTTTTTCGTTATATATTATATATATATATATATCGGTCAAATAACGTTGACGAACGAGTTGGTGTAACATCCGACTGAATCAATACACTCGATCGCAATGATCTACTAATAATATCCACTCAAAACCCGCGTGTTCGCACCTAAATCTAATAACTACGAGTATTGAAGACATTGCATCCATACGAAAGTTCGTGGATGAGCGTGTGTGTATGTGTGTTGTAATTTATTATTTGACGTATGTATTTTGAAATATAATTTATGGTATGGCGAAATGTACGCTGTATGGCAAATGTGATATATAATGTATTTCATCAAGCTAAGCGTTTTCGAGTAAATAGCCGTTGAATGGCAAACGAATCGACTGTTAATGGTTTGCGCAAATTTGACTGAAAATATTTAACGCATTTTAAGTGAAATACGTTGTGTGTATAGTTAAATATGAAATCGTTTGAGAACGTGTTTGATTCAAATTATTGTTATTTTAAAAGTTTTTAGGCGTGAAAATGCGCTCCCGTTTTCAGCGATTCGTTGGATTAATTACCTACTATAATACATCATGATAATGTGCTAGTACATCATATAGAGCACTTAACTATAGTTTAAAAATCTAATAATTCTCCCCCTTTTTAAATTGAAAAGTCGAGACGCCACAAACAAAAACGGAAAAATTTTTTTTAAGTAGACACTGTTATATGATAACAATTTTAGTGTGTTATGGATAATTAGAGAGTGATGGATCTTAGACATATATTTGGAAATTAATGTGTTTGATTTACAAAGGTTAGGTTAACCTAACCTAACCTAGCCTAACCCGAAAGAATTACTAATCATTTTTTTCAGCGTGTGCTGAAAATGGTCAAGATTTTACTATGAGAATACGGTAAGTTTCATGCATTGCGTATTGTATCCGGAATCGTTTGTTATTGTATTCAATCTAATGCGCAAACCAGAAACACTAAACGTACTACAAGCGTCTTGTGGCCGCTTTGGATAAAGTCATGTGGGACACTGTCTCAAATGCGAACAAAAAAACGGGTGGTTATTTAAAACTGTTGAAAAATAGGGCTTTGTTGCGCGATAATCGCAATTATTATCATATCCTCCGCATTCAAATGCGATTTACTCAAAAACAAAAACCAAAATCCTAAAATTGGCAAATATAAACAAATTAGTGATAGATGTGATACTTTAAACTGTGTGTTACACACATACTTATAATATAATAATGGACCAAAGAAACTACATTTTGTACATATGTTTGATTATAATTTGTGTAGTAAGTATACAGTTCATGCGGGCGAATGAATATGTGAAATATACACAAAAAAATATTTTAAATCTATTGTACTATTTTCAAAAATAATAGCGTAACAATGAATAACAATACTTATCGTCGATATGAGTTAGTTAAATATGATGTATAATGTATATAGTATATCAAAATTAGTCAAACAATTAATGAACAATATGTCAGTTTCATTACAATTATTTGTATTTATAATGTCTATACTCATTAGAAATGTCATCAAAAATCGGATTGTAAAAAATACGAAATTTTAAGTACAATAATAATAATCGTATATCTATGTATATAATAATATGTACTCGCAAGTAACACACACACACACATATATGTATGTGTGTGTGAGTGTATATATGTATATAATGATAATAAAGAAACAAAAAATACGTGCAATAATAATTGTACCGTTATCCTTATGTTTGACTTCGAGTACTTCGACCTAACAAAAAAAAAAAAAAACCACCGACGGTTTACCATCGAAATTTCATCATATTTATTTTATTCGTTATATTTCCGGAATATTACTAAAATTACATTTCAATCGAACACACCGGCGACATAAATATCGTCATCCTTTGTTTTGTACCGATTAGGATCGATCACGCTCTGTTTCAATGTTTTACGTGTACTATCGTGACGCGTGTTAAGTAGGAAGCCGATATATACGTCGTCGATCAACGATCATTTCATCACTGTCTGTCATTCAACAAAAGCGCAATAGGCTTAAATATATTATATGTGCTTACAGCTAAATTTTAAAAGTCTAGGTCAGTTTTCCATCATATTCAGGGTTCAGTTGTGTATAGTATATGGTTTTTATTCGTGTGTGTTTGAGTACGTGTATACTAGTGTGAAACTTAAATAAAATTGGTAATAATTTACCGGAGAGATTCGGTGCAATATAAATGTTCAGTTTTAATATTTCTCAATAATGGTTTTTTTCTTCTATTTCCAATGAAAAAAAAAATGTATGCAACAGCTAAACGGATTTTGTTTATTCAATAGGCCGATAGTATAAAAATAGTGACGTCTGGTTTGCAAAATCAGTGCAAGAACTGCAAGGTCTCCTAACTAGTAAGTAAAATAGAGTCAACTGCCCATTTCACTGGACCTTCCCCGACGTAGTGGTTGAAGAGGGGACTTACGAATATGAAATAAATCATATAGAAAAGTCATTTACCTCTCGGATGTCGACGATGCTCCTGTTTCACGATCTCGACGACGTTAGACACGGTGTCGCTGAAGCCGATCTCGTGCGGATGATGACTGTGGTGGTAGTGATGAGATTGATGATGGTATCTCCTGATTGGCGACGGAGACCGGCGTTCCCTCCTGTACACAATGACAAATTATTTAACGCGTTTCACTACGTATTATTTTGCACGGATACCCCCTCCGAGTATAACTTGAGAGCTCGATGATAAAGTCGTGATGTAGATCATTATAATAATTAAATTTATTTCCCGTGTATTAATTCCACGGGTTTTCGTCGATTTACATGAGCATTAAATATTATATTAGAATGACGATTGGTATTTTTATCGTTTCTTTTTCTATAAACTCAATTTACTCGCATTAGTAAATGAAATTGAATGCCCAAATAAACCCATTAATAAAATAGGCGTAGTTTAGTAAAAAAAAAAAAAAAAAAAAATGCAGTGAAATATATTTGTCAACACTTTTTTTTTTATCTGAACATATTTATAGTAAAATTAGTTTATAAATGGTGTGGTTATTTAACGCATATAATATAGACTGTGGTGCTCACCTTATGCTCGGTGATCGCGATCTCTGTTGTCTATAACCGGGATGTAAATGCATACTCTGGTGCTGGGGCTGCTGTCCATCAGAATTCGAATCTTCGGACGGCCTTCGCGATGAAATCACTACGTCCGTCAGCTCCATCACCTGTAAATCGCCCATGCCCTAGTGTATAAATATACTGTTCCCGTGGTTCAGTGATTGCGGACGTTAATATAATGTTATATATATATATTATGCGTATGTAATAGTGGTACTAGTATTTATATATGTTTGTTTTATGTACACGGAATGGGAATGCTAACGGAAAACCAATAAATAATAATAACAATAAATTTAAAAAAAAATAAAAAAATAAATAAAATAAAATAAAAATGGATAAAAAAAAGTGTTTCACTTTCGGGGTAAAAATAAAATATTTTCTTTGGGTTGGAGCCGAAAATGTAAACACGTTATGTTTATATTTACATGGCTGTCATATACCGGTAGTATTTACTAAATAGGTAAGGAGTGTCTGCATTCTAAAGAACGGTTATATTGACGGACTCGGGGTTGTCTGTTACCGGTTTTCCAACTACGGTAATTGTTTTAATAAAAAACAGAAAAAAAATCGATAAATGAGGTAGTGCGGTTTTATATTGATAATTTATATTGATTTTGTGATAGGGAATATAAAAAAAAAAATGGTAGGGCGCCATTTAAAATTATTTCACCAACTGACCACAGTTCTATATATATGTATATTTATATATAATGTTTGTAATGAAAAAAGTGGATAAGATGTTGAAAAGTGCATGCAAATTTTGCGCCGCATGCATCGTGCAAAATTAAAGACTATAAATATTATAAATATAATAATAATTAAAATAAATAAATATAAATATATAAATATGTAACATAATTAAACATATTAATCAATTGTATACATCTATCCTGGAACAATAACATTTTATAATAACAGACAAGTATATTGTCTGTTCAACACTAAACAATAATATATATAATATATATCATAATAAATGAGAATAATAATAGTAATAATAATATAATATTACCTTAATGGTACCTACCTAAGTTAAAATATATTTATAGATACGAGAACTACATAATAATAATAATATTATCCTTACCAAGTCAACAAATAATAATAATAAATAAAATCATTCTAAATCATCTAAACTCTCTATAAATATAATAAAATGTAACATGTCTGTTTCCGTTTCTATGAAGTGTCGCGAAGAGAACGTATAATATAATATATACTATGTATATATACATATATATATATATATATATATATATATATATATATATATATATATATATATATATACACACACACAAATCTATATGTATACTTAAGAGAGTTCCATCAAGTGACTAGAGTCTATGCAACCACACAAAAAAGGTCTAAATATATTTTATTATCGAAACCTGTAGTTTCCGAAAAAAAGTCGAAATTCAAGAGTTCTACGTAAATGAAATACAAAAAATATAACAACATATAATTATATATATAATATATATAAAACAACCAACGAGTAAAAAACACAACGTATCTATTTCTCCGGGGGAGTTCATAAAATCTCAAACCATCAAAATATACCTTTTCTAAAATATCGCCACGTCTCCTTCTCAAACGTTTGGATTGCGTTATATATCGCTGAAAATACACAAACATAGTACCGTTTTACACACAGATTGTAGTCACTTGACACAATTAAACATTTTAACACTGAGAGATCACTTAAAAATGAATTATTATGTCTTTATATATATATTATTATTAATAAATGTACTTTGGACTAGAAACGGTTAAAAAAAATTAATTTATATAAATATACGTATTACTCCATGTTAATAACAATGCCTAGTCATTAATTGTCTTACAATTCTCGCCATAATGCATTCTAAACGTTTACTTTAATCTTAAGGTATAAAAAGGGATAGGGTGAACTCTCTGGGGATTGGGTTGACGTATTCATGAGTAAATATTACTTGGTCATACGGTTATCACCTTTTTAGACCTGAAACAAACAAAACCATCCGTCACCGGTATTAGACACACGTTTTAACCGTCACCGTTATCTGTAAGCAGATAATACACGAAAAAAATGAACATTCCATCAACCGTGATAAGTATATTATATTTTTTTTAGTTATTCTATCATAGTGAAGATTATTAGAAAAAAAACCGAGAAAATTGTATAGCCGTACATTAAAGCTGCTATGTTTGATTCACCATAATACAAGGTTCGAAAAAGTAATTGTTGAAAATTATAAGTGGAATATAGATTTTTTTCAGCACAAAATTTCTGATTTTGAAATGTCTTAGTACCTGCTCCTGGAGTTGTTCCTGGTAAGTAAACAGCTATTTTCGTCCTCATCCTGTCCACGCTCCGCGTTCCAGTTGTTCGCACCAGCAGCCTCCATCAGGCACGTGAAGAATGATGAGTGCTGTTTGAAATTTTTACACAATAATGTTTTATAGAAAAAAGGTAGTATAAAGATAAAATAGTAAACTAGAAATGGAAAAAACAATAAAAAAATTAGCAAAAATTACATAGTAGCTTGTTAGGAGTGCAACAGTGTGCAACTATAATTTTGTATAGCCTAACCACCACCACATCTCCCTAAAAAAAGCTTTGTATGTATAAATTTTATAAGAAGATGTTGTATGAAGCTTTGTCATCAAGCGGGTGTTATAAGCTTAAAAAAAAATTTATTTTACTTTTTATTTTCAAATCTCACGATTTATTGATTGATTGATTGATTTCTTTTTCTTTTTTTATTGTATAATGTTAATTCTCTTAGTTTTATATTGTTATTATTTAAATAAAAGGAAAAACAAATATAAATAACAAACTATTGCATTCTAATATATATATATTCTAACTACACATACACATTACCCACTACGTATAAATGTAATAAAAGTATATAAATTCGTGCAACTAAAATACAGTGGAATTAATACTAAGAATGCGGGTATGCAAATACACAGTTATAAATCTAAATCTAAATTTAATCAACTAATATAGTATAATAAGTGTGTAAATATAAAATAAAAAATATGCGATATTATTAAGAATTATTATGATGATTTATGCTATGCTAATAGACATATATTGAATTGTTATGAAATAAAATAAATAAATAAATAAATAAATAAACATACGTCTATGTAATCTGCTCTAAATTATTGATCTTTTTAGAGACCCGTGCGTATACATGACTTTTATATAATCAATTAAAAATGAATCTATTGAAAGTAGTACAAAAAACAATAATGAAAAATTAGATACAAGTATAATATATAAATGTATAGCGCTATGTAAAGAATCTAATATAGCCAGCTGAACTGTGGTCTAATAGACGAACAAAATGTTTATATGTACTCGTACGTTACCTATGGTCTAGAATATATAGGTATATATAGTTAGGTAAACTATATAAATATATATTATATGAACATATAATACATAATATATATAATATATAAATAAGGGTATTATAAAATATTTCAGGTAACTCGGTTTTTATAGTGCTTGTAAAGACAAGGGCAAGGACTTTAAAAATCAAATTATAATTTAAAATTGAAAAACAACAAAAAATATAAAAAAAACAAATAAAAATAAAAACAAAAATAATAATAATAACAGTAAATAAAATATAATAGTCAGAAAAAATGTAAATAAAAGTTTACCATAAATCGTGATTCAACTAAAATAATGAATGAAAATATGTAAAGATAATAAGATGACTAATAATAAAAATCATAGTAATATATGAATACATGTATATATTTACATAAAAATAATATAAATATACACACGTATGTATACGTATATACAAAAACACTAAATGAAACGTTGTGAGATTAATATTTCTTTAAATGTACTTTGTCCGTCAAGCGAGTATAATAAATCGAAAATACTAAAATAAAAATAAAAATGTATATCACTTGAATTTATAAGTTCTTAATTATAAAATACATTGCAGTCTAATTTAGCAATATTTGTTATTAACTATAGAAACGTTTCACCTTGGTGCCTACGTAATATTATCATGATGAAAAGTAAACGATACCGAAAAAATATACAATGAAAAAATGAAATTTTAAACGAATGAAAATAGAATATATAAATACAAAAAAATAACAAATAAATAAAATGATAAAAAACAAATAAAATATATGAAACTAATGATAAAAATAATAATAATACATTTATATATAAAAAATAATTGAATAAACTCAAATAAATACTACCGGCTCTGGGGAACTATGTTCTGCAATGTCCTGAAAGCAAACACATAAATATAAACTGTCTCTATGTCGACTGTTCTCAATTTCCATTTACTAGGTAATTTCGTTCACCCTTTTTTTTCCATGCTCTAAAAAATATCATGTGTTCTACGAATATTCTAAGCCTAAAAACATCAACGGTGTTCCACGGTTTTTATGCCTAAAAAAATTCCACCTAACCTTCAATATTCTCCACACAATGACAAATTATTATTTTGTGCACATACTACACTAAACAATGACATTATAATATACCTACTTCACTTACTATAATCACCTATCTACTAAAAACTGTATTATAAATCAAATATATTATATCGTTTTTAAAGCTATAAAAAAATAATAAAAATCAAAATCAAAAATAAAAACGATAAAACCAACAACACTTTTATTTGTGTTTCAAAAGTTTAACTTAATATATTATTACGATTATTATCATAATCATGTTTTTGTTTATTACTTAATCTGGGGATTTTTTTTAGAAAAATCAGGACTTACAACACAAAACCAAAAAAACAAAACAAAACATTAATTTAAATAAAAACACCGTCAAACAAGTGTAAAAGCAAAACGTGTTTTTTTCATTTGTTCACAAAGCTCAATGTTGTAGCTTTTTATATAACATAATTTGATACCCTTGTTACACACTCAAATTACGAAAACGATTTTGTGGTGGTTTTTAATTCATAGTTATTTATACATCTTATTATTCTCGTACCTTGTAAAAAATTTTAATACGAAAATAAAACTAAAACAAAAATTCGCTTACACAACATTGATTTTTGTATCAGGTAATAAATAATAATAATAATGGGAGGAAAACCAAAAAACAACAGAACAGAACAAAAACAATCCGAAATTAAATTGTGCATGCGCTGTACACCAATCAATAATAATTGTTTCACCAAAACACATATATGGAAAACATTGTAACGGGTCCAATAAAAAAAATAAATAAATAAAAAATAAAAAAATAAAAACATAAAAAAAAATAACCACGCATTGATATAAGTTCACAGCACAAATAATAAGACATTTCGTAGAAAAAAAAAATCAGGGGTAATAGCACTCAAATAATAAATAAACAACCAACTTAAACGTACATGTTTTTTGTAAATATTATTAAAACAGTTTTATAATAATTTTCCCATGGGCGAGATAACATAACAAAATTTTCATCTTACTAATTTTATCCTTCTATTGTTTTTTTGATTTTTTATGATAGTTTTATATATTTTTATAATCCTCTTTCAAATATAATTATTTTACACGTTAATATAATAAATTCATAAGAACTACAACTGTTCAATAAAAATATATTACCTGCGGATTTGATGATTTAATCTGACCAAATCTTGTGGACCTCCAACTTTCCAAAATCAACAGACCCGCATATATTTTGCCTACAGTTAATTTTCCGCCGTTCAAACCTGTAATAACCAAAATCAAGATTTTTCTTTAACCTGCTCTATAATAAAATTTTGTTAAACCAATAAAACAATAAACCCACAGTCGTTTTTTGGAATGAGCAAGTCTAAAATCTTTCTGGCTTGTAACGGCCATATATGTCTAATGGTTTCTCGCAACTCTTCATCCGCTTGATCCATTTCTTCAGCTACAAACGACAGATAATACGTTAAAAAAAATTTTAATCAGTGATACACAATTTTCATGTGATTGAAAATTAACATAGAGATATTACAACACGAAAACTCCCTCGAGATTGAATGTAAAAACAATAGTTGTTGTTAAGAGTTTATACATATGTGTGTTTAGATTCCATAGAAAATTTTTCTGAATTATAATCACATTGGTTGATGGACTCGTAAACATTTTCGATTAAAATTTGAAATTTGAAATAAGTTTGATAAAAAATTGTTGATTTCAAAATTAAAAACATGGTTAAGTTTATTAAATGAACTTATTTATTAAGTTAAAAAAAATCGTTATTTATTTATATATTAATTAACGCCAATCGGCTTTTGAACATGATACAATAATCATAACAGTAATAACATTTTTTAGTAAACAGTGAAATAACTTAAAATATAATACTTAGACTATAATATAATACTTATATGCTGTATAATAACAAATAGGTATCCGTACAAAGCTAAAGATTATCATTATATTCACGCATAAGTTTAATTAATGGTGCATTTTTAGCAAAATTAGAGCTACTTAAAGGTAAATAAAATTGACACTGAAACCTGGTATTACAGGGTCCAAGAAAATTAAGTCACTCTAGTAGACGGGGGGCATCAATATCATCACATAATAATCTGTCAATAAAATGTTTACCGAATTTTACACCTCTATGGTCTAAAGACTCAAGCTTAAGATTTGCATTTATTGGACCGTAATCGTGGGCTGGGTGCACTATATTAAGGGAAATTGGGTTATTGTAAAAGGGTTATTGTTAAAGTATTGCGTAAAGAGAATGATCAAAGATATAATATATCAAATTCTTAAATTACATAATGAGCTAATAATTTTTCAATTTTTCAGTTTTTATCGAAGAAATACGAAAATGTATGTTATTATTATTCCTTAAAAATGTATAAATTGTTAAAAATAGCGATGTTAAGAATACGGTATATAATTGAAAATTCCATACTAAACGTTTACGTATTTATTTCATTCTATATTTTAGTCATAATAAAATACATAATTAGATTAGTTAAACACTACGTAATTAGTTACATAGTTAAAAAAAAGTTTTAATCAAAAGTTGAACTCATTAACAAAAAACTTAAATCAAAATTTTAAATTTGATGTAAAATTGTAATAGTAAATAAAATTTTAGTAATACTTTTTTTCAATAGTCAATTTATTTTAAAATGTATTTAGGTTATTTAAAATCTTGAAGTGATTGTTATTTTATTATAAAAACTTAATTTAAAACATCAAAATGATCAAAAAGATTAAATATGTTCACAGGGCTTCTAAATTATTAACTATAACATATAATTATACGTACCGCATCGCATTTTGATGCTTAAGTTTTCCCGGATGAGTGCAAACAACGTGGTGGTGAATTGTACCTTGCCATCTTGGTCCACCGGCATGTTCATCCGAATGAGTTTTTTGTACGCCAAACGATTAGGACACTTGTTGCCGAAGCCCAAGGGTGGATCGATGTTTTTGAGCATGTCGTACATTTCGGTGTAATGTATCTTGCCCCTATGCAAACGGTGCCACAGTTACGATTATAGTGTTGTTTTACACACACACACACCCGTTAAGTTCACAAACATTTAAGATAAACTTACGTGGCGTTTGGATCGTACTCGGCCCATATCCGGACAAACTCGTCCAAATGATGCGCGCCCAAAATCGACGAGTCTCTAGTTAAGTAATCAAAGTTGTCCATGATGACGGCCACGAACAAGTTTAACATCTGTACGACGGACAAACCAACAAAGGCCGATTAGCGTGGCGGACATTATTGAGATTTTATTTCATGGTGAGTGAGGGGGGATACCATTTTAAAATACTTCATAATATTTTTGATTGTACAACGGTATAGCTAATGCTAGCGATAGTATAGCTGAGTTTGCTGAATTGATTGAGTAGAGTAATTTTTATTTTATTTATTTTTTTGTTTTACGAACGAAATGGTATTGAGGAACAACAGTGTCGAACTCACCAAGAACGAGCAGAAGAATATGAACGATACGAAATACATGTAGGCCATGTTGGATCCGCAATCATTCTCCGGCTTTTTGGCGCCAGCCTCACACGATCTACCTTGTTTGCACGACAACATGATCGACGGCCACGCTTCGCCCGTGGCGCATCTGCAAAACATTTGAACATTAGCCGGACAGTCACACCAAGCGCCCTCGGCATAACTGTTCGTCTTGTTCATCTTGACCGATTAGATTCGAGATTTAAATTTAAAACATTTTTATTATTATTATTATTTATTTTTTTTTTTGAAGAAATAATGTATCCCCGTTGTTCAATTATTAATTCGGCACTCGATGGCGTGACGACAACGGCGGCCATATCGACTAATAGCCACCGGACCAGCAGACTGTTGCGCGAGTGAAAACATGTATTACCGAAATAGTAGCATGAGACCCTGGACGAACGTTTGGAAGTTGTTGTGTCTGTTGATGTCCGTCTCTGGGTTCAGTTCGATGTTGCCGAAAATCTGCATGCCTATGATGGCGTATATGAAAAACAGCATGCCGATCAGCAGACAGACGTAGGGCAGTGCCTGTGGGGTGGGGGAAAAAAAAAAGAAAAAAAGACGGTAAAACGTGTGGCGGCGGAACGGCGACCGGGCGGTGGGCACTCACTTTGAACGACTGGACGAACGTCCAGAGCAATATCCGTATCGTGTACCCTTGCCGGAGCAGTTTTATCAGTCTTGCGGCTCGGAACAGACGAAGGAATCCGACGTTTATGAAGTTTTCCTGCAACAACGAACGGTCGTTTACGAGACGAACAAGACGGAGGCGCGTCGGACACGACCGTTGAACGATACACGGAACCGTCTCATACGTATCTATCATGTATTATTTATGCGAACAAAATGCGTACAACAATATAGGCGTATAATAATATATGCGACGTGATCCGTACGTGTTTTAACGCACGCGTGTTCCGACCGACAATAATGATAATAATAATAATAATAATAATTGATATTGATTGACAGTAATGATGATTGTTGATGATGATGATAATAATAATGATGATTATCATAATATTATTATTATTATTATTACGATCGTGCGCGGGCCGACAGATTCGCAATGACACACAATAGGTTATTATGTTTGTATATTATGAATTTTACCCGTGCACCGCTACGACGCGTCGTCGTGTACACGTGTGGCGCTCAAGCTCGACGCGGCGGCAATGTTTAAGCGCGCGCGCACACACAAACGAATATTATAAACCGTATGATATTATAAATATTATAAACGATACACGGTAAACATGTTTATTTAACATGTTACATGTTTGGACGCGCGGGGCGAGAGTCTGTGTTTGGACGCGTGAAGCGCGCTGCAGCAGCACCGTATACTGTGTGCACACGGGCGCGGATATAGGACACGACCGTGTTACAGGAGGGTCAAATAACTCGTTTCGAGTCTCCGAACAACTTGGTCGCGAAATCGGACGAGTCTGTAGTGTCTGTCACACACCGAGAGTGAACTCGAAGTACCGTGTCTGCAAGGAGTTATTTGATGTTTTTTTTTTTTTTCTAGCTATGTACGTATGTTGTTATGATGTGCTATTTATGTTTATCGTTTTTCGCGATTAAAACATACATGTTGTCAACGCGGAGCGTAGTTTTACAAAGTTATTAAAATTGATACGGTGTGTCGCCAAATTTTTGTTGTTCAAGTTGAATAAAAACTTATATAATATATATGTATGAGAATAGAATAAGGTGACCATACGTCCCGTTTTTTGAATCTCTGTCCCGTTGTCACCCTGGGAAATCTTCGGGACGCTAAAATGTCCCGTTTTCAAAAAATAGACAAAAAAAAAAAAAATAACGAAAATAAATGTTCTTTGACGAAATATCGTTTTTAGAAAAATATACAAGTATTTAATTTTGTAATTATTACTCGAAAACATTTTGTTTATATTAAGTTAATTACCTAGTAAGTGTAATAAGTTAATTTAATTTTTTTGTCCTTTAAAAACATTATAAGCACCACAGAAATTTGCTAATAATATTATTAAATTAAAAATATTTGTTTGTAACAAATAATTATGATTTTTTTTTCTGTCCCGTTTTGATTAAAAAAATATATATGGTCACTTTAGACTAGAAGTAAACTGAAATCGGGTCGTACATAATATTATCATGTTATAAGTGACAGATAATGATAGTTATTATTTGACTCGAGCCACTGCCCGGCTCGTACCTGTGTATTATATTGTTCTATATCCGCGCCTGATACTCGTGAATACACACAGTAACATTTTACGTATATATTATTATTATTATTATTATTATGCAGAAATTATTTTTTTCTCTTCGTTAGAGCGCATAGATGAGTACAATAATAATAATAATAATAATAATAATTATATGTTATGTTTTTGTAATCGATTACTCCTGCAATCGTGTAAAAGGCTCGAACGCAAAAAGCGTGTAAATTATACCCGTGTACAATACACGGACATATTATTATTATTATTATTATTGTAGGGAGGTATGGCGAGTACAATAGAAATCGCTGAAACGCGTAAATCGTTAATCGCGAGCCCGGTGCGTTGTTGTTGCTATAGTATAGTGGTGGTGGCGCTCCGCAGCTACCGTACGTCATGTCCCGAGCGTATATTATTATTATTGTTGTTATATACACGTCAGTGGTGATCGTCAACGAGCTCCCTCGGATTTTGCACGTGCGAAGGTCATAGTCGTCATCGCTGTGCGACGATGATGGTATTAGTATTATTATTGTTGTTGTGCGGTATGATACGTAGACGTGGCGAGTTACGCGGTCAGTGATATGTATATTTTATGACGGCGGATTATGAAATGGCGTGCAAATAGCTGCGCCCCGCCACCTTCTCGGACGGCACGTTTCGAAAAGACCGTCCGTGGAGAAAAAAGCAAATGTTTAAAACACGTACGCGTACAACCATGAGCGCGAATGAAAAGACGAGCAATATTGGGCAAATCGTTTTTTAGTGATATGGAAAAACCGATTATGTCTTTATACCGGGCGTCTTGCATTTATCGTGAATTTTCGATCGACCTAATCGTTGGAATACGAGTATAGTACACTGTGCGAGGTTTACATAATAATACGATCTCTGTGAATATAACACGTATAAACAGTTCTACGGATAAACTAAAGTCGACTGATCTTCATACGTTAGCCTCGAAAGCGGGGAAAAACCGGCAAATTAAAATTAGATCTTATTTTCGCGACTACGAGCGACGGCCGAGTGTAGAGGGTATACGTATCGGGGTCGAACGACACACCTAAACCAATGGCTCTTGAGTATTGCACGCGGACTTCGTGGTGCGACATAGCGATTTCCATTGTAAACCGTACGGCGATAGGAAGACGCACTCGATTTGAATGAGTCGTATGTGATCACGCATAGAGTATATTATAATAACGTAATAATGATTTTTGCACGACAATGATATGAGATCATGTGCCAAGCAATAGCGACGAAATAGCGGCAGCGGCAATGGCGGTATCATTATGTTGTTTAGCAGCGGCGGCAATGGCGGGCGGCGGAATAACAGATGACAATGTCAATAATCTCAATAATATTTCTATGATTATTATTACAATTATTATTATTATTATTATTATTGTTATGTTATGTAGCGTCAGCAGCAGAGCGTATAAATAATTGTACGATAAAATAATTGGTGTGAGTGTAATAAGTGTAAATTATTGTCGTCGTATAGTTTGCGCGAGACCTAGCGAATCATAGATCCGCGTAATGTAAAATAAAAAAATTGTGTACGAGAAACGGTCGATCGACGTGCCGCCTCGCCGTCCGGTGCGACCGCGCTGTCGTCTGACGATTATGATTAGGATTTTTATATATTATTTATATATATTTACATACAAAGAGGGGCGTGGAGGATTTTACAGCTGTAGCAGTCACCGTGGGTTCGGAGCTCTACCACACAACACCGTGCGCTGTTTCCAGTTTACCCGATCCGTCGCGTCAGTACGGGGGTGCGGGGTTTGTCGAATGCCGAAGTTTTTAATAATTCAGAGGAGCCACGTCGAGAAATGGTTCGACACGTCGGATAACACGGCTCGATTTTCGTATATGTCGACCGCCGAGAAGATTCTACGGTATGGTAGTGGCGTTTGGTTACCGAATGGAAATGAAATTCAAGTGGTTTATACGGTGATCGTAAATTCGTGATTCGTAAACGGTGATCGTAAACGTCACAAGATATTTTTGGAAATATCTGATCCCACACGCTTTCGTTTAGCACTCGGACACGAAACGTTAGGCTATTAATGTTTTCGTCGAATCTCAGTGATATTGAATTTGATTCAATCGCGCCACGAGAGCGTCTTTTTGAAAATATAATCGAAGGGATTGATTTACTGATTATAAAATGAAAACTATTTAATCATTTTGATCTATCTCTGGGATTTAAAATGCGCCAATGCAGTGGCTGGCGTGTTAACGAATCGAAATTTGCCTCGGTGTATTTTATAGAGCCCCGAAACATGACATATTAGCTAAATTACTGCCATGACCTCATCGCCGCGATTGCAATTACTCATTACCAGTGAAATTAACTATCGAAAATGGTGATGTCAAATTATAACTATTCTAAAATAAAATTTTCCAAATAAATACTTTATATATATATATTTATATAAATAATATGTAAATAATTAAAAAGTAAATAATATGATTAATATATAACGCGAAATAGTAATGTGTGATAAAAAAAAAAAAAAATAAATAATAAATAATAATGTTAAAAACCTTCATCCACGTTTCGGATACTCGGGTTTTTGTTAATGGGATTTTAAATTTTGAATATTTTACGGACCTTAATATTATGGACTAAACTTTTTCTTTACTTTTTTCTCTATTTATCACGTTACTACGAAACAATTTTATGTTAAAGTATCTAATTAAACAATTTAATTTCCAACTCTCTAACATTTATTTTATAAGAGTGGATTGAAATATATAGTTATAAACAATAACTGTGAACTATGTATGAGCACCTATCGCAAAAAATAAAAATAAAATTTGTAAATATATTTGAAAAAAAAATCACTATTTATAGAGTAATACTCTTTTTAGTTAATATATCATTTATTATAATTACTTATTCTATGTTAAGAATTTGTCTATATGTTTAACTCTTGAAGGCGCTACATTGCATTGTATTAATATGATATTTTGAAATCAGTAGTTATAAAATATATATCAGTAACAATAAACATGTAAATGTATAAGAGAAAATTTCGAAAAAAAAATACTAATGAACGAAAGCATAAAATGTCAATCTCACTACCAATATTCATTAATGCTACTTAAACAAATTTATCATTTTTTAACCTAAATGTTATTCGTTCACTTCATTTTGTTATAATGTTTGAGTAAATTATTATAAATACGGATTATTTAAAATTATGGTTTATGTTCGTATAGTTGAAATGAGGATGCCACTACTAGAAAAAATCGATAAGTTATTGAATTGAATAAAACATAATACGAATACATAATATAAAAATACATTTCAGAATAAAAAATAATTCTAAAGCAATTATTTTTAAAGTAATTAATACCTACATTCAAAATCGTAAGTATAACTAACTATACATTACTAAGAATATTATATGTTGCGTAATTTCTTTTTTCGATCGATATACCTAATATGAATATTATCGCACATATCACGCAAATAAATACAACTTTTAAATAATATTTCTATACCGTATCTTGTTAAGTCTTCGAATGCTATTGTATTACACAATAATCTACAAAAATTACGAAAGTAACTACTTTTATAAAAGGTATAACTGTTTAGGTTTTAATACAATCAGACTAATGGTATACATTAAAATATTATAATATTCTATACACGGTGTGTTTCTAGTTACTTATATATTTTCTACGATTATGAATAATAATCAACATACTTTCGATTTACCTAGGTTACTAATGTAATTACATTAATATTAATAAATGGCTGTATTGGTAATATAATAATACAGATACATTACATACAGTGTAAAAATTGATACTCACTACTTGCCATATAAATGTACATTTTTCAATACCTAATAAAATCTAATTAACATTATTTTTTACTACTATAAAAATGATTAAATGTGTATTCACAGTATTAATTATACACCAAAAATCCGAGTAACCCTTTGTGGATTATTTATTTTCATGATCTTATTTGATCGTCGAGAGAATATTCGGGATTAGAAAGAAAACCATTGTATCGTTACGGTTAAAAAGAAAAATTTTGAAATAATGTTTGACATTATATTCTCAGACCAGTGAATTGAATTACTGTAAATGTTTGTAATTTGAAATAAATTTACGGGTATAATTAATAGTCACGTGTCTCCTAAGTGTATTAAAAATAATATTACACAAAAAATAAAAATATGAATACCAGTTTTTACTATGAATATGTTAAATATCTTCACATAGTATTGGTACACATGTTTAAAACTATATTGTGAACTGAATTGTTATCATCGACAACTATATATACGTAAATATTTGTATTGTGTATTCGCTTGCTGCTTAATCAAGAACAACTTAATAACAATATTATGTTGCACATACTTTAAATAAAAATATATACATATATATTTATATATTATACAAATATATATATACATATATATATATATATATATATATATATATATATCAATATTATGATTGAAAAAAAAATGAAAATCCATGTCCAAAAGACCAAAAAAAAATTACAAAATTCACATTCTTCAACAGTATACAAGTGCGGTCTACGTCGGATGCAACAAATTGGCGTACTCCTGATGTTTTAAATATAAAATTTACCTCCACAACTTCTCCAAACAGCAGTTTTGGTTCTTTGGAGGTTAATTGTTGTTTGAACACAGTTCGGTACACATATACGAGGCGTTCCTATACAAGAGTAAACATGTTACACATTTCTGCCGGATGTATATATTTTGGTTCTGTATTGTGCGAATTTCGGACAAAATATGTCAATATTCCTATTCCATCGAGTGTTCGGTGTCAATTCACATTTCGGGCCACGTTTCTCGGTTATTTCGTATATTCTTTTTTCCACTATTCGTTTGAATACTAACTAAATCCTATAATTTTTTTCGTAACTCGATTGTATTTTGTATATTGCGTTTCATAATACGAATATTTTATGATAACAAATCTGTACGCGTGATTTCGAATATCAAGGTATTGATCAACAAAAGCGTTTAGACAAGGTTTGAAAAGCTTTTCAAGGGAATACTACACACAGAAGTTCTAAGTAACATCACGGAAGGTTCATGTCGAAAGACGACGTATTATTCTTCTAAACTGGACTTACGTGTTAAGATATTAAATATATGTATGAAAAATGTGCCGGATCATTTACGTTAGAAAATCTATGTAATAGCGTGTGTTTTTATAGAGAGCGATAGATGGAATTTCACGTGGCCGGACATTATGCTAAAAGGACGCTAAAATGTATGGTATATAGCCGTGTAAAGAGGGATTCTAAATAATGATTTATGTAGTATAGGAGAGACAACGATAGACGAACACACTTGCATCCAGAACTTAAAAGTACATGTAAGAATAATTATAGGAAACACAGTAGATGCTAAAAATGATCGATAAGTTGTGTTAGCCGTGATGTTAGTAGGCTTTTTTTTAAATATCTTACCCCAAATTCGATGACCAACGCGTCCACGATACTTCCGATGACCGTGATAAAGTCGAAAATATTCCATGGGTCTTTAAAAAAATTCTGAAAACCATTTCGTTAAGCAAAAACATATCGTTAGGTTAGGTTCAGTATTTAATTCCAGAGTTCACATCAATAATAATTATAATAACAACAATACTAAGTCACGATTGTCATCATTATTGTTATTATTAACTATACACGCATGCTTTCCATCGGAATTACTGGTTTAGGATGTTCACCAGTTTGTAAACAGAAACGTAAGTATTTAATAGGTAGGTAATTAATGTTTCAATTTTAATGTATTATAGTATTATAATATGAATCATGTTACCTTGCATCCAAACGCGATGAGTTTTAAGACACATTCTACCAGGAATAACAGCGTCAATATATGATTGAGGTTCAGTAGAACATTGTTAAGTAGATGCGATTCGCGATGGTGCTGCAGCCACGGAATAAACAACCAAATAAAAGCAATGTTTTAATTACACAGGCAACTAATTTAATGACTTTGGTTAATAACAGTAACTAATAATAAAACTCCGGTACTGAAAAAAACAAATCTAATTTGTACAATACGGTAACATCCAATTTTCGTCTTTGGGTTTGAATACATTTTGAAATACGAGAAAGTTTGTTTAATTATTGAGTGGAAAAAAAGATATCTCGTTTATTTATCATCATTTGTTTTTTTCATAAGTTTACATTAAATCGACTCAAAGACGAAATTCAGAAATACCAATCTAACGACTCTAAACGATGTGTACTATTATACTGTGTATAGTGGAGATGTGTAGTAATATTATTATATAATATATTGTAATATTCTGTTAGGAAATGCTAATTTTGTAGGTCATATACGTATAGAAGACTAGATGTAAAAACGATGTACAACGCGCTCGCGCTTACGCTCGCGCGTAAATTTTATTTTTTTTACAACTCATACGCGCAGCTTACAACAAATATGTATATATATATTACATATGCGTATATATATTTATGTATATGTCTGTTGTTTACATACAAAATATATATTTATATATAATATTATATACCCTACAATGGGTGGCCTAAATTAATAATACTAATTGAAACAACAATAATATGTCGCATGCGAAATAATATTGAAAAACGCAAGACACAAGCGGACATAAAGGTATCAAATGCACACACGCACACAAACACTCGCACACGCACAAATACACAAATAAAATGCACACGTGTATTAGGCATGCTTGATTTTAATGAATAAAACGTACTGTGTATATCAGGTAGTATGTGTCTATAAAACTCACGTTACTTCGGTATTAACCGAAAGTCCACTTACCTCAGAACCATGTTTTGTATACATAATAATATCATTTTGTGCGTACGATCACACTGATCTTATTATGAACGTGTGATTTCGAACGAATAAATATATATGAATTTGTGTTTTGAGAAAATATTATTAAGATGGAAAGCACGTGATGTGAACGTTGGTCATTATGTGTATATCTGTATTATTATTATTTTATTTTTTTAAAATAAAATCCGTAAAAACGTTTAAAAATAAAATAAATATTTTGACACGTACAAAAATTGAAATATTATTTTAAATGAAACTATAATAAATATAATATAATATATAGATATGTACTGAAAATTTTTTAGTTTTAGACATTTTATTACATATTATATAATAGTTATTTGAATGGTTACTACTTGAGCACGTGTTCTCTTACCCTGACTCCAAACGCCAAAATTTTGAGCACGCACTCAATGGTAAACATGCCAGTAAACACCATGTTCATGTAATGTAGAGCAGTCTTGTAGGATTTTTTTTGTTGATAAAACTATAAAAATTAATAAAAAAAAACAAAAAAAAAAAACAATGATCAAACGTGTTATAGTAAAAAAAGGAGAGCATTTGCCCTGAAAGCGAACTAAATAGAAAAAATAACACTTAGAAAAAATTTACGACTCCTATGTTCTAAAAGTAAAACATTGTAAAATAATTAATTTTTTCACAGCAAAATGTTATACTAATAAAATAAATTGCGTTTTTGTAATGGAATGATATAAAACAAAAAAAAATAATAATGATAAATATAAGTTTTAAGTTTAAGACAAAAATAATGGACGTCAAACGTTTTTTCATTAATTAGTGGGATAAAATATCTTAAAAAATATTTATAGATAAAATTGAATCGATTACTAATGTTTGCTTTATTTATTTTAGAATAAAATAATAAGTAATTTTTGATAAAAATGTTCTTTTATAGGTTTAACAATAAATCTGGTGTGACATATCCAAAAAATCTTAAGGTTTTTAATACAATTAGAAAAATGATTATATTTTATTGCTACGATTATTTTACATAGAATTCGTAAATTGTATTAGAAAGAAAATAATTCTAAGCTATTAATATTAAATAAAATAGTAAGTATCTAAAAATATTAACAAAAACACATGAAGATAAAAGGCAGCAATGCTTTTTTTTGCAATAGAGTATTTATGAGTTCGTATTTTTCTTGGAAGCAAAAATTATGCGGAATAATTGAGATAGAAAGAGATAGAGAGAAATAAGCAACCTGTAAATAAAATAAGTTTTAAAAAAATTAAAACTATCATGTGTGTGATGTCCACAGCAAATAGGAGTGATTAGCTTAAGCAAATTACATGCAACATAAATGTTCATTAAATTCAAAAAAATTATGAAAATATTGTTTAGACAATGTTTATATAAACAAACCAACTAATTAGTTTGTAACTTAACGATGAATCATTACAGATATATGGTTGGGAAATTTCAGACTTGTAAAATAAAAAATAGAAATATCAATTTTCTGTCAAATTGTATGCATTTGAAAATTTAGAAAAACAATATATGGGTATACATATGTTTGTTTCTCATTGTTATTAAAAATGAAAAATGCTTGACCTTTTGTCGGCATATTTAATTATTTCCACTCCGTCATATGAAATAATCGATTTTAATGAGTCATAACTATTTTCACAGTACATCATACAATTAAAAAAAAAAAAAAAAAAACCGTTGATCTTGGAAACGAGCGTATATGAATACAAAACGCTTCCAAAAACCCTGTCGAGACTTACCTTCATCATGAGTAACAGTGTGTTCAAAACGATCAGAATCATGATGAAATATTCAAAAGGCGTTGACACTACCAAACGCCATATCTTGTACTTCATGCTGTTGCGATCTTTGGGCATGTATCTCTCCAACGGTCTCGCCTGTATGGTGAAGTCAATACACGATTTCTGAAACAAACGTCGTCGTCGTCGCGGTCATATCACTGCTACCCTAGTTATTGAGTAAATGCTAGCCCACGACGTGTGTACATCGTGCTTTAGCGTGTCGGTTAGGTTAGTCATAGAAAAATAATCGTTATTATTATTTCGCCGATACCGAGTATGGAAATCATAATCGTCGTACTTTTACATTATTTTTTTAAGTTTCTCATACGCGTTTGTGGTTCACAAAACGGTCGGTAATTCAAAATTACCCAGGTCGATACGTAAGATTCGTCAGAATGAATTAAATGTATTAAAAAATATCGTATCTAATTCGTTTGTCGAGAATGATTTTCTAAAACGCACAAATTCTTCAACTAGGTAATATTTTGCTGATGATCTGTTGAGATTTTACAGTCACGGTTCATTACCGACGCAAAAACGCAACGTTTTCATGGAAATATGTTACCTCAAATTATTTTAATCCCGAGAAAAAAAGGAAAAATGGGGGGAAAACCCGTATGCACCCGATCGGGATGATCTTACCTGGTTCTTATCGATCTCGCCGTCTTGCAATTCGGCCTCGCCTTGTTCTTGGAACGTGATGATAATCAACGCAACGAATATGTTCACGAAGAAGAACGGAAACACGATGAAGTAAATGATGTAGAACAGTGACCGTTCGATGTGATAATTCGGTATGGGCCCGCGGTCTTCTTCGGTGGCCGCTATTGAATTTTGCAACACCCTGTGGAAAGAGAGGCGAAAAAAAAAGAAACCGTCAGTAACTATGTTTCGAAATTTCCGTCGCCCGTTTGACGTAACGTCGGGCGTGATCATCGACATATCATATAATACATTTTCATCAGCGACGGAAACAAAAACAAAATAGGTTTACGGTTTAGGTTTAGGTTATAATACGCACTGAGGCCATCCCTCGCCCGTCTGCACGGCGAACAGTGTCAACATGGCCACGGCCACGTTGTCGTAGTAAAACGACTGCTGGTCCCACTGTCTCTTCTCCGGCGTCGGCATGAACTTTTGCGAGTTGACGTCCTCCGTGTCGCCGGCCTCGTATTTGAAATAATAACCCCTGGAAAGAACACGGCCGAATTCGTTAGATCCCGTCGATCCACGCCATTCACGCACGGGTCCACTCGCTCTCTAAAGGCCGTTACGCACGAGCGATTTTCATCGTACGATTTGTTTATCATATGAAAATATTGTCGTACGATATCATAGTTGGCAGAACACATGACCGATATTTATCGGACGATACTATATAATTTTGGCATTTTTAATTCTACATTTGCACAGACACACGTCTGCAAATACAGTGATTGTGATACAGTCTTTTTTAATATTTTTTTTTAACAATTTAATAAATCTCTAAATTTACACTGCGACGGATACCATTGTCACTCTATATATGGGTTTTGATTAACTAGTAAAAAAAAAAAAATTATTAAACAGATAAATCGAAAATGTTGGGTTCACCCTTTATTAAGTACTTACTCGCCTATCAGATGGCGCATTTACAATACATTTTCACGGTCTCAGGAGAGATCCAAGAATTTTTTTTAATTATTTCCGTATGACAGTTTCTGCGTATGATGAACTCATTACAACATTCGTAGGCCAAAAACTGATAAAAATTCAGAACACAAATATGCGAAAATCTATCACTCCCACTGAAAAATCGGCAGTCACTTTGAGGTAAATAAAATATTTTTTTGCTCTTTTTAGGAACAAATTTTACCATTTTATTAACAAATGAAAACAAGTAAAAATAAAGCTAAACAAAAAAAATTTAATCTCTGTAAAAATGTATATATCCAAACCTATATTATATTTCATGAACTTCTCCTTAAATTAAGTCGATACGTGGATGCTGAGAATAAATAGCTATATAAGAAACTTGTTTATGAAAGGAAATTTTGACTCGGAACGTGAAGAAGTGCTCTTGATTGGACTTAACTTATAAGTGCATCTATATAAATATTTAAATAATTATCGTCTGAAAATTCACAAATTTTCGGTGGTGCCGAATCCGCTCCACCAAAGCGGTTGCATTCATCGGAGGATAACATGGTACTGAATTTGTTTTTTTGGTTTATCGAACGATAATTTATCGTTCGTGTGTTCTAATCAGTTCATTTTTGTACATTTTGATTGAAATAGTTTAGTCGTACGATATTCTTATCGTTCGGAATGTCAAAGTGCATCCGACAGTTTTCGAGGTATCGTACGATAAGATGATTGTACGACATTTTATCGTGATCGTGTGAATAGCTCTATTTATAAACATGTAATTTCAAAATTTGATACGATAATATTTTCGTACGATAAACGAATCGTACGATGAAATATCGCTCGTGCGTAACGGCCCTAATATACGCCCCATACTCACTGGCAAGTGCCGTTGACCGACTTGCTGCTGTCGTTGCAGTAGAAGAACTTGCCGTGGAATAGTTGCACCGCGATGACGGCGAAGATGAAGTGGAATAGTATGTAAACGATCAGGATGTTGATGACGTTCTTCAGGGAGTTGACGACGCAGTCGAACACCGCCTTGAGCTTGGGCACGCGCTTGATGGTCTTCAGCGGCCGCAGCACCCTCAGCACCCGGAGCGACTTGATGGTGGACAGGTTCGTGCCGACGGAACCGCCGCTGGAAACGGCAACGAAAAACGCATTATAGCACCACGACCGTTCCCTGTTGGGTTACGACGTTTCGATGTACGTTACCTTTTTTGGAATATGAACGACGCGAACGCGCAAATTACCACCACCGCGTCCATGATGTTCCAAAACTCCCGCAGGTACGAACCGGGGTGCAAAATCACCCCCAAGTCGATTATCTGCAACGTGACAAACAACGGTCAAGTCGATCGGCGGCGAATCGTTCGTCTCGCGCGCCCTTCTTACCTTCAGGATCATTTCGATGGCGAAAATCACGGTGAACACGTTGTCGACCACGTCCAAGCAGTTGTTCCACTCTGAATCGTCGTTGATTGGATCTTCTGCGGCCAGCGCCACGCTGCTCAATATGATAATGAGCATTATGAAAAAATCGAAATACCTCAGATTCACGATCCAATGAGCGGCTCTTCGAATGCTGTTAACAAAAAAAAAAAAAAAAAAATTAAATCATACAACCGAATCAAACGTATAGGATCACTTTTGTTTTATCGTTTCCAATTAATTACCCGTTGGTAGGCGTCAACAAAAACATCGACGAATAAGGTAACATGGGCTTTGGGCCCTCGTCTTCTTCTTCTTCCTCTACTTTGCTATCAGGCTCATCCAAATGATGTTTTCGGTGATGTCTGATAAGTGAAACACTTCGAATTATTTCATAAATTAATGTCAAAAACACTCATGGACATGGTTATAAAATGTTTTACCTGGAATTTTGCGACGGTGACGTCGGTATCATTTCCATCTTGGACGGGTCTGTACTCATTTGTAATGCTTCCATTTCTTTCTCAAGTTCTTGTTGTTGTTTCTATATGTGTTATGAAAAAAGAAATGTACGTGAAAAACCAATTGAAACACGTCTTATCAATGCAGACGTACCTCTTTGTCTTCTTCTTCTTGTTCTTCTTCGGCAGCTGTTAGTTCTTGCGCGTTCGCTAAATTGTCGACGGCGATGGCCAAGAACACGTTCAAGAGAGTGTAGTTACCAAACAATACTAGGATAATGAAATATAACGCGTAAATCATCCCTCCGCCTTGCGTTTGTGCTTGACTTCTAATGCCTTGGTACATGACTTCGTTCCAATCTTCACCGGTTAAAATCTAAACATGAAATTTATAACGTTCATTAAAACAAATAATAATAGTAATAACAACAATAATAGTGTTCATAATAAAACAATAATAGTTTTAATAATAATAATAATAATAATAATAGAAGGAACGACATATAACTCACTTGAAACACAGTCAGTAAAGCTATTGGGAACGTGTTGAAGTTGGTCGGAGGCGTCCCTTCCTCGAAATTGAACTGTCCACCGAACAGCTGCATACCGAGTAATGCGAATATCAGTATGAACAAGAACAACAGGAAAAGCAACGATATGATTGATCTCATCGAGTTGAGTAACGATATCACGAGGTTTCTCAACGAGGACCAATACCTGTGACGAAACAGCGACGTTACAATGCGTGTATAAAATAGAATACATCATCGCGTGGCGTAATATTGCCGTCAAACATTCAGGCAACGGCACTCACTTTGTTACTTTGAATATTCGTAGCAGTCGCAACGCTCTCAACACGGACAGACCGAAGGAGCCGCCTTTGACGGCCGACCATACGACTTCGAATATGGAACCCATAATGACGACGCAATCAAAACGGTTAAACGCGGAGTCGAAGTATATTCGTATACCGAGCGCGTACATTTTGATGAACATCTCGGCCATGAATAACATGAGGAACACGTATTCCGAATAAACTGAAATGAAATGGAAAAAACAATGAAATTGATTGTGTGCCTTATGATTATGTACGAAAAACACTGTATTAAACGTATACTTACAGACGAAATTCGTTATGTAATCTGGTTGTTTGTGATGCTCGATGGCCACGAACACTGTGTTGAAAAACACCAACACGATGACGAACCAATAGAACCACTGCGCTTTTACCATGCGGCGGATCCAAAACCTAAAACGTTTCTCACCTCTCCACATAGACGCACAAACGCCTTTTTTTCGCATTCGGTCTTTGAACGTAGGTGTGCGAGGGAAACCTGTGGATTTTTGAAATTTAATAATCTCTTAAAAAACAACGCGGAGCTACTTTTTTCTACAGATAAACTCGTTATGTATAAGTATATATTATATAACAAAAAAATAAACACCAATGGCGAATCGGCAACGGTTATATGTGAGAAAAAAGTGGTGCACTTGCACAAATCAATACCTTCAGGATAAATATTTGTATTGCATTTTGTGAAAATATTCTATTGATTGTTATTGTAGAATATAAAAATTAGAATAAATGATAATTAATGAAATCAAACGAATTTTGATTAGCATAATGTTATTTACGTTTTTACATTATTTATTGCGAACATGAAGCGTATGATATCACGGAAACTAAAAATTATTATTCATATAACCGCCGTTGTAAAATCAGCAACACTGAATTTTAACTGTTATATACATATATTTTTAAAACAAATCTTATTTATTTTGTCTACAAACTCTTATATATTATGTACACAAGTTTTTATTTGTTTTAATTGTCTATGACTACTTTCTAAATTATCAACTGCCCACTCTTGTACGCGCACGCACACACACACACACACACACACACACACACACACACCTCCGACATGCAAAAGTTAATCTCTTTCACAATATATAAATCCGGGGTGTTTCTAAATAATACCCCCCTTCTCAAAACATTCTAGGCAAAACTCACGCTAATTTATCCTCTTACGTGAAAAAAAAAACTGTACCTTTTTTGCCTTTACCAAGCACTGAAACATAACATTGAATATTTTGATAAAGTGTCAATAGTTAACTAGGATAAGTTTACGGTGTATAGACCCGATGACATATTACAATAGAAACACAGGGTTAATCACTCCCGGAATCCACGCCATATGTATCGCATATAGAACTATCGTGTTTACCTTCATCGGCTTCTTCTTCTTCGCACTCCTCCTCAGATTCGGTGCTTTTACTTTTGCCCAAGGTTTTCAGTTTTTTCCTTTTTATGTCAGCTCTTCTCCTCGCTGTGAGAAACCAATCAAACGACAACAACGCATTAGAGAACAGTATTACAAATAAAAAAAAAACAGTCTGCATTATTTCGTATTTTACCTTCTATAATGTGTCTTCTTTCTTCATCCGTGGTTCGTTCTTCAGCCAGGATGACTTCCTCTGTACAAAAAAAAAAAAAAACACGTTAATGCGTATTTCACAAACAAGCCGTGTTATTGCTCAATAAATTACCACCCTACATCTACGCGGGTTCGAAAATTATTAGAACTCAAGCTGACTTACCAGCTTTACATATCCAGTCTACGTAACCGTTGAGCTCACGTTCCAGCTGTTGCTGTCGCCGTAGCTTCAAGAACGTTTGCCGGTTTTCGACTTTTTCTCTTTCTTTAGCGAACTCTCTACAAAGCAAGGACACAAAGGGTTCGATATTACGTGTGAGTTAGCTACTGTTGTTGAGTGAAAAAAAACAAATAACAAATGTACAGGTACACTATAGGTATTTGATATCGGTGTATGAAAGGAACCACTGCAGTATTGGTAGTAAGAATAATAATTATGGGAAGTACCTAATGCGGTTTGAACGGAAAGTTCTTATTGTTATTGTTATTTCATACGTAGGTATATTGCACGGTACTCGATTATGCAAGGTTAGGTGTGAAGACAATATTACGCGCGCATTTAGAACACGGTAAATACCTGCGGTCGTAATCCATTTAATATAAGTGTTAAACATATCGATGTATTTTTTTTTCGTGCGCATCTTGTAATATGTAGCCTGTCGCTCTACACGGGTTCTCTCGTTTGAGAACTCTCTGTAAAGCGTATAAAAACTCGGTCGAATGAATTCAGTATGTATATGCATATTTCATTTTTTTTTTTTTTTTTTTTTTTTTGTTTTTATAAAATTTTAACGGTTGATAAATTATCGTGCTTATTGTTTTTTGTTTTTTCTGTACATACAATATAAATAAAACTTACCCGCTAAGCACACCGAGAACTAAATTGAGCATAAAAAATGAACCTAGAATTATAAGTGGTACAAAATATATCCAATTGAACAGCACGCCATACGCATCGTTCATCTGCAATAATAAACGGCATCATTATTAGTATGGATTTATCTTAATAGTGAATAATAATAATGCGTGGCCACTGTTATCTGCGAGAAAACTCTTCATGCATGGCACACATAGTTTTATAGAGAATTAAGACACTCTTAAACATTGGCGAATAAACAATAGGTTGGCACTTCATGTTCTCTCCTAACATTATTTTATCGTCGGTATTGTTTAATCCTTTAAACGGTCGTGATTTTAAAGAGACCATGTACTTAATCAAACCCGATAGTTAAAATTTTTTTAAATCGTTTACATATAAACATGTTTGTTCTTATACGAAAAAACAGTTATTTTACTAAACATTTCATTTAATGTGTGGGTTTATTACGCAAATATAAACCAAAAAATAACCTAGAGTCAAAGTTAAGTATTTTAATTTTTGTTCACTTGAAATATTAACATTTTCGGTTAAAAAAATATTAAGGCATCAATTATTATTGAATCAAATGTCCAATCGTTATATTTCTATACACAATCGTATTCATAACACAGCGTTTTTATCAAAATTTTATCTAAGTTATATTGGGTTCATAATCATTAAGACATTATGATATACAGCCACTGCACAATACACGTATGGTATGCAACGAAGGGTTTTCTTTTTTTTTTGCCTTCGGCGGAAATACTAAAACTGACCCAATACAGAATGGTTGTCCACCCTTCCATGGTAATGCACTGGAACACGGTGAGCATGGCAAGCCCGATGTTATCGAATGACGTGATCCCATAGTTCGGACCTTCCCAGCTCTCTATGCACGTGGACGATTCATTCTTACAGAAGTACGCGTTGTACGGCTTCGTTTCTTCACTCGAGTCCGAGTCTGAATTGCAAGGCGCCGGGTTCGTTCCCTCGATTTCCATCGCGTTAAGATTATCCAACCTGCCGATGAACCCAATCATTATTTCGGTTCGTACGGACTTTACTACTTGTGTCTAATACAGATTAGAAATGCAGAGCCAAACGTTGCTTGTATTTTTACACATAATACATATTTTAAATCAATCTTAAATAAGCACTTTAAAAATCGAAAATTGTTCTCCTTTAAAGTTCAAGCTATAACAACAAAAACTAATATCATGTTTAGTAAGGTTAACTCATCCGTGTATGATTTTAGTTTAAATTTACCAAAAATAGTATAGACATCTTAATTGGAGGTAGAATATGTAAAAAGTATAATACTCTGTATATACTTTAATATACATTAAATGCATAATATTCTGATATTATTATTTGATCAGAAAAAAAGTGTTTAAAATCTGATTTTAGGGTAAATATACTCAATGTTTTCATTACTGATGGATCTATTGATTAATTTTACAATAAACTTCGATCAGGCTTAAAAACAATTCAAAACTTTAATCGAAAATTTATTTTTTTTTTTTTCATTTTTTTTTAAAATTTATTAATAAATACACGATCTGTAATTATAATTTTACAATAAGCGCATGTGATGGAGAAGACATGACTTGAGTAGACGACAGAGATAAGAAGCCACCCAATCGAGGCACTTAAGGTATCGAAAATTTAATTTGTATTTGTAAGAAGTTTTGGTGGCTGAGTTAAATAAATCTTAGTCAAATTAGTACCTATGTTATAGAACAATTAAAGAAAACACAATGAATGATTTTTAGTGAAATAATTATACAACAATATTATTATTATAACATTAAAAAATTCAATTTTTTTTTTAGATTCTACTAGTCGTTGACAGTATATTTAACCTAGATGAGAAGTGGTTAAACTAATAATCTTTTTAAAATGAATACAATTTAAGTGAGTAAAATAAAATAAACCGGTCATGTGGTTTATTATATTTAGTTCTTTTTGTGTACATAAATGAGTGAACAAGTGAAATTCTTTGCGTAAAAAAACATCCAAAACAGTATCTGTAATAGTCATTGATGTTACTATACCAATAAATAATTCATCTTTTAATGATAGGCAAGTGATTTCGGAGTTGTTAAAATAAAGAAAATATTTTCATGCAGTACCAGAAAACGGTATAGAACAATTTACCGTCGATTAACACGGTTAGAATCTTGGGGTATTACGAATTGACTGTACCTCCAAAAACGATTATTACACACACGTAATAATAAATCCTCGAGTATAATACAATATAAAAAATCGCAGTTAAAACGCGAACCGAAAAATCAGAAAACTCTGTATGTAACACAGTATCATACTTAAAAAAAAAAAAAAAAAAACGAATTATCACGATTACGCACCTGTAGCAAGTCTTGTGCAACGCTCCGGAATAAAACTCCAATCCGATGATCGCGAATATGATGATAGCGAATAACACCAATAAACCGATCTGGAGCAGCGGAGCCATGGCCTTGATGATGGACTTCAGCACGACCTGCAAACCTGCGGGGAGAAAAAACAACAGAGGGTTATCACCCAGCACCCGGGACGGCAATCGTTTTTTCTTTTTAAATAAAATGTCCAACATCCGTCTCGGCGACAATACGGCTGGGCGCGCGTATTGTCGCCAGACGGATTGGCATGGATTACTTATCGGCGGTGGTCGGACGGCTTTGGATTTAAGTTTTTTTTTTGTTTTTTTTTTTTTTTTTTTATTATCGCTTCCTCCGTCACCCTCGTTTCCGGGGCGAGGGTCGTCCGCGAGACGGGGCTCCGGCAAACCCCACGAAGCCGTTCCCGGTCGGTCGAGTGTGCGTGCGATGTTTGTATACTCACTTGGAATTCCGGAGACCAGTTTGAGCGGCCTCAATACCCGGATCGCTCGCAGCGTCCTCAGATCCATGTTTGCCGCTGACGGTATTTGTGTTATACATCTGTGGCAACAACACTTCTAATCACTACTCAGTGCGCTACCTACCCCAAAATAAACACGCAATCCGATCTATTCATCTAGTTCTATGCGTCTATGTATATAATAAACAATGTATCTGGACGTGTCTATATATAATAATAATAATAATAATAATAATAATAATAATAATATCTGTTTGATGGTCGTGCGCGATGGTCCCGAATACAAAATAATAATAATAATAATAATAATAATAATAATAATAGTAATAATAAAAAATTGTAGGTAGTAATAATAATAATAATAATAATAATAATATATATGATAATATATAGTATAATAATATATAGTAATAATAATAATAATAATAATAAAAATAAAATAAAACAAACCGGAATCTACGGATCGAAATACAAGATTATTAGATACGTTCAAATATAGCAAAAATAATGTCGGTATAGAATATGTAAGTATTAAATTTAATTCCTTGTTACAAATTGGGTTGCTAAGAATTCTCAACGGGATGGGATAGGACCAAGGTTAACGACAACACATAATATTGCGCTCCCGTTCCCTTTTTACTCCCTTTTTTCGCAACTCCTAATTTTGACCAATTTAACTGGCCACTAGACAAGTCTACGTTCGCCAACATTATAGTCCACTATATTCCTAATTAATTTATTATAATATATATATTTATAATATATATTTATATATATATATATATGCTCTTATAGCAGTATCGAAAATACAACAATATTTAAAAATAAAAATTAAATATACGATTCAAAAATAATCTACGATAATATTATCTACGGTTGACTCGCTCAAGTCAACGACGTGCAGATTTCTAAAAAAAATATTTTTTAAGTCGAGGTATATTATTAATCGTATAATAACAATATTATTCATAAAAACAAAATATATAATTGATCAACAGCTTTATACAAAAAATATATTTATTATATAATAATAATAGACCCGTTTTGTATCTATCTAATTTTCTAATATGCCTAATCGGATCTAAATGATGTATGAATACTGTTATAAATTTGTTCGAATCAAGCCGAATAATATATAATCCAACTACAAATCGATCAACTGTATCAACGGTAGTTCTACTCGGGAATTTCTATCATCCAGCAAAAGTCCAAAAGAATATATTATGTATATATGTAAATATATATAATATATGTATATATGTATATATAAAAGTTCGCAAACCAACGGTTACGGTCTAATCCGATATTCGGAATATGTCTATACCAAATGCAATACGCCTACAAAAACGGGTTAAACAAATGGTTTTACTGAAAAATAATAGAACATTCGAGGATTTTTATTGTGTCAAAAATGCTTTCCTGTGATCCTGAGACATTTCGAGTGCCTTACTTGGGATTCTCGAAACCAGTTTCAAAGGCCTGAGCACCCGAAAGGACCTCAACATCCTCATGTCCAGCATGTTGGACTCCATGAATTCAGTCATTGACCTAGAAATCGGTAAACCCCTGAGTCCAATGTATCCCTAGCCGATTTAAAATAGATTTGCTTAACATAAACATTTGTTTTGTTCTAATTTTTTTTTTCTTAGATTTCGTGTCTATTTTTTAAGTATTTCTCAAGTACAAAAAAAATAAAAATAAAATTTAGAATTAATAGCTGAATAAAACAGTGTACTCACCCTGTTACAACTACAAAAAAGTCCATAATGTTCCATATATTACGAAGATATGAGCCGCTGTGCAGTAAAAAACCTAAAGCTAAAATTTTGAGAGTCGCCTCGACGCAAAAAATTGCTAGGAAAATGAGTTCGGTTGCCTCCTGTAATTATCACAGCGAACGAATTAGTTTAATAAATCTGCGGTTCGGGATGAAATGACGCGATGAAATCAGTGTGATAACTATCGAATGATTTACCAAAGTCTTAGCAAGTACAGTCTTGTCTCCCCTGGGCAGATGTTCCTCCAGAGCCAACACCACGCAGTTGGCTATGATGGTTAACAGCACCGCATATTCGAACGGAGTGCAAGATAATTGAATTAAGGATAAATTCTAATGCAGTGTTACATTCATGAAGTATACTAAACATATAATAAGTATACATAGATTTTTTTTCGCTGAACTTTTCGAGTAATCCCAAATGTATATGTAAATAAACTGTTAAAGTGTGGTGGCGATAATGGTAGTAGGGGTGGTGGTCGTCTTGGTCAGGTTATGGCATGCGGTTATAGTGGTTAAATGAAAACACATTGAAACAGGGACGATTGAAAAGTGAAACGAAAAACAGCAAGGATGAAGATATTATTATGATATCGTTATTACTATAACGACGGTATAAGTTATTGACCTTGGACATGATTCGGTGCGTGTTTAGGGGCTCGTAAACACTCAACGCAGGAGAACGGACGGAAAGAGGCCGTAAAATTATTTCCGCTAAAACCAAAACGGTGTCACGTCGTCGTCGTGGCGGAAATGACGATATATACGAGCCGCGTATAACAATGCGAACCCACGTGTGCGAGCATTGTGCGTACGAGTCACGCGAAACACACACACACACACACACACACACACACACACACACACACACACACAATCGTATACCTACGTGTGATAAATTATAGATTTAGATGTATTTTCGAGTGTTCGAATCGAGTGAACCAAAAGAAAAATTGAAAAAAAAAAGTGCCTCTTAATAATATACATAACCCTGGCACTCGGCTCAGTACACGTTCCAAAAGGATATGGCCATTCGATGATGAACCTGGTGTACCGGCGGACAGGGTTGTCGGTGCTGAACAGGAACAAGGACGACGGCCCAGGGGGCGCGTCCGCCTGCTGGTGGTGATGATGGTGGTGATGGTGGTGGGACCGTGGTCTCCCCATGCCGGCGGATGTACCCGCCGACCCGATGCAGTCACGTCCCGCGGCCGCCGCGACTTCCTTCTCCGCCGCTAACCTGCGTGCACACAAAACAGACGGGATTCAAGCGAAATCGGTCAAAATCCAAAAGTAAACCACATAAATCGACTTAAGTCGACTACCCCAATTTAGGATTTGTTGCGCGTCCGCACGATACGATAAATTTGCACGTCAAGGGCTAGAGAACGACAGGGTGACGGTGACGGTGTTGGTGGTGGTAGTTATGGTGGTGGTAGTTATGGTGGTGGTTGTAGTTGTGGTGGTGGTGATGATAGTGTTGGGGGCAAAGACGACACGGTGGTCTGAAACGAATTTCGAATAGTTACCATTCAAATGACCGTTTTCGAAACGGCACGGGAGATTAAGAACGATTTGTTGTAGGTATGCGACTTTTGGTTTGCAAAATATCGCTTGCTAAAATAATAATTAATGCGTAAAACTTAATTATACTTCAATATTTTGCGTTCGTCAATAATTTTAGATTGATAATAATAACAGACTTTTTTCGTTCACTTACAAAACATAACAATAATTACACGCGATATAATGTTTAAATGGACATTTAAAAATCACCCATACTTTACGTGATATCGCACATGATTCACCATGTGAAATTTAAATAAAACTAAATCATTAAGATTTCGTAGACGAGTAATATGGTATCGCACAAATTGAATGTTAACAATTACTTGAATTTATTTGTAATATAAATTACTTTATTACAATCGAATCAAATGTGAAAAAGTATAATAACTATACTTCAGAAAGAAATAACAGACAATCACATGTAATTGAAGAGTACTAGAAGCCATGCTTCTTCAAATTATAATGATTTATGCTTAACAATGATGTGTGCACTAAATAGCAACGTTTTTATTAGATTTTAAATTTATATAATTTTCAATTTTGTTTTTGTACTTTTCGGGAATTGAATTATATGCACATTCTATAAACTAATTTTTATTGAATTTTATCTCATCTCAAAATTAATTCTTACAAACAATTAATATTCTCAATAAGAAATTAAACATTAAGTTTCGTTGTATTTTATGATATCATAGCAAATGTTTGATTTATGGAAAAAAAATGGATCACATGGTGAACATTAATTATAAAAATTCCGTTTTAATAAGCGGGTGAATAAGTCACATCAAGTTTACTTTTTACTCATTGCCGGTAGCGGAAACAAAAATCTTATCGATTTTTCTCGGTTTATGATCGCACATCAAACATACCCAGTGTCAGGTCGTAAGGGGGATAATATTACAATACTGTTTAAATGTAGTTTTCGATGTAACTTTTACAAAGGAAACTTAAAAACGGATTTATTTCAAAAGCCTATCGAGCTATTATAATTGTTTAAAAACCATTGAATACCGCGGTGGTTATAGTTTTCCGTAAAACCCCTTTCGTAGCAGTTTCGCAGTATAATGGTGTAGACGAGGGTACCGGGTAATCAATACGCGAAGAAATTTGACTACATCGCTGCAGCAGTGCTAATAATATTCCAATACCTTAAACGGCAAGGGTTTAAATCTTGTCTTCTATTATATTTTGAGACGTGAGTAATTTCCGTCATTTAAAAAAAAAAAAAAGTAAATTAATGAATTAACCCATAACGTATTAAAATATTATACTTATTAGGTCTACTAGCTATCTCTCGTTTCTTTACGGTCGACATTACTCGTCATCGCTGCATTGTGACCCATTCTCATTATTGTTCAACTTATTATTACAACTCTGCAGGCTGCTCGTAGTTTTTACGTTCAATATACTTATTCGTTCTAAACTCTTTAAAAACTTTTGTTTGCCAAATGAGACGGATATTTTTATTTCTTGTCGTAAAAACTTATACACGTATGTTTAATTTAACATTCGATTTTTCCCTCGTTGTATTTTAAAACGTATCACATACTTTTATATTGAGATATTTAGTTATTTATATTTTTTACCACTCTGTGTGACTTTGAATTTCCTCTTATATAATACAGACTCAATTACCAAGGTATATTTTTAATGCAACTGATCATCACCGATCTTTGAATTATTAATGATTAGATCTTTCACGCAAACACATAATACCAATTGTTTTTTATGTTTATTTTAAGATAATCGTAAGTCTTTTTCTATAAGTAAAAAATATTCGTTTGTTCTTTCTTAGTTTAAATTATATATAATATATACTTCTTTTATACGATATTATGTCTATATTAATGTTTCCCCTCTAAACGGTATTCATTAATTACCGTTTAAGTATTTAATTATCAAATTGTATTCTTCCTAACCATTTTTAGACTTTGATATAGTACGATCAGTGAACAGTAAAAACAATTTAATATGTAAACATTTTTGCTGTGATTTATTGTGTTTTTATGCAAAAGTGAATAATAACAGTATCTAGGTTATTGAAAATTATAAATAAACACTTTTGGCAGATTCATTCATGCATTTTGATCTGTTTTTTAGTAAACATATATAATTACTCAAATATATTTACAATTTGTACAATATGCAATTTGTATATAGATGATGTATGTATAAGACCATTCTAGATAAGAGAAAGAAACCAAATTTTACACTACATTCTTTATTCTAAATATTATTGATAGCCAGTATGGCCTTATAATATTAATTACATTATAAGTGTAAACCATTGAATGAAAATTAATCAACTTCAGGATACGAGTGTTAAATGAATATTTATATTGATAAGATAATAAATGAACTTATCAAATCACATCTCTAAATTAGATTATCACGAGAACTTAATAATCTCATAGTGATGATTGAAAATTGATTTTGTTTTTTATATATATTGTGGCTATAATGCCTTTCCACTGTTCCCACATGTATTGCGGTAATATTTATTTTGAACGGATTGTTTTCAAAATAAACTTGACAGCTAAATTGTGTGCAACTATCAAGTTTTTTTAACATTATATAAAAATAAAATTTGTATGATGTATTAATTGTTGTAGTTGTACAACTAACCTTTATAAAATGTTGATGATTGCCTGTAGTTATTCGACCAAAATATAATTACATTTTAAAATAAATTACCTTAATAAATTACTTTAATGATGATATGATTTAAATTAGATTTAAATTAATTTTGTGACTAGATATTGATAAAAGATTACGGATATAAAAGTATTTCAACCTTCACTAAGTAGACGACAAAGCATTTCAAAAATACAAAAATAATCATAATATCTGGAAAACATTGAATAACCATAGTTCATACTTCATATTAATATTACATTTCCTGCGATCTTAGAATTTGTAAATTGTCTCTTTTTTTAACATTCTAAAACTCATTTTTTCCATTTTTATTTTTCGTACAGGTCGCACCGTAAAACATTTATATCATCCCAGTGAACGTGACATCTTCATTTTCAGAGATAATTATGATTACAATATGAGTGTACAGAGTGTCCGTTGGTGTTTGTATGGGGGTTTGTGGTGATATAATGAAGTTTACATAGTCCCTCCACTTGAAAAAAGTCCAAACATCTTGTAACACTCCGTATACTCATATACTTAATATACATGGTACACGCGTGAGTGTATGTGAATGGTATTCATTTAAAAATGCAAGTTTTCTCACGTAGTTGAAAAGCTGAATAGTGATGCAAGTCATCAGCACGACTCATAATCAACTTTATGCCACGATTTATCAAAAGATATTAAACACTGTTCATTAAAATATGATTAAAAAAAAAAAAAAATTAAAAACTGTTTTTTCTTAAAAGCAAACCCATTTTTTCGTTATCCTCAATTCTCTATTGAAAAATCTATCTTAAAAGTTCTACAAAAAATTTTAATAAACTATATATAACTGCTTAATACACACTGTTCTGATTTAAAAATAAACAGGATTAAAAATATCAATACATTATAAAGAATTATTAAAAAAAAATGTATAGCTTCTTTAACGGTAAATAATAAGATGCACGTATTTTGATGTCAATAGTAGAGACTTATTTTTATTAGATTATGTCTGGTAAATATACCCGAATCAAAATTTTAAGCTAGTAGTTACCTCGAAAGTTAAGTGGCAAGAAAACAAAAGATAATTATTTGATAATATTGGTTATTATTTACATTAAATACTCGAATGTAATCGCTTAATCGCTAGACTATTTCGGTTAGCCATTCTTAAATATCTAAATACTATAAATATATGATAATAATAAAGTTTTGTTTCAAGCCATTCTAGAAAAAATTTTCAACCGTATAATTGTATACGCAGATTAAAATCATATCAATCTGCGTGTAGTTAATAATGAGCGATGTAGGTGGATTAAAACGAACCGACCAAATCTAAATCATAAGATAGTAACTATGTCAACAACTCGACATTATTGTAGTAATAAAGGTGCAGTAGGATCGTCGAGTTATGTATAGAAAGCCAAAACTTTCCCCCTTCGATGTCCTACGCAATCACGAACTTAAAGAGGACCGAACGTCGACCGAGGTAACAGCCGGGATTAAATCTTTCATTTTGGACTCTGGCGTGGTTGTGATATGTAGGTCAGGGGTGATCGTATTTTCGACTAAGTCGTACAATGAGTAGAAAACATACATAATGATCAATAGTACACCAGTTTACCTACAACTTTTAATGGATTGTTACTATTGGATTAAATATAGTAATTACAGGGGCTAAAAGACGTATAGAAAAGTGTTAAATTCTTTTTGAGAATAAAATAAAATAATATTATTATAAATATCTCAAGATCGAATTACATGTGTTGCTGTCGTCGGTAAGGTTTTTCAAGAACATAATATGGGACAATAAAGTAATTTAAAAAATAAATAAAATAAATTTATCTAACGTAAAATATATTTTTTGCGTATAACTTTTTAATTTCTTATTAATTATTTCATTGTAGAAGTGATAACGTGTTATATTATCTAGGGTCGATATGGTAATTATTTCGAGTGGGAAACAAAAGTAAGACTATGAATGGACTTCGGTGTCATAACATTCAAAACACTTATTTTGGACGTGCATAAAACGTAATAATATTATTACACGGTGTATAATATTCTTATACGTACATAGAAACACAGCAAGAAAGTATCAGTTTTGTTCGGATACTTCACTCGAGCCGTGTTTTTGTTACGTTCCGAGTGCCCAATTATAATGTATTCATTTTACACAACAAATATCAATCTACTACACAATAATTATTGATTTGAAAATTATTTTTCCCAAGTTCAATGAGACTTGGGCCGTATCATTGAGTAATAATTAGATCGTTATATGCGGTATACTATAGTGAAAGTTTTTCAACCTTTATTGAAAAGACACTTATAATTATTATTCGTTGATATTATATATTTTTTATATATAGCCACCGTTAATAAATGTCACTTCGGTGATATCAGCTAAAATCAAAACAATTTATCGGGTGAAACGAGAACATCTAAAAACCCCGAGTTTTCATTTATTCGAATACCACTGATATGTGTATTTAAGCGACCGTAACTTTCAAAGTTATTCGTCACGCGCGTGTGTTTATTACTTCCGCACCGCAAATTCACAACGCGCCAAAGACCCTCTCTCCCGGAGGGCTCGCCGAGCACGACAGTTGCGGTGTAGAGGGTACATAATAATTAGGACCCGGACGTTGATGACATTTGTAACTTGCTTTTTTCTCAAATTTTCCATAAAACTATACGAAAAGTGCCGTGAACCTATTAGTCGACAATATTCTTTAATTACTGAATACAAACTCCATAAAAAGTGTGATACTAAATAAAATAATTACAAGTGGAAACATTTGTTTTTACCATTTGTTTAACAAACTCTGTGCGAATATTGGTAATATTTTAAATGCACGACCGGTTTAGCTATTTGTCGTACATTCGTCACACGTGAACACGAATTAATTTTTTTGTCAGACACGTCGTTCAAAACAATTTATTTTCGTTTGAGCGTTTTCCTTTCCAAAGTGAGATTCTTAAGGTATCGAATAACGTGAGTACGGTTTCATCGGAACATGTTTATATTCTTTCCCCAGACGTCCTTTAGCGATACACCCCAGTGATGCGTCCTTTAGCTAGCGAACCGCACGGCATTACGAACGAAACAATCTGTCGGCGCAAAGATCGAGTACGAGGCACCACCGTGTAGAACACGATATCGTACTTCGGGTTGGATTCGTCCGAAAGCAACGCCCGAAAGCAACGGCCCGGGTACACAGGTCAACGTGTACACGCACAAACGACGTTTTGACGTAAAAATGTATAAGACGAAATATTTATTAAAGCGGTCACGACCAGGCGCCACCGCGGCCGTGTGCGTGGCCCAATCCGGTCACATGACATCCGTCTCGGTCGACATTGTGATATTACCCGAGTTTCAGACGAATTACATTTTAATAACGACAATAATAATAATAATAGTAATAATAGTAATAATAGTAATAATAGTAATAATAATAATAATAATAATAGTAATAATAGTAATAATAGTAATAATAATGATGATGATACGCGTATTCCGGGCGCTGCCGCCGCGGACGACCGTCCGTGCTGCTGCGCGCCGCGGAAAACGGGAGAACCGAAGCGCGCGATGTCGGCGGCGGCGGGCGGGTCTCGAGCGATCGATGCGCTCCGCGGTGGCCGCGGCGGTAGCGGCGGCGGCGGCGGCGGCGTTGGCCTCAGCTCACCGGGGGCCATGACGTCACCGGCAGCCAAGTCACGGCTGTTACGTCACGGGCGATAAACCCCCGTCCCACTAACCAAGTTCGAGTCGATATGCTTGCCGCTGCCGACCACCCCCCCGCGACGCCGTCGAAAGGGAGAGTCACCGCCGCCGCCACGTTGCCGGTCCGCGCGCGCGTCGCACTGGCTGATTTTTTTGCGCACACACACCTTTGAATGGATCGGCGGCGGCGGCGGCGGCGGCGGCGGCGAGCCCGTCGTCTTCGTCGTCGTCGTCGTACTCTTTTGCCCGTAAACCGCCGCCGCCGCCGTTTCGGTAACAACCGTTACTACTTGACCTTTTTCCGCGTTACGTCAATACGCGCGCGGCGGGCAGAGGGCGAAAAAGAAAAGAAATCGCGCGCGCCGCACTTTATTATACACGATCGCATGCACACACACGCACGTGAACACACACACACACACACACACACACACACACACACACACATACGCAAACACACTCGAATGTAGACTTATACCATCATCGCCACTGCACTATTTACTACTCAGCGTTTGAATTGAAAAAACCCGATGAGAATGATCGCAGTTAAAAAAAACGCATTACAAAAAATGAATATATATATATATATATATATATATATATATATATATATATATATATATATATATATATATATATATATATATATGTATATACTATATAATGATTTAACCTCATCCTTGCTGTAACCGTCTTCGGATTAATGGAAATTAATATGTTTTCATACAATCATTATATTACCTACCTATCCAACGTGAATTCAATAACGACATTGTGGATTCGGTTTAACAAGTGCAAAATTGTTCTAATGATCTTACTTTACAATAACCTAAATAGTAATATAGTATAAAGCATTAATTAAAAATTTATCGTTGAAAAAATTGATGCACGTTTTAAATCCAAACAACAGAAAATTCTCTAACTTTTCCTAAATTATCATACAAAAATCGATAAAATTATAAAATTTAAAAATGTATTCGATTAACCTACAATAAACTGTTACAATTTAACATTTATATAGTTAATGTAAAATAAAATTTTTTTGGGGTTCCTCTAATTCTCCAGATTAAAGAATATAGTATATTGTTCATATAAATTCAAAATTATATGGTGATTAAAATACAAAATTTTACATACGTTTTACTAATTTTTAATAGATAGTGTTGTTTCATACCTTTCAACACTAATATCATATTCAAGCATTACAAACTACACTTTGATCGTTTTATAAAATTATTTACGTTATATATTTGTGTGATAATGTTATATTATAAATATCAAAATATGTTTTATTATTTTTTCTAAAAAGCTCGAAACAGACAATACCCCCGTACGCAACGAGTGTCTGAAGTCAAACACATCGTATTATATTATCGAAGCGAGCCTTGTGCGGTGAAAATGAAAAATGATCAAAATCTTCTATCAAATCGATTTAATCCATGTAGGTCAATGTACCACGTTATTCAGGCATATTCACGTTTTATTGCCAGTCATTCACATCGTGTGCCTACCAATATATTAGGCATTAGCACAGCTATAGTCTTAACACTGATCAATATATTACACAGTATGTAAATTGTACAATTGTATTCTGTACGAAGTACAAAAAACTCGACAACGGAAATGATTACACTTATCTTAATGTGATCGTTATCGTTGCGCACGTTCTTGAATTCGTTTATCGACTACGCAAAAGACGGAAATACTAAAACTGTCATCCTTTCTGCGCGTAAATAATAATTACACATTAATAAATTATATATTACTCACAAACAGTACGTCATAAAATAATATGTGTGCGCGTGTGTGTATATACATGTTTCGGTCAGAAAATCGAAAATAATAATTGTTGGCTTAAACATAAAATCTCACAATTTGTTTTAGATTATCTTATGGTTATAAACCGATAAAATATTAATGATTAATGACAATACAACTCGGAAAAGTTTGAAAGCTCCATTTCTATATAATGCGATTTCCATTATTCATTTTCAAATCGCTGATATTCATAAGTTTATTTTCCAATATTTTAGAAATAATAATGTAAGTTCGGTTAATTCGATTTGAAAAATGTAATGAAAAATACGAAGTCATCAGTACAAATCATTAGCTAAAAGGTATCTTTTAATTACAAGGGAAATAAATATCAAACACCAATACTTCGAAGACAATGTTTGTTCTATGAATATATTTATATACATGTATAGAATGGTAATTATAAAACGCACAAAACTCATTTGTATTTTTATAATATTTACCAAGTAATTATGTACGTTATAAAAAGAGAAATCCCGAAACATAAATTAATCGTAGATAGAAACACAGGAAATTTAAACTTTTTTAGAAATATTAATGAAATCGTAATTTATAAGTTAAACTGAGAACATTAAAACCGTTAGATGTATTCTCATATGTACGATATTTAATATTTTATAACATGATATGGATCGTTTAAGGGTGCGTGGGAGACTTAACGATGTTGTGTGAGAAAAAAACGGAGAAGCAAAAAAGATAACGTGATAAATTTAAACAGTATGGTAATGTTTAGAGGGAAAAGGCCGAATGTGTAGCGTCCGTTTGCGCTATATCGATCCCATGGTTTATATAGGCCACGTTTCTCGTTGAATTCACATTGACTGTATGTGTTTTTAAAATATTATTTTATGCGGTCCACCGAAATCGCCTGCGAAAACCCGCACATCTCTGTACAGATTATTTCCACAATAATAAACAAAGTAAATAATGCACGTCGTTCGTGAGACATATTTAACCATTTAAAACTTGCGTCAATTATTTATTACTGTAATAATAGTTATTTGACAAATTTTATTGGTGACACATACACCACAAAAACACTTAAAATTAGTATTTTATACTTTATTTTTATTATATTTGACTGCACCGTGTTAATAGCATTGTAATTATCGGCTTCGTGCATTAAAATTAATATTGATAGTTGCTGTGTCAAAATTACCGGTAAATCATGATACGGGTATCATTTATTAAGATAGATCATAAAATGGTAATCAACCGTGTACGTATACAGTCCACTAATATACGTTTCTAATTAAAATACGTATTCGATATGTCGGTTGTTCCGTATATTGGTTGTTAATATTACTATATAGGTGTGCACCAAAATCAAAATTAATTACGAATAATGCTTTGCGCGTTTCAGGAATAATATTATATAATAACATAATGGATTTTACAAATAAAACAATACACTGTTATTATAAACGGTGTTTAATTTTAATTATAACTATAAAAATAATGGCTAATATCGTTTCTCCTATTAGAAAGTCAATTTTCCATATACCTACCACCTCTTATGTAAACAAATTACTTGTGACATGTATATATTTTTAGTTATAACTAATTATTATATTTTAATGGGCGTTGCTAACAAAACAGTAATCAAACAGTTAAAATGAAGTATTGTTTGATGGTAATATCATACATAAAACTGATTTCAGAAATTATTTTAAACTTTAAACATATTGTGATGTGTTTAATATACATGTGAAAAAATTAAAACATCAGTAGGAGAATAATACACATTATTTATTAAAACATATCTTACGCTATTTACCAAAATATAAAAATAATAATTTTAAGTGAATTTTTATTCCACAAACATATGTGTGACTTAAAAAAAAACCGTGTCGATAGATACAAAATAATTTGTAGAACGAATTGGTATCAGATAATATTCATATACGTATACTCGTTGTACTCTTTTAGCGTCATTTTAATAATTATTCGAACTTAACATGAAATGAAAATAATAGAATTACACAATTACTTGAAATATTCCATACATGTAACAAAACGTATTGGCGTGAATTTGGCCCCTGTATCGATACTAAAATATTATATTTTTGTTAAACAAGAAATTTATTTGTAATGACGTTCACCTTCAGACCGCGCCTCAATCGATTATAAAATGCACACTGCATACTGCACATGCGCACTGGTAGCTCATAGTCTACCAACAATCATTCGGTAGTAGTTTGGCCAGTCGTTATATTGTTTTATTTAAGTATTTTCGCATTACAAAACATAAATAAAAAAAATAAATAACTATAAAAAATGATTATGTCAACTAATAACGTAATTACTTGCTACACTCGTATAAAAATATACACTAGGTAACGTTTTCTAAAGGAAAATAACCGCACGTGAATTGAAATCGTTCTATATGAATTTCCCGAATGTAAGCTATTTACTATGGCACAGGCGACTCGGGACAATTTTTTTATCGACCTCATCCATATTTAAACGTCAGTCATATCACGCGCGTACGTAATAGTAATATTATTCAAATGACGATTCGCGTCCGGCAAAATATCCAATCGAACTGATTTCCACCGGATTACTTGCGACAGGTATTCCCACCTAGAAACGTATCGATAATCTTTGTACGAACTATCGAATTTAAATCCCGACAATAATCGCGTGTGGTGTTTCATAAATGGATTACATCTGAACTTTGGATGGAGCGAAATTACGTCATAAGCTTTTTATAACGTACACACGTATGGTAACAATTATAATATGTACCCGTACGTCGAGGCAAAACACAACGGAATGTTAGTAATAATTATATAAATAATAATAATAATAATAGCAATTATAATAATAACAGCGATTACGATATGAATTTTCACCACTGCACTGCTGGCTATACGGGTGCCTCTGCTGAGCGGGTTGATCGCGTTCGTGCGCGATGGTCGTCGAGTACGACGCGAAACGTCGCAACATTATTCGATAGTGTTTGTGGCACTGAATGGACGCGCGCGAGTCGGTCGAAAAAGTGCTACGGAAAATTACTTATATTACGGCTACGCCCATGTACCGAAAAAAAGCACAACAAGTAGTAAATGATTGGATCGATTTTATCTATTAGTCGTTACGAAAAAAAAAAAAAAGAATAAAAATAAAAATTTAGAGAAAGAGCACAGTAGATACGGACATGAATGTATACGCATCAAGATTCGAGGGTAATGGGAGTAGTAGATCAATTTATAAAATTACCAGGAAAAAATAACATCGAGATCTGAAAAATATCAACATCTATGTATGTATACGATATAATATATTATAGTCTCATTCGGACAATATATATTATATACATTGCGATACGTGTATAAAAAAATAAATGTTTATTTTATATATATATATATATATATATATATATATATGTTGTTGATGCCTATATAGATGTACGAAAAAACCGATAAAAAAAAATAAAAATAAAATAGATGTACAGTCAAAAACGACAGTTATTCGATTTTTATTGATAATGATTGATTTCGGAATCCGTACACTACATTGGATACACTCAATGTGTACAGAGTGATCTGTTTACCATGCGAGTCTGTCAGTATCGAAACATTTAAATAACTCTGGATTTTTTGCACCATACGATATTATGATCGTACTTGATTTAAACAAAATAAATAAATGTTCTCTTTATGTTCGGTTTCTTCTTAACTTGCTCGGCGAGTGAAAAAGAGTGTATTTTCGAATCCCCGCAGTGACCTTCACGTTTGGCGACTACATTTACTATGACGGTACACAACGCGCGGGCTTGTGTTTTAAATGTTTGTTTTCGTATCATTAGATTTCGAAAATGTTGAATGAATCGCAGAGACAATACCGAATAGATCGCCGTGCGGTACGACGCAAACAACGTGTAACGTTATTTTTTGGCCTTTGGCGAAATCCTCGCGGACCTCTTTGCCGCGTCGCGGTCGCGGCGCCGGTGCTGTGGTCATGTTTTCAATCGATTTCGGCCGAGGGTAGGTGTTCGCCCGCACCGGGGCAAAGCGATAAATAAATAAATTCAAATCGGAAACGGTAAACGATACTCGTACCGGGTTCGCACAGACGCGCGTGTAACAATACGCGATATATCATGCTCTCCGCGTGACGTAGGTATCAACTCGACTACCACGGAGTCCCCGCACACACACGGGCGCGTGCCCGTCAGTGTGCCACAGCGGTAAACATTGCGCTGGTGTATCGTACGCTTCATCTGCAATCAGTGTTGGGACTTATCTAGATAAATTTATCTAGATAAATTATCTAGATAATTATTTAGTTATCTTTTATCTTATCTAGATAAATAATTTCATTTTATCTAAAAGATTATCTGAGATAAAAATTTCATCCATCTAGATAAATTTATCTAGATAAATTATTAGTCTCTAATTCTCTATACAAAAAAAAAAAATACATATTGGTCTTTATTGTCAATTAATTTTTTTGATAATTAATACTTTAAATTTGACTTTTTAAGTCGTCTGAGTAAAAAATTGTATGTTCCTAATAATACTATATACCTATTGGCTATAAGGTATTATTCATTATTTATCTTTTTGCTAGGGGCCTGGAACTTGGTAGGTGCTCAAATATAGAGTAAACCTACAGTTCATTGTTATGTTGTGTTGATGACTCGTCATTTTACCTATGGCAGAATACTGAGACAATACGCGCGACGCACACGGCGGTTTTCACCAACACTCGTCAAACGAGCCGACGACGCGTCGACGATACAGGAATACTTTTTTTTTTTTTGACAGTTGCTAAGTATTTTTCGTAGACGTTGATCGTAAATGATTGCGTGATAATATCGATCGCGTCGACGCGGAAATATTCGGAACGCTCGAGCAAACGATTTTCGTTCGTTTTCGTTTTGTCCTATACAATTACGATTTTCAAGTATGGGCACACGTGGTTTTGATACGGAACGTTTAGTTTTTTATTCTGTACACGTATGAATTAAAAATTACTTCTTTGTTTGTGCGTTTTAAAAACAATTCCGGACACCGGTTGAAATGAATTTATTTTGTATTTGTTCTTCTATCTCAGGTTTCCTGATGAAATAATCGATTTTTCAACCACTAAACGATGAGCACAGTACAGCTATGAATTATGATGTACAATAAAGTGCATATTCAAAATATTACGATAAGGTATTCTAAAACGGAGTAGTTTGTTAATCAGATAATATATAAAACCTAACTACTGTAATTATGGCGTATACATTTACAATGCAAACATGCGAGCGCTAGTGCGAGAAAGATAAAGATAAAGATAAAGATTAACTAAAACCACATTTTATTCAATTGTATTTGAAAACATTGCATTTGTAATTGGATTATTATATATGAAAAGTGTAAATGTTATATATATATTTATATATTATTCACGAAAAAAAATGGTGAAAATATACTCACAGATACCAGTTATTATAATATTTGCATTCGAAAATTTACAGAAAACACTTTATTGCACTGAGCTGAAAGTTTTTAAAATAAATCGTATGTATAAATCACCCAGTATACATATACAATATACATATTATCATTACTGCATGGAATAGTACATGTAAAGGGTAAGGGACCTAGACCGGCACCGATTAAAACAGAAAAGGATGTGGGCCTAACAAAAACGTTCGTAATCATTATTTGTAGAGCCATTCTAACGATGTATAACGATTATACTCATCGTTTTTGCGTGTCGGTCTACCGTGTGTTAGACGTGTGCGCTCGTGTGGGGAGCCAATACACTAATTGGATTATATTGGACAACATAATTCCATTAAAACCACCTAAGAGTCATGTAATGATATTAAAAAGTTGAGGACTCAGTTCCGGTATGTCCCTTTTTAGTGTTTATTTCATTTAACAGAAGATTCTTATACTAGAGAATAACTAAAAAAAGACTAATTACTTTTTCATCCAATGGTTGACGCTTAATATTTCCTGAACACTAGTGTGTTTTATTATAAATTTGTATTTGGATAAGCATAATAATAATTATGTAAGAACGAATAATTTCAAATTATATTTAATTTAAATTGTTGCAGTTAAATTACATACAAGTTTATTTACGGTAGTCCTAACACAACGTTTTGGTATACTCGTATAAGAGCTCTAAATGAGAGGCATATTAAATAAAACGTATAAATTACACATGCGTCAGTTATTACAACAAGCTATTTATACACGGTGTTTCCAAACTCATAAGTCATAACCATTGAGTATTTTTCAAATATATATTATAAAATAATTTTAGTAAAAATATTGTATTCATGCTTAAAGACGAATCTTTAAAAAATCAGAAAAAATATTCACATTAGCTACTTATCATCATTTATCATAGTACGTTATCACAAAACATGAATTTATCTATGATCCATACAATATTTAGGTTCATTAATAGGTTAATATATTACATACCACACATAACAGTATGATGATAAACCAAAGTATACCTATTTTATGCTTAAAATACTCACCAGATGTCACGAACATAGTTACAATAAAATATTTATGCTATTTTAGCATTTTAAAAATCTAAAATATTTAATACACCGTTGCTATTATTTATAATCATGCATGTACCTATTATTACATATACTTATTATGCCTAACGAGTACAGATTGTATCTTTCAAATAAAGAAAAACAAATATTCCCCGATCGTACAGAATATATACATTGTGTAAACCAAGTTTTAAGATATAATTATATCCATGAAAATTGTAAAACTAATTATACGAGTAGACATCACAACTGTTACCATAAATAAAATGACATAAAAACTAAAGGATATTTCTATTAAAAAAAAAAAAAAAATTCGGGTATTTTATTTTAATTTCAACAGAAATAGTAAAAACAATGTAATCACGTTTACATAGTGCACTGTACTCGTAATATTAAAATATATGATTATACATTACTTAAAGGTTATGTATGCATGTACATAATGTATATTCGTAATATCAATTTTATTATCATTAGTGAAATTGACAAAAATTTACGTATATATATAAACATTTTCTTTCATATAATATTACAATCGGACTATACTTGTCTTCTAAAACAAAAAATAAATAAATAAAAAATAACTATAATATAACTTTATATTATAGTATTATAACCAACCCGTTTTCATTAACGTTTTGTAATTTAATTATTTTAATGTCAAACAGTATTAACAAACGATGTGATAATACACTCGTGCTTACTTTGCATATATTACATAACTTACTGTACACTCATATATAATTAGATACCAATAGTAGCCATATGATGTTGATAATGTGTAAATGTCTACACAAAATATAAACTACGCGTGTTGTAGCGCAAAAAAGGTATGTCCAAAAGTGTAATTTCTGAACACATTTCACACACATACGCACACACACACACACACACACACACACACACACACACACACACACACACACACACGCGCGCGCGCGCGCGCGCAATAGTTTGAACTTTATAATGAAAGTGGCAAATAATATTATTACATTTTTTTTAAACTTATCGGTTCATCTTTTTTTAAAGTTATTCTCTGCTATATTATGTCGTGCGTAATAAATATTAAAAAAAGAAAAAAAACGATGATAATAAATTATTCAAAAAAGTCATTGTGACCCGTCGTTAGTTGATTTGCTGTATACGAAAGACACTAAATTTTACAGCGCTTACCTACACGCACATACAAAAAACGAAATATCGATAACATAATATATATTATATACCTATGGAGTAACGGCCTCGATGATTATATCAGTATGAAGGGACAAAGTTGCTCGAAAAGAAAAAAAATAGTCAGCCAGTTAGATAGTATTAATGTTACTGGGTATTTTAATGGGCTATTAAATCGACTTTTCCATTAAAAAAATGATAAAATTAGATAATTGTGTTATTAAATATTTTGACGAAAACTATAGGGAATAAAAATATAATTTACGATCAAATAATAATTTGAAATCATAAAGTTAACGAATCGGTGAATTCATTTTTACTTCAATATAAAGATAGTTAACTATATGTAAAAAAAAATAAAATAAAATGAAAAGTCACCACTAAATCCATATGTATATAACTAACATGAACATATTTCAAAATTAAAAATGATAACTGAGCAGTATCTTAAATCGAGACATTTGTCATTTTTTAATTGATCAGAAAATCAATTAAATTTTGAAAAACGAATTAAATATTTATTCCAAATTTTGCATCACCAACATATGTAACGCGAATTCAAACCATACGTTGGAATATTTAAAGTTGGGATTCGAGAATCTGTAGTAGACATATCGTTTTGTTATTCAGATCATTTTTTTTTTACATAATTGATATTGTCTATATTGTCGTATGAAATAAAGATTGAAAGCAATGCATGTGCAGCAGCAAGTCGGGTAACGGTTGCGAATATAGAAAAAATAAGTATAGTGTGATCGTTCAATATCAATATAATGTATTTAGGAATGGTACTTAATTGTATAATGCAGTCAGGGGATCAATAGTCGTAAACAATTAAAATTAAATCACTATCGTTTAATACCATGTATAGGAATATTAAATAAAACAGAAATGTAAAACGGTCGTAATAACATCTATAGCAGTATGGGACAAATAACGTTGGGAGTGATAAATATCCCCTTCACCCCTAAGCCCTTACTGGATCCGCTTGCGTAGGCACATGCATGCTGTGCTCGCGCTAACGAGGTGTTTGCCTTATCTCGATATACTATTTATACCCACGTCCTCCGGTAAGTTTCAATATGTTGGGCATTACCAATTTCATGTCGTCTTGTGGTGAACACTACATGGCACCTAAACGAAACCGTTCTTCGTCATCAAACCATGACGATAAAAACATACGAATAAAAATTGTACTCTCACATTTCTGAGTTAATATTTGGCCTGAGAAAATAAATTCAAAGTTGTTTTCAAACATATTTTTACGTCCCAAAATGTTTGTAATTACTATATAGTTTATATATATATATATTATATATACATATTATTATTAATGTATATTTTCAATACGTATTTTAGTTCGTGTATAATTTAATTAGTTAATTAATATAATTATTGATGTCAATGGCTTGGCAAATTAAGCCCTCGTAATAGTGACTCCCACTAATGTTCACCTAATGACACAATTTGCTCTCCAATTATTTTGACATACACAAAGAAGTAAATGTATACTTCAAAATTGTTTTATGTATCGAATATTAATGACACGGTATTATACTATATACAAGGTGAATCAAATCTATTTGAGAAATACAATAACTATTTTTCTATTCATTACTTTAAACTTTTTTTTTTAAATAAACACTGGAGTTATGCACTATGTTACAGCAAAATTGCTTTTGAAGATTTTTTTAGAATTCAAATTTAAAAATTTGTAATTTTATTGTACCGTTTGGTAAAAAACAAAAATATAAAATAGCTTTTTTGTGAAATGGATTAAAAAAAAAAATTGGTACTTAAATTATCAATAAAGGTAATTCCGTTAATTTTCTACAATTGTTTTAAGTTTGTGAAAAAGTTAATAAAAATATTGTGTTTTACATAATTATATCACATATTATTGTGTATCAAAATTAATTAAATTGTAGATCGAAATTTAATTTATCCCAAGATTTTTGTAGCTACTATACTATTATAATTAATTAAAATTGATTTTTATTATTTTTAATCATGAAAAGATCAATTGAAATCATTGATTTAATCTTGATGGAGCGTACAATAATTTTAATTATTAAATTCCCATTTTCGAAAAGTTTAAAAATCATAAGAAATAAATTATCAAATTTAAAAAAGATATTTTAATAATATTCTTTTTCAAAAAACCTGCTAACAACAAAATGGCTATTTCATTTTTTTTTTTTTTTTTTTTGAAACGGTGAAATTACATTTTAAAATTTTGGAATTCGAGTTATAAAAATCAAAAAAAATATATTTTAATACGATTTCGTTACGACGGTGACGTCGGAAAATCAAAAGACAATAATTTACATAATTTTTCAAAAACGTCGAATAAAAAGGGTACAAACCTCTATCAAAAATGATGAAAGCAAATCCAAAGCCCAAATGCCATATTATTTCGACCATGTACGTTGTCAGTTTTCTCTTTCAGAGTAATTGTATTTTTATGTGAGCTGCGTTGAAATAATTTAACTCGTAATTTTTATGACACTATTTATTTTGCAGGTGCATGTGCATATGTACAAGTGTGTTTGTGTGTTTGTGTGTATATGTGTGTGTGTGTGTGTGTGTGTGTGTGTGTGTGTGTGTGTGTGTGTGTGTGTGTGTGTGTGTGTGTGTGTGTGTGTGAGTGAGTGAGTGTGTGAATGTGTGAGTGTGTATGTGTGTGTGTGTGTGTGTGCGCGCGCGCGCGTGTGCGTGAGTGCGTTTACGCGTATTTATAGATATTAATATACGAGTACAGTGGATTCCGCTTAATGTGGGCACAATGGGACCAGCCCTGTTTGGCCATAATAAGCGGTTGCCCATAAAAACCGAAATTATTTAAAAAATTATAATACAAAAAATTGTTTATTTTTATTATCATAAAATTTAAAAAAAAATGGAAATTATTACTCTATAAATTAAATGTTATATAATATGTTATATGGTTTAAATGGCATAATGATTTTTATTATTTTCAATAAACACAATCTCAAAGATACGACGAAACCCGATTAAAAAAGGGGTCTCTGTGAATTGCGCCCCATTTCAAATTTTTTATGTAAACTGCGGTCCGGGTATATTTTATACATACGTAGATTGCGGCCCAGGTATATTTTATACATACGTAAATTGCGGCCCGGGTATATTTTATATATACGTAAATTTCGGCCCGGGTATATTTTTGTACATATGCCTATGTAACTATTTCTTATTAATATGTAAATTACGTTTAAGCCTTTTTTCCACAAAACCAATATTTTCCTTCCCATTTTTCAGACTTAGGACTATAACTATAACAGACTTAAAACTATCTACACAAATATTATAACCATCAGATTTCAAAAAATACTTACACGTTTTAACTGTGCAACACCAACGTTGAATATCATTGTTTAGAAATTTATGAAAACGAAATTTGAAACTATCAACTATTTTCAACGTTTTATTTCTTTCACTTTTCATAACGTCCATTTTTATTAGATTGAAAAAAAATACTGTAAACTGTAGAGCAACCACAGATATATAAAACAACTAGATAGCCGACTCAACCAATAAAATTAAAGTCTAGAATCCATATGCGAACAGTGCAAAATATGATTGATTAATCCATAACATTTTATATTATTCCATGAAATATAATTTTTCTGTGATTGAAACCAAAGATATAATATAAAAATGTTGTTTTATATATCAGTTATCTTTTTATATAGATTCGGATTGAAACACAATTTTTCGATTATAATTTATAAACTATAAACTATAAAGTGCAATTCAAGTAATTCAACATCATGGTGGTTTCTTGTTCTGTGTCTGGCTGTGTCAATAGGAGACTGTAAGGAAGCAAAATTCATTTTTTTTCGTAAGTTCCCGGGACGCAATTTACGAATGTTTTAAAAGTACGCGGGCCGCCATTCACATAGTATATGACCATGACCGTACTTATAGGGACGCAATTTACCGACTTCGTAAAAAAGTCGTTTTTAAATACATACGAGTATGTATATTCTAACACTATGATAAAATAAAATTGCTCACATTAACTGAATCGAGTGCCCATATTACGAGGTTAGATTTAACATTGTTAATATACATTTGTATTGGGACCAGATCTGTTTGCCCACAATAAGCGGATGCCCATATTAACCGGTGCCTACATTAAGTGGCATTCACTGTAATTATTTTATGGACGTCAATGGTTTTAAAATCAAATTTTTAAATAATACCAAAAATAAGTAAATAAATAAATTTATAATTTTTTTTCACGTATAGTTTTCATGCATATATGAAAATAAGTAATGACAAAAGAATAAATACAAATATAATATTAATATGAAGACTATTAAAATAAATTGTTTCGAGGCATTTCATAATTAAATAGTACAAATACGTACTCCCAAATATTTAAATAAATTCTGATTTTGAGATATTTGGATTTATATTTGAATATCCCTAATGAAAAATTTGTACCATATTTGTTTGGCAATGGCGTGTTTTCTTCTTTTTATGTATGTGATCAATTTTTTGGTTTTAATAGTCATCTAATAATATAAATGTCAAGTAGCTTACTTCTATTAATTAAACATGATTTCTTCCGTGAACTTAGAGTTGGTTATTTTTGAAATTTTAAATAGTTTTTCCAACATTTATGATCAATATATTTAGTTTTGTAAAGGTTGGCTAAATTAATTATACTTAAGGTAATCATATTAAACTGTAAAATAATTTTTATTGACTTATGACTGCACTGATAATTTTTACGACAAATATTAAATTTATTTTCATGATCTTAGAATTTTAAGTTATAAGACATGTAAATGTTTAAAAATATTTTTAATATGTAGTCTAACCAATATTATGTACATTTTCATATCAATCGATCAAAATAATTATTTTTGTTAACGCTCTAAGTATTTAAATACGGTGAAATGGATAATTTGCATTAATTAAATAGATATGGATAATTTGGTTGATATTCCAATACTTAAATATTCTTAATTCAAAAATTAAAAATCTTAATTTTAAAAACTTTCACATTTATTCAGAGTAGAAAAATACATCGATATTTGCCCAGAATTGTTTTTCATCAATAATATACCATAATTAATAAAGTCATCAATATATTTAAAACACATTGTCTAAGAAATCATCAAAGTTATATAAATGAATACTCGAATTATTATCAATGAGTCTATTTTTTAAATTTACTTCTGTTTTATTACATGGTGTATACTTAAAAAAAAAAAATCGTATACATTTATGTTTACCTGTATAAAAACAGAAAAAACAAATTTATTTATTTGTCATAATTCAATATGACAAAAATTAACTTTTATCATTAATGTAAAATATATTAATAATTATGCCTTAAGTTTTGATCAGATTCGGGGTTTCAATAGATATTAAGTATAATTGAATAAGTCGAATAAATTATGAAGTCACGCAATGTTTTCAGCAATGAAATCAATATTTTAAAGTTTCTTCGTAAATTTAAAAGTATTAAATAATTAGTATTGGCTATAAATACACACACAATACTTTAAAAATGTATTGTAATTTTATTTACACTGAATATATTATTTTAAGTAATTGTAAATTGTAACTCATAAGTTTATGTGTGTGTGTGTGTGTGTGTGTGTGTGTGTGTGTGTGTGTGTGTGTGTGTGTGTGTGTGTGTGTGTGTGTGTTATCATAATTATGTATTATTTTTTTAATATAATTTCACTGATTGTTTTAGCATTAAAAAAAAATAATAATAATATTATTATGGTTTATCGATTTATGGATGGAGATAAAACAAACAAATTTCAAAAGTATAATAAAATAAAACATTAAAATAAATAATGAAAATAAATAAAGAGTTTTTTTTATTTAAAATACTTAGTAGCTTTGCGTGTACCACTATAATGAATTAAAATGTATAAAAAATATGATGAGAAAGTTAACTGTCTTATAACAATTTATTTACCACATTTTTTCAGATAAAAAACTTTGTCTATAAGTTATACTCAGCAACTTAATAGACTAAAAATTTGCATGTGAATAATTCTATGAGGGTTCATTTTTTATCACGCTAAAAGTTTTTTTAATATTATCGAAAAATATTAAATTCAATCGTATTGTTGCTAAAAACTCAATTTTTTTCGTCAAGATCACACCTGTTCATTTTTTAAAATCGAATAATTTTTGGACAAATATAGAATTTTGAAAAAACTTTGTTTTTTAAATGTTTTTATCTAATAATTTTTTTTGAGTTTTGATTTGATTAAATCTACCAATAATTAGCCTATAAAATGGTAAAATGTCTTAATTATATTTATTACTCTCTAGCAATTTTTCTCAAAATAGTTTTAATATTTGTTTAAAATTAATTACATCCATCACCGTTTTTTTGTCTAAGAACCGAAGGAATGAAGGACGAATTTACACTAACACTATCTTAACGGCTTTTTATATTTAATAGAGGTATTTTTTTAAGTTTTTCTTCTTATTTAATATAAAATAAACTGAATATTTTGTTTTCAGAATTAATTCATATAATATTACAACTCGGCAATCATATCATTTTATTAGTGTAATATGAATATTATATATCTTACATAAAATAATTAAATAGTTATAAAAAAATAGTATTCTTTATTTTACACTGTTACTCTTATTACGATAATTGATTAACGTTACTAGTTTAAAAACTTTCAAAATTGTATGCAACTATAAATAATTTAGATGGATCTTTTAAACATAATTATTTAAAGTTATCGATTACGAAACGTTAAAAAAAATTAATTTGACTATAAACTTATAAAAACTGCTCTATATATCATCATACTTTACAATACACAATTATATTTATTAGCATGCTAATTTACAACACAAATAGTGTAATTTCAGTATAGCTAATAGTTTTTGAAAAGTACATATTATTATATATTTTACCATGAACAACAGAATACCAAAATTGAATTTTTAAGTAAAATTTAATCATTTAAAAAGGTTATAAAATACATATTCTGATGTATTGAATATAATAAAAAATGTAATATTTATATCATAATACTCAAACTAGCTTTATCTTTCTTCACTTTTATTCGTCTGTAAATTAAATTTGTGACCAGCAAAATGTATGATCAGTTATACACGAAACTAGCTTGTGCACACGTAATTTGAGTAAAATAAAAAGTAAGTGGTTTATTTTGTACTTCAACAATGAAAATAAAGAATACTGATCAATAAACAATAAAAAAAAAAAAAATTGTGTATACTCAACGGACTTTGACGTGTTCCGAGAACATGATTGAACGGGCAATGTCATTAAGGTGGCCTTTCGAGTGGAAACTTCAAAGGGTCATTAAACCCAACGGACGAAAGAACTAGTGAAAATTTAAATTTTATAATTATACAATATTGCCTAAATCAGTTTTAATCTTATATAGTTTATTAGCACATGTAAAATAAAATTGTATTCGCCAAAAAGAAGCATTATAAATAATTCATAAATAATAAAATATTCATTTATACATATTAATAGAAACTCTTTTTTTTAAATTTAAAACTTTCCATACACATTTTAATTGTACATATAATCTATCAAAAAGTAAGTAAAAATAAATGTTTTTCATGGTTAATAAAAAAAAAAAAAATTGCAATTTTCAAGTGACTTTATCTTGACTACTTAAATTTAATTAAATTAATTAATTAATTATTGTAATTAATTATTATTTATTCAAATAAACTTACATAATTTTACAGGGTATCCAAGTAAGTATACAACTCTATTGACCATCACATTATTTTCATTTTTAATACAAAATAAAAATAAACAAATAAAATTCCAATTTGTAGTTAACAATAAGTAAGTATTTTCTCATGAGTACATCAAACAAAATGTGAACTACTATTTTCAGGATAACTTTCTTTTAAAATAATGAATGATATAATAGTGAACAAAAATGATTAATAATAATTACCGTTAATTTGCCTTAAAGTTTAAATGATTTTAATGAAATTATCAAATATAGGTTTGTGACTAGAAAAAGCATTTAATGGGTGTTATTATGCAGGATGTTGCAGATTTCGAAGAAAAAAACATCATCAACAATATCTAGTGTAATTAAAATTAATGAAATAATGTTTAATTAATTTGAAATGTCTTACAACTTACTATTATTTCATCCGTATTTTATTTTATGTTAATGTTATTGTTTGTATCGTGTGCGCTTAAAAAAAAATATATATTTATATATAAAATAATAATTGATGCTTCAATTTACGAGGTATATTTTTTCAGTTTATCTTGATTAAAGAATATAATTAATCTATTTTAAACATATTTTTATTATATAATTTTACATTTTTATCACTCAGTTAAGATAGAATAAAAATTACTTTTTTTAGTATGAAAGTTTATCTAACATTTAAAATATTCGTCAGAATGCAGCTTATGTAATTTTTATTACCTACTATTGATTTTAAAACTATATATTTAATATAATTGAAAAATTGACTATTTTTCAGTAAAAAATGAACTGATAAAATTATACAATAATCTAAAATATTTTTCAGTGTTACTGGAAATTAAATATGGTAAAAAAAAAAAAAATTGATATTTTTACTTTTGGGATTCTGTTGGCCATCATAATATGGTGTAACTCATATAATATGTCAAACCTGTTAACTATGTGTTCCTAGAACGTTTATAATACCGTATAGGTAAAATCATAAATAAAAACTAACAATTACAAGAAAAGAAAAAAAAACCAAGATACTGGCAGACAAAGGATTGGGAAAAAGACCACTATCATCGGCCTGTTGTATTATTGTTTTAGTTATTTATTTTGCATTTATACAAAATACATAATTTTAGTATTCTACGTATATGGACGTCACCTATTCATTTCTATTGTATTCCGGGGATTTATAATTTCATTATATAAAATGTTGTATTCCATGTTCGAAAAATTTAAGTCACAGATATTTTTATACATTATCAGTATTTATGTGTATATTTTACAAAATCATACAATTATGTTAGTGTGTATTATACAGTGCAATTTTTATTTCATTTATTTTTAAATATTCATTTTAATATTGTTAATTAACAATAAATAAACTATATTTAATAAATTAGGTAACACAATATGTATTTTTTTTTTTTTTTTGACAGATTTCTAGCGTTTCATTTTACTCATATTTCATCGCAATTCCTACAATTTATTGATGCAGTTTTTATTATTTACCCCAGCGTATAATATTTTGATAATAATATTAATTATACGTTCAATGTTAATTTATTAAACATGTAGATATTATTATAATATTCAAATAATCAATTTCCACGGCGTATTAAATAGGCAATATTGGTACATAAGCGTGTACTATGCTGTACTAACTGGTTGAACAAAATCATTGTATTATTAGTATGTGTTATTTGCTACAAATTTTATGTACAACACAATGATGTTAATTATTTCATTACAAAACAACAAATGAGGATAGTTGTTATTCAAATCATTTGATAAATCAAGTGAAAATGAATAGCATAATCTAACTACGAATAACATGTTAAATATGTTGAAGCATTAACAGATTGAATACAAAAATATAGATATAATTACTCAAGTATTGTGTCAACTATATAAATATTGAAAAATAATTCAATTTTAGAAAAAAACGTAAACAAAACATGCATTTTTATCATACCAATATAAAGCATTAAAAGATAAAATAGTATTATTGACTTCAAAAAAGGCAAATATTACGTACATATATATATATATATATATATATATATATATAAAACGAACATTTAAAAAATAATTTAATAAGTATTTACAATATTAATATCGAATACACATTCTAGAACAAAGATATTTTCGTTGAAAGCTTTGTCAACCAAATGGATATGGTATCTCAAAAATAACATGAGAATTTAGTCCGTCGCGTTGGTAATAAAATTCATCATAAATATTGGGTAACATACCATATACGTAAACATTTGTTCGTTAATATTAGTATAAAAAACGTATTCTCGCATTAAATAATGTTCATCAATTGATTATTTCAAATGTTACATAATAATGTATATTAGTTAAACTATGTTAATGGTACGTTAAAATATTTGTATAGGTTTAAAACATTGATTAAATCTCATTCATTACTATAGATGTTTGTATGAGTACTTCAAGCAACACAAAATACATTTTGTACGGCTGTCTCTCAAGTATAAACATAGTGTCACTAAAATATTAAACTCATTCATATACAGTTTAATTGTAATTATCCGTATATATTTATTTATAAGGTAGATATAAGAACTATTAATGTAACATCTACCATTAGTGGAAACATGCAATTTTAATAACCATGCACTAGTTTTTTCAAAAATATATATTTAGAATATTTAAAATGTATACAATACCACTCTAGAAGCTTCTAACAAAAGTGGGGTCACCACATTATACGAGCGGGAAAGAAAAAACATCGAAAACCATTTATTGATTCCTATTTTACTCAATACAGTGATAATATGTTTGTGAAAGACGAGTGGACGAGAATGACCGAATATCATGAGTCAGAGTGCCATTACATAAAACACACACACACACACACACACACACACACACACACACACACACACACACACACACACACATATATTAAAAAGCCTTTAAGTTTTAGCCATCGTTTATTCGTATTGCTTCTCCAAAACATTGGACCACTTTAACGCTTACACCGCTAATGTTGTAATTAAGGGATTCAAATGAAAGATACGTGTTGACGGCTAAGTAGCATCCCATAAGGGCATAAGGTATTACCTCTTCAGTTTACCATCTATCAGGTTTTAGATGAATACATTAGTCACTTAATCGATGACTGTTCGTCAAAATTTATGTCAGTATAGCCCTAACAAGAGCAAATTAAATTTGCCAATCATGCGTTATACATATTATACATATTTGACTTTAAAAGTTTTCCTATGACAAAATTTTACGTTTTAGTTTCACGGTGCAATTCACGTTGTGTATTTTACAGACGCTGTGCGCGCAGTATGATATAGTATGACAAACATACTACGTGTGATCGCGTACTGTAATTGCATCGTTAAACTTATCCTAAGTTTTGACGAAACAAACGTCAAGCGTCATATCGAAGTGAAAAACACCTCGAGACGCTTCGAAATATCTAACGGAATACATATCATACGGGGCTAATTCGACTTTGGTAGGCACCATGGTGAATAGTCTAGGAACGAAATTACTCTTTCGACTGGACAGACTGATTCGACCTAACTGATTCGACGTTTTGGTGAACGTTTTTTTTTTTTTTTTTTTTTAAGTGACGATAGAACACAATGAGCATACGCCATGTTTTTCCGAACGCCCACTCGGTCGTCGTTTACACCCGGTGAAGTATATCGTGACGGAAGAATAGTGATCAATACGTGATATTCGTACACCGATCACGTATGACGAGACGCCGTGGGCCGACAAAAGGATTTCGGTATAGATCACAGCGGATGTCGTCGAGAACGGAAAAAATAATGTGATAACTCACAGCTCGACTCGAGATATCGTATTATTATTACAAGCAGACGAGTCGTTTTAGGACGTAACGTGCGATTCGTCACCGTGGCCGAGATACCGTTAAAAAAGACCACTGCCTTTACGTGTACGATATTATAACATTCCGTGAGACGTACACGAAATCTTTAATTACGCGACCGCGACCGACGGCCGAACGTCCCGCGGGAGACTTTCTCGTGCGCACGCCGGCCCAGCACGGATTATCCGTCGGACAGCGTGTTGTCACGTTATACGCGTCCCCCGGTCGAAGCGTAGCTGCCACGCGCGGAGAAGGAAAAACGCGTGATAAACACGCGCGTTTGTGGTTAGAGAGTACGCACGCCGCCGGTCCGATCGCGTATTCTGAAACCGGGCCCGGTCGGTCGGTCGGTCAGGCGAGCGAAACACACAGCAGCGGAGGAAAAGAGACGGGCGGCGAGAGAGTGATAGCGAGAGAGAGAGAGAGAGAGAGAGAGAGAGAGAGAAGTGAGCCTATGGATTTTCGACCGTCGGGTGGCAGAGCGGTTGCTCTGGTCGTCGGCGGCGGGAGGAGCGGCGACGCCCGGGTGGCCGTCTACTGCCGCCGCCACCGCCGCCGCCGCCGCCGCCGCGACACACGCTGCATTGTTCGACGAACACACGACTCTCGCCCGGCCGCGGGCCGTATCGTCTCGCTTACACCGCCGCGCACGTTTAACGTTACACACGAAGTGACGTGCGCATACCACGTGATCCCGGGGCCGCGTCAGGCGACTCGCCTTCTACCTCGTGCCCGTATCGTGACGACAACGTGTCGGTTTACCGGACTTCCGAGGCTCGACGTCGCCCGATTATCGCCGTGTGACGACGAACACCAATCGTAGTCGAAAGAAAAACACCCGTCGTGTTTTGTCGCACGGACACGCGGGTGTTCGTCGGAGAACGATATCACGATGGCTCCGCGCCGAAATCGTACACTCACGTACAGAATCGTTTTTTGAAGAAGGTTTTAAGTGATAGCAAACGGTTTCACGTGTTATTAAGAAAAAAATACATGTACCTATCAGTATTTTAACGTTCTAGAATCATAATTTTAAGGGGGGGGGGTCAAACTCCAAAAACCACACTCGTAAACGCCCCTGCATACCACCACCGGCCGAGCGTTTTCACGAGTCATGACTTTCGAATCACCCTGTGTACGCGTATCATACACACGTATACATAGATATTATATCGCGTGTGTATGTATGTATATGCATATATAACGGTGACGTCTCTTTTTACCCCCCCCCCTCGTTTTGCCACTGCCGTACGACGACTTCCGGGGAAAAGGGGCCGGGGCGTCGGTTGACCCTCCCGCCGCCACCGTCGACAACGCCACCGCCGTGCGTATTATAGTGTTGCATTGCGACACACGGGGCTCGTTCTCCGCCGCCGCCCAGCTATGCACCGCCACCCCGCCTCCGGCGTACGCACGTAAACGCGGCGCGCCCATGGCTGCTAGCGCGCGTTCGTTCTTTTATGAACCGCCGCCGCGTTTCCATGACGATAAGCGGCGGCGGCGGCAACGGCGGCGACGGCCCCGCTATATATTTCTCCGGCCAATTATGTATACACACAGTGGAAGCCCCTTGATACGATAACCTCGAACCGGAGTGATAACATTTATAATTGCGTGATATGACGGTCTCGAGAATTATATTATATATACACGGATGTCGTAGATCACAGAGATCCGGAGTGATTTCTGGAAAAAGTTTTGTGAAAAAAATAAAAAACAGCACGATTAATTCTATACTGCTCACAATGATCAGAGGAAGGAAGAATTGATTAATTTAATTATATATATATAGACACATGTATTTTGAACACATTTAAAACAATGATTCTCCACAGTATCAAGTGGCGTCTCCTCAGGAAATGTCGACGTTAAAAGTTTGAATATGGTGTTGTCGGAGCCGTCTCGTGACGTAGACATCGTTCGCTAAATTAACTTACAGTAGAGACCGGCACATCTTTGTCATTACGTGCTCGCCCTACAACGATTTCTTTGAAAGGGGGTTTTTCTTTATTTTTTTTTTTTATGGTTTCATATTTGTTGAAAAAAAAAAATTCCGTATTATAAATGTACATAAAACCACTAAAAGGGTCATTTACAAAAAAAAAAAATCAGTTCCAATGCTGAAAATATTGAGGTTTGAAGATTTAATTAATGCTAAACCAATAAGAAAATCAACCGAAATCTTAATGTGACATTAATACATAATAAAGAAACGTTAAGATATAATTCAATTTTACTAAATTCTATTAAAAGTTATCTAAGGATTAATCCACAAGTCTTAAAATTCAAATAAATGCTTCAGAGTTTCGCCAATATTATTTTTTCCACAGCATAATATATATGTCCCATAGAGTTTATTGTTGAGTACCTAACCGATTTCTCTTTCCCCTGTGGGCAATTTTTACGTGATTCTTATTACGTATTAATTTATCCAAATTTAACTTTATTAAAATGACTGTAAAAAGTCTACACGTGTGTGAACTGAATCGAAAGTTCAGATTATTGTTTGATAATATTATTCTAAATGTATTGCACGCACGCACTGATTACGACTGTTTGAATGATGTTCGGAATGCCAAAACTATTATGTTTTATTTTTTGGGTTTTTAATTTTCACATAAATGCGTTTTATTTATTTTTTCTTTCATCATGATAATTATTGTATTATTATTTCGCGTAAATTATTTTTATTATTTTTGAAAATATTCCAACAAATGTGAATAGATGATTTTGATAAAATAATGTTAACACAACCCTTGAACGTCAGCGCACTGTATTATATAGTTATAAGATGATTCGTCGCGTGAGTTTATACACAATGAAAAGTTCTTAACAGCGCGTGTCAAAAAACTTTAACTGGTACCGACATATTTTTAAACAACATTGTAGTAGTTTCGTTTCCACACACAGTAAGATAATTCATGTGTTCAGAACTGTATACGTCGCGGCGCATTGAAATCGCTGCATATTCGTGATTTATGACACAAGTAAAATGTTCCTATAATCTGTTTCTAACCTCTGAAAAACTATTTGCGTTTCAAAAACAAGATTCCAGTTCCGTTAAAATGTTTTACCAAATGTATCATTTACACCTTTTTATCCCCAAGATAATGTCATATAATTCTTATAAAAAGTTAAAGTTCATATCATACAACTTCTAGTGAACACATATGTTTCTGTTTAAAAATTTAAATTCCGTTGGGTTCCGATAACATTTCTCTGATCACTCTCAAAACGCAGAAACTATAAAAAAAAAATCAGTGTAGGTTCTATGACATAAAGAATGATTTCTAATTCTGACTGATAACATTGAATGTCAATCAAAATTATTTGACAAGTTTTACGCCATATTGGATGTATCTATATCGTTTAAGTTTATGTGTGTACATGGTCGTATTAATATTTTTCAGTTCTTCGTCATCTCTACGTCAAGTTACACGTTGAGAAAACATAAAGTAATAACTTTTATTTGAATAAAATATAATATGATACTAATCAGTTATTTTACATCTAATGTGTTCTATAAGAACATGACGTCTTCAGGGATATTATACGGGTCATATCATTAATACCGATTGTCTTAAATTATAAGCGATTGGAGGACAATTGTACTTTCCGTGATAATATGTAGGCAAGCGGATGTTAATATCATTTAATGATAGAAAATCCTCTCGATTTTCTCTTTTATATTGCAGGTTATATCAAGCTATAGACTTTAAATGTTAATAAAATACATATGAATTATAAATTTCTTCAAGAGATACAAAAGCATTGTGTTATTTTTTTCACGCAATCATTTAATTTACTAAAAAAACTTTGAGCCTTCAACTTTTTGTGCATAAATTATTATTAAATATTTTATTAATACATAGTTTATAATAATGAATGATCACGAAAATATAAATTAAAGCATATTTAAAATTATTTTTCATTGCAGATAATACACATTTTTTTAATATTGAATTTGTGGTTAATGTGATTTTTATCAATTTGAGTTAAAAAAAAATGTGTGTCTATTTTAACGAAAACATAATTTTACATATAACATTTGCATACTTTGTTCATCACTAAGTACAATACTTATTTTGCTTTATAAAATGTACCTAATATCTATATTCCACATTGAATACATTGAATAAATCTAACCTATAAATTGTTATGATGTTCCAAAATCAATTATAAAATAAAGTACACGGTTATTATAATTTATTACATGTCGCTAAATGTATAGATTATTTCAAATATATGAAATCGATATTTACAGCTAAATATTATACATTAATTTCTCGTGATAATTACTTCAGATTTTAGAATAAATATCATAATGAATAGATTTTCTCATGCCTTAGATTCTTAATTGTATGCTTACATCCAATATTAGATTCTATTATATTCATGATATAGGTACACAAAATTCAATTACTGGTCTATACTCCTTTTCTCATTTAAACTATTTAATTATATTTTACGTGTATTGATCATTTAGTAGACGCATAACAATAGCATGCAACAATATGTAATACTATGTATCAATTACATAACATGAAATTATAATTTGTAATATGCGAGATATTTATAAAAGTGCAAAAATCGGTATATTAAATAAAGATAATAGGTCACTTAGAAATTTATTTTATTATGATAAAAAATTTTTACTCATTATTCTTATATATTTTTCATCAAATTACATTTTGACTTTACAGATTGAAACCTTATCATTTTTAATAATAATTATTCTACACAGACACTTAATGTAATCCAAGACTAACGGTAAAATAAATTATGACAATTTAAGTTTTCAAACAAATTTTTTTTATCGCTCCTAATTCCATAAAATTAAAATTATATGTACAAATTAAGAAATATTATTATACTAGTTATAAATTAATAGGAAATACTAATAACACGGAAAATAATAATAAAGCTGAATTATGTAGAGATATGATGTATTTGGTTGACTAATCAAAACGGTTCACTATTTAATGTTTAATGGACTGTTGAGCATTTAACAGTCGGTTAAACATTTATTAGTATGCCAACTTATTGATTTATTATACAATCACCATCATAGTTTGCCTATCATTATTTTATTGATAATATTATAAAATTATATTTATTTAATATTACACTGATAAAATCTGACTTAATTATAGTTTAATGAACTTTCTAAATATATTTCAAAATATTTATTTTCTAATTAATACGAAAAAATATATATATATACCTATATATTTTTTAATTTTATAGTTTTCACTATTTTTTTTATATATTATGTCTTATATTATGAACAATATGTTCACCAACGTACTTTGCAATGAATATCAAGAACATGTCAAATTTAAATTAATTGTTTGAATAGAATGAATATGCAAAAAAAAAATATAGTATATTTTCAATATAAAAGTAAGTTAATTAGCTTGTATTACGTAAAAGCTAAGTGTTTGTGGATTCTAATTATTTGTACATATAAAAATGTTTATATTTTGTATATAGTCGAATTTAAAATTCAAAATCGTTTTAATGTGCCTGCAGTGGTCAATCAGAAAAAGTCCAATGTTTTCACATAACCAGTACTTTTTTTCTTACTAGTAAGTTTTTTATTGAAAGGACCAGCCGCCTTTATAGTTAAGGGATATGAAACTTTCGAGTAAAAAAAGAAAATAAGTTTAAAAAAATAGTTGGAAACAAAATTTAGAAGTTTCGAATACTCTTCGGAAATGGCTAAAAAATAACAATTGTTAAGACATTTTTATCGTAACAAAAAAAAAAAAAAAAAAAAAAAAAGAAAAAGAAGAAGAAGAAATCACTAAGAAAATCTTATCCATTATAAAATTGAATTTACAATTCTTATAAGCATTCAAATTAATACATTTTTTTTGTTTTTAACGAATTAGATGAGTAGATTACAAACCAATAAAGTATTTTCAAATAAATAAGAGTGTTAACTAAGTATGTTTAAACTGTATTTCAATTCCGATCGATGAGAAAAAATGGTTTTACACTGATATATATTTTATGTGCTAGAGGTTTCAAAAGTTCTGACATAAAATCTATTAATTACCATATTATATTATCTACTGAAAATGAATCGTGAAATTTCTAATTCCTATGAACTTCTAAAAATAATTTCAAGGAATCGTACAAAATTATCACTTTTAGATTAATTTTCATGCATCAAAGTGAAAAATGTTTTTGTTCAAATTCAATTATTCATAGAATATATTCATTCCGCCATAACGTAACAAAGTGTTGACACTAATTTATCTGTATTTTAAATGATTCTAATTTTAATTAAGTTACTTATCGATAATTATTTTTAAAGCTAGATTATGCTTTATGCATTTTTTGTAGGATGTGATTATTACAGTTAAATATAAATATTTATATTACAATATCTACAAAAATATAATTTATATATAATTTATATTAAATACATTTTTATATATATATATATATATATATATAATACTTAAGTAGGTACTTAGTTAAAATTTTGATATTTTATTTTTCTTCATATAAGCTTTATATTTCATACAAAATAAAGAATTCTGTCAAAAAATAAGAATTTTATCGGTATTTAATATGTAAATGTGTTGTATTAATTATTAATAAAAGTTACTGCCATGTAAATTTATGTAATAAATTATGTAGATATATGCATTTTTTAAATGTTCAGATTTATAAATATGCATTTTATAATTTACAACACAGGTACAGCTAAAAAAGCATTGCATAAGACGTATAAACTGTACATTATAGTTTTGAAATCATGTCACACTACAACTAGTTTTTATTTTAAAATTAAACAATCAACGAGTGGTTTTATCTTTTATTTTTATAAAAAGTAAATATTGTGCGAAATCAAAAAAAAAAGAATTGTATTCGATAGTTATTATTGTGAAACTTAAAAATATTATATTTATTAATAAAATCAATTAAAACTAGATAATTTCATTTTGCATCGACACAAACCGATTCGTCCACTGAAATCTAACGTTTAATAATATATGTTGGCCTATGATAACAAAACATAAGCCTAAAACAGACGTAAAACAAAATCAATTGTTTATTTAACCTAACCTCGTATTAATTAATTTGTAGAATATGTGTCGAGACTCTCACTTATAGTATCCATTCATATTATTATTGTCTTTTTGATGAACCAATTATCAACATTGGGGCTAATCCGTTCGTTTACCCTTATCCCACCAGGAGAGTTGTCTACTCCAAAAATCTTGCCTCACCACCACCAGTGTCATAACGGCCAAGGCCATTTGTCGAAGAGGTCGCCTTGCTTAGGTCACCCATGATAAAACGACCACCATAGTTTTAAACGTAAAACACTAACCGACGACAAGTCGAGCAATTAATATGTTTTTTCGTAATTTTAACGTGGGTTCATTCAAAATAATTTCTTTGTTTATTATAGGACGTGTTTTTAATATAATTTATTTAAGTTTACCCACAAGATTGGAGAGTAACTTTGAGAATTATCGAAAACGTTATATAAAAATTAAAACCATCTAGAAGAAAATCGGTTACTTCCAGAAGTGGTCGAGGTTTCGAAGCTTCATGTGCCGGGAAAACTGATTTTCAGATACTATCATGAGTAACTCTTGAATTTATCACACGTTCACTTCTAGAATAAAACTCAATTTAGAGTTGTATCGAATTCGGGTATCGAAAATTATACTTACAAGTTTCTCAAGTGTTATACATATTATATTTTATTTGTAATTTTATATTTATTTCATAATATATGATCCAAAATGACAAATGCGACTGATTACACGATGATAATATGTACTTTAAACAAATCTCAACATTATATGATCGTATAACGATAACAAAAACAAATATAATTTTCTCTGTTAAAATGTTAAAATTCATGCGAGACATTTTGACCGAAATCCCTATTCGTGTTTTAGAATGCAAAACCTTAACACTAGAGTTATACAATGGGTTGCCTATTCAATACAATTACCAGACAAATTCAGGGCAGGGGACAACAGTGTTTATGTTTATGTTATCCGAACGTCACCCAATATGCCTGCGGTCTTATGGAAATTTCGTGAAAATTTAATTGAACCTATTGCTTCTGATTTGATTGTACGAGACGTTGGTGAAAATAGAATGATTGCAAATATATTTTAAAAGATATTTTTAAGCCAGCACTCTTGTACTTTATGCATTTTTAAGTTCCAAACTCGTAAATATTCTCTGAAATATTTGCGTTCCTTGAAATAATTCTCGATCGTTTGAACGCGCGTTATTTTTATTATTTACAACGGCTTATTCGTATTCATAAGAGTATTCGTCTACAGTCTCCTTGTTCTGAACGACTATACAGTTTCCCAACGACCCGTGACCTATGTGTACGTCATAAATGTATTTAGGTAATAATGTTTATAGGTAATACAATAATATGCGTTTATAATCTTATATTGGTTTTTTTTAACACCATCTAGTTTAATATTGTTTGATCAACTACGAATTTAGTAATAAAAAATATTTTATGTTTTATAATTACGAGTATTCAGATGGTTTTGCTTAAAATCGTCATCGATGAGAATGGTGACTGTTCGAGGAATGAAACAAATGACCATAAATTAAATCGACAATACTGAGTAAAAATATTATAAACACAATTTGTTATTATAACGATTTATTCAAATAGACTGTTACGCGACTTTTCTCTTTGACTGACTAAATTTGTAACCCCTTTAAAAAGAAAATGACCAACATTTACTCTAATACGTGTTGTCAGCAGTCCTTGAAATATAAAAATATATACGTGATAATAACTACAATTAATAATAGTAGTACGTAGCGTTATTGAAAGGACCCCTTATTCTCCTGCCACTTCTATCTTGGAATTATGTACAATATTTGAAAAAGTTAGAGTTTGACCTCACTCTACAATATTTATTTAGAAATACTTTTATACGTTTACGAAGAGTATTTTTGACTCGAAAAATATAAATTCGATAAAACACTCAAAACACTCATTTAATGAGTATGGATAGTTAAATGATAACAGCGCGGTCATTTATCGTACGGTATGTCAATTCAACTTTGAAAAGTATTCACTCACGAACAGTTCTACACCAATGAATTTATCGAGGATATTCGACGATTTTTGTGCATTTTAAATTTTAAAATCCGGTAGATAATAATAGACAATCAGTTCAGACTAATCAAGAGCTAAAGACGGATTCCGATAAAATCAGGTCGTTATTTTACGATCATATTACGCCGGGCCCGACACAGGTCGACGAAACGGCGATCCCGAGATCTATCACGCGTTTTTCCGGGTCAGTGGTGGTCAACGCGCCCGTGCTCACGGGTGAGGGGACGACGGAGAAGACGGCCGAATGAAGAGTGGACGAAGAAAGAAGTGTCGGAGGCGCCCGTGTCGCCTCTGCAGCCTCCACGGTCGTCGCGGAATTAATGTCGTTAACGAAGGCGTACCGTCATCTCGTCTTCGGCCTCCGGGGAACACCGTTGCCTCCACCGCCACCGCGTCTACCGTCGCCACACGGTACACGGTCTTCATAGCAGTGGCGGTGTTATCGTGCGGCACGCGTAATCGCACGGGCGCGTAATGAAGTCGTGGACACGCCGCCGTCGTGTTATCATATCGTTATTACACGTCGCGTATACCACGCGCGGGGCGCGTTCGACAGGAGGGATAGAAGAGAGGCGAAGACGTGGCTTTAATTTTACATGGTGATTTCCCCTAACCCCGTTAACCTTCCTATATTTTCGGCTAAACGTTTCGCCCGGTCCGTGGCGGAAAGTCCGGGAAATCGCATCCACCGTCTCGCTGCAGTTGTATCTCATCGTCATCGTCTTAATGACGTCAGTGTGAAAATTCGATTCGGTAAATCCATTCCTATCGATTGCGTTTCCGTTGCTCTTTGGTCGCTCCACAAACACTAGTCCTTCGGTCTTGCGCTTACTCGGTCACGTGAGAACGACGTGATAATATTTTGATTTTTAATCGAGAAACGCACTACAATTATTATACTTTCGTATACATTCACCCGCGTTCCACGCCGTAATAGTAGCCTTTTTCCTTCGTTGATCGAGGCGTCTACTTGTTCGGTTTTTAATTGATAATCACGCGTGCACTCAAAACTGCGTACATTTACCTGATGCGTGGAGAATGTGATTGTTATATTTTATAAACAAAGTTAAATTTATATATTTTAAGGGATGAATATTCAATGGAAGCGTCATTTATCGTTTGAGAACCGTAAGAGGATCGATGAGCGATCGCTGATTTCGTTTACACCTACGTCAAATATCCCAATGAATTCGACGATAACCGAATTTAAATCGCATTACTCCTCGTTATAAATTGTTCTCAATAAGTCGTGAACGGTATTCACAGAGTGGAATAGTTAGGTTAGGCTAAAAACGGAACAGCCGTCGTACGGTTAGAAAGTTAGACGTCGTGGACGCGCGAGTACAAAGATTTCGTTGTGAAAATCGTTGTCATCACTCGTACTCGGGGCGTGCGTGCGACAACGAACAAAATACAGTCTGACGTCACCGAGTGACATAACACTCACGCGTGTGTGTTGGCCGTGCACGGGGGCACCGACACACTCGCACCATACACACGCACACACACACATACACGCATACACACACGTACACACACACACACGGCCAGTGTGACACGTACGCGTATGCGTGCGGGAAAAGAAGTTATTATGAATTTTTAATTGAAAAATAATAATATACCACCGACGGTGATGACGTGTCGTCGATGTGTGCGCGCGTACGTGTGTGTACGTGATATTTACACGTATAATGTGTGTTACGAAATATTTTTTCGTCCGAGGTGCCGGATCGACAGCGTGGGGCTGCAAGGTTGGGGGCGCTGAGGGCAGGCGGCCGGGTCGTCGAGGAAGGGGGCGGTAGGTGAACGGGTGGCAGTCGGCAGAGCAAAACATTATTAATTACACCCGCTATAACCATGTTTTGAGAGACACTGGATATAATATAATCAAGCGTATTACAGAGCCGACATTTGCCGCAAAACGACACGGCGGCGGCGGCGGTGGCGGTGGTCTCTAACCCGCGCGCGCGTCCAACCGGCGACCCCGCCGCTCTCCCACGCCCACCTGCCCCCCGCGCTAAGATCGTTATTCTTATTGCTCGCCGCGGTGCCACGGGATTTCGTCATGGCGGCGGCGGCGGCGGTGGCGACAAAAGACACCGACGACCTCCACTGTCGCCGTCCATGTAGGGAGGGTAGTGAGTTGTAGTGGTGGTGCAAGTGATAACACAGTGATAGCGTCAAGTATAATACAACAGACAAAATGTCGTTGCGATGAATTTCCGGTTTTTGTGTCTATTTCAAACGGTCCGTCGACGTCGCGTTCGACTCGACGTCCGCATGCCACGTGCGACTTGTCGTCGGACTACGGTCTAGTGTCGACTCGGACCGCGATCGCGTATATCCCACGGGCTGAAGGCCGGTCTACGATCACGAATCCTAAGCAGGTCTACAGCGCACTATGACGTTCCCCCCTCTCCCCGTAGGAGCCCTGTCCGGCGACTAACCTTTGCTAGGAGTTCGAGATCATCGGGTCCGGCGGTCATCTTACTGTCGGGCCGGTGCGCCGGCTATCGCCCATTGACCGTTGCCGCGGCTGCTACAGCGGCGGCGGCGGCGACGACACGGTACAACGCAACGGTGTCGTCGCGGTCGTCGCTGACGACGTCGTCGTTACGGTCGTCGTCGTCGTCGTCGTTACTACTCGGTGGTCACCGCGCGCCGAGCCCTGAGCTGTGGCACCCGATGATGATCACCGACGACGACGATGATGATGGCGGCGGCGGCGATGATGATGATAGGTCTCTGTGTACGGCGTGTTGCGCTGCTGCTGAGCTTTACGGCGGCGCTGCAACGGCGGTGCGTGGCGGCGGCGGCGGCGGCGGTGGCGGCGGAGCTCAGGCCACACGCCCGGACCACACCGCACCGCACCGGTTTCCGCGTACGCGTTCGGCGGCAATCGTGTACGTTGTTGTCCCGCGGTCGTCGTCACGGTGTATAATGATTAGTATTACGATTTATTGCGATTGCGATCCTATTTCGATCCGATCGACGGGCGTGACGGCGAGGACGGCGTGACGATATTTACGACGGCGGAACGCACACACACACACACACACACACACACACTGCACACAGTGTCGCGAGTATATGAGGCGGCGGCGGCGGCGGCGGCGGCGTACGGCGCACTCGCGTTCACACACACGCGGACGATAGGCGCGCACGGGGCCGCGCGCGTACACACGCACACACGCACTCGCGACGTAAATACGGACGCACGCACACAATTATCTCACACACACATGACGGACATTATGACGAGTGTGGGAGAAAAGTGTAAATTACGAGAGCGCACTTTTAAAATTTTTTATTATTTTTTGCTTTTTTTCGCCAAGACTGATTTTGATTACTCAAAAAAAAATTTCCAAACTTAATTTAAAATTTATACTATTTTTATTATTTTTAATACACGTTAATTTATGAATAAATATATATATATATATATAAATATATAAATATATGTTTATACATATAATATTTATATATGTATATATATATATATGATGTGTGTGTGTGTTTGTGTATGTGTGTGAGTGTGTTTGTGTTTGTGAGTTTATGTGTGTGAGTGTGTGTGTTTGTGTTTGTGTGTATGCAGTTGTAGCCTCGCGCGAATCACCGTCAAAACGCACTCGGTCCGGACTGCTGTGTGCGCGCTACTACCGCGGCGGCAAGTCCCCGTTTCGCGTGTAGAGTCGCACGCGCGGCGGCGGCGGCTCCTCCAGGGCGCCTTGTACACCACCACCGGGCCCACCTTCCCAGCCCCCCGGCATCACCCGTCCCTTCAGCGAACCGCTCCGCCGCCGACCACCACCACCGCCAGGCCGACGGCCCCGGCCGCTAACAACGCCGCGTCGATAAGTTGCCACGTTGCCGTTTCGCGGGCGTAAGCACTCACACACACACACACACACACACACACACACACACACACACACACACGCACGCGCCCGTACGAATACGCCACCGAGTATAATATTCTTATCTCGCTCTTTCTCCGAAAACACACACACACACACACACACACACACACACACACACATGTATTATAACGTATATATATATACAATTTTTTTTTATATATATGCAATTTGCAAGTCCGTTTCTCTCGCAGCGCAGCGGTCTGTCCAGTGTGCGGCACAGCAGTAAAGTGCTGTTCTCGTCGAAGTTTACCCTCTTTCGATGTGTTCGATAATAACGCGTACACATTGCCGTACGGCTTGCGACCACGACGACGGCTACGACTGCGATGGCGGTGGCACACAATTTAATATGGCGCAAGTTAAACGCAATATTATTATACATCTCGCGTGAACGAGCGTATCTACTGGCGTGCGGATCTGCCGGCGAGCGTCGCCACGGTCGCCTTCCGCCGCAGCCAGCTGGACGAGAGGAGACCTTACGGCCATCTCGGGCATCGGACACGCGTCCTGGTCCTGCTCACTGTGTGCGTACTCTTCCGGCGAGCGCGTTTCGAAACGGAGCACGGACGCTACTACAAAGGATCTATTACAATTACATGCTGACACCTGCCGCGTGTCGGCGCTCGCCGTTCACGCGTCGTGATCGCACATCGTTTCCGCATAGACACAGCTAAGGTTTAATTTCTTTTTGTGAGTGGGTTGATTGTCACGAATAAATTACTCTCACTTAGACATTTTTATTTGTACTATTGAGGAGGTGCTGAGTTCCCCTTGACCCACTTATTTTTGCCTATGCGCTTTGGTCTCCAGTTCGGAAATATATAAAACACACACACACACACACACACACAGTGACTCGAGTTGGAGTCGAAGTCGGTCTGCGGCCGGTCGGGGGCGGTGACGACGACGCCAGCGGTACGAACGAACCCAAACGTCGTGCATAGCCCGTACGGAACCGCCACCAAGCGGTTTGGTTAACACGGAAACCTGCCCCGGAGGTTGTGTCCTGCGTCTGTGTAATGGGGTGATGATGATATTTGTGCACCAAAAGTGATAATACACACGTCGCTTATATTCGGTCCGGCCGTTTCCAGGAAAATATGTTCAGCGACGTTATACGATCGATCGAGGCGGGCCTCGACATTTTCAGGAAACGTTCTACTTTTATTCAAGTTCATTCAACAAAATATACTTCAATAACAGCGGGTTTTCTTTTTTTTTTTCAAAAGCCTCGATTTTGTTTTTCATTTAACGACCATTAGTTGTGATAATTGTTCACGTAGTTGAAGATGTCTTTTTTCAAAGACTTTTCGACTTGGTGTCGTTTATTACCATATAGTATCAGGCACAACTCGCCTATTTACACCTATCGTATGCGTACACATCGTTTAAATCGTAAAAAGGCGAAATGTTCTCTTATCCTTAAAAATGCATTTATTTTGTTTTATGTCTAGACCTTCCCTTTCCAGTGTCATGACTTTAATGCTTAGTTCTAAATTAAACAAACACATATTATGACAAAATTAAGTCGGGTAATTATGTGGAAATTCATTTTATTTTAGAATTGAATATTAATTGCTGAATTTTTTCGTCTTTTTAACCATGGTCTCAAGTAAAAAATATCATGATAAAAAACATATTAAAATCAAATTAAATCTGTTATAGTTTGTGAAAAGCAAATGTAATTTAGTTTAATGACAATTGTGTTACTTTTTTTACAAAACTGTTATACATGTATTGTTTTGTTTCATTTAACTAGTAAAAAATAAAATAATTTATTCATCCCACAATCAAAAAGTTTGTAGATTTTTTTTTTCTAATAAACAATTGATATATCAGTTATTTAGTAATATTTCAACTAATTTCATTAGTCATATTGATCAAAACACTTTAGTAGTTTCAAAAAATTTGAAATCAGAGAAACACTGAGAATTAAAATTTAAAATAGAAACTCGTAGTGGACTTTTAAAAAGTTATGAACAAAAATGTTTTACTGTTATGTTACACATTGTAATAATCTTCTGCTAACACTATACATCAATTCAATAATTATTATTTACTCAGGTGAAATAAAACATTTTGATTTTGAGAGTCAACGCGTCCAATAATAGCATTGTATATCAGCTTACGTGTGTATAATTCGAAACTTTTTACACGTATCATTTTCTTTCGGCGTGTGCGACTTTACCCTACATTGTAATATAATATAGGGGTCAATGACTACCGAGAAGGGCAAATCACCATGCTCTCTACACCTTTTATTTGTATATATACACTATATATCAATGTACAACATAACCTATAGTAAACCGCCTCTAATGGTGTGTTAATTTTTACATGTTTACATAGGTGTGTGATGGGCATAAATATATTCTTTTAGTTACTCTTATCTTTACGTGTATACAAGTATAAAAAAGATGTATTAAGACTTCACTAACAATAACACAAGGGACAACGGATCATTATGATTTTCCTTGAAAAGATCATCACAAATATGTATTCATTAAAGTAAAAAAAAATAGACATAAAATATGTACCGATAGGATATTCGAGATATAAATAATATACAAAAAATGAATATGTAAAAAGGATTAAAAAAGCCTAAAGTATTTTCGAGAAATTTGTTCCATGACTTCTTTAGGCAGGTTGAAAAAAAAACAATTATCAAATATTCTGTGAACGGTAAACGCGGATTTTTGTTACTTTTACCATATTCATTTATTTAATTATAATATAAATATTTAATTTATTTTTAATACTTAGTTTATTACGAGTATTGAAGATATGTACATATTTTGTTTTTTTTATGTATAGTTTAGTATAGTTGTAGACATATCGATTTCTCACCAATAAAATACAGAAACCGAAATGCTAACACACGCATTCAAAAAGTTTTTTTAAATAGTTAATGTTCTATATCATTGCATCAGCTTTTTTTTATGAAACTGTCAATTACTTTTTCATTTGTAAAGTATAATTTATTCAAATTTTTTACACATTATAAACTAAAAATATGACGATGTATGTTTTATATGACAAAATAATATAAAACCTTCAAACAAAAAATATTCTTTATTCTTTATATAAAACTAAATCACAGGTTTTGATGAACTGAATTTACGGATTTTGATATTTCTGAAAATGAATATTTTGTAGAAACACCAATGACATATTTTTGAATTTAAAAAATGTTGTTTTAGCAAAAATCAATATCTATTTTTAACTTTTTAGACTTCCGTAGTTTTTTCATTCCAGCTTTACACAACATTTCATATAGTACCTAATGTTTTAGGGATAAAATATGAAAAAACAAGTAATAAGAACTCATGACAAGATAGATCTTCTAATAAAAAATGTCTGAACTTTTTTTTTTTTAAATATTAAAAAAAGTATTCCGTTAACTAAATCATCTCAACTATAAATAAACTAAACTAAAGTCGTTCTAACCAAAATATGTTAAGTTTCAAAACACAATCTAATAGAAATTTCAATTAATTGTCCATGAGATTTACTTAAAAAATAAAATTTAAAACATATAAAGTATTAAAAAAAATTAAAATTATGATTTCCGGAGAAAAGAAAAATAATATTGATTTTATCACTATCTGGGATTTAAAATGTATAATAGCCATTGCCATTGAATAGTTTGCCTTTCCACTAAACTTATAAAGCAATGACTACTATTTACAACTAATGAACTACAGTATTTCAGTTATTGAACATGTGAAAATGAAATACTTGCCCAACTGGTCAAGTAAATAGCACTTAAAAGTTAGTGAATAAGTGATTGTTTATTTTCATATCATATAGTTTTTCATCTATGAATATTTATAATTTTTAACTAATAGAATTACCTAGAAAAATGTGCAAACCATTATGTTTCTTCTATGAATTCAACATAAATATACGAGCTTCACCGGATTTCCCTTATAACCTTTTGAAACTTTAGCACGAAGATTCGAGAAGTCTGTCAAATGTAAACGCTATGTATTTAATGCGTTCTAACTATGACGAGGAATCACGGACAACTTTTACCCTTCTTCCACCACTCAGTATCAGCCACCGAAAATGATTAAATACCCCCAAAGCATAGGTCAGGTAAATTTGTCCCGGGTAGTAACCCAGATAGGAAGGAAATGACACATCATAATCATTTAAGCAATGAAATCATATAATTATCGACATCAAGTCTTTTATAATGTTTTATAAATTCTTTGAACATTTTGACATTGATTTAAACGCTTAAAAAAGTGACACTTCACAATTATTAACAATTATTTTCATTTTAAGTCTTTATACCTTCAGTTGAATTTAGATGTTAAAATATCTGAGCTACCTATAAAATTCAAATTCAATATAATATTAAAAAAAACGGCGTCTATAATACAAATGATACATCCAAATTTTCTCTATTGATTAAAAATTATTAAAATCAAAAGTTATAAGTTAATACGAAGGATGTTTTGGTCAAATAGAGTATGAAAAATATATACTTCGAAAATTTGTATTTTTTTTTATATAAAATATCTAATAATATATATCTTATTACAAATGATTAACTTTCACTTGTTTTAATACTACTTCTTTAAATTAAAATGTAAAAATATATTCACTCAGATACCTTAAAAAATTTATTTTCGAACAATCAAAGTTATAAATGTGAACAATTTTTCTAGATAGTAGATAAAGTACTAGGCGAGGACAATTTCACTACAAAACATAATTTTGCTACTATTTCAATTATAAAGAAAGGTCTATTTCTATAATATGAAATTTATAAAATTAACGAGTGGATTCTAATGTAAGTTTTGAAATACTTAAAGAATTTTTCATATTTATACAAATTATCTCAATTTATAAATGAACATTTTTACCTCACTATCAATATTCAACAATAGCAAAATAATAAATAGTAGAATCGAGCTTTCCTCCACGAAACCAAATTTATGATGGAGTTAAACAATCATTCAAGTATTATTACAAATTGAATTTTCAATATCTTCGATCTAGCATTGATAAATTAAATAATCTAGAAAATCTCATTCCATATGCGTATCGAATAAATTGTAACTATTTTTGTTTGTAAATAAATAAATAAATAAATAAATAAATAATTATGTCATTATCTATATTTTAAATTAGTTGAATAATATTTACCTTTTTGAATATGAACTGAATATAACATTAATTTTGAAAGCTACGTAGGTATAAAATAACATAAATAGTACACTGGATGTCAAGCATTATTTTACAATTACGACTTAACCTTGTTTATTGCATACTTAATTATTTTTCATGCTTGTTATTTGATATCGATCAAATTTTAAATTGAAAAAAAAGCTTTGTTTCAAGTAAATTATTTTACTACGGAAATACACAATTCAAATTATTGCTTTTATTGCTTAAGATAACGACTAACTCACTTAACTTCAGTAATTGGATTAGAATTGAAAATTTAATTTTAACACTCTTATCTATAAATTTCCTAGTTGTATGATGTTATATCTGATTAAATAATTTCTATTAAAGTACAAAACAAATCTTTCTTCTAAACTAAAATTTTTACTAATTTTACATCAAAGCTACTCGTAATAGGCATAGTTTTCAATTATTGTTCAATAAATTATTTTATACTTGTTCTCTAGCATTCTTCAAACTTTAATGATTTAAGGTAATTAAATTTCATGTTCATACAAATAATTGAAAAATGTTTTTATGATAGCTTTCTTAAAAATAGAAACAATTCTGCCTTCCGTATAAATGTACGGCATACATTATATTCAGTAAAATTATTTGTACGAAAGTCGTATTACGGGTTTATTTAAAAGATTTTTTATTTTTATGAGCTGAATCATACAAGGTTTTAAACCTTTAAGACAAAACCAGAGTCTCAAAGCACCATTTTATTCTACAGGCATCATATTATGGTGCTTTTCGCAACTATTTTTATGCAAGAAACAAGTAAACATGAGTTTGAAGAGAGGCTTTTTCTCTTTTTCTACTTTTTTTTCTAATATCATTGAAGCAATAAACAATAAAACTCAATTAATACCCTGGCAAAATATCAAATATATATATATATATATATATTTGATGTACTTATATTGATATTTAAATTTCATGACCCATTTAAAATTAATTAAAAAACGTCGGTTTTATATTCTGAAATATTCCAAACCTAATATCTATGAGTTGTCACAAACGTTTCCAAATTAGAAACTTTAAACGAACTAAATCAATTGTTGCGTTGTACACAATGAACGCAATTTATAATTATCATTAAAGGGTCGTTGGTAAGTACACATTAAACCAGAATTTCCATCATATGACAATAAGCCATGGGACCACAGATCAAACTTAAATTGAATCAGGGACAATTTTTTACATGCGTGTTTAAAAAAAGCACTCTTACTTTCTACGTGTCATGAACGAGTGCCCGCGGCTTAGTCGTCCGGTTAAATACAACCATACTATCCTAACATTGATCTATGGACCCCTGGTGGTAAATAGACCACCAATTGAGAAGCACTGTCTTATTTAACAGTATACTACTGATGATCCATACGATCACATGACGGTAACCGGTCCAAATAAATGCCAGAAAATATACTCATTAAATTATTTTCGTCTGTTCGTAATCATTTTTGTAAATCCGACTTTTATTTCAGTCGATCTAATAATTATATTTATAATGTATTGTTTTGGCAACCATATACGTTTATGTATACATTCATATATATACCGATATCAAACATACGATTAACGATAATTTATTTAAGTACAATGAATACTTACGTTTACATTTTAGTACTCGTCGCGTCGTCGTCGATACGAGCCATGTTAGGCCATATAATGTAATAATAGTCATAATAATTGTGCCTTTGAGCATCGGTTACAAAATATAGCATGATTTACGACTCTAGTTCGGGGCCAGCATCACCAACGACTTCTTATTTTCACAGTGAATTATTTTGCGAGACGAACGTGGAGGATTTCTTGACGATAAATTTTATGCGATTTCTTTAGTGTGAATCGCATGCGGTGCTCACGATTCCTGAGACGACTGTTGTGTCCATGGGAAGTTTTTAAACCCGATCATTTCATAATAGTTACCTTCTTCGTGCACCAAGTGTTACTATCACTATTATAATTATACCAACGAATACCACTGGAACACTTCTGTGTCATGAACTTATAATATTTTGCGTGTATCCGATATAAATTACGTGTTTTGCCCAGACAGCAGAAAAAAACAATAACACGCCTTACCTTATCAATTTTATATGACGTTAAGATTAGAATAATTTAAATTTACAAATATCATGTATAGGATATAAAACGACATTGACGTATCCAAATGTAGTTCTTGTGAACGATTAGGTACTCTTCATTTTATTATGATACACCTTATATGTATTTATATAATAAACATATACGAGTATAATAATAATAATAATAATGTGTGTGTGGGTGTGTGGGTGTGGGTGTGGGTGTGTGTGTGTGTGTGTGTGTGTGTGTGTGTGTGTGTGTGTGTGTGTGTGTGTGTGTGTGTGTGTGTGTGTGTGTGTGTGTGTGTGTGTGTGTGTGTGTGTGTGTGTGTGTGTGTGTGTGTGGGTGTGGGTGTGGGTGTGTGGGTGTGGGTGTGGGTGTGTGGGTGTGTGTGGGGGGGGGGGTGGGTGGATGTGTGTACCTTTAATTTTAAAGTAACATTGGAGAAGAATGTAACTCGTTTTGTCAATAATTGTGAAAAAAAGCTAAAACGAAAATAACAACCTCCGAAATGCTTTCACGTTTTCGTTTTATTATTTTTATTCTCGATTCACATTTTCCTTTTAAATAACAATGAGGAAACAATGACGAAGAAATACATAAATACGTATAAGTAGGTACATATACAAACGTACGTGTATAATTTGTATGTATATAATTTATCATTCAACCAACAATTATTCCGCAAAGGGTAAAAATAAACTTGGGAAAAAATACGATATATTTACACCAGTGATTGTTGGCGAATGGGCTAGCTGCGGCAGCGATGTCGAATGGATGACGTCGGGTGGAAAAGGGGTACCGGCGAGTTCGTTAACCGGCACGTCACGAAATCCGAGTGCGCCCCGGCGTTGTACCATGTAAATAGTTAATGGGGCCTGTATTGACCCAACCGAACGGTGAACCCACGAGCCAATAATTTCATTGTGTGTGTGTGTGTGTGTGTGTGTGTGTGTGTGTGTGTGTGTGTGTGTGTGTGTGTGTGTGTGTGTGTGTGTGTGTGTGTGTGTGTGTGTGTGTGTGTGTGTGTGTGTGTGTGTGTGTGTGTGTGTGTGGTTGTGTGGGATGTGGGTAAATATGTCCATGTATCCTAACCACAATTAACAAATGTTCCATATACCTATACAAATTGTATTATTAATATTAAAATAATTATGTTCCTGGTTCCTTATTTCAAAATTCATTATCAATCTCCCCCCACCAAACACACACCTATATATATATAGTAGTGCACTACTCATAGTCTATTATTCAAGCAGAATTTATAGTTTATAATGTGTGTTTGTGTATGTGGTAAAATTGTCTGTGTTAGTAATTTTTTTGTAATACAACCATTCACGTTCAACAATTTTCTTCAGTTGCGGATGATAATTAATTTTTTTTCATTATTTAAAAAAAGATTTATGCAGTTAACTGTATTATTTAAACATTATTTCAACTGCAGTATTTAAACATTCGGTGTACGGTATAAATAAAATTCATGATAAAAAAGGAGATATCAGTCATTTATACATAAATTGAGAAAATTATCTTTTATCTTAATCTTAACTATCTCCGTAACTTAACGACATCATTTCGTATTAAATACACACGCATGTTAGCACATACACAATTATCTGCTTAAGACATAAACATAGAAACATCCACATATATGATATATGAATAAGTTACAACTGAGAATCGAAAATCATTGTTTAATTAAAAATATTGTCATTAGTCTACATATCGCCTTGATGTTATTATTTTATGCAAGATACTTAAAAACCAAGCAATTATAAAATCATATAAACTAGTCTGTGTCACTTCACTAATCAAGTTTAATTTAAGACATATTTAAATCAGAAATTTGGTCCAAAACACAAAGAATCATATCCTTGTTTTACGATCCAGAAATATAATGACACCATGATTACCATTTTATCTAAAATATTATATAATTCTTAGTGATTTATTTAGAAAAAACCATGCTCCGTTTTAATTTATGTTATAGTTATACGCTTATTGTAGAGACAAATATAACTCTTTTACTCATAAATTAAAAAACAAGAACCATAATAAATATATAGATACCATTATAAAATGGAAGTTTTAAGTGTGTTCATCTATTATCATTGGTTTAATGTTAACTTCATATTTTGCTGTAGCATGTGTTTTTTCAAAATATTTTCATATATCTAGACTTCGTCAAATTAATTATAAATATATGAGATAGATTTCGGAAAATTGAATAAATTAATATTGTTATAGGTATATTTGTATAAAAAATTAAACTAAAATCAAATCAGCCGCATATTTAAAAAAAAAAAAATGTTTTAATGAAAATATAGTAGATATCTTATAAAACGCCGTCAAAACGTTCATTAAAGACTCTTAAAGATAGTAACTGAGAAACATATGTTGTGTAAAATTGTTTTTCCGTAAACAAGTGATTATTATACATTTTTCTGGACGCTCATCGATATACTTTATATGTTGATATTTACTAAGTGTAAGTTTCACCATAATTTACTTTTTTTTCTTATGTAAATGACTGTTTTTTTCCAATAATTAACATTTTATTAGCATACTTTTTCGAGGTGTATTTAAATATACCATTAGAGACATACTGATACCAGTCTTACAAGACATTTGATTTTTTTGGACATTTGAATTATTACTTTTTTTATTTGTTTAACTGTCAGCATATAGTGGGCAATACACTAAGTGATATTACTTTTTAATATTGCTTTTTAAAAGTGACTTAAAAAAAAAAAAATATGTATTATTATGACATTAAAATAATTGCTCAATTCAATATCATACACCTATAGTTTAACTAAATGTATATCCAATAGACAATGTTATATCTGGAAAATATAAATATTTCAAATAATGTCTTATTTAAATTAAAACGGCAAATTCAAAGTAGCTAAAATATAATTATGCTCATAGTATCAAACCAGTTCGTATTTAGATGCTAATTTTTACAATAACACGAACCACCCTAATTTCAGATAATATTCGCTTCATCAAATTATAGTAGAAACCATTTATTTTATATTAATTAATTAATTTTTTTTTTTTTACAGAAAACAAAAACATTAACATTTTTATTTTATTTTTTGAATATCATCTTGCATAGTGTTATAACAACAAAATATAGACATATTTGTAGAGAATAACAAAGACGTTAATCATGCGAGTTCATCAAATGCACCAAATCTAAGTTAAAACTTTGATTTGATGGATTTTAAAATGTTATGTTTTAATAATATTCTGTCAAAAATATATTTGTGGCAAAGAGAAAAAAGCGTATTCTAACGAAATAAAGCTATGTTCAAAACTACAACGATGAATCTGCTGCCAGTTTAGTCACACTGGTTAATATATGTATTATGTGTATACATAAAATATTATAGCAAAGCGTTTGACGTGGAGATGACTTTGCCTTGGGGTGTGCAATCACTTGTATACAATTTTGAGTGTAGATTTTTTTTCCGATGACAGATATCGTTTGTAGCAAGTAAACCATAATTGCTGTGGCTCTCTTATACATGTTCCAAAACAACCAAAAGTAACCCTAATAGAATTTAGTTATATAAATTTCAAAATTACATATACAATATAAACCGTGTTTTTGACTCTCATTTTTCTACATTTGCAATCATTTGTTCATAAAAATATTTAATAATTTAGAATACGAAAACAGTTATAAATTCGTTATGTTCGAAACTCACAACTCACAAGTGAAGCGCATTAAAATTTAATAAATTTAAATAATTTAAAAATATATGGGATATCTCACAGAGATTTAGAGAATACTGTATAATCTTCATCAATACATATCTAAATTTAAATGTTTCTATGTAAGATTTTAAACACTATACAATTAAATTTGTATTAAAAAAATAATGTTTACTATTTTTATCTAAGCGATTTGAACAATTTTTAAATTAACTAAAATGCCAAGTTCTATTTAAAATATAACTATGAATAAAAAAAAAACATTTTTGGAACATTGTGTTTTTAAAATTGTATTATTGGACCAATATTTTTAGAGATAAATGAATTGAATATAAAGAGTTGAATAGCTGGGTAGTGGAAATACGTTTCTGAGGCTTCCTTTATATTTGCACTACACTTAAAACGCTGTATGTCTTTTATAATATTCATATAGCAATAGAAAATAAATTTGTATTAATAATGTCACCGAAGAAATGAAAACGTATTAAAATTCAAATTAAAAATGATTATTGCTAAAATATTTGAGGTTAATATAGTCAAATTTTAGAACATGATCAATATAACTTTGAAACTAAGAATTACAAGTTAAATATACCAAATATTTCCATACTCATTGCTTTAAAAATACAAGTATACTCTAAAGTATTTTTTATTGACATAAATCTTTAGTTAAAAACATTTTGAAATTTATCTTTTATAAGACTTGATAAAACTGTTTTGTTTGTTTGATATGCAAGTTTATTAAAATATATAGAATAACAAATAATTAAATAAATGGTCATTAAAATATGACGTGTGACAAAACCTTTTTACTGAAATATTATACCAAACTGGGTTCTTGTGCCAAAATAAATCACAATAGTGACGTTAAAGACAAATATTTATATTTTAATTTTATTACGTTTTTATTAAAACTAATATGGAAGAAAAACGTAAAAAAACTTTTTACATAATGTAATCTATTCAATATTTTTGAATTAATTTGTATAACAATATTCGAATATGAAAATTAATTTTTTTTTAACATAGGTTTTGTTCGAAGTAGAACGTATGTTTGTTTTTGGTACAAATATTGTTATTTCTTATCTTCTTAGGGAAACAAATAAATACAATTTAAGAGTATACAGTTAATAATGTACTCGTAGAATAACTGTCGAAAGATAAAATTATATATGTAGGTATATAATTATTTTGAACAGAAAATTTTTAAATGTTTAAACTAGCATCATTGGTTTATCCGCGGATCTAAAAAAAAAAAAACAAATGACAGACTTGGCGTAATTAGTGAAGATAGTAGCCCATTGATAAAAGACTAATGTTAGCAAACATTAGTCATTACGTCACAAGTTGAGTTTATAGTTAAAGAAGACATTTGTTTTTAATTAGCATTCTTTAATAATTAATGGTATACTATTTTATAAAGAAGTATGCTTTTATTATTAATTAAAAATACAAATTCAATTATTATAGAAATAAAAAACATGACCAACCAGTAGGTAAACGTTTGTCTTTTTTGTGATCCATGAAAATTTAAGAACTACCCGTTTTACAAAACTATAGCCGACCGATACTCACTTATCTCGCGCTCCCTAATTAGTGCGTGCATAGCATCAATGCGAATAACTGTGATTAAATATTTTTTTTTTTTTTATTATCAATAGTGTTGAACTTACCGTTAGTTTATAAAAAATTATATTTCTAATCAACTCTCCATGCTTAATTGTTCTTTTACTACTTAAGTGCCACAACACTCTACTATTTGTTACTCGTAAACCGCAGTGAAATTACGTAACTGCTCATTCGGTTATCGTATATACGACGGCCGCCGGGCGGCCTCGAGGAAAAAAAATATAAATACAAATACCCACCGCCGTTCGTTAATTAATTAATTAATTATGCAGTCAACAAAAACCAAACAAAACACCAATTCTAATCAACACTCCAAACCCAAAGCAAATTCGTTTAAACTACCGCGTAATGATAATACTCAAACCCAGCCTTCGCACAACAACTCGGACATGGACATAAATACAAGTGATCCCTTTGCCCTGATTAAAGGTAAAATAATTCTCTCTTCCTCTTCGCAAGCGTCATCAACTAGTGTTACTATCAATACACCTCAAATATATAATCACAAAAAAACAAAATTCTTCCAATCAACAAATCATTTTCAAATCCTTTCTCAATATATTGAGACTGATCCAGACCCGACACCGCCTCCAAATTTGGACAGCAACAACCACAATGATGTTTTTAAACCTCCCCTTTCGATCTTTATAAGAGGCATAACCAACAACCAAGATCTATCAAAATCACTCATCGAACTAATCGGTGTTGATAATTTCTTTTGTAAAGCATCCGCTGACCGTCTTAAAATACAAACAGCAAACCCGGAATCCTACCGATCCCTAATTTATTTCTTAAAAGACGAAGGTGCAGAATTTCACACTAACCAAACTTAAAGAGGACAAATCTCTGTGTCATCACGCGAAATTTGAATCCAATCACAGATCCAGACACAATCAAAGAGGAACTTTAAATTCACGTGTTTCATGTCAAACGTGTCACAAATGTGCTCCACAAATTGAGCAAAGCTCCACTTCCCTTCTTTTTCGTTGATTTGGTACCACAAATCCAGTAAAATGAAATTTTTCATTTTAAATCACTTTTACACACTAAAATTAGAGTTGAAGAACTCTACAAGATCAAAATCCTAAGTCAATGCAATAATTGCCAAGAGTATTGACACACGAAAACCTACTGCGGCTACCCTCCGAGATGTGTTCATTGCGGTGCCAATCATAAGTCCTCTGACTGTTCAAAGCCACGTTCGGAATCTCCAAAATGCGTACTCTGGTCGGGTGACAACCCGGCTAGTTACGAAGGTTTCTAGATACATCGCAGGCTTTTGACAGGGTCTGGCATGACGGGCTCTTTTACAAACTAAAGAAATTTCTACATCCGGTCTTCTATCAAATCATCAAGTTTTATCTCTCTGATAGATTTGCCAACACTTGTATTTGTGATAATTTTTCAAGCATAGCCAAAATCTTTGCGGGTGTCCCTCAAGGGGAATTTTCTCCCCTCTACTCTTCAATTTATATGCCTCAGACCACCCAATCACACCCTACACTCAAGTCGCCGACTATGCTGACGACAAGGTAATTGTCTCGAAAAGTCCTGATCCCATCACAGCTTCTAGTTAACTACAAAATCATCTCAAGGAACACTCATGGAAGACTGGTACACAAAATGGAGGCTCAAAATAAATCAAACAAAATCCTTGCATACTACGTTCACTCTCAGACTCTTACCTTGCCCTGCTGTCTCTATGTTTGATTCTCAAATTCCCAACTCACAAACGGTCTAATCCAAGATCACAGGTAAACTTGGACACACACACAAAATCTAAGCGTCAAAATCTTAACGCTCGTTTTCGCTTGCTAAAAACATTCATTAATAACAATATACAGTATACACACTAACCTAAACACAAAATTACTTATCTACAAAAAGTTTTTTTTTATCAAAATCCTATTCAGTTATTATATCTAACCATGATAGAGTTTTTTTTTACTAACAAATGAAAACAAACTTTTCTATTTTTATTCTAAGTTTCATAATAAGAGAATAACCGTTTATTTTTAAATACATCTAAAATTGGGAATTAATGTGAAAACAGATTGGTCCGTCAAAATTATAACTGATCGCTTAAAAGTAAAACCCCGTCAACGGTTTTCCAGATTGCATTGATTATTATTAGTTTAGTAAACGAATTGAGATTCTTCAACATTTGTACATTTTAATACCAAAAAATAAACTTTTTACTGGATAACAATATTCAAAAATGAAGTATTTTAAAAGTTCTATACTAAGCCTAAAAATGGTTAACTTTTTGAATAATTCTGATAAGTTTATAAAGTAATGTGGTTAATATAAGGAGATATTTTAAATTTTTAACACAGTTAATATTAGAGAAATGACTAAACAACTAAAATAAATTTAAATAGAAATCTCATATACGGAACATTTTATCGTTTTTAGTTCACTGTTAATACATTTTGGAGGGTTTTCTATGACTCAGAAAAACTTTTAACAATAGAGAAAAATAACGTTTTTAAAATAAATACCATTTCGATGGCATTTCCGAACAATAAAATTGCTGAACGTCATTTTTTGAACACATTCCTAGCCAAAAAAGTATTTCATAGAAAAAAAGAGAATCAAGAAAAATAAACAACACTGTGAATCCAATAGATCAGGGGTCTTCAACCTTTTTATGGAGAGGGCTGCACATTGTTTTATACGAATCTCGCGGGCCACATCCGTAGTAAAAACATTTGTTTTAAACTAAAATTCAATTTTACTATTACAATTTTCATAATCATAAATTTTAAATTACAAACTATTATTAATATCATTAAAACAGCCAACATTTATAGCAGGGATGGGCAACTCAAAGTTACTATAGGGCCAATTTTTAGAAATTTAAAATATAGCGGGCCAGAGCATAGAAAGCAAAAAAAAAAAAAAAAAAGTTCATTCAAAATATAAATTTTAAATAGCATTTATTTTGTTTATAATGAAATAGGACATAGGTAATACAAAAAGCGTTATTGAAAATAATTTAATTAAATATTTAAATATAAATAGTTATTTGCAGTTTAGTGAGAGTTTTGAGGATGTGTACAAGATATTATAGATTATAGAGTATAGACTATAAAGTTTAAAATTGTATACCTATACCTAATGCAATTTGAAAATGTAGCGCGGGCCAGATAAAAAAGGCTCGCGGGCCGCATCCAGCCCGCGGGCCGCCAGTTGCCCACCGCTGATTTATAGCATGCAAGTAGGTAATTTAATTTATTTTATCGCACTTTTCCCAATTTTTTCAAAATCGATGGATCATGGCCGTTTTAATTTCATCGGAATAGAAAAGATGCTACCTATATTATTTCAAATGTGATCGCGGGCCGCAAATAATGACAAAACAGGCCACATGCGGCCAGCGGGCCACGGGTTGAAGACCCCTGCAATAGATCCTTCACTTAACTTAGAATCTGAAATGATAATGGAAATTCACCCTTCATCGTTATATTCTCTTCAGCCCTTAAACAAGGTATTGGTGGTGGATGTATATAGCGCTCTGAGCAGACCACTTTAACGATTAGCTCATCTGGAAAATGTTATATGATATTATTTCAAATTTAAAAGCAATGATAAATCATTGCGTTCGAAAGAAGATTCCGAGGAAGTCAAGCTCAGTAAATCGTTTTATTACTAGTTTTTTTTTTTGAGAATGCGAAAAACTAAAATAAATTATTGGAGACATTTTCAAGTCTTAAGCTATATTTTAATTCTAGAATGTTTTCAGGACAATCCTTAACGATTAATAAGTTGTGGAAATGATTATAAACATATAAATAGATCTGTGTGAGTAAGCTTGTATACAATTCTCTAGTTTCAAAACTCGTTCAAAATAATAGTGAAGAAAAATCTACAATTTGTTTGTAATAAAATTCTATTGAGTCTAATTTTAACTTTAAACATCATAAAAAGTAGTTGATTTGATCAATTTCTATGGTTTTTTTGAACAAGTACAATATGAAATGAGTCTTTGAGAAAAAGAATTATTTTTAAATTGTTTTAGAGAAAAACAGGAAATATCAAATATGTTTAAATTTTTATATTTAAGCTATTAATGATAATTAGCTTAAAAAAATAAAAAATAAAAATAAACTTCATTTTCAAATAAATAAATTATTTGATTGACTCAGAATCTAAAAATATATCAAAACAAAAATTCATATTTATAGAAAATGACTTATAAGTAGGTAATTGTTTGACGATCATTTAAAGGAATGATTAAATTGTTTCCTAAATGATTTTATTTATAGACATTTATAAAAATTCTATTTAAGCTGATTTCCCATTATTTGGAGTTTATAAAACCCCAATAAGTGTTTTCTCTAGGTGTTGTAAACTTTCAGTTTATTAACAAAAGCACGAAGAAACTTACATGATTAATAGGATAGATCTTAAACTATATACTGTTCGTAGGTTCAACAATGTCGTTATATTTTTCACATTTATTGGGTTCACCAGAGAGTTATTTAGTAGTCTTTAATTTTGCATTTCAAATGTAACTCAATCTTTACGGGGTTATTATAACATTAATATATACATGTATTGGCATATGTGTGTGCGTGTGTGTTTGTAAAAAACTACCGTTATATTCGTATCATCCGTGTATGCATAAAATAATTTGATATTTTTTCCACCCTCTCGTGTACTGATGGTTGATATTCGTACGTATATATTAAGTCCCCGTGGACTGAAATCTGATACTTTTTTATCCCCTATTACCCGCAATGCGATTGCCTGGCCGATATTTGATTTGTGACCGCTGAATAAGCAAGTGGAAAGTCAACGAAACCTCTGCAAAAAGAAAAAAATTAGGTCGGCCTGAAATCTGTTAACAATTATTTCACATTAAAACACGGCATGTGAATAAGCTATGCAAAGTATAGACTTTCGAAAATCGATAAAACCAATATACTCGAGTAGTGTGCACTAAACATCACATAATTTATAATATAATTTCATGTAAGTATCTATACGTTTATTAGGAATTCATCTTAAATAAAAATACATTTACAACAAAATGTTTAATTGGTCAAGACACAAGATCAAATTTATTAAAAACTATCTTTTAGTGCAATCGTATAGTTTATGAAAAATGATCTCTTGCCGAGTATTTTATAATTGACATGGAATCCTTTAATCTATACGTATTTTTGTTCAATTTAACTTATACGGTATAAGATCTAAAACTAAATAAAAAATATTCATAAATCGATTCTATTCTCTCATGTTTCACTTATTAACGATCAATTCAAATCAACCTCATAGAAATCACTGTACTAAAAAATTTAGCCAACATTAACACCAGGTTCAAGTAAAGATGTTGAAGATAGGTATACGTATTCACACAGGTTGCATTTAATGAATATTCCCTGTGGATTTGCAGATAAACAATTTAAAAAAATAGGAAATCATAAAATATAATTCTGTTCAGATAATTTATCGATGTTTTTATATTATCAAAAACATTTAAACTCTTCAAACATGTATTTTACGGCCTACACGTCATTGTAAAATCAAATTCTAGGACTACATGGTTTATAACTAAAATAATAATAATTACAATAACTGCATATCCGTAAAAGAAATTACAATATTACATATTTATTGATAGTATTATGTTTTATAGTTCAGTCAAGTAAATACGTTAATTTATTGTATAAATTCATGAAAATATAGGTCACAAAAGACCTCATTGCTTACTGTGGTAGTAGCTTATTAAAAGAACATGAAACTCTTTTGTTTCGTTTTTTTTTTTCAAATATCGATTACATGAAAAATTAAAATATATTCTTTGCCGTTGGTTGGAATAAGCGACAGTTTAAGCCCCTAGTATTAACGATTAAATGTGTAACTTACGGTCGGGGTAAAATATTGTGCGTTCATTAATAATTTATAAAAATATCTAAACACCTTATACCCATGTGGTTAGACGTGTGCACTGTCATATGTGGAAAATATTCTAAAAAAACCTAATATGTCTATTATATTATATACCACGTCAAATTTAACCATTGAATACATTGTTTTAAGGGAATTACGGCTGGGGAGACGTCTCCGTATGGAACTATATAATTAATGTACTATCATAAAAACGAGCCAGTACACTACTCAACTACAAAACCAACCAGCGTAAATCTTTCATATTTAAGTTAAAATACTTAGGAAACTTTGAAACATAACAAGAATACATTAATATTTTACAATAATCAACCATATGAAAAATACAGCGGTTGTATTTTGATGCTTATATTACGTTTAGTTGGAAAATGATTAAATGATAATATTATATTCATTGATTGATGATATATAATTCTAGTATATGCTATTGAAATTTTAGAAATTCAATAAAACTAACGAATTTTCGTATTTTGTTAATTATTCGAGGAAGTAAAAGAAGTTATTATTAACTTTAGAATATACCGAAATAATCGTGATTTTATTATTAGATATTAAATCAAAAGAGTAGCTAAAAGTTTCACAATAATACGATTTCAATATAAACTCCATGTATATATATATATATATATATATATATATATATATATATTGCACTTAAAACATCAGTTTTGTAATTTAAAGATTATTGAAAAAAAAAATACATCTAATTTTAGTATAAATTATTTTGGTCACTACGTTTTTAATTAAAAATTATAATCACAATGACTTAATGTTTGAATGGCTATTTTAACACATTGCAGTTTAAAAATAATTTGATTTTATTTTTTATTTTTTATAATAATTTATAAATTTTCATTTTACATCATTAATCAGTTTTAAATTTATTGTACGAAATTTCGTGTACATTATCTTAACTATAAATATTAATTTTCTTACTAACTTTGTAATGATTATTTATTTTTTATGGGAATTTAAAATTTAATTTATTAAAAAAATATTTAGTTTTGCACTAAACAATTTCAAATCGCATAAAAATATAAAATTACCAAAATTATAACTCAATGTCTCAACGGAACAGTTCAACACTATATAAGTGCAAAAATGAAAAAAAAATTTTAATAGTTCTCAAAATTACTGTTTAATTTGTATGCATACATGTAAATTATAAACGACTCCTTATCTTCCTTTGCTTACCACTAATCACATATTGGTATGACGTATTGTTCTTGTCGACTGTACTTAACGCTTGTTGAATACAAATAGGTATTCCAACCGTTTCTGAGCGATTTAAGTAATCAACTCAATTCGGTACATCAGAAAGTGGCATAGATTTTATTGACATGCTATATTATGAAAATAGACCACAGTTAAATACTTACATATTAAGCATAACACATGCGCTGATTTTAAATACTTTAATGAACGAATTTATTAACATTTCAAATTTGTCAACCCAAAAAAGTTAACGTTTACTAAACAAAGTGAACTAAATTATGTTTAGTTTGAAATAATCGAAGCAAATCCATTTAACTCAACTTGTTTTTAGTTTAAATTGCAAAAATATTTCGATTTCAATCAAATTGTATAAATAATAAAAATTCATGAGCTTATAATTTTTTAATGTATCATTTACTGTGTCAAAATACTTCATTGTACATTATTCGAAATAGATTACAATGTCATTATTTATATATTATATTATTTATAATATGGACGGATAACGTTTAAGTCAAAATACAATTTAATTTTATCGGACATTTCGTTGTTAAAATATATAAATAAAAAGCTGGTAAGTGAGATGATGGTGGTACAAGTTTGTCCTTCGTCCCTTCGGTTCTCGGACAAGATATTGGTGATGAATGTATTAAATTTTAAAGAAATGATGACTCATTTCTTTAGTATAAAACGATTCTGAGCAAAGCTTCAGTGTAATATAATATATTATTATTTAAATACTGTTTACGTATTTTAAGGTTATTTGTATAATTTTTGGTGAGTTATAATAATTTATTAAAGTGTGTATAAAAAAAAATCCTGACTCACGATTTCTGAATTTTTGTTAGGATAATTAGGTAGGTATATGAGTAAGGTCATATTACATTTTCAGAACTTTTTGTCAAATATTTAAAATTATATTAAATAACAACTTTCAAACAATTTGGTGATATAAAGTTCTATATTTAAATCAAAAGTGCTATAATTGTTCTGAAAATGTTGTCCAATATAAAAAAGTATGTATTTGATATTGGATAAAATTTTCAAGTTTCTAGCTTCAATACTTTTCGATTTATGACTAAATACCTAAAATCTAAACAGTGAAAATCTCGTTTACGGCGGATTTTTACCGATTTTACCGTTTTTACTCAGTTTTTCGATCGTTATTCTTGATTACTGGAAAAACTATGGAGATTTTGGAAAAATGACCTCTTTAACGCACCATCTCAGTTCAATTAGGAATCTAAAAAGTTGCTGGACGAAACTTTTGGACAAGGATTTCTATACGAAAAAGTGTTTACAGAAAAAAAAAATAAAAAAATAAAAAATAAACATCATTGTAAAACCATAAGATCCTTCGCTTCACTCAGAATCTAAAAAATTAAATGAAAACATATTCTATTTAATTTGTTTTATTTCTATTTTAACAAATTCTCATAGTTATTTGATACATTTTCACCTGTTATTTATTAATTCATAGACTCAATTATTTAATGACAGGTGATTGACAAATTATAGTAAATCAACGAAAACACACACGTCACTGTGAAATATTCGGCTCTTCACTAAATCATAATAAACATAAGAAGTAAATATCTATATAACTATATAACATTATAACTATTAAACCACCAGAAGTATACCATACCAATCCATCGTCTATTGATTGACATTTGATTTATGAGCACGTCATTTGACGTTTTTTATTTTTTATAATGATTGAACTTAGGGATAAATATAATATCAAATATAAAATAAATTTCAAAAACTTCTTTAAGCCCTTTCCACCACAACTACTTACGTCACTATAGCTGAGTCGGTCAAAAGGATAGGACCCCTCGACAAAAGGTCCTAACAGTCAATTACCCTTGGCAATGTCTAATGACCCTCTTTCTCTTCCGCCATCTCTCTCTAATCAATTGAAACCTTACATATCACATTATTTTCTGTTTTTATCCTATGAACTTTTATGATACTCAACGATTTTTTCCTATAATTATTATTTTATTAAAAGCTAAAATGTTGTTCATTATTTTTGTAGAATTATTATACTTGTCAGAATAAAAACACTATTTTGATTATTAAAATAAATAACAGAAAAATTACTTTGAAATGCTAAAAACTTAACGTGACTTGAGCTTTTTATACAAGTTTTAAAATGAAACATCACAATATTTTAAATTTATTAATTCATTCAACGTAATGAAATATTTGTAATAATATAATTAATATGTATTAATATATGCTGCATATTTTATAATTGAAAAATCATAATAAAACTACACATTTTCGCCATGTATATTCGATTGTACTTTTAATAATCATGAAATTATAAATATAAATTATTCATTTTGTATAATGTTTTAAACATTATTTTTATCATTTGATTAAAACAAAAAAAATCAAGCTGTATTGATAATGAGCAATACCAAAAAAAAAATATTTAGTGATATTATTTAAAAAATAACAATATTATATGTATTCAAATATGAGCCTATCACATAAGTATTTTTCAAATAGCTATTAATATCATTAGAACTATAACAGAAAAATCTTTAGTCATTAAAATTTACTAATGAAAAAAATACAGTGTAAATCGTTTTGAAAACAAACCTTTGACAGCAAGGAAAAAGGTATTATGTGGATATTTTTTGTGGTCCCGTGATCCCAGTAGAAAAAATATACACGCTACAATGTTGAATAAGCCGGAAAACTCTCTAATGCCGGATAATTTTTTTGGGATCTTGCGGTTCCGTTTTTTTTGTATCGTATATACATAAACATCAACGAGTTTTGCCATAGCATTTTATTAAAAAAATAGATTAATATATTTACAATGCGTTCGTCCAAAGATTTTACTGGTCTTATGAAAATGATTTCCAAATATAGTCTTTGTCAAAACAATAATATGATTTGATTAAATCCTTATAACTTTATCAAGTTTATATACGTAAATATTTAGTTGAATCACAAGTTATCAAATCTTAAACAATTTAATACATTATTTATTTTTAAAGTTTGAAACAACAAAAGTACTACTACAATCGACTTTTATTTTATATACCTTTTTACTGTAGAACTTGCATTTCATATGCACAAATTATTTATATTAACAACTTGAGTTATTCATTCAATCATAAACGTGTTATTTTTATTCAATTAACTAAAAATAAGCTTGCGAATATCGATCTTCTGTCGTAATTTTTAAACATACATAATTTATGTACTTAATAAAAACTTATTCAAAATAATTTTTCCGTGTAATCACAATAGTCACGTATAAAATTATCCACGAGTAAAGTTCTTGAAATTGACTTTTTTAAAGTTTAACATAAGCTATATAGGTCATTTTTAAGTAGAATGATCAATGCTTTTGTATAAATACCGAATTACGTTACCTAATATTTATTCTATTTTAGAATATTTGTTTAACGTATATTAACAGTAAATAAAGTTTCACGATTAATTAAAATTGAACAATTTTTCGTTACATGTATTTTTTTTTAAATATAAAATAAACTTTATTGGATTATGGTATTTATTAAATACTTATTTTGGTTATTTTTTTATTTTTTTTTTATTTTAGGTACCTACTATTTTAAAAAAGGGCAAATTTTTAGTTTCTAAGGTGTAAATGATTTTAAATGAAAAGCTCAATTATTTTGATAGAAAATTATTTTCACTAATAACAAATGATTTGTGCAATGCTATAAATTACAAACAACATTAAATAGGAGTTCAAAATGAAATAAATTAAACATAAAAAGTGTAACGTTAAATTTTTTGTATATTTTGGTATTTTTAAACTAAATCATAACGCTGGTAAAAAATAAACCGAATTAAGAATTCTCATTATTCCATTGGAGGAAATATATTTAAATAGTTTTATGTATGCACATACATTATAATTCCTTACACTATTTTGAATCCTGATGCATTTCAAACCCCTGGTTTCAAAACTTTTTAATTAATTAATAAAGGTATGTGTGGTGAAATTATCAAACGAGAATATTTGACTATCTACGATTCAGATCAATTCCAGAGAACTGTAGTTAAACAGTGTTCGTAAACAATGTAAAGACACGCAATGTCATGATTACATTGATCGACAGCTAAATATATTTATTCCTTGTACAATGGAAATAATTGACATTGTTATGAGTTTCAGAGAAATGTATCTTACATAATTTAGCTGCATGATATATTTGTGGATTTTAATAAATAATAATTATATAAACTGTCATGGACGCCCATTAAGAGGAGCGAGGGAAGGGAATATGTCTTCCGTTCCGGAGCACATAGAATACTCTTTACAAATAGTAAAACAAAATTTGAGCAAAGGTTTAGCTATAATATACACCGTCAAAATATTTTATCATTTCTAATTTAATTGTTGCAATTTGTTTTTTTTCTTTAATCAAAACTCAATTTTTAATCGTCTTATAAAAGGATTGATTTATGGTTTTTTTTTTTTTAATTGTATATTACCTATCAATATTACATAACTGTTTTCTTTTTTTTTATTATTATTACTAGAGTATTTCTTAAATTAAATCGTTGCAAAAACTATATTTATTTTTATCTATCATAATCATCTGTTATTTGAAAAATTACACAAATTCTAAAAACATTCATTTTTTGTATTAACAATCCATGCTCGTCCAAGTAGTAATGTTTGTTTTGTATTATGCAATGTAATTTACGAAAATATAACACACACACACACATACACACACACACACACACACACACACACACACACACACACACACACACACACACACACACACACACACACACACACATACTTATTATATTTAATGTTCTAATTTTAAATTGTAAAAGGATGTATGCTTGTGTGATGTAGTTTTAGAAATCATTTTTATCGTATTGTAATGCTTATATGATTCCGCAGCCTAAAAATCTTATTTTCCAATGCGAAACATTTTATCTTGTAAACATAACAATATACAACATTTTGCAACAATTCCAAATACGCTAAAAGGCAATAATGAGAGTACACTCAGCTCATCACGGGGATATCAATGGATGTCATCGGTGACCATATAACCAGCCCCACATCAGCCCATCAAGCAGACGTACCTTTATCTCTATCACGTCATTGTCATTCGAATCTATTTTCTCTACTATTATTTTGTTGTTCTTGGGAAAATTGTCGTTATTGTTCTAAGTGTTCAATAAAATCTACACGTGTGTTAAATATTTTATTATATTTTTCACATGTACTTGTCTATATGTGTGTATGCATATATAATATATATTCCGAATGTCCATTGGGCACTAAGGCTTCGTATGGTATAAGTGTACGGTTGGTACATAAAAGTATCATACAAAATATTATCCATAATCATTTTAACTTTTTTAAATTTAAAACATTTTACTGGAATTACAACATGTTGTATATTGTAAAGAATTAAGTACGAATTTTTATTGTTTAACAGTTGTTTTCGTTGAAAAACAATGATTAAAAAGAACATTGTTATTCCGTACCGTAATATATTTATATACTATTTTCAAATGGTTTTTAAAGTTTTTAATGTAAAAAAGTTAGTGAAACCATGTCTAAATGTAATGATAATACATTATAAGATTCTCTAAAATATTTTGGTCTACTATAATAATATACTCGTATTCATGACGAATATACAATAGGTACATAATAAACATTTAATTTTAATCAATAAAATATTATTTTACTAAAAAAATATGTCATCATTTAGATACATTTCCATAAAACTCACACCATTTTGTGTACGTAAAATAAAAATGAATTACATAGTTTAAACTATGCCAAATGCTAATAAATATTTTACCAGTAATGATTATGATCTATTAAAAATGTAATGATTATTTGATTTAAATATTATAAAATTGCTTTAATACAATTAAAAAATAATAATGAATAAATAAATATGTTTAGTTTCATTTCATTTCATAAATTTTCATTTTTTTAAATTAACTTCTAAACTGGATTCTGATAAAAAACGTTGAATTATCTAAAGTAAATTTAATTATAATATTATTCAACACAAAATGTTAGGTTTTATAAAAGCCTAGTAAGAATTGATGGAACTAGAAAATGTATTTTAATTTTACCAACTACTATTATAAATATTAAATACTTATTACCTCCTATTCTTTTTATTAATTACTAGAACTATAATGTCACCACCTAATAAGATGCTGTTTTTTGCTAAATTATTACGTCCGTTAAGTACGTACTATACATAAAATAATAATCAAATGAATTTGATGATATGTTTCGTCAAAAAAACTTAAAATTTTGGTTAATGATCTTTAATATATGTGAGAGTATATTTATAACCTTTCCAATAAAATTGTCGGTTCTTCAACTAAATTTATTCGACTTGAATAATATTATATAATATCATAAAAACTACATTATTATAGTATAACGAATCTCGTTTTGTTTCAAAATCAATGAGCATAAAACCATTTATGTATATCAACGAATCAATTATAAATATGTATAAACTTATTTTTTATCTGCCTAAAATTATAAACATAATATCGTGTTATTACATTATTTCAAATATTACAAAATCCCTTTTTTTCCGATAATTTTAGTAGATAAAACAGATTTCGTTAACTTATACAACGTATCTATACTCATTCATGAAATAAATATAATAATTTAAATAAGGTAAAATTAAAAAAATAATATTTCTCATATCTAAAGTTCTATTACATTATTATTTGCATACATGTATTCAACAACAGAGTTAGAGGAAAATACGTCGCAAACAGGAAACGACACACAAATAAATCAACTTAAATTTTTATTCGAGCACCCTAGTAGTATAAGTGAAGACAAGCGTATCGAGAAAACTATACGACCTAGTGTTTATATGGAAAATGAAGGAATACCATTGGAATAAAAAGAAACTGGGAACTTTCATATGATATTTTCTAACAATAAATGTGCAAAAAAACTAAACGTAAAAATAATCATTGTTCATATATGACTTAAAAAGTAATAAAATATTTTTAAAATAACATTTAAAAAAATTTATTCAGTGAGATCTTCATCAATTAAATATATAAGAATTAACTATCAAGTTATATTATGTACAGTCTAATGGCTGTATTTATACCTTTTATTTAAGATAATCATTTAATGTGAACAAATCATGTGCGTTTTGAGTATATATCCGTGCTCTTTTCAGTATTAAAAATTATGTATCTTTATGTACAATGTATTTTAAGTAATAATTTAATTACTAAAAAATATACGAATAATGATATTTTCATCATAATAATGGCCACGTATTTTTAATTTTTACCAACATTTATTCGTGATTAATGAATTCATTATAAGTCGAAATATTTTTTCAAACATTATATATTATATATATATATATATATATACAACAAAAATACATTTTTTACATTTTTATATTTTAAATGGAAATTATGAAGCTAAATTTAAGTATAGTACAATATATTATTTTATTATTACAGTATATTTATAATTGTATAGGGCTAATTTTTTTTTTTTATAATTTTTTTCATTTTATTTTATTATTGGTCTAGCATTGCCCTAAAAAAAGAATATACATTTATGTACGAAATATATTATAATTTGTTTGATTGTAATATCGATTGAATAAATGGAAGTATAAGAAAATCTAAACGAAAATGACACGAATGAATCAATAACAATCATTACATTTAATTTCCAGGTGTACAGTGGAAACGTGAAACCTACTTGTGAACCAATGACGTCATGCTATGAAATGACAGTATGAGGTTAGAACAGTATACAGTATACGTGTAGGTATACAAAATGATATATGTACTGAAAACATATAAAAATACATCATGCAACACCAAAGATTTTTATTAGAAGAAAACATGAAAGTAAATATGTATGAAAATAATATATTAATCAATTATAAAAATGTATTGAAAACTATTCTTCATTTTATTAGAACGATAAAATTATATTTTTTAACTAATTGGTTTGGTTTAATTTTTACAAATTCGGTTAGTTAGGAAATATTTTAATAAGTGTTTGAATTGCATTTTTTTGTATTTATCATTTTCTAAAAGTTTTATTATTATTTTTTTTTTTTTTTTTGCTTATAAATAAAATTACTCTTAAAATATATTTTGCAATCGAAATATATGCTTCTACAAAGCTCAATAAATTAAAAAAATAATTTAGAATATAAAATTTAACCTAACCTAAATAAATTCAAATGTTTCTAAAAATCACTGAATATGAATTGGGTATACTTATTACATTGTTTTAATTGAATAAGCATAATTTAATTGTAGCAAAAGCAAATTATTTCAAGACATAAATAATTAAATGATTTATCATATTTACAACGGAAATATAAGACTCCCATTTTAATTTTGAGTATTAAATGTTACAAAAACATAATAAGTAAATTCTTTTTTTTTTTTAACAAATTAGTTGTATTTAATTGAGCAATTAATATATTTATTGCACAACAAAATAATTATTTATTCGTATTCGTATATTCATATTAGTGTTATTGATTAATCAACCAAATATGAATATATCTAAACGTAAATATTTGTATTATAATATTTAGCATTTATTATATTTTGCCCTGAATAAAGCATTGAAAACAAGTTAAAAATGATGGTTGTGAATGTATTTAAACACTTATATACCTTCAACATGTTATTTTATAAGGTTTGAGTGAAATATCTTATATTATAATTAGTTGGTTGTATATGTTATATGTTTTATTATTGTAATCTATTGTATATATTTTGTAAGTTCAGAAATAAAATATTTGTATATTTATTTAATTACTCTATACATCATACGATCATTAATGATTTCGCATTTATTATTTTGACCAATGGTACTTCAATTGTCCATGAATTTAATTTTATTCTTGTAAAAATATACTGTACACCTTATGTAAAGGTTATCTAAATTTATTTTATGCGTTTTTATCATTTATTCAAGTCAATACTAATGATATTTATTCCAATATTTATTGAACAAATTAATTCAAAAACACTTAATTTACAAGTTGACAAACGTACTATTTATGGTAATTAACTATAAATATTTTTATACTTGTTTTTTAGACTTGAAAATGAATATACATTTTTACATAAAAAATGCATAAAATATTTTTTCCTGTTAAATTAAAAAAAAAGTATGTGAAAATTTAAATTAAGTATACTTAAATGATATCTGTTCATATTAATTTTTGAATTGTTTAGTTTATTTGATGAGTAGCAAAGGTATATTATCCCTCCACCCAATGATTGTAAATGTATAAACGAGACACCGATGGTTCAAAGGGATTTGGATCGTGTCCGAAACGGCCATACTGGTGCGTGTCGCTAAGGCTCCCGGACCAATCAATATCCCGTGACGATTGCCGGGGGTTCCCAAAAAATCGTGGCACGTCTAGACCAAGATAGAGGCGACCTATATAAGTAATATTAATAATATTACATTCAAAAAACTCTATAAATGAATATATACATACACACACACACACACACACACACACACACACACACACACACACACACACACACACACACACACACACACACACACACACACACACACACACACATACACACACACATATATAAAATTGATTCTTGTTTCTAATAAATCAACTCTGGTAAAATGTTCTATTAATTTCTCCCCATAGGCCGTCACGCAACTGCAATCACTGAATTGTACAATACTTTTATGCGTTAGGGTGCGCGTGTACGTATGATCGTGCATTTGTGTGTGTGTGTGTGTGTGTGTGTGTGTGTGTGTGTGTGTGTGTGTGTGTGTGTGTGTGTGTGTGTTTATGTGTGTGTGTGTACGTGTATTTATGTATGTGTGTGTGTAACATAATGTACATATATAAATATACACGTGCATGATATTAGTTTATTGTTATTATATCGCAAGTATCATTGAAAACAGAGAGAGAAGAAAAGCAAGAATGGAAAGAAAATAAAGACATGGGCAGAGGCTTGTTTTATTTGATTTTGAACTCAGATGATCGTAGAATTTGAAATTGATGGATTGTTAGCAGGTGACGCCCTATAAACTGTAGTTTCAGAGTTGTAAAAAAAACAATAACATTTCATTGTCAACAAATGTGACAAAAGTAAAAAATTAATATAAAATTTCGAAAAAAAATTCTAATTTTATTTGCGAAGATGTGAACCATTCTAAAAATATTTCATTGAAGTTTTTAGTAAACGGATGAAAACAAAATAAAATGTATTTTTTTAAATCTTTTTTTTTTTAATAAAAAATAAAAAATATAAGCTAAGATTTCACATATTATTTCTTATTTTCCTTGATAATTATTATCAACAATAATATTATATTAATTTATGAACTATTATACAATGGTTATTGTATCATCGTTAAAAATTTAATTATTCTAATAACGCTTTTACAGAAATATTATAAGTAAAACACATTATATATTTTATTTCGCATTTAACCATCCTGCAGACAATGTAGGTAAATTATATTTAACAATTATATATAATTTTAAATATTCACTCTCATGTCAATTTGCTTATATTCATTCTTACTTAAGTTAAATAAAATATTTTAGTGTGCACGAGCTTAATTCTAAATTAATTACGAAATTAATAGCGTGACTAAATACAGTCATAGAATATGATATATCAAACGAATGTCCGGTAAGATAGTGGTAATAATAATATCTGCATGTAATAATGTGATTAAGGTCACAGTCCATTATTTATATTTAATTATGGAATTAATTAAAAATATCTATTGCAATTTATATATAAATTGACACCGTACTGAAAAGTACGTAACGTACTCAAAAAGCAACTGAATATAACTGAATATAATATATATTTAAAATAAAATGATTAGTTTTAAATAAAATGCTCTTATTATAAATTATTACTAGTGTAAGCTAACACAAAAAAATATAATTGGTATTTCGAAGAAAAAATATGAATAATATATTGTAAATAAGTAATGTTTGATCATAACTTTTTTTGTTATTCTTAAGAATAAAAAAAAAAATAAAAAAAAATCTTAGAATCAAGCAACTCAAATATTATCTACACGTTGATGTATTCAAAATGCCTATTTACAACGCCGTCAAATAATAAACGAATTGTCATTATTATTATCGTTATAAATCACGTGTATAAAATTGACACATCTATCATGCATTTTGCAGGTTTTGATTTTTAGGAATTCATTTCTCACTATTTTTTTAGCACACTATAATATTAATCATTTAAATTACCACTTATCTGCCTTGATTTTTGTTTCATTAATTTGAAAAATTAAATAATTAAGTATAATAATGAAAACAATAGTAATTTAACATAAATACAATTACTTTTAAAAGTGTTTAAAGCTTACTATAATTGGTTTCTTGAGTATATTAAAGATGCATTATGTTATATATGTTATATATATTATGTCATATATGTTATCATACATTTACTCGTAGCTTAAGTCAGTTTAAGAAGATCAACTATCAACAGTGTCTTGGTGTTTTATCGTTTTCCAAAATCGAAAAAAAACTAACAGTGTACGGGAGTTTTAACTATTTTAGGTAATTAAAAATTTCACAAAATAAATTTAAATTAAAAAAATATAATTATATAAATTTATATTTATACTGTAATATGTACACAAATTTTTAATTTGACACATATAATTAATATTTATTACAATTATTCCTTATTCAACAAAATATTTCGAGGTTTTGAAAATACCTTCTTTCTGAGAAGACAATATAAATAATTCAATAATTATAAAAATACGTCAAAAATTTAAAAAGTGAAATTTAGTTGAAAATTATTTTAATTATTTTAATAGTTTTATAATGTTAGGTCATAGCTAGTGGAATCAATTTCCATAATATATATAACTCCAAAAATATTAAATTTCTATAACACACGTATTATAATAACAATTAATACGTCAATTATCTCAAGAATCACTATAAATTACAAACCTTTGAAAACAGTGAAAATGCTATTCTTTCAATATTTATAATGTTAAGTGACATTAATAGAGATAATTTATAGAAGTTAATTATACTTAATTACCTCTCAGTTAATTTCCCTCACATTTTTAGCACAATTTTCTTATATAATATAAGGTACTCTATTATTAATTAATTAATATTCCGAAGATTTCATGAATGAATGACGTTATACATTATATAAAATATTTAATGAATTACATTTCAAAAAAAAAACTTGAAAAAAAGTCTAGTTCTTAAAATATTATATTTTTACGAAACCACCAAAATTATTATTTATTTCTATAGTTTGAGAATTACGGGCTTTATCATTTTCAATTTTAAATTTAACTCCATAACTTGAAATTAGGCTTCACCATTTTCTATTTTTTTTTTTTTTTTAAGTTTGACTTACAGTAAATTATATTTTGTCTATAAATGAATGTTTTAGTCTCAATGGCATAATCATTTTTTACTTCAAACCTAAATTAAATCATGAAATCATATTTTTACGAATATTTAAGATTTTAAAAGATTTGAAGAACAATATATATATATATATTTTAACTGTAAAATATTTTTAATATGCATAATTTTTGATTCTGAGCAGAGAGAAAGAACTATTAGTTTTATAACAATGTTTATTTCTTCTTTGAAATTGCTTTTTCAAAAAGTTCCATTCAATACTTCTATAGACTAATAAATATATCATGTTAACTCTTTAATGATGTCATATTTCGATATTCTCATAACATTTGTCAAACGTAAGGTAAATTATCGAAATTATTTGAAAAATGGTAACGTATACCATAAGCATGTTTTTTATTTAAATCCAAGTTTTTTGATAATAAAACAAAAAGTAACAATACAAAGGACTTGAAATTTTCTCGATTTGAACAATAATCTACAAACTCGACTAGGTTTTAGACAAATTAAGCCATTTTTTGATTATATTTAGAACATTGGTAATATCTGATTTTTTTGAATTTCCATTTTATGAAATTTTTAATTTTTATTGTTCAGACGTTTAATGGCACCTTGTCTCGAATGCTTAATCAACAATAGAAAACAAATTTCATAAATTGTTCTGTAAGCTTTTTGTCTCATAAGTCTTAAGGTAGAATTTTGATAGAATCGACTATTTTTAAATAAATATCAAACTTAAAGTATGTATAAATTAATTGTTCAATTCAATCATTATGCAAGTTTGATTTTATGTAGGAAACATATTTTGAATCATTTAATAAACAAACACACAAACAGATTTACCATGTTTATAGTTGCAATTTTGTAACATTTTGATAAGAAAAATATAATTAACAATTAAAGTAAAATATGTAAACGGTATATATTGTTACACTTTACCTTTGGCTTAACATTTTTTTTTACTTTATAAATAATTTATTGTTTTATTGTTTTATGTTATTATTTTTTTGAGTTCTATGTACCCATTGCATATCCTGTCTGAAGATCGAAGGGACAAAAGACCAACATCCACCATCAAAATCTTCCTGATTTTTATTAAAATACGGCTACCTTATTGGTACATGATTTTATGATTAACTCTTATATTTAAAAATGTAATTGAAATGTTACAAAAAATGTTATAATCAAATTACGATAGTTTCTCTGATTACTCATATCCTATCCATGTCTTTTCCCTTATAACTTCGTACGCTTATACTTCGATAACGACATTTTCCCTATAAATACGAAAAGTAAACCGACAAACACGTGAATGGTTATCTATTGCCGAGAGAATATTTATTTCCTTTAAAATTAATTCAAAGCGTAAAAAACTAGTACGATTTTAGGTCTTCTTCTTAATATTTCATACTTATGTGTATTTAAATCAAATAATTTATGGTATACGATATGTAACACAGTATTCAAAATTCAACAATTCATGTATATCGTGAATCATTCCGTTCTCTTTCGTTGCGTTTGCTAAATGGAAGTTAACATTTTGGCTGCTAGATTTCTCTTCTATCGAAAATATACCTTTCCAACAGATGTCGCCTTAATGATGACGAAAAGTACTACGAAAACGTAAATATAGCACTTTTATAGTACACCTTCTATTATTGTACTTCATACAATGATGGAATTTCTGGGTTTAACAAAGGCGTATTTTTTTCAAATTTCTAGGGAGGAAGGAATAGTCCAAAAGCTTTAACACACATCAAAAACTCCTATCAATGTATCAACGACATGTTTATATTTACTATTTAGGTATCCAAATAACAAAGTACAACACAAGAACTATTGAAATCATTACACTGCATTTCAAAAGTAATAGAAGTTTACACTCGTATTTTTTTACATTTAAAATCAATTTTATAAACCTGTTTATAACTATTGATTTTATTTATTAATTTCCACTTGTAAAATATTTTAAACAAAGTGATATACTGCGTGTTTTCATATATTTACTATTTACGAAACATGTTCTTGAATTGCTACTTATCAAAAAATCTATTTAAGGGATTACAAACATTATTATTTTTTATGTGTATTTACTAGTTTAAAACATATTTCAAAATACAATAAAATAAATAAATACTTTCAGTCTTAATAATAATTAAAAATTATTATGTATTCCAGGTTATTAATGTTTAATACGTCTTATAAAAACGTATTTTATACAAAGTGTTTTTAACAGTGCTTCAGCGTAATTTAAAGAAATTTTAACGAAAAATTTCATAAAATTTTTTTTTTAATACAATACAACATCCAAAAATCGTCGGGGAAAATGTACTTAATATTGTTATAATTTGCATACAAAGATAAAACCTAGATTATAGAACAGTGACCAATAAAATCTTAAAAATGTGTTATTATATGATTTAAAGTATATTAATCAAAGTTAAATAACTAAATATTCGGTATTTATATGCAATTTATAAACATATATTTTTATTATTATTATTTACTTCATTAGCTACCGATAAGAATTAAATAATAAAACTGAATAATGCAAGTAAAAATGAATTTAAAATAAAATTTTTAATTATTTAAAACCAGATTCACCAACCATTCTATATTTCAAAAGAGTCATAAAAAAACTCATCTATAAAATTCAAAGAAAAAAATTATATAAACCTTACTATACTGTAAAACAGTATATATTTCTTATATTCAACAAATTATTTTCTGAATATTTCTAATAATTTCTCCCAATATCAGTAGGTATTAGATGGAGTTTATGTAAATACGAATATATAAAGTTTAGCGATTTATAATTAACCTGTGAATAGATTTTTTCAAACCAATTAAACATAAAATTAAAACGATTGTTTTTATGTATCATAATGTGTTCATTCAACGATAATTATTAAGTGTAATTAAATTTGCATAGTTATTATAGAAAAATATTCATTATAATATAACATACATGTTTATGTCAAAAGTGCCTTAAGTTTTTACTGGTATATAATGAAAACAACGTAAGCTCAATAACATATTTTACAGCGCTTGTATTCAGAGTGATTTTTTTTCTCTAGATGGGGTTTTCACTAGAAGTCATTGTATTAATTATACAGTATTAACTACAAAGCAGATATATGAGTCAGATACCTTTTTACGTTCAACCATTACCCAAAACAATAATTATTACAACTTCATAAAACTTTTTTCGTGGAAATCTTCAAGTAAATGTTTATCAAATATTAACATTGCGCATGTTTCGTACATAATACAGGGTTCTAAAGTTGTATACTGTCGGTCTGATTACGATGACCATATGTAACGTAACGTTTTAATGTGGACTTCCAAATTACTTGGCAAATTTAAATACTCAACAATCGAAATGATTGTGACTGGTTGACCAACAATAATAGTGTGCAGTAGATACACGAGTCTACTGTTACGTACTACAGTTATCATAATTATTCGTATTGTGTTATTTGCTCCGTGGCGTAATTGCACCCCAGTTACTTAAACTCAAAATAAATTAATAAGCACTCACATAATGATGTCGCCAAGTTTTATTCTGGTTTGTATGAGAGCACATGTTTTGTGATCTGAAGTAGTCACCGCTCTTCTTCGCCTCCTGTACCGGGGACTCCCCGGGCCGCCTGGATGAGGTACCGACGGGGAGCTCTCCCTGCGTCGTATGCTCATATGTCTACCAACCACGCCACCCAACATCTTTCGCCACCTAATATGATCAAAATAAATTAACGTTAATACAGTTTTTCACTCATAATATAAATCAATAAAACTATCCTACATGGCATCTGATATTTGCATACTTAAATATATCCTTAACGCTTGAATAGAACATGGATATAATACAAGTAATTATTATTTAATATTTATATCTCACAAATGCATGTTCTTTTTTCTTATCTATTAGTCGAAAAAAAATATGTACTCATAAATTAGCTGTAAAATAATTTGGTAATGTATAAAATATAATCACCATATTTATGAATGATAAAAATACATTTTTTGCACTAACTTAACATAAAAATTAATGTATTCGTTAATACTAATTTATTAGGTGATTAATATTTCTAAATGACACTTATTATGAATCCATTATATAATTACTCCGTGACATCCATTTACAACCCAATGACTTGCGTGAAGTAAAAATTCATAGATATATAAATCAAAAACATGATATTTTGCCATTAAAATTCACTTAAGAACTAAACAACTTATACCAGCTTTTAAGATAGTCCAACTTTCCTAAAATTTAATTGTATTAAAAGATTCATTGTATCTAAATGAGTTCAAAAGTTATAGTACTGTAATTCAGTATACAATGTAATTCGTTAGTAAAATATTAATTACACTAATCAATTCTAAATGAATCCATCTTAAGATATTCAACATTTTAAATATTAACCATTCTTTGGTTCTTGTTCAACTGAAACATGGGTTTATTGCATAAACTTAAAGTTGTTCGATTGTTTAAAATTATTTAGGTATAAATAATTCTTAAATTAAATCATTTTCAACAGAAAAATTATATATTATGAAGATTTTCAATAATTAAATTATTCATTCTTCTCCTTAATTGACTTTTTTTGATTGTAGATTAAGTCATGAACTACTTGGACTAAACGAGGCGATAAACAACATTCTGTTAGAATTATTTGGTAAGATCCGGCGTATAAAAAATTTTGTTTCATAATTTATTTTGGATTCTGACTGAAAAATTGGTTTTATGCTAATATTTATTTTTTTCCTTTATATTCTTGTTTGGTTTCAATTTTTTGAGTATTAGATTTCTTCGGAAAGTTTTTCGTCATTTTTTTTTTTTTTGGGTTAGAAAAACTTCTAAAAAATTAATACAAACAGTAAAATCTACCATAAATAAGATTTTTATTTAAAAGATGTCAGTAATATTTTAGTTATAACTTCATTAATAGAAATATTTTTATTAATACCAACAACATTTAGATAAATACAAACTTGACAAATCAGAAAAAACTAACCATTTTTGAGCTAAATATAAAGTTATGAAAATATCTTGTTTATTGAGCCCTGTCAAAATCGTTGTATTAAAGAAATTATACCAAGTTTTTTCAAAGATAAATGCGAAACCGTATTACCATTATTTTAAATAATTAGAGCTGATTGACTGGAAGAGTCGAGAGACGAACTTCAATCACCATATACTTGGTTTTCTTTTTTTTAATTATTTTTAATTTTGATAAATTAACATTTTCCCAATTCCATGGTATTAATCGTCATGGTGGTAACTGGTGATATTAATTAATTTTGTAACATGCAAGTCATGGTGCTACTTATACATATTATGTAGTGTACATTTTAATCAAATTAATGGCGGAAACATAGTACAGGAGTTACAGTAAATTGAATTCTAACACACCTGAAGTGTTGGGGACGAAACCACAAAATCCTATTTGATAAAATAATCTGTTAACTTGTATGCAACATGTATCGAGTCTGCAGCTCAAATCACAAACTGAAAAGTGTTTTGTATAGATGTTATTATATAAAGGTGTTTAAAAAGTTAGGTAATAGTTTTAATTCTTCTTTTTTATTGGATACTTTTGAACTATGAGTTTCATACATTAACAAGAATCATAAAATGCATAATTGAGAATATTTTTCAAAATAATCCACCTATATAATTACATGAGTTAGAAATATAAACTTTTGATATTTAAACAGCAACCACATTTTTTTTCATATAATATTATATAAGAATTAAAAAATTACATTTTCTTTTTAGAACTTTTTAATAGATGCTCAATTTACCAAAAAATGATAGTTGAATAAAAATGAAAAACTCGAATGTATTATACAAATTTTAAACTTCAATACAAAAACTACAGATAAAGAGTTATTTGTATTTTTATTTACTGTAAGTTTTCCTCAGCGGACATCAAATGAATCTAAAATCAGTATATTTTCCATAGCATTTTCCGTATGAAATTTGATTTCTAATCATTAATAAAAAAAATCAGTTTTTCCCTATTTTTAAAGTATTGTGTACAATTTTTTTTCTATTTAAATTTAAATTACAAATTTTTATTTAGGATACATAATTCATTTTATTTTTTAAGGTTAAAAATTATGTAAAATAAATATTACTCGGGAATAAATTTGTAGGTAATATAAAATTCCTAGTTAAATAGTGTGTATATATATATATATACATATATACACACACATAAATTTGTACAATATTTTTCGTGTAGAGTATAATACCAATCTCATAATGATAGGTATGATATTATGATTATGTAAATGATATTTAATATTTAACAAAATTAAGAAATTCAACAAATCTCGTAGGGAAAAAATAATTAAAATCTATGGCACAATATTCTAGATTTATTTTAAAGATAAAATGATGAATTGAATAAAATATATGGGCTTCCATATAAGCTCTCTCATTGAAGCACAGTAATCTTCTGATATCAAAATAAATAAATTAAAAAAATAAGTTATTACTTACTAAAAGATTTTGGAATTTTATAAGTTCACTGTATTAGGCTAACGTAGAATTATTATAACTGTGAAATACGGTACCATCATACACGTCGAACAAAAAAAAAAAAATGAATTATTCATCAGTTCAAACGCTTTTTTACGTGCTTTATATAGGTATATATTATATACACGTATGTGTGTGTATGCACTTGTGTGCGTATACTACTTGAGTTAAAAAGTGATTATTAAGTTAAAAATTAAAATCGTAAATTAATAAACACATGAATACGAGTGAAATAATGTGGCTTAGAATACAATGGTTTGTGTCATCGATGAGATGCCATGGATAGTTTCCGACAAACCGCCAGGGATCATACGTGATTCATTTCACTGCTGCATGGAGGTGCCTTTTTTTTTTTTATTTAGAAACTTTATAGGTTAACAATTAATTTCGACAATTATAGATAATGTACATTTGTATACTTAACTAACTAACTAAACTAACTTAACAACCTAACTTAATATTAAGTTGCACATTTATTTACTATATTTAGGTATAATTAAATAGATAACGGAGGTACCTTAATTGGTAACAGGCGTGACAAACCCGCGTATCCCAGTCATTGACGTAGGGAAATTTGCGCTCCCATCGCCCAATACACTGTAAAGTGTATTGCAATAGCACCACGCTGACTTAAAGTAGTTGGCGCGGAACGGCGTACACTGCACGATGATATTTTAATCATTACACACATAACACGTACCACATTGATGACGAAACACAATGTTTATGTTGACGTGATACCACCCGTCAGCTTTACGGAACATTTTGGCGGCAATGAGCTGTACGCAGGTGTGTGTATCACAGCCCACAGGTAAACGTTTTAGTGCAATTACACTGTAAATGCCTTTAAAAAGACTTTGCGCCGTAAAATAATTACTATGTGCGTCGCAAAAGTTCGTATATAATAGCTGATCGTTAGGTCGGAAACCAATGTCAATGGAGTTTACATGTCTGCCGTAAAGGTTATACTGCTGCATACCACAACGAGCCGAGTATCCACCACCACGCCATTTTGTCGTACACAAAGACGGCTCACCTCGATGTGAACACCACCCTTGGGGAAAACGCGTATGTGCCACCACGCAGTAAACGTTTGATGTCCAAACAAAGAATCTCCCCGTGAATATTATATATATATATATATATATATATATATATATATATATATATATATATATATATATATATATATATATATATACGTGTACAGGGTGTTCCACGGAGATTTACACAATACGCTATTCGACCTTGGATAATGCATATGTTAATTTTTTTTTTTCATTTTCAGTTTAAATAAACATATTAAATTATGAGCAGTGGAATGATGGTGAATCGTTTCATAAGATACCCTTGCTTCTCCACTCCACTTCACTACTTTAAATGCTTAATGAAATAATGCAGTCCAATTAGTGGCTTTAAATTCCACATTAAAAAAAAAAAAACTAAGGAATTTTTATTGATGTAATCATTCACGATTAAATCGCGTTTTGTAAAAATTGAGACACCCAGTAAATGTTTCACATGTAAATGTCACACAAAGCTTTATGGCCGAATGGAATCAACATCCTCGTATGTAAGCCAATTCGACGTACCTTCATTATATTATTGTATACGTGCATACACTCAGCCCGTGCACCACGATTTCAACTATGTTTTCCGTTAAAATCGATTTCGAATCGTGCACACACAAATATACATAAAATCGATCAATATATAAATACATACATATACTCGTTTATATATATATATATATATATATATATATATATATATAATACCCAAAACTACATAAATGTGCCTGCAAGAAAAAAGATTTACATCAAAAAAATAAGTTCGATATACTAGTAATATCATATATTTTATCGTGTTCTTATTGGAACACTTGTGAATTATATTGTTCGATACGGGCGAAAAAGTTAAAACGTTTACAACAGTACGTTTCATCAGGTACCTAACCTGTTATACTAGTGCAATAGTCGTGGTAATGGTATTTTGAGGGTAAAAGCAATTTAAGATAGTGACTGGATGAAAACCGTATGTAGGTTAACTCAACAATTTCAAATCGCAGCTCATTAATGACTCGTAAATATTTTATTTCTCTTCATGCAAAGTCAGAGAAAAATAAGCCTGATTAAAATATGTATTTTTATTTTCTATTGATATTTACGTACATACATTGGTGCGAAACTTAATGTTATTCTCCTTGAAGTCTTAAGTTCCAGAACAATTTTAATTAAATATTTTACTAAAAATACCCATAGTAATCAATAATTTTAACTTGAATAAAAATAAAATAAAATATTTTCTTCATTGGTGTCATTGTATATACAGGGTGATTCAAAAAATGTGCTCACCCCCTTTTTTGGATGCAAAAATGCAAAAATTTGAATTTTTTTTTTGAATGTTCAAGTTACCATAATGGCTATGTTTTTCACTACTTTTTTTTGTGTATCCTTTATTGTATCCTGTGGGCATACAAACTTTTTTTCCAAATAGAAACCCCCTTTTTTACTACGGAATTTTATTCGTGTCACTTTTCTGTAAATTTTGATGTATTAAAATCAAAATTCGAACGAGCAGTTTTTGAGATATCCTTGTTTGATTCATTAAGCATGCACACCCATATTTTTTCCCGTAAAAATGCAAAAAATGTGATTTTTTTTATTGGAATGTTCAAGTTCCTATAAAAGGTATTTTTTACAAAATTTTTTTTTTTCATATCGCCTTAAGGGTGTCCTGTGGGCACAACAACTTTTTTTTTCAAATGGCAACCCCCTTTTTACCTCGAGAATTTGTTCAAGAAATTTTTCTGTAAATTTTGATATATTGAAATCAAAAATCGGACGAATAGTTTATGAATTATTCTTATTTATGTATTAAGGACACCTGTAATAACATGCAACCATCGGTAAAATTATCTATTAGCAACTTATCAACAAATTCTACTATCATTAATGGGGTTCTAAAATTTCATGAAATTTATTTTCTTGAAATATTTCGTGAAATATTTCATGAAAGTTTCATGAAATATTTCATTTACACGAAAAATAAAAATTTTCCCAAAATAAATAAAAAAAAGGGTTGTTTTCCAATTAATAGGTACATATTAGAGCTATTCAGCTATATTATGTAATAAAGATGAGAAAACACGTTTTAATTGGGTAGTATATCTATTCTATTCTATGAAAACATTGAAAACATAAATAATTTTTAAGCACAAAGTGCCCAATGCCTATGTTTTTTTATGTTACTTTTAGTTCTATGGTGTATAATTTTTTACTAAATTTATAATGTATAAATAAAGGTGATACCTAAATATAGCCTGAACCAAATTATATACATTTATACAGTTATACTTATACATAAAACATACTTACTATTCATTTTTGACCCTTGCATTTATGAATGTTATCTATATGCTAATTGTTCCAAGAATTTACTCTTTACTACTTAACAAATGTCATGTCAATAAGACAATAAGTAATCATTACGAAATAACGAACTATTATCAAGTAAATAAAATTCTTCTAGCTCCAAAAATCATTAACAGTTACAACCACGGTCTTAGAAGACCATGGTTACAACCTAAAATGTATAAAACTCAATATTTTTTATTATTTGGTATCTGGTATAAAACATGGAACCTTCACAATACGCCGTGTCGCATAGATTTTTATAAATTCAGTGCGTAGGTAACAAAATAATTATTAGTTTATATTATGGTCAAACTTTAAGTCTATAATCAAGGAATGGTAGAATCTGATTGATAACATTTCACTAAACATACATAGATATTAAACATATATAGATACATACATAGATATTAAACATACATACAAAAACAAGATAAAAGGTTAACAAATAATCTGATACTCACTGATTCATTGAACACTCTACGAAGCTTAGAAAATACTTCAAACCCAACAGACATTGCAAAGAACATACAAGGAAAAACCAACGAACTAAAGCTTAGGGGAATAAATATCACTTTCATTTGGGTACCAGGTCACACAAACATAAGGGGGAACGAGACGGCGGACCAAGCAGCAAAGGAAGCGGCACAACCAAACAACCATAATATACAGTTTTTGGACATCGTAACATATGATGACATCAAAATCCAAATTAAAAACAAATCACTAATAAAATGGCAAATGCACTGGTCCAAACAGCGGACTAAACTCAACAAAATAAAAAACACAATTCTAAACTGGCAGCAAAATCCAAATCTCAGCAGAAGAGAAAAAATCATTATAAATCGTCTCCGAATGGGTCACACAAGGCTTACTCACAAACACCTAATGACCAAAGAAGAACCAACTCAATGCACAGTCTGTGGGGTCACACTAACAGTGAAGCATATAATAACAGAGTGCTATCAATATTCAGAAGAGTTAAAAAAAATTCAACATTCCACCCAACTTATATGAAGCTCTAGGTCCAAATAGCGAAAACACATTGAACATGTTAGCCTTCCTCAAAAAATCTGATTTGTGCACTAAAATTTAAACCTACTGTTAAGAAAATTGTAATATAAATGTAAATAGTAACTATATATAATTAACACCATATAAATATTGTAATTTTAACCAACACATTGTAATTTAACCAAAAACTAATAACCTTTGTTGTTGATGTTTTTTAAGTGCAATAAAAAAAAAAAAAATAAATAAACATATGGATACGGCATTTCTTTATACATTCTACATACACTGATTAGGCCAACATAACGGAGAGAGAAACGATGGTTCTCACCATAGACCTTTTACTCATTTAACAGAAGTTTTCTGTGTGACAAGGAAAGTAAAACTCTTGTAAGAGAGAGAAAACACGAGTATAGATAATTGATATGATAAGATTTCAAATTTTTTTCATTGTATCATTTCATCATTTATCAATATCATTTTATTTTAAATATTACTTAATGAGTTGTATTTTAATTTAAAAGTAAGTAATATTATAATAAATTGTAAAAATGGTTGTCAAATGTTTGATATGTAATCGAAGTGACAAAACGATTTAACAATTTAATAATCACAGAGATCAATTAATAAATTTAATAATTACATTCTACCTTAATATTCGATTGCATCATGAAGGTAAACAATTTGATAAAGAATCACGTCTCCGGAATAAATTTACCTAACTAGTTTTATTTAATAATAAAGTGAAATTTTCAATTTTGAAATATTTCAAATTAAGAACCCTAATCATTAATGAAGTAAATTTTTGTCCCTTACCCACGGTTTTAGATTATATAACAAACGTATGGCAATGATAATAATATAACCTCTATTGATATTATATTAATTATCAGTTGTCACTTGATAGTTAAATTTGCACACGCTATTTATATGATTGTATCCAAAATTATATAATGCATAATATTAGTCATATGTAAACTAAACAATATAAAACTGAACTACAATAATTTACGGGTCAATAATAAATCTACAAAATGTATGGAGAAATAGATTATTTTCTTTGTAGACACAGTATAAATACTTTATCACAGTGCTTACAATTATGATCAGCAACGTTAGCATAAAATGTTTCATTACTATACCTAAGAATAAAAGAAGAGTACTCCAATGAAATTTTAATTCGCTTTTCTTTTTTCATGTTTAACAACAAAGAATAATTTTAGCAATGTCGTGAAAACACAATAATAATAAAAAACATATTTTACTTTAATTGTAAATGAAAAATGTTCCATTATTCGTAATTTACTATATAACTTCTTAGAAAAAAAGAAAAAACAATAAAAAAAACAAAGTTTCATAATTCTCTTAATACTTTTAAGAGATTGAATGATATTAATTTTCGTATATATTTTTTTTAACGATTTAAATAAAGAAAATGTCTAAATTTTGCGTATTCGTCGTAGTAGGATAAGACACTGATGAAAATATTTTGCATCATCAAGCTAACCAACAAATCAACAGAAAATAATTTATTTTCAAATCAAAAATGCCTAAAAACAGGTTTTTGAGGGGGGCAGTGTAGTTATTGAAAGATTCAAACCTTATCTGGACAACAAAAAACATTTTTAAAAAAACTGTGGAAATCTGAACAGTAGTTTTTGAGTCTCTTAATTTTAGATATATCATTATCTTTATATAAATAGATAATTAAATATATATATATATATATATATATATATATATATATATATATAATTAGTAAGTAAAAAATTAACTATTTTGGCATTTAAAATAAACGTTTAGTAAAGGCCTTAATGTGGTTAAGTCCACTAAGGAGTGTGCACTTAAATTATGAAACAAAGTTACTATCAAATGTATCCAGTCTCTACCTATTGTAGTTTAGGCTCTACGTTGATTATTTTCTGTCAGTCAGAACAAAGCTACTTATATACATAGAGATTCATATCAAACTAAGATTAAAATTCTAATCTAATGGAAGTTGATAAAGTCTGATATACGTATGTAATACGTAACAAAGGCTGCCGATATTTCGTTTCTTGAGGTTATAACTTGCTAATTTAGGTATAGATTTTAGATTCTGAGTGAAGCGAAGGATCTTATGGTTTTACAATGATGTTTATTTTTTTTTTTTTTTTTTTTTTTTTTCTGTAAACACTTTTTCGTATAGAAATCCTTGTCCAAAAGTTTCGTCCAGCAACTTTTTAGATTCAAAATTGAACTGAGATGGTACTTTAGAGAGGTCATTTTTCCAAAATCTCCATAGTTTTTCCAGTAATCAAGAATAACGATCGAAAAACTGAGTAAAAACGGTAAAAATCCGCCGTAAACGAGATTTTCACTGTTCAGATTTTAGATATTTAGTCATAAATCGAAAAGTATTGAAGCTAAAAACTTGAAAATTTTATCCAATATCAAATACATACTTTTTTATATTGGACAACATTTTCAGAACAATTATAGCACTTTTGACTTAAATATAGAACTTTTAATTTACCAAATTGTTTGAAAGTTTTTATGTAATATAATTTTAAATATTTGACAAAAAGTTCTGAAAATTTAATATGACCTTACTCATATACATACCTAATTATCCTAACAAAAGTTCAAAAATCGTTAGTCAGGATTTTTTTTTATACACACTTTAATAAATTATTATACGATTTTTTTCGATATTGTCTGATTTTTTTTAAGTTTATTTCTAATGAGTTATAATTGTTATAACAATTGAAGTTTAAATGAGTTATATCTAATTGAATATTTTATGAGGGTTTAATTACAAAAAAACTCACCAAAAATTATACAAATAACCGTAAAATACGTAAACAGTATTTAAATAATAATATATTATATTACACTGAAGCTTTGCTCAGAATCGTTTTATACTAAAGAAAAGAGTCATTATTTCTTTAAAACTTAATACATTCATCACCAATATCTTGTCCGAGGACCGAAGGGACGATGGACGAACTTGTACCACCATCATCTCACTTACCATCTTTTTTGGTGTTGATTGTAATTTAAATGTATCAGTGTAACCAGTTTTAGTCTTCAAAAAAATGTGACATAAATTGGCACCAATCTATAATTGAAAAAAATTCATATTTATAATAAAATAAAAATTCTCTATTTGTTAATTGTCTATAATTGAGCAAATTACTATGATTATACGATTTTGAATTATTTATTTATTTTTTATGTATTTTTATATCAAACTAATAATTATAATAATCGGATATAAGCTTAAATTATTATTATTTAATTTAACCGAAACTTAAAAAAAAATCATTTGCTTTTAATTTAGGTAAACCCTAAACATCAAAAGTTTTTTTTTATTAAACAAACATTATATTATTATAATAATTGAAAAAAAATTACCGAGTTGTGGAACAATATTCTTTATTGTAGATGAGTAAAAGTATCGTACGTTAAAATTTAATGAACTTAGAATGATGGAATCATGAGTAATGGTATTGAGTACACTACAATAAATACTTCAAATAAATGATGAATTGAATCATTTCCAGAACAAATTACGTCCATCCAAGCCAATTTTTGTTTTAATCAATTGAGTTTTTGAGAAAAAAAATTTTAAAAAACTCTTGTGTATGATATAAAGAGTCTTGTCAATTTTTTTGAACGATTAATTGTGATCTGAGATTTATTTTCTTTAAATCATGAAGGTCAAAGTCACAGAGTCAAGTTTACCGAAAAAAAACTATAACCACACAAAAAAAATCTATCGTGATACAAAAGAGAAATAATTATTGAAAAATAAGCAACACAATGGAAGCATAGAATACTGCGTTTTATAAATTTAATTTAATTAATTAATTTGCTATACCTTGTTCGGGTTAAATGTAGTAGGCATGTGTTTTATTATGATTGATTCAGTGAAAATATCAATTGCATATTTATAAATAAAATACATCCATTAATATTTTTGATGAGTTTTATTAATAAATAATAATAATAATAATAATAATAATAGTAATAATAATAATGTGGAATTATCTGTCAATCGCCAGAAGCACTTATAAACGTATACTATTTATATGGTGATCCGCGGTCTAATGTGACCGACACGGCACCGAATTTAATTATTACAAGTATACCTGCGTAATGACCGAGGTAATAACCGAGGGAATATTAAATGTTATGCTTATCGTATGAACGCGCAGAAACCGACACAGGTACATTGCGATCCTTGCATATCTCTCGCCCATTCCATGACAACGACTACCTGAAAACCGACGCAGGTTATATACATCGAAGACCGTTAATACGACGATCGTTGTAAAATGGAACACTGTGTACACACACATACTCAAACTGGCATTCCGAACAATTGTCATCTAGACATAATAAATCCTTGTTCTCGACGTCCTCAGAGTTGAATACGCTTTTATTGGATTTTCTGACGGATTGTATTTAACGTAGATAATCTAAGTCAACGGTGATGCTATTCAATTCTGGCTCGAAGACAATATATGATAATAATACTGTTTATGTTCAGTTCAGATTACACACCCCCATTAACAGTTAATTCAGATTCTGAATGAAGTGAAAATTTGCTGTGAAAAAAGGTGTGTATTTTTTTATTTGTGACTACGTTTTCGGATAGTAAATGATTCGTTAATCCCAAAAAAAGATAAAAAAAAGTAATTTTTTTGATACCTTAAAGCGGTTATTCTAAAATTCTCAACATTTCTTCAGAACGATAGAAAACATAACAAGACGTTTAAGAGCAATGATAAAATGTAACTCCAAAAATAGTGGTGATAAAAACTTATATGTTTTATCAATTATCAAAAATTGTTATTTGCCTGCTCGATAAAACACTTAGATAAAAATTACCACTTTTTGGCTGATTACAGAACACTAAAAACATTGAAAATAACTTGTTTCTTAATGTAATTTTTCCCAAGGAATGAAATCATGAAAAACGATGTTCTACCACAATTATTTTACTGGCTTTTTAAATGTAATTTTCTTTAGTATTTTTATTCTGTCTATCATTAGATAAACAAAACACGTGCAAAGAATAATTAAATGAACATCAACATAGATAGAACATTTTTTGTTTTTAACAATACATTTTCAACCTAACAAAATGATATGTTTTTTTGTGGGCTAAGGAGGTAAACTATAACTGTTTTGTCAGAAAAATTAAAAACAGCTTTAATCATATTTTTGAATAAATTTACTTATTCATATAATTTAAATTTAATTTTTTTAATAGGTAGGTATGCTATAAAATTATTTAGTAATATTATATTTGCATTACCTATTTTTTTTCAATAAAAAAATGTAATTTTTAATTCACTTTAAAATGTTAATATTAGTATACATATTAAAAGTATACAATTAAAATATTAAACAGTGATTATTCAAATTTTACAACTTGCTGCATTATGAATTTAGTATCTTTTTAAAAGCATGGTCATGAGAAACATAATTAAATCTGTACACATCACTTGATTTCACACCGAGTGATAGTCTGAAGTCAACTAAATCAATACGTCATTCACTTACCTACCTCATCCATTTGTTATTACTTACTATGTTTATTAGAGTTATACGTTTTCGACTGTAAACCAATAATGTGCTAGTGACCTTTAAACGTTATTTTTGTTTTGAAGAAGTGTGATATTGTTCATTATTGTTTAACAAATTGCTTTTTTATGTTTTATTAATACGTAATATAAGTAAAAAATGCATGTAAAGAGTTGAACAATTAAATATGTGCTTAGTATGTCAGAATGCATATATAGTGATACATACCTCATAAATTGAGCGAAACCACGTACATACATCAAACGTAATACATACATATGAGAGGCACTTTTAAACGTGATACGAGTATATTGTTATAATTATGTTTTCACCAACCCAGACCTTTTCAGTCCTTTTTTTTTTTTTTTTTGAGACAAAAATTTGAATATTTTTCTTCTTATCAGATTAATAGTGAAAAATCACATGATTATCTTAATATTTATAAATTAAATATAACATCGTAGGTAATGTAATTTTACAGTAAACATATTATGTAACAAAAAATTATTCATAATTACAAACGTTTGTAATATAATTAATAAGTGTGTATTGTGTACACATAATTAATAAGTGTGTACATGTACAATTTCCTCAATATGTATATATATATATATAAATATTGAATGTTAAGTTAGTTTGTCATTAATATGCAATGTTATGAGGACGTATTGCTTTATGAAATATTAATTGGTACATAAATTAGAGATTTAGAAAAATATTTAGGTATAGAAGTTTTGATTTTGAACTTCTTATGATTATTTCATAAAGTATAAACGTTAAAAATAAAAAATAAATTACTCTATATCAATCAAGAACACTTTATACATTGATATTATTAGTACAATTTAAATTTGACATGTTTGCAACGTATAAGTTCTGAGTAATTTTGAAGAGGTGTATTTAATCTAAATGATTTTTAAAGAATATAATTTCGTAAACGTTATAAGTTTAGAGTACGTAATCAACTTTTAAGAGACGTCATGATATTTTGATTAATTTAATTGATTCCGTACTATAACTTTAGAATCGATTTATTCGACCACTTTACAGTTTACAATTATTGTTTGCTTGACAATACAAAATTACCTTACAAAGGAAAACAATATTGTTGTACTATAGAATTCAAACATCAGTTAGACTGATAAAATAATAATTGAACTATCGCCGTTGCACATCAGTTTATATTTAATACATAACTGCGTTTATAAGATATGTAGGAGCAAATATAACTCTTTAGATGTACGGTCCTGTAAATTCAGTCATACACTTAGAAGATACTTAAAGGTAGAACCCACACTAGCGAGTAGTTCAATATGATTTATGTAGTTTTAATCTAGAAGACTCGAGCCGTTAATAAATAAAACTTTCTCTTCTGGTTGAATGTTCATAATTTACTTACTATTGTACTGACGTACTATAGATACTCGGAAATGTTGCTCAGGATCGGGTTTAAATAATTTTTTTCTAATATTAAAATATGTTTTTGAAAAATAGACAACACATGATGAACAAACCAAATGTAACATTCACTTAAAGTTAACTGTTCAGAAAGTTCATTTTTCTGATCTCCAATAAATTTCCATATGATTTTATCACAATTATTTTTTCCTTTTTTTATAAAATAAGTTTTAATTGCATTCCAATTTAAAATTAATCGGTCCACGGCATTAAACAAACAGAATAAGGAAACTGAATCACACATTCACATACGACTATAATACGAGTACGGCATAGTAGGACTTTGTGTACATATTAATCATACTACTCGTCTACTCATAAAAATGTCTAAGTGGATGATAGACGTCTGAAGTCAATAAGATATACGATTTATTGACAGCAACATGTGATAACCAATTTTACAAAAACGATAAAATATTAATATATTATAATATCGAAACTCTCGATCAGATGGGAATACCGGCTTTTTATAATTTTACAATTATTACTTTGAAAATACCGGCTTTTTATTGGTCAATACCGGCAACCGGCTTTTTAAGTCTAAATATGTGAAATACCGGCCGGGCCGGGAAAATACCAGCCGGTTGGCAACCCTAGATGTTACAAGGAAGAACAAATGACAATTTGTGTACGTTATACTAAAGGTATGAAAGATTTTTAAGGTTTATAAACGTATCTCAAAAACAGGATGCTAATACCTTGTCAACTGTCATTATACATTTCTTCAAAACAAATAAAATAAATGTACCAGTTGTTGCTCAGGCATATGATGGTGCCAGTGTAATGGCTGGAAAATTTAATGGTGTGCAGAAAAAAATACAAACTGAATATCCGTATGCTATCTATACCCATTGTATAGCCCATCGAATTAACTTGGTTGTACTAGACATGTGTAAATTAGTAAAAGTATGAATAATTTAGTATCAAAAAATCATCATTTATTTTATTTCCCTAGTACATTTCCCTTGTATATTTTATCTTTAATATAGGAAACTCGTATAGTTTTTAACTGTTTGGAATCATTATATGTTTACTTTTCACACCCTTCCAACAATATAAAGTTTAAAGAAATGCAAGAAGAACTGGGTATTAAGAAAACATTGTTGACCAGACTTAGTGACACCCGTTAGAATTGTCATGTTAAAAATTGTACAGCTGTTAAATCAAATTTTAAAGCTATTATTACAGTATTGAAAAATGAAATTGATAATTCTGATAATAAAGATGTTTTACAAGCAATAGGTGAGAAAAATAATTTAGTTTTTAATTTTTAAGACTATTTTATGTGCACACTTTCTTACAAATATTGTGTTTTTACAGGTATTTTATCTATTATCAAGAGGACTTCTTTTTTTATTCATCTAATAATACTGGAAGAAGTGTTACAAATTATTAATGTTCTAAATACTAGGCTTCAAAATAAAGGAGCAACGCTAGGAAGTTCTGTTAGTTTAATCGAAAGAATAATAAAGACTTTTGAGTCGAGTCATTACGAGCGGAAACTGAATTTCAGAAAATCTGGAATAATACCTATCATTGATTTTGCTGAGTATAATAATCTAGATCTTCTTAGTTATAGGTACTGGTAAATATTGTATATATTATATTAAACATATGACTGTTATACATATTATTATTTAATTTAAAGGTCAGTGTGCAAAATGCCAAAAAAAGCAGCCAAAAAATTTAAATGATTTTCATGTTTTCACAACCATTTCAGAGCCCCAGAATATGAATGAATCAAATAAAATTACAGATATTTATCGTAAGAGTTGCACTGATTATTATCAAATTATAGATTGCATTGTTACTAACCTAAAAAAAAGATTCTCACCTGAAAGCTTAAAAATGGCTTCATCTATTGATAGTTTTCATAAACTGAACTATGATCAGAGTAAATATTTCATCGAACATTATAAAGTAAATATTCTATTGCTTAAGATTGAATTTATATTTGTTACATTTAGATAAATATACCTATTGTTTTATTTTTAGGGTCTTGTAAATTTGGATGTAGATGCTCTTCGTTCAGAAATGATGGTTGCAAAAAACTGTCTTACACGTACAAAATTGAATTTTGATTTAGAGGAAATAAAATTAGTTTTAGGTTTAAAAGTATATCCAAATTTATATACTTTATTATCTTTGTCTCTCACTATACCAATTTCATCAAGCACATGTGAAAGGTCTTTTTCTGCAATGAGAAAAATAAAAAATTGGTTACGCACATCTATGCATCAAGATAGGTTTTCTAATGCTTCTGTAATATGTATAGAAAAGGACATTTCTGGTAGTCTCAAAAATGAAGACATATTAAATATATTTGCTATGTCTAATCACCGCTTACAATTATAATTACAAATAAATAATTAGCATTGAGTTGTATATTATTGTATTTAATTTATAAAGTATTTTGTTTTTGTGTTGAATACCAAACTAATTGTTGTGTAATATATTATTACCGTAAAAGTTATAACAAATAGTAATAGGGTGCGGGGGCGAAGCCCCTGCGGGTCTGTATAGATTTTATAAATTTAGCCCCCCCAAATAATTTGTTCAAATTGCGCCTATGACCACAAATTAATGCCGTATAATTCATGTATCTAATAAGTAATAGAAATAAGAATTATTAATTATTACTCAGGTATAGTAACTCTTATAATTTAATGTTGGTGTTGTTGAAAGTAAAAAATTAAAACTACCTAAATGAATCAAAAAAATGAAATAAGAGGTTTAAAAAATATTTAGATATACCTAATATTCTAAAAATCATTCAAATACATTATTAGTTAATCTGATTCAGATATTATTACAATATATTAACATATTAGATGTATTTATGATCTAAGGTTATTATCATTTAAAAATCAAGGTTATCACTTATCAGCCTTGTAATCACGATTAAAGATATCTTTAAATTTAAATTTAAATAATTAAGTAATGATGCAAAATAGTTTTTTCCTCATTGGAGGGCACACTGATTTGTCCTCCAAAAACATGGCATTGATTTATTTATAGTTATTATCCCGTATTTACCCCGTTATTACCATTGATATTAAACTGTGTTTAATATCTATGGTTATTACCCGTATATTTTATAATCAGCGTCCATTTACCATTATGATTGTCTTATTCTGTGATAATACTATAATACGTATCTATATCATTGTTTGCCAATTCATCGATTATTATTACGTTTGTCACAATATTTTTTACACAACCACAGTGCTTTGGCTGTCGTACTCGTAACTCGTTACTCGTGTCTCGTACAAACGTACAGTTATACTGCATGCGCATTGTACATTTTTAAACCGTGACTGTCTGCTATACATTGTGATAGATAATGTCTTATAAAAGAAAAATTACCTCATATTTTACTTGCTCTACCAAGTCTACCATAAAACACTCGGATTCGGATGAAAAAAATAGTAAGATCCCTAAGATCATTACAGAAAATGAAGTTGCAGACTTGCTGGTAATATTTGTTTAACTTATTATTGTAAAATATTTTATTTATGAGGGAAATGGTAATATTAATTTAAATTACTTATTGTATTAGGCTGTTGTTTTCAATGTCCATGATATTGGCTGTTATATTAACAGTACTTTGACTGATGCTGATAGATATTTGGTAAGAATTAAATCTTTTGTCAGTTGTTAATTATACAAGTACCTACCATGTGTAGTGTTAGTTCATTATTACAACTAATACAACCAAAATTAATTAAATTCTTTAAGATTCTTAAAGATGTGTGGATACCGCCAGCTACATATTTGCAAATTATTTGTTGTATTTTCAAAAGTTGGTGGCGTTGGTGGTCAAAAATTAGGAATCCTGGTAGTGGAGGCTTTTACTAATTACAAAAAAGCTACAGAAGTATGTATATTTATAAATTGATCTATTCAAAATGTTATATATAATAATTTTTCAATTTTTTGATAGGTGTTTGAGAAACATGGAAATATACCATAAAACACCTTTGCTTAAATATGATAACTATTTAAATGTTAATTCAAATAAAAGTTCTTTAATAATAAATCTTATTGATAGTGAAAGGTACATCAAATTAATAAATAAACTTAATTTTATAAAAATCTATAAATGTAAGAAATATAATATTTGAACTAAATTTTTCAATTTAATTTTTAGAACAAAACAGATTGAAACAAATCTAAAGTGTTTAATCCCAATTATTGAATGCATTATGTTATGCGGCCAGCAGGAAATAGGATTAAGAGGTCATAGAGATTATGGTCCTATTTGTTTCAGTAGTATTTATAATGTATATATAACACTATATTATAGTTAACAACTTTTAAGTCTCAAGTAGAAATAAAAAAAAATTCTATATGACTAAAATTAATATTTGGTATTTTATTATTTTATTAGACTGTTTAATAAGTTATAAGAGTAATTAATAACATAGTGTATTTTATACTTTATAGTAGTTAGTATTGTATTTTTGTTTTATTGTTTAGGTGAATCAAATGAAAATGATGGGAACTTTCGTGCAATTTTAAAGTATAAAGCTAAAGATATAGACTATATGAAATCTTATTTAGAAACAGAGTCTATAAATAAATATATTTGTAATCGAACACTAAATGAGATAATAGAAACATGTGGTATTATAGATATTATTTTTAAAAAAATTGTTAAAAATGTTAATGAATCTGGTTTCTTTTCCGTGATAGTCGATGAGACTACAGATGTATCAGTAAAAGAGCAACTCACTTTATGTGTCAGGTATTTAAGTGGATCTGGAGAAAACGTTTGCATAAATGAGAGCTTTTTGAAATTCATAGAAGTTCAAAGTCTTACAGGAGAAAATTTGGTTTGAAGTTATTCTCAATGATATTAAATAATAAGATTATTTTATTTCATAGCAACTTAGTCTTTTACTCTTACAAAATTGTATGTATGTAAATTATTTTTAATTTTAAGTTTTAAATGCTTGTGGAATTGACTTTAATAACATGGTAGGGCAAGGTTATGATGGTGCGAATAATATGCCTGGCCATCTAAAAGGTGTTCAAACTATTATAAGGGATTTATACCCTAGAGCATTATATGTGCATTGTGCTGCTCATAGCCTCAATTTAGCTGTATCTGAAGCTAGTAATATTCAGCCTATTAGAAATTGCTTGGGCATTATAGAAAAAATCTATAGCTTTTTTAATTCTCCTAAACACCAAAATGTGCTTTTAAATACAATTAAAGAAAGTGATCTAGACCCAAATGTAAAAAGCTTAAAGCGGTTATGCGCAACAAGAAGGGTTCAGAGATATGAAGCTGTAAATGATTTTATAGAGCTTTTTAACTTTGTAGTGATGTCCTTAGAAGACATTTCTAGTTGGAAAGATACTGCTGCAACAGATGCTTCTATTTTAATTAAAGCGCTTGATTCTGAATTTTCGGTATCACATTAAATTGTAAATGTTAGTATAGCATCTTTAAAATATTACATTTTATTCATAAAAATTATTTTAAAATATATTGATTTTAGGTATTATTTTCTTATGGTTTACCATTATGTAAATTATTACAAAGTAAAGGCATTGATTTAAAGAAAGCTATAGATCTTGCCTATGATAATGTTACTGTACTTAAAAACTTAAGAACTAATATTAGTACAGAATTTAATAAAATGTTCAAAAAAGCACAGGTAAGCAATACATGATTCACTTTGATTGAGACTTAAATATTTTTAGTTAAATATGGAAGTGTACAATTTTAACTGCACTAAAACATTTATATTTTAATATTTGATTAGGAAATGGCTGAATTCCTGGATTTTCATATTAAAATTAAACAAATTAATAAGAGACAAACACACAGAGATAATCCATTTATAACAGATGATGGTTCTACGCCTGATTGACAAAAATATGTCTCCCTTATATTGACTTCTTTATAAACCAATTGGAGGATAGGTTTTTGGCACATCGTAGAATTTTGGGAGGTTTGTTTCATATTTTGATGAATAATAGTTGAATACTTGAATAGCACTATTTTAAAAATGAAAATAAAACATCAAATAATTTTAATTTATTTACAAAATTAATAAATTTATTGTAAATTAAGTTTAATTATATTTAACAATAACTTTTCAAGGTTTTCTATGTTAATTTTCAAATGATTATGAATTTGAGGGTTTTGATGATTTAGTACAGCTTTACCTTCCTACTGATATACAAACTGTGAAAGCAGAATTGAGTTTATGGCATACAAAACTTTTACGCTTAGGAAAATCTCCAAAAACTGGACTTGATGCTATCAAGTTATGTAATCGTGAATTATTTCCGAATTTGTTTGTTTTATTACAAATATTTTGCTCGCTTCCGGTATCAATGGCCACACCAGAACGAATGTTTTCATGTCTCAAACGGTTAAAAACACATTTGAGAAATTCTATGGGGGAAGTAAGTTTGCTGTACTTATTATACAATAATATAATATAATAACCTATAATTGGAATAAGTATTAAATTAACAGTTCAAATATAAATTTCATTATACACTAACTTTTTAGGTTTTGTTAATTTATTTTATAGTAAAATTATAAATTTATAACATAACCATGTTTGAAATGTTAATATAATGCTTTGTATATTAGTACATAATGTATATATATATATATATATATATATATATATTTGTTAATTGTGTAATTTTATTACTCTAGAGTCGTCTCAATGGTTTGGCCACTATGGCTGTTCATCGAGGAATTATAAATATAACATCCAATGAAGTGCTGAATGAATTAGCAAAAAAAAAAGAGATTTAATAATATAATACAAATATTGTTAATATTAGTAATATTGTATATATGTTAAAAATAATGTAAAAATTTACCTGAATTTAAAAAAATTGATATTAGGCATAACCATAAATTATATTTTAATGATTAATAGTAGTGCATATTAAAAAATCAGTCACATCCCCCCCATGACAAAATCATTTGACCGCCACAATGCGTACACATCAATTTAAAGGAATAATTTCTAACTTGAACTATATAATTAATACTGATTATTCACTGATACTTATTTTCAAGCAGTTGTGAGTTGTTTTGAGAAATATATAATTAACTCTAAAAGCAGGTAGATGCGTGTGTCTACACTTGAATAATTTACAGCCGTGTCATGCGTATCATATACATTGTGCGAGTGATTTCCACACGAACTGAGCGCTTTTGTTTTAAATATCAAGTCAAACACTTAAATATTTAATAATATTTAAGAGTTATATTTGAGAGTTGAATGAAGTAAAATACCTCGTTCGAATGCGTATCTATTAATTTAACTATCTCCCGAATGTATTTTATAGAACATATTTTTGTTTTCTTTCCACATGGCCCTAGCATCTGATCCTGCCTGACTTTATGAATGTTACTAAGAAATAATGAATGAGGAAGAAATTCCAAAACGCATGTTGGCAAGAATGGAAGGAACCAGAAGACAAGGATGACCAAGGAATAGGTGGATAGATGAAGTAAAGAAGGACTTACAACAGATGGGTATCCGGAACAGGAGAAGTATGGCTAAAAATCGAGACAAGTGGAGAAGAATTTTTTCGGAAGCCAAGAGTCAGTATGGCCTGTAGTAGTAATAGAAGTAGTATTTTTGTTTTCTTAAAAAATAAAAAGCCACAAATTATCTTGATAAGAAATAACTCAGTCTATATATTTTATTACATAAAAAACGTACTCTTAGCAACCATGTCTTTAATTATTTCAATTATTTTTTTCCAATTAATTGTTTACGTTTTTCATAATAACGACCATGTCATCGCTTGTGACAGATCTATAGCGGATAGCGGATATAGTAGGCGGACGTATTTCAAATGTAAGTACGGAAAAAAAAATATGAATGACAAAATCTGTCTTTGTCGACATAATAAATTGATTGAAAATGACTGTATACTAAAAAAAAATCAAGATATTCAGTCAGTCTGAAAACACAAAGAGTACAAAAATATCTTTGTTCACAGCATTGGTATGCTATGGATCATAGGTAAAACGGAAGAAAAAGTCCTCTTTGCATTCAAGACTTGGTGTTACACAGAAGGCTACTAAGAATAAGTTGGACAGAACGCATAACAAATGAAGAAGTAAACTGAAGAGCAGGAGAAACAAGGCGTTTTCTGAAGACATTAAGGCATATAACAACAAGAAGAGTAGGTAAATTTAATTGGACACGTACTGTATCATAACAGTCTACTAAGCAGAATAATAGAAGGATCCATGGAGAGAAACAACAGCAAAGGGAGACCACCACTGGACTACATTAGTCAAATAATTAGAGATATGGACTCTAGATCTTATTTCGAATTGAAAAAGAAAGCTGAGAAGCGTCAAGAGTGGAAAATTGCTGCCAACTAGCTTTAGGGCTGTTAACAAAAGAAGAAGAAGGTTATACTTTCTTTCTTTTAATGGTTCAATTATGGTCAACTGCCCATATAATGATTTATAATTATTTTCTCATTCACAAGCAACATACTATGCCGGAATCCGGGTTGTATGTACTGTAACATAACTATCCATAGTAATACATAATTACAATGACGGTTTACATTGTTTTATATTTAATAAGAAAGTTGGATATTAATTTAATAATAATGGGAAAATACAAAATATAAGTCTATTTAATGTAAAAAAAATATTGTACTGTATAATCATGTGTAATAATACAATATTATTCTGACGGTTTTCGATTGTGTAGTACCTATACTTTAAAAGCATAAAACATGTTATGTTATTATGTGTTATTATATCATTTCATCAAATACCTAATGTTTAGTTGACTTATCAGGATGACTTCAACTTTGTTGTGCACATTAAATTCAGATATCAATCGGTGAATATTTTTAAAAAAGAGGACATTTTAAGAGAATTTAACTTCCCCCCCTTCTCTTTAATGTATATTTATAGGTGCATATATGCTTCGTAGAAATGTTTTACTTACACACGACATGTGTAAAATTTGCCATTGTTTTCAAAGGTGTAACACGCAGTTACACGATCACAGCAAAAAGAATATACTTTAAGGCCCAAAAAACCGTGGTTACTGGTTACGTTTTTTAATTTAATTTTTTGAAATAAAATTATTCTATTGGTACCACATTTGAATAGAACATTATTCCGAAAATCATTAGGCTTATATTTATATAATAATTGATTATATTTTCAGCAAAACATATTATGATTCATATATTAAATAATTGGACCTATGTCATTTTAAATGTATAAAGCCGAGGTCTTTCTTTGAAAATATTATGAATTCACGAACAATCTATATAGGTAGTTGATTCGACGACAGTTAATTTGAATGGTTTTATTTTTATTTAATTTTTCTTTACAACTATTTTAATATTCTACGCACCATATAGATAATTGGCATAGAAAAAAATAACTTTTTTCCATAGGGGTTTAGAATAGAAAACCATCATTATCAAGGTGTAGTAATAGAAAATAACAAGTGATGAAAAATTAAAGTTGTGTTTTTATTGTATTTTTAAATAATGAGACACTGAATCGATAGAGTATACATTTTTTGAAAAATTGTTTTCCTAATTATTATTTATTGATATCGATTACGGAGAATAGCTAACAAATAATATAGGTTACGCTTTAGTTTTAGCTTAATATTAATATAAATTATAGGTCGTTTATGTGTAATATCAATCGCGACGTCTTTAGACCTGGATAATCGAAAACCATAACATGATCAGATTTTTTTGTTCGATACTTTTTAGAACGGCATTAAACATAAATATCCATTTAACTTCGATTCATAGTAGTACTTCGCAAATTATGTATTAATTTATTTCTTGTTATTTTTATAATATAATATATATTATAAAATATAACGTATATACCAATGGATAGTATAAAATATATAATGTTAACTATAACAACCAATATCATAGGATTTTAGAACAATTTAATGGGTTTATTTTAGTATAATATTTTCAATAAAATTATAGTTACACATTATTAATGAGCACCTAATTAATTACTTGTGCATAAAGTTATGAATTACATTTATTATATTGTTTAAATCAAAATCGAAACCAAATGTTGTGTTTTCAAACTAATAGTTACCTAGGTTATCATGTTATCCTATTGTAGTGTACATTGGTAAATATTCATTTATTAATTAAATTGATGTTAAGATTTGTTTATTTTATTAGTATATATATACTAGTAAAATAAACAATAATCAAACCATACTATTAATCTATAGCTATGGAAGCTATATAATCTCATTATAATGTCTAACTTATATCATGTGATATCCAAGTTTTCAACGCATTGGTACATGCATACCTACATAGTTGTTTACGTTTATAGTTACGATTTTATTTTTAATGAGTTTTTATATTCATAATGAATTTCTTGTGGTTTAACACATCAAACTGTCAGTCAAAAATAATACATGCAAGGAAACATTACAAATTGTATTTACCTAAATAATCTAACTTTTTCCATTTACCGAAAATAATATGCGTAGTCTAAAAAACAATTAATTACTTTATCGATGCAATCATGTGTTTTAGATGACTATTGATAAGCTTTTTAGTGAAAGTAAAACAATTTAAACTGTTTTTTAATCAATTGGCTTATTCGTTTGATCGGTAGTTTTGAATTATAAATAATTTAAATCGTACTACGATGAATCATTACTAAAACATATTTGTACTATTGTTTATTGTTTGTTTGACGTCCAATATTGTTGACGTTCAAAAAGATTAATATCGCCCATTAAAAATGGTGGCTGTGAGTCAGTATAAAATATATTTTTATTTCAAGTTTATGACACATTAAAACTTTTGTAATATGCATACACACATTATGCTGCATTATCCCAATTATAATTGTAATGTTATATCTCAAACCAATATGTCAATTACCATTCAATGCGTGGCTATTAAAATGACATCTAATAATAATCCGATGTCTAACTATTATGTTTATTGTTATTAGGTACTCGTATGACCATTGTACTGCCATTTATGAAAATTATGCTAGACGCCTTTCATAAAAAAAAAACCGTCAAAGATGCTCATCTCAGCTAAGTAAGAAGACTAATGGCATATTATGTTATGGTTCTACGAAAACTATGAAAAATAGTTTAAGAATTCAAACTTATGTAAAATATTCAAGGGGACGAAGAAGGAAATGAGAATAATAATGAAAACACAATAACTCAAATGGATAAATATCCAGTCTAGGTTTGATTCTTCGATCAGACGAATTCAACATCAAAATTTTTACCTATTTTTATAAATTATGTTCTATATTTTTCAAATTATAATGTTTTATGTGTAAATGAAAAAGTACAATTTTATTAAAGACTTAACTTATTACTGTTACTATTATAAATATATTTCATGTTTTACAAGTGTGTTACGTGCGTGTTTGAATGTATGTCTGTGTGTGTGTGGTGACACATAACACTGTCGAGATAATGATTTTTTTATGCAATTCATTACGGTTTCCTGTTCTAAGGAGATTGCGTCGTCAAATAAATATAACGCGTTATCTATAATGGAAAAAAACCTATTATCACTTAATGTAAATAAATCAGTATGCATGCCGATAGTCACAAACCGATCACGGCTTCCAGCTGGAGTGAACTTCATATTACATCAATGTTCCGCAAATAAGACAATCTGTAATTGTAAACCACTTAAAATGGTACAACAATTTAAATATTTAGGAGTCATAATGGATCAGGAGCTGAAAGGGTCTGAGCATATAAAATTAATCAAAAATAAAATCCGGAGATTAATTTCCCTATTTTATAAAATTCGCTTTCTTAATAAATCAGTTGTACGGCAAATTTATATGGCATTATGTAATTCACTCCTATTATATAGTATAACATGCTGGGGAGGCGCCAGCAGAACAGACATAAAATCGGTATATACTGCCCAGAAAATTATTATAAAAGTAGCCTACTCGTTACCACCAACATACCACTCAATAGATATTTTTAAAAATACTAACATATTATCAATCTATAAATTATATATTAAACAAACACTTATAAAAACAATTCAAATGCAGATACTTAATAATACAGATATAATGGACAGTAGAACAGGTAATAACATAAAATTACCTTATATATCATTATCCAGTACAAAAAGTGCTCCTGATTATATGGTCAAAACTATATTCAACAATTTAGGAAATGATGTAAAGAGTCTAATAAAGTATGAATGTGAAAATCAGTCTAATAAAACCAATGTAAAAAATATAATTAACAAAAATCGTATAAAAAATATAATTACTAAAATAGTAAATGATCTTGATGAGAATGTGTGTAAAAATCAATTATTAAAAAGTATCTATGTGTAAATATAAATGATTATCTATTAGTATCGTTTAGTTATATAATTATAAGATAATGTTATTTAGATAAGTAAAATACATCATTCTCAATTGTATAAGATACATGTCATTTTATTTTATTATATTATATAAGTAATATGTATAGGAACTCCGTATACCAGAAACGAGCTTGCTCAGTTGGTATACGTATCAGCTCTTATCACTATTATTATAATAATTTAACTTTTGTAATTTGATTATTGTATTGAAATAATGATATTGATTTTGCTGAAATAAATAAATAAATATGAATCAATAATGTCGGGTACCGGACGTACGCGAATCTGTTGCCATATCCCTAGCTGTTGTGTTAACGATTTTTCACGTATACGATCTACACTTAAATGAAACAATACCCTGCCTAATCGACTTACTCTGGTGATTTATTTCAATACGGAACGTAGCTGAGAGTTTCAAAGAAAACCGAATCGTATGAACCGAAATGTTTTAAAAAATCGTTTTACGATTACGGTTGGCATCACACAGTGGGACAAGATCATGAAACCATGTAGAAACTTCATAAAAGCTTAAAAAAAATTTATGGAGTTAAATTTAATTGATTATAACATAAAAATAAAGAAAAGGTGCAATGAAGAAGACAAATTAATTTTTCACTCTACAGATAAATATAAAATATAATGCAAATTATTAACCGATAAACAAACCATATACATATTAATGTTAAGTACCTAAAGTTTTTAACATTTTAATATTCACTATTTTCTTTATCATTGTCATAGTCATCATCATTAACTCCGTCACCACTAGCATCTTCATGGTCATCATCATCACTGTTTACGCTATGATTTTTGTGATTATTAGAACAAAAAAAAAAAAAAAAATTATAAATGAATAATTATTTTTCAAGATGCCTAAGAACCATGAAGATAATATGATAAACAAAAAAAGGAAGTACAAAAAATATATAAGTGCAATGTTTTAGAAACTGCTTTAAAAAAAAACATGTCCAAAGCAAGAAGTGCAAAAAAACTTGATGTCTCTAATGTGTAGATTTGTATTCTACACCAAGTATTACGTGGTCACCGCATTCACCGAGTACACACATAGCTTTTGCCTCACTGTGCATCGTAAGAAAAAAATATAAAAGTTAAATTGAAAAATATTGAGGGGGCCCCTGCTCTGTCAAAGTTGGCGAGTCGACTCGGCGGGGTAAATGAATCACAATGGTTATCCGTACGTCGTGTATTTTTAATAATGGTCCACACGATAGCCGCGATTCTAGCGACGGACGGGATCAATGGTTACTCGTCGTGAGAGCAGGGCGTGATAAACGTCGTCGTCGTCATCATCGCCGTATCAGCTGGATCGACGGCCGAACGGATGGGTGGGAGGCTGTACGCACGCGTGTTAATGTGTTTTGAATTTATATCATTTCGAACCTTGGTGACGACGACGTGTGCGGAGCTCGGCGGCTCAGAGAAAGGCGGTGGAGTGGAAGGTGGAAAAGGGTGCACAGAAAAAGAGGCGGGAGATGAAGGATGCTCAAAGGATTAACTTGTTCGCGTCGTCATCGACGGAATAACAGTCACAGGAACCCCGTGTGTGTTGACGTGATTATGACAGGTCAAACGCTTCAGCCGGGGGGAGGTATTCAATATCTCATTGCATGTACACACAAACACACACACACACACACACACACACACACACACACACACACACACACACACACACTTTTGAGATAATAATAATAATATTTCGTACTCTTGTGATGTGAAACGGCCGCAGCCGCATCGAGTAAACGCCAGTAGCGGTTTTTTAGACGCGCGGGCGGCGGGCGCTCAATCGTTATGTTCGGGGTGTAACGATGAGCGCCGCGTTGAGTGACGTGGTATGTAATGAACCGAACGCCAAACAGAAAGGAGCGAGAGAGTGAAGAATAGGGGAGTAAAAGGCGAATAACGGGGATGAATGTGACCCCGAGACGTGTGCGTGTGAAAACTGTTCGGCTGTGTTACGGTAGAAAAATATATTTTCGGTTTAATCGACGACAACGTCGTGGTGAAATCGCGTCGTCTCTGAGGCCACACACACACACCCACACACACTTGAATGTTCGAAATTCAACTGAAACAAAACATGGGTGTATGATGATTTCATATTCCGATCATATATTATCCAATTGGGACAGAGATCGAGTCGTCGACCCCCCCGGTATCACTAGTTGATGGGACGCGGTTAATGTGACTGATGGTGTTTGAATAACGTTTGCTGTTGCTCAATCATTCCCATTCTTCTGCATATCAATGATATTATTATGAATAAATATATTTACACGGTTATTTACGTTCGACGGAGCTGAAGTAAAAATGAAACTTCCGTCCAATGGCATACTGCAGAAGAACATCGATTGAATTTTCGTGTCAAGATGGTAAACATAGAGGGAATCTGAGTTTAACCCACCTCTACCGTTTTATTTTCAAAATAAAATTGAATCAGTTTTAATTAATACGTAGATGAGTTGCTGTGACAAAAAATAAAAAATAAAACCTCGTATAATTTCATAACCGTTTTATTTAAGTGTTTTCCTGTCGAACAGTTTTTATTGGATTTGTTTACATATCGATTTTTTTAGTAAAAATATATATTTGTAATCTAAACCACCCAAAACATTTTGCCACCTATAGCCTTGGCCCTTGGTTGATGTTACTTGGATCTATGAAATCCTTGATAAATCACCGAATTCTTCTGGTCACAGATGTAACATATTTTATTTTTGTCATTCACGTCCAAGTAGCTATTTTCACAAAGCGCGAGTGTTGTTGGTACATCACAATCATCGTAATTACATTATAATCTATGTATATTTTATAGTTGTGATCTTGTCGATGGTATATAAATCCCCGACAAACAAGCTGTAACCGTATACTATGATTAGTGTTGAAAATCATCATTCGCAATGCTCAGATCACTGTAGACTGTATGAAACCGCGTCTGATATGCAAAATGCGTCACTTCAGAGTAAATAAAAACAATTTCATATGAATATAAACACAATCCGACGAAAACGGGAGCTGTCTCTTGAAGTAACCGTCATAATAACTTACAAGTACCTACAGAACAGCACAACAAAAACAACAACAACAACAAAGGTATATTCTTATTGACAGACGTTGACTTGGAAACCGCATTGAGGCGTGTGTATAGGTGCATGCCAAAATAATTTTCCTAACAATGGAAAACACTTGTGTCTACTTCATAAACATTTATCTATACCGTCAAAGACCTTTGCATTTGTCAAACTGTAGACTTTTCATCAAAAGACTACATCAAAATGTAGACTTTTTATCTAATCTCAATGTAAGGGCATGTTTTTTTCGGTTTCAAAATATAAAAAGTTCAAAAGACAAGTCTAACCTTAACGAGTCTAAGCAAAATCGAAAACGATTCATAGTTACTACTTAGGTATGTATATTGTATTTTTAAGTATTTGTATAAATTAAAAATAGATTTGTAATTAAATTTGTATACATTTTTCTCTTCTTTCAAACACTTAAGAATAAGCAATTAACGCTCAGAATAGTAATAAGATGAAAAAATGGAATACCCAAAAAAATGTAATTGTTATACTGAGTTACTCTAAATTATAAATAATTATGTCATGTAAAATACATGACATACATGTTGACTACATGTTGACTACATAAATGTTAGTGAAAAGAAAAAATTACGACATCGATATTTTCAATACATAGCATTTCTTTCAAAATATTAAGTTTTAATATGTAATATCATGAAAAAAATCTAAAAATCCTAAAAATTGAACTAAAAAAGTAACAAAAATAATTTGCTCCGGAAAAATATAGTTTTGCTATTGATTTTAAAAACTTGTGAGAAAGAAGTTTATATTATATTTGGAGTAATTATGAGACATGCTGTATGAATTTTGTTTAAACGGAAATTTTATTAGATACCATTATCTATTCCCACCTATTGCATACCTTCGAGAACTCTTGTGTTATGGTCCGAATGAAATGCATTATATGGTGGAATAAAGGACTCGCTAAACTACAAACGACAATGATAGTCCGACCCGTCACTATGACACCAACGCGGACAACAAAAAAAAACGACGAACGTAATTTTTACGTGCTACGGAAAATGTAATACTGTGAGATTGAAATGAGGGAAAAACTTAAGTCCTTTTAATGCTCTGAACGCATTTTCACTATCAGTGTATATCAAAGTATTTACGAAAACGTTCTGTCGACCAATAAAATAATCGGCATAATATTATCATGTACGAATGTGGCGTTTGAGTACCAAAACTGAAGCACGTGTTGCAAAACGAATGAAAAAAAGTATTACTTTACACACATATTCTGCCACCAGGTACCTGTCTAACCTATCTTTATCAGTGCGATTCAACACACATACGACACTGCGAGAAGGAAAATATTATTATAACTTATAAACGATTAGCGGGCTACACACACAAACGCGCGCACGCACACGCACACACACACACACACACACACACACACACACACACACTCTTGTGAGAACATGACGCCGTCCAACACAGTAAACCGCCATGGGTTAGGTTCTTATTTATAATTCAGCCCACTAAATGGAGCGTATCGCACGCTGACTTAGTAATTTTTAATGACATTAGAAACGGAATTTATGTATTATCCCTTTGCGTGTAAATATTGCCTTCCCATATTTATAAATATTAGATAAATAAATTATTTTCTATCTTTCGAAATTTATCGATGAAAAGGTTACACACACACAGTGAATTAGATTATCTATATTTATATGCAGATCCACAATTTTACTTAAAAAAAATAAAAATGATTGCCAGTTATTTCCTGTGCAATTATAGGTACTAGTACAACAGCGGTCATTGATAATAATAGTTGATTGATTTGATTCATTGAAACATATTAAAAATAATTTTTGATATAATCGAGTGAAAAAATAATTAGTAATGAGCTTTTTTCACATAATTATTTGTAATTTTATAATATTATACTTATACTAAAATTCATATGTATAATAAATGTGCAACTCATTACACACGATGTAATTTTCTGTAATTAAATAATATAAGGTCCTTAAATTTAACTATAATTATATCGATGTGAATTATAATTATTGAATTACGTCCTCAGAAACGGAAGACAAAACATTGAAAATACGCAAACAATTTATTTTATACATATTAACTAGTATGTATTATATATTTGTTATCGAATTTTATTAAACTTGAATTGAAACGTCAAAAAAGCTTCTTTCTTAAATGATAATTTTTTTCAAAATTCTGAGTTTTTAAAGAAGATATTCCAAGAAAACGCTTTAAAAGAAAGTGTTGTTGAATGATACACTACAATATCGTAAGTTTTAATTTTTTTCATCTTATTATTGTTATTATTATTTTTTTTTTAAGACAGCAAATAAAAAAAAAGCCTAATTTGAAATGTCTATATATTTTGCACCCTGATATAATTAGTTAATATAACCTCTAACACCTTAATCAACAAATATGCTGTGTTTTTTTCATAATATTTAATTTACGTGTTTATTTTAAAATTGAGAAATAATAATTATTTCATGAAAAAGTGTATTTTATACAAAATTTACATGATAAAATAGTACTTGATGATTTTACATCATCAAACAGTGGAGAACTGATTTTTTTTTTAACAAATGGCGTTTAATGTACTACGTTTATCTCGTATCTCAAACAAGTGCTACACATTTTTTGATATTATTATATATTAAAATAAATAATCAATAACTATCAAATAACCATACTTAACTCATTATTTTATACACTAAAATCGCGATAGCCATTGATATTATAACATTATTAAACACTACTGTCCTTCATTTTACTGCTATGATGAGTTGTAATATTATTCATGCTAATTTTGAATACACATTAGTATTAATATCAATCAATTTTAATGTTGCACAGATCTACAATAAAAAAATAAATATAAATACAAATAGTAATATAATTTCTTTATTAATACAGTACATTAAATTTATTGTTTATTTTAGTATTTAGTATTTCTATGTATACACTAGTATAATTATATGTATACAAAATGTAAATATACATACACAAACTAAATATATTTTTTCAGTAGTTATATAGATCACAGGTTAATTTAATGAATTAGTTATTAAAGATCACACTTCTACAAGTAAACAAGGTTTCAATACATTATGGGGCTATACATAGATTATTTAACCTATTTCCTATTGCGAAACATTACCTTAAGTATTGAACCCTAGAAACGCCAATGATACTCTAGAGTCTAAACCGTGTCCTTTATAACCACAAACAAGTACCTCACTATTAATAATGTAGAATTAGTAATTAGATATCCGCATAACACTGTATATCCCTCAATACAAAAATAAACTATACTACTTGCTATCATAGTACTTAGGGCCATATTGTGATTTGTAAAGTAATATTAAAAATAAATAAAAATATTCTCACACTCTTACATATTTAAACTTATATATACATTTAATTAATATAGGTAAGATTAAATAGAGTATTATTAGTTTCCTTAATAAGATTATTTTATGCGTCCTATTCAGTAAATATAATTGTAAAAAAAAAACATCTTATTTTACTTGAACACAAAATAAAAATATTTTCTTTTTCCTGTTAAATACAAATATATTGAAATGCAATACTGAACTATCAATATTTTGATGATCAATGAAAAATAACCTGAAATTTATTATTTATTGTTTATCCATTCATGTTTTAAAATATTTCGCATTTGTGTACTTTCACAACATTCCAACTGTTTTTTTTATCTGAGATTAATGTATCTTCAATTTTTATCGACATACACTTGATAAAGTTATCAATACATTATCATATCTTGCGTAATCGATCAACGAGATAGAAATAAAGACGTTTTTCTGATTTGGCAGACGTCAGTGATAATGCTTTACATTCATTGTTTATTTCTAACTATCAATTGTTTATAAGACACTGGTAACATACCATTTTGATATGTTTTCATAACAATTTTCCATCTTCATGTTCAATCTAAAGTCAAATGACATTTCGATATAGCAATCAACCTGCGATTCGTATATTTGTAAAACACGAATGTTTTTCAAAATCATTTTTAACTCATCAAATTAAACAATATGATCGATCATGTACGACTTTACATGAACGTATAGCTTGTCGTCATGAACTTACCTAAGTTTAAAAATACACATGCGCGCGTATATTCGATATATCATACATATGTATATATATAGTTGATGTGTATTATAGCCACGTAATGAAAACCAACACGAAAAACTCATCCACAGAAATTTCTGAGAACTCTGTAGTGAGGTTTTTATTTCTGTTTTTGCTCTGGTTACCACACACACACACACACACACACACACACACACACACATATACACACACACACACACACACACACACACACACACACACACACACACACACACACACACACCCGCGCGCGCGCGCGCGCGCGCTCTATTTCACATACACGCACATATACGAACAAAGTACGTACAACATATACATTATGTAATATATTTCACAGGTATACCACTTTTATGTGAGCAGACTACACGTTGACGAGCTTTGACCCGACAGCATCACCATCTGCTGCAGCCAGTGGATAATATTACCCATGCATCGAACCAGACGACATTTGTGTTCACGCATTACACTGGACCGTGGCCTGTGCGAAAGTCAGACTGTGGTTTCGCTGGTGCCCTCGATTGTACACAAGTGTACAGGTATGTACTCAACCCATTTAAAGGTAAAACCATTCAGTATTACGTTACGAATACAATTTAGTATTATATTGATATCTCTTTATCACACACGCGCAGACACACACACACACACACACACATACATACATACAAACGTTATCCGGCGGTCGCAGGTATACTGTCCGTTCATCCGATAATGACCACAAGAAAGTGAAATGGTTCATTTCATCAAAGAAGTTCATTCACAATCAATTGGTATGCGAAAATATTTTTCTCCGTAATTTTCAAATTTGTAGATCAAAATGTACACTGATATACATCGTTTGGTTTTGTTGTGCTTTGCAATGTATCAAATATTAATTTTGAAGTAGTCTCATAATTATTAGGTATTTTCTTAGTAAAATTGACTTCTATTTTTTATTCTTTTTTTTCTTTCTAAGAAAATATTACAATCTGTGTAATTAATACAACAAGTAAATTTATTTAAACAATATGTTGATACGAAGCATGAATATCGTGCAAGAAGAAGTCCATTGACACCACTTCAAATAAAAAAAAGTACAAATAAAATTATGCATGTAAAATTGTGCTTACATGAGTTAGTCTCTAGCCCAGTTTCTTTTAAGTCAGCGTAAGGGAATAAAAGGGTTAGATGGATTAGGGAGATTAGATATTAGGGGGTTAGGATAGTTTTGTGTGTCATTGTGGAATTGTTTAAATTAGCAAGATACAAGTTCAGGAAGTGTGGAGTTCTTAGATGTTTGTAGAGAGTGTGGTTACTGATATACCATGGAGCTCCTGTTATTATTTGTAGGTTAATTGATTGGAAGGATTGGAAGATAGAAATATTTGATTTTTTCACAGATTCCCAAATTTGAATACCGTAAGACATGGATGGGCTATAATTTGTTTATATATTAGTAGTTTTATATTAAGTGGCATCTTAGAACGGAGAAGATATCTCAGGGAGTGAAGACATAGGTTTAAAGATTTGCGTTTGTTTCTAATGTGGTAGGCTCAGTTTAGTTTTTTGTCTAGATGGATACCTAAATATTTAGTATTATCATTTTAAGGAATTATACTGTTATTTATCAATAAGGGAAGGACGTTGGTGGACCGAAGATTAAATGTTATGTGGGTGGATTTTTCTTCGTTAATTTTCATTCTCCATAATTTGAACCAAATTTGGAGTTTGTTAAGGTGATCTTGGAGTGATTTTGTCGAGGAATTAGAGTTAGGATTGGTGGATAATATAGCTGTGTCATCTAAAAATGTAGCGAAATGAGTATTATTTGAGTGTGGGATGTCTGAAGTAAATATGTTATAGAGGGTTGGGGCTAGGATGCTTCCTTGAGGTATACCTGCATTAATAGGATGGATGTTGGATGTTTCATCATAGCAACGTTCGGAAAAGGTACGCTGTGATAGGAAGGATTTTAACGAGAGGAATAAGGGAGCTAGAAGAAAGCGAAGTTTATAAAGGACGATCGAACGCCTGTGCGACATCGAGAAATACGCCTTCACAATGATTTTTAATTTCTAGGGATGATGAGATGACATCTGTTAATTTATGAATTTGGTGTAGTGTGGAGTGTTTGTTTTTAAATCCAAATTGAAATTTGGTTGGAATTATTTTATTGTCATTTATTATTGGATAGATTCTCTTTAGGATGATTTTTTCAAGAATTTTAGAAAAAGACGGAAGTAGACTAATTCGCCTGTATGAAGAAGGTAATTCTGGAGGTTTGCCAGGTTTGTGAATAAGTATTATTGTTGAGTGTTTCCATGTTTGTGGCATGTATGATAATCTTAGTACATAGTTAAAGATATAGGTGAGTTGAATAATAGATTTTTTTGGTATATGTTTGATAATCGTATTTGTGATTAAATCGTGGTCGGGAGATTTGTTGTTTTGTATTTTTTTTATTTTAAAAAGAATTTCTAATGGGGAGGTGTGTTTAGTTGGAAGAGCCATAAGGCTCCTTGACACTCCTTGTGTCTAATGATTCAATAATACGTATTGTGTGATCTACAATGTTTATATCTGAGTGGAGACAGAAGTTGTTGGCAAGGTGAGTTGCAAGTAGATTGGCTTTTTCGGAGTTAGATATGGCTAAGGAGTTATTTGGATTTCTTAAGGCGGGGATAGTTTTTTTTTCCTTAAGTAGGTTTTTAGTTGCTTTCCATAAGGACTTATTATTATTTGTGAGTGATTTTATATATTGTTGGTATGACTCAGCGTTATATTTAAATAGTAGATTTTTTAATTTTCAGGAGAGACGGTTATAGGTAGATTTATCACTTGGAAGGTGTGTGCGTTGCCATCTAGCACGAGCATGGTGCTTGTCTATTAATAATTGACATAGGTGTTGAGGGAGATGATCTTGTTTAGTTTTGGTGGTATGAGTATTGTAGGCTCTTGTCACAGAATTTTTAATTATATCGGTTGGAGATTGTACTGCGTTATCAATATCAGAATGATTTTAAAGTGAAATTTTGAGAGAGATTTGGGATTCTACGGTCTCGCTAAAGACCTGCCAGTTGTTTTTACCAGGAGTTAGGGTAGGATAAGTTGTTTTAAGTATGACATGATCATTTAAGGATAGTAATACTGGAGTGTGGTCAGGTGAAAGATCACTTAGGTGGGAGATATTTCGATAAATGTGGTTTGGTAAGTTGATTATGAAGAAATCTAGTAAATCAGGTTGTCTATTTTTATGGATTGGCTATTATATTATATATTGGTAGGATTAGGGGGGAGAAGCATTTTAGGTTTTTATTTTGTATGCCATTATGCAGTATTCGACCTATGATATTGGTAATTATAAATTCATGAACATTTTTTTTCCCGAGATAAACGGAATATCGATTAATAAATTACGTTTCGAAAAAGATTAAAAACATATTTCCATTGATACGGCAATGTTAAAATAAGAAATAAACAAAAAATACTTTAATCATTATCACATTTAACTTTCACAAAGTGGTTTTAAGAAAAAAGTTAACATTTCAAACAAATTAGGAAACGGAAGTATATTATACTTATTACTTCGCCACGTTCGAGTGACAGAAGAAACTATACAACATTTTTTTCTATTTCTCAAAAACTGAATATAATATTTGCACGTTGTGTACTGTGTATGTAACAAGCTATAACATTAATCATAAAATAAAATACGATAGTTCAACGTAAAAAATAATCATGGTTTATGTTAGTATATAATTTAACATTATTATTACCTGGTTAGAGTGATAATATTTTTTATGCATTATGCTTATTTCATTATTAAGTCATAACCAGTGGTGAATTCAAAAATTATTCAAGGGGGGTATTTTATAAATAAAATTTCCCCGATACTAAATTTAGTCGTATTCAATAAACATGGTACACTAGCAACTACTAATACATAACTCAGGAAAGGTATTTTAGAATATACCCCATTATCTATCAACTATTCCTTGATACGTCTCTGGTCGGAATACAAATACTTATTCATCTTATCACTGCGTCATAAATTATAACTGATTCATGATTTTGACATTCCTAAATTGGTATACTCGAAGAGATTTTACGACTTATATTTTAACTTATATTAAAAACAAAATTATTGAATGTTATAATTACACAATGAACTTACTAGCGTGTTCGCATATACTCGTATATATATATATATATATATATATATATATATATATACAATATTTAATAGTCTACTCATATATTGTTATTTAACAAAAAAGTGGAATTAAAAAGCGTATAATGAGGGGTGGATACAAAAAATCTGGAATGACATAAAGTATACCAGAAAGTTGATAAAAAGTAATTATACTGCTTTTGAGTACGCATAGCCAAAATTAGGACTAGTACATAAGATATAACATATGTGATGTAGACATGGTAAATTTATATAAATGTAATGCATAAGTACACACGACTATTATGACTTGAAAGCAATATAATGTATAATGACGTTAATCACGCCGCCTGATAAATTCAGTTTAATTACAGAAATGTAACTACTCTGCCACATGCCGGATACATGAAATAATCAAGAAATAAAAGCATTGTGTGATTTAATTGTCCAAGAAGACTGATATGTAAAGTTTGAAGACAAATTACTATCTCGTTAAGCCGTAACTCGAGTAGTTTTTCCACATCTATCGAGTGATAAGAATGTATATTGCTGTGGTTGTAACGCTTATCTTTATAGTAAACAAGCTTTATAACAAAAGTCTGTATTTACGTTTTCCTCAAACATTTTTCAATATGTAAATTTCGTTTGAATCGTTTAATTCACATTGTGCACACATTTTGTTTTTTGCACAGACCAAATTAACGATAGTAATATCCTAAAAAATCAATTTTCTCTTTTTAATTGGCTACCTAATAAATAGCGTTCTTATCTCTCATAGTACTCAGGATAAATGATATTGTCACATAATCACATTTACAAATAAATAAACTCTGTTGAATTGATCAGATGCTCAGTAAATATAGTACGAATACCTGAGATTGTCTATTGGCTGACTGTCTATAATAGTTATTATGCAGTTAGATAAGAGCTGTGGGAATCACGGTAAAACGGATCGTTGATGATTTACTTCGGAAAATATCGATTGAAACGTATAAAAACTATTTATTTATTTGATCCAGGGCATGCTTGTTGGTATTGTTACAGTAGTTTTTACAATTTAGAAACAGTTTGTAATGTTTGTATAATATACATTCAGTAATAATGTAGTAATAATTTATTTGTAACGTCCGCGAAATTCGGGTTTTATAACAAACAAACGGTTTAGTTGGTCCAGACTACACCAACAGACCTTTTGTGGTTCTACTGAACTTTATTTGTCGAATATTCCTAATGGTATTATTCGTCATGAGTACGATTTGGCTGTATGAAACACAATAATATTACGTGGAAATAAACTCATACATTTCCATTTCTAGTGAAGCTAAAATAAACGTTTTTTTTTCAACTGGAGAGTGAAAATAAATGATCCAGTTTTGTTGCGTTTTGTGGCAAATTAACAATGTATTGTTACATTAGCTAACGGATAATATAAATATTTGTATGTATATCATACTGACTGCAATCATATAAAACGATAATTGGTCGGCAGTGCCTTTGTGGTGTATCTATACATTGAACAAAGTAAAAATAATTCAATAAAAACAATTTTCCGGTTCAAAACGGTGATTTTGAAGAATTGAAAAAAAATTATAGTATTATACAGAGAATAATAAATTTTGTATCGTGATACGAACAAAAGTCAACAACCCATGAGGATTTTTGACGTTTTCCCAGCAACGAGAATAAAAAAAGACTTTTGTAACATCATATTACGTAATCAGCGATGATGTATGCATATTGTGTTATCGTTATTATAATTACTGTCTCATAATTTATTGTTATCATTATAAAATGAATTTTAGAGCTTGGGTTCTCATTGTGTTATCATCATAATAAACATTTATAGTAATACATGTTCAAGCTGTGCTGCGGCTATGAATTCCACGAAATCCAAAGGATCATTTCCAAGGCTCATCTGAATTACATGTTTCCACCTATAGTAGTTGATTCGTATTAATCAAATCCAGTTTAATATGGTCTAATATTAAAATTGACCGTTAAAAATAAATCATTTTCTAAAATGGTGTATACATCTTGTTTTGACATAAAAATCCATCGCCAAACTGCTGGGCATTTTGATTGGACGTTTGATTGCGTTGTTGTAATTCTAAGACGTATGAATTGACATCGTCAATAATAATAATTTTAGTTAGGTAATAATAATTATTTCTCCTATAAAAATATCTATTAATGAGAACATATTGAAACGTTAGAACTCTGGGACACTACTGTTTGTTTTTATCACCAATTTGAGTATCATCTGTCTTTTTAGTGATCCCATAAAATAAATCTCCTTTCTGGATATGTATGCTAAATCTGGCAATGACTAAAGTAATAAAGGTGTCACTTAGTGTATTTTTCTCGAATATTATTTTCATATATACACTAACGTCTTTAATTATACCTCACCTCCCTACATCCGTCACGCATAATTATATCTTGTTTGTTTTCAAGAGAGTCTATATGAATTTTTTTTAGTTTCGAATTATCTGTTAGGATTTATAACATGATAACGAAATTCGTTCTGAATAAAAATTGATTAAAACACAAAGCTCGTGAGATTTATACTTGTTAAAAACTTGATTAAAAATAAGACAACGTGAAGTGTAGAAATTAGTTTGACAAGAATTGTGTTTGTAAAACGGATGATTCAAAAAAAAATGTTAAAATAAATTAAACATTATTTGTCAGGCCCTATTTTTTAGTGAACCCCGACACAAAGTGTGTAACCCGAAATTGAAAGTGTGCACTACGGATTTGAGAAGTGTGTACCTACTAAATACTAATAAATAAGACTACTTGCTAGATAGTTATAGGTAGTACAGAATACATTATTCATATTTAAAAAAAATAATATTTAATTATTATTATTTAGATAGATGTATCTGAATGGAATGATTTGAAATCGTTAGCCTGTTTAAGCGAATCAATTACCGACGAAGAATTAAAAATATGCCACGATAAAATTTGTCCAGATTTTGAACTTCTCGATTTTGTTACGTCATATAAAGAAGCATGTTGTATCCCACAGTTAAGAAATAAAAGGATTTCTAAAGAAGTATTAAAAACGCTCTTAAATAATTATGAAGGATGGAAACCTTTAGTTATTTCTGTGGTATGTTTTGTTTCACTTAAATTGTTTTAAAAGTTATGCCCTTTATTAAACTGTATTTTTGTGTAATTTTTGGGCACGTATCCTGGCTGCTAAACCACATTCAGCTGATGTTGAGAGATTAATATCATATTACAATGTCTTGAAAACTTGTGGACGGTCATCCTTATTACCCGAAACTATAAAAAATTATCTTTACATAAAATTAAATATGTGTAATGTTTCAAAGTTTGATCCTCATCCAGCTGTCATAAAATGGCTGTCTGACAAAAAAGACATAATAAAGTTCATCCACTTGCAAAACAGCAAGAGTGGTATGAAGGTGTTTTTGAGGAAGTCAAATTAAGCAAGACAGCTGATGAGGACTTAGCTCTTAAGGATATATGCATACAATTCTAAACTATATTTTCCACATTAAAATAAATAATTTGTTAGTTGTTTAATAATAATGTACAATTTGATTAATAAAAAAGGATCATTACTAAAAAAGCTGGTAAGTGAGATGATGGTGGTACAAGTTCGTCCTTTGTCCCTTCGGTCCTCGGACAAGATATTGGTGATAAATGTATTAAGTTTTAAAGAAATGATAACTCATTTCTTTAGTATAAAACGATACTGAGCAAAGCTTCAGTGTAATATAATATATTATTATTTAAATACTGTTTATGTATTTTACGGTTATTTGTATAATTTTTGGTGAGTTATAATAATTTATTAAAATGTGTATAAAAAAAAATCCTGACTCACGATTTTTGAATTTTTGTTAGGATAATTAGGTAGGTATATGAGTAAGGTCATATTAAATTTTCAGAATTTTTTGTCAAATATTTAAAATTATATTACATAAAAACTTTCAAACAATTTGGTAAATTAAAAGTTCTATATTTAAGTCAAAAGTGCTATAATTGTTCTGAAAATGTTGTCCAATATAAAAAAGTATGTATTTGATATTGGATAAAATTTTCAAGTTTCTAGCTTCAATACTTTTCGATTTATGACTAAATACTTAAAATCTGAACAGTGAAAATCTCGTTTACGGCGGATTTTTACCGATTTTACTCAGTTTTTCGATCGTTATTCTTGATTACTGGAAAAACTATGGAGATTTTGGAAAAATGACCTCTTTAAAGTACCATCTCAGTTCAATTTCGAATTTGAAAAGTTGCTGGACGAAACTTTTGGACAAGAATTTCTATACGAAAAAGTGTTTACAGAAAAAAAAAAAATAAAAAAAAAGCTGGTAAGATAATGGTGGTGGAAGTTCGTCCTTCGTCGCTTCGCTCCTCGGACAAGATAATGGTGAGGAGTGTATAGCACTTTCTATCATGGGATCACCTAACCTAACCTCGGACAAGATATTGGTGATGAATGTATTAAGTTTTAAAGAAATGATGACTCATTTCTTTAGTATAAAACGATTCTGAGCAAAGCTTCAGTGTAATATAATATATTATTTATATACTGTTTACGTATTTTTCGGTTATTTGTCTGATTTTTGGTGAGTTTTTTCGTTATTAAACCCTCATAAAATATTCAATTTTTAACTCGTTAGAAATTTTCTGTTACCAAAAGATTCGAAACATGTTTTTATATCTATATTCCAAGTTTCATTGTGATCGGACACACCAAAAAAGATTTATACAGATTTTAAGTTGAAAATTAACGTAAAAACAGTCGATATTCATATACGAATTTATATGAATTTGTTAAAACGTGTATAAAAAAAAATCCTGACTAACGATTTTTGAACTTTTGTTAGGATAATTAGGTAGGTATATGAGTAAGGTCATATTAAATTTTCAGAACTTTTTGTCAAATATTTAAAATTATATTACATAAAAACTTTCAAACAATTTGGTAAATTAAAAGTTCTATATTTAAGTCAAAAGTGCTATAATTGTTCTGAAAATGTTGTCCAATATAAAAAAGTATGTATTTGATATTGGATAAAATTTTCAAGTTTCTAGCTTCAATACTTTTCGATTTATGACTAAATACCTAAAATCTGAACAGTGAAAATCTCGTTTACGGCGGATTTTTACCGATTTTACCGTTTTTACTCAGTTTTTCGATCGTTATTTTTGATTACTGGAAAAACTATGGAGATTTTGGAAAAATGACCTCTCTAAAGTACCATCTCAGTTCAATTTCGAATCTAAAAAGTTGCTGGACGAAACTTTTGGACAAGGATTTCTATACGAAAAAGTGTTTACAGAAAAAAAAAAAAAAAAAAGAAAAAAAAAAAAAAAAAAAAAAAATAAACATCATTGTAAAACCATAAGATCCTTCGCTTCACTCAGAATCTAAAAATAAACATCATTGTAAAACCATAAGATCCTTCGCTTCACTCAGAATCTAAAAAAAAAAAAGTTGACGTCATTGTATTTAATAGTATAATCATGGAAGTGTGGTAAAGGGGGTTGTGGGGGGCTTTGCCCCCCACGGTTCTGTATCATATTATCATGGTATATTAAAAAATGTGTAGTACGAATTTTTATGAAAAATAGGGCCTGTTATTTGTACGTACACATATAACTCTATTCTACAATTAAAATTATATTATTATGAACACACAAGTATTATTAAATTAATACTATCAAATTTTGGTTATAAAATAAAAATATCGTATGGTTTGGCATGATATCGATTAGCAATTATTTGTTTTGTTTTTTTTTCAATTTTATTTCATAAGGTCTTTTTTGTTGAGTTAAGTTTCGAGTGGATTTGTTGAATTGTCGTTTCATAACATCAGCCATTTATGGCATTCAAACTTTTTTATTATTATTTGAGTCGATAAAATATACATAAACACTTTCATATTCTAATTAACAATAAATTTAATTGTTATGTGTAATAATGTTTTGTTTTTGTAATATAAATTTGCAACGTTTAAACTATTTCGACGCTTCCGCTACTGACAGACGTTAAGCCCATTATGCTATACTATTTGCCTCTTTATAACATCAAATATACCTATTATAGTATGACGAGGAAACCGTATTACATTTATAATGGTCGAACACAGATCACAATAATTTTGACGTTAAAACCATATTTTTCGTTCCAAAGTTAAATTGATAAACGCACATGATTTACAACATACATCTACGACATATTGTTTCATAGCGTCTTAGAATATATTTGTGCAAAGGTTTTAACAGTATTTTTCTTCACTTCTTTGTTTTGTGAACAATTAACTTAATGGAAAATAACTCACTACGTAATAATATTGTTTTAAAACAGTGGTACTAAAGTAGCTAGTTATTGTGCATTTTGTTGCGTTTTTGTGTTAACGATCTGCTTCAAACTGTTATAAAACGACCGATCCGTAAACAAATTCACAGACACCTTTTGTACTTTTGTCTTTAATTTATTTTTCTCCGAAACAATTGCGTTAATAGCTTCTAAATTAAATTAAAATTCATATTTTTTTTAAATAAATTAAAAATAACGTTTTTCATCATTGCTCAGTTACTTTTGTCAATCATAAATGAGTTTTTAAACAATTTTTTCACGTAACAATTTTATTTATTTAATTCCTGAATCGCGTGATTATCTAATATTTTCTTTACATTATTCATTATTATTTTAGACCCAGCAATCAAATCGCTCCTTGAATTCATGAGCTTATTAGCTATGTCTGAATAACTGAATAATATTATATCACATAAAATAAATATGCAATTTTTGAAGCAACTTAATAATGTTGTGAATCTCACTTGGACTACGTGTAACATTTTTGATCATTACCCAATTTTTTTTTATTAAAAACATCCGAAGACTTTTCCATTTAGCTCATTATGAACCTTATATTATTACTATGAATGTTTTAAAAATGAATCTGATCAAACGAGGTAAAACTATAAATATAAACAGGCCTACGATTTTTCGAGGTTGATTTACATTGAATATGACTGTGTACCTACTAAGATGTCTAGGGTAAAAAAAGGAAAATTCGATTCACTCGTTTTATAAGTTCACACGGGATATCGTAATAAATGCATTGTTTCTTAATTAGAACAACATAACCATTCACCACGAATACCGTTCGAAAAGAGATGAGCGTTTTCAGTAAAATGTGTTGCCTAAGGAATATTTTAGTGTGATAAATATGCAACGGCATTTGCTTGCACTTTGAAATGCAACTTGTACCATGAAACGTATACTGACAATCAGAAAATATAATCATATCTCCTTTCAAAATTTAAATTCATTCCCATATTTATGCGCGTAATATTGGTTCGATGGTCATTTATCAACTTGCATTATCTAAGACTAAATAATAGCATTTAGTTGATACACGCAACACGCGTAACTTAAATTGTTATTATATGTAAACATAAATAATTAATTTGAGTCAAAATTATCAAATCGTAAAACGAAAAATACAATATAAAAATAAATAAATATATATAATGTTTATCCTACATCGAGAATTAATGTATACTATCAAGTTATACAACTCATGCTTTCTCACTAATATTTTAATGTCATCTTGTTTATTATTCCCTGATGGAAATTTTCAATATTAACTGATATTAATTGTGCTTTTTTAAAATTTTACTATCACATAATATTTTAATAAAAATTTGCATTGTATATTTATTTCATATGACTGTTGAAATCTAGTATTTACTAAAATCTGATCTATAGAATTCCATATTAAACAGCTAATCTGAATTATAATTTTGTCATATGTGTATGATAAAAACTTCATTAAATGGTAAAAAAAACATTAGAGACCACCGGAATACGACGTTTCAATAAGCATGGTTTTATTTCCATAAAACAACGAGTACCTATATTGGAATAAATATCGACCCGTTGTACCTTTGATGGTCAAATACACTCGCATTAATTGGAGATGAAAATTAATAACACACACACACACACACACACACACACACACACACACACACACACACACACACACACACACACACACACACACACACACACACACACACACACACACACACACATATATATATATATATATAATATATACATATATGTGTGTAGATAGATAGATAAATAGATAGATAGATAGGTAGATGGATAGATAAACAGATAGATAGATAGGTAGATGGATAGATAGATAGATAGATAGATAAATATGAACATTGTTGAAGTGAATTTCATTATCTACTCTCTCTCTCTCTCTCTCTCTCTCTCTCTCTCTCTCTCTCTCTCTCTCTCTCTCTCTCTCTCTCTCTCTCTCTCTCTCTCTCTCTCTCGCTCTCTCTCTCTTTGTATCTATCCATCTATCTACCAAGTAAATTTTTATTCTGGTTCTTGGAACAATCACCATCTCCATCATTATTATGATTAGGTATACTATGTTATAATGTCAATATTTATTAATATTTAAGTGCAGTGTTTATTTCAGGCATGTCTCCGGGGGGCTATGTCCCCTCCGGAGTTAATTTTTCAACTCCCTGAACAAAGTCTAAGAAAACAAGAGTTTTTGGCTCGTTTAATCGTTATTTCGGTCATACAAAAAAAAATGTATATTAGTTGATTCTCATACGTGATAACGGAATATTATACCGTATTGCACACTATTCTTATAAAAAACTAAGTCAAAATCATTATCAAAGAATAGTATGTGTATTAATATAAATTAGTATATAAGTATTTTACCGTGATAAGTTACCATAAAATATAAATCAATAAATATTTTATAGATGCTTATCGAATTAATATTTATTATATCTACATTTTTTTTTTATTTGGTTTAAATAAATTTCTAGTTAACGAGTAGTACAAAAGTTGTATAAAACATGATTTAAAAATATGTGAAAATCATACATTTTTAACAAATTGATTGGATCAAATTGTCTTGAATTGTATTTTATATTTCATGCGCATTGCACCCTCGAAATGTTGTGATGCCCCCCCCCCCGGTAATAAAATATCTGAAAGAAACACTGCAGGAATGTATAGTCATTAAAATGCAACGAATTTCAATCCATTTATTCGTCACAATCATACAAATTATATAGATTATACATACAATATGTGTGAACTTAAACCGACCGAAAACTAATTTACTTCACGTGTCGATTTATAATTTCCTGAATAAATAACAATGCGTTACACTGTTACAGGCATATAATAAATATGGATCAGATAAAACACCTCGAGATAAATAAAGGTTTTTTTCGTAGAATAGTTTATAAGAAATATGGTGCAGAATAAAGTTTTTACGTGAACTTTTAATCGAAACATTTTCACGTTGTTGAAACATAAATCGTGAAGCGCGTGACTTTACAGTAAATATATACCGAAGCATATTATCATTAAAAAAAAAAAAAAATAAACATAAAGTTTAAAATGCTAATAATGATGAACGTGCCATGGGTAAATAAAATATGTATTAGACATATTTTATTTTATTTTAAATTAATAATATCAATATTGCAAAAATATGAATATTTTTTAATTTTTCCTACTAAAAAGTCTGACCATCTCATTTCAATGATATCAAATTTTAAATATATTTAAGCTTCAGTATTTAACATTATTATACTTAAGGTCTTGAATCACAAATATAGAATCTGGAATAAATAATTCCTAGTTTATTTCTTTTATTTACTTTTCACTTTCTACCCATGAATATTTAATACCGGTTGTAAAATTCTTAAATGTAGAAAATTATTTGCATAGGGACACACGGATGCAGAGATTTTTCTTCAAGTATCTTTTTTTTTTTTTTTACAAACAAAATCTGGATGTTTTTTATTTTAAAGTCTTTTCTGAAAAACTTGTATTCTTCGTTTTCTTCAATCCATTTTCCGTGATTTTTTTTTTACACGAGCAAAGGAATAAATGTTTAGTTTATAATAAACCCGTAACCGTACAATATAAACATTATGTCTTTGAAAAGAGTTCCAACGAAAAGGGAAAGACGTAATATTGACCAATCTAACGAAAAAAGATTTCTTTTGAGATGTCTATTACGAGAAAACATCCCATGTAAAATAATTAAGTTTTGTACAGATTTTATTTCATTTGATGTTTTTAATTTGTTTTATTATTTTAAGGTATTTATGGCCTAAACATTGAAATGTAGTTAAACCGTTTTTACCTCTGTGTTACAAAACCGATTTAATCATTTGATTAATATAAAAAGTGCGTTCATCGTATCATTTCAATTAAATATAATTTTTTTATCAAATGTGGGCAAGACTTGTATAAACAAATCGATGGCGTAAAAAAAAATAACTATCCTGAAAACAAATATAACAATAATAATTATATTGATGAAAAACGAGACGACTTTTTGAAGAACAATTTAACCTCTATTGGCAAATATTATTAACATGTAGTTTACACTCTGAATCAATTACTTTCGCCTATACAACAGATAGTTACGTTTTGCCAATCACGTCAATGCTATATAAAGTCCACGGACGCAATTACCATCTCGAGTAATCGAGGGTAACGAGAAAACAAAAATAATATTAATAACAATAGTAATACGTTGTGTAAGATCATCGGAGATTTTTATATTTCGATACAATGTTTTTTTTTCGTCGACACGCTTTCATTCGGTGCGTGTACCGCTGTAGAAATAATTGAAAATTGTGTTCGACAAGAGACATGCGTTCTCTTTGCCTCGGAGCCACACAGCGGCCCACAGTCGCCGCCGCCAAACTCTGCCGGGAGTCGTCGCCGTTGCCGACCATTGTTCGCGAGTCTCGTCGTCGTCGCGTGTTGTACAACTCGCCCAGCAAACGATTAAAGCGCTATATTAGCCGTCGTTTTACCCCTCCGTGTCACAGCCGCCGCCACCACCCGACGACTACTCAAGAAGCCGACGTGATATTTACGACCGTGTTTGTAAAGAAACTGGTGCTTTGCATTTCGAAGACACTGCTTTGCATCAAGGGGCGTTTGTCCTTTTTTTTTTTTTTTTTGTATGTGTATGTGTTTCGTGAACTCTGCGGTTAATTGTTCTGGACGTTAGTGTAATTTGGTTCGTATCGACCACGCGGGGGTCGTAATCGCGAGCAAAGACTCGCGGGCTTTGGCGGGGTCAGATGAATGAAACAGACGACAAATGATCGCTATTCGACCCTGTGGGGTAGTGTTACATACACGTATTTTACACACTCACACACACAAGCGCGAGCGCACAAATGTGTTTACGTGACAACATGTGTACGTTTGTAGACAATGAGAAAAATAAAACTACACGCGTGTCTCGTTCGTATTGATCAACAAGTCTTTATTAATGTGTTTTTTTTTGTTTCGAAATTAATTCACGAGTTCCGATTTTATCACGTCTCTTTATTTATTCATTTAACAAAAAAATTAAACAATCTGAACCCGTTTAATTGTGTGACAAATGTGACTAGTACGAGTAAACATAGAAATAAAACTTGACATGTTTGAGCAGAAGAAAAGACTCGTGGGTTTGCTCCGCGTATCGATTTCAGAAAACTTAATTTTGAAATTATCACTCCTCAATAACTAAATTAAAAATATGATTATATTCATCTTTTATCCCTTTTCCGATTGTTTACCATTGCCGTAATATTATTTTTCTATAGCTTATAATATATTAATAAGAAATTAAGTAATTCATAATTAATTTTACAATATCAAAATTCACAAATTAAATGAATTTTAATGCATATTTTATCTTTTTGTAATTTAAGTGTTATTATAAAAGGTATGTGACGAATAAAAATATGAATTATCATAAAGAAAGAAATGTTTACTTTAAATAGCGATAGTTTAGTATAAACATAAAATCTTTTTTAAACAATACGTTTCGAAATATTGTTTTAATAATTTAACTCTCCTATAACCTACTGAGTGAAAAGGTCCAGATTTTTAATTAAATTTCTCTACAATATTGCTTTTCATGGAAAAAACACAAAAGAAAAGAAATTACTACTTTCTTTCTTCTTATAATTAGTATTTTTCTCAAAATGGCATTTAAAATAATTTACTCCATAACTTCTAACTCATCACCGTTCAATGTACCTATTATAATTTACAATGTAAACAAATTAACAAGTTAAATTAAACATTTTACATTTTTGCGTTCACTCAAAGTATCTAATACGTTATTTATCCAACAAAATATAGTTAGAAATTATTTTGAATCACTTCTCTCGATGTCCTTAATTATAAAAACCATTTTCTCCAGTAAAAAAATCCTTTACTTGAACAAATTCCTGTCAAAAAATCTACAGGTCATGACTTAATTACAAATGTATTGTTAAAAACTTACCAAATTAAGTAATTATTTACTTTTCTTACTTATTCAATGCCATTTCTAGACTTTCATAAAATCTAACTGGAATATCATAACATTAATTCTTAAACCTATCATAAAACACGTACGTAGAAACTTTAATCACTGAAAATATGTCTCTGCAGAAAGCAACTATAAAACATCCTGCGAATAATTATAATTTTATTATGACGTTTGGTAAAAAATTCAAAATGACAATTTTTTTTAATAGATTTTTAGAAACATGTTAGTTTTTAAACCTCTAATAGAGGATAATTTATCAATTTTCTACGATTATTTTCATGTTTATAAAAAAGTTAACAGATACTTTAATGTTTTAAATAATTGTTTCACATATTATTGTATGCCACAATTAATTAAATAACTGATAGAAATTTAATTTATTCCAGAATTTTTAATATCATACCTATTAAATTCATAATGATTAAATTATAGAATATTATCACATTAATGTTTTAATATATACAGAACACTATTTTTAAATCACAGACATGGTTTCATGGAAAGATTAATCAAAATCACTGAATTAATCTTAATGGTACGTACAATAATTGTAATTATTAAATTCGCATTTTTAAATAGTTCTCAATAATAAAAAAAATCATAATAAATTTAAGGCCAAACTTTAGAAAGATATTTTTATACCATCGTTTCTCTAAAACTCCAGTTTAAAAAATGGCTATTATGATTTTTGTTATCTATAATTATTTAAAAAATAATAATTAAAAATAATGAATAGAAAAAATGTATTGCATTTATCGAACAGATCTGACTCACTCTGCATTTTTCCTTTTTGTCTCTTCTGCAATTCCAAACACCTACATAATTCGGTTTCACATGTCATCACTCAAATATCCATCAATCATATCAAACTCTTAAAAATTATACTGTCTAGTAGTTGTTCTTTTTTTTAGAACGTCTCACGAGCCTTTTGCCTGATTTAATACTACAGAGTTCTATTTAAACTGAAAAAGTTTCTCTCATCTCCATATATTTCTTTTCTCGTTAAATCGTATTTATCAGACTATTCCTTTCCAAATCATCTTGAAAATACCTACCTAATAATGAGTTCTTCGATCAAAACACTAATTAAATATTACTATGAGCTAATTAAATTAATTGCCTTAAGTTAACTATTGATCCACGATTAACTTGAAGGACGCATTTTCAACTGTAATACAAATCAGTTAACTCCAGGCTACATCTCTTAAGATCATTCTCAAAATCCAAATTATCTATATATTAATAAGCTAACTATATACTAGTCAATAATTTGACCAACTTGGCCATATAATAGAATTAACTTCAGAGACCTACTAAGCCTATCAATACTCATGATAACATCAGTTACCCCCCAGTACATAAAGAATCATAATCTTCCTAGGAACTTAAATTCGTCTATATTCAAAAGGTTAGGTCTTTATTCTTTTAAACCGTACATATTTAAACACACACAGAAATTTTCTAATCAAACAATTAACATATTTCCCGAATAACAGCATCGAAGAATTAAAATACAATGGCCAAAAGACTCTGACAATATAGTCACAAAAAAAAAGTTATGAATATACTCATTAATCCATAAATAAACTAACTAAAATATAAACAAACCATCATGTATATATAGTCGAGTAGTATTGCAGGAAACATTTTAAAAGCCATTTAATATATTTTTTAGTAACATGTGAGTTTATAAATACAAATAAATGTTATCCTATTTACTACACTGAGTAAATTAGTATATTGCTTTCAATAAAAAATAAATAAATGTATATATTTATATAATATATGTTAATAAGACATTAAATTAAATACGTTTCGTTAATATTTCAAAACTAAATTTTACAAAATCTCAGATTAAATGTATAAAATATAAATAGTACCATTTTATGGAACAATGATACATATTACATTTAATAACATTTTCTATTCATTTTCAGTATTTAATGTACTTTAATGGAGCAGTAGATATAGGAGTAGAATATATTCAAATTAATAAATTAAATTCACTAACGCATCTACAAATAAAAAAGTTAAATATGGATGTGCGACTAATTAATGCTAATATTATGTCTATAATTGAAAATCACCAAATCCCTATAATATGTATTAAACCAGTGTTTATAATGGTAACTCGCAAATTTAAATTAAAAATTTAAGAATTTATACATTTTAAATGTATAATTATCACAGCGCAAATCACAGCGTATTTGAAAAATAGTATAATTATAATTTTCTATTACAATATTGTATTCAAAATGATAACACATTTATGAATCTATAATCTCGATGCAATGATTCCTGAATAAGCTAGATGTACTGTAAATACGATCATTAATTAATTTTCAACTGAAACCCCAATTCACGTTATCTAATTAATTTTTTGGTTTTTTTTTTTTTTATATAGAATCAAATAATACTTAAATGAAATTAAAAAATAGAAAAAACATATTTTAAGGTTTAACGTAAAAATTACCCAGATGAAATTATTTACACCTGTACATAGTTGCGTGCATTGATGTTGTGAAATTGCATATACAAAGAGCCGTGTTCAAATTATCATTACGTTTAGCACGTCATTCAGACTCAAAAGTCTTATCGTTTTTGGGTGAATCTCATAACAGTTCTCATTTGAATTTGATCTTTGTTTAATGCTCACATTGTTATTTATTTACAAAAATATTTTCTCAGTAGTAGTTGGTAGTCGTTACGCCATAGTATTGAAATTATATACATTTATAATAACGCACTTTAGCTAATTTGGTAGTTTTATAAAATATTACAGTATTTAGGTAAAACGTCCATGGCGTGGATGCGCGTAATGACGCTAACCTTACACTAACTGATAACGGAGCGTATATCGGCATACGTGCGCACTTGACAGCATACGAAACCGGACTGATTTCATTTTTTTAATTAATTGTTTCTATTTGTGAATAAACATTGGTATAATTTTGTCATTTTACCAAATTGCATAGAGTTGTAAAACATGGAATTTTTCAAATGCTTTCTGTCACATATGTTTCAGCGTGTATCTTATTTATTATTTTCAAAAAATATCAATAAGAAATAAGTGAAGAATTTTGGAGGGTCAGAAGAACTTACCTGTCTTTAACTTTATCCCGATACGTAATTCATCCTGAATATTTAAAATATAAAATAAAATATATTGGTTGTTTTTTCCAATATTATTCATCTTTCTCTCACAAATGAATGATTTCTATTCTATCAATTCAAGTTGCTCACAAATAACTTAAAATATCGATGGCAATAGTTTTTTGAAAATTCTCACGACGCATCATTTGAAATAAACTTAGTTGAAGACAGTACGGGGAAAAATCATCGCAGGTACCAACTTTACGGTACGTTGTCTTTAAATATAAAAAGTATTTAAATATTTCTTCCGTTCGATTGAATTCAAACAATTCTTTCGGGAAACCGTTTTTCTTTTATTAGTTGCCAATAGCTGTTATTACCAATCGTAAAAAATAAAATATAAAAACCAGTCAGAAATAATTTTCAAATTCATAATATTTTATGGCGTGCTCGAACTCGCGTAAAATACGAATTCAAATCGACATTCTCTTTTATTTCAGTTGTAAAACGTAGGGAGTATCGGAACGTCACGGCACGGTGCGGTGTACGGCGGAGGAGACAATATAATTCTCGATCCACATAGACCCGCTGGGACGTAATAAAAACTTGCCGACACCGCCACTGGTGGCATTCACTTGCTGCAGCAGGTGCCCGAATTCCGAATAAACGGTTTCAATTCATCGTTTTTCCGCCGCAGCTGCTGTTAGAGGTAAACTTCACGCGCGCTTTACTTGTTTTGTTTTATATACGTACATACTCCACACACACACACACACACACACACACACACACACACACACACACACACACACACACACACACACACACACACACACACACACACACACACACACACACACACACACACACACACACACATACACACACACACACACACACACACACACACACACACACACACAAACACAATACATAAATCTGCCGATGGGAAAATATCAACGAAATTAGTACACGAACAAACTACCACTGGTTCCTCGTATAAAACGATCTCTGGCACTACAAATTGTACCGTGACAAAACGACTATTTGATTAGCGTGAAATGTTTGTCACTTTGGCGCTACTGCACGACAGATCTCCCATCTTGCATTTTCGATGAAATTTACGTTTGCCTTTTTTTTTAATCGCTTACAACAATAACCGTTTTTAATCCAATCGTGAATTTGTGCCCTTACTGGCCAATTAATTACAATTATTGTGTTTTATATCAACATTTTCTTAATTCGGCTGGTAATTAAATGAACAAACAAGTGTTTTTCACTTCACCGTAGTCCGTTTCAAAGAAAACCGAATAATAATAATAATCGCTGCTGCAGTGTAATATTTAACTCGTTTATGTATACAAATGCATTAAAAGCAAAATGTTTGGTATATTTTCATGAAATTTCAACAATTCATTGAAAATTATCACTAGAAAATCTAAATTTTACGATTTACGTTTGAATAATCATAAATCACAATTAATTATAAGCTCCATGACAAAATAATTATTGTGTGACTAAATATTTATTGAAAACTTTTATTTCCTTGAAACGATACTAGCAATATATGTACCCGAAAATTACATTTATAGATGTAATCAAATATTTGTATTTGTTAAGTTGTGGCTAAATGTTTGAAATATGAAAAATTAAAATTCCATAATGATGTTTTCCAAATTCATTGGAAAACAGAGTGTATCATGTTATGAATTCAACGATGACGATTTCTGTCGGTAAACTAATATTTGATTATGATAAGCTCGTTCGAGGAATGGTATCATTTCGTTTTAGGAGGTTTTATATTTCTTTTGCCATCTTTTACAATCGAATATTCGGAGCAGAAAACATTGTCAAGCCGACAACAAAACAGAGGTTTTTAAGTAGGACCCATTGTGAATTACTATCATTCAATAAGAAAAATTTCATCAAAGCTTTTTACCACAACGACTCAGTAAAATGTTAGCTTAGATTTCACTATCGTAAATATGACATTGAAAATTCAGAATATTATGGAATTACCTCCGTTTTTCTTTTTCAAATTCATTTTTTTTTTAGATAATGCTTCTGAGATTTGTTTACATTTACTGAATAATTAATAAAATAAGAGACTTTTTTGCTCAATTTCAAGCTTCTACGAAGGTTGGTGGGATTAAAATCCTATTATGCTCTTATTACCTTTCGTTGTTCCAGATGTAAATTTCACCAGTTGATATGACGTTTCTTTCGTACTTTACTTACGTTTTTTTTTTCTTCGATAAATCTTAATATTATTCAACTTCTTTTTACCCTTCTATTTTTCATAATAATGAATTATTCTGAAAAAATCTGCATTAAATATCACACTATCAATTTACTTTAAACAATGTCGTTTGCGATTACAATAAACCTCATCAGTTGTAAGTAAATATGGAAATTCAAATATTACGTTTTCTGGTAAGTTTAAAAAATATATAGATCGCCGTTATGTTCATGAATTTAAATTATGCTCAATTATAATTGTAATATAATGTCATTACTGAAATATTTAAAATACTGTGTTTGAAAACATTATTTCATTATTTTAAATAATGAAGTGAATAAATAATAATTATTCGACTATAATAATATTTAAAGGAGGCCCCTTGAAATTAAGAAATTAACTGAATTCTCAATGGAACGATTTGTTACGTTAATCGAGTATGCAACGATTTGTAATAAAAGCTTATTCATGTTTCGAATAACATTTTTTACAGCTTATGTCCTAAACAACTATTGTACAAGAAAATCACCAATTACACATATTTTTATGAAACATTCCTAAGTAATCCATGTATAAATACATTTGATAAAATGTTATTAAAATGTTAACACAACCATCATTAGGTTGTATTTATTATGTTGCACATTGTAAAATTGTTATCGGTCATTCGTTATGTTGGATTTTACCTGTGCATTAATATACATTCCTCTCATTTGTTTTTAATGATTTGTATGAAGGAGTCGTTAAAAGTTTTATGAGTCCATTAACTCGTGCCAAGTGCTTGCATGTTTTTTTCACCCATGTGTGGTAGTCACGGTGGTTGAGTTTATTGTTTTTTTTTTTTTTAACATGCTCTAAATTTTGGACTTTCGGCCTTATCGACGAGTAAATTTTCGTAACTTTTTCGTAACGTTTGCTCATTCACATATGAGTTTTAAAACGATATACCGTCGATTAAAGATCACGAAACAAAATGATTATTGTTTTAGATGTTAACAATAAGTCATACTCAGGAAAAGCGTAATTGGGAAAGAAGAAATAGTTACTCAAGATAAACTATTATTATCACACCACATAAACCCGTGCTTAAACTGCGTTGTCACGTAGAGAAAAAAAACAAGGAATAAAAGAAATTATAATATGAAAAGCAGCCTGGCATATAAACGTTTGTGGTCTCTTAGTCGCCGGGAATAACGGAGTCGTGTCGCCGGAAACGTGCGTGAACCACCGAGTTCTTACGACGAAACGTGAGCGAAAAAATAAAAATTGAAACGACACAGTGGATTTACCTTCCGTTTTATCGGAGTTACTTTGCACTCAGACGTCTGTGTGTAACCATTCGCTTTTTAAACGAGTGTGTTCGTTTATCAAGTCGTTCTGGCGTCCGTGTACATGATAGGTGTATTGTGTCAAAAACAAAATGCCAATTGCAAACGTAATAAATCGAAAATATTATTCCAGTAGACGTCTCGGGATTATGACTGTGTTCGTTTGGAAATATTGACAATGAATTTTCGGTATAAGGATACTATATTTTTTTCACAGTGGTTTTTCGACTACGCAGATACATTTTTTTCGGAAAAACATTTTATATCTGTCCATAAAAAAACACCCAAGTGTTTACAAGTTTCACATTTTAAACATACGACTCGTAAAGTATGTGATACAATTTCACGGCATACTCGTTAGTTATACATGAATTGCGTTTAAATTTACAGTTCAAGTAAGTTAACGCTTGATAATATTTTACTGTGGTGTTTGAATATTTTACAAATTAATTAACGACTACAAAACTATTTTACTACCACGGTATAATCTAGCTGATAGAAAAATGTGCTTTAAATTGAAAATTAAATCGGAAATTCCAGAATTTTACGAACTTTTGAACTATATACTGAACTAGTGAAAGTTATAAATATTTTAATACGAACTTGTTTTCAAAGTAAGAGAAAAAGTATAAACTATGCATAAAACGTTACACACAAAAATTTGATTTTTAAAAGTTCATTGGAAATGTATTATGAAATGTACCGTTATAGTACATAGTGAATAAAAACAGAACGATTAACGCGAATGATGCTTAAATTGCAAGTGTACAAAAATGATTTCATAAAAAATAAACCTAAAAATTGTACTTCAAGTTATTTTATTTTTGAAATAACGTAGAGTAAACACTTATTCATAAAATATCGTGAGTTTGAGTATTAATAAAAATGTTATGCATTTTACATTGTTTATGAAATATGGAGAATATTTAAAAAAAGTTAGAAACCTTAGAATGCTGTTAGAACCTTGATGATGCTGTGGTCGTTTGTACCATATCGTACGACGAAGAAACGCGCTGCTAGGAAAATACAACACGTTATTATTATTTATGCACGCATGTTGCGCATGCATGATGTTTATTATAATACAATATTGCGCACTGTTCGGATAATGCCGAGCTAAAGTATTCTTATAATGGATACGCAATCGTCTCTCATTATTTCCATGCTTGGATTTATTCCTGGGACGTCGAATATAATCACATACCGCGGTAAGCGGATCAACCGTTCGTGCACACGGTCGGAGATACGTGTAACGGCGTACGGAATATCATTATTAGGGCCCGGATTTATATGCAACAAAAATCTATAAAATATGCAGTTTCATATCATAAATAAGCAAAAAATATGCAAAGTAACTTTTTTTTCAAATCAACAAACTTAAAGTTTTGAGTAAAAATTTACACAATCTAAATATATAATGTATAAAAAATTGCTAAAATTTATTAAAAAACCACATACATGTAAACACTTACATCTTGTAAGTATACAAATATTATAAATTAATTAGGTAAGTATTATAAAAATGTATTATTTTAAAATTCAGAATAACATCATTTTTATAAAATTGGGATTTAAAGTACTAGATAGGTCATACTGTTTTATATTACATAATTATTTTTAGACTAGTACCAGCATGAAGTAATAAAATATATCGATTTTAAGTTTTCGAATTGAAAGGATCTACGATTATCTCGGAGCATACTTTTTGTACTTGGAAAAACTTCTTTCCACGTCACAAGATACAATTGGTGCATATTTAAAACTAGATAGATTATTCTAGGTGAATTATAAAAGAATGTGCATTTGCATATAAATCCGGGCCCTAATCATTATAATAAACTCTATTACACTCAGTGTTCACCGTTCTTACAGTGTTTCAAATACGTCGAATAAAATGGATTAACCACGAAAAATGGTGATTTTTTAAATTATTAATAATTTATACTATTAATATTTATTATTAATAATTATATAATATTACCGTATAATAAGAGAAAACGCTTCCATTACCCGCAAATTCTTTTCGTTATGCTTTCGAAGCGTTTTCTTAAATTACCCCCTCTCTCTGTTGATTCCTAAAACACATTTTATCTGTTATTTCTAGTTAAAAAATTTTCACAATGTTGTGTTCTTTTATTTAGATTAATTTTCAATGAATAATTAATTCTAAAAAATAATTAAATCGAAATACTTTCATTCGTATCAAAAAAAATTAAGTAACAATGACGTGGACTCAAATTTGATTAGAAATAAGTGAAAAAAAGTTACAAAATTCCTATATAAATAGTTTTAAATTAGTTTAAATATCAATTTTTTTTTAAATTACTTTTAAAACTTTGGCACAATACAATTAATTACAAATTATTTTCAGAAATATTAATTACATTCAAATACTATAAATTCTACGCTTTTTTAAGATAAAAATTAAAGTAGTAGTTTCAATGTAATACAATGTATACGATTACAACTTACCTTTTTAATTATGTTTTTTATTGTAAGGTTGATTTTAAATGAAAACAAAATTGTCTGTTAAAAATATTATATGAAACTATTAATATATTGGAAGTTGATGAGATATATCAATTTGCTAATACTTTAAAAAAACATGTTTATAACTACAATATACTACTAATAAAATATAATTGCAAAAACGATGAAAATTAATTTATTGTATTCGAAAAAAAAATAATTGAATACAGACAAAATAAAATATTTTTGCCAGGAGTGATGAATTTCTAACTACATGTCTACATCACATATAAAATGTATGAATGGCATGGTCCGAAATTCATCACTTCTCCTACGTATTATTTAATAATATATTATACATATTTTATCCCCTCACAATATGTCATCAAGTTCTTTAAGCAATCTATCAAATTTTTTCCAGCTCGTTATCCGTTTTACCAAACTAAGCTCCCATCTGTGCTCTTCACAATTGGGAATAGATTCAACATTGACGGGCACAAAACAACATCTGATAAGTGAAGAATTATACGTGAAAATTGTTCACAAGATTGAATTAAGTAATTTATAATTATAAAGAGAACAAAATAACAAGTTTAACTATCCATCGATCACTAAACTCACCAACTTATTTTGTACACTGCCCTAGCATATTTGATTATTCTTTATTTTTGCCATGACAATATTAGCACTAGTCTTGGAAAAATAAACCATTGAATATCGTAACTCCGTTCAGAAAGAAAAAAAGTTGTTCTCGTTGTAACGGATTGTAAAAATATATATTTTGTTTAAATATTTATGATTATTGCATATAAGGATTAAGTCATTTCAAATATTGGTTTATTAACTATAGATTATGTATTTTATTAAAATAAATACTCGATGGTCATAAAGTAGCATATTTCAGTATTTTAAGTTTAACAAAAGCAAATAAATCCTAAATAATACATGGATGATTATTTTAAAAAAATGTTCATGGAAAAATTATAATTTTAATAACTAGATACTTAATACGAAAAAAAAATGATTTGATTTTAATTTTTTAACCAAATAATTTTAAAAATTTCAATTTTTCTTAAATAGCAACCAGTGACCACTACTTATCACTTAGGTACCTAAAAATATGATTTTTTTTTTTAATTTGATATTCAAACTTTTTGTTTTCAACCAATAGTTTTAGAGATACAAAGTTTTAAGTTGAAAAGTAGAATAATAGAGGTATCTCTCAAAAATATTTTGTTTCTATTCCCTTGCTCTTAAATTTAAATGCTCATATCGTTTAAACTTTGGTCGACTTTTTCAACATGTTCAAAGAAAAACAATATTTTTATTAGTAATACTAAGTTAAAGTAGTGGATGTTATTTAAGAAAATTAGTAAATCGTATTCGTAAAAATAGTAAAACATACATTTTTTTTAGTAGTATTTAGTTTTATAACAGTTGTGAATTACACATTAAAAATATTTGAGTCCATGCATAATATAGGAATGCATAATATATTATGAAATCCTACTCAATCGTCCTATATTATATTAAATTGTACTCATTATGTATACAAATTGTAAAACTGTAATTGATGATTTCGATGCAAACACGAAGTTTGCATGCTATTTAATTAAAATGCAATCTTTAGCCAATACTTACGGTTCAACTGTTGTGTTTACTAGTTTTACTCTTTTACCTATGGTCCAATTTTTTTTTCTTAAACCGTCCGTGTTTTTTCACTGGCAGCAAAGTCATATTAATATACAAGTAGGTTGAGAACAGGGTATAGTGACCCTATGTAAATATAGCCGTATGATGAGGGTATTGTAAAAAAAAAAAACTCATCAGCATTTTTTCAATTTACCTTGAAGGATAGCTTATATTAACTTTCATTCATGTTTTAGGTTTATAAAAAGTTCAGAAGTTCACACATCAACGTTCGTATATGTAATTTAATTTCGCGAACGATTATGGATTAATCGACTAAAATAAATTGAATAACTTTATGAAAAACATGCGACTAAATCATTGAATTGATTCATTTCAATAAAAATAATTTACGATGATAAGATTCGTTTTGTTTCTACGATTCCAAAAGTATCGTTTATGAATTTACTCTAAATCAAACAGATTTACTTTAGTACTTCGCACAACAGATATTCTTCGCGTCTTGGACAAGATATTATAGTAATAGGACTATTGGATTTTAAAGAAACAAAAAAAAAATTTTTTTAGTGAAACAATTTTGAGCAAGCTCTAGTACAATATACAAAAATTTGGTGAAATCTTCAAATTTTTAGCTCTATAACTTTTAAAGTTAAAAATAAATAACTCAAGTTTAATTTATGATGATCTCGTTTACAGCACATTTTATCATTTTCACGTTAGTTTTTTCCAAATATAGGAAAACTTTCTGACAATAGAAATAAACAACCATTTAAATGTATAAGAAGAAATAATACATATTCTATAAAAATGCGTAATTTTCGAACGAATTCTACTATCCGAAAAATGATACAAATATAATTAAACGATGTAAAACCGACATATTTTTATACTTTTATTAATACATTTTTATAAATTATAAATTTTAATAACTCCAAGCGTAAAATGTTTTTTAACAAAAAAAATATTTATATAAACATAATTTTTTACTTTTTTTAATGTAACTCATTGTGTACATTATGCATTTTTTCCCGTATCCAACTTAAAATTAATAACATCTGTAAAACTGAAATTCGTAATATAAGCCTAAAAACACGTTTCACCGAAACGATTTTATTACTTACAGTTGTATTAAAGGATATTTCAAGTTTTGTATTTTTATTAAAGTTTATGGAAATGGCAACAGGCATACGGTCTTATTATAACCATGACAAAAAAAAAGAGAATATTATAGAAACCAGGTATTGTGTATTTTTCCCACTCACCTCGTTTACCTTAGTGCAGCAAAGTAGTGTTATTTATTTATTTATTTATTTTTTTTTTTTACTTACAATCAATTAAAATTAATAATTATGAAGGTCGAATAATATTATGTTGAACTGAACTTGATATACTTATTATTTTTTAACCAGTTATTAAACATGAAATTCCAAAAATAACCTAACCTAACACGACGCTTGATTAACAAACAATACGTAATTGACATTAAGAGAACTATGTATATTTAAATACTATAAGCGTTCTGGATTTTTCATGGAATTTGAATTACAATTCCTGAAACTCAAATTTATAAAAGTTTCAAAAATTTGGATCGTGAGAGTTGTGGTTCTTGCGAAATTAATACATATTCACGATTTTCGCTTTGTTTTAGGTAAATTGTGCCATGTTTTGCTTATAAAACTACACGAGGATCATTCAGTATTCCACCTTCGACGTTCGCACGTTCAGCGCACTCCTGATTAACGATGTTATATCATGCGAACCGTAAACGTCACTGTACACCCTACGGTCCTAGTTTACACGATATTTCTGGCCTTCGCGCACACGTCCGTCCATCGAATACATTCATTTTACCTTCCGTGCCGTGCCGTTGACTTGTATTTTATGACCGTACCTATATTCATTATCCGTGAGTAGTTTAGTTTTAATTTTTTTTTTTATAAGAAGTTACACAATCTATACTAAAAGCACAATAAGCGTTTTAAATTACGAAATAAAATCGTAATATTCATCTCTAATACACTTTATTGCAACGTACAATATTATGTTCTTATTTGACTGCGATGTTGATCCTTACACACGGCACAATTTGAGAAGCATTCAATTGAAAATAATTTGATCATTAAATTAAAGCGTTTATCTACATATGATTTTTTATAGTACAATAATAGTATAAGTTTTAAAGTCCAACTGATTTTATTGATAGCTTACCAACGTCTCAATTACTAGATTAAAGTTCGAGCTTAAAAACTATTTTACAAAATATGTCATTTAATATTTAACGAAATCGTTCAGAAAATAGATTTAAACTTCAAAATATTTGAATATGAAATACAATATGTTTAAATAATATTTAATAAAAAGTACAAGCTCTGAATACGTTTATCTCTGAGTTTACGAATTAGCTACATTTTTTTTTTCAAATATCGTTCATGTTTATGATTTAAAATATCCGCGAAAAGTGAAATATTTACAATCCCAAATATTGGGGAAATTATTTTGGTTATATTAAACATATACCTGTATGAAAAGATCATTTTAAAAATTAATAAAATATTCGATTTATTGCAACTGTTTCCAATCGTCGGGCAATAGAAATATTTCACAATTGATATGTGCATAAATTATAATAAATATATTAGTATAAAATACATTTTAATGCAATATAGATATATAAAAAATGAGCGTGTAATGGGTAGTATAGGATTGGTTTCGACAGTTGACAAAGAGTAAAAGAATAAATTGAGATGACACAATTTAAGATGATTAAAGACTGAGACAGTAAGAAAGGCAAAGGATATGTTACACGTGAAAGGAATGAGGGAATTAGGAAGGCTGATATGAGGTCATGGGAAGCGTTGGAGAAGCATATGGAAATGGCTGGTGTATTTGAAGAGGAGGCGATGTGATCGAGTTAAGTGGAAGTTGGAAACAAGGGTGATTGACCGCAGTCATATCTCCAGACGAGAGAGAAGGTGGAAGAAAAAAATAACTTTCATGAATGAAATTACGAATCTATAATAACCAACAAAATGCACTAAAATGTTTTCTGTCTTTTTAAAATCTATTATTAATACACGTCGCAATTCATTCAGTCAGTTATTGGTCTGTTTATTTATACCTACAATCACAAAATATTGAAAGTTTATCTAACATAATTTTGATTTATGAATTATTAATAAAATATTTCGTATTCTTCCACATGATTTAAACAGGTACTATTATTACGTATGGATATGGAAACACTCTTCATGTAAACTCATAATTTCTACTGACTCAGTTATGGAAACACAATGAAACTGGGAAAGCAATTATTTCCAATTGTACGTTCCTTGTACAGATTGAAAATCGATGTGCTTAAATGTATTTATTCGCGAAATGCATTATTAATCTCTTTATCACACACAGATTAACAGTCTATACAGAACCATCGACGCCATTGTAATATCAATTTTTTTTTTCACTAACCCTTTTACATAATACGTATGAAATAATTATGAATTTATTACACATTTCATGCATCCTTATCAATCAACTAAACGGTAAACTTTTAAAAGGTATTTTTTTTCAAAATCGGGTTATTTTAAAATGGGTTTGAAAAATCGCAGAAAAATCGCAGAAAATCGCACTAAAAAAAAAGTATTAATTCCTTAAATTAGTTGTTTTTTTAATGAAGTTATTCTTATAAACTACTAGTACATTGTGTTATAAATCATTTTAACACACTACATATAAAACTTATTTACTTTATCAATATTAATGAATTCATTATTAAATAATGCAATTGTATATTAAAATCATAAATTTTATGATGAAGATTTTCATCGATTTTAAGACCGTAAACATTACATTAAGTTAGTATATTCATTTTAACCCAGTGGTAACAATACTACTATTCAACCTATAAGTAAGTACATGCGACTGCCTTCAGATATTATCTGGCCCATAAAAGCATTCTCCTGATAGATATTTCAAACTCAAAATATATATTTTTGATAACAATATATATATATGAAATTATCAAACATATTACTCAATTTCATCTTTTACTATTTTTTTAAAATGATAAACAAATATTATTCTACAGCATTATTTAACAACAAATATAATAATTACTTATCGTTCAATAATTTAGTTAAATTTAATTATAATAATTTCTTAATAAGTAATAACCATCAGTTTTTACGCAAGATTAACTATTGTTTACCAAGTGGTAGATACAACATTATTAAAAAAATTTAAAACTTATTTTCGCTTCACAAATCAATAAATACTTAAATTTTTTCAGCTTTGTAAATTCAAAACTCAAGATTGGTATTCTTAGTCGTCAAAAACCAGAAGAGACACAGCCGTGTTGACTCACATAAACAATTGAATTATTATATATATTTTAGGAGATTTTAATCTTTTATTGACTTAAATCTTTCCTTACCTCGTTAAGTTAACGTAAAGCTATAAAGAAAAAAAACCGTCAAAATCGTCAACTTTACGTTAGTGGTATAGTTAAAATCAACAATATTATCGGTTAATCGTGGAAATGAAAAGAAACGAGTAAGTATATTGAAGTAAAAAAAAAATAGATCATTATTTTGATAACTGTTTTTACCTCTATCAATATTGGTAACTTCAAAAACGAAAATTGAATTTCTTGGTAGACTTTTAACTTTTAAGAAGTTTATTAAATGGAAACTTTTTTCTATTTCTATAAAATTAATATACGTTAAAAATAGTAAAAACATATAAATAGTATCCCATTTCGTCGGTTAATAATTAAAGAGTCACATAAATTATAAAAAAATAACTATAACAATATAAAAATATTTAACTCATTCAAGTGTATTAGTATACATTTTATAATAATCTCAATTAAACAGAACTAAGGTAACTATAAAGTATATAAAGAATCTCATTCTTCTTATTTTGTAAATTTAAGCGTTTATTTAGTGCTACACACACACACACACACACACACACACACACACACACACACACACACACACACACACACACACACACACACACACACACACACACACACACACACACATATCATACACACACATATATATTTTTTTTTTAGTTTTTTTTAAAGTTTAATACAATACATTTTTGCTGTAAATATTATCTTTAAAACCATACAATATTATAACTATGTAAAAATACTCTTCAGTATTCATATTTTTGTTTTAGCTACTTATTTTGCATTATAAATATTTTATATAGATTTATTTTTATCATTTTATGTTTTATGACCGAAATATCATAAAATAAATAATATGTTAATTTATTACATCTATAAACCAGTGAAACGGATCTTAGGCGTTTGAACCATGTTTATTTATGTCTAATTTAATCAGTAAAAGTATTCTAATGTGCATCGTAGAAACTTAATTATTCTACTAAATACGCATTGAGTTTCTTATAATTTCGCTAAAATTACGAACATGATTCCTATTTTTTGATAATTATAATAACAATTTAAATGCAAACATCGCTTAAAATCAATGTAGTTTAATATAAGGGAGCACATTATCGTATTGAATTATTAAAATTTATTTTTTTGGATTTTTAAATACGAATAAGATAGGCAAAATATCTATTGAACATTCAAACGATTATGTTTTATAGTCTGTCGATTTTAATGTCTATTTTCTATTACCTTGTTTGTTCAAAAAAAAGCTATAAACTTTAATAAAAATGCAAGTTCTTCAATGGAGGTAAGTGTTTTGAAACAGATTTTTATTTATTACTTTCTTGATCCACAACACTTGTCAATCTGTATGTCAAATAATCTATGACTTACGGATATAGCAAATATGGCAGACGTACGCACACAATCTTGATGACTTAACAATTGCCCATAAAATCACATTTTACATCATGGTTGATTTCCTCATTAGCATTAAAAGTTCTCAAAATATTTCAACAAAAACTACTATACTATTTAAGGTAATTTATTTTTTCAATATTTAAACTAGATTATTTCGATTTCTTTTACATTAGTTAAATTATATTCATACAATAATTTCAAATATAAATATAAAATACATACATACATACATACATACATATATATATATATATATATATATATATATACATGTAATTATATATAATTATACGTTTTACAACAGATGTTTGTTTTCTAACTTCTATGAAATTTTTTTTTAATATATTTTCGAATTTTGATAATTTTTAACAATACTTAATTATAAAAGTTGAAATCAATTAAATTAAATTAATTTTGCTGATAAAAATCATTAGCACTAAAGATTAAACATCTGCGCGATTCGTTTTCAATCGGAGTCTGTATGGGAACTAGGTGTAGTTAGTTACATCAGTGACCAATAAGACAGGAGCTGTTAGAAATTAAAATTGTTTCTTTGTTAATTTTTCCACCTAGTTTTAATATATTGGATAATTTTAACTGAAGCATCGCAATAAATATTGTTTTAATTTATTCGTACAAAATGTAAAACCACAACGTGACCTTTAAAGTCTGTACATAGTATAGCAACGAATAATTTGTTGATTTGGCCACCATTTTAGGTTTCTCAACATTTATTTTTTAGAAATCTTTTCATCTCCATTGTGACCACCTGTCTGATCTTCTGTTTGTGGTTACTATAGTACATATAGAACATAGACCCTTGTTTATTTAGATACTATAGAGATAGATTTATAATTCGTTTTAATTGATAACATTTTACTTTAGATTTGAACTCGAAAACGAATTAAGGTATTTAATTAATTGCATCTTTTAACATAAATACGTTTCAGGCTAAAACAGATTGTACATGGAACCATTCAATTGTTTTAGATACACTTAGAAACAAAGAATTAAATACGCCCGTAAGTTGGGCTTTCTTCCAAATTCCTCCAAACTTGTTGGGTTGTTTGATGAATTTATTGAAAATGTTTGCTCCTTAGACTTTTTTTTAGAACGTACTACATAATAAAAACAACATAGTATTTAACAAAATTTATAATTGATTTTAAATTATTTTTGTTGGCCTGATTGACTTATTTTGCATTAACACATAACTTTTCAAATAATTTCTAAAATTAATAATTAATCTTCAGATAAAATCAAATATTGATTTTTTTTATAGTTCTAAATCACATATCAGTCATATAATTTTACCTACAAATCCAATTCTAGAACTCATATTTAGTAAACAAAACCTCAGAATAGAAAATTAACTTGAATGAAACACTATTTCTATTGACTACTTCACAAAACTTAAAATAATCTAAATTTACTCATCTAAATGTATCTGGGTATGATAAGTATCCATCAATTTGATATTTGAATAACATTTTCATCAATTATTCATATACATCTAAATGTATTCATTGAAAAATATAATATTAGAAATTAAAATAGATAAATTAAAAAACAAAATATAATATGACGATTTTTGTTTTTTGATAAATATGGAATTTGGCTATTGTTATTAAAAGTTTTATTACACCATAATTTTTAAAATATTAAACAGTCCACCTTAGTTCTAACCTTTAAATATTTTATATACAGCAGTAAAATTAAAAAATTAAATCAATTAAAGAATCGGAGTAAATTAAAATCTTTCGGATGACAAATTTTATACATATTTGTTAGTGATTTCAGTTTAAAAGAATTTCTTCTATGAATCATATTACTAAACATAATAGTTTGGTAACTATTTATCATCTCAAAAAATGTAAACATAATTTATTTTAAGTTCTAATTAAGTAAAGGTTGATTAAATGTATAATGATTTACAAATACTATCAATATTTAGTATACTGATATGTATATTTTTCATCAATGTAAAATACTATTGGTTTATATGCTACGGGTTCAAAGATTTCCCGTGGGAAAATTGAAAATGTTAGACATGATGAGAAGAGTCAAATCCCTATGTCCGGTCATGTCAATGCGGTTCTTTAAAAAGTAAGTAATTATGATAGATATTCCATGTAGTATTAATTTCATTACGATATTAAACTTAGCATGAAGTTTATCGTCTACCAAAACCTCTATTTTGATATTTCACTAAATTTTTCAGATTTTTTGACGTCAACGTCTCGGAACGTAGCTCCAGTACCTTTAAATCTAAAAACTTGTGTGACATGTCAAAATATGAGATTTAAGGATCGAAGAATCACATTAAAATACTTACTTTCCAATTTGACATGAAAATTTATATGTTATGAAAAAGCAATTGTAAAACATTGAATAAGTTTTCGATTATATGCATCAGCCTGAGATTATTCAAAAAGTTAGGAAATAAAAATCTGAAAAACATTTTATATTGAATAAATACATTAGGAAAAATACTGGGAATCGATGGGACGTAGGTTTGACTAATAAATCCGAGGTTTAACTAGCTGATCTGGGACAATTTTCTAATTCCCAACTTAAACTGATTGATATTTTTAAATCCTATATTAGGATATTTAAAGTAGAATTACCAAACCTTAAATGATTATTGTCGATTGGACTCCAACACGAAAATTTCTGAATCTAAAGATTTATTAAAAAAAATCTTAATAAAATGGATGTTACATTATAAAAATATAATTATAAATTATAAAAACACATAAATTTTACAAACAAGTACTTTTTTTATAGACTAAGTATTATCATAATTTTTATAGGAATGTTCCTGAAAAATTATTCAATTATATTTTAGATGATAATTCGTATATATTTGAAAGAATTTATTTTTAACTTAATAAAACAATCAAGTAATTGAATAAATTAAAGTGATTGGATATTTTGATTTTAACTATATTATAAATCAAATATTTTACTGAGAAATATTATTGAATCTAATTAATTTGTTTTCCAAATACTTAGTCACCTTGTGCACAAAAAGTATATAACTCAAGTTATTTATATATTGTGTAGTAATATCTAGTGCGATTTTTCGGACAGGAAATAATGGCCGTCACCTAAAATAAATTGTTGAATTAAAAGAAAACCTGGCGTATATTTTTTCAACACGTACACCGATCTCCGTATCATTATAGCACGTCATAAAAACTGTAGACACTAGGAATTATATCCAATATCAATTTAGTGTGCTAGTCTCTGACGTTGATGCCTGTAATTTACTAACAGTTTAATAAAAATTCTCCCCTTTCCTCTATTATAAGGCTTCATGACGTATATTTAAATTACTATGTATATATATATATATATATAGTATACCATTATATCCTTTTATCGCACAAACACACGACACACACACACAACACACACAAACGCTGGTTTGGTGGAAAGGGGATATATCTCATTAAGCCGATTTGAATTTCGGACCGGACTTTGATTAAAAATAATTCTCCGGTTTCAGTGGAGACTAATCAACAACAGTAACACGTGTGCATGCTGAGGATTAAGTAATTAATTACAATACTATTTTCTACCCTAATCAACGTTTTCAACGTCAAACGGAAAATGATTGAGAAAGGGATTTTTAAACGGCCATTAGACCGATGGATGATGATGGTGTCAAGTGAATTGACCGCAGTCATAAACTCAATCAATTCTGTAAACATCATGAGTCGTTGACTTATTTTTTTTGGCTATTTGGAAAGAAGGTAAACAGCACCGTTGCATTTACTATGGCTTTCAGTTAGATAAACTTTGACGACGACAAAAAGGAGAAAAATGACAGGTTGGTTGTAGAAATAATCCTAAAGGCATTCAATAATTTGTCTATTTGGCCCGAAAGGCATATTATTCTAAGTTTAATTTTTGATATATTTATCTTCCGCCATACGCTTATTTCTCGGAATTCTTTAAAAGATTTCCCTATTTATACGTTTTATATTTTGTTTCTTTCTCTTGATTTTCCGTAAAAAATGTTCTCTCTATTTTATTACCACTTAATTCCAAAAAATTAATGTCATAATTTCCTCGAAACATAAAGAGAATAACAGAGAACAAGCAAATAACAGTTTACAAACTAAGTTTGTTTTAATTATGATTTATATACAAATTAATGAAAACGTTTACAATAATAATTATTCCTATAAACGGCATCTGAATATGTTCAACAAATAAATGAAAACCTCCGTATAATCAATGATTATTGTTTATAATTACATATTCAGAGTTCATAATTTAAAGTGAATTGATGAACCTCAAAATAAATAAAACATTCCATCTGAATTGTAATTTTAACAAATTTCTTCTAAAATGGTTGTGCATGGCCCACATGAAAGACTATTAAAAGTTTTTTTTTTTTAATTTAATTGAGCCTCGGCATCTATGGCCATTGGCATAACTATTTAAAGTATTTTTCAATCAAAATGTCTTTTTTTTCAATGTGAAATTGATAATTATCAGAGAAATTCATTGGTTGTAAAAAAAAAAAAAAAAAAAACACGGTGTAAAAAATAAACGCGTTGCTTTCACGTAATATATTAATGAAACGATGAAAAGAACCAGGTGTACTTTGTTTTTGGCTAACGATTTTTTGTATGTATTACTTGACAAAAAGTAATCATTGAAAATTGTGATAATACAGTTTATTTTTTAAACACTTTTAGATAAATAAGAATAGCTATAATACAAAAAAAAACTTATTATTTTACGTTACGTATTACAGCAAATTATTTTTTGACTGATAAATTGTTAACTTTTTAATCTATAATTCGAATCAATTCATGTTTCTCAATGAATATTGGTTAACGTGCGAGATTTATATGACAACCTATTTTATTTAAAATTTGACAATATTTTGAGAGAAAAATTTCATTCAAATAATGATTTCACTAAAATTAGGTATTTAGATATCAAAAAGTTCTATAGAAAAAAAAAATACTGAAAAAATAAATGATTTCCTAACAAATATAGCTTCTGTAAAGATATTTTTTAAATTGATGGTTAATAACACATTACATATTATTTATAGTAATATATTTAGTTGATCACTAATCAAGATTATGTTAAATAATTCTATACTATTTATCTTACATTTATCATTTCAAAAATATATCTACAACTACGTGATTTATTGTAAAGAACTCATTACTTTCAAGTTAGAAATTAATTTTAATGACAGTCAAAATTAAATTATTTTTACAGTCATCATGATTTTTTAGTGTTTTGTAGCATTATTTTTTCTAATATTCATGGTGTTCTGTAAATTTATTTGATATATTTGTTAACAAATTGCGTATTTAACGATATTTTTATTTATAAACATTGTTTACGCAACATGCTTTTGAAAAAAGGTAAAATTATTTTTATTTCATAATTAAAATAATGACATCATCGATTTGTTATTTTACTATTATTATTATCATTATTATTATGGCTGTTTACTCCGGTGCCTACTGTTATTGGTGGACAATCCTTTTTTCTCACTCTATCAAAATACAAAACAAATAATGCAAATTACGCACAGTCTATTGTACACTTCTTGTTAGAACTGCCGTACATAGTTTTTACCCGAATTTTTGGTATTGCAAATATATTTTCTATTAGCCGTTATACTATCTATATCCGTCATTTTCACCGAAAGCGCACACCCACCACCCCACACTCGGTTTTCGTTATTCTTTTGAATGCTTAAAAGTAGCTGAGTTCATGAATTTTATAACGTGCAGGACTCTGCTTTACGCAACCGCGGACAGTGTACGCGTGTTAAAGTAATTTGCGAACACCCGGGTTATTAAAAGGTCACCAAAGCCGGCCTTTTCTCGAAAAACATAAAATTATCGTAAACAGGGATGCACTAAAGTTTCATGGATGTGATCTAAGTATAAACGTCTACATCTAACATCTCAAAAACTTGTGGTGCCCGTTGTAAACGTCTAAATAAAATTTTGATTTTTACGTAAATAAGTTACGTTCCATTTGTCAAATCATAACTGAATCCCTCTAGTTTTGTTTTCCGTATGAAAATTTGGTACTATGGTGATAATGATATCTTGGTTATTCTTAAAATTGTTCAATGTTCTGTAATTTGTCCTGAAATCTAAGAACAAATAGGATGATTAGTCCCGGCATTTTATTCTAGATCTAAAACAAAATTCTACGAGTTATTCCACACGCAACAATATAGTTTTGATGAGCCTAAAAGGTCGAATGATTCGGGCTTGCAATAGTTTGGGTGATTTCGACCTCAATTTTGACAATGAACCTAAACTTCGGAATTTATGTTTAACTTTCAATTGACAATAACACTGTAATTATGATTATCATGATATATTTATCGTTTTTTTTTTTTTTATCATGTTAATTTCAAATCGTATAATGTATTACCAACCTGTAATTAAAACTAGTTATATTTCATCGTAATTTTGTGAGAGAAAAAAGAAAAAAATTTACACTCTATTGCCCGCAAGGCCTTTAGTAAACTTATTATTATTATAGTTTTAGAAATAGAATTGTATACAACATTTTATTCTAAGTCGTATTTTAAATAATCGTCATAACAAATAAAACTATTCTGACTGTCTATGAATTCATATAATTTATTATAGTAAAGAAAATATTAAAAAATAGCCATTGACCTAATATTAGACAACTACTTGTAAATATTTATGCATAGTATTGACTCAAAAATAATTATTACAATCAGCTTAAACGTATTATGTAAATACAATAGTTTGTTTAAAAAAAATAACACATACCTACAAAATAATTCAGCAATAATCAATGTTAGAATTTAAACCAAGTAAAACTCGATTAAAAGTTATATTATATTGTATTCTACTAAATAATTATACTTCAAATATGACCTGTTGAGTCTAAAAGAACGATAAAATCTATGCAAATCAAGATTAAGGTACATGTATGCCTATTAAATAATTCCTAGTATTAAACATAATTTCATTACAAGTATTTTTCATCAAAATTAATAAAACTTGGTATTATTTTAATGTTAATTACTCGTAACACAATGAAATAAATAATTTAAAAAAACGCTTGTCAACGAGTAAATACAATGCAAATAAATTGTTAACAACTAAGGAACAATATCATATTCATATTATTAGCATTGTATTTTAATACAATTTCCACATCATTAAATTTCAAAATAAAGTTAAACTCAAAATTAAAATGTTAATTAGTTTATAATTTGGTAATAGAAGTCACGTAAAACATATAATCCAAATTTTTTTTCGGAAAGATAGCATAAAACATGTTTAATGGTGAAACGCATTAAATAATAAAGGTTTATTTAAATCTACAACCACCAAGAATTATTCAACTCTACAAATTACACTTCAATTTATTTAAATATTTTCTTCTGAATTATAATAAAAAATACTAATAAACGCGTAAATAGTGTAATAAAATAATAACCAATATTAGTTTGAAAACAATATAATTCATTGTTTTTTCCCATATTTTAATTTATCATTATTTATTTTACTTATACTTTAATAATAGAGTTTAAGCGAGGTCACGTTTAATTTTTAATTGAAAACCGTTATGTAGTAATATTAGTATATAAATATATATATATATATTTATTATTTTTTTTTTTTTCAAAATTATGTTGGACATTTTTTCTGGGTTATAAATCTAAAATGCAACAGTTCGTATTAATAGTCGATCAGAGACAGTCCGGTAATTTTCCTTTAAGGATGTTTGAGTTGAGAAACAATTTTCATAAAAGTAACAAACATCATAGAAATGACGGTCATATTTAGAATTGAAATTAGATATACATTTTGACCATAGGTTCACCAAGTTGTACCATCAAGTGTCTTTGAAACATGTGGAAATATTTGAGTTGAAGAATTACATTATTTACATGTTTACAGAACTTAGTTCTACATCATAACACTCTTCGTCAGAATCGTTTTTCGTAAAATACGAGTGAAATGTTCACTCATTTGCAAACACAATTATGATGCGTGCATTATAGCGCATCCGCCGCAATAATATGTTTGCATATGGAGTATTCAAAATTATTGGTGAGTCGACCAGTATAATTCTTTAGGAATATCATGATTTTCAATTTCACAAACTGCAATTACAGATTTACATTGAACAATATTAATTCTCATAATATTTTAAATAGCATTAGCATATCTAATATGTTGATATAACAAGAATCGTGTTAGGTGAATATATTAAACTTAAAGTATTTTGAATAAAATAAATAAATAATTTGGCTGTGATTTAATTTTAATCAAACCAAATTATCATTTTTGATTTTAAAATTTCAAATATTATTCTAACCACAAATGTTTTTGTTGATGAAACATTTTTTCATTAAAATTAAGCAACTAGTTGTATGACAATGTTTTCGTAATTATTAAAAATGATCAAAATATTATTTATTGGGGAATATTCAAATTTAAAATGACGTCACACGAATGGTTTTAAATCGAAAATTAGATTTTTTTGTCGTATATCAAAATAAATTATTTATGTTGTATGAAAGATTTACATACTGAAAAAGGAAAATTATAATTTTTCGTGATTGACGTGTAAAATGGGATTTAAATTTGAAAACATATTTACGCTTTTTCGTTTTTTCTATACATGCAACATTCAGGACACAAATTACCTTCAATGCACATTTTTTATATAACGCAAACATGAAATTGTTAAAATAAACTTTAAGTCAAATATAGAACACATACAATGAATGTGTTAGAAGGAATTTCACCAAAAACAATAAACAATAAAACTTATTTGTAGACTTAAATAGTACTGAGGCTATAATTATATTTACTAGTATATTTACAAATATGAAAATAATAACATTTAAGCTTTACTTCTGGCCTCCTGGGTAAAATTTTAAATAGTTTTAACTTAGATACATAACATATATAATTTGAAAAAAACTCTGTATAACTTGTTAATAAAAATTGATTATTTTTGAATCTATAATACTTGCTTAGCTAGAATATGCAATCAATAAATTTATGTGTGAATTTATAATTTTTTTTAAATGTTTTCTATAAATTTTATAGCTCCAATGTTATTCGTGAAATCATATTTTTGGTTATAATTTTTTTACCGAGCAATATTTAAAGTAACTTTAGCATCAAACAGATAATTTTTTTTTTTTTCATTTTTTAGTATATTTTATTGAGATTATTAGTACTCTTTTTTCAACTTTTCAATATCTAAATACATATAAATTTATTGAAACAAAATTATCATTTTTAATGTTGAACCGAGTTAAAAATGTTGTAGAAAATAAATATGAAACCAAAATATACTCTCTGAGCATAATTTAAATTAAATACAAAGATTGGGGTTTTAACATATTTTTACAAAATATCAATAATCACATATAATTAATGTGAACAAAATATCATAAGGGTTGTCAAATTATTTCCAGATCAAATTTTTAACTTGATTCAGTGTAAAATATGTTTAATTAATTCTATTGTAAAATAAAACTCAGGATACATTTAAGTGAAACCTTTTGAGCTGTAAAAAAAAGCCATCTTAAGTTTTTCAAATATTTTCAACATATTATTGTTGATTATTTCAAAAATTCAAATAAGATTAAATAAGAATTAACTTTCTCGCAATGTATTTACTATTAGGTTTTATTAGACAGCGTGTCGGAATATTTCCAAATTAAATCAAATTTCTGTCTTCTAAATATAAAAATAATTTTTTCACTACAGTTCTTTTTGGTCGGTTGTCCTAATCGATCGTAAGTTTCAATTAGTGTTCAGTGCGCTCTCTTATCTAATCTAACTGTAATATTACTTCGATAATAATGTCTTGCGGAAAGTATAATGCTGTTATTTCCCGAGCTAAATCGGCTGTGTGAATTACATGTGAATCAAATTATCATCCAGTATGCACTAAACTTAAAACATTGACAAATTAAAAAAGCATTAAAGATTTCTGGAATTGTGATCTTTGCCTGAGTAAGTTGAACAATTTTTCCACGCGTAATAAAAAAAACTGAAATTTCATTGGTGGATGAACCCGATTTAAATTATGATCTTGACTCAGTTAAAACTGACTTTAGAAATGTCTTACAAAAGATTATTACTATTTACTACTTACTTAAACTAATATAAACTCTATTTTTCTTAAGCCTATCTCTAAATATGAAATTAAAAATTAAAATCTCAATAGTAAAGAAAACAACTCTTTTTATATATGGTCTGAAAAAATTTGTTTTGAAGCATATTATCGATGGCATTATTATACCTTCAGATAATATTTTTAATTTGTCATTGACTTCTGGAATTTTTCCAAATGCACTTAAGGAAACTACTATAATTCCACTCTTTAAACAGGGAAATAAAAACATTTACACAAATTATCGCCAAATATCTCTTACTTATACTTTACCTAAAGTGCTTGATAAAATGTATAAAATCAAAGTTACATGAGTTTCTTGAAGCATCACAATTTTTTTCTGATAATCAATTTGGTTTCCAGAAAAATTAAGGTAGATCTAAAGCGTTGCAACATACTGTAAGTAATATCCATAAAAAACTTGATGTGGGTGATTTTGTAATTGGTATCTTTCTCGATATTAAAAAAGCCTTTGATTTCGTAGATCATAATTTATTATTAAAAAAAACTACACAATTATGGAATTCGTGGTGTTTCAAACAATCTCATCAAAAGTTTTTTAACAAATCGTAACCAAAGAGTTAAAATAAATAATATATTAAGCAACTATAACACTTTAATTTACGGAGTTCCACAAGGAACCATGCTAGGACCTCTACTTTTCATTGTTTATATTAATGATCTTCTAGATTTAAATTGTGATGGTTTCATTACGTGTTTTGATGATGATACCACTATACTAATCAATGATAAAAGACGCACTAGTTTCTAAAGCGGCACAAATTATGTCTGATGTTAATAAATGGTTTAGTTCAAATTCTCTTGAAATAAACTATGAAAAAACGTGTTATATTCCTTTCACGATCACAAAAAAAGCTCTCAGATTATCGTCGATATAAAAATATGTCATTTAAAATGTTTTAAAGTGAAATCTCCAAATAATGATAAATTTAGTTGTAACTGTACTCATATTAAATCGGTTGACTCAATTAAATACCTTGGTGTAACTTTTGATAAGTACTTAAAATGGGATACTCATATTGATATTATTGTAAAACAAATTAGAAGTCTTTTTTATAAATTCAAGTCTCTTAAGAATATCTTATTGCCTACTACCATTCGCATGGATTTTGTGCGCTTGCTCAATCTATTTTTAGTAGTGGGATTTCAGCTTGGGGAGGAGCTTATATTACACATCTTAAAAAACTAACATCAACGATAAATTCGAAAATTCGAATTGCCTTCAGACTACCAATAGTAATATCAAATACTGATATTGTGTATAAAACTTATAACTTATTCAAACTTAAGCAATTGTATATTAAAGAAGTTTTATGTAATTTGTACGTCTGTAATCATAAAGAATTTAATTTTAAGCACAATTATGATACTCGCCAAATTGTAAACAATACTTTTCAAATGTTCAAAATATATAATAGTGAATTCGGCAAAAGAAATCCATTGATATCAGTTTATATTATTGTAATATTTTTGTATTAACAGTTTTGATAATTTTACCCTATATAAAAAATATGTTATTTATAAAGTAACAATATCACAATTTGAATAGTAACTAATAAAATTAGTTTTATTTATTTTTTCTATAATATATAAACACTTAAACAATTTGTCTTATTTAATATATAATTGTATACCCTTTATACTTATTTTTATTTTTGTTTTTTATGTTTAACTGTAATATAAATTTGAAAATAATAATGATAAGGAAAATTCATAAATTAAGAAGCATTTGAACTCTTGTCTCCCCACAAGCTATGGCTTTTGGAGACAAATTTTTTCGCATTCTATTATATTATATTTATGTTATAATTTTTGAAATAACAATAAATTAAACATTATTAATTATAATACCCCTATATTTTAAAGGGCTAAATACTTTTTTTAAGAATACTCTAAAATGTACATTAAAATTTTAGTTGCATGTCGATGTTAAAAAATAAATAACAATTATCACGAGTATTCAATTGTAAATGCATTAAATCATCGTATAATATTTTTAATAATACTATTTAAAAATACAATTTACTTATATTTTATCGGTTACATGGATAAAAATTCTAGACGAAACGAAATTTTATTTGAAAATGTCGAGTTTTTATATACGTTCAGTTTAAATGGATATAACGCCAAAATCTGTACAGTTAAATAATTTTTTTCTTTTTAGTGCGAAATGTCGTTGCATTACAATATAATGACTTTTTTGTGGTGTTGTTTGAGTAATGAAAAATCCGAACGCCTATAAAACGTTTATGGCGGCGCATTAAGTAGGCAAAATAAGTACGGTCGCGTAAAGAAGCGTGTAATGAAAGACATCAATGCCATAATAATATTAAGTAAATGTAATAACAATAATAAATACGTTGCATTTATTCAAGATATTATTAAACGCATCATGATAACAGTAGTAAAAACTAAATATCAGGATTTTTAAAAGAAGCTAAGCACGTAAGAGGAAAAAAACTGAATGTATAAGAAACAGATTGGTTTGCCAATTGGTGACTTTCTAACTTTGTAACAATTTATATTACAATAAGAAAAACTAATAGAAACTTTAAGTGTAACGTTGCCAATAAATACCGCTGAAACGTTGTACGTTGAATAACCCGTGAAAATACTGTATAATAACGCATCGAATAAAATAAAATTATTCAAATACTCGCAGCATACAATGGAAGATCGAATGTTAAATTACGATTGCGATCACGAGAGCAGTTTTTAACCTCATAATTGTATGTGAAACAGATGTTGAACAAATATTATATTTGTTAAATAGTCATAACTTCATAATGTCCCATCAATATAATTTATTTTATCATTAGGTCGCGAGATTTCTGGAATTATTTTCATCACTCGAAATAATTAATAACTGTTCATCTCGCGAAATCAGAGTTGCAAATAATTTCACTTCTGTCGGCAAGATTATTAACGCTGAGGGAGAGCGAACCAGTATGCTCCGGCAATGCGGCAGTCGAGAGAAAGAAAAATATTCTCGGGAACAATCTGATTATATAAATAAAAAATACAACCGCAATGCTACCGGTGGAGCGCTCCTAGTCACCCGAAAAGTTTTCATGTGCGACCAATTACAGTATATACTGTGTAAAGACGGCGGTCGTGGAGCATCACCTCGTTCCCGTCCTGTGTCGGTCGAGGTTGAGAGAGACGCTCAAGTTGTGGCATTTTAGAGTAGACTAATTAAAAATATCTGAATTCCGCAGTGCCCCAAAGGCTTATTGTTGATGGAAGCTGGAGGTTAATATACCTCCAAAAAAACTACGAAGGCGAAAACGAGTAACTGAAAAAAAAAATGAAAAACAAAAAATAACAGCGCTCATATAAAAAATACGATTTTATATGCTTGAAATTACTCTTGTTTTCCGGAGGTTAAACAATATCGCCGCATTGAAAGCGTTCGCGTTTTCTCTCACTTCTATTCCACTTTCACACTGTTTTCTCGTCCGGGTCTTCCTACCCTCTTGCGGGTCAAAGGTGTGTGTGTGTGTGTGTGTGTGTGTGTGTGTGTGTGTGTATGTGTGTGTGAGAGAGAGTAATAAAATACGATGGAGTGTAATTCATCAGCGACGGCAGCCCTCGTGTTTGGCAAATAGACCCAAAAACTGTTTTTTCCTTCTTCCACCTCACGCAGGTGCTCACACACACACACACACACACACACACACACACACACACACACACACACACACACACACACACACACACACACACACACACACACACACACACACACACACACACACACACACACACACACACCCTTTCGGGTTCTTTAGTCTTTCGTGCGTATGACGTCAAGATAAAATCACGGAAACCCGGAAAAACAGGGCAACCAAGGAGAGATGGGGGAGAAGCATTGATGAGCGATAATCCACCACTGACACGCCAACGTTCTTAAAAACTTGCGGCGCCGCCACTAGTAGTATAACACACTAACACTTAGATGGAAAGGGTGACAATAACATCGACTGGTTGCTCGTGTCGATCGATATGTTATATTATTATTATCATTATTATTATTATTATTATTATTATTATTATTATTATTATTAGTGTTATCAGTATTATTATGCGGCATATTAGGCACGTCAATTTGTTTGGTTCAAAGTAGTTTTACGCAATCAGATAACGCCTCATAATGTTCATAAGATATAATACGCACATCAAAATCATACCAACATTGAACAAAGTTTCAACGGCTATAGCCACGTCAAACCTGCAATATCCGCCTACAGATATTGCCCAATTTCAAAAAATACCATAAGGTCCAGCTGTATAGGTTATAGTTACTTACTATTATAATATTTATATTCTCAATGATACTCACTCATGACTGAACTATTAACGATTACGATCATTTACGCCTCACGAAATCCTAATATTTAACTATACGTGACTTTCATGTGGTACATAAGTTAAAACATGGCGGCCAGCATAATTATTCTCAAGTCTGATATTTATAATTATTTTTTTATCAACTTAATCCAACAATTAATTTAATCTCCATAAAAGGGTTAATCGCCGTTTAATTAGCAAATTACAAACTGTGGAATGCTTATATAATTTATGAGTGAATACGTATTTATACATTAGTCTCATAGGTATATCAACCACGCGTGATATAACGGATTAAACGCTGGGCAATTAAGCCAAAACTTTAATCTTTACGGCCTTTGAGGACATTAGTGGTTGACTTATTTCTTATTTTGAAATAATTCAAAAGCTTATAAAAACAACGAATACTAGTAATTAAATGGTTCGAACAAATAACTTTTCTATTATTGTGACTTTTCAGTCAATTTAATAAACTATACAATAGGTAATAGGGAGCGTTTATTTTTAAATTATTATGAGAATAATTTTGATTTTTTTTTCATCTAGAAAAAGTATGCTAACTTCTTTATAAAACGTAAAAAAACATTTTTTTTGTTTTGAATCGTATAATATACGAGTACATTAGATATTCAAAGAAACATATACTTGAATATTATGTTATGTGAGGAAATATTTGATTATATTTATGTGTATAAATTATTTTCTTTTGTTTCATAATTACAAAGGTTCTATAAAAATTATAAACTCAAACATATACTTATTATTCTGATTAATTTTCAATATTAAAACTTACAAAGTTCAACAACAAAATTATTATAAAATAATGGATGCATTAAATGGTTGAGCTTGTTCAATAAAGAAACCATTGGTTTGTAAAATTCGTTATGAACCTAAAATTATTGGATTACATTTAGTGTAGAGAACATTGGACAAATCAATAAATTGTGACGGTATTGTTATTTTTTAAGATTTATAGAAAAATTACGAAAAGTTTATGTGTTTTGATAATTTAATTTAATTTTCATTATCAATATAATGAGAATAATAACAAATATATCCATAAAAGTACCGTTGTATTGTTAATTATTAAAAATCGTCCAGAAACTTACCAAAATAATGCCATTAAAATTTTAATTTTCCATTTTTTTTTTTTTTAATTTGCTTTTTATTCGGAAAATAATTACATTAAAGCAATTAAAATAACAATAGTGTGTTAAAAAAAAATTCCATAAAATATAAAGCTAAATATAAGTTTTACATTAGAAAGCCAGCGGTATTCATGAATTGGACAAGAGAATGAATGATTGAAATGAATCGAGAGTTGAGAAGAAGGTTAGAATCGGAAGAGATATAGCCAAAAGAAAAAAGAAAGGAAAGAAAGAGTTGCCTACTAGTGAAGAGAGATGGGCATTTGAAAATGTCGTGATCAATATCGCATATTGATTCCTCGTGATGTCGTGCACTTAGAAGGAAAGAGTTTAAGGTAAATTTGAAAGAATAGTGAGGAAGTAAGCTATGACCAATTCGAAGTAGAGTGTAGCCTATAATTAGGTGCTTAGAAATCTCGAGGTCTTTAAACCACGGGTGTTTAGGAATTGAGGAAGCTATATGTCTATGTCATGTAGCATAGTTAGGTGGAAGAGAGTCTCATTTAGTTTGCCAGGCATTGCACAGCAGTTGGCGGTGGACTAAAAGAAAGCCTGAAGCAGGTGTCTTAAAAGGAGAAAAACTTGTGAGAGATTTTGTTGAAAAAGCAAGGTGGTCGGCTGATTACCAGGTGGTTAGGCCTTTTAAATATCGGAAGTGTGGAACCCATCTAAGTTTGGAAACGAGTTTAAAAATAATATTCTTTTTTTTCCGCTATTTAATTATAAAAACACGTTATTAAAACCCGAGTTAATTAAATTATGCAGGTGGATCATCGCCAAAGTTATTACAAATTTATGTATATTGCATTCCTGTTTGTTATAATATATTAACTATAAATACACGAATTTCTTCATTCATACAATATATATGTATATGATGTACACACTAAGTGTTGTTTTCTATGAATACTTAATTATAAAAAAGCATTAAACATTTCAGATACTATTTATATCGATGAAAATCATTATGTTTTACAGATGATTAAAATTATTCAATTTAACATGTTTACAGTAACCATGATGTGAACATTTTCAGAGAAAATACTATTTTTTATAATATTTAATACAACTTCCGAGTTATATAAATTATTTGAAAAAAAAATATTAAATACTAATGTCATTTCAATATAAAATGTGCACGATATGGTTTACCCTGATGATTTTTATGAAACGAAGTCATCAAAATTGATATTACTAAGAAGTTATTTATTCGAAATGTACCAATAAACATCCCAAAACACTCGTAAATATTATGAAATTCGCATATTTTAAAACCGATTTAAATATTTTCAAATAAATATAGCTCAGTATCCTGAAAAAAATGTTCACTAGAGCTTACTAACTGTAGCGGATACTCATAAAAATTAATAGACATCCCTAAGGCAAAACATCTTTACATCTCTAGATACTTTTATTGGATACGCATTAATCGTGTATGTTTTGGTTTCTTATGAAACATAACACACGTTACAGAATAGGCATGTGAAATATAAAAGCTGAATAAAATATATATTGAGTATCAACTATAATATTGAAAAATTTGAAAAAATTTCAAGTTTATGAATATCGATAAAAATTTATTTTGTATATTATAAAAATATATTCGAATATTTTATTTTTATATTTTTAAACTTTTATCATAACTTTCAGTAAAATATTATAAAATTAAATTTCTTCTGATTAAGACATTTCACTTTTTTTTTTCTTCACGACGCAAAACTTAAAGTTTCTTTTTCCAATAATAACAAAAAACTAGAGAGTTGACTAATAATACGAATTGTTCAACTGACTATATCACATAAGTAATAGAAACACGCATCAAAAGTAAAATAAAATTTTGGCGAGCAGTTTACGATCCGGGTTGAAATTATCATTACTAAATTACTATTCATACATTCATGACCGAAGAGGTTATTTAATAAATAATATATATATTATATATTACACACACACACACACACACACACACACACACACACACACACACACACACACACACACACACACACACACACACACACACACACACACACACTCACTCACTCACTCACGCACGCACGCACGCACGCACATGTTTTGTCAAAAAGGTGCGATGAAAAATAAACGCGTGTGGGGAATGAACTAAAAACAAAATTCTTATCGTGGTAAATAAAACGCGCGCGCCGAGCCAACGAGGGCTTAAGATAAAATCACGTGAAAACGACGAATAAAATAAGCGGTGTGCAAAGAATGGGTTTGAGGTAAATGAATAGCAATCAACATAATAATGATGATAATAATAACAACAATGATGATGATGAGAATGTGGCGTCAAAGCGCGAGGTGGAAGTCGGATCGACGAAGAGGAAAACGATAAAAAGAGATAATAGAGACGTCTGGCCAGGCGATGACAGGCGACGACGGGGACGCGATAAGAGGCGACCGGAGAGTGTGATAAATGAGAGTCACCTCCAAGACCACACCGCCGTCGTGGAGAAGACGATGACGATGACGACGATGAAGACGATGACGATGACGATGATGATGAAACGTGTGTAGGACCGACGCGCGTGATAGACACCGCTGGATTCGGTGGCAGTGCACTCCGGGGTCGGTCGTTCCGGTAAGACACGTGCGCCGATCGAAGAGATTAACAAGATGGATGTGCGAAGCCCGCGGGTTAAACGGTTTGCCGGGCGGAATTGTTTTGACGCGCGTGTTAAACCTCCACGTCGGTACACTGCATTGTGGGGTTTTACAAAAACGTCCGTTTCGAATACAGCCGTAAGAGTACGTTATTTTCGTAGTGTCGTCGATCGTCGCGATCACCGTGAGAAATTCCGAACCGTTTGGATGTGCCTCTCATGTCCTTGTTGGCCGTCATTAGCGAGCACACGCGTACTCAAAACGATGGGCAGGGGGTTGAACTAGGTGCCAAGCACACCCCTGTCCGATCGGTTATTCTGTTAGAGTCTAGCGTCTTTAAAAAGTAAACACGTAATTTAAAGTAGTATTTTTCATACATATTTCAAATTGTTTAGATTTCAATATATTCGATGATGATAACGATGAGATTGTGTATATGTACGAGTGTATATTTATTTGTTTTTTTTTTTTTTTTTTTTTTTTACAACGCTTATGATGAACAAATAAGTGTAAATTATATTTGTTGGGGGTAAAGTGGCATGTTAAAACGATGATCGTTTGTATTTCAAGGTAAAACAAATAAGAACATATAGTTAAATATTTTGAATGGTAATTGTTGTCAAATAAAAACTGTTAACTTTATTTTAAAAGGGATTATATCCATATGTATAATAAACATCTTATAATTTTAAGATTTATTAAAAATATGATAAAAAGAAAAATTGTTTTTGAAATAAAAGTGTTAATATTTGAAACGATAGATTTTATGGAAAATGCTATAAATTTATTTAAAACAGCCATATGACATGTTTTCTAGTTACGCTACCGACAAAGAGTTGCGCTTTGAGACGATTAACTTATAGCTGATTAACAATATGACACGTTGAATACGCCAGTGGAAATCTTAAAACCATTTCGAACAGTTCTACGGTGCGTGAAATGTGCTCAATTAATGCGTCGTTAATATTTCTCTCGGTAAAATGTTCGAAATATATTAAATCACGTTTGTGGTGGGACAGGAAAGGGAATCGTTTTATGAAACCGTATCAAAACGTAAGCTTTTGGAATCACATTAAGTATGTGCAGTTGAAAAAACCCTACCTACGCATTAAAATATTGAAAATATTAATTATTAATTTTAATATATTATTATTATTATTATTATTATTATTATTTTATTATATTAATTTTAACAAAACGAATTAATTTTTTTTCAGTATTACTAATTCGTTCAACGTATCGTTGTAAATGCCAAATAGTCTCTCAACATGTTCAATATCTGAGTCAATAAATAAATTATGTGAAAAAAAAATCCAATAAACAATAATACACCCCCTCCCCTTCTGTAATTAACGAAAAAACTCAACCTTACATTTTATTTGTACATTATATTAAAAACTGAGTAAAAACGGTAAAATCGGTAAAAATCCGCCGTAAACGAGATTTTCACTGTTCAGATTTTAGGTATTTAGTCATAAATCGAAAAGTGTTGAAGCTAGAAACTTGAAAATTTTATCCAATATCAAATACATACTTTTTTATATTGGACAACATTTTCAGAACAATTATAGCACTTTTGACTTAAATATAGAACTTTTAATGTACCCAATTGTTTGAAAGTTTTTATGTAATATAATTTTAAATATTTGACAAAAAGTTCTGAAAATTTAATATGACCTTACTCATATACCTACCTAATTATCCTAACAAAAATTCAAAAATCGTGAGTCAGGATTTTTTTTTATACACACTTTAATAAATTATTATAACTCACCAAAAATTATACAAATAACCGTAAAATACGTAAACAGTATTTAAATAATAATATATTATATTACACTGAAGCTTTGCTCAGAATCGTTTTATACTAAAGAAATGAGTCATCATTTCTTTAAAACTTAATACATTCATCACCAATATCTTGTCCGAGGACCGAAGGGACGAAGGACGAACTTGTACCACCATCATCTCACTTACCAGCTTTTTTCATATTTTATTTCATCACCCGCTTCTGTTTTCTTCTGTCTAAGAAATAGTTTCCTCAACTTCCTCTCTAATATTGACACGAACTCAAATATTAACCTCGACTTCTTTTCCACGCATCCAACTTATATTTCCGTTCCTTAACGAATAGGTGTTTTCCATTGAATAAACACTTTCATTTTTTGTATTTTTTTTTTTCATTTGTCTATTATAATAAACTAATTCAGCTACAATAAATTGGACTTGGGATTTAAAAAAAATAAAAATAATAGTAATGACAAATAATAAAAGGTGTTCTAATCAATAACATGTTAATACTTCGGGGAAATCAAAATTAATCTTCATGTTAGTACACTACATAGTGCATCAAATTTAACCAAACATATCTTTTTATTATATTATTGATGTATTTGTATTAATTCGTTCATTTTTAGCAAAATACATTTTTTATGTTATTTTTTGACTTCGATTCTTTATACGTGTAGATACGTATTAGTATATTTATGTTCCAAACTGTTAAATAAAAACTATATTGATCCAATCCACATCTCTTTATCATTTCGTATTCACATAGAATCGGCAAAGTGAAAATTGTTTTTAAATATCTATTTTTTTTTTTTTTATGTATTTTCATTCATCAAAATTATTTTTTTTCAGATTGCTAAATCTTATTTCGAAAAAGAATAAAATAAGCTTTTTCTATTGGAAAAAATTCCAAAAGATAAAGAAAAATGATGTTCAATGGTTCGTCATTATAACCAACGCACAATTTTGTTGAAAGAAACGTTCTCGTATAACCAATATAAAGGATTATTTTTTCAATTCTTCTCTTTTTTGTCGTATAATAATTCATACTTTTCTAGATTTTTGGACCTTTGTAATAAGCTGAAAATCTGTTGTGAATCTATTATTGAATTTTATTCCTTTTGAAGAAATTTTGTTAGGAAATTATTTTAACTAAAATATCAATATAACTTACAGAACTCGACTGAAAAACAAATATATAAAATACATATATGATTGGACGAGAATTTATAAAAATACATCAAGTAAATAATATGAACAATATAACCATATCATGTTGAAATATACCTTTCATTTATTTAAATATTCATCCTCTCATCTTTTAATGTGAAACTTTTATACTGAATCGTATATTGATATTTCACCGTTTCAAAAATTCCAATAACTTCATCCATAGTATCTTCATAAATATGTAAATAGTAATGAAAAGAACAAATGTGGAACCAAAAACCGTTTTTTTTTTTTTTTTGATAATGTAACTATCGAATGTCATGAAAATCTCACCTCATTAAAAAAAAAAAAATATTCGTGCAAAAAAGATTCTTACTTCTACATTACTAATGGTGTAAATAAACATTACTTTTTTTGATACCTAACAATCACTTATATTCAACGGTGAACACATAAAATGCATATTTATTGTTGGCTGTTGATGTTTGTCCATAAATATGTTATGTACAATTTACGCGTAATACAAAAATGCATCGTACAGCAATTTCCTATTGTTACTTTTTTTCATTTAAAACCGTACATTTGACCATTTAAAAATTAATAGAAGTGATTCAGCCCATTAATTTGATGATTTGTAATTGAATTCAAATAAAAATTTGATTTTGTGAATTTCAAAAAGTTATTACCACAGTTATGTGCTAGGTACTCATAAAACTACACGAAATCCGTAAACTTATCATTTAGTCCGTACATATAGGTTTATTTCTATTTAGTTTCGTTAAATGTTACAATAAATATAAAATACATTTTTCTATCTTAGACTATAAATGAAATTGAATTTATACTCATACGAAATACAAGGACTCTCGGGAATACGGAGTGTATTGGTTTTTGCACCATTGTCGACAATTGAACGTATTAAACGGACTTTTCTTCCTTTTCAAACTCTTCACTCTTCACTAAAGAGATGTACTGTCAAATGATGACTGAAGTGTTGTCGATGAATAGCACTTGCAGTTTTCGAAAAAGACACATGCCATTTTTGACAAAGATATAATATTATGAGCACCTTTACATGGTTATTAAAGTATTACACACACAGCATCTTCAAAATTTGGGAACATTGAAATTTAACGGAAAATCCTGTTTGTAAAATCACGTAAAAAAATATTCTGAAAACTCGTATACTTTGTGAAAAATACGCGTAATATATTTTAACACATAATTAAAAAAATAAAGAAGAAATATTTTTAAACTAAAAATAGATTTAAAAATAGCATATTATGCTAAGCATCTTTATATTTCTAATATAAAACTTCTTTGAAATTCAGCATAGGTTTTTTACGGTGTTTATATCGTTATTTTGAAACTATACTCTACTGAAATTGTTTTGTAAAAATAATCTATTTTAACTATGTCAGCTGATGTGACCAATTATAATATATAAAAGACAATTTTTTTTATACGAAATCGATGGATTTTTTTAATGGCCATATGGCGCAAGTCACAAAACACTATATTATTGTACACATTTATGTAATTTCGTTTTATGATTTTATGTTTAGTATCATATTAAATAAAACTAAACATATACTTCAAACGTAGTACTTTAATCTTTCAGTTTTTTAGAACCCATATAAATCTAATTAGAGTTTTAAAAATCATTTTCACCGTGAAAATAAAAAAAAAAGGTGTAATCTAGTAAAATATAATTGTTTAAATAAAAACATGGAAAAAATAAAATATAAATGATCACATTTTTAATTGAATTTTTTGCATTGATTCGTACTCAATTTTTTTTTTTTTTTTTATTAGAGATTAATTAACCTAACCTCTAAATACCGGACAATCTCGGTAGCCGAAATATTGACCGTTATTCAGAGGTGTCCGCTATTCAGAGGGAAAAATAAAAGAGTCGGACATCTTCCTGTCCCCATAAAAACGTCCGCTAATTAGAGGTGTCCGTTAAGGGGGCTTCACTGTGTTATGTATAGTAATATATATTATTCATCTGTACATTATATATTGTGGTGAAAATAATATTTTGTAAAATAATAGTTTACCGTTTATCAATAAGATTTAAATGGGGTATTTTAAATATTTACTATCAAGTATCAATAGCAACAATAATCAGTATTACATTTTACAGTGTAACCAACAGTTTATTAGCAAAAACCAGACAAATCCATTTACTTTTTAACTCCGTAAACAATAATCGAACCTGTCTCGTTTTTCACAAAAATATGATGAAAAAAAATCTGTTAAAGAATTCATCATAAACAGATTTTCTGAAAAAATTGGACTTGTCTGATTGTCGCACGGAGCCCTTTATTTCATCATATCCACGTTAAATAATAAAAATCGGAAAATGCGACGTAGTTATTTTTAACTTTTAAAACCTTTAATACACATTATACTAATGTATTTTACTTTGTGAACTTTAGAATTCGTCAACTAGTGAAAAAAATTGATGGAAATCAGTGTAAATCAAATTATTATAATAGCCTCATAAGAAATATATTATTTCACTTCGTTTTTCAAACAGGCGTTCCTGTTGTATATTTTTCGTCCAAATTACCTAACGACGGGCTATAACGAATTTTATGCTCGTGCACGCGCATGTACACAACACACACACACACACACACACACGAACACGCTTCCTGCACACACTTGCGAAATCGTCACTACTGTGCCGAAAGAAAAAAAATTCTCACGTCCATCACATATTAGACATTCATATTTTGATTTAATGTTAATACGAATTGAAAATTCTGATGCATAATACCCACGTATCCCAGCGTTCATACTATAACGCTTGCGTATTGTACCTCTTCGATTGTTTTATCACCTACTACAAAAACTGAAGAGTAGTTTTGAACACTGATGAAAGTCCATCAAAATAATGATAATCTAGACGAGTGTCTTTGGCAGTAATAATATGTGTGTGTGTGTGTGTGTGCATGATAAAAAATGAAAATGCGTATTGTAAAATAAATGCAAATATCATGGATGTATTTTAATAGTACCTAACCTTGTATTTTTGTAACAATTGTAACAAATGTAACCATGTAACAATTTTTAATGGTTCCTCCAAACAATGTCGTTAAACTCGATTTCTATTTGACATACATTTAATTGTGAGTATGATGTACGATTATGATATTATGATGAAACTAAACAATTCCGGTTGTCACACCAAACATAACATTTTTTTTCAATATCACTAGCACGCTATGTGGTTATTTACGTCCATTACGCATACCTACGCGCCTTATCCCGGAGTAAAATAACCCGGTGTAATTTTCGACAGTATTTTACTGACCAACGCCTGTGAATAACCTGCTTATGTTTTCAGCGTTTATTGTTTCAAATGTACCGAGGTCATCGAGTCTACTGCGGTCGATAGCAAACCGTCTTGAGAATAATTCACAACAGTTTACAAGTGTAATCATTTGCCGGTTGTTCAGCGACGACAGCAAACCGTTGGCAAGTCTAACTCTGGATACGTTGCCAAAGAAGGTTTAGAAGAATTTACGAAAACTTTTGTTTTTAAATCGTGTTGGAATACCTTTTCTCTCACCGATTATTTCTCTCTGCTTTACATTCAACCGACCAAAATAATATCGTTTGTATTTGAAATCTTTTTTTTTTTGGGGGGGGGGTCAATATGATTTAAATGAGGCTATTAATGGTTACCAAACCTATCGTGTATTTTGGAAAAGTAATTAAAATAAAATAAAGAAACCATCCAACGTATTTCTACATAATAGATGTGTGATAATACTATATACATTATTCATTTGTTTTTCAAAATCTGAATTTACTGGATAAGTCTTTAATTGAGATTTAGAAATGTTTGAAATAAGAATACAAATAAGTACACAGTTCTTCATTACAGCGGGAACAAAAAAATTTAATTTATCTTCAGAAAAATAAACAAAATTGTATTAAAAAAAATTATTAAAAGTTTCAATTTTCCACTTCTAATTAAAATGTGCATCAAACCTTCAAATAAAATACTTAATTAGTAATTTAAATAGAAAATGTAGTTAAATCAAAAAATCCTGAACTGAAAATCACTTGTACGCCAAACGCATCTTTTAGGGTATATAAAGTATAACATAAGGACGTACAATTAACTCCCCTGGACCCTGGTACTAAACCTCCATAAGCCAACTGTTAAGTTGCAGGGTTCGAGGTGTCAGTACTACTGAAACTGTCAAATTAACGAGCTCAAATTCATTATTTATATATTAATATATATATATATATATATATATATATATATATATATATATATATATATATATATATATATGTTACGGCTAAAGTCCAAAACGCGGCTAAAGTGTACATTATCCGGTTAATGTGAACATTATCTATAGTAGTTGGATAAAGTAAACACTCAAAATGTAAAATCATTTTTTCGTACATTAACCGGCTGTTTTGTACATTAGCCATTGATGGATGGATGAAGTAACTGGTTAGACAAAATAAACAAAATCTTATTATCTTACATGTTTAACGGCATTAAATGTAAGGTATGAAATAACTTATGGCGCTGTTTTTATGTTGTGAAAACCGTACAAAGATAAGATCATCTTATTAAGATGGCAATTTAACTTAATATTGTAATAATAAATAATAGTAACAACAGGTTAACATAACACTATCTCTCATTACCTACTTATCTGGAAATAATTTATCGTAATCGTTTGATGTTTATTTCCCAATATTAAATTTTACCTATTTTATATTAAAAGCACTATCTAACATATTATAGAGTATTACGTTAGTTGAAATTTAATTGTGTTCAGAGTAAAACGTGGACGTCTACACTGTATAATGTGTTCAAAAGACAATTTTTACGTATGTTTTAATAAATTAATTGCGGAAAAACACCAGAATTCGATTTATTTATCTCAAAAAAAATATTCCGAAATAATATCAGAAATAAAAAACGCGAAATCAAACCGAAAAAAAACTAGCACAGATTATCGTCGTTTAAAAAGATATGATGTAATAACTATTAACGGAGAAGACAAATTGATTTATCCTATAGACAGTGGCGATTCAACAGTCTACTACTATGTGCAAAACGAAAGTATGTTGACTGGCTAATGTCGACATTATCCGGATAATGTTAATATTTCATTAATATAAACGAAAAATTACACATTAACCAAAACGCATGGCTAGTGTCGACATTAGCCGGATAATGTCGACATTATCCAAATGTTAACATTACCCGTAACATATATATATATATAACATTCCGCTAAATCTGTCTTGTTTTTATAATAATTATTAAATTTTTACATGTTTACTCGATCTCTACCAACTAAAATTGATTTCAATTACACTTTTTCATTATAAAAATTATTATCTCTTACCTATTTGAATTGAAATATTTATTTCCAGTGTTATTGTGAATTCAGACAAAATTAATAAACAATATTTTACGATTTTCACAACACGCAGACTTTATATTATACTGTATAATATTATTTAAAACCATATAATTCATTTTAAAAATAAATAAATAAATATGATAAAATAAATACGTAGCCCCGAGTATAATTGATTTAGTTTATATTAAATCGAAACAAGTCATAAATAAAAACCATACTCAGTAGTGCCGATCCTTAAATATAAGTGTGTGGATACATCATACGAATTGGATGAATAGTTGTCGTTAATAAGTAATAGGTTTCAGGTGTAAATTTAAATTTTTAAATATAATATATATAAGGTTACAAAATTAAACTATGATTATACTGTAAAATAATATAATTATAATATACAAACCATACTATATTACATAGGTAAACGTACACTTAACATCAAACATAAAATATTTTAATTATTTTAATTTTTATATTTAGTTTAATGTTACATAGAATAAAAGTATTTACAAGTAAATATAAGCATGGGGGTGTGAAGGCAGAGCCTACATTTTGATTTGTTTACATTATTCCGTTATAATGAATATTATACTACATGGTTTCCAATTAAATTATTTAGGTAATATATAATTATTTGTACAAAAACAGTAACAATAATAATACCTCTAACATTCGTTTTGTATCCGTTGCATTCGAACGAAGGGTAATATTTACTACACAAAGTAAATTAAGACAAGATACTCCGCCATTAGTTCCCATCAAATGCAAAGTCGTATTGACTCGACCATGACGATATGTTTGAACTAATTATATTATAGAGTAAGCCCCGTGGACATTTGTTCGTACTACGTGATGTGGTGATTTTTATAGAATCTTTGTGTCGCCATTTTGAATTATTACATCTCCCAGGGATTACTCTCGTTTTATATATACTTTTCCGTCTCATAACAATAGAAAGTTTCGTATTCATAATACACATTATGTGTAGGCAATTTCAACTAATTTAATAAATTCACCGCGGTTCGATTTAAGCTCACGCGTCTTATTAAAACGCACTGATTACGCAACTCACGTCACAGTAACAGTTTAGTGCCTACTGTTGCTTGGCCTCACAGATTTCCATTAGTGTTAACTGTTTACAGTTCCTTGAGCATTACAAAAAAAAATTGAGGCCCACCATTGGTCAATTAAATTTCAATGAGCCGTAAAATGTATTACATTTTCAACCCACCAGTTTATTATTAACATTACTTTTTTTCCGAACAAAATATTTCGGTGTCATGTGTTGGAAACACGATTTGCGGTGACTGGTATTGTATTAATATTTTTCCCTTCCTACTCTACAAATTTACTGAATCGCGTAGTGTAACAAAAGTTGACTGGCGGTGAACGTTTTTTTATGTTCTACATCCACATAGCACTTTTATCGCCTGAACTAAAACTTTTTTTATGTGCACTCATGTGTGCATGTGTAACTAATTTGAATACAATTATAACTTTAAACCAAGAAAAGCATTGTTTTCAATGTTATTGGTATCTCTACATATCAAAAAACCTTTTAATTTTATCAGTTATAAAAAAATAAATATCACAACATAACATATTATGAATATTATCATTATCTTATACTATAAAACGAGCAAGGAATTGTATGTACTTACCTATTTCCAGTCATGCCATCTCGAAAACGGCTCTAACGATTCTTCTTATATTTCATATATAAAGAATTTTCGACCTCAGGAATCCAATGGACTTAGTCAAAATTTCAAGAAAATTTCATTTCTATGAGTTTTCATAAAAAATCTTTATACAGCAGTGGCGTCATTTCAGTTTTATCTAGACTAAGGCGACCATTTACTGATAAGCCGACTGAACTTTTATTTTTGCGTACTAAAATGTATTATATAACAATTCAATTATGTTCATAAGAGGTAAAAAGTATTATTCATAATCGACATTCGTATTCGTCATGATATGACGACTCCGATTATTCGGCTGCACTAAAATAGATTGAATAATATTTATTATTTAATCAATGTTTGTATACAAATTGATAATAATATGAAAATATCTTTTCTTATGGATGGCATTGTAACGACTATAATTTTTATAGACTAAACTAGTCCACTAAGGTATTAGTCTAAAAATAATGACGTTTTGTACTTAGTACAGTGTACCGATTTAGCATTTGGGTATGTTAATATGTGCAGAGCGCCCGTCTCCCGTCATCTCAATTTTATCATTTAAATACAGACAATAATATAGTCAATAATTTTATTCATAATTTATTTTATACAGGTTTAATGGTTTTATTATAATATAACCTAACCGAATTCGGACTTCAACAAACATACAGTTATTGTACTCGGTGAGCTGATTATTCACGCATAGAAATAAAAATAAGAAATTAATGATTTAGAATAAAAACTAAAATTGTTCACATAAGTCGGTCATATCTTACACTATGATCCTAATGGTCCGTATCATCTATTAAAAGCCTTATGAAGCTCATCCCGTTCCCCTATTCTGCCTTATCATAAGGAGTATACGAACAAGGTTGTCGTTCCCTTCACCCCTCTCTAGCATCCACATTGTTGTGTATTGTTAATATATGAAATAAAATATAAGGGGAGGTTTTAGTTGTATAAGGATTGCAGTGAGCCACTGGACGGTGATTTTTATACAAAAAGTAATAGAAAACTATAATGAACGTGACGCAGGGAAAAAACGCTACAATTTAATAGAAATGAAAGTAAAAAATATGAAGTTTGAAATGATATTTTTTCTGAGGTTAGTCTAATATTTATTATTTATTAATGTTGGTAATAATCTGTGTAAAAATAAACACAGTTAAAACGTTTAAATATATTTGTACCGACATTAACAATCAATCAAACCTTTGAACAAATAAACGATTTTTGACAACACTCAGATTATTTTAATTTGTAATTCTTTTGATTTTGTGATTCCTTATTTTTTAGTACGTTGACTGAATATTAAAAAAAATCGATATTTCATTTTTTTGTTACTCAGCAGATAAATAATATCAGCAAATAAATTGCACAGTCTCTTGTCATTGAAAATTCTATATTTTGTAGTCGATTTAACTGAATCATTATACATTTTTTATATTTTTTATCAATTAATTTATTAAATTTTCTATAAATACATTTATGTGTTTTTCAAATAATGAATTTATCACACCAATTACAGCTTAATACTTATACAATTATATACGTATTTAGTTTAAAATGTTCAGTTCATGGTAGACTATCAATCAAGTTTTTTGATATTCTGAACATTTAGTAGTGGCCTAAATTAATATTATATTTAAAAGTGATTAGATTAAAATAATGTACTTGTTAATTAATGTCAAACAAACTAATTCATTATCTTGTCTTTTCACCGAAATAAAGAGTACTTTTAATTCGACAAGAAGTATTAATTTCTCAAAAATTGAAAATTTACATATAATTTTCGTCAACTTATTTTCATCTATTCTTTAAATTGGTTATTTGTAAACACTGGTCTCCATTACTTTCATATTTGTCCCCATTGAAATACAATACAGTCAAAAATTGTTACATTCTTTGTTTTTTATAATTTTTAAACATAAAATACTGTAAACCATGAAAATCAGCCAGAAAAAAAGGTTTATTTACAATGAACTTTTACGTCCTCTTACGATCTTTCCAAAAACTAAGATAGATTTTTATACATATTGGAAATTGACAATCGGAAAATTAAAACTAGCAGTGGATTGGATTGGAGTGGACCTAACGCCTATGTCACGGTCTTAAGTTTTAACGTATTGATTTCCGACGTATGATCCGGCGAACGGTCTCTTATCGATCCTGGTACGGAAATTTCCGTGTTTTCATCCAATACGGGTGCACTCGTTTGTTCGGTTAAAGTGCTCATCATAATAAACAACATGCATATACCCACGCACTTACAAACCAATAACATTTGCTTGTATCTAAACTTTTGTACCTCCAAACTCTTACCAAGATATTCATAACATCTGACATGTCACACCCTTTCAAAAGTGTTAATGCCTCGAGTGTTTAGTTTCTCGATTGTAGTGTGATATGATATCGCTAATTTATCAATCCCAACTTTTCCAATGCGTTCGCGATAATCGTAGGTGTAAAACATGTGATATATCGACTAGAACCACGATTTTCATGATCTCGTAAATAGATGAATATCGTTAAATATCCCAGTGTTCTCCAAGTAGTAGTATCTTATCTAACGAAAAGACTGAGAAACAATTTGTCTTTCAAATAGCACTACCATTAAAGCACTACAAAAAGTTGTATAAAAACGTGCAGTGCAAAATTCGTTCAATTGAAATTCAAAATAAATATTAGTTATTTTGTGTGTTGTCTTCCCACACGATTGTATTTATTTTTGTATTTCTCATTCTATATGTTAACGAAAAAGAACTCATTTAATATTCAGAATAAAAATGTGTGAAATTATTTCCTGTCTCATTTATTTTCCGTATTTGCTAAATAATTTAGTATTCTATGTTTCCGGAAATGTGCTACAACTTCAATTTTCATATGCTGTAAAAAGTAAATATAATTTTATTTTTTTTTTTATCCCTAACTGTCTAGATTAATTGTAATACAAAATCTAAAAAAATTTTAAAAAATTAAAAAAAATAAATACAATTTTATTATTTTTTTCCAATATTAATATTTTCTATTATATTATGTGATTTGATTGATGAATACAATTATTTATATAAGCTAAGATTCAGAATTTCAAAAACGTATGTTATAATTTTTGCATTTCAATTTTTCCAAAAATTTTAGATAAATATTTAATCATATTCTTTGAGTTACTTTACAACTTTTATGAAATTAAATACCATTCTATCTTTATTTACTACACTAAATTATTTACCATACATGTAAATAAATAAATATTAAATGAAGTCTATTGAAAATATTATAAAAATAAGTAGGGAATAATGCGGAAAGTGTTTTTCACCATGTCTCTCCTCCTAGTTGCGTAGAATTAAACCAAACACAATATACAATAGTTAGGTATATTTAATACATTCATCAACTACACATATTTTTTAACATCAAAGCAATACGGCGATAGTTCGAAATAGATCAAATTAATTATGATTTAGTCTCTTTCCTGCCAATTAATTCTGCAGTGGTTCATATTTACATTTTAAACAGTAACCATTATATATTTTAATTTTTAACTGTGCATACAATATGACAATAATATTATGAATATAAATATTTATTTTTCCTATTATAATAATATGATTATAGTTCGCTAAGTATTATTAAAATCATTGCTAATTAAATTACTAGATTAAAGACTGTACGTGAAAAAACTTAATTTTTTATAAAATATTTTATAACAAATTACTCTTCCATTTCAATTCACTTATTAAAATATATCATCCTAAAACATTCCAGAAAATCTTTCAAAATGCCTAAAGCGCAAATGGTGCAGTGAACTTTTAAATTAAAAAAAAAAAAAAAAAAAAATACACAACTAACTAAACACGTCTTATTTAAACAGATAGTGTCACAATGGCTAAAATCATAGGAAAAAATCATGTAAAAAAATTTTGAAAATAATAAATTAAAAAAGTGCATACTACGCGCATCGTAAATTATTTTATAAACATGAGCACAAAAAAAAAAAAAGGAAGTTATTATACGCTTTATACCCACTTCTACGCTTCACTACACCGCTGCGGCTGAAATATCTTTATAGTTCCTTGTATAAGTCAATTATAGAATTCAGCCGTAGAGTTCTGAATTCTTCTAAGTATTACAGCTTTAAAAAAAAAGTGCTTGAAGTGTTCGAGATAGATTTATTAACTACGCGAGCTTAAAAAAAATAATTTAATTTGTATTATTTATTTCATAATTTAATTGATAAATCAATTGTTAAGGTATTTCTTCTCTGTATTTCCGAATGTATAATTTATCAATAGTCTAAACGATAATAATAATGCTTACTGATTTTTGGTTTTCCAGTTCTTAAAATGCTCATGGATAACAAATATTCAAAATTAATTCGTCACGTAGAACCAGTACACTCCAAAAACTTTGAGATAATTTGAAACCCCTCCACACATATACGGCGTATATGGGTGGTAAAACACGGTTATTGATATATATTTGCTTTTTGGTATGAAAAATGTGCTATAAAATAAATTTGTACACGACCTTATTCAAAAATCATGACCGTAAGACATTATAATATATTTCAGTATGGTCTGTAATAAACAAATATTTCCACAGGTCTTACACACGACGAGCACAAAGTATAACTTATTGCAGTCATTAAAAGTTTCCTTCTAAATAATAGACGTACGTATAGGTGTACAGCAATATGGAACTGTGAAATTGTAGCACGTACGACAAGCTGAAAATACTATTTATACTCGAACGTCCAAAACAATGGATCATTTCGAAACACTCACAAAGTTTTAATACCATATTTGAAGCATTCATTGATGAATAAAAGAGTCAAAGTTTCCTCGTAAAGCGTTCAATTCAAAGACCAATATGACATATTTCTGACACGTTCTGGAAAGCACGAAAATCGAAAGCAATAATTCCAAGAGGCAACGTCTAGGCAAATATCTGCAGGTGTAGTCGTAAGGCAGGCGTAATGAGCAGCGGGAAACTTGGTTTGCGTTTTCGTAACGTGAACAAAATAATCCAAAATTCGTCAACTCGTTTTCACGGATTTGGAATAAGGTCACTGTTTAGATACGTTGTGTGTATTTATTATTATTTCGTATTCCGTAGCCCGGGCCATGTTGAACACTCCAAGCGCAACACTCTGTTCTGACCACCCACCGCGTTGCACGTCACAGCGTAAAAAAAATCTCGATCTAGCGTGCGTAGAGCTCGGAGGCTTTTGAACGAAAACACGAGCGTTTTAAAAACATTCGAAATTGTTTACCCGTTTGCACTCGCGTTGGTACATAAACGGTCAAATCCCAACTGACGCAACGCAGGCGAGGGTAAACGAAAAGACACTTCACGGCGCCGCCGGTAAAATAGCATAATACAGTATGTATAAAAGTTCAAATTCTATTCAAAAGTACTATATTAAAACGGGAAATCGATTTACGTACATCAAGCACGTCTTAAAAAGTTCGACTCAAAGTCGAGTTTTGGTTATAATAACGTCTTCGATGTGACCACCCTTATGAGTTTCTGCACGGCATACGTCTAGCCCAGCTAGTTTCTCTACCTGGGGTCCTTGAAACGATCTCGGAAAGTCCTCGAAAGAAAAAAAAGCTGATGATGGGCAATATCTACTACACAAATTATGAATTATCATGATAATAATTTCAGTAACAAGCAAAAAAAATTATGATAAAATATAAGGAGAACATGTGAAGTACTGGTGAGAGATCAAAGAATGTACGAATGAAAAAAGTTGAGAAACGTTGGTCTAGCCGATTATCGAAATTATCACATGCACTATTATCTAGTGTATATTTGATGGAACATTTCTGATACTATATCTAGAGCATTTCCTAAAGCTTCAAGACGCATCTGAGAAACTCGGCTTACGTGAATTTAGCTTACGCTAAAACTCAAGGACCTCTTATTTCCACCGGAACGTGAGACGTCTAACTCCGACTAGTGACTTGGTAGCTGTACAAATAATTAGAAATCACACGATAATTATAATATACTTTCGTTTCATCCTGCGTAACGCCAGTCGATATCGACGGTTTCTCATGGTATTCTTGGTATTCGGTGTGTAAGACATGTAAGAACGCAAACCGCACGACGCGTGATGAGAGGATTTGTATAGACGACCGTGATAACGATGAAACGACATCGAGTCCAAATAACGCACACGCGTTGACTTTGTGTGTAGGTGTCGTGACTGACACATCATAATGTTATCGTTACGGAGCCGACGGCGCTGTTTGGCATGTGACGTCGACGATTTCGGTATACGTTTCCTCACCACAACCATCGATACGTGTGACGAGCGCGTTTTCCCGTTACGCGGTGACGGGAACGTTTCCGTATCCGTGTATCCGTCCGCGTGAGAGAAGATTTCATTTCCATGAAAACAATTACCAAAGAGCGTCTCGTCGTATCGTGCGAAACCACCGTAAGCGGCGCAGTGAGAGTAAAAATGAAATAAACACAAAATATTATCATACAACGACGACGACCCAGATGCCCCCAGAACGTGACGGAACCGAAAACATGTACTCAAACGCGTACGACTTTTAACGCCGGAAAAACGCAATAATAACCGACTTGAGTGCGTGCGTGCGACGTTTGAGATCGAACACGCCCGACGAGCGGAACACAACGACGGCAATGCAGCAGCCGGACCCGGTGAGGGGGTGCGCGAAGAAACTGTTCGTTTTTAGTTTCAACACGTTTCCGCCACGAATGTATAAGTACAATATATTTATGCACACATACGCACACGCACGCCCACACACGCGCAAGCGCGCACACATCGCTGTCGTCGTCGATGTGTTGTGTACACATGTAAACGCAAAACGACGAGATCCGCTTTCTTGTTTCGTCTTTGTTTGGCATTGTTTATTTCGTCTCGAGTATAATAACACCACGTTAATGCGATTCGGTTGATATTCGCAGGCGTTTGTTTTTCCACAACACAACTGTCCCGTTTCGTTTTTCTCTACACACGTCGTCAATACGTCATACTCGCGTCACATTCCATCGTCACGTTAAAACACAATGATATTTTAAATACCTACATTAAAACGCTTCTTCCTTCAACAAAACAAGTAAGCGGGTTAAATTAAAAACAACGATATTTTTCGAAATAAATACGGTCAAACGTTTTTTTTCTTTTTTTTTTCAAAAATCATCCACTGTTTGCATGAAACGCGTATTACCCGGTATCATAATGTTGCACACTTTGTTAAGGATGTATAGGAGGCTACGAGAAATACGTGTTACTTTTTTCCTCTCGTCTACAATAGTCATTTCGGACATATCACACATAAACTTTTTATTTTTTTCATCCTACCGCAGTACGACCGCACGACAAACTCGTCATTCGATCGTAATCGAATAGACATAATATGAAGTACGGACAGATCGCGTATATATCATATGAATCGCTGTCCGAGAGAGGCCAAGGCTACAAGGGAATGCGCGTTTGAAGCCGTTTTCTACGTGTATAATACACGAATATTATATGAATCCTTTGTGAATCTTTTCAAGTGTATTTGACGTGGAATAAACCTTCACTGGTATACATAAATATACATATATATATATTCATGATCTATATGTGATCAAAACGGTCGAGTATAATCGTGTGCGTGAGCGAGTATATATGGTCATAAAATGCGATTAGCGTAACAGTGCGTATTTCATAATAACTTTTCAAGATCTTTGCATCCCTTCCATGTTCTCTCATTCTATATATATATATGCTCCACCATAGAACGGTATGCGCCGTAACACAGCAGTAGGGAGTGTTGTCACTATCACTATGGTGCTAGTTCTAAAAGTTCAAATTAAATCTGGGCTAATTAACGCTATGGCGTTTTTATCTTCACACATTTAATTACCGAAATTAAATGTGAGAAAAAAAATTATGGTAATCATAATAATAAGAAATCATTTTTATCATGTTGTCGCGTCACTAAAGGGGACGAGCAGACTCGACGCATTACGTGGCGATGACGCGAAACGCGTCTATCAAGGAAAAATCCCACCCGTGAAATATAATTCTGTTCAATAAACGGACGTAAACCAGACCAGTTTTTATTTTTTTCTGTACCAACTAACGACCATGTAGAATAACCGAGGAGATAATAACCATTAAAGTTGGCTTCTCGATTAAATTTCCCATAAACGCCTGCGACGAAAATCTCGTCTTTCGCGGCGTTTAAAACGTACGCTATTCTTTCTTGCGAGACGTTAAACTATTATTATTACAGTTTTTCTTTTTTTTTAAGGAGCCTAACGTTTTGGCTTTTTCGCCACTTAAAACAGTTTTATACGTTAAGCTGTCCCATTTATCCAGTTCTCTGAGAGATTATATTTTAAGTGAATTTTAAAAAGCATATATGACGCTGATGTATTCTCGTTAGTGTTCGACCCTTTTTTCTTCTTTTCGAAAATTATAATTCTTAGAAAACGCCTACCTACCGCCTTCAGTGGTTGTGAAATTATATGAAATATTTAACGTTTCACAACATCGTCTCATTTCGCCAATAATAGTTGTAAAATTTAGTAGTTTTCTCACTGTGCAGCATCACTCAGAATTAATATATGTATTTCATAAAAATCGTATAGATAGCATTAATCCCAAGCGGAGTAATTTCCAAACGCAATAACATTAAAATTTCTTTCAACTTTTTCTAACTTATTTAATCAATACCAGTAAGTATTAAAGTGATCGAAACGAAACGTTGGACATTCGATAAATCACTTAAATTTTGTTTGCCGTTCTATCCATACCTCCTTATATTCTCTGTTTTATGTTATCCACCGGAAACAATTACGCGTTGGGTTCCATGTGGCGCGTTTTATCAGCCCTACGTTTCAGACACGTTTCCGTTATTATTTCTAGGTAAATGCTTTTATGTATATAAAAATACTTTAAAGATTTTAATCAAAATACAACATTTTTTTACGTTGTACTTTTTCTTTAAAACGAATCACCGAAACCGTTGTGGGTATTTTCCTCTGACAGGCAGTGCGTTTATACACTTTTTCGTGACCTTAACACTATTATATTTTTATTATCTACCTATAATAAATTACGGAATTATTATTATTTTTTTTTTTTTATCGTGTCCTATTTACAATCCGGATGGCCAGTTAAAGAATACTAAATCTCAGTAGGGTGCCAAGTTTAATATCACCTCTAGTTGTAAATTAAGCATGCATATTAAAAGCTCAAACAATGTAACTTTGTCAGATAACTATACACATTAACATTGGTCCGTATTATTAACACTAAAAAATGTTAAGCGAGATAAAAATGTATTAAGTGCACTTTTGCGTGCCAATTAAAAATTTTCTTTAACGTCACATTTTTTTTCACGATTATTTAGACGTTTCGTCATAAACCACGCCTTACGAATGTACTAAAAGTAAACCTCCAATTATTATGTGTCGTTAAAAACGTTGTCTTTCCGCATAATCATAATATTTTTAAATTACTATTTTTACTTCTGTTTTCTTTTTTATTATTATTATTATTATTATTTTTATTAATTAAATATATGTTAACTAGAAAATGTATAAATCACAGGGTATATTAACGAAGTCTGATTTAATCATGTATTCGCCACACAATTTTCGACTAAAGAGATTAAACCATTCTGGCAGGACTATTTGATTTTAAATGAACAAGAGAAGGGAGTTTCGAATTATTCGTCCACGATAATTGTCTTATATCTATGATTATACCCTTAATAAATAACTGTTATTATACCATTCCTATTGATCAATTATATTCATTTTGAAAGTTATACTTGAAGGATATTTAATATAAATGGTCACATTTTACTTGCTAATGAAAAGTTAAAAACACGTGTATAATTTATATCCGTGTATTTATAACCATTAGGCTCGTCAAAATATAATTAAAAATGAATTGTTTTTTTTTATTTTTAAAAAAAAATTATTATAATCTTATAGTGAAGTTATAGCCATTATTTAATGGTTTTAGTTTTAGTTTTTAGTTTATCAGTACTTTAATCGATCGAAATTATGTAAAATAAAAAAAATAAATTATAGGTGTTTTTAAAATATCGAGTGCCCGCCCATGTGTGTAAAACAAACATATTAGTTGTTAATAACTTATGACCTATAGATGTTTGTTATGTGTAAACAATTTGAATAACGATGTGGCTTCGAATATTATGGAATAAGTGGTGTCTCAGTAAAAAATAATTGCATTTTAACATAACCTACATAACATAAACCTGTCACTGATGAGCTTCAAATAATAAAAATAGAAGTGAAGATCGATTAATTAAATATTTATCGACAAAGTAATTTCACGTACATTTTTCTAAAGTCAATATTACAATTTTAAAATAAATATTTTCATAGAAATATTCAATAATCAATATTAATCACTATTTTAGTTGACACTAAAATACATGTCATCATTCTTGCCCTGAAAGTTTAATGAAATATTAAAAGCGTTGAACTGGAAGCCAAAAAAAACACACAACATTAATCCAAAAATTTTAAATACATTCCAATTACTGAAACCGAGTGTAAATATGGACTAATTGACGATTACGTTTTTTATTTCAAAAAATAGTCTTCATGGTTCAAAACTATTATTCCCTGTTGTCATTGGGAGGAATTTATATTTGAAATTTCAATAGAACACCTCATTATTCAATGAATAAAAATGTTTTTTGATGTATAAAAAATTAATACTTACCATATGTATGAAAAAATAACTGATATTTTGTTTTCCACTGAGAAAATAGAAAAAAATATAATAGCATTCACATGACGAATATAATTCAAGAAAATATATTTTTTGAATGATTATTTCAATTGGTTTTTATTATTATTTTTAGAATAATAGAGTTATCTTAATCATTTTTATGAGTTAATTTCGCTTTTTTGCATATTTTGATATTTTTTCAGCACATAAAAGTAGTTATTTTAATATTTTAATAGCACAGTGTAATTGCACTTATAACGATGTTTTTTAAGTTACAAGCCGCATGCCCCGACGATTAAGATAACGCGATTAACAATTTAAAAAATCTATTTCATTGTAATATTCATATTTTTCAGCGACCGAAACCTCTAAATTTCTCTTGTTCATCATTAAGAAGATGAATTGGCTAATAATTCATAGTTTCAAAAATATAATGAATCATTTGTTGAATTTAAATAATAATAGATTAGGTGCTTAAAATCACAAAATAAATCTTCATTTAAGATTAAACAACACCACTCCTATCTTATGGAATTACGGAGATATATTTAATTTTTTAATATATCATCAAATTTTCAATAAAACAATTATACGTACATAGAGTAATCCATAATATTTAATTTTATAAGAGGATTTCAATTAAAAATATTATTAAAACATTCAATAAAATACAATTATTATAAAAAATCCAGGCATCCTGTAAAATATTATTTTAATTATATTTCTCTGTATAACATTATTTTGCATTATTTTTAAAACAGCTTGTATCTATGAAAAATTCGCATTTTATAGGGAGAATTTCTTTTACATTAACATGAGATTATATTTTTTTTTATAACTGACAACACTTGTACCTAATCCTTGAGGTCTTAAACACTTCAAAATAACCGAGGGGTTTTTACGTGTGCAGTACCGTGGTCCAGGACTATTTTATTTCTCACATATTTACAAAAGTACATGTACAAAAGTTCAAGTAAATTTTTACATGAAATATTGAAAAACTAAAATATTCATACCATTATTAGATAAAAGTTGAAATTTATATAATAACTAATAATAGCTTCATTCGCTATTATTATAATTGATATGCTAATACAATAAGTACAAAATCAAGTTAACTGAAATTAAATTATGCCTACTAAAAATATTACATTTAGTTTGTTAAAACTATGTATACTAATTATTTTATCCATTAAAATTTTAAAACAAGTGAAAAAAAAAAATTGCAATTTCATTTCTCATTTAATACACAATGAACTAAATGATAATTATATAGGTATGAAACATATTATTTTAATTTTATTATTTACATATAACTTACTCTTAAATTATAGTTGTAAAAATTTCCTATTACTAGATAATATATCAGATTCATTTTAGATTAGACGATTTTTTTTAAATGTGAATACTAATTAACAAAGGTATTAATGAAGCTTATAAAAACGAATTTAAGTACAATAAATTGTATCGACAATAGATTCAACGCTGGCACATCTTTGTCGGTTAAAAAGTAGGCGAAAGCAATAGATCAAATGATAAAAAATTCTAAAGAATTTATAAAAAAAAGTTTGTTATAATTTTAAATAGACACTTTTTAAGGTTTTTTCCAACCAAGTTACTTTTGAACAACAAACTTTTTTACTCTGATACCTTTAAATCTTTTACTTGCGATTTCCATACGTATAAGACAAGTTTTTTAACTTCATTTTATTTAATAATAAAACTATTTATAAATCTAAAATCTAAATGAACTCGAGCATTCACGGTAAATTTAAAACCAGATACTAGTGTTATAGGTATGGCATTTATCGCATTGATGTTGAGCCTTTTTATTTTATTCCGAAAGGATTAAATGGAAATCTTTCGTAAAATGCAAATGAATAGAGATTAATGTGATATCGAATGACAAAGGTTAATTTTAAATCGAAATTATAAAAATTAATTATTAATCACAATAAATTAAAAACAGTGAGTACTCTATCTTTCAACGATTTCCCATTTTTATTTTTATTTCCTTTAATCATTTCATTCAGTCGATTGAAATCAATTTTTTCTTATATTTATTAATGACGACAAACATAAATAAATAATCATCGTAGATCATGTTGTAAATGCAGCAAATATGTGAAAATATATATGAAAAGAGTACATAATTATAATAACCTCAATATGTATTTTATATCGGATATACTTTATTCAAATATTATTTTTCATAAAAGATATATTGAAGTAAAATACAGTTGAATCGAAAATATATAAAGGACTTAAATAAACATTACTCAACTACTTTATAAGATTTTATTTTCGTCTTTTAAAATGCAAAGATAACTAAAATTTAACTAATTAGTTTCCAAATTAATTATTTATCAAATTCTATAATAATACTTAATCTTAAACGCCGATAATATTTTAGCTGAAATCTTCAACTTTAAATTTTATTTTTAGTTCAATTTTTATTTTAACAATGTGAATAAATTTAAATGGAACTAACGATAGTTATTTCATAACGATAACAATATTTGTTTTATACATCATCTGACATATTTAGAAAATTGTAATACACTTAATACTTGTGAAAATGTTGATGTAGCTTTCAAAAAAAAGTATATTCTTTAATTTACAAATATAAAAAATTAATGATATTGCGTTAATCTTTTTTTTAATTACAAAATTATATGAACTATTAATAACGTTTTTCCTTAATTACCAATGATGACACCCTGTCTACATTTATTAGACGAAACATGCATTTAACATTTTTTTTCGATATTGGAGTGTTGCTAACCGCAACAAAAGAATAAACGACAAAAGACGTAAAACTCTGATCGTCGAGTGTGAAAACATAAAACTTGCATGCAATATTTTTCCGTTAAAATGGTTTTTGGACTCGTGAGAATAGTAACAATGGGTATTACATTGATAGCTTATAAGAGGGGAAACATGAAGATGGATACTGACACCAATCTCTTCTTCCGATTACAATCTGGAGTATAAAGGTATAATTTTGCCCTCCAAGCTGAATACTGGTTAAATTACAATACCCGTTTTTTGAGACTGGCGTATTCATTCCTACAAATCTCTTCTTTTCATGTTTGATTTTACATGAAATTTGTATTTGGAACATTGAGAAATTTAATTTCTTCTTGAAATGTAATATTTAGTTTTCACGTGCACAACCAATTTGAAAGTAACTTAGGTATTATTTGATGGAAAAAAAAAATGAAAATGATTAAACGATAAATCACGAATGATCTAATATAAACGATGCGTCATTAAATTACTTATCTATAAACCATCTATCTCTTATTATTTATTTAAACGTATTTTATTATTTGTACGGGAAATAAAATAATTCCTCGCGTCATGTAAGTATTTCCTATGTGTGTACCTTTATAAGATATTTTAAAACTAAAATTTCAAAAAACTCCCTCAATTAAAACATTTATACTACACATTTTCTGCCATAAAAAATTACTTTAAGTCTCAATACCAATTGCAGGTGTTTCAGTTAGTGCCCGCTCGGTCATTCGGGTAGCCAATAGATTGTTAAGTAAATGTTTGCTATATTCTAGAGAGAGAGAGAGAGAGAAAGTATGTCGTACTGACCTGCAGAATAGTCCGTGTTCTGGTGTCAACCGGTCTCCATATTGGTGCGGGGTCTAGTTAGGGCGCGTGGTGTTTACGCGCACTCGGAGTATACCGTGACGTTAGACGACCATGATCGACGAGCATGACAAAAATTAAACAAAAAAAAAAAAACGATTAAACACGATCACGTTGTATTTTACGAGAAATCGACGACTGTTTATTATTAGTCGACGTGAAAATTTTTCGTGAAATCGGAAGGAAAAAAAGTGCTGAGGGAAAACGAAAAGCGATGAATAAATCAAACGCGGGAGAAATCAGCACACGCACGTATATCATACAATATTAAAATATTATAATTATCATTATCAGCGGCACACGGGACTAGGATTGACGAGTGTGGGGCACACATGCGATCTACCGATAAATCATGTACTCGCCCGTGTCCGCGAAAACACGTAAATTACATACACACACACACACACAAACGCGCGCGCACCCACGCTTACGGACACGCGGGACACCCGGAAACGCGCGCGACACGGCGACACGGAGACTGTTACGACGGCGACCGCGACGACGACGGCTGCTACGGCGGCAGTGACAGCAACGGCGTCGGCGGCGGCTTCGGCGGCGGCGGCGGACTCGATCGAACAGGTGGTCCGGGAATGACGAGCGAGCCGAGCGTAGCGGCGGCGGCGGCGGCGCTTAATGTATGTGTATTTGTGTTTCTGTGTCCGTGTGTGTGTGTGTTTGTATTTATGTACGTGTGTGTGTGTGCTGTCGAGCTTACGGCGTCGCGTCTCGACGATGAACGGGTGCGGAGCGGGACGCCGAGCGTGTGTGTTTACGGTACGCGTAGTATACACGTCGTCGCGAGGCGGACGTGGTAGTGGTAGTAGTAGTATTATAGTCGCGTGTATACGCGTATACACACGTATATATACACGTCATATCGGAGCGCGCGTGCGTCCCTCTCGCACCCTGTGCGCGCCGCGGTCGTCCGGCCGGCCGGGGGTGTGCAGCGCGAACCTGTAATCGGCGATGAGGGCGGCACGGGGTAATACCAGGATGGATGGTCGGCGGTAGGCCCGGTTTTGCGGCCGTCACCGCCGCCGCCGCCGAGTGTCCCTCTCCGTTTCGAGCCCGGGCATCGGAGAAAACGCGCGCGCGTTCGCCGCTGCTGCTGCGGCGTTCGTTTCGACCTCATGCCCGGCTCGTTGCCGAGCTCTCTCTCTCTCTCTCTCTCTCTCTCTCTCTCTCTCTCTCTCTCTCTCTCTCTCTCTCTCTCTCTCTCTCTCTTTCTCTCTCTCTCTCTCTCTCTCTCTCTTCCTCTTTTCCTCTCTCCACTATCTCCCTCCCTCTCTCTCTCTTCCTCTTTCCGACGTTCGCGTCACAATACGACAATGACGACGTGGCGGCTATTCGTGCCCGCGGCCGGTACTCACGCGTGCCGCCGGAATCTCGATTATTTCGAGTTTTCGAGGGGTAAATCGCGACAGAGTACATGACGTGAATACCGCGAAGGAAGTGTATACCCTTCGATCATTAGGTGAGACTTCGCCTCGGTGGTCTCTCGAGACTCTCGCCGTGACACAACAGGGTAAACAATATCTGTTATGAATATATTTTTGTAATAAAAAATGTATGAAAATTAAATCCGTGAGTCGTCGCTTGTCTGCGGGTTATATTGCAAACACGCTTGAATTATGATTATATTGACATCGTCGTATTTCGAAGAAACTAAACGGACTTTTTGTTCTTTCTTTTTACTGTACTATTTCAATTACGAGTATTTTCCAAAGCACGAGGTCGACTGAACATTTTATTCTGATTTATTATCATTGGACTTAATTGCGTCGACTCTAACTAATCAGGCACGATGTGTGCACAAAAATGACATACGAATTATTTGATTTAGTCTGAAACTGGAGTCGAAACACAGAAGACGGTACATGTTTCTTCAGATACATATTAAAACCAACCGTGTAAAATATGCGTAATAAAAAACACGGAAAGCACCAGACTTTCATGAATTACTCGTGAATAAAATGGCGTCGTTGTGTCTAATATTCAACAAACACGTTTAAATCATTCTTCAGAAATGACAAAAAAAAAACCTATTTGCATTTAATATTTCATACAGATAGTATCAATGACAAAGTAAATACAAAAACACAAAGTCCGTATTGTCTAAAAGGGAAGATATTTTTTTCCGGATTCAACCGACACGGCGGTCTTGCCGTCTACTCGAATAATATATTACGTATTAGTTAACCATTTTTTTCACGCACGTTACCACAAAACCTTTTTTTTTGTCACAGTTATTTCTCAAACCGCTACACCACGTTTGTTGTTTTATTACCCATGTAGTAATTTTTATTTCAAACGACGGTTGTAATTACAGAGTTTTGAAAACAATGATATCATACGCGATCGGAGCAGATGACACACCGATGCGGCGTTACAGTGCGTGTACAGTAATAATTGTAGATTTACTCGTAACGACTTATCGTGCGTTTTATTGAATACGACGAATCGAATCTAGTAAAACAGAGCGCGTAAACTGAAAATTGTTGCTCTATACACTATACCCGTCGCGTGTAAATCTGCCTTAAGAACAATTAGTGTTACTGGCCAATTTTCGAACATTTTAAAATCATATTTAATATTATATACGAATCAAACAACACTTCAAGACCTCATTCGGTTTTCGATAAATGCTTGCATTATGGCGAATCATTATAAATAATTTCACTTGCAGTGCGATACGGACATGCGAAAATTGACCCTCTGAAATCAATCACTATTAGAAACGTTAAGGACAAACGCATGAAAAAAAAAACTGTCCGGTCAGAAATTTCTGTTCAGTACATTCACGAGCGTCTCGTCGAAGGACAGTGGTGTATTTTATTATTTGATATTTAAATATGACTATTATTACGATAGAAAAATAATTATTGCCCATAAAAAAAAAACAAAAAAAAACAAAAAACAAAAAATGATTTCAATTAACATATTTTACTGATGGAAATTATATATACCTAACTGTTATCACGAAGAGACTGTCATTTTGAATTTAACAAAACAACACCCATTCCATGAAAAATTCAAATTTAGATCACTTTCACATCAGCGCAAGTGCATGTAAAGTTTTTTTTTTTATAAAGTAGGTTCCAAACCTATTTTTAGATGCAGTCTACTTATTTAATAGACATTATTGATATTATCGAATGATACTTATTAAGTTTAGCTACAGTTACAAAATATCCCAAAACGTTATCAAGTTGAAATTTTGATTTTTATCACACATTTTTATTTGATTATATATTTTTACAAATACAAAAAAAGCTGCAAAAACAAATAACCAAAAGTATAAAAATAATATGAATCACATCTTATTATAAATATTTAATTTTGTTTTTAATTTTGGGCATACGACGAACGTACCTTTTTAGAACATAAAACTAAATTTTTTTCTATTATTATTTTAGAACGTTTCTATTAACAAAAATTCTTAGAGATAAAACACCAGAACACACATTGTAAAATCATGATGATTCCAAAAGCAGACATGCACTTGATCATTGAATTACTAGGTAGCTGGATTTATAATTATTTATGTATGTACAAAGGGAAGTATACACTGTACACACGTATTATGTAGTACGACCGAGGATATAAATATATAAATATTATACGTCACTATAATTATTGCATTGTTATTTTTCAAAATCCAATTCACATAAATTATTATCATGAAATAAAATGTTTGTGTTGGTCTTCCCGTATTACTTCTATCCGTATATATGCTACACTCTAATACCATTAATCTCCGCACACACACACACACACACACACACACACACACACACACACACACACACACACACACACACACACACACACACACACACACACACACACACACACACACACACAAACACACAAACCATATTCTTACATTGTACTAATTAAATTTTACACAGCTACACAGCCTTAATTAATAAGCACTTAATGTAATGAACTCCTTTGCAAATGAGCTCATTTTTGTTATACTAAATTATCTAATACATACGACGTTGAATAGCATGTCCATTTTATTTGACAGTTTTAGGACTAAAACGTTTCATCAAAATAGTTGAAAATAATTTGTTATCAGTAAAATAAAACGTATTCTGAAGGAATAAAATAATAATAAAATCCATAATAATTGACATTCCTATTTCCTACAAATTCATTCGACCCTATGAAGAAGCAATAAAACGTATGGTATTAAAATCTTTATATGTTGCCAAATCAAAATCAAAACACCTTTTTTTAACATATAAAATAAATTATAAAAATATACATATAAAAATCACCCGAAAAATACGTATAATTAAATTCACGCATGTTGTGTAACAACATAAAATAATACTTGTTTTAGATGAAGTTATTCATATTATACATACGTATTCTTCATTTTCAATAAAAATGTATTTATATTAAAGGAAACCTTAAGGACTCTGAACACAAAATGCACCAACCAAACGCAAGTGAACTATCGACGTGTCTTTCAATAACGTTAAAGCAAAAATGTTGAAAAGTATGAAAATGAACTTTCGTCACGATTTTACGCGCAATATTGTCTCTAATATCAGATTATTTATGGCATACTGTGTTTCATTCTAGTTTTGTCAAATTAAATGATTTAAAATCGAATATCGCAATCGTCATTTCAAGCATTTGTATACGAATGCGTCTGTGTTAACACCATGTGGGTGTTTTATTTTTTTTTTATGTTAAGTACTGTTAAAGTTCAAAAACAGGGGAAGAATATTTACAAGCATGCGATAATATTACAAGTTATTTATGTTAAAACAAATAACACGTATCGGTCACGTCTAACAATTGTAAAAATGTCTCTATTTCACCATCGCTATCTGCAAATGACAGTGATCACGATATTATATTCACCGTATAGATACTGACAATACATTGAAATTATATGAACAAATAACTAAATAATACGTTTTAGAAAAATATCATTAAATAAGTACAATAATATCACCATACGGAATCACCGAGCTTGAATAGATGAGTAAAAATCGGTTTAAAGTTTGTAAACGCACGCTCGCTCAGAGGCAATCAGAAAATAATGAACACGTAAACACTTACGCGCATACGAGGATAGATTATTTATAGAATAAACATTGAATTAATAGATCGTTAGCAGAGTGTTTACGTTTAAAGTGAATGCAATACACAACAGCCAAAAGTTCACAACTTTAGATTCATCGAATTAGGTATCCGTTTGTAAAACCCCCATAAAATAAGCGTTGCAGTACACGTAGGTACACATGTTCATATACTACCACTACACTATTAATACGTCATTTAAAATCGTACAACATACGTAACGATTGCGGCGTACAACGAATAAGTGCACACAACGGACAGGTCTAATTTGATTGTGAAAAATTATAGAGAAAAAAATATTGAACAAAGTTCCGTCAACAAACATCAATTCTCAACGTGAACTATTGACTTTTGTTTATTTTCGAATTTCAGTATAAAACATGCCAATGTTATGCGCTTCTAAAACGCGTCTATCATATTTTGTATAACACATGATATATTTTTACATTTCAGCGTACATACGTAAATACTTATGGTTTTAATGTATAACATATAGCAACACAATTATAAAATATGTATTACAATTGTTTTATTTTATATCGTACAGAATAATCCATGATATTTTAGAGTTTTTTTAACGTAATAATAATATGACAAATAATCCATTTTTTTCACGTTTATTAAACATCGTGAGAAAGTTTCGTGGTATATTTAAACTAAAAACACAAACATCGGGTAACTTTATTACCGGGAAGTGCGTCGCTTTCATTTCCTCCAGCATAGCAATTGAAGGGAGATATTATTCGAGAAATGATGAACAACGACGGCGGTCGCAGCAGTTTAGTGTTACACGCGATGAACTATAAACGAACCAACTATTTCCCATGGCCTACAGGACAAATCATAACACTCGATTTAGAAGTCTTTCACTGATATTTTTTTTGCTGCCTCAGCTTTCAGTGCCCCGTTTTACTTAAAAGACTGCGAACCCCATTTCGTGCACATAAGTGTTGGAAAAAGCAACGTGCAGTGCGGGAGTGTACTACCACAGAACGTGACGGCCGGTCAGACGGTAGAGAACCGTATAGGTGGTGGGTACGACGCAGTATTTCCGTGGATCGAAAGCGTAAAAACTTTTAACGAAACAAACGCAATTGTACCGGACCCCGATTTAACGAGGTAAACTTTGTTGAGTGCGCGAGGTCGTTATCAATAAACAGCTGCTCTTATTACGCAGGTTATTTTTTTATTTATTTATTGTTCTCGTACCGGCATCTCTCGTGGTGGTCGTCGTAGTTTTTTTCCGATCGGTCACGACTGCCAGTCAAGAAATATATACACAATGCGTCCAAACTAGGATATAACAGGTGGCCGAAGATATATAAATATATAGATGGGATCCCTGACACAGTCAGCAATTATTTACTGGATTCCACGGTTTACCGATCAATATTCAGTATTCGAAACAACGGTTTTTCTCTTCATCACTTTTTGGTACAATGAAATAAGTCAACCAACATGAAAAACGCATAATATATTGTAGATGTTTCCCCGTCCCGTCTTTGTCTGTAAACGAATTCTTCAAAATTCAATACATATTCATGGCAGACATAATATAATATATTATATATTATATATTATATAATATAATATATTATATATTATATTATGTAATACAATTTTTCTTTGATTTCTGAGTTAAACCAAAAAATGAACGAAAAAAACAGTAAATAATAAAAATTGAAAATGTCAGTTTTTAACCGTTATTGAGTGAACTTAGAAAATCTCCGGTAATAATATTTATTTTGAATTGAGTCAATTGTCTCTTGTTTAATAATAATTTTAGATTCTGATTGAAGCAAAGGATCTACTGTTTTTAAAATGACCTTTTTTTCTAGAGACACATTTTGGTATACTTAATTTTGTCCAAAATTTTCATCCAACAACTCTAGAGATCAAAAATTACACGTAGATGGTACTTACAGGGTTCATTATTTTCTCTTCTTAGTAGTTTTCTCTGACTCAAGAAAAAAATTCAAAAAAACCTAATTAAAGGTTAATAATTAGTCTAACTCCTAAAGTAATTTTGCTGGAAACTTGAAATTTTCACCATATGTTACTGATATATTGCTGAATATTGTACGAAAGTGAAAAATTTGAGCTAAAAACAGAACATTAAAAATACCTTGGGTTTTTAAAGATTATTCTAATAAAATTTTGAATATTTAAAAAAAGTTTTGATGATTAAATATGGTCATATTCATACACTTTACTAAAGATACTGAAATTTTTTTATAAATTTTCAAGTATATAATCATAAGATTTTTAAGAATTATAGTGTTTTTATATCAATTTTCAACTTTAAAATATTTATAAAAATTATTGGACTATCGAATCATTATGAAACCTTGAATACAGATAGCACGGCATTCTTTGAAACTTTTAGTAAAAAAAAAATATCTTTTTCGTCAAACAAGAAAACTTTAATCAGGTTCGATAAAAAAAACCTACAGACAATTACCCTAAAAATGATGAAATATATAAACGGTATATTTTTATGCTGAAGCTTTGCTCATAATCGTTAAACTAAAAAAATGATCTATTATTTCTTTAAAAATATTCAATACACCCATCCTCATTATATTGACCGAGGAGTAAAGAATACCCAATGACACGAAGTATGTGTCATTTTTTAACTCTAAATATATTCACTATACCTCTTTTTTTATTATGATTAGTTGGGAAAAATTATGACCAGTAAGTTTTTCTCCATTATGAGACGAAAAAACGTGTAAATTGTACACAAAAGCCATTAAATTAAAATTATATCATAAAACACAAAATCGTATGCTAGTATTATTGAATTTTTATTATTTATATATATTTTATTATTATTATTATTATTAATATTATCGATTAATAATAATTATGATTTATATACAACACAAATAATTTCAACAAAATATATTTTCACCATTGTATATTTTTCATTAATTTGTTAATGAATTCATGTCTTTATATTAAAGTGGTTACTTATCACTAAACATACGTTTAAATACTTGTTGTACAGACAATAATAATATTCGTTTTTCCAATGTTTAATTCGTACGAATGTTTACTCGGAAATATGGCAGGGTTTTATGGTACACAATACTTTTAAGAGTATTATTTTACCATTATTTTTTGCACATTTTGGCCCAAAATTGACATGTCAGATGAAAAATAAACGAGAAAACCGTGGTGTGCGTTGCCAAGACTCAGTTTTCAATGTTATTAGGTATACCACGTTGGTTTGTGGGTCTGAAGAACACCTATGTCAATCACTCTTAGTTATCGTGCTCGACATTTTTGATTTTCACGCGTAACAATCGTCGCGTACACACTACGCATTCAATGACACACAGTTTGCATATGCCAAACGATTGTTTACATACACCTAGAATACTACCCTCTCTCATTCGGTAAGAAGACGGAAATGCTTCGAACGGATTTTGTATATTTGTTTAAAGTTATGCGTTTTCTTTTGAAAACAACTTTCACGGTAACGTAATGTATTTTATCGAATGATTTTCCATCGTTCAATACGAAAACAGAGAAAGAACACGACTTCAATATTGTTAAACGTTTTGTGTAACAGTGGATTACAATTCAAAACACATGACCTACAGATTTATTTTAATATTGATGAGTGCAAAAATTGTTATTTGTACACGATGCCACGCGTTATGATAATGTGCGTTTATATACGAACGTAATACGTGTATTTACTTAGTGTTATTCTACAATTCTGTGTATTGTGTTGATTGTTGATAAGTCCAGAGCCGGATTAAGGGGGGGGAGGCTAAGCGGGCTATAGCCCAGGGCACCCCCAAAAAAGGGGCCCCCCAAAAAATATGGACAATTATATTTAAAGAATTAAAAAAAATGACTTTAACAATATTTTATTTAAAGATACATTCATATTAATCATTTGAAATAATTGTCTGTGACAACAATGTCATTGAATTAGATACGTACATACAACACGCAATATACTATCTTATTTTGTTCTATTTTATTGTTTTAGATAAGAGGTAACAAACTTGAAATTACAGTCATTTAATAGTTATATTTATATTGGTATATCATTCACAGAATAAATCATATACCTATTTTGTGATCGTGTTTGTCATTTTTTCGTTTTCCGCTATACATATTGTACCATATTTTTACGTATTTACACTCAGTCTTTTTTCAATTAAGTAACACATCGTCAGTCCCGTCGAACGAGCAAAACACTTAATTCAGACATGATTAGATATGATTGTATGTTTTAGTATACGTTCACAACGACATATGTCGTCTACACCGAGTGAAATACAACGAAAACAAAACATTTCACACTATGACGTGAAAAGCGTTGTTTTATTTATTTTTTTAAATTTCAGTTGATTATAAATATTTTACAGAGCAAACTAATCAAATATTGATTAAAGAAATAGAATTCAAGTGTTTTAAAATGAAAAATTATTATTAACAATGTAATATGTATAAAATGTAGTATTTTCCTCAATTGTGAGTTAAATAGTATGTTTTATAAGAAAAAATATAGTGCATATAAAATATTATATCTTATAACCTGTATAATATACATAGGACATTTTATTTACTATTTACATTTCGTATTCTAATTTCTAACGCCTAATTGTATTTCATGTACCGATTTCATTTCAAATATTTTTCTAATAATTATTTAGCAAACAAAATGGAGTTAAATATATAAAAAAAAATGTAAATACATCTAAGTAAACACATTGTACTCTTACTTCTGAAATACTTTTCCACTTGAAATAACTCTTGAACGAACAATAAATTCTGATTCCGAGTATTTCTCCACGATTTTTTCGGAATCAGAAAAAACCATTCGCGTGTGCAGCTTTTCCGCAAAAAAATATACATCAATAAATATTCATTCATTCCGACGATATGGTTGGTGTATTTTGTATAAAGGTATACCAATACAGTTGATATTTGCAACTATATTACACTTACGCGCCATGCTTATAACACCTTAAGGACTGATTAAAAATGTTTTCGTTTATAACATTATAGCTACTGCGGTTTTCTTATTATCCGGCAGTTACAATATATTAAACGTCTACTCGGCGTCTGATTAAGTAATATAACATAGTTGCCTATTTATGGTATACAATTCTTGAGATTACGTCTAACAAATTATAATTTTATTTACTGAACTAAAGCGTAGAGTTATTAATATAGTGTTATCACGTGACAGCAAAATAATTTCAATTTAAAATCGATTTTTCCCCCATTTATTTTACTTACAGTCAACAGACCGGTGTGCAGATGACAGGAATGTGCTCGGGTGATAAAAATGGCACTAAGTTCAAAATTCAATACAAATAGAGTGCAACATTCGTGAACGTATCGAATGATATACTTCTGTGCACACACCCCCATATGGGTTTTAGTTCGACATGTTTTACCTACATTTGAAATGGGTAAAATTCGTGTAATGATGCTTTTATTGGTGAGGCCCATGAGGGCTAACAGGTGTCGAAATCAAAAGCGTTTTCAACAAGTTTCCTTCAATAATTATTCGTGACTAAATATCGTAACGTATATAAATGTTTTTCAAATACAAAGAGGTGAAAAACGTGACTAAGGTGTATCCTTATTTCAAAATGTCAACTCGTACATGTGTACTATCAAGAGACTATTAGAGTTTAAACTTTTTGATGGATTACTAAACAAAAAAGTAGGTAAATAATAACGCCAAGTTTTTTGAACATATATCTGAGTTATTTTCTGTAAAAATGCACTTTGACATGTGTTTTTATGTTTATATTAAAAAAAAAAAATAATTCAACTTTTAAAATTTTATTTTTTCAAGACTTATAAAAACAAACAAATGTCATCGTATAAAATCAAAACACGTTTTACTTTTTTGGACAACTAGACTTTGAAACATTATCATAACAAATGTTTCAGATTATAAATAATCAATATTTTTATCTGCCACAATAACTGATACTTTTAACAAATATCACACAAACATTTACATTTTACAATCTATATTTAAGTTTACAATCAAACACTAATAATAATCCATATTAGAATAACTTCTTTATTACTACAAAAAATGCAATGATCTTCAGCTTTTAAGGTGTAAAAACGTTTCAATTGATGAAATATTAGCTTTTTAAAACTTCAAAGTCTAAATAAATGATTTATATCACACTTCAACAATACAATACGTACTAAAAATAATTAAATAATTTTTCAAACACTAAATATATAGGTGGGTACTCATTATCATCAAATTAAAAAATAAATAATTATATTTACTTATCGATTTAGGTTTTAAGTGATTTAAAGGATCGATTGATTTTTTTTTCTTGTGAGACATTTTCAGAGTTGTAAACTTAGTTCAAAAGTCACGATCAACTTTTCTATAGACTATATTTTCATCTTATTGATACTTAAGTAATTTTTCTTTTCTTTATTCTCAAAAGTTTTTTCATTATTTGGGGAAAACTACTGAAAATGCAATAAAAACGGTCAAATATACCGTGAAAAATAATTTCGTGAGATTCATTTTAGTATTTTAATACCAATCTCATGTACTTGTCTATACCTAATTTTCGATACTAATTGTCAAACAAAGTTTCTAATAAAAAAAAAAAATTAAAAAATTTAAAAAATACCAACCTCAAAAATAATATTACTAAAAACACAAAATTTTCACCAATCTATATCAACAACATTTTTATACAAATGCAGCGTAAGATTCAAAAAAAAATTGAGTAAATTAAATGTCATCAATAATTATAATATACTTCAATTGGTACCTACTTAATGTAAAATCAATATTTATTTTCATACTAAGTGGTCATATAAAATTCCTAAAATCTGAAACGATCAATGAGATTTTTCAGCATCATTAATAAAATACATGGCAAAAAGTATTATTACATTTCTAGGTTTTAATATAAAAACTAATTGTATTGAACAAAAAAAATCATGTAAAAATATTAATATTTAACCCTAAAAGTGGACGTCTGTACATAAGTGTTCTTAATATTTGGTGAAAATGTCAAGTGTTTACTTTTAAAGTCGTGACTAAATAACTACAGCCAACTTCATGAAAATCTCATTTACGGCATTTTACCGTTATTACAATAGTTTTCCCAAATATTGGAAAAACTTTTATGATTAGAGAAAAATACTTCTTTTAAAGTGCACAGAAGAAACAATTTCTAATTTATAAAGGGACTAAAAATAATTTTGAACAATATCTACTAACAAAAAAGTGATTACAGATGAAAAAACTCAACCTCATTGTAAAAGCAATAGATCCTTATAAACTTCATTTATAACCTCGAATGCTTAAATTTATTAGATTCTGAAGGGAACGAAGAATGTATTAATTTTAAAACGATATATTTTTCAAATATATATGTAATTACTTTTTTTAGGTAGAAATGATAGTCCAAATATTTTATACAGCTTCTCATAAATCAGAAACTTTATCTATCTCTTTACTTTATCTTTATTTATCTTGTAGTTGGTACTTAAAATAGGTAATTTTTCTCTGTTCTCAATAGTTTTTCCAAGCATATAGAAAAACTAACAAAAAATTGAGTAAAAACTGTTGAGTTTAGTATAGGTGAGACTTTCATAATATCCATTTCTGATATTTAGTCATCAATCCAAAAATAAAAGAGCACTTGAAATTTTCACCAAAAATCAAAATTTCTCGTATGCAACAAAAAACTATAAAGAATAGATTAAAATGACTACTTTAAAATACCGACTAGATCAAATTTCTTATCTATGAAGATGATGGATGAAACTTTTGAACTATTATTACAACCCGAAAACCTGTTAACGTAGAAAGAAAAGAAAAAGAAAATTTATCAATTTATAACCAATACATTTTTTGTTTTGCTCTGAATCTAAAAGGAATAAATAGTTTTCAAATATCAGGTCTTTAATTTTCTTCACAACCCATTTTGGTATAAAATTATTAGTTTCGTATAAAAAATGCTTTCAAACAGTCCGATATAAATATATAGACTATAATATGGACCTCCTGTCATTTTAATTTAAAATTCTTTTGAAACAAAATATTATTAAACACTACATAACTTATTGTAACCTTCTCTTTGGAAAAATTCAAACGATCCTCTAAATTTTACAAATTATTATAAAATTAAAACACCACGCTAAAACTGTCGATTTAGATAACCAATCATTTCGTATGAGTTTTTTCATAAAACGCTTACCTAATATTAGATGATATGCAAAATATTTAATATAGTTGTATCAATCTATTCAAAAAATCAAACCACGCCGAAAACAGTACCAATCATACTTAGAAAAGTTCAGTGGATATTCAATTACCCTGATACCATTTCATTAGACTTGCAGAAACATGTTTGAAATAACACAGTGTTGGTATTACAATTATTGTTACAAGTGACTGATCGTTTGGGTTGCAGTGACTTTATTAGCTAAAAACAATCATTCAAAAATCAGATAAAAATATCATTACTGTCCGGGCATTCTATGATGTGTTTTCCGTAAAAAAATAAGTACAACACGTAATGCGTTTTCGTGGTGAAATTCAATATTGTTGAACGTACTGACTTGTTATCTTTGATCTATGGCTATACCTTATATTTAGGGTTCTAAAATTTCATGAAATTTATTTTCTTGAAATATTTCATGAAAATTTCATGAAATATTTCATTTACACGAAAAATAAAAATGTTCCCAAAATAAATAAAAAAAAGAATTGTTTTCCAATTAATACATATTAGAGCTATTCAGCTATATTATGGAATAAAGATGAGAAAACACGTTTTTATTAGGTAGTATACCTATCTATTCTATTCCATGAAAACATTGAAAACATAAATAATTGTTAAGCACAAAGTGCCCAATGCCTATGTTTTTTTATGTTACTTTTAGTTCTATTGTGTTTAATTTTTTACTAAATTTATAATGTATAAATAAAGGTGATACCTAAATATAGCCTGAACCAAATTATATACACTTATACAGTTATACTTATATATAAAACATACTTACTATTCATTTTTAACCCTTTAATTTGTGAATGTTATCTATATGCTAATTGTTCCAAGAATTTACTCTTTACTACTTAACAAATGTCATGTCAATAAGACAATAAGTAATCATTACAAAATAACGATCTATTATCAAGTAAATAAAATTATTCTAGCTCCAAAAATCATTAATAGTTACAACCACGGTCTTAGAAGATATCTTGTAAGACCATGGTTACAACCTAAAATTCATAAAACTCAATATGTTTTATTATTTGGTATCTGGTATAAAACATGGAACCTTCACAATACGCCGTGTCGCATAGATTTTTATAAATTCAGTGCGTAGGTAACAAAATAATTATTAGTTTATATTATGGTCAAACTGTAAGTCTATAATCAAGGAATGATAGAATCTGATTGATAACATTTCACTATTACATATCATATTATTTACCAACATCATGTCATGTATTTAAAAAAAAATTTATATTTCATAATTTCATTGAAATATTTCAAGATGAGTGAGTTCAAATGAAATATTTCAAATTAAGAACCCTACTTATATTACTATGAGGACTTAAAATGCAGAACATAATATTATGATAATATAGTTGATATTACGGGTCATAATACATGTTATTAAAATAATCATAAACCAGCTAATATAGAAATTACGTATTCCCGGATGCGACACCTGAATATTGATCTTCAATATACATATTATACAAGCAGCATACTATATTTTAATCCATACGAGTGGGCTCAGATAAAAAAAAACATGCGTGTCACGTAGTGACATCAAACCGGCGTAAAAACGGTTTTATAGAATCATAATAGCATGTCTCTTGCCGTGTAATGGCTCACAATACAATATTTACTTACGGCCAAATAAATCGTAATATGTTCAGCAAAACGTCTTTTCGGTTATATATATATATATAATGTACTAAGAACTTATAAAAAGCTGTCAACTATCTCGTCTATTCGAACTTATTGGAACGATATGAAAATGATGGCGCATCAAAACCGAAAAACCAAAATAGTGAAAGTCAAAACAACAATGACAAAACAGCTAAATATAAAATAGTTGATTTGCGAAATGTCGAATGTTCAAAACGACTAAAATGTCTCATACACTAAATAACATGTTGAAAATGACAGCTATAAAATATGTATGAATCAATAACAAAGTAATAAACTAATTAAAAATGTCAATGAAACAAAAAATTCAATTTTTTTAAGTACATGAGTAAAAAAAACACGAGAACAAAAATTTTAAAGAATTACTATGATACGACTTAATTAATGCTATAAATTCAACAATAAATAATAATAATACAATAAATTAAATATATTAGACTTTTTTGTTTAGCATCACCTGCAAATTATCATTGCAAATCTACATTTGTTTCATGTTGAAAATATATATTATGTGTTTTGTTTTTTTACTAAAATTTTAATCGTTAATATTATTGCTACAATAATTTAAAATTCTTACTATTAATAATAATTTTTCAATACTTCAAATCAATTATTAAATTTAAAATAGAATTTTTTCTATATTTTTTTAAAATAAATATACATGTATTTTAATGTTGAGATTTTTAAATTGTATATTATTTCATACCAATTATTAAATATTTCATCTTTAACGTTTCAACTAGTTTATTATTTAAGATATTTAAGCCGTTTTGGACACTTGCTATATTATTAATTATTATATTTCAACTTTTAGCTATATTATGATTGGCTCTTTTGTAGTCATTGTTTTGGTTTTTTGATTATGTCGGTAACTCTGTGAAAATATGATAGTGTCGTTGTATTGTCTTTGTTATACAGGTAATGAAAAAAAGCATGGAGGAAAAAAATGATTATTCATGAGAAGAAAATAATTTTCTATCACTATGTATTCCATACAGTGCGTCAAGATAATGCTAATTTTATAGCGTTAAAATACGTTCGTAATTTCCATACACCAACGATATGATGATAAATTATATTCAACATATCAAGTTTTTAACTAAATTCGCAAACTTTAAAGTTATCCTCCGAAAAATGCGAGGTAAGCTAAGGAGAAAATTAGTTTCAAATGTGAATTGATTTTAATAACTCAAAAGTTATAATATGTTCAGGTAAATGTTACAAAATCAAGTGCAAAGTTATTTTATAATAATTAATTTTTCCTGTCTTATCACTTTACTAAATACTTCTTCATATAAATATACTAGCCAGGTATTGCGCTGCTTAATGAACACCTGTATTTAAAAAAATCCATACTTACTAGGAAAATATATAACTTATTTACTTCTAGTTTTAAGTAATAAAGAATACATTACATTAATATTAAATTACTACATATATTTTCATAATTATATTATCTATTGGGATCCTCTTATTATCTTAACATAGAGTTTATTATCATCGACCAATTCAAGTGTTCCACCTGTAAAATACAAGAACTATATTTTCAGAATGATTTTTAAATATTTTTATGATAACTCACTGACTTATGAAAATGATGGAGTTCATTATTTTGTTTTATATACTTTGCAAAAACAATACCGTAAGTAATCTTGATAACATGGCAAGTGACCTCTATAAATAATAAAATTGCGTACTATTTTTTTTTCTTAATTAAATTTTATAATTAATTTTCACCTTAAGAAAATAACTAAGTTAAATTAAAAAAATTTACCTACATATTTAATTAAATAAACATTCAAAACAAAACTAAGTTTATTTTTACACATTTTTTATCAATTAATTTATAAAAGAAACCAAAAAATATAAATGTTTAACTACTTACAAACCAACCTTGATTATAATAATTACATGTGCATTACTCCCGATTCAAACAACTACTACAATAAGCATCGATCGTGACCAAGAGGCCGATCTCAATTCACCTCTAACTTCATGCAACGGTTTTCGATTTATTTCAATTTATGCTACTATTGGATGAATATCGTCGCGATACGCAAACAAGGACAATGACGTGAAAGAATGACACAGAGACAGAGAGACAGAAGGAGAGAGAGACTGGAAGACGGTAGTCGCGCGCAAAGGTGGAAGACATTTTTGACATTCGCTAGAATCGACGACTATGGCAAATATTATGGAGCCACGATAATGAACAAATATTATTATAACCATAAAAGAATCCCCTCGTGACAGTGTCAGACGTGTGCGTGTGTGTGTGTGTGTGTGTGTTTACATAGATAGTGTGGTGTAAGGCCAGGGGGATATTTCGATAATATAAACACAATATTATACAGACAGTATACAGTCGTTTTTCTGTTGTGATTCCACCGGATCTGCGAATACAATGATGGAGATAAGGTGACGCGTTAGGTAGCGAGAATGGAAAACATATGTTTAATTTTTAATCGAACGTCTCGTCTCGTCGAATCCCTTGGCTTATTTAGATGATTTTATTTTCACGGGCACAACATTTTCACTTTATTTTTCAGTAACATGCAGCACAGAAAAAAAGCTCAAATGAAAATGAGTGAGCAGTAAAAACTAAAAAAATATTTTGTCACGTGAGCAAGTGCGCGATGGTTGAAATAGCGATGAACAGCATGTACAAATACGTTACATCAATTTAACTGACTTGATCGAACAACAGTCGTCACTCGTAATGGGCGATTTATAAACTTTCTTTCCGTTGCAATATGAAGGAAAAACATAATTTATTCGTAGAAGGCACATAACGAAAATAATTTACAATGTATTTTCGCATTTATTAGGTACTACTGTCATAACATGCGTATATTTATACGCGCGTATAGACGCTAAATCGCGTCTATTTATCGCTCGCTTCCGTACTAAAAAAGAGCTATTTATTTTAGTTAACTTCGTCATTTCTTTGAAATTTTTTTTTGTGATATTGTCACTGGATATATACGTAAAGTGAACTAAATCAATAAGATCAGGCACACAATTTAGGCTGATGAAAAAATTATATAACGATTAATCCAATGTTGAAAGAATAATCGAATTTTATTGGAAATTTCTAGTTCCAACCTACATCTCACGTATTTGACTACTTACCAAAGAAATATATACACGTAAGTCAGTTAAGTCAATCGTCGTATTATTGTATCAATAAGGAGGCATTGCGTATAAATCGTAAACAGAATACGCGGTGAACATTCTAAATGTTTTCCTATCCTCTTTTTCATTAGTTTTCAACACACGCTTTTCTGAAAAATAGAGTACGGTAAATTGTATGCTTGTAACATTATAACATTTTCACTGTTTGATGTTTGTAAACTATTTTTATAGTTCATATTATTGTTCTATACGTCCATTTTATAACCATACAATATGTTTTTTTTTTTTGTTAAACAAGTATTTCAAGTATCAATAATTATAAATTTTCAAATAGCAACTTTTAGTTTTTTGTGTTAAAAATATTGCGTTCTAATCAAATAAAAATGTTCATAATTATCGATTTTAAATTATAAAAATTCTAAATGAAATTAAAATTCCAATATAATCATTTAAAATAATATGCACCTCTCAAACTTCCACAAATTTCAGTTCAATCTAACATTGAGTGAATCATATTAAAATAGTATTAAAAAAACCGAGAATTTAATAACGATACAATAAATCATCTTATAATAGTTGAAATTCTATTTTAATATTTGAAGGAAAAATACAATTATTAAACAGTTAGAAATACATATAGTTATTGAACGTAAAAAAACACAGCTAAACAGACATAATTACAACAAGTAGGCGAAAACAAACTTTTAAAAAAGCATTGATCTAACATAATGATGAATATTACGTTTCAATGTGACATGCGACATTTTCTTTTGTTCATAGCGAGTATTTTGTTCAGTTAATTTTCTTCAAATATTTTATTCGTCTCTTTTAATTCTTGTTCTCCTACCAGCCGGTGATTGTGTCAATTAATGTCCAATGTCCCTCGTCAAATCAAAAGAGTAGTCATCGGTTTCCTGTAACATCGTCTCCTACTCTACATTCTTCATCTTAGCCAGTAAGAAAATACTCTTTTTTAGAAGATATCAAAAGAAACGAATAATTTTTTCAAAATGTATCCGTGGTGAACACTTGTGGTACACATGGAACAATTTATGTGCTATATATTTGTGTAAAACTATATGACAACGGAGTGACACTTCGTAAAACTCTTACCTAACTATTTATATTGTGCATTATACTCAAGTATTTATAAAAATATCGAAAATTCGAAATTCAACCTCTAAAGGAATTATCAAAAATATATGCTTCTATGAAGCCCACTCCTCAATTCGGGCCTTTGTTCTGCATACAACCAAGATAGATAATGTGTATCTAGTATTTTTTTTCTTTTGATTTAAATGCAAAAACTACAATATTCTTAAATGTATTTAACAATTAACATTTATATTTTAGTTATATTAACTCAATTGCTGTTCTAAACTGAGAATGTATACACCAATGTTTCTTTATGTAGCAAGTCAAAAGCTTTCTAAAAAAACCAGAATTGCATGTAAGTATGAAAAACAACATCTACGATTGATATAATTGTGTGTAAAAATTCAACTTCGAATAGTATGTCTTGTCAAAATTTAAATAAAATTCCGTCGAGTTCTATGTAGTTCACCTATATTTCCATCGGTCATTCTTCATTTTCGGGATAATATTTTAAAATATTTCTGCTGTCACTGAATCTATACGAAAAGGATATATGCTACTATATATACTTTTATTGTATAGCCATAAAATAATAATAAAGAAAATACTAAAGAAAATGGCATCCTCAAACTGCAGGGTCGACAACAGGTTATCGTGACGGCGCGAACGACCTTCTCCTCCACACTGTTCTCATTGTAGTTACCGCCACCGTCGATGGTATACGCATTCTTGTATGTATACGAACATTACTATGTGATTGCCAATCTCCGTCGATCGTAGTGTCACATCGAATCACACACACACACACACACACACACACACACACACACACACACACACACACACACACACACACACACACACACACACACACACACACACACACACACACACACACACACACACACACGCAGGCGCCTTGCCGCCTTCGTTGTTTGCTAGTACAGTATGAACTTATTACTCACAATATTTATTATTTTATATTGACACCCGTACTCCATACGTTACACAATTGTTCAAAATCACTTCCCATTATCTAGCATTTGTCAGTTTAAGTATAAACATAAAAAATTACCTCCTATTTCTCAGTCTTCGAGTGTTGACCGCCATTTCCTCGCGCATGCGCGCTTGTGTGAGTACGCACGTACATGAATAATATGTACACCCTCACACGTACGTAGAATTCCACGTACACACAAAAATAATCCTCTGTCAAGTTTTACGATTTATTTTATTATTTTCCATATGCATAAAAAAAAATTGCATAAAATTGAAAACTACTGTTTACGTTCGTTCGAGTTCACGACGATTGTATATCATGCGCACCGACCGTAGTACTCAATATGCAAAAAGTCAAACGCAATATCTTCCCAGAATACAATACTATACTACATAGACTCGTATATTATTACTTTTAGCTACCTACCAACACCACCGTCAAGTTTTTCGCCCAACTCGACAGTGTTGTTTTTTTCTTAATGCGCCTGGCCGTCGATAAATCAACCACGTTCGCTGGGTACAATATAAGCCGCTCGAAAATTAATGAAAAACGCTCGTGTAATCTAAACGAAACTGATTAAATACAAGTACGAAGCGTATGAATTAAAGGCGATTTTTTTTTTCTATTTGTTCGTGTCCCATTCTCCGAATCACGAACTAAATTTATAATATTAGTAGCACAACGTATGGTAAAATGTACGAATCACAATAAACAATAATTAATTATAAATAAACAGGTGTGAATCGTTTAGTCGAAAGAAATAAAAGAAATGGTTTAAAATTATTTTACACAAAGGTATTTGGACGAGAATAGGACCAAATTTGAATGAATTCAAACACCATATTTTTTGTATTCAAAATAATAATATATTCAATACTTATCAATATTATTCTGAATCAATAACAACCAAAATTTAATTATGATTTTCAGTAAGTACAATACACTGTCTAATTGGGTAGAACCCGATGGTAAACAGGTCCATATTTTTCCCTTCAGACTTCAAAGTACCCGCTGCACACTCTTCCAATGATAATGAAACTTTCCGACTCTTCCACAGTGCCCACGGTGCCGAATTCGACAAATGTGTACGGTTGGCCAAAAATTGTGGTCCCTCTATTCACTAACTAACAATATTCGTCAATTCTCATATGACGGTCGAATATATTAAGCCAAAATCAGTCTTAACGAAGACGGTCTTCTAATAGTATCCTCCTTCAAACTTATCTGTACGTTGCACCGACACTTCCAGTATGACCGTCGAAAACGAGAACCTTTTCAACGCTAGATTATTTCGGTGTGAGTTACTTTTGCGCCAAAAATTTTTTGTCACGAATTTAACTCTCACTAGAAAATACAGAATTTTTAATTACTATGTACATTGTAAACGCATTCATGAGACAATAATTTTTACCAGATGCTTTAACTGTGAGTTTTCGTTTCGCAAATCGCCCTCTCTGTGACAAAATCCTAAATCCACCACAGGTCGTAATTTTCAAATATTCAAATTTAAACACAACCAGTGATAAATTATAAAAACACCACCAGTAATTACTTCTAGAATGAAAACCAATTATATTTTTTAGGAATATGCAGTTATATTTGTTGTGTTTTTAAAAGTACATTAAGAAAATCATAATGAGTTTCATTTAAATTAATTATTTTTTTTCTAAGAATGATAAGGATTACCTCAATTACCCCCCTCCTCCAGATTCACCACCAGTTATAAAGAATAAAAATACTTTCAGTCTAAACTTTTGTGGTTTAATTTACTGTATTCATATATTTCTACACGTTATTAGAATGCATTCTGTTATATTAATTTTATCACAATTATTCAATGTGTATGAATAATCAACACAGATTATACAATATACCTATACAACAAGATACAATTTACACTTCAAAGTTTTGAATTTGAGAAGTAATTTTTATTGAATGTAAATACAAATTTATGTGAAACAAATAAACTTTTCCAACCCATGGTGTATTTAATATGTATGATGCAAAACAAGGAGTAAGTGAATAATTTTCAAATTGTAATTTGATTAACTATAATTCAAAAAATAAAAATCGTCAGTTGAAATTAAAAAAATTAAAAAGGTCAAATTAATTATTTTTGTTAATTTAAAGAACAGCCATCGTTAATAGAATAAACTCGCACCATAAATATTACACTTTTAGCATTCCAAGTTTTTCGTTTTTAATCGCATGACAAATTTACGACGGTAAACACTATTAGCAAACACTTATAAACGTGTTTGACATTTGCGAAATAAAAATTAAGACAAATTAAGCGTACAACATAAAGTCGTAATGATGTTTTCATTTCAGAATAAAATGCAATGGTGTTTTAAACTTTTGTTTTGTTCTTTTCACATGAATATACATAAACGCAGGTAGGTATTTTCCCCTACGAGTATAGCACAAATACACATATCCTATACGAATCGTTTTATTAAAGTGATAAATTTTACTTAAATTTAATACTGTCACTATTCTTAGGTTTTTTTCATTTTAATTAATGTTACCGCAAATGAGTTTAAAAAAAACTTTAAGAGTTCTCCGCGGAGGAACTAAAAATGGTATAGGTATTATACGCTTTTTCAATTACTGACAATATTATTTTTTCCGCCAACTAACTTTTTTTTCCTCCCGGTCGTCATAAATAGAATTTTCAAATGCAAGCCATAAAACTCCTCGTCAAAACAGTGGCGTACAAGCAACAGCGTTTGATTAATTTCGATTACCGTGTAAAGTTGACGCAAATTCGGTTTGTAGTTTTCATAAGTACGACATGTAGATTCCCCAAAAATAAACACAAAGTAGTTGATCAACGTACGAGGATAACACGACGCATAGCGTGTTTGATGATGTAGCACTGTATTATTATATAAACATCCGTACGAAATAAAATGATGTTTTAGGAAGCAACACGGAGAATCCAATGAATCATTTTTATTATAACGATAGTATCGTGTAAAATATCCGACGGCGAATATTATTGACGCGGTAATAAATCAACTGAAAACGTATAAAGCAGTCATACACGGATTCGGTTGTCTTATAAATAATTTACACAACCATTGTCTTATGTTATTCACATATTTTAATACCAAAATGAAAAACAAAGAAAAAAAATAATCCTAATTTTAAATTGACCAAAAACTGTTTATGTACATATTACACTGTATTAAATATAAGTAAGACTAGAAACTTCATGCTCTAAAAAACTTCAAAATATGCATGCATTTACGCTCCGAAAATTTACCGAATATACACTTACGCCTTCAATATGTTTTCAAAAAAATTTGTATTTGAATATCAAAAACGAAAAAATTAAACTTAACACGTATTTATCATAAACAACTAAAATATTGCTGTCTATTCCCTTAAAAATCAGCCAATTACTTTTTTAGACTTTCCTTTAAAAAAAATCATGTAAAATACACATCAGGAAAATAAGATTACGCTTATTTTGTTAAACAATATTTTGTGGAAAAATTTTTTAACTATTGTTTTTTCGAAGATAATTTCAAAAAAAAAGTGTTTTATTTATTATATAGGTAATATGTGAAACATGAAATTAAATTACAAATATAGAAAATAAGCAATTGCACGAGGTAAAAACGAAATACGTAAAATAAAACATAAAAATAACTTTGAACTTCTTATTACATGTAACTAATTTATTTTTACATAATTAATTTGTGTTTTAAAAAATAAATTGAAATAATGCGAACCCCTATGATAAGTATCTAGTCCTAGCGTACAAAAAAAAAATATGAATATCAATACACAAACCAGGGCCGATGCTCGGTCGGTTCTAACGGTACTTTGGTTTTTTGACCGAAATGTGTACCATGCCGAGTACATTTATTATTATGCATACTGTATTTTGTGGCACAGGTACGAGGTGATCTATTTCTCAGACCCTGGGTACATATTGTGGTGTATGAGCCGTTGGCGAGGGTGGCTTTTCGCCCAAGACTGACATAGCCTTTCCGCACGAGCCATCGCATAACCTAACCTAACCCACCTACCAGTAAGCCATAACAAAAACAATACAGGAGAAACCCACCTACTGATATTCGAAGTATTAGACAAAACATATTCATACGTAAATGGATATCAATCCGATTTGGACACTTATTTTTCCACTCGATAAAATAGTTATTTTCCACTCGATAGACGGTTTAAGATCACTGTCCATCACTTCTACCAGCATTGAAAATTTGACTTTCGGCACACACGTGACCAAAAAAATATGTTGAAATATACAACATAGATTCCTCTAAGTAGATACATATTACAGTTTACAACTGTTAGCTAATTAAACTTTAATGTCACAAAACATTTGGAAAGTCAAAAATAGGTGCACTAAAAACAAAATAATAGACATGAAATCATAAACAAAGAACAATGAAAAAATTTTAGATACGCTAGAATATTATTATAGTATATTAATTGTTTTTGATTAAAATATCATATGGTTTGTAATTATGGACATGTGTTTATTGATCAACGTTCCAAGTTTTCAGAGAAATGTTTTCAAATTATACAATTTTGAATGATGTTTTAATATTTTCAATGATATTATTTTACTAATAAAATAAAATTAAGGGGTTTTTTTTTTTTTATTACTAAGATTATATATATTCAGGATTATTGTGTTTATTATATATATTGTTATTTATCAAGTGACCAACTCGTAAAATGAATTCTAAAGAAGTACTTCAAATAAAACTTAACTAAAAACCATGTAACTGGAAATGGGTTTCCATTTCATTTGTTATTTAAATCTTTTATTTTCTTAACTCATAATAGGGCGTAAAAAAAAAATAGGGCGTATAAGCATATATTAAAATGATTATTTATTGAATTTAACATCGGTTGAAAGTCTAGCCATATTCAAATAATTTTTAGGGGAAATGCAGTCAGTTTAATTATTTACTAATACGAGTATATTATGATTTCTGACTTTTGCCAAAACACTCAAGAAAATACCTAATCTGGTCCGCGACTACGATTTAATAGTTACAAAATAAATCTCTTTACACTCGTTGTCGTATACGAGTATTTATACTATGCCGAAAAAATAAATGGCACAAATTATTACTCGTGTATTCACCACTCTTACATATACTTGTTGAGTATGTGTGTGTGTGTGTGTGTGTGTGTGTGTGTGTGTGTGTGTGTGTGTGTGTGTGTGTGTGTGTACACGACGCGTCTGGCATTCGTAATAAGCAAAATAATTTAGCGAGGGAAAAACTGGGACGAAAAAAAATGATCAAAAATACGCTTCACACGCGCCGCAGGGTTGATTTATTTTCAGAGTGCCGATAGACGGTTTCGGCGAGGATGAGCAGAAAGATGGTGGGGACTGTGGCAAACTTATATATCGGGTGAGCGCGTACGCGCAGAAATAGAAAAAAACGTGGGCCGAAAAGGGTTATTATACGTCGATATGTGTCAGGCCCAGTTGATCGTGCATCCGCGGCGTGATGGAAAAAATTAAACATAAAACGAAAAAAAACGTTTGTAATATTGTGCGAAATACGCGAAAACCGAAATCCTTCAACCATACGAGTAGTTTAGAGGGAAAAAACGGTATTGAATTTTGAAAAAGTTTTCTTTTTTACTTCGGATTTCATGATTTTATTACATGATTTTATTTTTTTATCAAAAAGTAATTTGTTGTCATTCACGCAAGATGCGATAGTCGATTTTCGCATAACGCACCGATCGTATTGAAACACGATTATTTTTTTTTATGTTTTTTTTTTTAGTTATCCCGCGGCTACTAAGGCCATTGCGTATTGTGAACAATTATTTTAACCGTTAACACTTGACGTATTGCAAACACGAATATAAAAACACGTGTTGAGTGCAATCGTCAGACTTGCCCTAAAATTAGAAAATTGTATTACACAACATATTTTACCAACTGATTTACTATAATGATAGGATGAATTAATGACTCAAAACTGTTAACATTTTTGATTGTCGATTATGAAAAATATAATGTATCCGTGTACTGGTATAGTATACGTATACCTACATAGAGTGTATCACAAAAATCTGACTTATACATCACTTTTGTTATATTCATTATTTTTTAAAATTTTTTTTTTAATTAATTATATAGCACTACACTACAATTGAAACGTATTAAAAGATTTTTTTTATTTTTGGAACCTTAATTTTAAATGTTGAAATTTTACTCTACAGTTTAAAAAAAAAAGAGTTTCGTAAACCAGATAAAAAAAAAATTAAAAATAATGGCCTTATTAAATTTACGTCATTTAATAACTAAGGTTCCTTAACTTTTTTTAAATCGCATGTATTTAATAGAATGATACCTAATTATTTATCCGTAAAATATTAGATTAAAAAATATTGATAGACAATATTATTTATTAATAACAATTTTCGGGAATTTCAAAAAGACGTAAAAAAATTAACAGATGCGCCTTTATTAAAACTTTTGATGCCAAATTTTTTTCTAAAAATCAAATTCAAAATATAGCATTTTTAATTTTTCTATCACACTATTAATCATAATTTTAAATTTTAAATTTTTATTTACAAAACAAAAAATATGTTAAACATTACAGGTATAGTATGGTAATATAGTATTTATAGTATTATTTTTCTGAGTAAAAAAGTGTTTATTATTTTAAAACCATTGTGAATTTAGATAGAGAATTATTTCCACGAATAAATCAAAGTATTTATTAATAATTATCTGTATGGATACCAAAATGTGAATTTCATAAAAAAATTGTAATTGAAGTACTTATTTAAATATTTTAGTCGAAATAAGTTACATTAATTCGACTTTAAATCAAACGAAAAGGAAATCAAAAAAATCGACTAGGTACAATAATGCATTCCCAACACAGCTGTCCATTCATAAATTAAAATTTAATTGTAAAACCGACATTATTTAAATTCAAGTGTCAAATCATATAAAAAAAATAATGCATAATATGTTAAAACTTTTTACTTTTTTACAAATTTTCATAGAAGGGATGTAATTTTGTTGTAGTAACCTCTTGTTAAAATCACATACGCTCTTTTAAATATCTCAAACTATATCAACATTTTTTTTTTTTTTTTTTTTTGAGAAACATAAAGAAGTCTTCGGCGTTTTTGGACGGAATTGGTCCGATTGCATGATAGTTGTGATACGAATCTTTTTTTTTCAAACGATTAAATTTGATGAGGTACCTATGTTCTGAAGTGATGAAAAAAATCAATCAGATAGAAATAGACATAGACGGATCACCTACCTTCTACCTCCCCTCTATCCTCTGGCCGCAACAAAGATAATCTCCACAGTGCATCCTCTGAGTGAAACTTATTACCGATTTAACGTATTTAACGAGGTAATGATATTACACAGATTCCATTACCCCGGCGCTTTGAATTAGTATATTATATTTCATTTATGGGATTTCGGGACGACTATCGTAAGTATTAATAGACACGTCCGTAATAATGTACAAATGTTATTAGTATACAGATATTTTGATCACTATAGATGATTTGAATTCGTGTCGAATCGATGTACTCGGTATCGCCGTAAAATCAACGCTATGTGTACGGATCAGTGTGAATCGAACACAACGTGTTATGATTGAAAAAATAATAATCAACGAATCGAGGCATTCGAACGGTAATTAAATTTTTTTGTCACATCGTAATAATTCAATATCTAATGTACGATTGTACACGAGTGTTGACGTCGCGTGAAAAACAATCTTGTTACTCATGGAATTGATGTTTTCGTCTCTTTTAAAACGAATTCTCGAAAATGATTACGCGTATGACTCTATGAAGTTAATATATTTGATACAGTATAGTCATATACGATAGTATTTACTCGTATAGGTAAACGACAAAAATTCCACTCAGTGAGTATTTATGTGCTCGTGCACCTACACGAGGCCACGAGACCAATCGAATGCTTGATCGTGTTTGCTGTTTATATTTTAAATAAATACGTAATTTTTATTCGCGTGTCTACGAGACCGCGTTTGAACAAACAAGGAAATCCGACACGATTATTGTACTGATAGGTGGCCATTGAAATTTGAAACTTGGGTAAAATATTTGATCAAATATTATATTTTAGTGAAGTCATCAATTTTTAAAATTAAATCGATTACACTCAACCTTTACTATATAATGGACTTTTTTTTTATCAAACCATTAGAATTATATTGTTTGCCACTTTTCAAATTCAACTTTAAATATTTATTAATAGTTAATGAAGTATATATATTCTTTACGTTTTTAATTAAAAATTTCTTTTTTTTTTTTAAGAAGTTTTTAATTTTTTTCTTAAAATATGATTTGATGGATTTTAACTCGTCTGTCGTTTTCATAAAAACTCTCAAGCGAGTGTTTTCACTTTAATCATTTCATGTGTTAAGTCAATGATCGAAAATGTTGAGTGAATGTATTTCTCCGAAATTTCAGTTATCTTCTAAGAAAATATGCGAACATTTCAAAAAATAAAAATAAACTATGGAACACCGTACCGTAAACTCATCGTGGCGTTTGTTAATGATGGTTGGTACTTTTTTTTTGTTTATATTTGCTTAAATCATTTACTTAGTTAGATGTTTGAAATATATACAGGACATTTGATTAAACAACTTTTTATATAAATGAAAAAATAAAATCCATAATACCACAATTTATTAAACTCAACTAACCATAAGCAAGTCATTTAAGTTTATTGTTAAGATACATTTTTTTTTTTGTTGCAAGAGTGAGGCGTGCGATAAGAATGTTACTTTCGAATTTCTGATTAGACCTCATAGTCGGAAAAGAATTTAAAATCTTTATAATATTAATGAAATCTTTTCGAATTCAGTAAAAAAACAACAAAAATTAAGAGTAAAAATAATAATTTAAAATTAATTCAATAGACGTTTAGAAATATCAAATCAACAAAACCGTCAATCTATTTGTAAAAATGTTTACAAATCACTGCTGGCTTTTTATAAGATGCCACAACCAACAAGTGGGCCATATACTAAGAATGTTTTTATTTTCAAAATAATTTTGAACTATTGATAATTATTGTATTCTTTGAAAACATTAAACCTTTTAGAATGAAGTACACACAACTATTATTCTTACCGTTCTACAGTACAATTTTCAAATTTTTATTACTTAACCTACCCAAAAATATTAATTATCGTTTGTGGAGACAATAGTGCCAAAATGATTTTTCCTATTTTTTTTTTTCACTTAAAATATTACAGATATTATAATAAAGGTTTAAAGGCTGTAACAAATACATGGCCCAACATATAGTCAGGAAGAACAGAAATGGAAAATAAGATCAAACAATGAATTAAGGACGCTGTTTAAAAGAGAAAACGTGGTTCAGTTCGTTAGGAGCACGAGACTAGAATGGATGGGACATGTTTGGCAAGCAGATGTAACATTTATAAAATGTATAATTTTTTTACAATTTCGAAAAAAATATCTACAATTTTTTTATAATTCATACTATTACACCGAGTTTTATTCTTAATTATGATGTATTCATAAATATTTACAGGTACCCATGGCAAAAGATCTTATGTAGATATCAGGTGGAATATATACAAGCCCTTACCATGGCATTCTGGCATACCTGCAAAGAAAAAATCAATACTTCTCAGAAAAATTTCGTGGCACAATTTGTGAAATCGGTGATATCAGTTGGTACATAAATTAGTACGATAATTGATAGTGCGTTCGAAAAGAGTTGTCTAAATAGTGCTAGGGTCGCGGATCTGAGCAGTGAGCAGGGGCAAACAGCAGGACGCATCAAATCGTAAATTAAATCGATTAACCGTTGAACTTTGCGGTGACTCGTCTCCCCGCACACTTCATCACCATTATCTGCTTTGTAAATTTTATCGCCGCAATAAAAACAAGTGCCGATGTGCACAGACGACGACGTAATAAAAATTGGTACACACGAGAAATATCTAATGAAAATATAAAAATATGAACGGAAACAAACTCGCTGTCACTGGTGCAATCTCGATAGCACAATACATGCATTTGTACCCACGAGTAAGTAGTAACTGGAAGAGCATTTCAACAAGTGCATGGAATCATATTAAAATGTACACGAAAAAAATCATGTTGCAATAGCTATCCTTATTGTTACTCAACTAACAATAGTTTTTATTATTACTAATTGTACATTTTGTTATAACTATTATTATTATTATTACATGTATAATTGTTTTGCCGTTGGATAAATTATAATAATAAATTGAACATTAAGCGATGGAAGCCATAATTCATTTGACACCTGTTGTTTAACACATGTGGATGATAAATACTCATTTCAAAATCTCGATTTTAAAATAACGTGATTACTGTATCAACACTCAATATATAATAAATCATTCTCAATTACTATCATATACTTAAAGATCAGTTCAATAAATATAAATTATAAATAAAGTAAAATTAAAAAAATTAAATATATCACTGCAGTAAAGAAAGAGTGAAAATGTTTCATTTAAACATCAATTCTCTGTTTATTGCAATAGAATGGTTTTGTTTAGTTAGTCGATTATAATAAAACTGCCTGTGTTGGTTGTTGAATATAATAAAACTATTTTCATAAAATTGTTGGTAGTAATACAATTGACGTAATAATTGTCATCGTTATACCTCATCAAAATCAAAATTGATTTATTAAAAATTATAAACTTTAAACAAAAAATTATAAAACAATAACGTTTTTACACTTTTAACTGACAACTGATTTACAGCTGAATTTATTTACTTTTATTTGCGTACCGTGTCAGTATTTGTTGATCTACATTAAGTAGTTACTAATGGTTATACACTTGAATTACACAACAACGAAAATGATAAAAAACCAAAAAAAAGTATGAGCACATATCAACTCCACCGATTAGTGTTCATTTTACCAATGTAAGTTTTATTGGTCGCAGATAATTAAAAAAAAAGATAGTATGTAAACCTCACCGATTCATCAGTTCCATTATGAATTAGTTTTTACAGTTTTTACAAAAGAATCATTTGAAAGCATTGCCCAAAAGACATAACGAGGAGACGATTCTTAGAATAAAGATTTCATGCTGAATACGAAGCAATCGCATTTCTTATTAAAGCGTTTTCCATTTAAACTTGTCGTGAAACTAATACATATGACTGTCAAATTTTAAATGATTGATGATTAACTGAGTTTATCATTTTAACACGACAAAAGTTCTGTCTAGGTGACAACATGTTCAAAGTTCAAACCAACTGAGTTTCATAATTATGTTAAATCTTTGATTGAAATAATAACCGAAAAAAACTATTTAAATAGGAAAATGTAATGCAATGAATCAGATGAGTTAACATAATAACTTGTTCTCTTCATAGTTTATGACTATGAAATTAACATTATTTTTCTACATAGTTTAAAATTTCCAAACTGTATTCAATCCACAAATTTATAAATTATATATGAAATAATTTAATTATAAATGTTTAATTCGTTAAATTTTCGTTAAAAATAAGGTAAAACTATTTGATTATTTTTAAGATGGTCGTATGACAATCGGTTTCAAATTTCAACAATAAACTATCATTAAACATAATGCAGAATATTAAACGCTATTCAATAACACTCAAAGCTTTGTTAGTTCGTTTATTTTACTTAAATTAATTTTAGTTTTTTTTAAAACAATGTTTAAAGGCATAGTAATTTGTTAATTAATTAGCATTGCCAACAAATAACAATAATAAACGAATTTTACTGTATTTTGTATATTCGTACGTTTTTTCTTATGAATATTAAACGTTAATTTTCCTTCTCGTTGCTTTTCCAATTCAGATAAACACACTCATAAAAGTTATATTATACTACATTAATATCAATCACCATGTAAATATTTTGTGTACATCTTACGTAAATCCGGTTAAATTTAGACCGCGAGGAGAAAAAAATATTGTAATAGTGTCTGAAACAATTTTATCAAACATTTACCCGATCACAGCGCCGATATGGCCTCAACTTGAATATAGAATGGTAGCGATAAGTAATTACATTTGCGTGTATAACCGTCATACGCCGTCTACTAACGGCTGTAGTGCGTTAGATATATGCGATTAGCTTATGTGCCTTATTAAACTAGCTACGAACTACGTTATTGTACGCAATGAATTAACAAACGTAAAATTTGATTATCGAATTCATAATTTAAATTCATGCGCGGCTATTACGGAAACAAATGGAACCCTATCGGTGCGCATAACATGAGGTCGAAACGTCGACGGAATGCGGCAGTCAACACTAAGCTCATCCGCTTTTTCGATTTTTCGAAACATGTTATCGGCGTACGGTAAACACTGACACATTCCGAGATCGATGATCTAAGATTGGTGTGCCACCAGGGGCGGAATTCAAGTCATGGAATAAGGGGGCACCCTTCACAAATCCTGAAGATTCTTTTTTCAATTTGTATGCTGCTTTTAGCAATTTAGTTAATTAACTATACCGTATCTATGTTATATAACCCCCTATACACCTCTCCTAGAAAATTTCTAGATCCACCCATGTGTGCCGCGCGTGCTCTAGACGATTTCGGATTTCGTATATCGCATCTCTGTATGTAGTGTATCACGACATTCCAATTAACGAGGGACGACGGCGGGCGTGCCGCAGAAGCGAAACGCAGTTCTCACTGTGACGAGAAAGGGTTCGCCACGACCGGGATCGATATTAAAAATTTGCGAAATTCACTCGGCGTGTACAACGTACGATAAGACCGCGTAATCGTTGTCATTACCGACCGCGTATACGATGCCGCTAAGATACCGTTGGCCGGTATTAAATCCACAAAAGCCAAAGCAGCCGTCGCCGCCACCCACCCATCTTCCACGCCGTAACGCGATAAAACAATATACGCTCATATAGTGAAGGCGCCTGACCCGTGTGAGTGTGTGTGTGTGTGTGTGTGTGTGTCTACGCATATCCATTATAGTAATAACTCCGTCGTCTGGCGTAAGTTCGCCCGGTCCCGACCGTTCCCCTCGGCTGATTCTCAGTCCTGACCTCACTTCCCGGAGTGTGGGGGGAGACGAATCCCGGTCGGTAAAGCGACCGGTCGACCCGGGGATGAGGGAAGTGCGGGAACTTAAAGGGTCGAGGGAGGGGGCTAAGTTTTAACGCTCTCTGATGCGTGTCGTAGGTATAATATAATAACGGTAAATTTCGCGCAAGTTTCGTGAGACTTTGCCCGCCGAGCTACGGCGTCACTTTATTTCCTACATATATACCTACATACACACACACACACACACATATATATATATATATATATATATATATATATATATATATATATATATATATATATATATATATATTATATACATATATTAACACGACGATAATCGGCCGTGGCGTCGGTTCGTCGTCCGTCCGAGCGCGCGGGCGTGAAATCGCGATAGGCTTAGCGGCTTTTCGTTTCGAGACCGCCCAAAAACCGTCGTCGTCTGATTTTCAGTTCAAAATAATAATAATTATCTCTTGGCGACACGCATGCGGACGCGGACGCCGGTCTGTCCGGCTCGGAGCGTTCGCGTTTTTCTCCTTAGTTTCAATCACTCCCCTTCCTGCCCACGAGTTTTCCCATGGGTTTTCAATCGAACTCACGTCCATTACGCTCGTTCCTCTATATTATAGGACGCTATCGTCGTCGTCGATGTTCCTAGGTCGATATTACAGCAGCAAACTCGATTCGAACGTTTCACTTGAATATTCCCATTACGAGTCCACTATTATATAGGTACGTAATAAGAGTTAAATGTTCGTGTCATTGCACTTTTATTCCCAGAGCATAACTGTTATAAAATATAATTTGAGACGTGCGGAAGAAAGTCGGACAAAATATATTTACTAATATTTTGTATTTTTGCCAATTTCTAATCTTGAAAACACCTAATACCTTGTCTAGTACCAACACGTCCACGATAATTCCCCCAAATATCACCAGTAGTCCTTCCTCATTTCCGGATTTAAACTATAACAACAATTTAATGAACCATCAAAAAAAAAAAAGAGGAAAAATAACAGTAACCAAGTGTTGTCATTCGTGCTTAGGCTACCAATCGCCATCATCTCCCCATCAACACTTAATGGTACTTTCCTAACTTATGTTGAGTCCCAAAAAAACGATGTCTCTCGAGATTTCACAGAGAGCTTAGCTAACGCTCCCCTCCTATCAGAGGTTGCCAAGGCCTTGTCGATTCTCATTGCCAATGTTATTCCTAACAACCAGGAGCCTATATCCCCTGAAACGTTATCTAATTTAATTGAGTCATCCCTTGTTAATTTTTTACGCGATCCGACCTTAGGGTCGGATGCTTAGCTGTTCTCATCTTCATGCCTAGTATTAACAATACATCCAACACTCTCCTCAATATCCTTCAATGGAATACCAGTAGTCTTCATGCTCGTCTAATAGATATTCCGCATATACTTTCATCTAATTATATTTCAGTTGCCCTCTTTTCAGAGACATGGCTGCTTCCTAGTAGACGGATCAACATTCCTGGTTATCGTCTAATTAGAGACGATAGACCTGATGGCTATGGTGGCGCCGCTATTGCCGTTAAAAATTCCATTAAGTTCCGAGTGCTCACCATCAACCCTGATTTAAATCGGTCACTTTCAATTCTAAACATAAATCTAGTGGGTGTGAAAATCCTATTAAACAATAACTTGGGATTAGATATATGGTCTTTCTACATTCAGGGGGAACTTTTATCTCCCCTTCGGGGTCTCAGTCATGCCGAACCACATATACAAGATGACCTCAAGGCAGTTGTCTCAGTCCTCTTTTATTTAACATATACATGTCCGTTATCGCGATCGCTCTGGAAGAAGCTAACATTCCGTAAATCATGTGCGCGGATGACTTAGTTATATTCCACTCCCATAAAGATTTAAATCAATCATCATTCCTCCTCAACCACGCTCTGTCTATTCTGGCCAGTAATTTGAACAAGCTTCATTTCTCCGTTTCGACTCACAAATGCAAAGTAGTTATTTCACAAGGAAACGCCGAATCTTCCCCCCTCAATTTTTTTTAGATGATGACTTACTGCCTGTTGTTTCTGAAATTAAATACTTGGGTCTTATTTTGGACAGCAATCTCCGATGGAAGGCTCATTTATTTCAGCTAACCTCTTTTGTCTACAAATGGGCAAATTTGTTAAGGTATCTAGCTGGTAGCTGGTGGGGTAAACATCCTGCTTCCTTGCTTCAAGTTTACAAGTCTATCATCAGAGCAAAGATTGAATATGGCTGTTGTTTTTTTGGTTCCGCCGCCTTGTCACATCACAAGAAATTAAATTCACTACAGGCCAGTTGTTTACGCACAGCACTGGGGTTGCTTAAGTCAACCCCTATCTCTATACTGAATGTTGAGCCCTCCTGCCCACCACTTCCAATCAGATATCGCTGGCTCACTGGTAAATTTATATTAAAATGCTCATCTTTTTCAAATTCCTCAATAATCGATATGTTTAACACGATTAATTTAAATTGAGATTCGTTCGAAGGTTCACACCGCTACTCGCATCTATGACTCAAGCATTCTCGACGGTCTTTCCTCATGTTTACAAAGTCCACAAACAACCTCTATATGCCATTAACTTTGATGCACTAACGCTCATTCCAGACGTGATGGTGTCTCCCAACTTCCTGGGACACACCCCTAATGATTTACGCATTACGCCCCTATGTATAATTAACAATCTATTCAGACAGTTCATTGCCGACAATTTCAATTCGTGTACCTTGGTATTCACTGATGATTCAGTCTCACAATCAGGTGCGGCTTTTGCTTACTTTCTCCCGAAAGCACATATACAGTCATCCACCAACTTGTCTGATTGCGTCTCTTCATTCACTGCTGAATGCTGGGCTATCCTAGAAGCTCTCACTTGCATAAGTTCTCTCCCATGCGGATATTTCCTTATTGTTTCAGATTCTCAAGCCAGTATTTTAGCTATCGTCAACAACCCGTTCCTTTCTAAGTGTTCTCCCATAGTCCTAAAAATCCGCGCATTACTACTATCCCTCAAAATCAGGTCTTTCACTATATCTTTTCTATGGGCTTCAGGGCATATAGGCATAAGTGGCAATGAGCTCGCCGATTCGCTAGCCGGCTCTACTGCCAATTAGTCCTATTCCGGCCCCTTGTGGTGTCCCTATACTGATCTAGTCACTATACATCGAATATCAAAACAGGAGCTATGGAATGAGATTCCCTTCCAGAGTCCTATGCTGTATTTTATAGGTATTTATTCAAAAACATACCTACCCAACCATGGTTTCAACCGCTAAAAATGAGCCGCGCTGCCATAACCAAATTCACCAAATTACACACCGGCCACAGCCTATTACCACACCATTCTTTTTAATTGGGACTCAACAGCAGTATGTTTTGTCCCCTACCCAACTGCGGTAGTGATTACTGTGATCTCCAACACCTACTCTTGAATTACCCATCTCTCTCAATCCAAAGATCGCAGTTAAAAAGTGTCTTTTCCACCTTTGGTATACATTTTTCCCTTATTAACGCCCTCTCAGCCAACAATATTATACTAATTGAACGCACACTAAATTTTAAAAGACAATCAGGCCTCCAAATTTAATAGTGTGAGCTTTACAAATAGCATGTTGTACTTATATAAATTGTAATTGTCGAGATATCATAATGTAACATTAAAATCTCAATAAATAAATATAAAAAAAAACAGTGGTAAACACTTGTCTAAGAATGTCGGTAAGTAAAATTATTTGGCTACATTAGTTATTTATTGTAAAATGTACATTTCTATTTGATGATATTGATCACCATGAGTAATGCGTTCATATATTTCTTTTAATGAGGGAATAATGAATGTTTTATAATTGAGCAACGTTAGAATATAATTTCAACATTTGTATAGTATTATTAATTCACTTATCTATTTATAATATAATCATAATAATAAAATATATTTAGCTACTTTACATAACACTACTTTCTGAGCTGTAACAATACAATCATAATATAAATTTGTATAATATGTAATCGAAAAAAGTTCAAAAGATCACTATCAGCTCTTGAAATTAGTGTTATAATCATCATCATCACCATTATCTACCACAGTGGTGGCCAAACTACGGCCCGCGGGCCAAATCCGGCCCGCTGTCATTTAAAATCTGGCCCGCGAAAATATTCTACATTACAACACTTGTTTGCGTAGCTATAATATTTGATACTTACGTTAAAAAAAAAAATCAAAAAATTAAAAATTACTGTATACATTTTTCATAATATTTAATTCCATATCGCCATACCTTACCGTTGTCGTTGTTACAATGTCATTTAATAATACGTATATAAATCGCATTATTGTATCTTACCTTATTTTTGTACGATCACGATGACTGTTCAACATGATATATTTGTGAGCAAGTATTCTCAACGACGAAAATCAATAAAAGTAAAACTTGATCAGCTCACATTACGTATGAACATCTCCATGCCGTTCTCCGTGTAAATTCTACCAAATCAGAACCAAATATTAATGCCCAATGTCAACAGAAACGAGCTCGTAATTCGCATTAACAAATTAATGCGTTTTGAAATATTTATTGGACGTGTAAACCGTTATGATTTTTTTTTCATTTGTAGTAATAATTATTAAGTTAAGTGTTAAATAAAGCCATTGAACTTTGTAAGTACAATAAAAACGCCGTTGAGTGTGTAATTACATACCTACACCTAAAATTCTGATGATTTTAAAGTAAAATTTCACTTTATGGCCCGCGGTAAAAAAAGTTTTTTTTTTATGGCCCGCGGTAAAAACAGTTTGGCCACCACTGATCTACCATATCGTTGAACAATATACTCGTAACATCATAGATACAATATAATTGCACAAAATTATTTGTATTCGATAATTTTCAAATAAATTATCATTAGTGGGTAATATTTCACAGGCATTGTTTCAGTTACAAGAAATCGGAATAAGTGTAAAAATATTTAAAATATTGAACAAAATGCGTATAGAAACAATACTTTTGTGAAACACACGAAATCCATATGAACTTTCGGGAAGAGAAATTTATGACCGTATTTTATAAGTCTGGAACTTTTTACGGATTTAACTACCTCTATTTGTGAATCTCTTTCACATCGCAAGCGTAGTTTAGAAGTCCTAGTAGATAATAAGGTATACTTTTTTTACTCAGCATATGCAAACTTTGATATAAGATAATATATGCAATTTTAGAGGTGTAAAACTATATCACACAATGTAATTATAAAAGTTTTGATTACAAAATGTAGTTAAAATTATGTTTTAGATAATCTTTAATTTTCGTCACTGTTGTACTTGGATAGTATTACTATGTATTATAATGAATTGATTTTAAACATTCATTTATTTACACTCTTCTTATTAATTTCATCAATTAGTTTTAACATACAAATTTACCTGTATATCAAATTAAATACTTTAAAATTTTAACGAAACAATCATTACCTACCTACTTTTGAATTGACACGTTTCGATAGTTTTATTGCCTTCAAAATAATCGTTTTCTAATTATACTTTTGTCTTATAAAAGAATTGTATTGATTAAGAAATTTTCTTTTTTTTAATAAAATACCTAATTATGAAATTATGTCTTCTTGCCTATTTATGTACCTATCACAATAATCAAATAATCATTTTTTCTCATTCGTCATTGTCAATATTTATTAAAGCAAACTTTCAGCATCGCTGTTATTATTTTTAATTACCAAACGACACTGTAAAAAAAAAGTATGTAATTTTAGTTTAAACATTTAGTATTCAAGACAAAATATTGCAATACAATGTAGTTGACGTTTTATTTGAACATTAATATTAATTGTTGTGCAGCTGATTTTACATAATTCTCATTTGAATTTTTTTGTTATTATTATTATTATTATTCTATATATATAAATATATATATATATATATATATATATATATATATATATATATATATATATATATATATTAAATCGCGTAGTTTACAAGTGTGATTAATAAAGGAAGAAATCATGTTACTATCATGCCTACTTCACATGGCATTTAAAGCTGATTGTATTTTGTTATATTTATACATATCCGACATTCAACGACGTCTAAAAAGAAACGAGTCAAGAGATATATCGCATCGATAAAATAGTGAAAAATGGTACAATGAAATAAATGAAAATTCTAGTGTATTGTAATTTTAATAAATATAGATTGTATAATTCAGATAACTATAGTGAAAAAAAAAATTACTTATTTAAAACCAACTTTTTATGTCACAGAAAACGGGCAAATTTCTTATAGCGTCACTCAAGTCTCATTTTATTGTAATTACATGTAAATCAAATACGCTTATTGTATAAATGATACAGATTATAATTATAAATATTTTGAATAAATAATTTTGCAATTAATAGCGATCAGATATACCAAATCGTTTTATAGATGATCATGGGAAAACCCCATCTACCAAGTACCAATATTACTACGGCATGAACAGTACAAGAGACTCTCACCAACCAGTAATTTATATAGTAGATAAAACATAAATCATTTATAAATAGATAAATATAAATCATGTATAATCATGTATAATATAGAGTGTTCCTTTTTTGGGTGATATGTTAAAAAACAGCCTTTTTCACCTGTGAGCCGAAAGCTAGAATTTTACAACCACTGGACGGAGAAAGTTTACTTTCCATTGCATTTACTCGCACACTCGCGTGACAAAAAACTGTTAACATTAGTGCATACATTCAGATTATACGTATACCGTAATGATACATTATTTGATTGTTTATCGAATTATCGTTTGACAAAATTTTATCTTTGGCCATCCAGTCAATGATAAAAACGAGATTCGAGATAAATCTAGTCTGAATTAACGGTTAGAAAGAATATTAAATGAATTTTATTTGTTATTGGATTTATATTGGTCGAATTCGTTAAGCGAGTTGATCTCATTGGTTATAGTAAAAGGTCATAAATACGTTATACTGTGTGAATATTTATTCGAAAAACTAGGCTTTACTGGGTGAATTTAAATATTGATTTTAAAACAATTGTGTTTGTAGCTAAAAATGTTTCTCTCGTACCACAAATAGAGTGATTTCACCTTCGTGATACTCATATTGTTAAAAAAAAAAAATGAAGAGAAAAATTTAAGCATTTAAAATCTTTTATAACATGAGCTCCTTGCATCCAATAGGTCATTGACAAAATTCCTCTGAAAATACTGTAAGTGGTGGTAAGTGTTAACCTTTTCTTTAAGTACGAATAACGATTCAAAAGCCAAGGTGGATTCTAGATTTTTCCGAAAAGAATAGAGTGCGCTTGGTATATATATATATATATATATATATATATATATATATTATATAATATGGTATATATTATGAGTAACATAAAACCAAAATTATAGTCCTCTATAAATTTTATTCAAAATTTGTAATTTAGATTCAACTAATTATGTTATAGTTAAGTTCTTTTCAAAATTATTGGAAATAAAAATATAAAATTCAAATATAGAAGTGAAATAAAGCTATAAAAATCAATATTATTAAATAGTACATCAAGAGTATCAAATTCGAAAAAATAAATTTTTATTACCTATGTAATAGCTTATTTTGTCTACATTTAATGAATACAAAATTACTTTTAAACAAGTACTAATTATTTGACTCCATTATCTTTATTTTATAACTATTATTTCAATTTTAATATCTATAAAATGGCATCTGTATGTATATTTTCGATATGGCTAATAATTTTACAATTTATAATAATGTTATTTAACAAAAAAAAAAATTAAATATATCATTATTATTATATTTTAGATTCTAAGCAGAGCAAAGTATAAATTTATTTACACGTTATAAATTGATTTTAAACGATTTTCTTATATACATATATATACTTATACATTTATTATAAGTAATTAAAAATGTTTCTGAAAGGAGTAATTCAAAAGTACGTACTTCACACCATGAGGTATTCATCATTCCTCAGACAAGATAATGGGGATCTGTGTATTGCATTTTAAAGAAATGGTGGATCACATCTTTAGATTCTGAACAGATTTCAGTATAAAAAAAATATACCGTTAATACATATTAAACGGTTTTAGTTAGATTGTTGGTATGGTTTTTTTTGTTTTATCCAATCTGCTTAAAATTTTTCTTTTTTGAAAAATGGGAAATCCTTTCTGAATCACCAAAAGATTCATAACATGTTTTTCTATCTGTACTCAAAGTTCCATAATGATTGCGAGGGTAAATTGTATTTTTATAAACGTTTAAAGTTGAAAATGTACATAAAAATAATCAATTTCGTACAAATCGTATATACAAATCGTACAAATCGTAATAATTTAGTTAAACACTTATAAAAAAAATCCTGTGTCACAATTTTTGAAATTTTTTTAGTGTTGTTACTAAAATATATGAGTATGGTCTTATAACATGTTTAAAGCTTTTTGTCAAATATTAAAAATGTTTAGAAATAAACATTAACAAAACAAGGTATTTTCAAAATTCTATTTTTAGTCCGAAAGTTGTCAAATTTACATAAATTAAGTATCAATATGCCATTAATGATGTAAATTTCCAGTTTCTATAAGCTTTAGTTTTTGAGTTATGACTATACAACTATAATAAATTTATTAAAAATGTTAACAAAAAATGCTACCGTTTTTACTCGGTTTATCGACAGTTTTCCCTCACGCCTGACAAAACTATTGAAAAGAGAAGTATAACCTCTTTAAAGTACAATCGACATGCAATTTTCGATCTATTGAATTGCTGAATGAAACATTTTGACCACTTTAACTACCCAAAAAACTGTTCACAGAAAAAATAAATAAATAAACATCATTGTAAAACCAATACATCATTCGCTTCACTCAGATTTTTTAAAAGTCATCATTTTTTTTTTTACCAACGTTTTCCTCGCCTTTATAATTATAGGCTGATGTATAATATAATATTATATAATGTACTTATATTAATATTAATTTATTTTTTCCCATTTCACGATTTTTGATAGGACTAATTATTAAACAAAAATTCTAATATTGATCTTCGACCACACCAAATCTGATTTGAAATATAATAACGATGATACAATGTATTCGAGTGATCAATTACATATTTGATTATTAGTATTGTGTTGTTGTTATACTACATAGTATAATATGACATATACATTTATGAATATAGGTAAATCTAAGCATCAACGAGTAAAAAGTTGAAAAGTTAAGCTACATAGTGAGTTAACAAGGAACTTTTTTTAAAGTAATATCTAACTTAAAGAATTCGTTTTTTTCAATTACATATAGTTTCCAATTAATCAAAATATATTTTAAAATCGTATTTGATAATTTATTTTCTCATTTTACGTAATTTCATAAATTACAAAATTTAAATATATGTATTTTGTTTTGAATAAATTATAAGCTATTGATTATCGTTCCCATGAAAAACAAAAAAAAATCGTCGGAAATATGTTTTATAGTTATATTACACTACTACAGGTTGTCATAATATTTATTAGTTTCGTAATTTATTTTTATTTTTGTATTACCAACCTACGTAAATATATATACGTACTTTTATTAGCTTGCTTATTGAGCTTTGGTGTACATTTTTAATAATTCATAAAAAAAAGAATAATTAACACATTTTTCAACTTAATTAAGTTACTTTTTTTCGATTAAAATTTGTAATTTAAACAAGTTCAAAAACAGAGAAGTAACTTTTAAAGTTAAACTCAACATACATTTTTCTGTATAATCTCAACATAACGAGTTAAAAAGAACTAATAAACTTGCCTAGCCTTGAATTTTGGTGTATTGACTTCAACTCTCAGTAAAGTAATTTTTAGATCACAGTGATTATTAAATAACTGTTTCCGTGTATTTACGCTCACGCCCTTATGGCGGTGAATCTATACTTATGATATCAAATGATATTATTCCCGTCAATATCTACGCATCGGTTTATTTTTTATTATTATTATTATTTTTTTTTTTTTTTTTATGTAAATGAGACATCGTATTACGCGTACCTACATAATATAATGCTATTATTATACAACATGACGTCACAGTTTTGTATCGAAATTCAACTTGATACGTAATACAAAATACATTATCATTATTATCAAGATTTATTACGCGCGTCTTTGCGTCGTTCCAAACTGGAGCAGTCCCACCGCCGCACGCGGTACGCACCGAAATAGGATATACCCTATACTTATATGCGCTGTGGGGCCCCCAAAACACCACGGACGGGCATTAAATTAATATTTATTACAATGCGCACCTATACTGTTATTACACGAGACGGATTGCCCTTTTATATTAGATGCGGAGTAAAAGTCTAGGCTGTTGTAAACAGTGTGAATTGAAAATATCCATTTGTAAATCGTATAAACTGAAGTTGAAAAAACTTCGATTTGTTATATTTTTATATGATAGTATTTTGAGCGAGCCTCTGCCGTATTTTCCATTCGTAATTAGGGTTATAGAACTGCAGGGTTTTCAAAACCAAAAACTACGAGATTCAATCACAATAACAGTACACACACTCCACAAGACGTCTACACAAAAACCCTATGTATACGAGTAGATAGGTACACTGCTAAACATCATCAGTGTTTATTTATTTTATAACCAGAATTATTTTCAATTTGATCAAAACATTTCAGACCCGGCTACCCGGACAGTGGGTTAAGTCAAGTTAATGTATTATTCATTTCAACGTGAAACTGGAAAAATAAGTTTTTCAATATGATATCTTGTCTTCCTCAAAACTCATATTTTGATATGTTACTCAATTTTTGGAATTTTCAGGTGCCGAGGTGACGATATAAATTATATCATCATTATCGAAAATCTTAAAAATCTTAAAAATTGAGTGACGTATCCAAATTGAAAATGTAAGCGCACTTACAATTATTATCGATGCAAATGTTTACAAGCAATTCAATGGAAACAGGGAAACTTCCGATTTTCATCGGTTCATAACATATTCTCTGGCTAGACAGTCTTATGTAGTCGTGTTATTCTAATTTCAGTCATGCGTGCTTTATCACATAGCTATAATTTTATTCAAAATATATTATGATTTTTATCCATTGACATCGTTTCAAGTTTCCTAAAAGTGGTAAACAACGAAAATATAATTTTTAATACAATTTAAAAACTCAAGGTTTACGAAAAACATTTTCGTTAATCGCGTATTATGCGTGTGAAAAAAACTATTTTAGCGAGCCGTTCTAAATTCACATACGGAACAACTGTGGGGTGGGCTTTTTTCAGATTATCAAATCAAAAACATATTTATATATTATATACTGAACACAATATGCCAAAATATTTAGGCACACTTTAATTGGCGGCCCTCCAGTTCTGCTTTGGTATCAGTTGTCTTGTAAACGCTGGTCACTCTACAAATTGAATAAACCGTAACTCGCACTGTGTGCGTATATCAAACTTTAGTATCTGGCAACTCTCTTTTGTACATACAAGGAAATAAAAATTGATAGATTTATACGGATGATGATATGATGAGGTGCGTGCATTATACTTATCCAACGGTAGCATAAGAGTGAAATCAAATACATAAACAGTAAAAATTCATAGGCCCGACAACAGTCACTAATTGGGGAGGCATAGGAAGGCTTTGCCTTTCTAAACTTTTTCATAGCTCCCTTTTCAGTCCACTGTTCTTCAAAGAATATCCAACTCAAATTTTTTTAATTTTTTAAAAAGAAATTATTATGATAATTATTTGGTCACAGAGTCAAAGTAGGAACTTATTAAACGGCTCATATTCATGTAAGTGTTTTCAAATTTTACTATAGCCGAGCATCAATATAAAATATTGTAGTTGGTGTGTATTAATCGACAGCGGGAAAAGTTAATAGACTTGTGATAGTATTATGCGATAAAACACACATGACAGCAACATCATAAATTTATACGATAAAGGCGTCTGTCCCTCTACCCTTTCCCAGTTTTTAGAATTGAAATTCCACCCCACCCGACTAATAAGCCAAATTTACGCCTATGAACACGACCGTACAAATAAAATGAGTCGTTTGCCCGACGCGTGCAGGTGATGACAAACGCGAGTGTTGGATAATGCTATCAAACGTATACAGCGATCAAAGGCCAACCCTATCACCCTGCCGTTCTGGGACGATGGTGCGTATGTAAATATAAATGTACGGGTATTATAATACAAGTATACGAGCGTCACTATGCTCCCCGAGCATGATAATGTACACGCGTGAAAAACAACGGGCAACCAGTAATTCGGCGCCAAACGTCATAAAATCACACCAGACCAGACGGCGGCAGTGGATATAAAGGTCAATGTGGACATAAGTCCAAACAAATATTTACCTGTCTATGAAAAGACTGATATTATTCATAATTTTTTTCGTTTTTTACTAATTTGTACCAACGACACGCGGTATCGGCCTTAGGTACCGACATTTTTTCACCATACCAAATATGCTTCTAAATATTGACTTTAGACTGTCGATGGGTAACCCATAATGTAATATATTCCATTATTATTAACATAATATTTATTAAAATAGCTGATATAAAATTAACTATAATAGATATATAATAAAATGGCCGTAGCCATTTTCCTCCAAAAACGAGATACCGTTTTCCTCCACTGTCCATTTTCCTCCAAAAGAAAAATAATAATAATTTTGACCATTTTCCTCTACTTTCCATTTTCCTCCAATAAATAAAATAATAAAATCGTCATTCGTTATCAGAATAAATAATAACAGAAGAATAACAATAAATTAGTTAGTAATATAATATGTAACATTATTCAGATTTTGACTTATATGCTAAGAAATATTTATAACAATCACGAATTATCAAAGGTTTTCCTCGAGAACTTTTAATAAACGTCGCTTTTTCAGACATGTTAAAAATTAAAATTTGCTAAACTTTAAAACACACTATAGGCACACTATAGGCAAAATTAAAATGTGTATACGTATATGACCGTATGTTGTATATGTACGTATCTTTATTAGGCTTAATCAAAGTTACAATCGACTGTTATAAACTGCGTGTGCTGTCGGACACTTGGACTAGCGTTTTTCCCTAGCCGATAAGAACGCGACCAGAATTTAATCAACAGATACGCGCAAAATGTGATCCTAGCCATACTCTATTTTTATAACACGAAACGCAACACTGCAACACTGACTAAAATATTGGAGGAAAATAGAAATAATTTTAGTCGAAAATAATGTAGAGGAAAATGGAAACCAACCTTTTTTTGTTTTTGGCGGAAAATGGACAGTGGAGGAAAACGGTATCTCGTTTTTGGAGGAAAATGGTCCCGCCCAATAAAATAGCTTTGATAAAATGTTGCTATCATACAATTCATACAAATTGACTGTTTATTCGTCTCAAATAGTAATAAGGTGTTAAGATTTTTATCTAATTTTTTTTTAATTAAATTAAATTTTCATCTATTCAAATATTTGAACTGATTTAAAATCAATATCAATGTATATTAAAAAGACTGTGCATTGAAATAATTATATTATGTTCTGTTCACTCACTTAAATCAAATGCTGATTATTTATAAATCGAATCAAAAAAAAGTTTCATATTTTAATACTGTATTACTACTACCGTTTTAATCAGGTTTTATTTAAAACTTTGACCTGCTAAGTCAATTGCGTCTTGTTATTGATACATATGTTTTATATAAGAAAATAACAATACAATTAAATTAAACTGAATATTTTATTTTGTGTTAATGAAATGTGCTTTTTGGACGCTCTAATTTCAATAAGCTACTATGTTTTGTAAAACGTAGAAAACGTTTAATTATAATTTTTAATTTGAGTCGAGACGACAATTTATTAAGGTATTAACGAACTGGCGCAGTATAATTAACAAGTTGAGAAGCCAATTAGTTTATCATTATGTTATTAAATTTGATTTACGTTTCGTTATATTTAATGTAATTTAGTTTGACGGTTATCAAAAGTAGATACGTCTTCCCTATAATCGATTGAAAATCCGAATCTCTTAAATTATTTTTTTGATACCTTTCAAGTAAACGCTATAAACAATGTAATACAATAAATACAACTCGCCTACAAAAGTACCTACATGATTTCTGTATAGAACACACAACAATCACATTTATCACGCCCGTTATACTCAGAATGCGAAGATGTGCGATTGAAGAACGATTATACCGACGACGATATTGTGTATTGGACGACACGTACAACACAATTATTTAAATGGCAGCGCGGCCGTGATACAGTGTATTTGGTATTTTCCCAGGATTGTATAAAAGTAACCGATCGTGAAAATATCACACTCACTGACGATTTTCCGCGTAGTGAGATATCGCAAAAGTCGGTATTTAAAAAGAGGGTAGAGTGACAATGAGTGTACAATAACGGATTCCCGCACGCCTCCGTCTCCTCCGCCGCTGTCACCGCGAGATCAATGAAAAAAATGTCTAAAATAATGGAAACAATGAAACGATCGCAAACGAGCGGACAGGCACTGCGATTCGCGGCCCACCCTCGAATATACGGCGGATGTTCGTATTGCAGGCACGCCAGCGCGCCGGGAGCTATCGCACATCCACAAAGAGATAAGTCCCACGAGAACCGAACGGGAACTGATATCCTTCAGTGCTACGTGTATAGGTAGTAATGCAATATGACACAGACGAATAATCATAATAATAGCAATATTATAAATACACATACATTACGAATTATTCTAAAGAGCACTTTGGTAACTATTACTTTTTCTCGACGACGACGACGCGTGACGACAAGAACGACGACAACGCTATGACGACGACGACGACGACGATGACGACGTATTGAATGGAAACGCCTAAAAGCAATATTTATAATTTACTCATGTTTAATAATTCAAAATGGTATAAATATATATATATAAATGTCATTACGAGCTAAAAGCTTTCCAATGCTTCGCTGGTTTCTGTTTACGGCTTGATTATAATGAGTGAAAATAAATGTACACGACAAAACACGACTGAGTTTAAGTTATAATAATAATAATATAATATTATTATTATGACCTCGTGCGCAGCGAGTAATTTCCACGGCGAACCGACACAATATTATATGCTCTCGGGCTGGGCGCACGTAGCGGGGGCGGGTGGCGATGACGTATTTTTATTATTATTTTTTTTTTTTTTTATATATATATTATTACACTTAAACACATTATTAAAATGAGAATTTTTTTCCCCTCGTTTCGCGCGTGGGACGTACGATTCGACTTTTGTTTCGTGTACGTTATTTTCGTGTGTATAAAGACAATAGTGTTCGATTATTATAGCATGTCAAAATTCAAGAGAATACGGGGAAATGAGCGGGCACGTTTTAACAATATAATACACAGCGCGCGTTTGACGTACCGCGAGGAGTTTTGACTTTTGACTGAACCGTAATTGCGGGTCATCATAATGGACGTGTCGTAAAATTATTACATTTTCCCCGAGTAATACTACAACAATATACTATTATACACGTTAGTGTTTCATAAACATTTACAATTCATTATTAAAGTTTTAAACGCATCAACAAGTCAAAAATTCAATAGCTAATAGGATAAGTTTAGTCCATTTCAATTAAATATTTTTTAAAAAAAATAGAAGCCACGTACACACGTATTTATTAATAACAAAACTAATAAATGAAAAAGCTGGTAAGATAATGGTGGTGGAAGTTCGTCCTTCGTCGCTTCGCTCCTCGGACAAGATAATGGTGAGGAGTGTATAGCACTTTCTATCATGGGATCACCTAACCTAACCTCGAACAAGATATTGGTGATGAATGTATTAAGTTTTAAAGAAATGATGACTCATTTCTTTAGTATAAAACGATTCTGAGCAAAGCTTCAGTGTAATATAATATATTATTTATATACTGTTTACGTATTTTTCGGTTATTTGTCTGATTTTTGGTGAGTTTTTTCGTTATTAAACCCTCATAAAATATTCAATTTTTAACTCGTTAGAAATTTTCTGTTACCAAAAGATTCGAAACATGTTTTTATATCTATATTCCAAGTTTCAATGTGATCGGACACACCAAAAAAGATTTATACAGATTTTAAGTTGAAAATTAACGTAAAAACAGTCGATATTCATATACGAATTTATATGAATTTGTTAAAACGTGTATAAAAAAAAATCCTGACTAACGATTTTTGAACTTTTGTTAGGATAATTAGGTAGGTATATGAGTAAGGTCATATTAAATTTTCAGAACTTTTTGTCAAATATTTAAAATTATATTACATAAAAACTTTCAAACAATTTGGTAAATTAAAAGTTCTATATTTAAGTCAAAAGTGCTATAATTGTTCTGAAAATGTTGTCCAATATAAAAAAGTATGTATTTGATATTGGATAAAATTTTCAAGTTTCTAGCTTCAATACTTTTCGATTTATAACTAAATACCTAAAATCTGAACAGTGAAAATCTCGTTTACGGCGGATTTTTACCGATTTTACCGTTTTTACTCAGTTTTTCGATCGTTATTTTTGATTACTGGAAAAACTATGGAGATTTTGGAAAAATGACCTCTCTAAAGTACCATCTCAGTTCAATTTCGAATCTAAAAAGTTGCTGGATGAAACTTTTGGACAAGGATTTCTATACGAAAAAGTGTTTACAGAAAAAAAAAAAATAAAAAAATAAAAAAATAAATAAACATCATTGTAAAACCATAAGATCCTTCGCTTCACTCAGAATCTAAAAATTACTTCAAAGCGATTCGACCTCTAGGTTAATGAGTTTTCAAAATCAAATGTCTACACATAATATTATGTTGTTGACTATCGGTATTGAAATGAAACTATTGTTATAAGGAAAATTATGTACGTGTTCGAAATATGACTCCAAATTTGAATATAGAACAACAAATTTAATTCTATCAAATCTTAAAAAATAAAAATAATAGCGATTTTATTCAAAATTGTTAAATTAATTGTGATATTGTGTCCGTACAATGAAACGAGTAAATGATTCTCTTAGTGTTTAAATTTGTTCACTAATCAATTAATTATTCCGATAATAAAATTAGGTATAGAGCATAATTAAAATTTTTCTAGAGTATTTGCAGTATCACCTGTAAACGAGTATTACAAAAACAATTTTCACGAGAGTTTTACACGGGGATTTTCGAAGAAAACTATTCAGGAAATGAAAATTTAAGTCTCCTGTAAGTGTGCAGAATAATATAGTGAACAAGTGTATTATGTTTTAAATATAAATTTATAAATATTTGCGTAATAATTAATAATTCATTTACCGTCAACAGCTATTCATGTCGTAATATACTTTTAACGTCCCCCCTATAATACATTGTACAGTACGCAAATTATTATTATTATTATTTTATCACAAAAATAAGTTTAACTCTTTTTGACCCAGGAAATGAATAGGTAATTAGCCCAGTTTGTTCAACTCACTAAGGCAGAGGTTCCCAACCTTTTTTGACTCATGGCACCCTTAGTCATTTTCTAAAAATCCGGAGTCGCCCTATAGACTACTTCGATTTTATTTAGCAGTGCACTTGTATAAACATAAACAAAGGTAGTGAAACGTAAGTATATAGTTTATACGCATATTATATTTTATTACGTTGAACATTAACTGAATATTTTTATTTTTAATTATTATTGAATAATATTATTCGATTATCAAGATTAATTAAAAATTAGGGCAATTATGGAACTAACGTGACACTCGGACTTGTTTTTTTTTGCATAAATCTTTTATTCGTGGTTGAATAGTTGAAAGACATAGTATCATTTCTTCTTCAATAAACTTCGTTTTCATCCGTTTATTTGTTTTATATTTACAAGAGTGAAAATGTGTGTTGAAAAACAAGTGGTAGAGTGATAACTTTATGACAGTCCACATCGAAGCGATAGCAATCAAAGTCAAGTCTTGAATAATAAACTAATACCTAAACTTTAAAATTTGTTTGTAGTTGGTTACATAAAAAAACGTCCTGAGAGGTACAATAAGTGTTTGTAATTTTATATAAATAAATGTTTTAAGTTCTAAATTGTATTTTATTTTGTTGTTATTGTATCTAAACTTAACGAAAAACCAATGGGTAATTCAAATTTGAATGTAAATATATTTTTTAAATTAATTTATTCAAAAATGTATTAATAACCATGTAAATTTGCAAGATTAAAATAAATTTGTATAAAACACTTATATTTTATGAAAAAAAAAATTGTAATTAGATAAAAAAATATTCATTCCAATTCATAGAATATAATGAAAAAAAAAAAAAGTGAAAAAAAAAAGAAATTGAATAACATATTTATTCAAATTTCGGGTCATTTTTTACCCGACAATACCAGTTACGTGAGTACAAATAAGGATACCAGTTAAGGGTTAATGTAATATTACACCGACCATCGTTCGGTAATCGTAAAAATAGGTCATCTAAGGTTTTCTATCCCAACACCAATATCTTGTCCAAAAACCTAAGAGCAGAAGAAGGAAGTACTTTCACCACCATTATCTTACTAGCTTTTTTTCACGCTATAACTATTATACCTAGTTACGAGCACAGCAGAACAAGCTTTCAAATATAATATAATATAATATGCCTAACCTCAAAGTTTTATCTGAATCATTGTATTTTTTTTTTTTTTTTTGTAAATTAAACAATTAAAATTGAAAATAAATATGGTTTTATGTTTTATATAGTCAATCAGTTTTCATATTTAAATGATAATTCAAACTGAAATAATGAACAACATTATTCATAAATTTGTAAGATTAAAAAATACTTAACGAAAATCAAAAGTGTAGATAGTGGGTGTGTTAAATACTCATTAATGGGTATTACGTTTGGTATTTGAAAATAACTACAGGTAAATATGCAAATTTAACAAGAAGGTGTGTTTATGGGTTTCTTATGATGACTTTATTTGATGTGTGATTACAGCACAAATTATAATTAGTTGCAAGTTTCCTTAAAATTACGACATTACGTACCTACCTATCTATTTAATTGCGATTGTTGCGAGTTACAAATATAACCTAGTTACTTTTTATGTATATTTGATGCACTCAACTTTACAAATACCCAAGTCAAACAAAAAACCTACAGACAAAACTTATATCAAGATGTTTTGGTTCTGAAAACAAACAAAAATTTACCGGTTAACGCATTGGTAGGTATACCTAGTAAATTACGTTCAACGAATTGCAAAGTCACGCAGCTGTGTGCTGACTGTAAAAACACACAGTACACACGCAACAGCTCTGAAATCGTACTGTTGTTTAGAAAATATACGGAAAGCGACGATGCGTCGCGTGTGTCGAACAAAGATAACGCATGTTATTTCAAAACCCAATTTTATAGGTACGATATTATGCGATTAAAGCGCGAAGTGCCTGGACAAACGGTCGGAGGAGGAAAATGGAATTTAATTTAATAAATACATTACCCGGACCGTAAAAACAACGAAAAAAAAAGATTTATTATTTATTGTTACCCACGGGTTTGGTTATATTATTATATACGATTTGACGAGTTGACGACGTTTAAAAACCATTGTTGTTTTCGACCGCGTTATCGATCGGTACCGTGGCGTATGTTATACATTAATGATATGTAACAGGTGTTATACCTGTATACACATTATATATACGTATACATATTATAGGTTCGGTGGCCGGAAAAACGCACAATGTCCGGGAAATAAAATCACACGTACGGCTCACACGTAAAAATTCGGGTGTTTTCCGTTGCGAACCAAAAGTGCAGGGAGTGGAAACGGAACTGGAAGTGGCCGTATATACCTGGTGAGCGCATGCAACTCCGCCGCGTAAGCCACGCGTCTACGTATAGAAACGTATAGGAACGTATAGGAACGTGCGAGGCGAGCACCATGAACGGTGGACCCGATGTACTGCCGCGTGGGAAACGGTCAAGATCTCGACAGGCTCTCGGGTTCGGAAAAACCGAGCGATGCGTGGACGCAAAAACGGAGGGGAAATATTCGCGGTTAAAACTGTCGTTTTTTTTTTTTTTTTTTTTTTGTAAATTACGGGCTACTAAATGCAATGGAAAAAAAATTTAAGCGTGATATTTAAAGTTTTCAAAAATAAAATGACTAATAGACGTTCATTGGAAATACGCTTTTAAGCATCAATACTCAACCTAAACTTCTGATGATTTCTCTGGAACGAAAAAATGCCTCTACCGCATAATATGTAAACTCCCTTTGTACAGAATCCAGTGGCCAAATCGGATTACGATACGTATACATATTTACATAGATTAAGCTGAAGTGTATGAGGACGAGCGCATTGTGTACCTGCTGCTGATTCCTTACTCGTCTAAATCATGTTTTTGCTATCAAAGATCAAGTTTGATCGAAATCAGTGGACACCGTAGGCCGTTCCTGACCAGTAATTTTCCCTTCGTCGTTCTTATTTTCACAATAAAAAAACGTTGAATCCTTCATTTACGGTTGTCGAATTCGAAACGAGGAATACATGTCTCCAACCCTAATGCGTATCTAATCCCGTTACCTGAAAAACAATATCAATCATCAAATGGACAAGATAAAAACTATGGGATAAAAATGTATACCTATTCCTTTTTTGAGGAATTCGATTTAGAGTGTCTTAAAGCTTCTTTTTTTCAATACCACGTACCTATGATTTAGATTACCTTACTCCACTATTATTACGTTGATAAAATCGAATGTCAAAATTTAAAATTGCTTCTTAGTAAATTTAATGTTATGTTGATTATAAGACGTAAATTGATTTTTCTCTCTGATTGAAAATATACAATTATAATATTTTTTACTTCGTCAAAAGTTAATTAGATTTAAATTAAAACTCGTTCAAACTTATTCATCAATTATGTTTTACACGTTACACACAACACCTACGTATTACTAGAGACTATAACTCAATTACTCGTGGAGGTCACACGTTTAACCAAAATCGAATTGACTATTCAATATTTCTTTACATTTTGTATACTTAAAAATTATATTCAGAATAATTAATTGAATATTTAAAAAATATTGTAATTGAATAAGTGCTCGATGATAATAGAATGTATTTCAAATTAAGAACACTCTGACTGCCACATTATTCTCATTCATCGTTCTCAGTTGCCTGTGGTTATTGAGGTATTTCATGACCACGCATATTGACATCGTTCAAATCAAAGGTGGTTCTTGACAAGTTCCTAGAGAAAGGGACAGACAATATTTTGCATATTCAATATCAATACATACATACAACGTTTTATGTTTTAATAGCTGTTAGAATTACTATTAATATATTCACATTGGCCAAGTGAGGGGCAATCCACCAACCTCTAACCATGCCTCGTAAAACTACTGTTCACTAGAACAAGTATTTTCTGAAAAAACTATATAATATTTAAATAATATGCATTCAATTTTTACACCATGTTGAAAATAAACTAAAAACAAAAATTATCAGTCATAAACTCACAGTAAAAATTATTTTTTTCTTATACAATTTTTGCGATAGGATAAAATCCATTTGTTCAGCACCACAGTAAAATGTGTTCAACGCACAGTGAATACGTGAGAGGCGCCCTACTCGCTGATACTTACTTATATAGGTTCGCCAATTGTAATACCTGGTGACTGAATAAAAAAAAAATTTGTATGTACAATTTCAGACGACGATACAACAATAGTTAAAACTGTTGGTACAATTCACAATGAAAATTACGTTGATTTAAGCGTTTTTCCTCGCATTCCCGATGTATAAAATGTATAATTTATAAATATGTATATATATATATTAGATACGACACACGTATATAAGTAGGTACTTAACGCACCTGTGGTGTATATCTCTACCTTATTAATTTATACACGTGATATCCATATCGAGGCGTGTGTGTGTAAACTACGCAACATATATTATATAATACACAACACGCGATTTGGTGGTTCAAGTTTTCCCAGGGGCTCTTCTTAATCCGCGTTGCTCTCGCGGTCTAACGAGTACGGCGCTATATATATATATATATACGTTATACCTGTATGCTCGTTAATAAATGCCACTCGTGTGTGTATGTACTATGACTACTATGCAGTTTTCAGGTTCGTTTAAAGCTTTTTCGTTCATATATTATACATTATATATACATATAGGCGTGTGTATGCGTATGCGTGTGCGTGTGTGTATGTGTGTGTGTGTGTGTGTGTGTGTGTGTGTGTGTGTGTGTGTGTGTGTGTGTGTGTGTTTATAAAGGCATATATCATTTTGAACAATCTACCGCTCAATCGTTATATACAACGATGATTTATCATTAACGGAATCGGCGTGTCTGAATAACAGACTTACAGCGATAAGCTCTCGTGGAGTCGTTATAACGACTGCCACCGCATCTTTCTCAGTAATTCGCGTTTCTCGGCGATGCTGGTCAATCAGCTTCGCAAAAAGTGTTAGACATCGTTGGTCTGTGTTTGAAATTTAAACTGTTCGTCAGATTTTTTACGAGTGATACTCGTCGGTGTGCAATCCTATTGCGATTCCCGGAAAATAAAGAAAACAAATCATATCTTTTATAACACAACCAGTCGTCAGCGGGTCGTTTTTCCAGCAACGAACGTCTTCACTTATATTTATTATAAAGTCTATAATGTACATAATCTAGGCTAAATATATATAAAGAGGCATACAAATTTTGTAGCAAAAAAAAAAAACAATTTTCAACGTTTCTCTAGGTTATTTTTTCTTTCGACCGTTAATGAAGCAAAAAATTGTCAACACTATTAATCGAATTTCACTTTGAATACATCAAAGCATAATTTATGTATGAATTAATTTTATTTTCCACTTAACTATCGGGGTCGTCCGTCGAGTCTTGAGTTGTACACAAATTTCAAATACATTTACTAAATTAATTTTGAATACGTATGAATTATATTTATATGATAGCATCTCTAGCCATATTTATCGATTATTATCATACGATATGACGTATTATACTCGTAGCACTGCGATACACAAGGATTTTTCAGAATGGCACTTCAGTTTTTTTTTTTTTTTTTATGAGTCCTTGTATTTTCGTTTTTTTTTTTTTTAAATTCAAAAACGTTTTTACACCAAAATAAAGCTTGTACTTAAAATAAAATACCATAATGTATAGCATATAATACATAGGTACATATATATATATATATATATATATATATATATATATATATATATATATATATATATATATATATATAAATATATATATATATATATATATATATATATATATATATATATATATATATATATGTTACGGGCAAAGTGGAAAATTCGGGCAATGTATACAATGCCCGGGCATTGTACACATTGTCCGATGCATATTGGGCAATGTGAATTGTAAAGTATTTATACAAATTACACATTTAAAAAATTATGAAGTACATTTATTCTAATAATTACAATTAATAATCATTAAATGCTACGTCTGTTCTCTGATTAAACACTAACTATTATACATAATTAATTAATTTTTATATTATTATAATGATTCTATTGGAAATGATGCTATTGGGCATTGGCTATGTGTATATTATCGTAATGAAACTAAGTGCGTATAAGTTTACGTGTTTCCAATAGAACCATTGTATAAAATTTGAAAACCGTCCACGTTCTCAACAGCTGAAATAAGTGATGTTTGATAAAACAATACGTTTTGTGGAATAAATTATGTTTGTAATTTTACGATGCCTAAAAATGCATTAATAACATCGTCGTTTAAATACAAATTATGTATTTCTAAGGCAGTACTCATAATGTTGCAAAGTAAATGACAATACTCTTAAATTGTAGTTAAATAATTTAGGGAAACACAACACAAACGTGCAATGTTCACTGATCACAATCGCAGTACACTGATGAACCGACAATCGGCGCGCGTTCGGCGTCTAATGGATCGTAACACGTTTAACCTTTTCACTGCTGAGCATTAAAATAGCTAACAACCTCTCTGTGCTGCAGATTTTTAATAAATTTTTTAAACTTAAACTGATAGATGTGTGCATGTAGAAAATGAGATAGTTAATTTTAAAAAAATTGAATCAAAACTTACTGAGTTACAGCTCAATGTGTATTTGTCGGCCATGAGTTACTAAACTTGCGCAAAGCGGTAACATTCATAATTTAATATAGTGTATGGGTTTCTTACCAAATAGATTTTGTTACATGGAAAACTATAAGTAATGTAAACGAATTGTAAGTACGATCATAGACCTTTTACCTTTTTAGTAAAAGGTCTATGGGTACGATACATAAAAATGTAAAATTAAACGCGTTAAAATACACGGATTTAATAATAATTTCCATGGATACATGGTTTGAGAACCACTAAGAGGTTGGAAATATATAATACTTAATATCTCTTTGGATCAGGGGCGGCTCCAAGGGGGGGGGGGGGCTAGGGGCCACGGCCCCCCAAGCCCGTATTTATAAAAAAATTTATATTGTTGACAAAAAATGCATATTATAATATTGTCATAATATGGACTATAATATGAGCCATAGAGGTTACGACGGTGTATATATCGACGATGTACCTTCTGGATGCTATCTATTTTACGAAGAACCAATAAGGCTATAAATAAACTATATTGATATAAAATTTACTATGGTCTGATACTATGATATTATTATTTTATTATGTTCAAAGACTGAAAACCTGGCTTCGCTCAAGGATAAGTGAAGATAGGCTATCAGCATTATGCCTACTTAATGTTTATAATAAAATTAATATTCTAGATCAGTGGTGGCCAAACTACGGCCCGCGGGCCACATCCGGCCCGTCATCATTTAAAATCTGGCCCGCGAAAGTATTCTACATCACAACACTTGTTTACGTAGCTATAATATTTGATACTTACGTTAAAAAAAAAATCGAAAACTTAAAAAATACTGTGTACATTTTTCATAATATTTAATTCCATATCGCCATACCGTACTGTTTTTGTTGTTACAATGTCATTTAATAATATACGTATATAAATCGCATTACCGTATCTTATTTTTGTACGAGCACGATGACTGTTCAACGTAATATATTTGTGAGCAAGTATTCTCAACGATGAAAATCAATAAAAGTAAAACTCGATCAGCTCACATTACGAATGAACATCTCCATGCCGTTTTCCGTGTAAATTCTACCAAATCAGAACCTAAAATTAATGCCATCTGTCAACAGAAACAAGCTCGTAATTCCCATTAACAAATCAGTACGTTTTAATATATTTTTCGGAAGTGCAAACCGTTATGATTTTTTTTTTCATCTGTAGTAATAATTATTAAGTTAAGTGTTAACTAAAGCCATTGAACTTAGAGAGTACAATAAAAACGTCGTTGAATGTGTAATTACATACCTGCATCTAAAATTCTGATGACTTTAAAGTAAAATTTCACCTTATGGCCCGCGGTAAAAAAAGTTTTTTTTTATGGCCCGCGGTAAAAACAGTTTGGCCACCACTGTTCTAGATCAAATAGATCATATTATTGATATTTTCGCCAATTTAAAAAATAGACGTCTTGAATTTGTGTTGTACAAATTGTTGTTTTCTTTTTATTATAAGATTTTGTGAAATTATAACTTCCCCCCCCCCCCTAACCTAGGCTCTGGAGCCGCCCCTGCTTTGGATATTGTTGATATTACAAATCTGGAAACACCGTTGAATTCAGGAGCATGTGTATATAACATAGACCTATAAACTAAGTTTATAGGTCTATGGTATATAATATCCCAACTGATAACAATTATTTTACCGATATTTTCTTTATATTTTATATTTGATCTCCCGCATATATGCGGGCATAGCACACGCAACACGTTAAAATTTATTTTTGCCGATTTCAACCCTTTAAAATCAAAATTTTAAAAATCGGGCCACGTGGTGACACTCACAGAGGTATTTGTAACAACTTTGTGAAAAAAAAATTGGAAAAAAGTTAAATAGCGTCGTCACAAAATTGGTACATAAAAAAGGCCTGTTCTTATATATATATATATATATAAGGATATATATATATATATAGAGTTTAATTTTTTATTTCTTACACAAAAAATGATGTTTTAGACGTTTTGAGGGAAAACTGAGAGGTAGAATGAAGAAGAATTTCTATCTTTGATTCTGCACAAATAAATTGTATTTTACCCTTATTTGAAATTTATAGATGATATTTATATCAATGAGGACAAGTTATAATTAAGCATCTATGAATTGCCTCCAATAATATTGTTATAATTTGTAATGAAAGCGCAAATGTTAACTAATTATTCATGTTCCAAAAATGTGTAATGTGATAATAAATAAAACCGTGCTGTATTATTTCACTACTTGTAACTTGCTACTAAAGTCACGACTATTTAGAACGCATCCGTAACATGACGATCTTACATTATTCGAATAATTATTTGTGCTCATATTTTAATACTATATTATATTATTTCTTTTGAATAGTAAGTATACGTTGGGAACAAATCTAGACGATCCAGTAATCAGTTATCACTCACTGTTTTGTTTTAAATTAGTCATGTCACTTGACCCTTATAGCTGAACAAAAAAAAAATCCAAAAATCAACAATTCTCGAGTGACATAAACGACCGCCAATGTTTACATAGGGTTTTTATTCACGTAGAAGCATCACAATTTTTCTCATGAGAAATCTTAATTTTTTGGTGAATTTATATTTGGATGCTTAGGTATTTTGTTTTTTTTTTCACCAAATAATGGCTCCGACTAAAAATTTAATGAAATAAACGCATATAAATGCAGTTAAACGTATGTTATGTTTCATCTCATATTTCTGAGGGAAAGGCGCCACGTGCACTTAGTGTCCCTGGTTATGGAAATATAACGCATATTACATAAGTTATTACTTTAATAACTAGCAAGGATATAACTTACATCGATTTAATCAATGAACCATAGATGGCTCTCAGCTAAATAACGACATTAGTAATAACAAACATGTACACTTAATGTGTACTTAATAATTATTATTTACCAAAATTTGTCGAGTAAAATGTTCCTAGAATCTTATAAAGTTTTTTAATCCGAGTTGATTCGAATAGTCTCGCAAACAGTTTGTGTGGAAAAAAATCAAAAAAACATTGCATGGGAAGCAACTAAGGATTGGTTTTTTACAATTTTTTTTCTTTTTAATAAATTGTTTTTGTGTGAATTGGAGTTTCTGTTCTTACATGGTGACATTTAAGCATAATAAACAATGCTTGAAAATAGATTCACAAATTAATTATTTGACATTGTACTAATCACTTTAACAATCGGGACTTATTGCTGTTGACGTGAGCTTAATGGCATAAATATCTCTGTTTTTTTTTTTTTTTTTTTTTTTTAATGTTGAAAATTTATATTTTTAGTTATTTTTATTAATTTTACATTTATATTTTTAATTTCCAAAACGTTTATAATTGCACAATTATCTCGTCAATACTTTTCTTTTCGGCGTATTAAATTATACACTACGTCTATGATACATAATGTAGATATTGTATCTTATAGGTACACATGCGACGTCATCGAATTTTCACGCTCCTTAGTAATCAAAAAGCATTCCCTAAGGGTTTGATTTTCGAACTTCGAAACATTCTGAGAAAAATACCAGGATAACGTTCAGTTACTCCAGATAACAAGATAGACATCATTATTTATTATTATTATTATTCGTAATATGATCGGGCTCCTCAGTATTTTTAGCAAATTTCTTACAGTTTTCATTCCAAAATGCATTATTATTATTATTATTATTACCGTTGTTGTTGTTATGGAATAAATTGCATTCCGTGTTTTTATTTGTATACGCCATACTACAACGACAGTATTATAGGTACCTCTGAATTTGACAACCTCAGTCAAACTCCACTGCATGATTCTAATTGTCTTCTTTAACCTATTGTGTGCCTGACGTTGTCTATCCTTTTTTTCTCTTTGCAGACTCTTTCTATAACAGTATTTTTTAAATATTTAAAAATCTTCCTTTTATCCACGTTAAACCGTTTTCTACAAATACTATCTTAAATGTTCTAGGGACCTCAGTGTCCTCAGTTCAATTTTTGGGTGAAATAATAATAAATTGTGCATAGCATTGTTTAAATATCTTTTAATAGTCGTTTTTAGTCGAAATATTTATCGAACTATTACGGTTTTTTATATCATCAATAAGAACACCAACGTCAACTCCAATTAAAAAACTCAATAAAACATTTATTACAATTCGTTTCGGTTTTAACTTTGTTTAGTAATCATTTAGCATTTTATATTTGAATCATACAATAATATAATTGAAAAAAATCATTCTATCTTGTTTCTATTGACGAAAAATGTTTATATCTTAAAATCCCTATTAAGTATAAAGTACAGGTAGATACTATACAATTGAAGCCCTTAAAATCTGTGATTTTTAGATCGGGTAAAAAAATCACTAATGCGCATTTAGGAATATTATACAAGTATATTCGCATTAAATTTAATTTAAATAAATAACGAATATTTGAAAAATCGTACACACAAGTGCCGAAATAATACGTATATAGTATCATAATATTTATAGGTATAAAAGGGGGGTTCTGGACCGACATTCCGGGGCGGCACAGCATACGGCATCCACTGACGTATACAGCCCGCCACCCAAGTCTCTGCTGTACGCGCGTATTTCACATGCAGCATATATTATAACACGCAGACCCGCGGCAGTATGCTGTACGTGGTTTGGACGTCGGGCTGTTAGCTGTATGCTGTATAGACGGCGAGGTTACGGGGGTATGTTGTATGCCATCAGAAGATACGTCAGTGGACGCCGTATGCTGTCCTGCCCAGAATGTTGGTCCAGAACCCCCCTTTTATACCTACTCATACTATTATATAGTGAGTAAAAAATAAAAGTAATGTTTGATTTTCAATAGTATGTAATACATTTAATTAAGTATTATTATTTTATTGAATATTGATTTGAAAAATCGTAGAAAAATAAGTAGGTACACAATAATGTACATTAGTATAATATAGCGTCACATGGCTCGAAAACAACTGTACAGCTTGTACCTATATACTTAAATAGATCGATTTTAAGTGTGAATTAAGTAGTAAACAATAAATGTACACATTTTTATTTTATTTTGAAAATGTTGTTTATGTGTTATTCTTTTATTTATACACTGTGGACATTTTTTTTTCCGGAACAATTTACCGGAGATTTTTCATCCGTTTATCGACTTTTATGTCTATTGAAAGGTATTATTAAGTAGGTACTTATTTTTAACATTATCCAAAAGCTATCCGAAATATTTTCGATCGGCCGTAAGAGAAACGTACTTTAAGGTTCGACGCACGAGAGGAGTCTCGTACTATCTTTGAGGAACCAGTAGGTACACTGTAGATGAAAATTCAGTCACAGTAGACCTTGTCCAGCTAGACTGCACTAGCTGAGTTTTTGCACTTAAGGGAAATTCGAATTGGCTCGCTCTAGACAGAGAAGTCTCAGAAAGCGCGAACAGCTAATATTATACCAAAATCTGTCTTGAGCCCGTGTACGCATTTTGTAATTTTTGCTCATAATATTTCTCTCTGGAGCATTTAGGGCATAGGTGACACAATACTCTGTACAAAAAATGTCGGACCGAAAACGTACTGCGGTTGCAGTTGTAGTGTAGTTTGTAGCAAGGAAATATAAAAAAGAAAAGGACAAAGATGTTGCGGGTGAGAAATCGGATTTCAAAAAGAAACGATGCAGGTGCATACTTAAGGTGACCATACGTCCCGTTTTGAACGGGACAGTCCCGTTTTTTGAATCTCTGTCCCGTTGTCCCCTGGGAAATCTTCGGGACGCTAAAATGTCCCGTTTTCAAAAAGTAGACAAAAAAAATAATGAAAATAAATGTTCTTTGACGAAATATCGTTTTTAGAAAAATATACAAGTATTTAATTTTGTAATTATTACACGAAAACATTTTGTTTATAATAAGTTAATTACCTAGTAAGTGTAATAAGTTAATTTAATTTTTTTGTCCTTTAAAAACATTATAAGTACCACAGAAATTTACTAGTAATATTATTAAATTAAAAATATTTGTTTGTAACAAATAATTATGATTTTTTTTTTTTTTTTGTCCCGTTTTGATTAAAAAAATATATGGTCACTTTATGCATACTCAGTATGCCATACTGTACCGTACACACGTACGCAGTTTTACCAGTTTTACACCCAAAATAAAAACTGCACCTTCCTCTCCAGTCTCCACGCCGCCGGAGCAGTGTGATACTGTGATTACGAGTCAAGGTTTTCGACGTGTACACGAATCGAGTTTCTATTGTCGTGCACGTTGTACCCATTGAACTCTATATGATAACATATAGATATATATAGATACATATATGATATCATATAGAGTTCAATGGTTGTACCCATAGACCTTGTATAAGGTCTATGGTTGTACCATAGTTGTGGACGCGAACACATGATAAGATCACGACTATGAGATAACGGAGTGCACCAAACGGCTCACGCACAGACCGAGCGTATTGTCAATTGTCATTACTACGACCGGACGAACGGCTTCCAAAACGGTCCGACGGCCGACTGGACGAACTGACAGAGTTGTTACCAGTAGTAATAGTAGTAGACGTGTATAATCACGCCGTGTCCCTAAATCCCAACGCGTGTACGAATGACATCGTGACACCGAGAGAACAGTTTTTTTTTCATCCTTCTCGTCCGTGTCGTTGCGATGATATTCGTCCGACAATCAGCACACGACTGACTTGTCACAGGCTCACCGCCGTCAACGCAACGCACCTCGTTCACCGTCCGTCGTCCTATTTCAACAACACAGGTATTTAATTGTAGATTCTCGTCTTATGTTTTGAGTGTTCATTTGTCATTTATTATTGTTTTTATTTTTTTCGATCAGAAATTCGACGTCAGATCTGAGAATCACGTTGTTCATCCACATCGCCACCGCCTCGGCACCTCCAGGTATTGCTGCCTCGCACTGGAAGACTATTTTGTGTAACGACGTCAGTGATCCGATGGAGGTTGTGTACAATGGTGATGATTGCGATTCGCAAGTATTGGAAGATTCAATTCTTCAAGTGTGTACACTTTCATTGGTCTATCTTTTTTTATACATACATACATACATACATACATATATATATATCATATATATATATATATATATATATATATATATATATATATATATATATATATATATATATATATATATATATATATTCATTGTAGATACCTGTATTGATATTAAATGTTACTACTGCCATGACAGAATAAGTCCAGGCATAGCTACATCTTAGACGCTACTATTTACGTTTTGTAAATAAATAATTACAATTGAAACAAAATAAATAAAATAAATGTATCATCATTCAACGTACCTATTATTATGTTTAACATATTTATTTGATGTTTATCAATTTTAACCATAGTACTTTGACATTATATTTTCATTCCGAAATTTTAGTCATGATCTTGAGTAAAATGTTTTTTTTTAATCCAAACTTTCAAACTAATACCCAAAACTTCCACAAAACATGCAATGCTTTCCTTCTAATCATACACTGTTGTAAGATTAAACCCAATAGGTATACAATAATGTGGATAGAACTCTGGGTGGTTTAAACTTAATACCATTTCTTTTCTTTTTTATATTCTGTCGTCTTATTCGCTTTTTTTCAATTTAAGTACCATAAATCCAGACCTTGTTTATTTCTCATTTACAAATTATTAACGATCCACATACTTGCAAAATTATTTTTAATTAAATCACTATCGTATTAAAAAATAAATATTTCACCCTTTTATTATTATTGAATAGTCTCTTTCAATTATTTATCCAGTTAGGATTGTCATTTTATGGTTGATAAGGTCTAATATTTACATGTGAACTGTACTACCGTTGTCATATATAAACTTATAATATTTACCATTAAAATTACCTACTTCACCGTTAAATCTAATATATTACATTATTATATATCTAAATAATTATTAAAGATGTTACTGAACAAATTATATGTATTAATTACACACATGTAATATTTATGTGAGGGTATTAATATGTATATAATTATTTTATTTCAGTGTAAACAGACTTTTGAAAATATCTTATGTGTTCAAACTACTGCCTCATTGAAAAAATTAACACTTGAAAAAATACTCAAAATTCTACAAGAATTTATGTGTAAAATTAATGACGATGATGTATCTGTAACAGAAGTGATTCATTATGAGAACTTTTGCTCTGAAACGTACGCAAGTACCTACATGGTTAAATGTTAGGTGATATGTTGAAATTAATTTGAATTTTTCATCATTTTTATTCTTTTTCAGCAAAGACATTGATTTTACCTCACGAAAAACAAATCACAAGGCATTCGACAGTTTTAAAGCTTTGTGCAATGAGAGAAAACCGCAATGTAAGTATATGATTTATTATATAATAAACTTGATCGATTATTTTATCATGTGCCAATGTCATGTTCATGATAGCCGCTCAAAAAGAAAAAATCTACAAATGTGCAGACTGCAAATACCAAACACCGAGAAAAACTGATTTGAAAAAACATCTGAAACGCCATATGGGCGTGTGCAACTATTGCTGCAACTTTTGTGATCGGACATTTTTTGACAAATACAACTTAGAGCGTCACGTCAATGCCAATCATACTAAAGAACAGTTATACTCCTGTACGAAGGTTGGTACCATAACAATGATATTTAATGTACCTACAACTTTTTGAATGTGTATAGTGCCTAATGTGAATAAATCACCTGTGCACTTAATGATGGTGCATATTTTAGTCCCTTAATAGTGTGCATCTATTATTTGCCTATTCATTCATTGTTGCAGTGTACGTACACGACGTATTTGTACGATTCGTTGAAACGTCATGAAAAATTTAAACATAGTGAGCACGCACTACCGAAGTTTATCTGTTCCATTTGTTCCCATGAAAGTGCTACCAAATATGACTTGACTGTACATTCTTACAGTCATGATAAATTTAAACCTTTCATGTAAGTATCTATGATAGAAATAACCAGTGCTTGGGACTTTATGCTTTTGCATATTTCTCAGGAATTATATAAAAATATGATTAGGTACTAATTCATTTTGGTATAAATACTATCAGAATACAAAAAAGTATGTTGTATATTTTACTAAATTTGTGTGATTTTGCATATTTAATGATTAAAAATGTATTTGTGTATATTATTATTATATTAACTATTCAACAATTTTTTTTTTTTTTAATTGAAAATTGTCATTTGTATTTAATAATTTAAATGTAAAGAGCCGCCGTACACTATTGGCTTGTCTATATTTTGAATTATTTTATACTGAATATTGATAGTATATTCGTCATAGTTGACCCAATCATATTTATTATTTTTTTTTTTTTCATAAAAGATTTATCTTTAACTAGAGCTTCCATATTAGATGCTGGCCTCGCATGACACTGTGCTGCGTTTATCATATTATATTTTTATTCTAAATATTCATAATAATAATTTTAACAAAACAAAAAAATGTTTGATCACAAACCATTTTTACTTTTAATAATTATATATTTTTGAAGTTTATTCCCATTTAAATATAATTGCATATTTAAGTTTTTTTTACTGCATATGTATAAACATATTTCATAGTTTTTTTTAGCGCATAAAGCTCCAAGTCTTAGTAATAACATAGATAACATAAATCAGATGAGTCATTTTTTTTCTAATATAGTTATTATGAACATGTGATTTATCAAAGATAGAGTTTACCCACCAGTTATGATTCACTAAAGTATTATTAATACAGTTTTCCAACAAATATTACTGTTATTTATTATCATTATTTCACTGTTAGTAAACACACAAAATTGAATTTGATAGTACAATAATTAGAAAAATAATATGAAAATACATACTTGTTTTAAATATTATTTTAAATCTTATGTTTTATTACATTATAGTATTGGCTGATAAATATTTAAAAATATTAATTTATTTAATTTATTATGATTTTTTTTCATTTAGAAGATTTATAACTTCTGCTCGGGCTAGAGCTAAATATATTTTAAACAATAAAACAGCAAAAGTAAACTTAACTTAATCTTAAACAAATAATTGAGAAACGGAATTTCATTCTTTTTGTTTTCTTTTCCTGTACGAAGCTATTTTATAAAAGAATAACTATATATGTCAATGTTGAAAAATTTTTTAAGTTCAAAATACTTCACCTGTGTGTCATCAGATAAAATCTAAAATGATACATAAGTATAAACATGAATATTATAAGATGAATTGGTTTTTGTTTCAAATACCAAATAGGATGATGAGTTTTGTGTAGTGTATTTTCTTGACAAACAAGTAATAATGATTTAATTTCTTGATGTTTATCACCAAAGGTGCGAGGAATGTGGTTCAATGTTTTCTATCAAGAGCCGTTTAAAAACTCATAAAAATACAGTGCACATTGATAGTGTGCATCAATGTCAAATTTGCGACAAATCATTCAAATCACTGACGATGTTGAAAAGACACACAGTCATTCATTCGCGTTTCAAACCATACTCTTGTCCGTTCTGCAACCATTCATCCAACAGTCAAAGTAACTTGACCAAACATGTACGAAAAATTCACTCAAAAGAGGATTTTTCCTACCACAAGTATGTAACACCAAATGCCAATTCTTCCATTGGTCTAGTCCTAACACTGAAATATTGTCTTGAAAAATTAATGTAATCAAGATTATTTTTTTAACTCTTTAGGTTTATTAATGGAAAATAGATACAAAACATCATTGTAAAGTTATTGTCACTACCTCACTGCCATGTCAAACCTAAGTACAACAAATGTAATTAAGAAAATGGATCCAACTCATTGAGATTCACCTCATCATAAGTTTATTTATTTACGTTTACATTTTTTCAATAAATATTATTATCATTATATTTTTATTTTGTTTAAGGTGTTTATAGAGGGAATTTGTTTTTTTTTTTTTTTTTTACTCTGACTAATGTTATTTGATTATAAAGACTAATTTTAGATGCTTTGAGATTAATGCTCAGTTATAATATTATGATTTTTATATGAGTGTTAGTTGAATTTTTGTGTATTTACTAACATTTTAGGTAAGATGTTATAGAATAAATTGCTCACTTTTAAAAACTATTTTGCCATGCCACTGGACAAAAATTGAAAATTTGTGATTTTCAAAAAAAAAAAAAAATTTTGTTGTGCCTTAAACTTTTATATATATATATATATATTGATTTTTATACATATTTATAAATTTATAATTATTAATTACTTTCACAATTTGTATACATTTAAGTAAATTTTTTTTTTCAACTCTCCTTGTGTTTTCAATTAAACACCTGTTAACCAACGTATTATGTCTTGTGTGTGTACATATTTTATCCTGTTCAATAACACATGTTATGATGATTAGCATACATAATGTCTCACCAATGGAAATGGACGTACTTAAATGCTGGCTGTGCAAACCAGTCTGTAGCTGACGGTTATCATATGAGTTCTGAGTACTAAGTAGCAGCACATAGTTTCAAATATATCGCATTGATATTATCTTTTTTGAAGTTACTTCTACGTACTATTCTATTTGGAACTATACAGTACACCAGTGGTGCGCAACATTTTTTGATCCATGACCCCCCAACATATTTTATTTTTATAATACGACCCCCCTTTCTACCAACGTTATATAAGTGTATAATAAATATTTACTTAATAGTCCTAATCTATACAAACATTTTATTCATATAAATAAAATCATATATTTTAGGCAATTTTAAAATTTCTTTAAATTAATTCATCCAAAACATAAAAAAAATACAAAATTAGTTCTATAAAATCTATATATTTTTAAAATAATTTCCACTTAAGAGTTGTGATTTTATATTATCAGACATATTTTCAATTCGATGTGACACAGTATCTCTTGATAAGGGAATAGTTTTTGATTCATTTGCAAATAATTCGTCATGCATAATTGACACTATTTTTTTAGCGACTAGCAAAACAAGAGACTCACCAATAGAGTGTGGTTTTTTGGTTTTAGCAATTAAATATGAAGTCTCTAATGACGCAACTAAAACTTTTGTAAGTACTAAAGTAAAATTACGCATTATACTTTTTGAACTTTTATTGAATTTTCATACCTTTTGAAAAAATCTTCCTCTTTATGTTGGAATTGGGTATGTTTAGTTGCTAAATGTCGTTTTAGCTTTGATGGTTTCATAACTTCTGAAGCTTATCTTTCTAAACAAATAACACATTTTGGCTCACCCTTTTTAACATCAAAAGTCAATCCAAACTTGATGTAACTATCTTGGTATTTATAGTCTCAACCCCCCAGGTTGTGCACCACTTCAGTACACAATATAGCGGACATGATCAAAAAATATTTTCAAACAATTGACAATTAGTAAGTTGGGCGACGGTAAAAGTAGTTATGTGAGAGCAAACTGGTAAATTTTCTTATTCCGAATAGTTATGAATTAAATAACAATCAATTAATCTAAAAATTCATAAATAACTTAAGAAAGTATTAGAAAAGTAACTATTTTTTCTGAACAAAATAACGAAAAAATCAAGAAATAAAAAAATATATATATATATATGTTTTAATTTATTTGTATTACATAAACATGTTGAACACTACTGGATTTGATTTTTCATTTCTTATGAGTAATGAGTAAATCTTGAAAAATAATCTATATTGAATTTTTATAATAGTCTACATATAAATTTGACTTCGTTTCAAACATAACTACAAGGATAAGAAGAGGAAAATATTTAACAAAAAAAACAAATGATTTTTAATTCAATAATACTAATTGCTTTTATTTCTGGTTTTTTTTTCATTTTTTTTTTTATATATATATATATATATAAATATATATACTAGACTTCAGACATTATTAATTACTTTTCAAGAGTAACAAGCAACGTTTTATTTCCAATTCACAAATCGTTTTTTGTTGGTTTTAACTATTCGAGCACGCAACACGTAAGTTTGACAAATACTATTATTAAATCTATTAAGTACAAAAATTTGCTAAACGGATAATTAACAAATTTCTGAGACCACATGAACACAATTTTTGTACAAATGTAAAAAAAAAATAATAATAATAATAATAATTGAAATAAATAATAATAAAAAATTAAATCACAAAACGTTGGAACATACGAGAAAATAAAAAAATCAAGTCTTGAAATTTACTCGAGTAAGAGTATAATGAAATATAGTCGAACACTCGACGACGACATCATTATTTTATAGTCGTTCAAAAAAGAACTATGCATTTTTTAAAAATATTATTGTTAAAAATTAGAAATTTTTCACAAATTTTCCTTCACTTAAAATTTATAAGTCTAAAATAACTACTCCATGAATCAACATTTTGTAGACGTCTTCTTTTTCTTCGAATCAATTCGCTCGCGTAGTTTTACTAGTATCAAATCCAATTCGGTCTAAAATAATAAATACAAAATAAATTACAAATAATAAAACATTTAAACAAATTAAATAAAAAAACAAATTTTTAAACCACAAAAATGATAAAATTAAAGTAAGAAAGAACAGGAGTATAATTTTTAAATTGTTCATATAAAAACTAAGAATGTATCACATAAGCACAGGAGTAGGGTTTTATTATATTGAAAAAATACTGTTTTCTTTATTTAAATTTAGATCTTTGTAAAAATGATTTAAATATTATTAAAAATAAATAAATATATATATATATTAAAATTTTATTAGAACAAAACAAATCACTTAAATTATAACTTGTTTAGTAATTATTAAAAAAAAAACTAAATTTTCTAATGAAAAATTGACAATATTTCTTTTTAGTGAAAATTTAAGTATCTTATATTATCAATATTTAAATGATATTAACTATTTAAAAAACTTATTCAACTTTATGTTGCAACCCAAAATCGTGTTAAGTATCACCATTTATTTTATCATAATGACATTGAATAATAACTCTAAATTTGAACAATCTTGTAAGTTATAAATTATTTAAAATGTAATTCAGTAAACATTATTCCACAAAGTGCTATAACTGAATAGTCTCTTCTATCAAGCCAAACAAGCCCTCGTATAATATAGTATCACCTATTGTGCTTATTGTAAATATATTTTATACAGATTGTACAAAAATAAATATGAAAAAAAAAACATTACTTAAATTTTCAAAGTATGATATGTGATACATCATTTTAAGAAATTATTTCTATTAGCATTATTTATTTAAAAAATTATCTAAAATTTAAAATGATATAAATAACTTTAAAACCATCATTTGAAAGTAATCTCGATTCTATTTTACATAAATCTATTATTTCAATTTTTATGACTTCAAATGAATTATTTCATAAATAAATACATGAATTTATTTATTTTTTAAATAGTTACATTATTTATAAAAACTCAAGTCCTTAGAATAATATCAATCAGTATAGAAATCCTCACCTCATCAAAAATGTACAAAAACTTGCAGTACTTGAGTTGATTATGTTTTTTCGATAACATCTCAATGCCATGTCTAAGACAATAGTCACAGTCTTCGTGAGAGTTTTTCACCTATATAACACATTTATAAATATTTTTATACACAATTAGTCTACATCATTGTACTACAATCATCTTATAGATATATGCTTGTTATAAAATAGACCAAAGGGCAAAGACACATTTCCAAAAGATTTTCAGGTATTATTGGGTTAAATAATATTAATAATTAACAATGCCAACAATGAAGTAAAAAATGTGTAAGTTGAGGAAATGTACAAATCTTTTAGATAGAACGATTGCTGTAACACCACACTGTATTCATTTTCAATATAATTTTATATCATTTGTAATATTATTAAAACTTAATTTAATGTTAATAATGATTTTGTGAGTCTTACCTTTTATTATTATCATTTAACAATTAAAAATTGGATTAATTTAAAATAAAACAATTAAGCTTTTTAGTATGATTAACACTCAATAAAATCCACACTACTTGTAAATGATTATTTTAGGTATCAAAAATAATTGAATAAGGTTTGTTTAAAAATGATAAAAAAATGAATAAAGTACAGAGAGTTCTGCTTAATAAAATCAATTAGATGAAACCAAAACAAATGTATGTCTACAATGTTGTAAAACTTGATATAATCAACTAATAAAAATAATAAAAGAATTTGCTAAAAGATGATTTTATTACGTTAATATAAGCTAAACCCACTGTATTAATAAATTACATTATAAGCACTGGATTTCAATGTCAAAAACTTGTTAGTAGTGAATAATTATCTATTTCTCTAAAAAAATTTAGAAAGTATACTGAATTTCATTGAAAAATATATACATTTAATATTTACTTTATTACATTTTTTGGGTTTTGATCATTTTATAAAAACAATATGGTTTACTATACAAAACGAGTATTAATCTTCAAAATCAATTGGATGGAAAATTGTATTTATTTACAAAGACTAAATTATTATTTATAATTAAAATATCAAAAAATAAATAAAAAAACACAAAAACAAATAAAAAATGAATACAAAGGTTCAAAAAAATACTCTGTAAACTGGCATTGTTCGATATATTATATCGCTATATTATATTATCAGAGGTCGCTAATCTTTTCCAACAAGTGAGCAACAATCTACATTTGAAATCTTTAAGGATCAACTTATATTTATTTAGATTTTAGGAATATTTATATTGTTTCTATATGTATTCAAGATAAAGGTGTTCGTTAGGTTACGTTATACTATTGTATTATATTGAGAATATGCAATACATTATATGTGACTAACTGACAAATGGTAATAATAAACTATTTTGATGACCATAATCTGTTAGATAAATATACAACAGAACAGGACCAGCTGATATTAGTACAATTAACATTTACTAGGACCAATGGTCCTAAAATGATCGACCAGCAATTGACTGGTTGGCAAACCCTGCTATATATAATGCATAATGTCTACATGCTCTTGGTATCAATTTTTATGTATAGAAATAAAAATGCAAGTCTAAATTGTATAATAATAAATATAATAACATCATTACCATTGATATGTAAAGAATTGAATGGCAAATATCACACTCATAATCATCATTTTGTTCATTTGATTTTGGGGGCCGAATGCGTTCGGATGCCTTTAGGCCCAAATCCTCAACTAGCTGACTTCTGAGAGCCACTTCACAGTCTCTCATGTTGCTTAATATGTTCAACAGCTGTCAAATGCAAAAATAAATTACATTAAAAACGCAATCTTTTATTATTATATATAATAATAATAAATCATGTATTATCATACAAATAACATAATTTAACCTGATACCCTTTCTTCTAATTGCTGATCAAATTTAACATGTCACTAAAATAATTTTTAAGATTAAAAATTCACATAATGTTTCGAATCGTTTTGAGATTTTTAATTCGTTTATGGTTTACTTAAGTCAGAAAAACATTAAAAGTACATGTCACGTTGAAGATGTATCCCAAATCCTTCACCGTCCCCCTGTTCAGCACACATTGTTACCACGGTAACGTTTTATACTCCGCGTTTTTCTGGAACCTTCAACGCAAGGACATTTTAAATGAAGAAAGAAAATAATCCCCAACTATTGCCTCAGAAATGCTTTAATATATTATGTACTATTCTACTGTAGACACCAGCTGCGGGAACTGAAAGTCTGAAGGAATGAATGAAATTCCTAACCATTGATGTTTTCTTAAGTTTTTGCAAATTTAGGACTGTGAGTAACTTTCCAACAAATAATGAACATGGCAACAACTCTCTCCCTATAATTTTCATAACTAATTAATGTAGGAGAGACTGAGAGAGAAAGAACAAATAGAACTGAAGGTATAACATTCTAATAATAACCATGTAATTTTCAATAAAATAAAGTAATTACACATCTATTTTAGGAACTTCAGTACATAATTTTTGGTATCTATTTGTGAATTTAATATTTACATAACATGTGTGATTGTACAGAATTCATTCAATGTTTAGACAACAATTATAATCCAAGAACCAATCAATCATTTTATGGGAACATTATTTTAAATAAAAACATTAGGATACACTGATTTTATGCAGCCCCACCACAGAGTAATTCTTGGCAAGGTAGTCTTGAAGGTACTCAATATTCAATAATATCATGCATAGATTATAATAGGTTTAGGTTATAATAATGTCATTCATACTCATAATAGTTATGTAATAAACTTACCTGTTTAAGTAGGTTTTGCGGTGTACGAGGATCTGTTGACATGTTGATCAATAACTTTTCTAATGAAAACGCGGCTGGTTCGCAGTTTCTTTGCAAGTCCTGAAAAACACAATAACCCACAAAAGTAGGATTTAATCGTCACTCCGATTATTTAAACTATTTCCACTGCTCCGTTACTAGGTCCGATCGGATGCAAGAAAATAATTATCTATATTAAATTTTAAACACGCTCGTTTTCACTTAACTGGACCGCAAAAATATTATATCAGACAATAATTCTCTATCCGGGTTCACAGACGTATCCAGCCCGGATTAGACATAGGCATTGGGTCAAGCGCTAATGAATCGTACTGGAACCGTGTAGGCTCTGGGTATTCATATATTGGTCTAAAAGTCGCCGGTACCATCAACACAAACATTTGAACATTTCCTTAGAAATACATATCAGCGGGAGAATTTAAAGCAAATATTTAGAGAATGGATTCCGAAAATGTAATAGAATTAGTGCGGGTACACTGGTATGACTCGAGCCATTCAAAACGGAATGACTGACTTACAGAGGCTAAACTCTAAGATTTGATTTCAATCGACAATACGACAACGAAGGAGCACGTGGTCACGAATTTTGATGTCTGATCACAAAACAGCCAACGGACTTATTTATATATAAATAGAATACCTAGGATGGACGCCCTGAAAAATCCCCGAATAAAACCATGGTCCCGACCCGGAGCAATGAGAACTCCTCCCCCGCCCCAGAACGAAATGCCGGCGAGGTGGCGCCGTGTCGGATTATCTCTGTACCTGGAAGATTTTCTCGGCGTCGTCCAGCCAGCCGGGCTGGGTGAAGTAAACGCTCTCGGAGATCACGTAGCCGGTCGATATGTTGCATGTGAACGCGCGTGGCATGACGATCAGGAACTGGCCGGGATTCTGCACGGTCCGCGTGACGGGGACGCCATGCTCGAGCAACCGGTCGGGCGGCACCATGCCACTGTCCGCGGCCAGCCACGTGTGATGGTTGCGGCCCTCGGCTACGGCGCGCGGCAGCAGCCGCTTCATAGCCGCGCGGAACCGGTTGCTTTGGCCGGACGGCACGCCGTACCACACCTTGTCCGCACCCGTGTGCAGGTACTCGATCCACGGCAGCCCGTGAGGGTCCTTGTACCAGCAGCAGGCCGAAAACACCATGCCCATGTGGATGGTGGGTACGGTCATGCCCATCACGGGGCCCAGCGACTTGAGCACCGACACCGGATTGTTGGTCAGCACTTTTAGATTCCACGGGTGTTTGGTGAACGTAGCCGTCTTGGTGGTCGGGAATCCGTAACCCTCGGCCCCCGAGTCGATTGACCCGGACAGCACGCATATGTGGTTCTTTTTCTCCAGCACCTGCTTCCAGTAGAACGACTCTACGTCTTCGGGCCGGACAGTCGCGGTGCACATCTTGGACGACGCGGACGAGTTTCCACTGCCTCCTCCGCCGCCGCCGCCGCTGCCACTACCGCCGCCGCCGTGTGATTGCTGTTGCTGTTCTTTGAACCACATGGCGACAGTGTTACGCGCCACCCGGTAATAAGCACTCAGCGCGATACTACGGCCCTTTAAAACACACGGAACAGCGTTCAAAATTAATTAAGACCGGGAAACATAATAATAGAGTTAAATGTTTCAGTAAAAATAATCGCATTGATACTGAACAAGTACTAGTTACAGAATACCGCTTCATTAATTTAAGTATTATAGCTATCATAGTACCTTTGTTATACAATCGTTCACGTCCTCAAATAAATCGTCTTCCACATCTCCTTTCTTACATATCTGTTTCCACTCTTTGTCCACTTCAGCTATTAACTTTTGCCGTTCATCTGTAATTAAAAATCAATACTGTATTTGACATTTCTACAAAACTGAATTATCTAACAGTTATAACTAACCGTGTGATAGCGTATCATAAGGCAACAGATATTTGCAATAGATGTCATCAAGTTTACTAACGCGGTCTTGGGCACTTCTTGGTATCTTCATTAAGTCAGCAACACGACACCACTTGTCCAACTCTATTACTTCCTTCAGTCCGCCAAGCTCTTGTACAGTGTGGTATAGCCTTGGTAAATCCAATTCCATACCCCCAATAAGGGGTGGATTAGACAATACAATAGATTGGGTTTCCAAGTACTTCTTTATGGCTATCATTTCACGAACATTTGGACCCCACCGATTCATCATCTTGTGCACATACTGATTATAAGCCGTGAACCTCATGTCGTCGCTGACTTTACATTCCGGCTGCATAAAATGATAATCATTTAAGTAAAGAGAAAACCCACACTCCCAAGGTATCAGGTTTAAAATTGTTGTACAAACCTTAAAACTAGGTGGTGGCACAACCTTACATATACCGTATTTTTGAGCAATGGGCTTTACAATTTCAAAATACTCCAATGGATCTTTGAAGTCTTCTTCAGACGGATAAAATGTTGGTGCTTCCAAAATGTCAGCACACTCTTTCAAGGATTTCTTTTTGGAAGCCACTTTTTCACTAGATTTTCTCTTGTTATTAACTTGTTTTTCAGTCCTGAAATTCATGAACCATTAAAGCCAACATATTTAAAATAAAAAATATGTACTACTCCAGTTAAAAACTTACTTTTTTGATTTCTTAGTATCAGTTACGGAAACAGAAGACGAAAATGATATTGACGATTTTTTTGATTCCTTAGTAGTAATGGCAGTAGAAGTAATTTGATGTAACCGTTTTTTTTCATCTTTAGTTTCCGAGATTTGAGGTTGTAATAATAATGGTAACACTTGTTTCGAAGTTGAGGGGGTACACTTGGGAGGCTGAACTGTTCTAGTGGTTGGTTGTACAGTGCCGACAGGGGTTGTACTATTGGTGATTTTGGTCGTGCACAATGGCTTAATTTTTCGCTCAGGTTTAGGCGATATGGAACTAAACAAGAGCAATACAATTATGTTAGCTTGATTTTTATTTTATAGACTAGTTTTTAATGTATACACACCTAACTGGTATGGTAGACGCAGGGGGTTTAGTAACCAACTTAGCGCTCATCACCAATTTATTTTGAGGTCCTTCCGTACCCAATTTGACTGTGACACCCTGAATCAATGGTTGAGCTTGAACACCAGCTGGCAAAGGAATGTAGAACAATCGTCCTTCCTCACTGTCCATGTCTGTTATTGATGAAACAGCAGATTGATGAGATTTTTCTTCCATCGAATCGTTCTCTATACTTACCTATTCAAAAAAGTAAAAAGTAATTTCACTACGCTATTCTCAGATAGAATTTAAAACAGTGGTCGGCAACCATTTAACCAATGTATTTCACATATACTAAAAAATTTTTAAAAAATTACGTAACTACATACAAAAGTGTAAAAAAAATTTTGTTTTCATGAAATTATAATAGTAGTTAATAAGTTGACTGCCTCGAGTATCATATTTAACTCTCACCTTACCTTGCAATTTCGTTTGATTAGAAATTTAAAAACCGTCTGTATTAGATTTGAGAGTTGAATTTGATACACACTGTGGTTGTTGTTATGGGCTATGAACATTAAATTTGACTCTCACTTCTTCTTCTTCTTCTTCTTCTTCTGCAGTATTCAATCTAATGATTGGTTTGCAGCAATTTCCATGCTTCTCTATCACTAGCTTTTCTCTTCAATTCTTGGTATGAGTTACATCCTTGATCTTCCATTATCTGGCTTATGTATTGCAATCTTGGTCTTCCCCTATGGTTTTTTCCGTCGATTACACCTTCTAAGATTAGTAATAGCAGCCCATCATGTCTTAAAATATGACCTATTAATTCGTTTCGCCTTTTCTGTATACTCTTCCACATTGATTTTCTCTCCGATACCTTTTCTAAAACTTCTTCATTAGTGATTCTATCAGTCCAACTTATCTTTTGCATCCTCCTGTAACACCACATTTCGAATGCCTCTATTCTTCTCATTTCTTCTCTTGCAATAGTCCATGTTTCACATCCATATAACATAATGCTCCAGATGTACGTTTTTAGTAGATTCTTCCTGATATTGAGGTCAATGCTTTTTGAAGTAAAAATATTTCTTTTCTTATTAAATTCCACTTTAATTTGGCATATTCTTTTTATAATTTCTTTTTTGCATCTCCCATCTGAGCTTATAGTGGTGCCTAAATATATGAAGTCTTCTACTTGTTCAATATTTTCACCATCCTTTAATTTTATACTTGTTCTTATGCTGTTGTATCTACTACATACATACGAGTACTTTAGTTTTCTTTGTGTTTATTTTCATATGTAAATCTTTTTCCATCACCTGTTCCAATGTTTCTAAAAGTGTTTTTAGATCTTTTTCGTTCTCCGCTATTATTGCAATATCGTCTGCGAATCTCAACATGTCTATTCTGTAACCGTTTACCTTTATTCCTAGTTGTATTCTCTCTCTTATGATATTTATGGCTTCTTGAATATAGGCATTAAATATTAAAGGTGATAATGTACATCCCTGTCTAACACCTTTCTTTATTTTGGACTCTTTTTGAATATCACCTATTTTTATAATTGCTACTTCATTTTTATACAGTTGGTAGAGCAATTTTCTTTCTTTTGTTGTAATTCCTGCTCTTTTCATCATTTTAAACATTATTTCCCAGTTAACGTTGTCGAATGCTTTCTCAATATCAACAAAGGCAATAAACGTTGACTTATTTTTCCTTATTCTTTTCTCCACTATTAATCTTAAAGCCAATATCGCTTCCCTTGTGCCCATATTTTTTCTAAATCCAAATTGGTCCTCTGATAATGTGTCTTCTATTTTCCTTTCCATTCTTTTATACATAATTTTTGTTAGAATCTTTGAGGCGTGCGATAGTAAGCTAATGGTTCGATATTGTTCACATTTTATAGCTGATGTCTTTTTTGGTATGGGAATAATAACACTCTTTACAAAGTCGGTAGGTATATCCGCCGTTTTGTAAATATCTCTAATGAGTTTAAATAATTCATTCAGCATATTTTCTCCTGCTTCCTTCCAAAGTTCGGCCTGGATCCCATCTATTCCCGGTGCTTTCTTTGGTTTTAAGTCTCTTAATGCTTTGTCAAATTCTTCTCTTAATACCGGATATTCTGCATATTCTTCATCTTGCTCATTGTCGTTTATCTTTTCTAAGTCTGTAACAACCAGTTCTTCTTCATTGTATAATGCTTCTATGTATTCTTTCCATCTATCTACAACCTGTTCCTGTTCATAAATTATCTCTCTTTCTTTATTTTCTATTGCTCCACTTTTGGGTGTACGTACTCCGAAGATCCTTTTTACTGTTTTATATGCTTCCTCTATCTTGCCCATTCGCATCAAAATGTCTATTTTCTCGCACTTTCCTACTAGATATTTTTCTTTTTCTGCTTTTGATTTTCTTATGATCAAATTTCTTAAAGTCCTGTATCTCTTTTGATATTCATCAGTGTTTAAATTTTTATACTTTCTTCTCTCTTCTATCATTTCAATAATCTCTGGTGTTATCCATTCTTTCCTCGGTAATGTGCTTTTTGTTTCTTTTATTATCTCAGTTGCTGCATTTGTAGTTGTTTCTTTCAAGGAAGTCCACCTGGTGTTAATGTCCTGTTCTTCTTGTGTTTTTATTTTATTTGTGTATACTTTAAACTTTTCATTTACTTTTTCTTCCTTTAGTTTACTAGTTTTCCATCGATTGGTGTTTCCTCTCCTTTTCATTTTTTTAAAATTGAGATTGCATTTCATCATGACCAAATTGTGGTCACTGTCTATATCCACACCAGGATAACTCCGACTATCTTTGACTTGGTTTTTAAATCTATTTTTTACCATGATGAAATCAATTTTATACCTTCCCACATCTTCTGGAATTTTCCATGTGTACCTTCTCCTTGGGTGATGATCGAAACATGTATTCATTATTATCAGATCATGTTTTGCACAAAATTCCACCAGTCTATCTCCCAGATAATTCCTTTTTCCCAGACCATATTTTCCCATAATATTTCTTTCTCCTTTTCCTTCACCTACTATTGCGTTCCAGTCTCCCATGATGATCAGATTTTCTTCTCCTTTGATTGTTTCAATAGCTTTCTCTATTTGTTCGTATACTTCTTCTACTTGGCTATCATTACTGTTGGAGGTTGGCATATAGACTTGTACTATGATTGTGTCTTTTGGTTTGGTTTCTATTTTAACAAGAATAATCCTTTCACTGTACTGCACATATTGACTCTCACATATTTTATTATTTTATTTTATGAGAGTTACGTTTAACTCTCATTCATATGAATCACTGGAAAGAGGAGAAAAAATTGAATATTAGGTTATAAAAAGCGGGAGCAATATTCATTGTTTTGTACGTATTGTGATCTAGGTATATAATGCACCCAAAAATTGTGTATTTTACTCTAATTAATATCAAATTACTATCAAATTAATTAACAGTATGGGTACCGACAAGTAGGTAAGTAAAATCATACAAATTTAAACTTAATATAACATATTTTTATTTTTTATTTGGTAATATTAAATGGATTACAGGTAATATGAATGAAATTTTTTTTTTTTTTTTGTAATAGAAAATTGTTTGGTAAATTGATCATATTATTATATCATATCATTATTATATTGAATAACTAATAAACTTATAAAATATTATTACAGCAAATTATAGATAATTCAATCAATACTATTTACAAATAACATTGTGTTTATTTCGCCTGGACTCTGTGGTCATTAAAAAAACATTTGATGCAGTACACTTTCTGACAAGCTGCACACCAATAATTTGACCGTTTCGTTATTTGCTGAGCATGTTTTCTTCCTCCTTGTTTTACCATTTCATAGTAACATTTCACACATCGAGTTATTTTTCCAGATTTAGATAGTTTGTGTTCAACTTCTTCTTTATCAGTTTCTTCATAATCACCACACATATCTTTTAGCAACATTTCTTTAAATTCAGTTATTGTTATTCTGTTATTTTGTCACACAATATTTTGGGAATCTTAATCATAAAATGAAATGGTTACCATGCTAACATTAGATTTTATTATAATATAACATTTTGATAAACGCAAAAATATTGTCAAAATACACTTATTGGCTATGAGCATCAAATTTAACTCTCATCTAAAATTCTATCTATTTTAAGCACAATCAATTCAGAATACCATAAACATCGTGTGATAAGATAAACATCTATTTTTATTAAAATAAAACCAAATACATTTATGACCAAACTCATTGTTTTGATTAGAGTGTGGTTGACCTGATTAGGTGAGTATTAAAATTAACTCACAAAGCTATTGCAGAGGTATTCTCAAAAATGTAAAGGCAGTTAACTTGTTAATTTGTTATTTAAAATGTCAAAAACATCAAATAAAACAAGTTATTACAAAATTAAATTTGTCAAATAGAACTAAAACATTTAATATACTTACAGCAATAGATGTATTGGGCGAAACAGTCCTAGATTTAGCAGGCGATTGTGGTTTGTTTCGGCGGAAAGGAGTGCTCGCTACCGGCAAGTCAGGTTGAAAAGCATAAACGCTAGTTTCATTATCAGGGGAAAAGGCATCAGAACTATTTCCGCTACACGACTGATTGGTAGACAGTCGCCTCTGATGAAATATCTTCTTTTCTGGGCTTTGATCATCAGAAGATGCTATGTCACCAACAACTTCTTTACGCTGCTGTTGTTTTTCTATGCTTGAAATTGTGGTTGTTGCTGCTGTTGATGTAGAAGAGGAACGTTTTTCAAATTTCAGGTCATATTTTGTACTATTTAGTATAGTTGTCTTGGCCAAATAAGATGCATTAGAAGCAGCAGCGGCAACTTTTTTGCCTTCGAGCAGTTCAGTGGATTTTGATTCACCGCTAGTTTTTTGGCACAAATAAGATTCGGATTTTTTTTCTATGGTACCGTTTACCAAAGGTGACTGGTTACTATTGTTCATAATATCATTGCTGAAAATAGTTTCTTTTAAGACACCATTATCGACACTATCAGTTTTAGCTGTCAAAGATTGACTATTATTTTGCTTCTTTTTTGTCCATGCCATCAAATTGTTACTGACTGAAACAGCAGTGGAAGCAAGTCCGTTTTTCGATAACTTAACATTTTTAAATGCCTGTCTCCATGACGCAGTCAAATCCTTTTTATTGGTTGTTGCAGCAACAGCACTATTGCCTCGTGCTAAGTTAACCATTTTCATGGTACGACTTTCGAAAGATGGTGGAACCAGCGTTTGAGATTTTTCTTCTTTCTTCTCATCGCCATTGCTAGACAATGGCGCATATTTAACAAAGCTACTCTCACTTGACGATGGCAACTTGTTTAGTAGTAGTCTGTTAGATACGAATGGTTCATTGAACCTCGGTAAAGCACTGCAGATCTCTGACAACACAGACAAACCATCATCTTGTTTAAACCTATTTGGCAGCTGAAAGTTTTTACCAGTAAAGTACTCAGGCATAGTAATCTTTATCTCTTTCTGCTGACCCATAAACAAATCTTTGGCAAAGGTCATGATATTTTCGACTTTTTCCACTTTATTCAATGGTACCAATGACTCAATTTTCTCCAACTTATCGATAACCTTAACATCATTTTCAACTTTTCCTGAAGTTACGTTTTCCTCTTTTGTGACAGCCACAACATTTTCTGTTTTCGACACTTTTTTTAATTCTTGTTTATACTGTACCGATTTATTACTAACAGCTTTAGCTTCATTAGTGTCCAGTTTTTTTTCTACCACAGAACTATTTCCTAGATTTTTTTCTATCAAGTTGGTTTCCATCTTTTTTTCAATAATGCTATTTTCCACTTTCTTTTTTATCGTAGTGTTTTCTGATTTTTTTTTCAGCGAACTGCTTTCTGATTTTTTTCCCACCATAATACTTTCTGTATTTTTTTTTGTCGTATTGCTGTCAACTTTTCTTTCCGGTGTACTGCTTTCTACCTTTTTTTTCATTGTACTGTTTTGTGCCTTCTTTTCTGTGGTTATAGCATTGTTTTCTGAAGTTGTAGTTCCTATCACGCTGTTGGGAACTTTTTCAACATCCTCACTGGCAGTAGATTTGGCATCAAAATTTGCAGCCATGTGCTCTAAAAGCCCATCTTTTGTTTGACTAGTGATACTGCTATACATAGAAGATGTCACAGGCGACGACGACGACGTAGACTTTACTTTTTTTTTATTATTGTTATATAAATCTAATTTGGATTTTTTCTTGTTCGATACAATTTCTTCTTTTGTCGACGGCTGTTTATTAGGGAGTGGCACTTTTTTTCCAGTGTTTTTAGAACCACCAATAATATTTTTTGGTTCTTTAATAATTTCTATAATTTCAGTCTTATTTTTTGATGATTTCTCGGTTTTCTTATCAACAGAAGTATTTTTACTATTCTTGATTTCAGGCTCTTTATAACATTTAAAAAAAATACTTTTTGACTTAGTTTCAGAAAGACTCTTTTTTACTTCAGAATCTATTTTATTCAAATCTTTTTTCGGTTTCAAGTCAGTCTTATTCATTTTAAGATTTTTTTTATCAGATTCCTCAGCACTTGACTTAATTTTTTGCATTTTTGAATCCCCTATCAAAGTAATTTTGGATAATGATTTAGGGGCTTCATATTTATTCTCCTTGGTTACAGGTTCACAAGTCTCATTGTCTTCTTCTGAATCAGTCATGATATAATCATCTAGCATGGTGGATGAACGACGAGGCCTCAGATTCCTTTTAAATGATGTTGTTCCACCATTTTCAGTATTAGCAATCGTGGGTACCACTTCTTTCATTTTTTTTTTTACTAGTGTTTTTGCCTCAGCTTTTTTCTCTTCTTTAACCTTCTTTTTGTCAACTCCAGTCTTTTTATTCTCAAGCTCTGACAATGAACGGTTATTATCTTTATTTTCAAGTAGCTGTTGTTCATTAAGTTGTTTCTCAATATTATTTTTCTTGGAAAAAACTTTCAATTCACGTTCACGTTGTTCTGAAAACAATTGATTTTATTAAAAAATAAGTAACAACTATTTGACATTTAAAATATTAATTTTTAATTTCTTTAGAATTTCCATATTTTTGCTTTATAACTGCATTTTATTTTCATAACATTTTTTTGAAATTATCTTATTTTAAGTTGGATAAGAATTTAAACAGCTATAACTAATTTAAAATTAATGAAATTGGTAAAAGCTTAAATTAACAAAAAAATGTTTTCATTGATTCTCATATTTCTTAAAAAAAAAATCAATCATTTTCTTAATTATTAATCTAAATATACCTAATGTACACTTCAATATGAACAATTTTTATATTGAAATTAGTTAGATATTAATAAACAGTTAAACTATTATGAATCTCATACTTCATTTACTATACAATTTATTTGCCGAACTACTTTATTTAAACTATTTACCATTTTTATTAAAAGTACACTATAAATACTTACATAAATATTGAAAATTGAATAGTACATTGCTAATTACTACATTTGCAATTGTTAAATAATTTTATAAGATGAATGCAACATACACTTAAATGCACTATATACAAATGCATTTTAGAGTTAAACTATTGTGAATGTCATATTATGCTGTTTTTCCATTTAGGTCATAATTTCTTTTAAAAGACATGGGAGTTATTTTGACCTAAAGATAACACATTATATTGGTGTACAAGCTAAATGTTGTATTTTTTTCTTTTATGATGGGTAACTTTACCAGCAGTAAGCTTAGTATTAATTTCGAAATCATGATCCTTATTCCTCTTATTTATAAAAATATTTAATGAATATTTTATCTCATTAAGTATGATTTTTTTTTAAATTTTTAATTAATTTATTTATTTTTATTTTTATTTTTTTTTTTTTTTTGTCAGATTATAATATTTTCTTCAACATAGTATCCTCTAAATAAGTAAATACATAAATTGTTTAAGTAGAATTACTAAAATTGTACTACTGATTTATAAATCAATTATTTGAACTTCATACAGCTCCTTATTTAAGTTTTTTTTACATAAATATGTTTCCTTAAAATACTTTGTTTATATTAATTTATTTTAACGTATAAAAAATTAATAGTTTTTATGCTAATAAAATAACACTTCAACTATGTACCAAGTAAACTTGTTCCGTGTCAATATAATTGATCATTTACAATAGTTTCACTGATTTAAATTTAAAAATTTCTATAAAATGGATTAGAAATCAAGATAATTTTTTCAAGAGATTAAAGTAACTTAAAATCAAATTACTGAAAAACATATTCATAGAACTAAACAGCTATTTAAAATCTGTATAATTATAATCACATCATGTATAATAATAATAATAATAATATATAATAACTCTACAATTTGATAGAACTATCCTCTTTAAATCAAGTTATTTTTAAAAAAGAACATCATTTATTTTTTTAAGTAATATCATAAATAACTAGGTAAATTTGGTGATGAATCAGTTTTTAAACATTTCTTAATTGTTTTTTCTTAGAAATCTCTATCAAAATAATTATATTTTGTCGTAATACACCAAATTACTATGAATTACTATCATATAATCAACCTGGTTAGATAATACAGTTCATTCAAATTTTTTATGACAGTCAATTTCTTGAGAAATTATTGATCTTCAAAATTATTAGTACTTTAAGTAACTAGTAACAAAACAAAATTTGTATACAAAAAAATATTAACTTATTTTTCTTTTCCTCTTGATTCCTCTACATTTAAACTAAAATTTGAATTTCATATTTTGAAGAAAATATTTTTAAAACACTTTTTATTAATATATGAAATACATTTTTTTGAGTAGATTGTAGAGGTAAGAAGTACCTATTTAACATTCATAATGAGTTAAACATCTGCTTTCAACATAAGAAATAACAGTACTTTATTTTGGATACATTTCAAGGTTAAGTGGATTTTAACATATTATAATTATATTAAATCATATTATTGTAAAAATTAAAAAAGAAAATTACTATACATCAATATAAATCAAAAAAATTATTTGGTATCATCTTCAATTTAGTTCAATTTAGAAAAATAAAAATTATACAACTCTTTAATATAAATATAATTTCAAAATATAAAAAAATTAATGATTTCTTATTTATTTATTTGAATATATTCACAAAATCAATCTACCTAACAAGAAAATATCTGTTTATTCATATTTAAGTTTAAGTTTCAAACTTTTGATTTATATTAATAAATATAATAACATCATTATCGAGGCTCAGGACTTGATGCACTTAAAATCAAAAAAATGATACGCGCTTGTAATAAAAGCATCAAAAATAATAAATTATACACTTAAATATGGATTGATTTTAATTTATTTTCATTAAACACAAAATATGCCCACATTAATTCTAATTTTGTAAGTCGATAAAATATGTTTTCTTAACTTACTTTTAATATTATCAAATCGCAAGCATTATGTTTCAATAATTTTACAGTGAAATTAACCATTAACATTGAATATAATAAAATATCTACATTCATTGTATTCTAATAATAATTTTGTCTATCTAACATCAATATTATCAATTCATTTTAATGAACAATTTGATTTTTTTTATAAATAATTTTAAAATATTTAAGAAAATATACCGTAGTGTATATATATATATATATATATATACAGAGTAAGTCCTGAGATCTAGAAATAACTAATAACTAAAATGCATTTATTTTTATATAAGCACTTTTATTCTTGTAATTGTAAATGCATTTAAAAGCTATGATAATACTTACTTAACTCGTAATCCTACATTAAATAATATAAATAAATGAAAATGTATAAAACAATTTTAATTTAAAAAAAATATAAATGATTAAACAATTTTGAAAAACCCACTCAGTTAGAATGCTTACCTCCCAATTATTAATGTTATTTTAACAAAAAAACATAATCATTTCATAAGCACTTTAAACATACTTTTGTGTAATATTATTTACATTTGTATTATACTAGTACATTCTTAAAAAATGACCATACCACTAATAATGTTATAAAAAATACTAATTACTTTATAAGATGTATCAAAAATTTAAGCTAAATACCAGAAATTCAGTTATTATAGACTGATCCAAAAGAATAAAAAGTATCTACATTTATATTTAGAAACCAAAAACTAGTCTTTAAAAATAAAAATATAGCGATTTCTTTTTAGAACCATATTATACTATTGCCAGGTTGCATAAAGAAATATTAAATTATTGATAACCATGGTTACCAAATAAATTAAACCATATTTTTTTGATAAAACCAAACCAAACAATTCTTATCATAATTCATAAAAGTAAATACAAATTATTTAAATTAATAATTATAATATTATAATATTTATTTCATATTCGTACCTATTTTACCTATACGTGTTTATCTTATCATAATATTATATTATTTTAACCGATCTGTAACTAGTTACAGAGTCCAAATCGGACCTGCAGTTTACAGGTCCGGTAGCCGATAATTTACCGAGTGTTCAAGTAACACCTAATTTTATTTACAGATCTTTAACGTACTTACAGATCTGTAAGTAGTAACAGGACGTTTATGCATCCCGCTCTATAAATATTGAAATTATAAAACAACAGAATTAGAAACACTAATTCACCAAAAATTATGTTTAATAAGTAAATTAAAAAAATAACCATGAATATTAACATGATAGAATGTTGATAATTTTTTCTGTGAGGTATATGTAATGGTTGCAATATTTTGAAGTAAAGAAATTTGGATTATCTAATCAGTATTTTTATATGATTAAAAATTCCAATTTTCATGATTACTTAATCTCAAAATATTAGATTACTAAGTTAAAATATTAACTGACATAGTTTTAATGGTAATTAGTATTCCATTACTATCTTGCATACTTCTAGAACATAATGTATCTTATATTTTCAATACCTATTTATAACTTTTATTTGTTTAAAAATTTAAGTAATTAAAAACAGTAGTTAAATTCATTTTTTAAATTATTCGAGCTATTATATAGAATACAATAAACATATTAAAATGTATAATGTCATTGTATATAGATATTCAGCCATGCAAATACTGTTCAATAGACAAATTTATGCCTACAGTTTAAAAACGAATCTACATTGTTATTTCACATAATGATCACTGAAACAATTATAAGACATCTACATTTTTTAAAACCAAATCCTACTTCAATTTATTTGCTGAGTGTAATTTAATATTTTCTACATATAATTGACCATTCATAAATCATACTCTTAATACATTATTTGAAAATACTTGATTATTGAATAAATTAATACATAAATATGAAACAACAACAAATCTCAAGGGACCTGTTTCTTAATCTGCTACATTTTTGTATTTAAAATCTTTTGAATTGAATCAGAATATTAAAATGAATTAAACAATAAGATTAGTAGGTTATTTTTCTCCTTTAAAGAAAAATGCATTAGTACCACTTATATAAATAATGTAATTTATATACATTTTACTAATCATTTTCAGAGATAATGACTAATATTTGGTAAATGTATGACTGAATTTCAACAAGAATTTATACTGATATTGACGATTGCACAATCAATTTTCGTTTAAATATCTACAATTAATTCAATGAATGACTTATTAAAATATTTCAGCTTACCATTTATACGTGAGTTAGGAAGTTCAGGAAAACTCTCGACAGATGATGTGTCATCTTCTTCTTGCTCATCAGGACACCGCATATCTTTTCGTAACATTTCCATAAATAAAGTAGCTGCTTCTTTTGTTCTTCTAGGAGGCCTTGAACGAGTAGTACTAAAACAATAATTATTTAATGTTAAATATTATATGAATAAAATAACAATTTTTTTTTTTTTACTGATCTCAATTATATACCTGATTGTATCTTTATTCTCCAGGCTGGTTTTCATATTATCCACTGAAGATGTTCTTCTTTTCACATCAACCGAACATTTTGTTTCAACTAAACTGTTTGCTTTGTTACTCTTTGATACAGTCTTCATATTCTTATCACACTTTTTATCAGGAACAACATAATTGTCGTGGTCGCTGCTCTTATATTTACTTGCTAAACTTCTAGTCTTTCTACCATTTTTATTTGATACTTTACATTTAGTAACACTATTTTTTTGTTTCAAGTTACCGAGACTGTTACTTCTATGATCTAAATTTTTTATTGCAGTCTTTTTTCTCGATGGTCTATCTTCTTCAACATCCTTTGAGTCTTCAGATGTCTTAGAAGATTTACTACCACCCTTACACCATTTACCTTTGTCATCTGAAAAATGGAATTATATTATTCACGTGAACATTAAAATATTTATCTAATTTTTTTACCTCGAAGCTGATTTAGTGCAGGACAAAATAAACTCGGTAAAGAATTAGATCTGGTTATACGGCCTTTCAACTTCTGTATTTGTTTACCATCAGATGATGCTTGTTTTCCATTTTTCTTAGTTTCTTTTTTAATATTTTCTTTAATTGGAGGTCTATAAATTCAAAATGATTCAATAAAAATTAATTTTAGATTTCAGATAATTTATATTATGATTAACATAACCTTAACAAATTACATACTTTTGAACTTTTGAATTTGATTTGATTTTAGAACCATGACGAAGAGCTATTTGGCGTAGGGTGATAGCTTCTTGTCTAACAGTATATCTTGAACTGGACCGTACCAAATTTCGACCAATAACTACTTATACAAACAATGAAATTTCAAATACATTAGTAAATATTTCAAATGATAAAATCATAAAATATAAACCTTTTTGTCCTAGTTTAGATATTGAATATTTAGTCTGTGGTAACTTAGTCAGTGGTCTTATATTTTTTTTTTCATTTTGTTCATTATTTACATTATTGACATTTGTCACTGGCAGTACAGGAGTGCTTTTTCTTCTTTTCTAAAATACAAAATGAAATTAAGTAAATTAATTGAAAGGAATATAGATTAAACACAGTGAACCTCTCTTAACAGAAACCTTAAAATAGTGGACACCTCCAAATTTCAGCTATGAGATTATTATTATTTAGATATGGGAGTATGAAATAAACTTAATTTTGACTACTAAACAATTATAGCAGACAAAATGTCAGCAACTGAGAGTGTCTAGTATTTAGAGGCCTCACAGTATATAATATAAATTGTTTTATATAATTGTGATCACAAATAAATTTAAAGAAATAAATACCTTTCCAGCAGCAATGTCTTGTGGAGAACGTTGAGGTTTATTAAAGAAATCTAACCGCGGTGGTAATAAACTTGTACCTGAGAACATGATTGAAAATTAGCACTTTATAAGGAACTTGACTAAAAAATAAATGTAATTACCTCTAAAACAAAGGAAAGTAAGGAAGTCTTCAGTATTTGGTCGTTTTATGGGTGGTTTAATTGCATTTGTAGGCACCACTTGAGTCTGAATAGGTTTTTGAGGAGTACTGGTGGGTGTCACAGCATTTTGGGCAAATTTACGCTGAGCTTGTACCTTGATTCTAAAATAGTTCATAGGTAATCATACAAAAAGTTTGCAAATTTAAACTAACAAATATTTAAATTTAATAATAAATAAAGAATCAATTTATATTAAAAGATAACTGATAATTGTAGATGAAGTAATTAATATAAAATGTAGGTGTCAAACAAAAACAATACACTCATTGTCATCATATTCTGTTAATAATAAAATATTGTATAAAATAAAATAATTTTCTTTTTTCATGCATATGATAAAAGTAAACTAGATTGTTTTTTTTTAATTTTAATTTTAAAAAAAATTCAATATTATAATATTTTGATTTATGATGTAATTATTAGACACATCTTAATCATTATCATCACTTGAGAAATATTTTAATAAATAATAGAGGCAATCGATTGGTATTTTTTTAATACAGGCAGTTAAAAAATATTTAATACTGATATAACAAACGTACACAAACCAAAATACAGCAATATTTTTGATACGAATGTTTCAATTTTGAACCAACATAAAGAAGAATAATTGATGTACTCACTTTTTTGTACTCGATTCAAGAATAGCTTCTTCATTGTTCACGAGTTTTCGCTTCTTAGCGTCTGACCCATTCGAAGACATGGTACTATTGCGGTAAGTATTTAGTCTTCCTGCATGGTTATTCACTAAACAATAAATAACATAGTAGGGATTCAAAAAAGCGTTTGATAAAATTATTTAAATTTTTTTTAAATTATAATTATTTTTTCATATGCGATCAAACCAAAGAAAATAAAGAGGAATCAATAGGAATGCATCAAACAAGTCAAGAAAAAACAAAATTAAAAAACAAAAAAACAAACCCTTACGTCCCAAACATTTGCCTATTCAGATAAATAGGCGTAAAGCGAGTAATTAAAATGTACTTATTGACCACATTGGATCTCAGTGTATTGTCCATGTGCACCGCACCAATAGTATGTGATAAAAACGCGTTTCGCACACACAGACAACACATATATTTATAATTTAGTGTCTATACCTTTATAAAATAACACCAAATATAAACACAAAACGCGATGGCATACTATTATATATATATATAGTTTTATAAACAACGCGTAAGTGAATGTTTGTATATGTGTGTGTACCCATATAAATATACTCTAATATACCTCTGATGTTAGTGTGACTCGGAATAACGTGCGCCGACGACTGTCCGGGAGGCGTCCGATACGGCCACCACCGTGCTGCTTGTCATGCTGCTACAATTGCTACTGCGATTGTGAACGCGCATCGTGTCCGTAAGTAGCAGCAGTAATATCAGTAATCTAAAATCTTTATAGATCTCCGGTTCTAATATATATAATATATATATACATCTATGTTTGTACAATTCCTTCTATTCCCGTGTTTGCGATGGCCGTGCGGTGTGGCTGATGTTGTGTTCTGAGGATGTTCCGGAAAAAAAACTATCACGAATTATATTAACAATTAGAATTTAAAATAACATACAATCAATTATTTTATTATCGTACATAATGATCGCCAACCATGCGGGAAGCCCGGCCGCCGATAACACGCGCGCGTCGTATTACGTTCGAAAAATAGTAAAAATAATAATAATATTATTATTATTATTATCTCGTGCGCGTGTCTGTGAATGTGTGAGATTATTATTTTTATTAAATGTATGTATGTGTGTGTGTGTGCGCGCGCGCGTACACTACTGTGTACGCCGACTACTCAAATACGCGTGCGCGCGCGTTTGTGTGTTTTTATTATTATTTAATTTTTTTTTTCCAATATTATTTCGTCACCGCACGACGATTACGCGACGACTACGACGACAACAGCGAGAGACGAGGACGACGACGACGTTGACGACGGGGCGCCGCTGCTCCTCCTCGCCCAAAAACAAAAACACTACTCTCGCGCGCGCACCGGGACGACACTGCAACGCTCACACACACACACACACACACACACACACACACACACACACACGCTCGGGGTACGAGAGGACACGCTATATACGTGCGCACACACGCACTACGCACCAGTACGCATAAACGCGCACGCACGCACCGGAGGATTATACGACACACACACACACAAGCACGTACTCACAATGTGGATATATATATATATAATATCCGTGTGTACTGTGTACTATGTTTGTGCGGTGTATATATATATATATATATATTGTATAATTGCGCGCGCGTGTGTGTGTACGATATAATATTATTATGTGTATGATAAAAACGTTTTTGTGTTGGCCGCCGACGTGACGGAGCGGCAACGCGGGCCAGGCGACGTTGTCGGACTTTGCAACGACGAGTGTAAACACGAAAACCGTACACTACAGGGCCAGTCTCGTGGGACGGGGTAGGCGTGGTCGGCGGGTCGGAAAAGAGTGGTTACTAACAGACGATGCGGCGGATGGACGACGTTCAATGGGTCACACACACAGATACACACGCGCGCGCGCGCCCCGCACCCGGTGATAACACTTGCGTGTGTTTTATCACGTGTGTGTGTGTTACTATATAATATGTATTTGTATAATATAATATCGTTGTGTGTAGTGTGTACTGTGTACATAACACGATGTATATAATATCGTGAGAATTAACACACACGTGTGCGTCCGCCGGTACATGTGTGTCGTGGACAAAACGAGACTCGGACGGAATAACGCGACCTAGTGTCGGCCGGCAATCCGTTTGTCCGTTCGTCCGTGTCTCGGTCAAATTTTGGAGTTGTTGAAAAAAAAAATAAAAAGACAAAAATCAATACGTTAGTGTGCTGCGGCGTGCTGTCGGGGACCCGTGTGCAAAGACGGTCGTTGTATTATTATTATTATTATTATTACAGAGTGCGTGCGTAACTAGTTGCCAAAAACGGCAAGGGGGATGGCAATAGAACACTATCGGAAATCTCAATTGTCTGTATATTATTACGGCATCGGTCTACGCATTTTCAGTATTTTATAATGGAAATCCCTGCGCGACCGGCACGGTGAAGCGCGCGGTGGACTTGGCTATTGTGCTTAAAATTGATATTGGGCTCTTGAGTCGTAACTTCTCTTTCTTCATGGAGATGGTTTTGCTGACACCAGCGAGTTTCGCGCGTAATGAGATTTTATCTATTAACCCTCATCCTGGACCCCCCAGCATCGATCTGAACGAGTTCACTACATTGTAAATTATTGCCTAATTAATAATCATTCACATTATACTTAAGTTTAGATACAACTTCATTTCATGCCCTTGAAAAAAACAAAAAATACACCTCCACTGTCGACATAATTCGAAATTCCGGCCAATACGTTTCGGACAAAATCGTCTCCGTCTTTACCGGCTCAATACACGTCAACGATAATAAACATAGTTCAGCACCCCTTTACCTCCCCCAATTGTGCACCACAATTACTCACACATGTACACACACACACAACCACCCACTGCCGACGACCCTTTTTTTCCCCGACACGTTTTTGTACCAGCAAACAGCCTTTGTACCGTATCTCGGTCGTGTATTATGATGTAATCATCGCACATAAAGAAGAGGTTACTCTATAGTTTACTAGGTTTACCTACACGCTACAGTGACTATATCGTTTTATTATCGTGTGCGTGCGTGTGTACCTGGCGCGCGTCTCTGTATTACACGTTACACTTGCGGGCAGTGGACACATTGTACGTTAATGGCTTTTGTCCTGTACATACAAATACAACGTGCGTATAGATACGGGATGTAATGATGTGTATCCAAGTATTATCGATGAGCATTTCATCGTTAGGTAGGTAATCCCTTATCTGTCGGCGACGAGTATCGCGGGTGTACGGTGGCTACCTAAAACGTCTAGACACTCGGCAATACGAACTATCGTGTATGGAAAACAAATTAATGGATATATAGGCAAAATAATTCCAAACAATAAATTATCTTGTTCTAAACGAGAATGTTTAAATTGTTTTGGATTATCGCTGTTAGCCTGTTGGTATTACATTTCAAATGCCAATCTAAATGAGACATCGTAATCGTGGCTAGTCTACGCTTAACAGTCCATGATGATGATATGGCATGTATCATAAATCTCGTTTTAAAGATATCGTAAACAATTTAAGAGCCATTAAAGGTACGGCAAATTATTTAGATAAGTATGTCTGCACGTTACGATAAAAATCCGATAAGTTTAAAATTTTGCTTCCGTTTATTTGGATGCACTCCGAAGTATTACACTTATTCTCGCTTTACCCAATCAAATGTAAGGTAATTTGCTAATCGCCAATCGCTCATGGATAAAAACACAACAGTACCAATAGATTTAGTCGAAATATTATATGCCCGATCGATCGAGCAGATTAAAATGATCGGCGAAAATAACAATAGCGTTTTGAAACGCTATTTTTAAAGTAGCGACAAAGGGCTGAAGCACAAGCTTACGCGATGGAGCATTTGTGGAAGTAATAATTTGTAAGCATCTGAACAATTTTCACCGTTGCGCTCGATTTCTAAAATAATTCATAATTATTATTGGTATATCTTAATATCTAATTACAATATAACTTACTAAACATTTTTTGTAATGTAACGTTTCATTAATTTACAAATATTCACAAAAAAATTATCCTTGAAATTCATGTATCTGTATGACATAACAATATACATTATGCACCACATAACACATAAATAGGCAATATTAATATGTATGGTTTTAGAGCAAAAAGTAACAAAATAATGATATAATTACAAAATAAATTTTCTCCGATGGTAAATTAAAGGCAATGATTTTTTATCAGAAATCATTTTTTACCTTACATCACAAACTATTATAATACTCAATAAAAGGAAAAAATTAGATAACGTTTGGAGGCTTTAGCCCCTAAAGCTCTTCCCGTTTATGTCTATAGACGTATAGTATGATTATAATGAATAGCAACTTTGTTTATCATTTAACATCTATGACTTGACTGAAGGGCAAAATAAAAATTCCACCATCTCATTTACTATTCAAAATTGTACATATTTTCTTATATCTCTACTAAATATTAAAATACTTAACAATTGATTAAAATACACAATTCGATTTGATGGTTAGGTTAGAATTATTAATTGGCACGGTCGCCAATTCACCACAGTTAGCATGTAATACAGATTATATTTTTGAATACATATCACCTATAGGTTGTTAGCAAAAATCATATTTCGGTCCACAATGCATTGTTCGTTAGTCATTATCAGTAACTATTTAAATGAATAAGGAAATTTTACGGAAAATTTACTTGTTTGAAAAGTGCACTGACGATTCAGAATAAAAGCACAATGAGGGTTACTGAAAGATATTGCCGAAATTGGACACATTGGACATCTATTGACTATTAGTATTCACCGAAATGGAGAATCACCAGTGGCGTAACTAGAACTTCTAAGGCCCGTGGCAATTAATCCAACGGGGCTTTACTTTAACAAATTTAAGAGAAACGGGTTCGAGAGGCATGGTTCACTTTTATTTTCACGAGAAACGGTACTAAAAATAAAAAAATAAAACACTTATTTTAGGCAGTTCGATTAATTTTTCTAGTTTTTCTATTTTTTTTTTTTTACGCTTCTCATAGTCACTCGGTATTTTTTCGACTTGATTACAATATCATTCACAATATTCACGGCAAAGTACGAAATCGAAAACGATCAACCAGGCCGACGCATTGACAAATGAAAAACATAGAATAATCGCAAGAATATCGAGTAATGACGGAGGTTGTAGCCGGGTTGTATTTTTTATAAGATAAAAAATTGAACGTAATCAATACGGTTTTTTAGACTAGTAATACTTTTCTAAATATAAATTCACTCGCCTAGTTTCTAAGATAAGATTGCGGAGATTTTCGTTGTTTTTTTCGTTCCACAATAATTATGAAATATCGCCGACGTCGACGTACTATCAGAGATAATAATCTATGAGATATAATAAGCGCATCATTCTAAATAATCAATTTATTTTAATATTTAATTTTACAAGAGTACGGTTTTTTTTTAAAATAATTGTATTTTTAATATAGTTTGTTCTAACGGTAATTTACATATTGAATTTTCGTAAGTTCTCAGCGGGTCTTTTCGGGTCATGGCCTCGTGGGCCCGTGGCTCATTGCCCGTCATGCCGCCCTGTCGGTACGCCACTGAGAATCACATATGTTGACTGTTTTCTCAATGGTTCAGATAAAACTAACGGACTATTGAATCATTTATAAATATCGATAAGATAAAAACAATATGTTGGAATAGAATGGGTAATCGATAAGCGGTCATTTGCACACAGTATGATAATATATTATGATGGTTGTACCGTACAACTTGACGCACTTTTTAAAGGTCGGGTTCACTGATGGCTGATTATTTACTTAGATAAAACAGATATATTCAGCGCACTAGTTAGTTTGTACATCGCACACGTAAGCCGTGGTTGTTGTAAGCCGAACACACGAGTAAAACACTTAAAATTTCTTAAAATTAAAATTATCTGTTATATAAAACAAACAGCAGTTTTTGCTTTTTTAGAGACAATCAGTTTATCAGCAGTGTGCACTGCGCAAGCTAGCATATATTTATGTAGACACATTGCATACAATACAGCAAGACTTGACTGAGTCTTACCACTCCTTAGTTTAATTTTTCATAATGTAGATACTTACAATTACGCATTTTTGGAGCAAAAAAGTGTTTTGTAATTTGATAATGACGTCCACATTACTACGATTAAAAAATATATATATATATATATATATATTAATATATATAATATATTATATTATATTATATTATATATAATATATATATATATATTATGTATACCCAGGGCCGGATTTAAGAATGTGGGGGCCCTGGGCCCATCTTAGAAGTTAATATTAGTTTTCGATAACCGGATAACATATATTAAATATATTTAATGTATTATAATAAGTGAATTGAATTTGATAATATATCAACATTTACTGCAAATCAATATTTTATTAGAAATTATAGTTTAAAAATATTTATATAATTATATTAAAACACCAAAATGATAATAAATCTACAAAATTCTCATACTCGTATAAGTAAGTATTCAATGAATGTTTTAATCCGGTAGGATTTTTATTTTTTAAATAACAATTAAATAAAAAATAACTAATATCGTCGGAATACTAAATTTAATAATAACAAGTAATACATTGAACATTGAACTAACCTGAATAATTATCACGATGAAAATAGTAATCGTGTATGGATGAAGATGAAGAAAAAGTATAGTTTGCGTTTATCGCATCAATGTTCGTTGCGTTTGCGTTTATCGCATCAATACTCCTATTGAATTTTTTTTTAAATGTTTACAAATGAAATCTTTATCTACGTTATTGCATGTTTTTATTTAAAACTTATTCGGCACGTATTTTTATCTACAACAGCGGCCAGGCGGCTTGCTTTACAAGTTATTTGTGTTTAATTATAGGTTTATTTATAACTTTTTTCTCAAAGTTTAAAACTATACCAAGTTACCAACATTATTCAGTTGGGCTTATCGCTTATCCTACTCTACAAGTCATAATAATCGATTTTAAATTACTTTAATAATTTTAATACATAAATGATTGAACAATTTTATTCAATGTGTGATTTAAATTTATTTTAAAAATATTATATTGTGTTTTATACTTTGATGCTCTAAAATTCCATGAATTGGAGGCCTTCATTTTGGGGAGGCCCGGGGCCCCTTAGGCCCCCCCTAAATCCGGCCCTGTGTATATAACATTTGTCATATTAGTAAAAGATACCTTAATGTTTAAAGAATAGTTGTTTTTCCTTATTCCGTAAAAATTATTTATGATATTACTCATAGTCTTCAAATCTTCCAATATCTTTGGAATATATCATGCATAAGTACTTATTTTGTATTTAGTAAGTACAGATAGCCTTTAAAGGTATGATTTTTCAATATAAATTACTACATATAGATGCAAAGGAGCATAAGCGTAGTTTCCTATGGGGCTACGGGGGCTACAGCTCCCACAGAAACTTGTATAGCACCCCCCTCCCCCATCACCGAGTTAACGTTCATTTAAAAAATTTTCTGCTATGAGGCGTATAAAAGATTGAATTAGAAATATTATCAAAAATGATAGATTTTCTAACTTATCAATACTCCACATTGGAAGAGATTTGTCATATTCATTAGACTCGGACGATGTGTTAAATATTTTTACAGATAAAGACAGACGTCTTAATTTAATTTTGATTTTTATATGTAATATGAATGATAAAAATATCAGGTTTAAGTGTAATAAATTAACAATAAATAAATTGTTTTATTTAGGAAATGTTTACTTTCAATTAATAAACAGTTTTTTAAATACATTTTCTTTTCCTTTGTAGCCCCCATAAATATGTACACCAAACTAAGCCCATGATGCGAAGGAGCAATGCACTAACAATAATTTCGATGATTAGAATATTAACATGAATAGAAATGAAAAAAAAACAACTAGTGATACCGAGGTAGTGTTAGCACTTTGCAGTAGGATTATTAATTGTCATTATATTATTAAAATGTTTGATTTTTAGTTCCTTTTCCTTTAAAAGAGACATGAAATTATGAACTAAAGTCTCGACTGTCGATACACCTCGCGGTTTAAAACGTCTGACTAGTGCTGGGCGTTTGAAATTCCGTTAGATGCTTGGGTTGAGTCATACGGATTTTTACGTTAATGATTCAATATTTAAATTTATTGATCATGAACAAAATTATTTGCTTTAGTGACCTATACTTTTATACATAATAAATACAAACTTAAAATTTAACTTAAAACCTATAGCCTTGACTGTTGAGTATAATGTTGTTATACACTATACATCATACTATTAAATATTTGTTTTATCCAATTAACAATCGTTAAGTTCCCACGCGTATAGTTTCCACGACACGTGGCTCGGGCTCGGGACGATACCACCGGGCACCGAGCGTCGAGACGAGTTCACTACGCGCACGTGATATCCGCCGCCCCGATTCGGCTTGACCCTAAGAGCTTTTTCCGTGCACTACTGCACTCTATATAGCTATAACATTTTTTCGTCTCATACTTAAGTTTAGCCCGGAGTAAAGAGAATGCACGATAGTCAATAATGCTTAATGAAAACTTAAACTTCATATGAGCTCTCTTTTTGAGTAATTCTATTTGTTTTAAATCTTTAGTAAACCAAGTAGGATAAGTAGATTCCCTATAATAGAACCGGTGAATGAAATCTAGAATTGATTTATATATAATTTGTATACATTATATATATATATATATATATATATATATATATATATATATATATATATATATATATATTGTTACGGAGTAAAACGAATTAAAAGGGTTTTTTTCAAAACCAACAAATCCAACAAAATGACAGATAAAAAACTGAACAAGTGACAGATGAAAACAGCACCGAGTAAAGGCAAACGGCAATGCAACGGTGTGGTGTTCATCTGTCACAACCAAACGACGGACCAATCAGCAACTGACTAAGTTATCAGAAAGGGTATATATACCGGACGATTTCGATAATTTAGTCACTCCACAGGCTAGTGTAACTCCTTATGGGCAATTGGTACCGCGTTTTAGTTCGTTGTACAAACACCAGGAGCGGGTTTGCGCCCGCCGCTGTCGCCGATCACCATCGCCATGTGCGATGTACCAAAGTCCAAAACGTTGTCCATTTTAATTTTTGCTTTTATGACTTATGAGTTTACTGTTCAACTGTTGTGGTGATATTCCGACATTCCGTATTCTATATACTTGTCTATGTTCCGTGCATTATTTATCTTAAGGATTAATATTGTTTCCTTGAATTAAGTTTTTATTATGTCATTCAAGAACGCGTCGAAGTGTGTCGTGGCGAACTGTAGCACAAAGGGTATGTATTATTGTAATAGCTATTGTAGATTAAAGTTATAAAATATTTTGCGTAGGTTCGCGGTCGTTAGCATTCAAACTGAAGAATTAATTCTATAATAATCTATTTTATTTTATACTTCACATTACATGACTCAAAATAATATTATGGTATTTATGTGAATAGGTGTAGTTTGTCATCGTTTTCCAAATCCGAAAACTAACATGACAAGGCTGCTTGAGTGGATGAACATTTTAGGATTGGAAAATCTAAATTGTTACGATGTGTATGCCAAAAAAGTGATTTGTGCTGTACACTTTACTGCTAATTCTTCAAGCCCCGGAACCAAAAGACTTAATGCCAATTCATATCCTTCGCTTAACTTGCCATGTAAGTAAATATTAAATTAAATGTCTATTATTAATATCAGTAGGCAGGTACATTATTTGAATACTTAGTTTCTTATGTCGCGCGTCGGCTTAATAATTCTAACCATACACAATTTTAAGCATTTTTCGGGCAATTTTATAAGTCTATTTATCTAATATTCAAGATATTTAATTACATTTTTTTTGTTCTTTTAGTAGTTAGTCATATTCATAGTACACCTGCTACGTGTACTTCAAATAATGTTGCTGACCATACACCAGTTTTGGATGATGGTAAGGACAATTTTATATGTTTATCTACCTAATGTTTGTAAGTATTTAACCTAACTTTTTGTTTAGTGGTCCGTCCATGTTCACCTACTGTGTTGAACGATTCTATGATGTCTGGGTTTAATGTTTTGGATACATCTTTAGTTGAACCAGATCAAATTGGTATGAACTTTATTTATGATTGTAATGCATTTGTTGCTTTTTAATATGCTTTACTATGCCTATTATTATTGCTATTAAGAATGATTATTTGATTATTTATTGCATGATTATTTTGGTATTAACAGCAGACAATGTAGTAGTTAGAACTTCTGTAAATGCTAAGAAGTTGCATGGTAAGCATGCTAATCCAACAACAAGAAAACCAAAAACTGGAAATGGTGCTTATGATATTTATTTATTGTTTTTTCAGATTACATAGAAAAAATTAAAAATTAAAATCAATTTTGATTTGCATGTAAATTGATTTTTGTTTTAGTTTGTTTAAATGTAAAAACTGATTTTAGATTTTTCAATCTTAAACAATTGAGTATTTATCTTAATTTTGGTTTTTATTCTAGATATTTTGAAACAAATTGGGGTTAGAAATTGTAAGCGTTTGACACCAAATTGCAGAAAGTTATATAATGTAACAAATTTACTCCTTAAACAAAGTCGACGTAATACCAATCGAACAAATTTATTTAAAACAAGACTTGCAAATGCTGAAAAGTTCAATGATAAATATTTAGTTTCACGTCTGTCACAAAAAAGTACTGCTGCTGCTTCATTGTTTATGCAACTTCAAGTTAGAGAGACTAAAAAGTGTAGTAGAGGACATCGATTTAATTTGAATGAAAAAATGTTAAGTTTATCATTGTATAAACGTTCTCCAAAATGTTATCGCTTGTTGGCAAAACTTTTTACCTTACCAAGCAAACGAACACTGAATAACATCCTATCCAGTGTTACAATTTCACCTGGAATTTGTCCATTGATGATGAAAGTACTTAAAGATAATGTTAAAAATCTCAAGCCATCAGAAAGGTAAAATTCTAAATTGATCAAAGATTTTATTTTATTTATTTCACTTACATTTATTTGTTTCAGGTATTGTTCAATTTTATTTGATGAGGTGTGCTTGTCAAGTGGTTTGACTTATAATACAGTTACCGATGAAATCGATGGGTTTGTAAATACAGGGCATAGTAAACGTCAACAAATTGCTGATCACGCATTAGTTTTTATGGTTCGTGGAATAAAAAAGAAATTTAAACAGCCAATTATGTACACGTTTTGTGAAGGAGCCACTAATCAATATGAAATTATTTTCCAATTGAAAAAAGTAATTTAATTTGAATACATAATAATATGATATTTATAATTCATTATTATTTTTTTATTTTTTTGAAAATAGGTGATTGAGGCTGTTCATTTGATAGGCCTTCGTGTTGTAGCGACTATCAGTGACCAGGGAACTGCAAATGTTGGTGCAATTAATATTTTGAACAACGAAACTCGACTTTATCATGTAAAAAACAACTCGCAATATGACGATCAATTTTATGAGGTTGAATTACAAGATAAACAAAAGTTGAAATTGGTTCATATATATGATGTCCCACACTTAATGAAATGTATCAGAAATAATTTACTAACCAAAAAATTATCTTATACAATTGGTAACGACACAAAATATGCAAAATGGTCACATCTCGAAACTGTGAAGAATTTACAGAAGGAAGCTTGTCATCATTCAAAAACTTCTTTGAGAGTGCCATTGTTTCAACGTCTGAACAAGTTGATAACAAAATTGTTATTAGTGCTGATTTACCTCCAACACTACATCATTTATCAATGACTACTTCCTTCGTTCGTGGGCAATCGCAAAATTATGTTGCAGGATTTATAGTAAAAAAACTGAATAAAACTTTTTTTAAAAATTGTCAAACATGCCTTGCTCAGCTTTGTACAGAAAAAGTATCCGAAGATCATTCATTAATAACTGCTAGAGAATATCAATCAAATCATCCAACTTTAAAATACCCATCATCTTTATTATGTTCAATAGTTCAACAAATTATAAGTTTTGTCGGAGAAAAAATGTCAAATATCTGTCTTCATCCTAATGTACATTCAACTCTGACTAATGCCTTAAATCAACAATTAATTTTCCCTTTTGAATTAAATTGTTCTGAACACAAAGATCTTTTCCAGCTAACAATAATCAAATTTACAACTAAATTGATGATACAACATTATTGTACTGAAGTGAATAGAATCCTTCTAGGAAAAAGGCAATTGCAAGACAATGAGACTGATCCTATAAAAAAATTGGCCCACACATGGTATTCAAAGCACTCTAAAACCAGAAAAACTCAAGGTAAATTTAACTTACTCTAAAGCGTGTCATTTTATTTTACTTAAACTGTTTTATAAATTGATCTATATTGAAACATTAGTTCCTCAAGTTGTTTATAATTATTAATTAATGTTTACTTTGTTTGTTATTAAATGTATTATGTAATAACCTTGTGTAATTTGTAAATAACGTATGTGACAAAATTATTTTTTATAAATTGTTTGTATTGCTTATAATATATAATAAAATATTTTCTTATTACAAAATAATTTATTTTTATTTATTTCCAGTTTTATATTAACTTATTTTGTATGCCATACATAGATAATGTATGGTGTCAACAATTAAATTTAATTTAATTTAATAAAAGAAAAATATCGATAGTAAAAGTTGACAATTATCGATAGTAAAAGTTGACGATTATCGATAGTATTCACTATCGATGGTTGCTAGGTTTTAGTGTTGTTGTACAACCACCGGGAGCGCTGAAATACGGTTCACTTTTACAACATGGGAGTTGCCTATCTATTATATTATACTTATCTATGTCACTCCACTTCAAGCCTTCAAACTATCAACATCTACAAGAAACATTCCGATAGTAAGAAGACCAGGACCAGAAACCGACAGCCGAAGACCGACGACAACGCCGCTCCACGGCTACAAACGCCCTTCGACCGCCGACCACCGACGACCGCGTTGCTCCACGGCTGCAAGCATCGACCAAGCGCCGAGGACCGACGACAACGCCCCTCCACGGCTATAAGCGCCGTTCGACCGCCGATCACCGACGACCGCGCCGTTTCACGGTAGCAAGCACTACTCGACCGCTGAATACCGACGACAGAGCCGTTCCACGGCTGCAACCATCATCCGTCCGCGGACCACTGACGACCTTGCCGTTCCCGGTTGCGTACGTCATCGCACGTACGCATATCGACGACGACACCGCTCCACGGCCGGAAACACCATTCAACTGCCGATTAACGACCCGTCGGTCATCTACCCACGGACGCAAGCATCGGCCGGTCAACAACGCCGTGACGCCGCCAACCAATCGCCATTCCTCTAGCCCGGTCTACGATGTCACCGGATAGACCGACAACTCCCGGCGTGACAATAGTAAATGGCCCTTTTTAGGGTCACCACAACTCCAACCTCGGCACTTAATTAAGTTGTCCGACCCGAGTCTGGTTCGTCGTCGGGGTGCCGCTTACTTAAGTCTGCACCGACGACGGCCGGCTTCTTAGCCGATCGTATTGTGAATTTATATAAACTATTATAAAAAACCGTTGTAAATATAGGGTCCGACAAGTGTCCGGCCATAATACCCAAGCGCCTCCGATTGTGCTGACTCACTTATTTAAGTCTGGTCGGCACAAATCGACGCTTTACTCGCCCCCAATATTGTACATATAAAATTATAATTCAACATAGCAATAGAATAACTTAATTACAGAGCACACAAGTGTTATTTTATTTACGATACGGGTCGTCCAACCAGACGGACCGTTTCAATATATATATATATAATAATAGTGTAGATTGACATTTGTTGGTAGATCACACACTGGGGCGGTCGTCAATCTCTATTTTCTATACCTATACGTTCATTACATAGACACTTCACGTAAGTGCATTTTACAACTTTAATGATTATACGGATAACACCGCGTAGACATTTGAGTAAAAAATACGAGTAAATCTAATACTGTAGACCGTGATATCTATTGGCTTCTAACATTGATTAAGGAATAGATCTAGGCTTTAGGATAGTAGGTATATTCTATACCTAATCAACGCTTATAACTACATATCTACATAACTACATTATCTAATCCTGTCAATGTTTTTCATCGGGAAGATTCTTCGATCAAACAAGCCATTTACACTATCTTTCACTAAATTCACATTTTGTTTATATCATATTATGTAACTGAGAAATGCATTTTTAAGTTGAAAATGAATAATCGTCGTAAAACGCAGGCAGATGTTAAATCAAAATATACGATTTAGCGACTACGTAACACTGCATGGACGTGTACCAACCATTAAAATATATGCTCGTATACATGATAATAGATATAAATGTAATGGACGTTTTTCAACATTTGGTACGTCGGACGTCGGAGTCGGCAGCGATCACAATATTATTATTAAAACAATGCGAAACACGACCACGTCATTGCGACCAAACGCGCGTGCGTTAAATTCTACGAAAACATTATACACAAAGAAATCATTTTTTGTGACCGTTCGTCCGCACGTGTTGAAGTCACCCGTGCCGCGGCGGGAGACCTGCTATAAGCCTATAATTATTGAAAGCGTGGCGCGTATAAATAATGTACGAGAGCGTATGCATACTGTATAGTAATAGTTGGCCGCTTCGGGGGATATTTTGATCTTGACGTGTTTCGTCGAAATCCGTCGCGGAACACGACGCGTCCGCGAAACCATTGCACCGTGCGCGCCCGGCCGTCACGCCGCGCGAACGTTTTGAACGCAGTATATTATACACCTCAGATTTGTTGTTCGCCGAACTCGCGTGTTATTTGAAGTATTTCCGACCACGCGCGCGAGGATGTAATACACGGGGAAAAAGGTAAACGATAAAATACGCGTGGTCGCGACTCGCGGCCGATCGTACCGCACCCCTCCTCCGTATACTTTACACACACACGATAATACGACCACGACGTAAATGTAGGTGCGCGTGTGCACAACACTCGAAGGATTAACGCAAATTACGTGTTCACTGCATAAATTGCAATGCACACGCGGTTAAAAACGACTCGTAGTCAAATAAATTATTTATGCGCGTATTCCGTTATGCGCAAAAAGTATATTATTTACGACCGGATTTTCGCCGTAGGTTTTTCATAAAACTCGATACGCCGTTGACAACGGTTAATTATTATCGTTTTTCAGTTTTTGAACACTTATTAATTACCAAACGTATTCACGGTTAATTTTTTTTTATAAATGTACGTTATTACACAAGAGCTAGCGCTAGAGGAGGGAGCCAAGAATTGACAAGTGGGCTCACAGGCTCACTACGATTATCCCACACGATTTTCCATGGACGATAAATGACTTCATGATCTGTAATTAATGATTTTTATGCATGTGCTTGTACATTTGTTGTAGGTATTATAGAATTATGTATACCTAATATATGTATAGAAGTAAAATCTTTAATGTTACAACAATATCTATAGTAGGAAGTAATAATTTTTGAATGTTTAAGGATTAGTTGTAGAAAAATCATTCTGATTGTTACAGAACTTCCTGATGACAATATCAATTTCAAATAAATTCTTCTTCAAAATTATTTCCTGCCATTTGAAAAACCTTTTATTGAAGTAAAATTTTATTGAGATTATTTACGAAGGTCGGTGTACATGTACGTGTACCCTGGCATGGTATTACAAATAGTAAAACTATACTACTATACAAGGTCGAATTCAGAATTATCATACAAATAATATGGATATGATATGATTATATGAACAATAATTACTGTATATCCGGTATAACTCTATTGATATGACTCAGATTAAAGTATAGGGAAATTATTAATTATAAAATATAAATGTATAACAATCGTAAATCGATAAAATACCTATTAAATAAAATTAACATTTAGTTCTAATAATCTATAGAAATAAATGTAACGACTTTTAAAGGAAATAATAAAACGATTTAACACCCTATAGATAGCTTGTGATTTTGTATGTATTTGTACTCGTAAGACTTAAAAGGGATGTACTTTACACCATGGGGAATTCTTTGCTCCCCGTAATAATTAATGGAGATGGTTGTACACTTGTACCTATTGGATTATAAAGAAATGATTGATCATTTCTTTAATTGACGATTCAGACTTCAGAGCAAATCATAAGTATAAAAATATACCGTTTATATGTTATATCATTTTTAGTCAAATTGTCGGTGTTTATTTTTTATCAAACCTGTTTAAAGTGTTCTTGTATGACAAACTAGACTATTTTTTTCTAAAAGTTTCAAAACATATAATTTTATCTGTATCCGAAAATTCATAATGATGAATAATCTAATCATTTTGTAGACACATTTTAAAGTTTACACTTGAAAATTGATATAAAAACAGTCTACTCCGTAAAAATCTTATAAATATTTACTTAAACGCTTATAAAAAAACATCTTGACTACCTAACGATTTTTTCAGTATCGTTAGTTAAACGTATAAGTATGAGTGTATGATTATATTAACTTTTTGTCAAATATTAAAATGTCATTAGAAATAAATTTTAGCAATACAAGGTTTTTTTATAATAATATTTTTTGCAGAAAAGTAGTCGAATTTATTAAGAGAATTTAGTAAAATATGTAGCAATATGCCATTAATATATAGTGAAATTTTCCTAACAGCATTTCTTTCCGAGTTATGACTTGAATCAAATTTGTGAAAGTGTCGTTTACGGCAAATTTTATCGTATTTACTAAGATCTTCCTTGCGCCTGATAAATCAAGAATAGAAAAAAATGACCTTTCTACGTTTTGATAGAATAATATTAGATTCTGAGTAAAATGAAGAATGAATTGGTTTGGCAATGTGTTTTTTTTTTCAGTGTTTGTAATAACTTTTCTGGGTAGTAATAATAGTCCAAAAGATTCATTCTGTATCTTTGTAAATCAGAAATTTTGTCTAGTTGGTACTTTTACAGATAAATGTCTTCTTTTCTCAATAGTTTTACAATCATATAGAAAACCAAATTGAAATTGTAAAATAATTTGTAATTTAAATCTTCTTAAGTTTAAATATTTCTTCATGGTAAGATACATTCAAATGTAGGTAATATCATACAATTTTTATTGTGATAAATTAACTTAAAATTGAAGTAAAATGTATAGGCTTACGGTAAAAATATAAATACCAATTGATACACATCTATTAATTTATTATGTAGTCATAAGACAATTTTTCTAAATCAATTTAGTGCCATTCTAATAGGAAGCGAGCAATGCAATCAAGGTATCACACCAAGCCCCACGCTTTAAAAAAACTAGTAATTTTAGATAGAGGTATTATAATGTCATTACTGTAGTTTGAGTATATAGTACTTTTAACCATTGAATAGATTGACCACACTGTTGATAGTTTCATATCTTCAGATATATAACTTAACTACATTATATTTTTATACAATTTTCATTTTAAAATACTAGTGTTTTATTCATTTGATGATGTATGTACAAAATACCATTTGTATAAGTACATACTTACTCATTTTATGTATTAAAAAAGTTTATTTTTATTTGATGGTGATAGAATTTATATTTAAAACTTGGGTAGCCTTAAAATTCATTAAATCATATGGGCCGTAGGGATGGTTTTCACAAATTTTTGCACCTGGGTCAAAAATTCATTGAGCATTCACTGAATCAATTCTTTCAAATCACTCAATACACGTGCGCAGTGCGCACACACTCACATTTATATAGCTCTGGACGTTCTGATAACAATCAACTAATAATTTCTTCAACATTTACTTTTTAAATGTTTTTTCAGTTTTATGGGTCATCCTGCAGACTAAAAAATGATTCATATACAAGCACACCTCATAATTTATTTTAAACTAATGTTTAAAGATTTAAATTGTTATAACTAGAGACTGGATTTTTATGTTTTTACATCTTTTTACTGAGAGTATGCAGCTTCAATTGGATAAGCTTTCTGGACGATTCATTTACCTATGATCTGATATAAAAAAGTTTTTAGAGCATAAAAAAGAATATTTCAAGGTTAGAGAATATTTTGTGCAAAAAACATGTTTTAGGAATATATTGGTATATTGGGGTTTAATTTGAATATTTTATAAAAAATCTAATAGTTTATAAAAATAATCCAAAACAATTTTTATTGTAGTATCATATTATTTATCTTGACGAAAGGAATATTGAAAAGAACATAAATTATTTGTTATATACTGTTATTTTATATTTAACTATTTTATGCAATATTATTTAATTTTTTAAATTCAAAAGACTGAATTATTGAAGTTTAAATTGTTCTGATACATAATATTATTTTGTTATGTAACTATATTATGAAATACATTTTTATTTTTTTATTTCATAAGCCTGAATTATTTTTTTTGAGTTGTTTTAATACATAATATTATTCTGTTATTCAACAATACACAATACATTTTTGTTTTTATTATTTAAAACATGTTATTATTATTGGTTGTACACTCACACATCTAAAATACAATTTAACAATATAGTAGGTACACAAGTATATCATCATATTATTACTGTTATTTATTTTTTCAGTATTCAATATATTTTTACGAAAAAGAATATTTTTGAATATTAAAGAATATTTTGATGAAATTATAGAGCATAGAAACATCTTATTTCTATGGTTTTAAGTGCATATAAATCCGGCCTCTAGTTATAACATATAGGTATACATAGTCTAACTATAGTGTTTATTTATCAAATCTATTCTAAAAAGATATTATAAGGAACTTACATAGTTTATCAGCTATTAAGCAGTATCTTTGCTGAATTCTATACAGAAGAAAATAATTATAATAAAACATTCCTCTGCCATCAGAACCATATTATGCATAGTAAAATTTCAAACCAACGTGATAACATAAATTATAAACACTTATGTACACATAATACATACATATTTAACATTTAAAAAATATAAATTAAGTACCAACGAGAAAAATTGTTTAGTTTTCAAATTAATTATCTCACAAAATATTCAATCAAGAGATGGAACTAATTTTGAAATATCGGAGGGAAACTAACTCACGAGTTGTTGGCGTTACAATAAATTATCAATATCTAAGATAAAATATCATTCATACGAAAAAAATTTACAATATTTTTGAATTCATAACAACTTTGAATAACTTTGAGGAGAAAAGGGGCCGAGTGAATTACAATTAAATAATTGGTCCACATATTATCTGAAAAAAGAATTATTAGTAAATTATTTAACGAAATTACGTTTTTCCTTTAAAATAAATACAAGAACATTAAAAGATTTTAATTCTTTGTTTAATTTTTTTAACATTTATAATTAAAAAGGACAAGTTTCAAAAATTAATTATTTTCAGATATTAAGTATCTATATTTATCCTAAGAATAATGGAACCTAAATAGCAGGATTCAGTCTTTTCTGAGGAAAGAACCATTTTTTTTGTAAGTTGCAAAACTATGATAATATGCTCACTGTATAAGTGTTTAATAATATTTAGTGGATAAAATTACACATAACACTGAAAAATATACTATGCAATTTGATGTATGAAATTAATTTGAACTTATTGGGTGAATCTAACTACAAATTTTACTTATATTGTTCAAAATAAAAATTTGAATATTCAAATGCTTTTAATTTAAAGTAACATTATATCTAATTTACTTCTGACCCACTAAAAGCCCCATAATAACACACTATGTACACAGTAACAAAATTTCATAAGATTTAATACATTTAGAAAAATCAAATTCAAATTTTTATCAAATTTGAATAGTATTTTCATTGCACATCAGAGCACAAAAAAAACTTTAAAAATAAATTTTAAATATACTAATATGAACTTATTAATATAATAAGTTGTGCACTTAAGAAAGTTGATTAGAATATAAATATTCATCATGAAATGAAAATGTTCAATGAATATATTAAATAATGAATACATATGTTGTAAAATATATTATAACATTTTCACCGACATTAATAATTATTATTAAAATAAGATTGAAAATTTAAAATATTTAGTAATGTCAATATTATATTGATATAAACTGAGGCACAATGTTTTTAATTGGCTTTTAAAGTCAATTCTTAAATATGAGTTTAAATAAATTTTCTTAATGGTATTTAATTCTCAACAGTTAATTATTTACGAATTTCATGACAAATGTACTTCATAATTACAAATTTACAACAAAAATATGTGATTAATAACAGACAAAAACATAAAAATCAAATGATTAGTCAAAATAATATCCATGAAATATATTCCAACAATATAAAATATTAGAGCAATATTTTTAAAAACTAAAAAGTTATTTTCAGTTTGTAACATAATAAAATTACATATTTTACAATATAAAATTACCTTGGAACTTAAAATAACAAAATTAAAATGTTTAACTTTTTTACTATTAAATTAGTTTTTGATGAATTTGTTGTAGTGAATTAAGTTAATTAAAACTTTTAAATATTATGAAAATTATTTTGGTAGCAGATTTTGCTATAGCATTTTTTTTTTATCATTACTTTATTTATAAATGAATAAAATTTAACAACTAAAAAAAATAATTAATATGTGAGAGTGACACTTAGTTCTAAAAATGTAAATATCCATTTAATATATTGTCAAAAGTAGTCTCAGTTTAAATAGAAATATCCTAATATAAATTTGAATTTAGATCACTCAGTCACTTTAATTTCAGTTTTAAATTATGAATAAAATGTTTTGTGTTTCTTGTCATAATTTATAAGAAATAATTCATAGTTGAAAATAAAATTTCTAATAATCAGAATGTATGATAATATCACTCGATCAATACATTTACAGCACAGTATGTCATTTAAACTAGGTCATTTAATTTAGGTTTCTTAATTTCAGCATGGAAAGTATTGTAATAATGTTTTTCAAAGTTTCAAGAAAAAACATAATATGATTAATGAATAAACAATAACAAAATAATATAAACATATGTTTGTATTATATAATTTAATATCTTAAATATTAAATATAATATTCTGAAATATGTAACAAAACCAAATCTAATTCTCCATACACATTTCGTTATTGATGACAGGATCTTTATCTGTTTCTACCTATTAAAAACACAGATTACTTTACTGATAATAATAGAGAAAAAAACAATTTTAAATTAATACAATTATTTTTTATACAATATAGACGAATAATTTGGCAATATGAATTAAATTTTATAGACTACAAACCTCAACTCTATTGTCTATTTCCATTTTATCACAGTTAGAACTGTTCTTCTTTTTTTTCTTATTTTTTTTATTCATCTTTTTTAAATTTTGACTGTATTCGAATACATTAACATAATCAAGTGGTCTTTGATAGTGAGCCAACTGATCATTAACTGGCCTTTGTAAAACATCAGGTATCATAAATGGTTTTAGCCAGAGTACTAATGGTGTTTCACCCGGAGTATACAGACTTTGTGGATAGTAAAAGTTAATACCATCCAATTCAACATTTTCAGGAAAGAATGTGCATTTTTCGAAAAGAATAGGGTACAAATCTTTAGTAACCATTCGTGGAGCAAGCTGAAATAAAAATATAACCATAAAAACATTTTAATACTATATAAATTTATAAAAATTGTATACTTCAAACGGGTAAGAATTTTTTGGAGATACTTCATCAATGCCTGGTATTTCTATAAGCTTATTTTGTATAAAAAAAAATCTGAATTCAGCCTAAAATAAAAATATAATTAATATTTGACAAAATGAATTAAATAAAAATGTAATATACTTCAAAATCTGTATACGGCACACCCATCCATTCAATTATGTCTAAAATATAATATTTTTTTAATTTGAAACTATAAATACAATCTAAAACTGTACGTTTACGATGTGAAGGACAATTATTTGGTAAATGGCATCCATAAGGAAATAACGATGGAAAAATATTGATCGAAGTACCATATTTATTGACTGATTTTGTTTTGTTCTGAAAATAGAATAATTAAGATATTTATGTTTATACTCTTATTTTAATTTAAAATTTAATAAAATCATACATCTTGAGCAATAACGCAACAACGTTTTCCTTCAGGACATAACACTGCTATCCAATCATCAATTTCTTCAGGTGTTTCAAGCATCCATTCAGAATTCATCATACATGTAGCAAGTTCATATGCTTCATTAGAAGGGGTAATTGTTCCTTTTCTTCTTCCATCAATTTCCTTAAAAAAAAAAAAAAAAATTATTTATCAATATTATTAAATATTTATTACATCATAATTTTACGTTGATTGTCATAGACCAAATGAAAATAATTGATAAAAATGCCTGGTGCAACTCAATCAATAGTATAATTATGATTTAATTAAAATTTTATAAAAATGTATAGTTTATAGATGTTTAAAAAAAGTAAAAACAAACCATAAAATTAATGTCATTATCATTTTCTAAATTTCTTCTTTTATTAATTAGTAGATCACGTTTTCTAAAACAGAATAATAAAAATAGGCACTTTTAATAAAATAAATTATAAAAATATAATATGACAAATAATTATTAACTAATAATTCATTTCAAAGAAATTTTTTTTATAATTTTTCAATAATTCTCTAATACATATACTTGCGATTAAACTCTTAGGCCTGCAAACATGTAAATAATCACCAAAAACATAAAATGTACTTAATATATTAAAACTGAAATAATTTAAATCCCAACTTACATAATTGATAGCAAATAAAATACCAAAAAATATCTATTTCATTTTTTTTTTTTTTATTTATCAGATGCATAAAATATATTTGTTTCAACAACTATAAACAAATATCAATAAGATAACAGTTATAAAAAAACTTTTTAAAATGAAAGAATTGATTTCTGATTGTACACGTTGAACATTGAAAAATCAAAAAATAAGAGGAAGACTAAAAGGAATATTGATAAATAACCATGAAATGGAGAGAAGACATTTATTGAAAAGGTCATCAGAGTTAAACAAATTAGAGGGATTGCATATAAAGAAGCCTTTGTGCCAGGTAAAGCAAGAAAATCAAATCAGACTAAATGTTTGAAAACATTGGTCTTGAGGGAAATAAGGATTTTATAGAACCAATAAAAGAGTAGAATGGAATGAAATACTAAGCAAAAGAAGTGCCAAAAGATTGAGGTAGGTTTACTTATTTACAATTCCATGACTTTGAGGCATGCGCGCTTGATGGTTGGAGAAAAATCTGAACATGGAATTTTAATTTGACAAGAGATAAAATAAAATCATGACATATAACAAGAAAGTCTGTAATTTCGTAGCCAATGATACCTGTAAGGTTATGAACTTATAACAATTTAATTGAATAACCCAACACCGGGGATATAGAGAAAAGGATTGAATATTTTTGTTAATTTATTCAATATTAATGTTCAGTATATAGGTACATAGTTTATTTATTTATGTATTTATACGGACAAAAGTCCAATTCACAACATATTTGTAAGTTGATAACATAAATTAAATTAAGCCAAAACACCATTTTCAATTTTAACTAGAGTTAATTAAAATGATCACAATTGAGTACTAAATACTTGATTTTAACTTTGCACAAGCATTGTGACATCTAAATAGTCTGTTTGAATAATAAGCAATAAGCATAACAATTAACAAATACCTTACCTAAAATTCAACACTTTAATTATTGTAATCATCAGTAAGCGCATTAAGACTAATAAAAATTAAGAACTTGAAAAACAGTTTTCATTTGATAACAAAATGAAACATATATTTAAATACTTGATACAATACTATAAACCACAAACAGATTTAAAAATGTCAGTATAATATTATCTGAGATATTTGACTTAATCAGACATTTTTATTTTATTACCAGAAAAATATTTAATATCATAGTACCTAAATGTATACTTGAAAAAATTAAGTCAAATACTTTAAAAAATGAATGTATGATTTTTGTTTTATACCTCAAGTTAAAAATAGGTTATATAATTAAAATTACAGTTAAATATACACATGTATAATAAATGTTTTTAATGCTTCATAAAACAAAACATACATACTTTAAATAATAAAAAAAAAACTATTTTTGATTCTTTCTACCAAATTTTCAATTAAGATCATATATAATTATATGATTAAGATATAACACTTTAGGTGCTACATATAGTTTAAGTCTATACATTACAAATGCATGTAAGAAATGAGTATGCACTTTTAATATTAAAGGACCAAAATATTGTTTTTATTACACCTAATATCATAATGATGACAAAATAATAGTATTAAATAGTATTGAACACAACATATAACTTAGGTCTTTGTTTATATGATATTCTCAAAAATTATTGGATTCAATGTAATATACATAAATTAATAGAAATATTCAAAAGAATAAATCAATTTAAAATGTTAACAGTTACCCTTATAAATTTAATGCAACTTGTTTTAGTTAAACTTACATGAATACCATAGAATCAAGATTATTAATCATTTCCGCCATAAATTTTAATATAGAAGTCTCCATTTTAAAGATTTTCAGACAAAAAATATGCAGGTATCTGGTATCTAACCAAATAATAACACAAAATACCTATGAACTTTTGTAAAACTTAAACATTTAACACATGTATATTGTATACTGAAAGCAACTTGCAGCTTTACATCATACTGGAGAGTGGAGAATATCATAAAATGCCAATTGCTAATGTTCTTTACATTTCCACTCTGAATACTCTGACATCATAAATTTTGTGTTATCTGTTGGGTTGGGAATTCCCAAACCTAAATTTATATAAATATCAATAACAATAAAAATAATCAATAGTTGTTTACAATATGATGAAAATAGCATATTATGGGTACTCTAAAGTCTAAATAGTCTAAATGATAAATTGTATGTTTAATGTTATAGTTATTACATGACTACAGTCTACATGAGTTACATTGCACATTAGCCCTCAAGTAGTTGGGGAGTACCAAGGTTAATTGTTTTTACACTTCTTCATATTATATGTAATATTATTTTATATAAATAAATCATAACTAGAAATAATAATAATAAAAGTAATACCTAGATGTGATTTAACTCAATAATATTATTATGCTATTCAACTCAAATTGAATAGAAAACTCATTTCAACTAAAATGACTTAGAAATAAACACTAATTTTATTACATCAACATTAGTTAACCAGTACACCAACATCAATATCTGAATTTTGGAATCTTTAATAATTTTCAACTTTCTACCAATTTAACTGAATAAGTTTTAAATAAAAATACAAAAGTTGATAAGTATTTATTTGTTTGTTGTAACTTTTTAGTTATTAAAATATATAATTAACTAAGACAGGTTATGTAATATCAATTGACTATATTATTTTACTATTGTTTTAACTGATAGAAAATAGTGAAATAGAAAATATTTTAAATATATTAATCATATACCAACAGATGTATTTAAGTTAGATATAGTGTAAATAATTACTATAATATCCTGAATTTAGATCATTTTTTTATTTCATCAATGATAAGTACGTTAATTCTAAAGTCAACTGACTGAAATCATCCTTTAATCGATGTATTTCATTTATCTAAACTAATTAAAATTAAAACAATAGAACATTTTACCCAAATGTATAGACACTGAAATATTAAATTTTTAACTTACTGTTTTTGAATGTCTAAAGTTTCTTGTCTTCTTTTAGCTTGTTGGAACTTCAATTTAAGGTACGTAGGACATGCTTTGGTATTAATAGTCGTATACGTTGAAAATCTAGCTTCCATATTCACTGAATATAAGTGATTACAGTAAATTGATTTGATTTAAAATGCTGTACAGTAAAAGTAGTTTGTTATTGTAACATTGTATAATATATAAAGTAGAGAGTACTTAGTACTTACGTATTACGTTATAATATAGATTGATAAATCGACGAGTCACACTATTTATACTATAGTACTATACTTAAAAATGAAACAAAAGTAATAGTTTAAACACTAAACAGTCAAAATCCAAATCAAATGGTCAATTAAAATAACATAAGAAAAACATCTAAAATCAAACCGTGTTCAAATCGAACCGCGGCTGTTATCACTCTTTCACTAGGAATTATTATCACCAGCCTATCACACCTTATTATCTTCTTCGTCTTTTATCAAGTTCGGAGACTATTGGTCACACTTGTGGCCACAGATATATATCGTTATCATGGTCACACTAAACCACGATTATAAAGAACTTCTTTATAAAGAAGTTCTTTATTAAACTAATACTTGATTGTTCTATTTTTCATATCTTAGTATCTTACCATATATGATCTCAGATCTATGGTTTCGTCAAAAAAGTGACATTAGAAAAATGTCAACAGTCATTGGAAGAAAGTAAATCAACTTGTATGAATTTGAATTGAAGTTTCATTATTATAAAATAATTTTGTTTACAAGTTCTTTTTTATGGTTAGGTACCTTTATTAATTATTAATGTCAACATGTTGACATTTACTAAAAGAATTTAAGAAATTGTTTTATTTTGTTTAAATGCCATTTAATAATATTTAGTCAAATTATAAGATGATTTATTAAATTTATGTGTACGAAGATTATACAAACACAAGGTACAAGTAATCAATTTTCACTTTGTTTAATGATTGTTACATAAATCGAATTTTGACTACACTTGTTAAAAAATCTCAAATATTTATATTGCTAGATATAAATATTAACAATTATTATACAACTGTAGTAAAAATATTCAAAAAATACTCTTACAATAGTTGTATCTTGTAATTAAAAAATAAGTAAAATAGTCGTTAATTCTATGAAAGAATTGTATATTACTATGTATTTGCTCACACAATGAATACACACCAAATTCAATGATAAATAGATACACTGTACATTGTTTTCCAATTTTTATAAATATTATAGATAATATCCTGAATAAGTAACAATTGTTGACCTTTGAATTTAAAACAATCAATACATAAATTATTCCAATCGATATTTACAGCACCGTGTTGAAAATTGCTCTAAAATTAAATTCCATAAATAACGCTATTCTTAAGCTACATTTTAATTTATAGGTAACACCGAATAGGCGCAAATATATACGGATAAAGTATTTGAAAGTATTTGAAGTGACCGTGGCAATTTATACCGATGTTATGCACATTTAGTAAGACACAGTCGTCCAGTAGCGCACTCCAACATTTCTTTGGAGGGAAGAGGGTTGTAGAAGAAGACGTTTTTTATTTATTTTCTATCGCTTCAATGAATGGTATTAGGTAGTACAAAGTAGAATTTTAATATTCCAAGAGGAGGAGGTTCGGTGTAAGAATACTTGATTGCGTAACTATCATAGTCATCGATTACCTGCAGCAGTAAGTTGATAATTAACATACAATTCAATAAATTAAGAATTTTTGAAGAAGAGCTTTAAGTTTCCCTCAAAATAATATTAATAGGTATTCAAAATAAAACATAAAATGTAACAAGACTTCAGCACAAAACACAATTTTTTTATTTCTAATTTATTGTACAGAAATATATTATAAGAAAAACAATGTCATCACATTGGTTGGGACGAGAATCTTCTAAATCTGATATTGTAAGTATGTAAAAAAGATAGATTAAATGCATTTTTTCTTTCAAAATGAATGTCACTGAAAAACTTTTATTAATTTAACAGTCGTTAACTAAATTCATAGTATAAAATTAATGTTACGCCCTTCACTGGTATCCAACTCGCAACATTTGTTAAATGTCATTGTTTCTATTAGTTAATGTTCTGTTAAAAATACTTCAGTTGTAATAGGATTTGAGAAGTTTTTGAAATTTATATATTTGCACCTAATATTATGTGAATAAAAAAAATATCACTTTGTTATCACAGGAGGTATAAAACAATAAATTGTGCAATGGTATTAACAATAATAAAAAATAATAATAATAATAATCCTATTCGTCACAATGTGTTATATATGTACAAATATTCACTACTTCACGAACAATATAATGTAGGTATTGCTACACTATCCTGAATATTACTTCGAGTTATAATTTATATTAACAATGGCTTCACATAATCACTTCACATATGATACATTTAATAAACCTATATAATTTACAATTCAGTCGATATCATGATAATTTGTTTAAGATACTTAGTATAATAATACGTAACTGTATATAGAACATAAGTAATATTATTTCGGCGGAAGACAAATTAGACACATTTATGACACCCGTATGACAGATATACAGCTACATATACTTTGTAATCCTTATTTGTATATACGTATGCGATGACGAACGTACAACGTAAACACAAGCTATTTGTTTTCCTTTTCCTTTTTCAACTCGATTCGTGCACTATGAAATTATTTGATTCGTATTGCGTTCACGACGGAATCGTCGGCTCAAGTATATAATATAATATATCACGTGCCTTTATATACTCTAATCGCGACGTCGAAAAATCAGTTGCAAATGTTTTCGACGACGATATTAAATATTGATCGACGGTACGGAACGATCCAAAACACATAATGGACACGCCGCACGTGTTTCGGACGACTTTTGTCAGCCCTCGTGGCAATAAGCGTTGTCCGTTGTCACAATAATAACACGTTATACCACGGCACGCGTTTCGGTAAACGTTCGTGTCCGACCCATCGTGTACGACGTCTACGCGCACGTGTCAATGGTAGATCACGAGGGGATCACGCAGACGTCGCGATGTCGTCATTCAGGCGGCGGCGGCGGCATCGCGCAAGTTTTTCCGGCGGCCGCGACGCCGTCTTCGCGAAGAGCTGGACATGCGCACGTGCGGCGACGGCGGCGGCGATTGTTTGTTCTTGGCCACGGCGTTGGTGCGTTGGGGCACGGTTTGCGGCGGCGGCTGCGGACCCGCACGGCGGGCGGCCGGCCACGTCTGGACGGCCGCGGCGCCGCCGGGGCGCCAAAATTCGACGGCCATGGCGGCGGCGGTGGCCGACGGCCGTTGCGGCTCGCCGACCGGGTGCGCGTCGCCAACTATGCGGCGACGGCGGCGGCGGCGGCGGCGGCCGGTGATGAAGTCCAGCGCCGCGGCCGCCGCCGGCGGCAAACGCTATTCGTCGCCGCCGCCGCCGCCTCCACCACCGCCGCGGCCGCTGCCGCTGACGTTCTCGCGGCCCACCGCGGCCTGTAGCTGCGGCCCGTCCGACGGCGACTCGATGAACCGGCGCCACGGCATCGCGTTATTGCACACCCCCGGGCCACGCCACCAATCGTTGACGTTGCGGTAGTGCTTGGTGGGTGCGCCGCCGTCGTCGTGCAGCATGGCGCACAGCCGGCAGAAGAACTTGGTGTCGATGAACTCGCCGGTGCCCTTCCACCGGAAGTACTCGTTGTACAGCCGGTCGTCCGCGTCCAGCCGCAGCAGGTACTCGGCCAGCCGCCGCGGCGACTCGTAGTCGTCCACGTGCACGTAAGACTGTCGGGGCGCAATCCGCTCGTAGTCCTCGCGCCGGCCGCCCATTACGATCGGCAGCACGTTGTGTCTGAAACCACCGTCCGAAACGTTAATAATATATTATATATACGTATAGGTACATTGCATACGTCCGCCACAGTCCACCGCCGAAGTGCGGGAGCGGAGTTATCGGTGCCCGGGGCGAATCGTTTTGAAAGGAGTCTGTCGGTATAATAGGTTCAACCCCCCTATTAAAAAATTCGAAAATACCGAATTATATAATTGAGGCATCGACGTAGGAAAGGCACTGAGAAAAAAAATCAAAAAATTGATTTTTCGTGGAAAATGTATTTAATAAAAATTCCAGTGACCCGGTCAAAGTACCAACTCAAATTTCTGTATGTAATAATAGTGATTACATTGGACACAAAACCATAGCGCTAGTCGTCACTCCACTTGATTTGGAATGGAGACAAAGTTTTTCCTTCTGTAGCATTTCGTTTTTACGACCCAGTACATTTTCCATGTCAACGCCTCAATTATTTCTCCGAACTGACACTACTAGTTCTATAAAAAAAAATCTGTGTAAATAAAACTAACTGATTAACTAACTCGTCGCCAACGCGTTTAAATATTTAAAAATAATAAAAGTGAGTAAATTTGATATTATTATTTTCGATTTAAAGTTCTATGTTAGTTGTTCAAATATTTTATAATGGTTTATTTTTCTAAGTTATTTTATTGTATTAAAATGTATTTATAATCCACAAATATTTAGAAAAACTTAAGTGGAAAATTATATAAATATTTTTTATTAATATTTATTCCTAATTCGTCATTTTAAAGTTTAATTTCATCATAATTTTTTTTTTTATTTGAATAATAATTATTTTGTTGCATTTGATACGTATTACTATGGTTGAATGATTAAAATGAATGTTTAAACGTTATACGTCTCGAATTACAAATTATTTAATCATTTTATCTTTTAAAAATCGATAATAATTGTTTAAATTTTTGTAAGTTGAAATGAAGTAATATAATTAGAATGTATGTAATTATCGTATGGTATATCTAGCCTAAAGATGTACAAAGTTTTCTTTCATTTGGCCATAGAATACTCATGTGATGTGGTGATTATGATGATAAAATAATTTTCCATAGATCCTCAGGCATAATATATTCATATTCATACAATATCTATTGATATTTTTCCGCCTACGGCAATTATGACTATTAGGCCACGGCATTTTCCGCCCCTTTTTTCCACGCACTAGAGAAATATGCATGATATAAAACTTAAAAGAACCCCGAAGAGAGCAAAACGTATATTTTTAACTATCCAATAAATTAGCCTCTCGTGGATAATTTTTCCTATTTGTTTATATAATCATTACACAAATACACAATAAGCATTATATACATACATTATACATTATATATATAAACAAAATAATAAATTAGCCACGTCCACTTTATGATTTAAATTAATCACCATGATCCGCCATTTATTAGTAACTATTAAAAATGAATCAATTATTATAACAGTGCTCAGTTGAATGAAGGTTTTTGAAAAAATTGTATTCCTAATGCATACGACAGGCGACAGCATTATGATAAACATCTATTAATGTTTTTTAGTGACCTAAAAATATTGCCATCCCTTTACAAAAGGCAGAAAGGCGATATTCATTTCTAAACCTTCCCGTGAATACAGTCCTGGACAGGACGATGTAATGCCTTCGCACGTATCGTGATGTCGTCCCCGTCTTCCCAACAACTGAACAAAATGGCCAACTTGCCCTACGTATAGGATTTTTTTACGATTTTTCTATTTTTCATGTAAGTTATGATTACGTACAATATAACATCATTATTAAAATTCTCATAACAATAACGTAAAAATTGAAATTTCACGAAAACACGGCGAAGGAGTAATGGGTATAGTAATACAGATGATGTTTTTATTCTCGGTTTGATATTATGTCAATTTACTCTATTATTGAAGCTAACGGCACAAAATCGCCGAACGCAAACTTTCTGTGCCGTATGCGTTAGACGGAGACAGCACGAGTGGGTATAACATCCTCGTAGTAAATTTATAAACAGTCATGTCGTACATACACTATAAGTACATTTATAGTAACACAATATACAAAGAGTTCCCGCGAGGATTTACAAAAAGCGATTTAACCCTGTTTGTCATATACATTTAAAGTTTTTAGTGTTCAATTTAAAACACTATTAAGACTACATTTTTGTGAAAAATGATTTATATTTTGTTTACGTGATTTTTTACGTTTTCTTTAATGGTAACTATTTCATACGACTTAATATTACAAAAGTGATATTTTCTTTTATGATACTGGTATGTTAATCTGATAATATTTTCGTGTTATCTTTAAAATGTATTGAGTATTAAAATGAAAACGGCCAAGATCGCGTTTATCAAGTAGTTAAAAAATGTAAAATATTTTTTTTTCTCAAAAATATAGTTTTATTAGTATCTTAAATGATACATGAAATAAAAAATTCAAAGTTATGAGTTATACAGGATAAAATTTAAATGAGTTCCCCTGGAAACATCTTGTAGTCTGCACCAACGAAAACAAATTTTGCGGATATAATTAACGGAAAAAAAATTATTTTTAATCTTTCAGAGTTAAGAGTTCTAACATAGTCTAAAATTAGCCAAATATGTGGTAAAATTTAAAAAAATGAAAAATTATTTAGGTTTAATGTTACATTATGTATTGTTACACAAATTTTTGTGGATCATGAAATGTCATATTTTTTGTTAATATCTCTAAGAAATTTCTGTTTCATGTGTTCTGTGATTAAATGTAAAAAATAAAAGGTTTGAATGCAGACAAATGTCACACGTCTGTTTAAATCATACACGTTATACTATAAGAATACAATATATGTTTTTTAATATGTCCGGAGACCGGAATAAAAATCGGGTGTCAAACCATTTTTTTTTTTTTTTTTATGAGGCTGGAGAGCTTTGATCGAGTAAATTTGAATATATTAATTTATATATTTTATTAAACACCCTTATTAATTAACTATTTGAGTTAAAACATTAGCGTCTCTGGCACAGTTAAAATACGGGCAAAGAAAGTCATTTGCTTTCTATAAAAAAAAAAAAATATGTTGTTGTACGATAAAAATAATTACCCTTAATAGAATACGAAACTGTATTAACCTAATTAATTGTATGTTACACAACGTTTGAAAAGGATACAAGTACTTCAAACAACAGGTCTCACCACAGTATATCACTCTTGTTCGTTTATTTTAACGTGAATTTAATCACGTTTTGATTTCCTTCATATATTTCGGAATAAATTACCTCTAGTTTATCATAAAAAAAAACGCCTTAAACGTTTGATTGATAATTATTTGACATTTACCATATTTCTCTTAAATTTATTTGTATGTATCATTATTATTATTGTAAATTGTCGTATGTGATGTGAAAAAAATATTATGCATGAAGCGTTGTTTGATATTATTAATATATAGCATTGCTATCAGCAGCGATGGTAGGTTTGTATAGAACTGTCCTCATCAAACTAATGCACACTTTTCGTTGCACGCCTATCTCATTATTGCTTTCGTTATTGTACATTTAAACACTATAGACACTTATAAAGAAAACCCATTATAATGACAATTGCAAAAAAGGCTCTACTTGCGTTATACCATGTCAATTGAAGTACGTCAACGAATTCAAACGTTTTGACGTGTTTTTATTTTTAAATAAATGTATACGTCATGATCTAACTTAAATTGTTGTATAATTGTGCTAATTTTTGTGTGTAAAACAAGGTTAAAGTCATAACTGAAACGTCAAGAATAATATTAATTATCTAACACGCCAAAAAAGTAAAAAAAAATAGATAGCGATATACGTTCTTCGGGATTAATGAAATATTACTACGACAGTATTTTTTTTCTGGTCCTTTTAATTCCTTACTCAGCAATAATGCTGTAAATGTTGTCTGACAGAGTATTTTTTATAGTTTGAAAAACTTTTTTAGAATTATTAACAATTCAATGATAAAGGCTAGTGTAACACAATAATTGGTGTCTCAGAATGTTTTAAATGTCACATCATATATTTTTACACAAGATAAATTAAATTTTTATCTGGACAGTGTTTGTATTTATTTTATTTTATTTTTTCAGTGGCAAACTGATCAGATATGTATATTTTGATAAAAAAAAGTTTATAGTTGAAATATGAATGTTATCAGTTTTTTTTTAGTTGAAATTTATTTCCAAAAATCAAGTCTTTCATTGAACACAAAGTGGTAATTACAAATCTATGAACTCCTTTAACTATGCAAAATGAAAAAAATTTATTTCATGTATTATGTACGTATAGGATGTATTAAAATTCACAAGTAATATTTGGTTAAATGAGATATTTAGTCTATGAGTATTAAACGTTTATAAAAATGAAGTAAATTTATTATCTTTCGTATTCGAATGTATTATACATACAATTGTCTGGGGATATTTGAAGCTTTTAAATTGAAAATTTTATAAAATATTTAAAAAAAAAAATCCTCGCTGGTTAAAATGTATATTATATTGTGAGTTCGAAATTGGTTTATAGAAAAAAAACTGAATTTCTGAATACTAAAACTTTTTTTTGACAACTTAGTTTCTTCACATTGAAAATATTATTTATAAACCTTATATAAATGGTTTAATTATAAACTTACTGAAGTCCATTGACGAAGAACTTTTCAGTCACGTAGTCAAGACAATTCGAGTTTTCGAAAGCCAAATAAAATTTGTAGTCCTGGTCCAACATTTGGAAACACTTATCCGATCTCGGGCACTTGAAATGTCCGCACACGCCATACACGTCTACTGATATGTATTTGGCTAGCTCTCTAGCATACTGTAATCTTCCGTTTTTAGCACCACAGTTTGATACGAACCATGCCACTTGTTTCGTCTTGTTGAACGCATAATTTCGATCGAGTCGATCAACCTGCGTCACCGATGGATCGTAGTATGCCCATCGTTCGTATGGTGTAACAATGTCACTGTCGTGTCTATATGTAGCCGTCCAATTAAACACATCGTTGTAAGTGATGAGTTCCGTGTGATACGGTGACTCGAGAAAGTATAAAATCCACACCTGCACAATGGACATAGATACACATTCAAACATTAGTATTAGACGTTGTGTAATATAATTTTTGATTTTTCAAAAACTAACACCCTACCAATAGGTAACGTATTATAGATCATATTATAAACCCATATAATTTATAATTATTATTTATTTCTTTGATTTACGACAAATATATTGAGCTTTACTATCAACAATAACATTTGATGTTTTCATTATTATTTATTCCTAATTATTTATAATACAAAATATTTTAAACCATTCATCTTACCTGTTTGCCAGTTTTTCTGTGACCGGGATGAGAAAAATGATCTCGGAATAAAATCGCGTCCACGTCAGGTGCTTCTGATTTTTTTGTGGTGATTAAGCATCTGTTTACTGGGCAGTTTTTGGATAAAAATATATTCTGTCCATCGTCTACCATCCAATTACTCAGACCATTGTAGAGTAAAATTTTCTTCATTGGTTCATCGTCGTATTGATAATTTGGTGGCACAAACATCAATTGATTTTCCACGCGATCACCGTTTTTATCTTCTTTTGGCCATACTTTTGCAGTTCTCTGTCCCGTTCTAGGATTAACTAGGGCTCTAATTGGTCTTAGAACTCCATCTGATAATGCAATATCAATTATATATTATTTTATTGATATCAAAAAAATTGTTATTTACTAGAACGGTTATAATTACAAGAATAATCATATATTAAATACTTTATATACATTATAATCAGTATTCAACTGAGATCATAAATATTTACCTTTAAAGTACCACGGTAACTGTGCAATTTCCATAGGTTCCATCATTACAGAGTCTGATGTCAAAGATTGAATTGGTGATTCTAAATATTGTAGGTTCTGAAAAGTAAATTATTTCAATAATTAATGATAATCGACTAAGCTGTCAAAGTGAATCGATTTTGAGCGTAACTATTCTTTGAGACCTTAGCACCTCTGGCACTCTCTATGCAGCTAGCCCGTACAAGGAATGCGAATTAAACTAACTATGAAGTATTATCTTTCTATGTTTACATTCAGACAAATATTTTAATGTTTTAAGATTTAAATCATTCAAAAAGATATGAAAGTGTTATTTTTATAGTCTTATAACATGAATTTGTATTGCATAATTTATAATTGGCTATACTTAAATTTCTCATGTCAGAATTTAAGCGATATTATTATTATTATTATTATATATTATTGAAATTAGGTTTATCAAAGCTTATGAATCAATATTAAATAACGGAGTTGGTGTCATGCGCCAATATCGTTGTTACCGCGTTTTCATTTTAACTAAAAATTCAAACTACCTGTTGTTCGTTATAATCGGCTTGGACCTCAACGTGCTGATGAGGTCGATCCGAGTAATGTCCATCCTTAGCCAACCAATACGCTGTACGGCCACTGTGCAGAACAATCACGAACAACGCAAGAACCAGTAACCCGTAGAACAAGCGACGAATCTGACGACCCGTCATTTCTGTTGAATGTTTATCTAAGTGTCAGTTTTCTGAAACATTGATTTTAATCGTTACTATTATAATAACAGCGATGTGTGAAGAATACGTGTATCAGAAGATGTTTCATAAACTGTGAAAAAATATAGTATAATTGTTAAGTAGGTATACGTATGTGATTATAATTAAATTACAGTCTTATTTGTCGCAGGATTATAAGTTAGATCCACGTTCTAATCTATTCACTCAAATCAGTTTGTCAAGGTACAAAAATGAATGAACAAGTATACTATTATTTACTGTCGGGCGAAAAATCTAACTTAATTCTTTGTCTAAATAATTAATAAATAACACGTTTTTGAAAGTTTGAACTCGTTTTATTATGATTGGCGTGGTCACAGCTAAAAATACTGTCAATACTGTTGATGATTTGTACTTTGTAGTTGGTGTTACGAAAAATTGTATACGTCACAGAATATTTGTATAGCACTTTTAAAGATTGCCTACGTGGAGTGGTAATTTACATTTGTTCACAGATAAACACAATACACTAATAACTAGCAAGAGAGTTTTTTGTGAGGTGAAACAATGAATTAATTTTTGCTCATTAAAATATCAAACATTTTTCTCACCGAATGTCACCAATAATGTTCTTATAAACTTAGTATGACAGTGACTACTCGTACTTACGCGTAAGTTTGTTATTTTTTCGAAGTTTATTATATCATAATTACTCCAAATCAGATATCGTGTCAATCGTTTGGAATTATACAGCTGAAATCTCAAAAACAATTTTTTTTCATATCGTATTTTCTGTATATTACAAGCTCATAGACCAAACTAGATACATGTACAGAGCCCAACTTAGGGGGGGGCTAGGGGGGCTGCAGCCCCGGGCCCCGATATTATTTGGGGCCCCGGGCTCCTGTTGATATTTAATTATTAAAGTGTCATTTTGAAATAATTGTATGATATTACTGTTTACGTAGTTTTGTTAGCCACGTATCGTAATGGAATTTCCGAATTTATGATTATTCTCTAATCGATAAAATAAGCTATTAAGTTTTAAGATAAAGTTGGTCACTTTATATCATTATGATTACAATTTATCTTAACATAGGTACATTTTGATGGTCAGTTTCGCATTATTAGTACAATCGGTACACTATTCACTAGTATTCCGTCGACTGTCGTGATATTAAATTAGTTTTTAGTCGAGTTCGTGAGTTAGAGCTAATTGAAAACGCCAGAAGAACGTCTCTTCACCAAAAAAAAATTAAACTCACTCGTTCGTCTATCTTCTGAAAGGGATATAACTAATACACTTGATTTTTCAGATCTAATTCAAAAAATTAGTGAACTAAAATCTAGAAAAAAACCGTTGTCTTAAATTATTTAACAAATTATTTCTTTAATTATTTTTTTTAAATTTTTTTTATTATTGACTATGTTAAAAAATGCATTACCACTTTGACTTTGTACACAATGTATATGATGTATATCAGTAAACATTTGTTTGAATTAAAAACTGTACCAACACTTCTTTATTTATATTTATATTCTTAATTTCATCGTTTTATTTATATTAATTGTCATTAAATAATTACTGATAGCCTTATTATGGTATAATTGATTTATAATCTTATAAAATAAATTGAATATAAGATATAACAAATCTATATAGCATAAATACTACATTCATAATTTAAGTAGATAATTTAAAATTTAGATGATAATTAATTTTGGGGCCCCATTAGAAAATTTGACCCGGGCCCCAAAATTCCTAAGTTGGGCTCTGTACATGTACTTAGAAAAATGTAAATAAATAATTCTTATTTCTCTTTTTTTTTAATAGATTTTGATATGGACGTATACAATGTCGGCGGTAGAGTAGGTAATTTACACCCTGGGAAAATAGACAATTATGCGCCTCCCCTATATACATAGTAGGTGTAGTATTTTTAACTAAATGAAACTCATATTCTCATTATTATTAATTTATATTACTTCTGTAATAAAGTTACAAAAGAAATTGCTTTAATAAGTTTTAATATAATTTCATAATTTCAACACAAAAAAATAGTTCTAAATGTTGTTAATAACTTTTTTAGTTTTCGATTTTGTAATTATTTTTTATAATTTCTGAGAAATCAATTGTTTGAACTATCTTATTTTTAATTAAAAAAATTGATGGTGATGTAAGTTATTTGTCTTCTAATTTTGAACACGCAGATTTGTTTCATTAATTTTAATTTAGAAAAACTTCTTTCACCATAGAAACTGTAACAGTAACAAGGATTGTTAGTAAAACTTTTAAAAAAATCCAAATTTCCGGTAACAGAATTTAGATTAAAATATTTGAATGAAAAAAAAAAAAAATCATATAATATATTGAATCCAATAAAGTTTAGTTTATGATTTCAATAATGATATTATACAAACTGTGAGTATGATACTATGTATATCTATGTGCGTCTTCATTGAAATGATATTGTGCCGAAAAAATATTTTACTGAATTAATAAATGAATAATTATTTCAGTTTTAATTGTGTATGAAAATTTAACGTCGGTACAAATTTACTGTAATTTATTGATGTATAATAATGAAAACTATTTTAACTAAACTTTTACATAGTTTAAAATTTGAATCGTTGATACGTAAATGTACCTATTGTAAACGTGTATAACATCTTTAAAAAATAAACATCATTGTAAAACCAATAGATGTTTCGCTTCACTTAGAATTTAAAAAGACAAACATTTTATAATGCATAGCACGAGTACTCTGTACACAAAATATAGACAATTGAATCAAAATAATAAATCATTCGTTACATTATAGAAATTAAGTGGACGATAATGACTATCGCAAAGACACGTGTCTCATTTATCTGATACTGTTAATAACGATAAATTCTAAAAACAAAAATAACTATTATGAACAACGATAACAAATTAGTAATTTATTATCATCCATAGACTAACATTTTGTATGACGTAATATAATCCATAAAATGGATAGGTGATTAGAATAAAATTCACGAGTGACAAATTCACAACGGTTCACATTATTTTTTATTGTTGAGCTGTGCAAACGAATTAATTAATGAATATTGTTTTAACATCCAAACATATTTTGTAAAAAATTATCGTTGGAAGTTATAATATTAGGTAGATATATCAATGCGTATTATGCGTATTACTCGAAAAAGCTTTATACTATAAATACAAACATTTGAGTCTGTGGTATTTATTCAACTCTAAATGGTGCGCAAAATGTTTTTGTCATCCAAAAGTTTAAACTGAAAATCAAAATTGCATATACCTCTATGAAGATCTGACATGTTGTTACTATTGTTACACATGTTACGGTGAAAGTACGAAAACCGATGAAACCTTGAATTTATTGGCAAAACCTAGATTTCACCAACTTTTGTTTCGGAATTATGGACATTTCCTGATGGTTTTCGGTAAAACCTAGTATATAAAAAATAGTTTAATCAAACTCCGGATGATATTTGTAGTTCGGAATTGTATTAACAAGATTTGGTAAATCTTAGAAGCAATAATCAGTGTAAGTAAAAGTCAGAAATTTCATTTATTTTTAGATTTTGAGTGAAGCGAAGGATCTTATGGTTTTACAATGATGTTTATTCTTTTCTGTGAACACTTTTTCGGGTAGTTAGAGGGGTTCAAAAGTTTTACCCAGCAACTAAGTAGATTGGAAATTGAATGTAGATTGTACTTTAGAAAGGTCACTGTTCTCTCCTTTCAATAGTTTTTCCAAGCGCGAGGAAAAACTACCGAAAAACCGAATAAAAACAGTAAAATGTACCGTAAATGACATTTTCACTAAATCGATTTTAGTAATTTAGTCGTAATTACCTAATCAGCGGTTCTTATTAACCTTTGTGTAGTGGCGACTAGAGATGGGCAAAAGTGACTAATGACTATCGACTTAGTCGGTAGTATTATATGACTGATTTAGTTACTCGAACATTTTTATTAGTCGACTATTTTTATTATTCGACTAATTATTATTAGTCAACTATTTTTATTATTCGACTAATTATTATTATTCGACTACTTTTATTATTCGACTAATTATTATTAGTCAACTATTTTTATTATTCGACTAATTATTATTATATGTAAATCTTTGTAGTGAGTGTGTTATTATCGGTATTTTTGTTTAACCAGTTTAAAATAGAAATACGACTACACACAACTAACATTTCTCTGAATTACCGATTAATCAGTACCTAATTTTAGTCGAATTATATTATAAGTCGACTAATTTCATTTATTCAAATTAGTCGGTAGTAAACATTTTAGTCGACTTATTTCATTTATTTATATTAGTCGGTAGTAAAAATTTTAGTCGAATAAATAGTCGACTAATTTCATTTATTTATATTAGTTGGTCTTAAAAATTTTAGTCGAATAATTAGTCGGTAGTACGTGATGAAAACCGACTATTAGTCGGTAGTATCAAGTAGTCGTTCCTGCCCATCACTAGTGGCGACCCAAGATATATACCAAATTTTTCATGCGACCTTTTTATAAATAATGTTCAATGGCGGAATAAAAAATAACCACCGGGTACTCTTAATTTAATAATTTTTTTTACTCTTATTACTTGTACTAGTAACAGGTCATAATATTATTATAGTATATTATTACATTATATTTAAAAATAAACATTTTTTTAAATAATTGTATTGTACATATTTTTAAAATCATGTTTTATTTAAATATTTTTTTAAATAATGAAGAATTTAATGACTTCCTTGGTCTTGATGATGCTTCAACAATGAATCAATTTGAGCTTCTATGGAGTTATTAAGTGAAATACGCATCGTGGGTTCGACATCAAGCTTATTTCTTGCTTTGGTTTTGATCGTAGTTAATGTCGAAAATCCGGATTCACATAAATATGTTATTGCAAAAGGAACTAATTTCTTTAATGCTTCTTCGTAAAGATAAGGATACTCATTTCTTAAAGATATCCAAAATTAGTTAAAATTTTTAGTTAAAAGATTGTTCTAATAATTTATCTGACAATAATTCTAATAGTTGGCTTTCATTTAATAAAGATAATCCATGATTTTCACAGGGTAAAAACGGGTTAAGAATCCACATATTGTTTGATCGAATATCATGAGATGGTGGGAAATACTTTAATAATTTATTTTTTAATGTCGACAAATGTGTTTTAATTACACATTGCATTACATTAATTTCATTTTTTTTAAATAATTTTTCTTCAGTCATATTATAATATGATGGAAACATATATGTATTTTCCTGAATTCGTTTTATCCAAAGATCAAGTATCTTTAGAAAAGCTTTATCTTCATTATAACATGTAAAAATATAGAAAAATAACGAAAATATATTTGAAAGATTCGTAAATTTTGCTAACCAAATTATATCTTGAAAATGGTCGGATAACGGTGAATTTTTTTTTCTTAAAAATACTTCTATTTCAGTTCTTAATTCAATAAATCTCGTTAAAACTTTTCCCCGTGATAACCAACGTATATGAGAATGATACATTATAAACTGAACCAAATTCTTTACACATGACAGAAAAAATACGAGAATTAATAGCTCTTGCATGAATAAAATTTATAATTGTTGTACATTGGTTTAAAATATAATTGAAATTTTCACCCATATCTTTTACAGCTAATTGTTCTCGATGTATAAAACAATGAGTGGAAATTAGATGTGCATTACTTCTTTAACGCGTGATACTACACCTGAATGTATCCCTGTCATAGACACTGCGCCATCTGTAAAAATTCCAATACAAGAACCCCAGTCAATATTTTTAGATATCATATCACTATTCATTGTTTTGAAAATTTCATCTGCTGTAGTAAATGTTTTCAACTTTAAGGTGCATAAAAACTCTTCTTTTATATCGTTGAATGTATCATCAATGTACCTTACATAAATTAATAATATAGCTGAATTACTTAAATCCGTTGATTCATCCAACTGGATGACATAAAATAAAGATTTGTTTATTTTTTCGACGAGCTGATATTCGATATCATTAGCAATACAAAGAATTCGTTCATGAATAGTGTCATCTGACATGGGGATATTTTTTATTTTTGAATAGTTCTGAACATATTATATCGACCATAAAAGGTTTAATTAATGTTTCACCAATATTATACGGCTTTTTTGTCTTAGCAATATGCATAGCTGCAATAAAAGAACATTTTAAATATACCTTGTCAACTGTGGTATATTATGATTTAATTTTTTTTTTATTTATCTTTAACTCATCACGTTTTCTTAAAAAAAAATCTTTGGTTTTATTTCTGTATTCATTATGATTAGTTTCAAGATGCCGTAAAAGTTTATTAAAGTTTAGTAAAGAAGCATTTGCTAGTACATTACCTCAAATAATACATTGTGGCAAATCTATTCCGTTTTCATTTATATAAGTAAACCCATAACCAATATATTTATCAATGTATTTATATGTGTAGTTCATTGATATTTTTACCTTTTTTCTAGGCATTTCGTCCTTGTCCATTTCTTGTTCATTTGCATTTAATTCCGTCTTTTCATTTTCATTATTTTTAACTACCCCAGGTTTTATGAAAAAAGATGAAAGTGATGTCTGTTTACTCATTATAAATGTTTAATACACAATACAAAATTATATAAAATTATTAGTCCATTTACGAATAATATTATATTAAATCGTGTGATCGAACTTGGGCCATCCGGTACGGCCGGATCGGGCGTTACCGGATCCGGCAAAAACGCATCGTCTGGCCCGACACTAAATATACTTTATCGGTTGACATTAACGAAAACGAATGTAATTTGATAAGCTCCTTTGTACCAATTATCAATACTGTGAATTTACGAAAACGGTTTCATTTATTATTTTTATTATAAGGCTTAAAAATAAAAATATTATATCAACGTTTTAAATTTTAGCTGACCCATTTCAAATTATTGGCGACCCAAAATTGGGTCGCGACCCTATGGTTAAGAACCGCTGAGCTAAATAATGTTGCTTGTTATTCCTTGTTTACCAGTAAAAAATAATTGCAATATCGCTCAACGAACATCAAAATTCATTTTCTAGAATTGTTCCCGTTTAAAAAGTTCTTTGGATAAAGAAAACTAATACCATAAATCATAGTAAACGTTTTTTAATACAAAATATGAAATTTGTACTGAGCAACGACATCCAGAGATGTAATACCTAGTAGTTGTGTACTTGTGTCAGCACAAATAAATAAATAATATTTTAATAGGTTCCAGGTACACGAAAATACAGATACTCAGTGGCGCAACCAGAAAATAATTTTTGGGGGGGGGGGTCACGTTATTATAATATATGTGTATACATATTATAGAAATATAAAATACATAAGTATATTAAATAAATCAATACCAATGGTATGTGAAATGAGTTTTTAAGGTAAAGGCTTCACCAAAAAATTAGCGAATGTTTGAAAAGAAAGAAATTCAAAATCGTTAGCAATGTTCGACAATGCTTCAAAACGCCAAGATATGTGTGAAATTAAAGTGTCCATAACTTGGTTATACTCCAATTTAAGTTCCTGTTGTATAGTAAATGTCGAATCAGATGCTTGTTCACCACTCATTTTCTTAATTTTTTTTGGCCTTTTAGATTTAAATATTATTGAAATTTCAGCTTCATTACATACATTATTTGCTAAAAGATTAATATTTTCTGATCCCTCATTTCGCTTTTCTTCCAAAGCATTTTTTAAGTCTATCACAATTTTTGATGCATTAGAAATAGAAATATTTGATGTTTGAAAGGTAATATTAACTCTATATAAACTTGATTTAAAATTGAGTCCCACATAACTAAAAGATAAACAAACTCAAGATTAATCAAACCAAGTAGACATTGAGCACCGGAGACTCCATCCCCAAATTCTGAATTTTCAGATATGTGTTGTAATGCTTGTATAATATATTTCAACTAAGTAAGTAATGAATGTACAGGCGTACAGCATTATACTTCGATTCCCAACGTGTATCACTATGAGATTTCAATGTACATTTTAAAAGCTGAGATACTAAAGTCCAACGAGTAGTCGAACTAGAAAAAAAATTAAATATACTTTGTACTGTTCCGAAAAAAGTTACCATTCTGACTGAAACTCGAGATGCATGGGCTCCAACCAAATTTAGACTATGCGCAGTACAAGGACAAAATTGTGCATGTTTATTTATTTCCTGTAATCGAAATTGGACACCTTTAATTTTTCCAGCCATGTTGGCACCATTGTCATTACCTTGACGGCGACAATTTTTAAATTCTAATCCATCTTCGGAAAGTTTTTTTAAAATTTCTTCAGCTAACCCTTGGCCTGTTTTTTTAGTTGTAGCTATAAAATCGGTAAAACTTTCCTCAATTGTATATTTTTCATTGGATTCAACTACATAACGAACAATTTGAGTCATTTGTTCTTTATGTGAAATGTCGAGCGTTGAATCAAAAATTATAGAATAATATTTAGCTTCTTTGATATTAGAAATTATTTTTTCTCTGACAGAATTACCAAGTAAGCAAATGAACTTATTTTGAACTTTGTTAGATAAATAAGTAGTTCTTCTATTGGAATTTGATAAATGTTGCGCAATAATAGGGTTGTAACTACTTATTAGTTCAATCAAGTTTAAAAAAAATGCCACAATTAGACTTAGTAATATCATTACTGGAACCTCTAAGAGCCAAATTATTCACACAACAAAAACGAACACAATCAAAGATAATTTTTAAAATTTGTTTCCACCTTTCTTTTTCATTGAAAATTTCTTTTTGTAATTCTTTATCGATTGTTTTCCCTTCTCTTAAACGCTTTTCAAAACTTTTCCATGTAAAGACATTAGATTTATGATCAAATGCATTTTCGTGGTCAGGAATTCTCGGACTAAGTTTTCTCCAATCATTAAATCCGGTTTTAGGGTCTGTAATAAATGCCTTACTCATTTTTTGTGAAGGAAATAGCATACAGGGAAAACAATAAATGGATTTTGTAACATCACTATACATTAACCAATTTCGTTCAATTTTATCTCCATTTGGAAGTGTTTTAAAAAACCAATCTGCTGAAAATTTCCTTTGCTCAAAATTTTCTGAATAGGAAAAATCTAAATTTTTACCTTGTTCTGGTCCGTGTTCTATTAGAAGTGTTCTAATTTTATCATTGATGAAAGGCCAAGAAGAAGGATCATTGAAATGTAATGGTTTTTGCACAATATTTTCCAAATTATTATCCGAAGAAGTGGAGAGTATTGAATTTATGAAATCCGAAACGACCGAAACATTATCTTGATTTGTTGATGTCTGTTTAGACAAATCATTTTCTACATTAATGGAAAAGTCTACATGATCTTCCTGATCCTGAGAGTCTTCAGGGTGTAGAGAATTAATAAGTGGTAAATCATTGGATAATTCCGTTCTACTAGTATTATCTACTAATGATTTCGACAAAAATAATTTCATTTGCTTAGACAACTTATCATTATCCTCCAATTTTCGTTTTTGAATTTTTCTATTCATGGCACCAGATTTTTTTTGGGAGTCCATTTTAAAATAAATTAATTGTTCATTATTTTTTATAAATCTATCAAACTTAGGTGAGTAGGGGGTGTATGTATAAAAATTAACAAATTTTAAATTTTGCTTTTAATAAAATATTCTTAAAAATTAATTACTCTTTTAAGATAAATACTGTGAAACAATACAATTTAAGGATCTTGCACCGAAGCAAAAAAGAAAAACGAAAAAAATATAAACGAATATTATAGTGTATAGGCTAATTTTATTCGTTATACGGGTTACGGAAAAGGCTAATATCATATTAATTAAATTAATTAGGGCGGACGGCGATCAGGTACACGCGTCAAAATTTACAAATTATAATAATTCAATTAATACCTACACAAAAAAAAAAAATACCGCAATACTTAACTTTTAATTTAGTAGTTATTACTAAGAACATTTGCTTTCTTTGTTTCAATATGAAACTAAATTTAATTTCAAAACTATTTTGAACTAAAAATAAACAAAACTTATAACTAAAACAGCATGTTATTAGATATCTGATTATTATTATTATCTGAATAAATATGTTATACAATTATAACTGTATATGAAAATGAGTATCTATAATATTTGTTTTGAGTGATTTCATTGTAAATTCATTGCAAAAATTATAACAGTTAAAAAGCAAAATTGCTTTTAGTCAAATTATATCAAATAATTCAATATCATGGACACTTATTGAGTACCTATCATACTAAACCGGTGTCATTTATTAACATATTTTTATTTGTTCCATTAAACGAAAAGTAACTTACCTTTGACGCTTTAATGAACAATTGTTTCCCAATGAAAAATATGCACTATGACGTGAGTCGTATACACTAGATATAGGGTGTAATTTGTTCACGATTATGTTTTGTCTTCTCTTAGTTGATGCGTTTGAGATAAACAGTGATTACCTATTAGGTAGTGTATGGTTTTTCTCATAGATTAGTATATTATAATACATATATTAGTATATTAGTATATTATTTTTCTATAGGCGTCGGTTATGGTAGTTTGTATTTTTAGACGTGAATTAAAGCTTCAGAAGAAATTTTTCATATTGATTAATGTTATTAAGTATTTTTTCTGATTACCACTCAATAATATTGATAGAGGTTTTTCCCAAAATTAATTTATTTGTGTTTCTAGGTTGATATATGTAATGTTAAGATACTCGAAGAAAATAAATAAAAGAAGAAAGGATACTTGAAGAATTATTGGAAATGTTTTTGTATTATTGATGTACATTGGATTCGTATTGTTACAACGTGATTAAATCGATTGGTTGAAACTAAAACTGTAAGTTTTTTATTTTTATAATAGTGTGAAGTACGATCGTACGGAAAAATAAAATCTTTAACCGTCTGCGTTTTATTATATTTTTTGAAGTGGAAAAATGATTTCGTTGCACGTTGAAGTAGGTAGATCGGTTTACTGTAGATGAAATAACATCACTCGAATCACTCTGTATAGAAGATGCATTGATTATTGATTATTTTGTTTTTTTTTTTAAATCTTAATTAATAGTACAATACTCAAATTATTATCATAGCAATAATTATTGTTTTTGACTTAGTCGTGATTATCATAAACGGTTTTATGGTCCATTTTTATGCAGTTATATCTTATATGTCGGTAGCATCGATCGCGTTAATGCGGAATGCTGCAGTTCTAGTTAATTTAATTACAATTTTCACAATTTACCTGTGTTTTCAGGCAATGAAGAAATTTCTTTCACACAGCGTGCACTAATCGTACATGGTGAAATTCATTTATTTTGCGGTGTTAAATTATAATAATAATAAGATTCAAGTAAAGAAAAATTTTGAGTTGTAAAAATGAATGTGACATGTGTTCACTATCGAAGCTCAGCGCAAACTAACTAACTAACACTCTATAGTCTATACATAGTTCGTTTTTACATAATTACATGTAATAATATTATATTTAGCCGTGAACTTGTGAGTAAGAGTGTGAGTAAAAGAGCTGACATTTTGTTTCATTGTCATACTCGTATTGACCGATAGTTGTGACGTTTATGCCTAAAGAAAATATATTGTATTGTATGTATCATGTTTTATTAGGTATATGAAAATAGTTTGTTGAAAATCAATAACAGATACTGTTCTCTTATAAAGAATTCCTGGGTACGTCTTATATACGATTTAAAATAGGTAATAATCTGCATGGAAATTCCACGTATATAAGGTAATATAAGTATGATATATGCGTACATATTACCTACCTACATAATATTATGTGACTAAATTCATTTTCGTAATCTCAAAAAAAAAAAATTCTACGCCTTCCTATAGTTTTTAAAATTGTTTTATTTATTTATTTTTTTATGAACACAATTTATATTAAAAATATAAATATTATTACATAAATTATATTAGAAATTATCAGAAGGTATACGTCGTATACCGTCGTATACCGCCGTATACCCTCCACTACAGCCCTGCGCATATAATGGGTATAGGAACTCGTCATTTCGCTTTTAGAATAATATACTAAGGAGTGGCAGTGGGTGAAAGTATCTTGTATAGGTTAGGTTAGGTTAGGTTAGGTTAGGTTAGGTCACTTCGACGGATGTCGGGATGTATCATAATTGTATGTATTAGTACCTACTACCTATACTACTTATTTACGATTAGTTAGTGATAGTAAATAAGCAATAGTTCATAAATCATAAGCAAAATGTATAGTAAAATATTGATTTTAATATTGTAAAAATTATAATTCATCAAAAGGTAGTAACTCTGAACTAATTAAAAAAGTTAAGTTGATTTTAAACGTTTACTAAACAATAATATTAATAGATGTTGTCGTTATTCCATTAACTAAGTATATAATTATCTTAACCTATAAAGATTTTATACATTGATTTTAATTCAAATTTTTACAGTAAATTTAAAATGTATATATTTTTAATACTTTCAAGTTCAGTTGGAACCTCTGGGAATGATCGATTTTCATGAGAAAACATGGTTTAAAATAAAATGTATAAATGTTTTACTCAAATGACTTGTGAACATTATTTATGATTTATTTTTTAAAGCATCATAAATTATAATTTCCTATATATGATACATAAATAAATATATATTTATTTATTTATTCATATTATTTAAACAAAAATAAAATTAATAATCACTATGAAATTCGAAAATAGAAAAAAATAAATCTTTAGATGTATAATATTGATGTATTAACATTTTATAATCCACACATAGCTATAATAGATTGGAATTCGGTCAAATAACTACAAATTTACAAAATGTATCTATTTTTCGAATCCCATTTAAAGAGGCCATGATCAATGTCTATGAATGTTGATAAAAACAAACATTTTGGAATCGGAATCCGTAATGCTATTAAATAGTGTTATTTTATCACTTATCAATTGCATTGCACGATGACGTAAAGGCAGTACTAAAATGTAGTTGTCCCTCATAGAATTTTCTGGGCGGGTTAATTAAATTATTTTGCACATATAAATGACGAATCTTACCAGATACAAATAACCAACACTTAGCAACACCATGTTAATCATAAAAAAAAAGGATTTGCTTAGACACTAATTTTTTTTAAGAATGATTTTTTATAATAATTAAAATTTACTATTTATTTGTAATTCAATCTAGTACCTATCTATATGAAATATAGTAAAAAGTTACCGATAAACAAACACGTACATGAAAAACTTGCAGCAAAAGGTTAAAATGAAATTAACTGACTCAAAGCCCAAGGGTGTTTGCTATGTAAACGATGCGATTTGTCCATGACGAAGTAAAAAGCAAACGATTTTATAATATGATATTATGTTTATTTGTTTTTTTTTTATGAGTAAAAAAAAATGTTCAATATATAATATATGACATACACATTGTGATGCATTTAAATAACTCCCAATTGACACTTTTTAACACGTTTTTTTATTAATGAAAATAACAACTTCTGTTTGTATCTATTTTAATGAACTAAGAACCAATCAAAATTACTAATTTTACGATTTAAATGTTATGTACTTACAACTTTTCATCGAAGTGAAAAAAGCGAAGTATTGAAGTAAGGGCTCAATTAAGAAACTTAATTTTTATTCCAATTTAATATTTCAAGTGTATACGAAATAAAGTGTACAGAGAATACAATGTTTACTAAGAAGTTATAAAAAAAAATATCCACTTGATACTATATCAAAGATATAGCACGATATTATTGATTTACATAATACATACATTTACATAGAATATTATGAAGTTGTTATATTCTACATTTCAATTGATCAAACATGAAATTACGTCGTGCTCTAGCTCTTGTCGTTAAGTGGTATAGTCGCTATGTTTTTTCGGAGGACTGTTTTAATGTTATTGTTCGGATGGTAGTCGTATACATATCACACGCAATTAATGACTTAAAACAATTGATCTTCTGTTATAATTAATAAAAAAGATTACATAATGTGTAAAAATACTTTAAAAGTGAATATAAAATGTACTTATTACTTGTTGTTAAAGCGTAATTTCTGAAATAACAAACATAGCATTTTATAGTAACATCAACAAATAACAATACAGTATGGTCGATGTTAACCGTGAGAGCAAATTTGTGAGTATAGCACACGTATTGACGTGATAATATATTGTATATACTTGAACTCGAATCTCGGTTAAGGGCCGGGGATTAAAGCGTTTTCTGGCGTGCCGACCAGTTGCACTGTAAAGAGCTCTTAAAAATTCTCGCGAGCAGTTCCACAGTTGCGTCGAAAGGAAATTGTTGGCATCGAGTGGTGTTATGTTATAAGAATCGATGTGTATAATATCGTGTGTGAACTGTGAAACAGACGAAACTACGAACATTCCGATAATCGCGAGCGATCGTCAAATCAATAATAATAAAAATAAAAGAACTGTTGAAAACATGTGTACGTTATTACCGTTTTGCAGCGATATGCGAAAACCAGCAATTTATAATACCATTCCTTTAACAGTTTTCACCAGTTATTTTTACGATACAGGCGGCCGTAGTTTCGTCCGTGATGTGTACCCGCGCGACCGCGGGTATACGCAATCGCAATAGTAGCCGTTGTATTCGCACCACGTGCATAAAACGCACTGATAAATGATAAAATATTTTGATATCATATTAATTCATAAAAAACGGTACGACGTATTTCATACGATTGTCGAAAAAAACGAGAATACCCGCGTTGTTCGTCACATCACTCGGAAACCGTGGATATCAATGAAAACAGCAGTACGTCAGCATAAATGTATACAAACATAGTAATAAAGAAAAAACAATAACAATAAAAAAAGTGCACACTACTACCCAGCTACTCGCGCGGATAAATACCTCGAAAAATTGCAACTCGGAATCGTACATTTTTTTCGTCTCACTCGACAGCCGGACCACGACGAAAGACTGTCGACACTTTATTCGAGAAAAATTCAATATTCTATCATCATCATCATTAATTAATATAATTGTAGTTACGCGCGTGAAACGCGGTACAAATCATCGAGACGATATCATACGATATCATCATCGGACGTCCGTGCCGGCGGGGCACCATGACGACGACTGTGCATCACCGACGGCGACACCACCGCGACAGTATATATTACGATTTATATTAATATAATAACAATGCAAACGATGTACCTGTAGAGGCCATGACACGGACACGAGACGCGGCGTGTTAAATCATCGCTTTTGATAATAAACAAGTAGAGGTGTACTGGCGCGCGTTTTTTAAAACATTTTTTATTTTTTTTTTACTATCACTCTCGCGTTCGCATAGCGCGCGCGCCCGTCCGCCCGGAAGTGCACGGCCGCCCCGGGAGTCGGAAGCGCGCTCGCTGCAGTACTGCAACCGCCTCGGCCGTATCGCTACTGGCTGCTGCCCGCCGTCGCTTCTGCCGCCGCTACAGCCGCCGCCGCCGCCGCCGCCCGCCCGGTGGTATATTACGGCGATGATGCTGTCCGCCGCTCGTGCCGCCGCCGCGGTGTGAGCGACCGGCGCGCCGCCACCGCCGCGAGGAAACGCTCGTCTAGGCGGCGGCGGGCGGCGGAAGTAAAGTTTCGCGAACGCGCAGCGAGGAGGAGGAGGACGACGACGACGACTGCCGCCGTCGGTGTGCACACAGTGCGCGCGCGCGCCGCCGCCCGGCCGGGGCAAAATCTATAAGGGCCCCCCTTTTTCACCCCATCCTCCCCACCGCGCGGTCGTCGCGGTTTCCAGCCCGGAGTGGCGGCGGCGGTGGCAGAGGGACGACTGCGCACGCGCGACTGGACAAAACGCCGTGGAGACTACGTGGCGGGCGGGGGCGGTTATTATTGCTGCGATATTATTACGCCGTCGAGTCACCGCGGGGCGATAACACCCCCCCGCGCGCGATCTCGTCATCGTCCTCGCGCGACCATCCCCCGCGGCGAAATATCATTCGTTTCGTGGCGCGCGGTCGACCACCGCCGCCGCCGGCTTCGTACGAGTGTACGACAGACTTGTGACACGGGGCCGCTGACGAGACGGACGGACGGACGCGCTCGGCGGGGAGACCCTGTCACCGTCCCTCGTTGTGAGACCGCTGTTTGTCCGAACGGGGATTTACGCTGGGGACCGTCGTCACGGCGCGATGATCGAAAGTCCGATTGTGGTCTGTCGGGGGAAAAAAAACACGTAATATCTTGCAAATCCCCCGACTCGGTCACAAAACTGTTGATATCGCAGTGCATATTGTGTGCCGCAGTCGTACAATACGAACGCCGTGTCAAGGCGTTTCGCTCGCCGTACGGAGCGAACGGTCCGACGGTTGAGGTATTCATTAACTGCATATTTTCACCCCGATACGTACGAGCTCCCGGGAGTTCACGCATTTGAACTGGCGGCTTCCTCGACGTTCGTTTCGTGAACACGTGGGTTATTAAAACGTCAACAGTTTTCGATTCGTTTTGGTTTTTGAGTTTTCAACACAATAATAATCGCGTCTGTGTATTAACAAGCTCTGTTGTATTGCGTGAAATGAACAGCGTTAATGATATAAGTTATTGTCTTCATTAAAGATGTTACGCTTGGCACAGGCAGGAGACTGTCATTGATATACGTGTACATTGTAATCGATCAACTAAACTACAAGACATACGTATAATCATTGAAAATTATGCAAAAATTATACAATCAAATAAATAAAATCATAGATTTAAATCCACACACCCTTTACAATTGGACGATGAAAAAGTTAAAACAATATTAAAAGCCTCAAAAATTTTGTACGTTTTATGAAAAAAATGTATTGAACTAAATATATTTGTTTATAAAACCATACAGAATATATACATATATAATTGAATATAATTGAATTGAACACAACGATTTCATTTAAATTCCGTGTTTCTAAATGCTTGAACCCCTTGTCTAATTAACTGCGAATATTCGAGATATATAAACAACGAAATGTTATTACTGCAGTAATTAATCAATTCATCACAATTTTTTAACAAAATTATCAAGCGTAAAACATGCATACTTTGCATATTTTTACTGATATTTTTCTATGCATTGAAAGTAGTGTGATAAAACTTTTGACGGTAGTCGAGATCTCCACTGTTGTGAAATAATTATTATTTCTTATCGATATTACTCAATTACTTTTCTTGCAATGTTACTAATTCACATACCATACACGCGAAAATAAAATAACTTACAATTAATCAAACACTAAATATTATTATAAAACGTACACTATGTTAATAATTGTTCAGCTCAATATAAACTAACAGATCTAAATTGAGGTTTTAATGTGTTAAACATCCCCCTTCTACACAATTTCATAAGTGCATGAATATCTACGCCGAGTCTAGTTTTTATTTTTGGTTTTTTAACGAATTAGATTCGTCTTTTTTGAAGTAAATTCGTTGGATTTGGGAAAACTCGAATTTATGATTTGTTTGTTTTCTCGATCACTGCGAACCCGTCATTATGACGGTGTTTGTTTCGAACGCCCGTATTGCTGCAGTAGGTATTAAAATATAGTCTTTGAGTCTCCGTAGTAGATTATCACACCGCACACACGACAGAACGGGGGCCATCAAGTCTTTACGCCGTGTAAATATAATGAAGTCGGGTGGCAATGTGGCGTGCATGTCAAACAAAAAGGAAAAACTCAAAATACAGAAGTGCGGTCAAATTATCGAGCCGTATTGACGAAACGAGTATACTCGTATACATCATATTTTATTATAACGTTATTTTTTTATTTTAATACACAAACAAATGACAAAACGATACTGACAATTGACATACTGTACATTGAACAAACATGGTATGTATTTTGTAAGTCGTAAGCGGGCGAACTTGAACTGATGGCGGACAAATATTCAACAATTTCATAGTTTAAAAATCATGATAATATGCGATATATTTTAAACACACAAAATTAACATAACCTTCAAGTCATATTATGTCATGTTTTGGGGAAAAAAATGTATACGCTTTGTAGAAGACTAAAAAGAGAGGGATTGACCATTAGAACCCTCCCCTTGCTACACCGCTGACTATATAGTCAACTGAAATTAGAGAGAACCCGAGGACTATTGGGCTTCCAAGTGAAATGTAAATTATGGTGATTATAACCAGGGTCCAAAGTACGTATTCTGCTACCCTGTGCGAGTGTACAAGTGCGTATATTTTATATTCACCCTCCTATAGTACCTAAAACTAATTTTGTGTCAAAAATATATGTTCATATATTATAATATATATATATCATGTTGAAGGATAATAAATTAGAAATAATATTGAAACGACGCGTTATAAATAACTATTATTATTGTCATACCTAGGTTTATAATAATTTACTACCACAAATTTTAAAATTACTACATAAAAAAAAAAAGTATTGAAATTAAAAGTGTGGCTGTGAAAAAATGTACGATAAATAATTACATATTTTGTTATCAACACTACAGTATCCATTAAAAATATTAAATCCATATTAGTTTACACGGAATTAATGTTACATGCCTTATGTTTAGCAGAATGTGTAAATATTTGCTATATACGATTTTTCATAACTTCTTTTTCAATCGAAAGTATAAAATTATAAAAAGACCTCTCAATCTATTAAATGATGATACATTATTTGATCATGTATAAGATTATTTTTACCTGATGTATTCGGAACGAATGTTCTTAAAATATTGAATATTTCAATAATATGTTTGATGTAAATATATCATTATTTGCACATTTCAATGAACCACATCACTGCTAATGAGCCAAAAATGAGGTTTTAGTATCATTTCACATGCATAATATTTTGTGTCACACGTTTAGTGCAGTCAATTTAAAACTCGAAAATGCATGTTAGTATTAATACATGATACGAACTATAAATTATTATCGAGTGATATTTGCGGCAATATTTGTTGGCAAAGTTCAAAAATGAATCACACCTACTTCATATTCAGATGTTCGGGAAACCCGCAGTTGTTATCATCCAATCTAACAATGTTTTTTCTCCTTCTGATTCGTTTTTAATAATGTCTATATAATTTTTTAACTGAATTACGATCATAGCGGTTTGACACCATAAGTCACCTGTCTAATTGCCGCTACTTTATAGGATGTATTTATTACTACCCCGTCGGACCCGGCTTCTGATTATTACCGATTCACCATACACGATAATAATAATAATAATAATATGTATATATATGTCTCATGTCAGTTTAGGTCTTGATGCGCTCGCTTTGATCGTATGTACTGATAATATAATCATTCGTAAATCTAAATATAATTCAAATATCAGGTTAATTATCTATGAGTTTCAATCGGCTAGACTTCCAAATAATTTCGTTTAGTTTGAAATTCAATTGAATTATGTAAACAAACACTCCAACCAAATCGCTATTTCATCACAAAATTACGCATCGCGAAAGAACCATGTTTTAGTACATTTAAATAATGTATACTTTCGTACATTTTGAATAATTTATAACTTTAAAGATTGTTTCAATATAGACCTGATTATTCAATGTTGTAAGATAATAAAATATTGGGATACAAAAAATAGTTATTTTTGGAATAGGATTTCATGTCACATAAATATACAATTCACTTAAATAATAGATATATGTAAATATAGAAATGTGACATTGGTTTATATACATTTCTTGATTTATTTAATAATTCGAGTTAAAAAAATATATTTATTTTATTGTAATTTTATGAGAATTAATATTTATATTCACACGTAACGTAAATTCATACAAATCACTTAATCAATAAAAAATAAGATTTAAAATGGGATATATGTTGTAAAATTTTAATTTTAATTTCCGTCATGGCACCGTGAAGTCACGCAATTTTTTTATCGACAAACTAACCTTGGATAAACATAGAATAATAATTATTAAATAATATATTAATATTGTTTAATGTAACCAGAGATAATTTTACATAATGTGTTGTTAGTATAATCAAAATATCGTTAAAACTAATCATTAAATCTTTCATGGTAATGTCATATATAAACATTAAAAAATGATCAATAATTTAAAAAAGACATTAAATAATCCAAAAATTTTTCACATAATCATATGAGTTTAATATTACACAATATGCAAAAGACAGTTTTCATTAGATGCTATGAATATTGAATAACTTATAACTTATAAGTAAGACGTCAAATTACTTGATCTATTTCAAACTACTTTACCAACGTTGCCAATGTTAAATGAAGAATTCTTTTCGAAGATATTTTTGATTTTATTTATACATTTTGATAGGCGAACAGAATATATTTGAGAAAATTAAATGTACGTAAATTCTTAAATAAAAAATTTACTTTGCACATAATTGTTTAGAAACTAAAAACATAGAAAAATTAAAATTGATACGTACCTACCAAGTTGTATTACGTATACGTCAAGGTGTTCCAAATATTATGGTTTAGGCACTTGGATGTCAAGTTGAATTATGTACTTTAAGTCTTGAAAGTGGTATGCAATCATTCTTCTGTATCTGCACCCACAACTTTTGTCATAAGCTTTTATAAGCAGTGGTGTAACCAAGATTATGCAATGAAAGGGGTTTTAAAAAAAGTTCGAATCCGATTATTATGAAAATTTAAATATAGCTAGAAGTACGTATAAGGAAACTTACATATAAATTTCAGATCTTACAAATTATGACCAAAAATTACAAATTTTATGAAATAAGAATGAAAATGAATCTGAAATGTTCAAATTTTTTTTATAAAAATAATTTCAAATTTTATAAGATTTTCATTGATATCTCGTAAAACCGATATTTCACATGAAAATAACAATTTTCATTAAAATTAAAACTGTTAACGCATACAAAAAAAAATCTTGATAAATTATTTTTGAAATCGTTTCTTTACTATTAAATAAGCATAATACGAATAAAATGAATTAACATTTTTGGGTCTTTGCATCAAGAATTTAAATTCTTATTAAATAAAACTTCCAAAAACGAAATATTTCCGTTTAAAATTTTTTTTTCCATTCATGATAATTCCATTTAAAACTGGAAAAATTATCTCCAGTTAAATTAAACTTTAAACAGTTGTACTGGTATATTTCACCCGAAAGTGGTAAAATATTTTTGAAACTTTTATCAATTCTGCTTAAGAATAATAAGACCATTGTAGATATTTTCTGAAAATTTGAGTGTATAGTACTATCAGTTTTGGATTTATTGCTAAATATTTAAAAAATGATTATATGCAATTGAATGTACGATAAAAATTTCCGTTTTGACTCAATCTTTAGGTGATTAATCCATACATTTAAATAAACTAGATGAAAAAATGTTCTTTTTAAAGCATATGAAATGTCCAATTTCTTACGTTGATAGACTTAAGTGTGTAACTTTTGAACCATTTTTAGTACTCTAAAACTGATTACTTTTATAAAAAGGTAGAAAAATCACATAACTGTAAAACCAATACATTTTTCGTTTGGTCCAATTATCTAAAGTGAAATGTATATATTTATATAAACTATTATATATTCATCAGGTTGAAATTTATGAAAATAAAAAGCAATAGTAGTGTTTTCAAAACCCGACCCCCATGGCTACTTCACTGTAGATATATAGGTATATATTTACATATAATATATATATATATATATATATATATATATATATATACAGTATACAATGTACTACTAAACACGCACACACACATACACACACACACACACGCACACACACACACACACACACACACACACACACACACACACACACACACACACACACACACACACAATTTGTAAGTAACATAACGTTATGACTTGTTACAAATGTGCCGACTTCATTCCAAGTATTTGTTTTAGGTAATAAAAATATACATTTTACTATTACCGACTAATTTTGAAAATGATTATTTATCGGCTTAGCTCTTCTTATAAGACAGCGGTATTTAGTATGAAAACCATTGATATTTTAAGTGATAAATTAATATCATATCATCGAAAAATTAGGTATAAATAGAAAAAACATTTTTTTAAATGGTTAAACTTTTGCGTTTTGGTTTTACTATCATATCGAAATATTAACACTTGAATATGTAATATATGATAACTTTTAAATTACGTAGTTGTTCTGCAAAAAATATAGTTAATTATTGGTAATTTTTGAAGTGTTTAAAATCTGAATATTTGACGTAATTGATTACTTTACATACAATAACCAGTCTTTTTTAATCAAATTTTTATAATATTTTACATTTTTACAAACTCAACATTTTTTTAAACGAAAAGATTACTCACGTATTGGTATTATTCAATATACCTTGTTAAAAAATGTATGTGGATTGGCTCAATGAGTTGTATTGTATTAGTGTTGTAAACTTGTGACTCAATGACTATTATTACGAAAAGTTACTGTCAAATTTTGTTACTATTTTCATAAAATGTATTATATATTATATAATTTAAAGATCTGAAAATATTGAAAATATTTCTTCAGTTGAACCTAATTCTATATTTACACTTACAAACCATACAATTTAGATTGGGGCTATGTTTTCTTATATTATTTCAAATTTAATGCTATTCGAGCTTTAAAATTATCACCGATGATTTATTTTATAAAAGTTCTCAAACCATTTTTAAACAAAATAATCGGCTAATTTTAATTAATTTTTTAATCAAAGTTAGTATTATTTTCAGTAACATTTAATGTTAATATTTCTGCGATCTCATTTTTTGATGAATTAGTTACCATTTTAATGATCTGATTGGATATTATTCGGTTAACATCAATAATTGGCGTAATCGAAAATAAGTAATTTTTTGACTTTTGTGCTACCGCTGAGAAATGAGTGCAGTAGACTTTTGTCATGATTAGGTTTAGGCTGTAAGGTTAAGATTATTTTGGTAGTACAATATTTAAGTTACGCTTACTTAAGTACGGACTACGTACATGTAATGTGTGAGTTCCAAATTAGTTTTTTAACCGATTAATTGTTATACTTTGAATGGTATTAGTTATACATAAATTTAATAATTGTGTATAAATATGATGCAATGAAATAAATTAGCTAACATTAGCTAATAAACAAGCACAATGAGCAAACCATTTTAAATTATAATACACGAAGACCGAAAAATACCGGACCGTGGTTGGGTTCTCTACATAATGACCGAAAAGACTGAACCGTGGTCCGGTCCGGTTTGGTCTGGACCATACGATCACTAGTGGGGATGTATGATTTACTAGCGCAATTTAATTGTTTTTAATGTACGCCATACTTAAAGTATAGGAACTCAGGAATAGTAATATTATTATTTTTGTAGTATACCTATTTTATGTTAACCGTATTATTTTCCTACAAACGTGATTTTGAAGAACATAATATAATTATACGTAAATATTACATGATGTATTGTCTGTTATTAAATTTAATTCATCGTTGGAACGAAATATATGCTAATTGCTATAAAACTATTTCAATTTATATCGTAATGTTTAGTGCACAGAGTTTTATATACCTAACTGATCAATAATGTTAATTTACATAGTAACAGCTCATTCAGTAATGGTCTTAATATTTATTTGTTTTTCTTTTCAGTGTTCTTGAAATATTTTATCAAATAACAACATATCACGAAATAAACAGTGATATAAAAATGTAATAAAATATGGTCTCATCACCTAAACTTATTTTGATTGATAATCATTTAACATTTTGTCGTAGTAAAATTCAAACATTGAGTAAAATTTAAATGTATTAACTAAAATACTTCGATTTGAATGTTAAAATAACATATTATTTTCATTAAGTTTAATTTTAAATTCAGAGAGAATTGAAGGATATATTGGTTATACAATGATGTTTATTTTTTTTTACTGTCAATACTTTCGGGTTGTAATGATGCTCTGAAAGTTTCATCCAGCAATTCTGTAGATAGAAAATTGTAATTTTTTGTTCGAATAAAAGATTAACAAAATTTTTTGAGTAATTTTTATCGTTTGAAGTAAAAAAAGTATCAAATTAATGAACACATTATTGCTATTATCCGTTGTTCAATTTTAAAGTACTACAAAACATATTAGGACAAATTACTATTACTATAGAAACGTTGCTCGTAGTTAACTAGTTATAACTATTTACATATTTCTAAAGGTTATCACCACTACACATGCAATACTTTAATTTCTAAATATTCAACTTTATTAGTTTATTCATTAGTTAAAAACGTGCACGTCAAATGAAACGTAATAATATACAAAGCGTGTTTTTCGTAATCCAAAAGTTTTACGCTAAGTATTTAACTGGAATATGTCGTATAGAACCTCAAGTCCTCAATAACAATGTACAAATATGAATTTTCTAAAATTGTATCATATATTCTCTAAATGGAAATTGTATTATATTCGTGGATAATGATTGAAGTTGAACCCTTTGAGAACTTTAAACATAAAATAGTACTATATATCCTATATAAAAACTATTCATACTGTGTATTTCAGGAAAACGCTCAATGGCTTGGAATGTTTCCCTGTATATTCAACGCACCCTCCGTCTGCTGTAGCCTGTAGTATGTACTGTTGTTGATTTTTTCTCTTTATAATGATTGGGGAGAAAAGGCTTTATGTTCGATGTGGGGTTGCACAAACACATGCCCTAAACTATAGTTTCACTGAATTTCTAGAAAATATAATACAGCCAATTCGAAGTTTAAGGTAGAACATTTTATGCATTTACGTCGTTATTCAGAACTTTGGTACATAATACGTATACAATCGATTTATCAACAATCTCATTGAAAAGAAATTTTGTTTTCTATAGGGGACTATATTTTATTTTATTATTAAAAACATACTTCAAAACTTCTACTCGTTGTACAATTTTTTTCAGGTTATTTTCCATTGATTTCATAACACCGAACGCATTTATTTTAAAGAAGTATCTAGAATGCGATTTTTTTGTTAGCCGCATCATTTTAGTATCCTTGATACATTTAGTATTAAATAACAACAATAATCCTATAACAGTGGACGGTTTAGTTGTTAACATTTTTTAATAAAACTCTATTTAAGTTATTATTATTTTATGATACACGTAGTAAACATAAAAACAGGATCAATCGTATTAAATTCAATTTATTTCAGAAGATATACTGGTTGTTTGTGAATCTAGTTAAAAAAATAAGCTTTAACACTGCTTTGTTTTTTTTTTATAAAAAATATGTAACTACTCAAATACCCAATGTTGAATATTGTATTTGTAGTATGTATTGTCATAGCTCGTAGGTACCTACATATTTTTTGCTCTATATCATAAATCAATATTCGTTTTACCCAAAATATGTAAACAACATAATATGAACGAAATTTTGTATTATTGAAAAGTACTCGTCGCACACCATCATTCTGTATAAATAAATATTATAATTAATATATGTAAACTGACCATCTTACAATTTAGACGGATAGTTATGAGATAAATTATAATATGTTTGAAAATAATTATTAAAGTAAAATTATTACGCATCGTATCAATTAGTTTCTTTATCAGTACAAGTTATAATATTATATTATATCTTATGAACTTTACCTAAAATAAACAGAACATAGGCTGTCGAAGGATATAAGGTGCGATTAGCCAGGAAATCAATTACAAATAAAACATTCACAAAACAATTTATATTAATCACGTCGACGAAACGGCTAAATTTCAATTCGTCATTTATTTTTAAAGACAGCTTTTAAACACATCAATAAAATAAATCAACAAAATAAAACAACTATGATGCTTTTTGATGTTAAAGTTTCGAAATCGATAAAAAATGATTAATTAATTATTCTTCACAAGAAAAAAAATTCCTTTAAAACTTTTACTTTTTTACATTTTAAGGTATTTTTTTTAATTTACCCGATTTAGATTCATATACCTATTCGAAATAATATTATAGGACCCATAAGACAAGTTTGTGAGTAGTGTAAGGGCCTAATTTATTAAAATGTTTTATCTTTGAAGAAAAATACGGCTACAATTTCATATAATCTCGCAGAATACAATTTTCACCTGGAAATCTTTATCGTAAGTTTTGATGTTTCCAGTATGATTACAAATTTAAATATTATAATACAATGAAACAAGATTATTCATTTTTTTTTTGTATTTACCTATATAGATGTATTATATAAAATAGGACCATTTCATATGAATTGTGTCAAAATGTTTAAGTAAGTTTAGTCTGAGAAGTAAATACTCAGTCTGGTATTTCAAATAATTTTTTTTTATTTATAACAACTTTTCCATACAGAATATATGAGTATTAAATATATTTTTCAATAAATAGATTTCATATTCATTTATTTGGAAAATCAATATCATTAAGCGATAAATATAGTAGTTGTAAACATGATACGATTATATTTTTAATTACAACTATGCAAATTGTATAAAAATAAAAACGATACATGACACGTAAATCAAATAATGAATAGGTAACACTTAACTTAAAATATTATAAAATACTATAACTTACAAATGTGTGAAGAAAAAATGAAAATGAAATTATTTTTGTTTTTAAATGATAATGCTAGTAGGTATATAGTGTATTCATAATATAATTAAACGAATTAAGTTATTATAATTATTTATACACTATATATGTGTATGTGAATGTAAAATTACCAATCAAAAAGTACAATATAATGTCGTGCCTTTTTTAGAGCACAATCTTGTAGATAATGAGTAGGAAAGTATAACAATTGCATTAAGATTTAAAGGAATAGAAGATTATTTAAAAACATCAATAGTTTCTATCTCGTAGAATGAAATCCGCGTTGCTTGGTGTCAAAAGAAATTCAGATTCCGTTTTTAGTTGTCCCCTGAAGTCGATGTGAAATTGTTTGACCATCTTGAACAAAAGATACAATGTATTTGTAGTAGTTAAAAGTGAAATGTTGATAACCTAAAGAAAGTAACATCGATGTCATACATCAAAGTCTTTTTGACTAGAAAACTGTGAAAATAATAATATATATATATATATATTTGTTTATTTATAAATTAAGATTAATTTTGACTTTGAATAAAAAAGTGTTTTTAATATGAATATTTTTATGAAAAAAGACATGAAAAACGAAAAATAAAAATACGTTAATTAGTAAAGTTTTGAGAAGGATATCGGGTTGATATGAGAAATCGAAAAGCTTCATCACAAAACGTTAAACAAAGTTTTCATTCCATTCATCAACGTGATATTGTTTTTTAAGTTTTTCACCAAAAAACTGAAACCCCTTTTGTATTTATCAGCTACGAACTATGTAATGAATTAAATAATCAAACAAGAATCTATTATATTGATATGTGCAATTGCAAATAACGTAAAAATAAACAAAGTAAGTCATCAACATCAAATACCAGTCTAATTCAAATTTCAGTATCAATATCACATATAGTTTGATTACCTTCGCTAAGACGATTTGTAGTTCCAGCTCAATAAACCTCTTCCCTGGACACATTCTTTTGCCGCATCCGAATGGTACGATCAAAAACGGTGATTTTTTCGTCAAATCATCTAACCATCTCTCTGGTTTATAAGAGATTGCGTCGACAAAATTGTTTTCTTCTAGGCACGCTAACCACGTGTGCAGCAACACGACAGTCTGGAAAATTAAAGCACATTGTAAGTACAACGGAGAGAAATACTGAAAAATCGTCAATGAATTATTACCCCTGGCGGTAATCGGTAGTTGTTGTACACTAATTCGGATTCCAGTACTCTAGCGATGCACGGAGCAGTGGGTAAAAGTCTGAAAAATACAACATGAATCGATAAGTAATCGAAAAGACGCGGTACCATACTAGTAGGAGTATCCACAGTTACCTGTGAGCTTCAGATATACAAGCGTGCAAGTACGTGGCATTGTGCAAGTGTTCGGCGGTTATGGGTGTGCCCGCTGGGGCTAATCGTGACATCTCGTCATATATCTTTTCTTGGACGTCCGGATGTTTGGCGACCAAATACAACAAAAACACGAGGGTGTTTCCCAGCTAAAAGTCGTGCGTATGAAATTATATATTTATAGACTTTTTCAAGTATTAATTTAATAATATTATAACATCGAGAATATACGCGGAGTGCTAGTGATTTGTTTTGTGTTTTTCTGTTCAACATTGTTATTTAAAACTTATCGAAAATCTGTGGGTAGGGGACATTAAGCTCAATATTGTTAACATCAAGGGGTAAAGGTTGTATATATAAGGGATTTACTATAATCGACTACCCCATAAAATGCTCGTACTACATATTTTTCATTTCATTACCATTTTAATAGATATTTGAATACTTGCAGAGGATTTTAGCCTAACTCACACGGACTATGCATGGATACTATCACTGTTTTATGCAGGCCATGAAGTAGTCCTTAAGTGATCTATGAGAGTATATCCTCAGTCTCTCCTAATATTCACTCGGCTAAGTAACTAACACGCTTTTGGTCATAAAATCAAATATTATATAATTTCTGTATAAACAAAATAAATCGTTATAAATGATATTAAATTACGAAATCTCACGGTTTTGATTCCGGCGGCGATATAATCGATGATTGCGGCTTTCTTGTCTCTATTGTCTAAGTCAGGTGCTTGCAGTATAGAGATAAACACGCTGCGTACGTCAGTGTAAGACTGTTCCTCGTCTATCAGCGCCGAATCCACGATTTCGGACACAATGCTAAAATCGGAATAATTTAATTCAAAAAGTTTATTCGATTCGTTTGTTTAACTTGTTTGGAAGTTGTACTTGCTCGTAAAGGGCGTCCTCGCTAGCTACGAAATCGCGATACGCCTTGGTCGGTATTAATTTCCACAGAGGAAGTCCGTAAAATGCTTCCTGTGACGCTCGGAATTGACTCGTTACGGAATCCGCAAGACGAGTAGCTGTATCGCACACGTCTCCGTCTAAAAATCCGAATCTCCTGCCTAAAATCAACGTGCACGTACCTAAGGAAAATACGTAACGAAAATGGATTAATGACTTAACGACGACATATAATCATAACATCATTATAAAATTTACTTTCTAGTCCCATTCTATTGCAATACGATTCGAATCCTTTGACCACGTTATTGCTATCTCTTGCTCGTGCTACAAGAGTGTTAAAGTCGTCTGCTAGTTGGTTAACTTCTGGTAAGAAACGTCGAATAGTTCTAGTACTAGTAAGTTGTGGTGTCAATTTATTTCTTAAATTTGCCCAAACTTCACCTTGTCTATATAGTACGATTCATTAAAAAAAAAAAAAAAATTGACTTTTGTGTTTTTATTTATGTAAATTATGTTTTCTTTAAAATTATTTTGGTCGTAAAAAATGATGTGACGCAGTGTCGGTATGGAAATTTTAATGCTTTATTAATGAAACAAAATTAGCACTTTTAACAAAAAAAGAAATGAATCCTCCTTACGACGGAATCCTCCTTATAACGGAAAACCTCAATAGCCACCGGTCGGTCAACTTCTTGTTTTTCTACCTCTCTATGACGGAAAACTCTTTACAACGGAAACATTTGTTGGTCCCGAGCGGTTCCGTCTTAGCGAGGTTTCACTGTATATATATATCTTATATATATATAACTGCGATCCTTTATATCTAGAACCTCAGACAATTATCCCAGCCCTACTTTGCCCCTAGATATACTAGATATAGCATTAAAGAAACGAGTAAGGACTGAAGGTATATGAGTATCTAATAGTTGAACGCATGGTAAAAGTCAAATATATCGTCCGATTAAATTAAAATAAAAATGTTAAATATATAAATATAATAATTATGATTTCATTAATATTATTAAAATTTTTTGGATTAAATATTGACACGATAATTAATTACAAAATTACCTTACTAACCATTATTTATTTGTAATATCTAATATTTTCTCGTAATAAGGTGTTTAGTGCAAATCAGTGAAAAAATTATTACTTACTAATAACAGTCAACACAAAATTCCAAGCAGATTGTTATTCATTTCAATGTAAAAATTCAAAATTTGGATATCAAAACCGAACTATCATTAATTAATTAACTTATTAAACATCTCAATTTCAATAATATATAAATGCATCGTTTATATTTTTTTCATAATTACTTACTCATTTACAAGCCCAGTATTTGTATAGCGATCTGGCCGGGACTTCCTGTAATTTGCAGTTACTTCATTCGGGGGACGTATAGGGTACTTTCCACTAAGTCTAAGTACTTTTTCAATAACATCTCGATCTTTGACACTTATAACCGGTATGTTCCACAGTGCTTCTTCACGAATTATATTTCCATACCGACTAAACATGTCTGTGGAAGTATTAAGACTTTGAATAATCCGATTTTTGATCAATTTGATGGTTTATCTTGACATTTACACATCCAAAGTTAGGTAGTTGAAAAAAATAAATCCATATAGATATTAGGATCTTTGAATGTAGATCCAAAATATCTAAATATTAAATTTTAAGTTAAAATCATTAATTAAAGAGTACCTATTCATGGTTTTTAACTACTTAAATTCACCATGTAATTAAAATTATCGTCATTACACCTCAAATGATAGATCCTAGATATTTTCTTCTAAATGGAATGCACAGAATGGGGATTATGTTTAGTTGTTTAGTTATAACTGCAAAATTACCATAGCTATAGATACTTAAAATTTTGAAAACACCCCATGGTGCGATATACGTCTTTTTTTTATTCAAACCTTATACATTTTTGTATTCTAAATCAAGCAATTATTTTTTTCATTTACAAAAAAAGAATCAAACGAGTTTTTTACGTGTATCTTAAGTTTTATAGAGATTAAATGAACCAATTATTTTGTTTAAATATTTAATTAGAAATTCGATGTAAAAAAAGTCGATCCATCAAAATATTAATAAGAACGCTTAAAATAAATTTGATTAACGATTTTCGAGTTTACATATTATGTAAGATAATTACTCTTGTTTACAGAATATTTTGCCATTTTACTCCATTTTTCCTTTAGTTATTTTTATTAGATATCTACTCAGTTATTACGCATGGAAAACTATTGAAAATAAAGAAAAGTTACTCATTAAAAAAAAAACCGAAAATTTATTTTCAGATTTTAAAGTAGCTGAACGTAATTTTCGAATAAAGTTTACAACTCAAAGAAGTGTCTTTAGAAATAAAAGTAAACATACATTAAACCATTACATTCTTCGCTTTATTCACAATCTAAAAAACTTCTTATTTTAATTTGTTTTATTTACGTAAATATATTATTATCCCTTTTATATATAAGATACAAAATTTGGATTAGTACATTATTTTATTATACTATTTTCAGCAAAAAAGAGAACAATTGAATATATTATAAGTGATTAGGTAGGTATGTGTTATGGCATGTTGCTTTATTAAATCAATTTCATAAGTTACTATACCTTTATATGCTAAATAAACTGCATTCAGTTTGTACAAACCAAATTTCCAATAGATCCACCTGGTTCCGAATAAAGGTAAAGCCTTAGGTCCTGGAATATCCTTTATCGTTTTGTATATTTTTATTTGAGAATCTAACATAAACAAAAAATATCAATTATGTCTTTGACGTAAATCCTTCACATGTTATTAAAAATCAAAAATGTGCGAAGAAATCGATCATCCATTGCCAAAAATTTTGACATCTTTCTATTTAAACTGGTTTCATTGTACATTTGTACTTACACCATTTACGTTTGCAAGTGTAATATCTAATTATTAATTAATACAAATTATCATATGCATTTTAGAAAAATTTTATAACATTTTCGAATATTTTGTTTCTGTATAAAATAAGTTTAATCACGACTAATGGTTCAATGAACATTGTATAGATATACCTATATGTATAATTCTTACAGACTTTTATTAATAATATTCAATATTCATGCTTAGGATTTGAATATCAGTATAAAATGTATGTTTTCATATTTATTATTTGAATCACTGCATTTAAAGAATAAATGTTAGATTAATGGAAGAATATTAGAAAAGAAATTATTAAAACACATTGTTCGCCAAAGTATTAGTGAATGTAAGCCAAGAAAAACTTTTAATATTAAATATTTAACCACAACTTTAATTAAAGAAATATGATCTACGTGTTTTTCCCCTCATGTCATAAAAAAACTACACATTTTTCGCGATGTAATAGATGGGCGCTCACGAATTGCCTCCCATCTGACCCTCGAATTGCATCCCGTGATTTTTTTTTAAAAAAGGTTACACGAATTGCTTCCCGAAAAAAAAGTAGTCGAAAAAGTAGTGACCCTCTTGTACTAGAATCGCCTACGATAGGTGTAATTAATCGATATTATATTAATAAATAGACTGTCAGGTTAAAATTGTTTTGCCTTTTTCACTAACAACGTTCATTTTTATAACACTGCGTGTCATTGTTATTTACGAAATTGACTGTGTTGAACGGTGATGATGGACTAATCTTTAACTGATAATCAGTGATCGACAAGTTTGTAGCATTTGGCAAATTAATCTGCCTGGGAAATACTGTCTGTCTTAAAATAATATTTTTGAACATTATGGAAATCGATAAAATCTATATCATTGATAGTAAAAACTATTGATAATCTAAGTATACTATGGGAGGCAATTCGAGTAGACTGTTTGGGTATACTCGAATTGCCTCCGAAAACATCCGGAGGCAATTCGAGTGAAAAAAGGTTACCTACCTGAATTTGGGAGGCAATTCGAGTGTCGCCTAATAGATACATTTATAAATATTTTATTATAATTCTCCGAATTGAGTTTTGAAATGTATTCCAGGTAATCCATAAACTGAAGGATAATTTTGTAATAATATATATATTCTTGAAAGGTAGTTATGGAAAGAAGTTGAAACAACCCAAATTAGGTATCAAAAAAATATTCAACTTATCAAAACAGTGATAGTATTTTATAAATTATATTTATTACTTAACTTCAGAATAAATAATAATAAAAAATTATTTCGATATAAGTAGAAATATGTATTATCAAATAAAAACAAAACCTATATTTTGAATTTTTTTTTATACTTTTAAATCATCATCATACTTATGACATATTTTTTACTAGTTTTTAGGAATAAAACTTTTAGCCCTAGTACAATAAAGAATATTGACGTAAATATATGTAATACATTTATATTTATAATTTTATGAATATTGATCTAAAAATGCACAAATCATAATTTATAATTAACATGTATAATTAGAAAATTAAAATTTGTTGAATTTATAGTTAAAATTATAAATGAAAATGTTCACAAGCATATTTTAGTTTTATAACTGTTACACATTTCACACAAAAATATTCTTAGATAATAGGTAAATTATTTTTCTTCTTTTGTAACTTCTTATATTTTTAGTACTTAATAAAGTATTACCGAATTCTCTCAGTACTTAGTACTTTATATTCACGTTAATAACAATTTACGGAAATCGCATATTTAACATGTATTGTGTCGTTCATAACCATACGAGAGTATTGTTATAACTTTATAAGTTTAATGGGTTAAAATTCTTTTTATTTTTTACTAAGCATATATGCTATAGCATATATGTAGGTAAATATGTGTTTCTAAATATCACTAATTAATATAAATGCATATGTGCCAAATAATATACATATTACAATGCTTTTTGATCATTTCAAAATTCCTAAAATATTGAACACAAACCATTAAACTATAAATGATAAATAAGGGATTCACATGTTTACTAAATATACAATTAATAAAGTAAATAATATAATAAGTTCAACATTATTTTTATGTGAAGTAAAAAGTCGTTAAACATAAATTTGTACATTGTTAATTTAGATTAAACACTTTGTGTTAGTAGATGTAATAAAACATATTATACATTTATATATAATAAACCTATCATTCCCGAGAAAGAAACTATATATATTATATATTAGATAAGAGATTATTATATAGTATCATCACGGTATAGAAGATAACTTCTAGTTATCTTCTATACCGTGGTATCACCAAACATTAAATAATAATAATATAAACGTAATTTATAATTTGTAATATTTAGTTTAATCAGAATATTAGTGTTAATTTAAAAACAGTTAATCATTTAACTTAATAAAATATGAATACTGATATACGATTAGTAAGCTCAGTACTTTTCTAAGTTTAGAAATTAAATAAACATAATATTTTAAAGACAATCGAAAATTATTTTACCTTGATGTCTTTTAAATCCACTGTTTAAAAAAAAATGTTTACACAGTTCAATCAATGGATGCAAACTTCCTAAATTAATATTTTATAAATATTTTTTGCTCTTGTATAAATATGTTTAAAAGCCAATGACTTCCTATCTAACTTAACCTTAATCCGCTTAATCATTCAATTTGAAATAATATCATATTCGTGTAAATACTTTGTGAACATTAATTCCTAATCTAGTCTAAAAGTTTTTGATAAAATCTTGAAATAATGTAGAAGATTACGCAGAATATGACATTGTCATTACCTACTTGTAAGTTACAACTATATTATTATTTCATTTTTTGGTAACGTTTTTTATTTCTGCTCTTGTGAATTTTATGGAAGGTACGACGAAAGAAAGTCAAAACTTAAACGTAATATTACACAATCATAGTAATGAAATGTTAGGATTATTATGTTTTAAACATTATTAAATTATATTTCCTTTGAGAACTTAAAAGAATTTGTTGGGTTTCTTATTGCAGTTTTATGTTTTAATGGAAGTAACATTGTACAAACGACTCTTAAAAACATCGCTAAAATTGTTTAAAAACTTTTTATCAACTGATTACGAAAGTTTAAAATCCTTGAACTTTGTTTATATATGTTATATATATTATATATGTTTGTTAACTTTGTTTATATATGTTATAGGTACTGAATATTTATATTAATAATTACAATAAACTAAAGGAATTTGTCACAAAATCATTCTTAGAAACTACATATTTACGGACATAATTTTAGAATTGTGTGGGACAGATTATGATAATTTTAATCAACTTTCTAAAACATAACTTCTTTGTGCTTTATTATCACACATATTTGTAACATTGTTGATTTTATAAAATTATAAACTTTATCGAATAAAACCATGATGATTACGATTAATGATACTTTTAAAATATCTCTATCTGTTTTAATTAAAATATAATAAAACTCGTTTTGTATTTATATTTTATTTTAAGACACCAAAATGTTTTTTGTTAAAATTTCAAAATTAAATCAATCAAATGGTTAAATTTGTTAAAAATATAATCTGATTGGATTTCTCAATGGACTACTAAGTATATTAAAATTTAAACTGATACCTATGCATTCAAATAATCTGCTGTTGTGACTTGTGTGTACCAGGTACATATATTATTTGTTTCATCAAATGTCATAAAAAGGAATATTTCAAGTTATTTTCCGACTTCAAATATGACTTATTCATTTTGTTTATAAACAGTGTTACTGGACTTGGTTATAATATTGGAATGCGTTCAATGTCAATTGTCAAGAACCGTTAAAAATATGCTGACAAACAAACAATAAATAAGGAAAACACTCGTAAGTAAACAATAACATAATATTTTAAACACTTTTTAACAACTCCTGTTTTAAGTAGAATTTTTGTAATTTAAAAAATAAATAAGTATAATTCATTTTATCATGGCTTTAACGCTATTTAATTATTGTGGTAAAACGAAACTCATTTAACTTACCAGACTTATTCCGAACTTTTTTATCCGTCCCAACAATGCATGAATAAACTAGCCGAATCATAGTTAAGGCATATGCGACCACTTTGCGGCAGAAGATTGCGATTTTTATCCAACATATTTTCTCCTTTAACTTCATACCTGTGAAATGCAACTATGTTTTAAACAGGTTGAATGTGACACGCGTCTATTGGCATATTGAAACGAACAACGATTTGGGCAAAATATTTGATGAATTAAATGATAACTGACGAATAAAAAAAAAACCACATTAGCCAATAGGTACGCAACTTGAGAGGTCAGTACAAAATAACGATAAGATTGACTTCACAATTCGCTTTTGTGTATAATTTTACGCGAGCACACATGTGTGTATATAAATATATACTCATATAAATATAATGTGCGTGCGCAAATGTGTGTGCCGCGTGTGTGTGTATGTGTGTGTGTGTTTGTGTGTGTATGTGTGTGTGTGTGGTGTGTGTGTGCGCGCGCTTTAATTAATAAATTTACCGAATAGGTATAATGGAATCAAACGTGCTACGATAATTTTATGTGATATTTAAGAAGCATGTGTATTTTAAAGAATAGAGTAAAACTGAAATCTAAGTTTTGAGAAATGGTATCCAAATATTTACTCATTAATTCATTTGATATTGTTTTTCAGACCCAATTTATATTTATACTTATAGATAGGTACATAATATAAAGTTGGTATATAATATTACCTATACATTTATTTATGTATATCCTATACGTATATTTTATATGTACCGATATATTTCATATTGTATTAATTATTTCGAAATTAAAATCACTAACACAAATAATTTCTTTACAATTGATTACCGGTGACTTTAGTACTAACTCAAATCAATAATGAACCCGAAAAGAAATGTCATACATGCGTTACCGCCATTATAAACAGCGCGTTCGACAGTAAAAGCACGTAAAAGTGCGTTCGAACTATTTATTCAAAACACACGGACAATTAAAAAAAAAAATTGTATTTATGTGTTTATCCAAGTAACACCGGGTGTCGTTTTTTACATTATTACATAATATTACTGTAGTTAATTCATATCATTAAATTTTCGTGACGCATTAAAACAATAGATTATGATTACTCTTTTGAACGGTTCACATTGATAAACTTAACTAGACCTAACTTTCGTTATTTTTTATGACTTTCTTTTTTTTAAATTTTTGACATGAAATTGCAGTGGCTACACAACAATAAAAATTGGTGTCCTTTTATCACATCTAGGTACTGGTTTCATTCGATAAATTATAAATGAACTAAAGTAAAAAAAAAATAATAATAAGCATTCGTGATCCCGTTACAACTTCGACCGGTGAAAATTAATTATTATACGTGTGTATTATAGTGTTATTACGCAGTGGCTATTATTTTTAAAATATCGATGTCGACGCAAGTCGATTAATACGTACGCTATCGAAGGTTGCCTGTCATGCGTATCAGCTATCAAGTCACACCAACCAATTAAAAACAAAATCATAGACCCGAATAAATTAAATCAGAAAATCGACAAACGAATAACTAATACGCTAGCGTAGGTATATATATATTAAATTATATAATTATAATATGTGCACCATGTGAAATCAGTGTTATCAGTGCAAAGTCACCTGCAGGCTATTCTCCCTAGTTGTGTAAGTAGGTCCGTAAACATTTGAACAGTCGTTGAGAGGCATTCCATCGTTGGTTTATACGTATATATTATTTTATTCACATAATATACTCCAGTAAGCTCTCGTTATGCTGTATCTCAAGGGGAACAGAAAGAAGTTCAAGATACCGAAAAATGCGAGATATCTAATTTTATTAAAAAATTGAATAATTTAAATTAATTTGAATTAGTACTTAAAATTATCATACTTACAAACTACAATATTTATACATGTGAATTTATATCAACACTGAATATTTTATTTTTAGATTCCGGGTGGAACAAAGAATGTATTGGATTTAAAATTATGTGTTTTTTTTATGTATGTCATTACTTTTTTAGGTAGTAATAATGCTTTAAATGTTTCACCCTACAACTCTATAGGTCAGAAATTTCATCTAGTTGATACTTTAAAAAGATTGCATTTTTCTTTTCTCGATAATTTTTCCAAGCGTAGGGAAAAATTACCAAAAATTAATTAAAAACGGTTAAGTTAGGTGTAAATGAGATTTTGATAAAATTTATTTTTAATATTAAGCCATAAGTCTGAAAATAATGAAGCTTGACTTGACATTTTCTTCAAATACCAACAAGATAATTTTTATACAGACTTCATAAAAATTTCGAAAACATTTTACATTTTCGGGCTATATATAGAACTTTTAAATTATTAAAAATATTTCAGTTTTGGGAAGTTTTCATCTAATTAAATTTGAAATATTTACTATCAAATCTGATAATTTAATATCATCTTATTCATATCCTTAACTAAAAGAATTTGAAAACTTCAAAAATCGTTTGTCAGAATTATTTTATAACGCGTTTAAAGTTCGAATTTTAACTAAAATCAATAATTACACGTAAATTAGCGATATTTTTCAGGAAAAACATCAAACAATTTAGAATTGATAATCTGGTAAACATTTTCTTTGACCAATAAATTCGCCACATATATATTCTTTTTTTTTTAAATTTGACAGAAACATGTTTTTTTTTGCTTATCTTCAATGATATTTTCCAATTTCGATGATGCAGAAAAAGCACCATCTTCCATAACTATTAGTTGTAATGTAGTAGGTAGTCTAAATGTTATTTTAAAAGTTTATTCGCAATTTTTGGTTTTAAGGTTCAACCCGTAGTAAAAATGTATTCTTATACTTGAGATGATAACGGAAAAACGAATAATTCTTCGTAGTTATCGGGAGTGAATCGCGATATGTTTAGTGTAATAGTAGTTTCAAGAGGATTTTAATGCAGTTCGAGGTAACGAAAAATTCGAGATTACGACGTCAGACAGTCAAAATCTACTGTAATATTATAATAATATTATTGTGCATTTGTAAACATTCCGAGTGTCATACAGTGTCCCCCCACGCGTTATAAATTTGCTGGTGGCGACGTCGTGACGTTTTTGTGTTGAAGTATACAGACTGTAATCGAAACAGGAAATGTTTCTGAGATTCCCCGACTCCCTGTGGAACATGTGCAGGGCAAAATGTTGCGACCGACGACGGAATAGTAAAAAAAAAAAAAAAAAACAAACAAAAAAACAAATAGTCAAGTCGTGATAAATGTGTTACGCCGAACGTGCCTTCGAGACCGTGGTGCGTGATGCACGACACCAGTTCCCCGGAGACCGCCCAGCATCCGTTGTACAGGGCCAAAGACGATGGAAATCAGAGTTATTCCGACAGGTTACCCTAAACGCGATATCTGTGATGGTAGTAAATACGACTTTACGACGCCGGGGTGATCGCGTCGAACCTGAAACCTCACGTCGCGCCCTACCCGTGACACGGTCACACGGACAACGTATAAACCCGTGATAAACGCGATTCGAACAGTTGCGCATGCGCATCCCACAGAATATGGTGCCGGCATCGTCGGGATCGTGATAAGAGATGTGGCCGGTGGCGTGTCCGTTTTAGCGGCGGCACTACAGCTGTGTGCCGCCGCCGGTGGCCGATGTCACGGAACCAAGAACGACCGCTACAGCCTCCAGCGTGTACCGGCAACCGTGCGTGGCAAAATAGTGGAAAAAACGGCGCCAAACCGGACTTCAAACTTGTCTGCCGCGTACGGTATACAATGAGTAGAATATATTATTATTATTATTATTATTATCATCATCATCATTATTATTAGTGTTATTATCGTCAAAACTATCCAGCGTCCGGGCACTCGACGTGGTTTCGTAAGTCTGTAAGCATACCTACGTGTGTGAATCCCGCGTCGACCGGGTCCGCGCGTGTGTTCGGATCGGCCGCGATTTCGGTTTAAAGTCGCGGGTCTGTCGTCGCGTTATCAAGTTGCGAGAGTCGCGTAAACGAGCGGAATCACTCGGTCCACGGACCACTTTTTTTTACCGATATTTATAATAATAATATTATCGTGACGCTGCGTTATCGACACGCGCGTCGTGTTATCACACGGCGGACGAAGGGTGCGGTGGTGGTGGTGGTGGTGGATGGCGGCGGCGAACAGCAGCTGTAACGGCGAATTTCGTTTTCTCCTCCGCGTCGTGCGCGCCGGCCGAGATTTTCGCGATCGCAGTCGTCTCTCGACACGTCTTCGTCCCGTCCGGCTCGGCACGGCAGTGGCACGACGACAGGCGGTCACGCGGATCGAACGGAGTACGGCGGCGGATTCGTCGCCGGCGTGTAACACGCCTATAGTGTTTTATGTGGCGCACGCGAGAGAGATAAGAAGGGCCGTCGCGCGCACGACCTTGAGACATCGTTATCGGGCCCGGCGCGGTCTGTTCCGTACGAAACGGTATGGATGACGCGAGTCGACCTATCTACAAGCCGCCGCCGCCGCCGACCCGCAGACTCGGCTCGCACCGGACGTGCGTGCGCCCGCGATAACAATGGAAAAACGTTATTACCGGCCCGTCTGCGGCGGCAGCGGTTTTCCATCCACGTCGTTTGTTTATTGTTTTGTAATGTACCGACGACTAATTTGAGCGCACGCCGCGGTAGGATCACCACGTTGTACGCGGCAAAGGGTCGAGAGAGCAAAAAAAAAAAAAAAACTGACTTAAGGTCGAAAACGTTTTACCTCCGGATCGTACTTCGGAACAACATTGTTCGTCGGCAAACAAATCGTACGCGTACGTCATTGTATCATATTGTTGTCGCCGTGGCGAATGAAACGAAATTCACGGCACGTATATATACATATATATATATATATATATTTATTTATTTATATATTACGTCGAGCAGTTTTGTTCGTGTGCGTATTCTGTACGAGTACCGGAGTATCTCGTATAAACAAAGCGAACGTATGTTATTGTGCAGGTACTCACTTGTAAGGCGTCTGCGCGCGTCCATTCTTATGCTCCACCACGTGAAAATGAAAAAAAAAATAATGATAAAAAAATAAAAAATACGTTAGCATTCGTTACGGTTTTGTATTATTTCGGTCTGCACAAAAATTCATTAGCCCGGTGGACGAGTTTTACAATGTTATATTATGATTTATCATCGCGCTTGCTGTTCGTCGGACGTGCTCAGCCGTAGACCACGTTGAGAGTAAAACGAGACTCCGGAGGCCCAACGTGGTTATTATAATAGTATTTCAAGATTCGAGTTAGGTGTGTGTAGACACATTCGTACACTAGCGCATTCTTGTTTTTTTTTTATGATATTTTTTAATTTATTTTTTCTCATTAACAGACTAACTTCTTTTAACTTTGCACCAAGGTCGTGTTGATTGTCCTCACGTCACTCAAGTATTCAAATTTCTTTCATGCGCTCCAGTGACGCGCCAAAGGGTAGGTAGGACGCTCACACCCTCTCAAGATAACTATTTATTTTTGGAGGGAAACGACGTTCTTTTCGAAATCCGGCAATGAATGAACTTGTTTGATAGCGAGGCCACTCACAATTATTGTTTGCTATTTTTAATTTGTTCACTCATATACACCGACCGCGTTTTAATCGTTACTTGTTATAAAAACACAAAGGTTTGTATTGCCTGCTCAATACTATAACAAATAACTTTAGTTTTTCAGCCATTCTAACTATTGTCAATTCAAATTAAATATCCTTATCAACTATCGTTATTTTTCTGCAAGCTATTCAATTGTTTAATAAAATTATGTTGTGTTTGTGTAGACGTATAGACAGAACAAATATTGCTTTGTATTCAGTTAATTAGACTTTATACTATTTCCGTGTAAAAAAACACAATTCGTTTAAATTTTAATTAATTTATAACATTTTATATTTTATTATTCTTTTATAATATATATATATATATATATATATATATATATATATATATATATATATATATATATATATATATATATTACCAATTTCCTACGTAAACTGTATTTGAAATAATAAACAGTATTCGGATTCTTATAGCCTGGCTATAACGTTTACATTAATGTTCTGTGTTTTATTTATTCGACGAGTTCATAATATTAATATATGAATTTTTTTATTAATACTCCGAGTTGACAAAATAATTACATTTTTGAAGTTTTGAGTAAAAACTATTATAAAATATATAAGATATTTATTATTTCTTGGTTTAAGTTGAGTGAGAAAATAAGATCAAAATCGCAAGACATTGTAATTTCAAATCGTAATTCCATGTATAGATACAGTATTATTTATCTTATTGACATAACTTTTCGTTTTACGCTTTCTTTTCTCACAGTTTTTTTTCACATAGAGTTGATGAAAAAAAAAAATGAAATAAACCCAAAACATATAATAATAATTTAATTGTAAATATGAAAATATTGTAGAAATACTATTAAAATCCTCATAAGTCATAATCCAAATCACACTATTTATTTTTTCAAATATTTTATACGTAGGATTTTTGACGGTTCTAACTTTTATTAATCGAGGAAAAGACCATGCGTTGTTAATTCTACCCATTCAACATTTGTAAAGTATGTTCATTAATCAAACACGCCTGTTGTTCGGGAGACTTCGAAATATGTATATATGTTAGTGTGTCAGCGTATTTGTGTTGAGGGTGTTTAACATTCGAGTACTATCACACACCAAAATCTGGGCGAACGTTTAAAAAGTTAGACAGGACCATACTATACAACAAATAACATTGTATGATAAATTATAAGTTGATGATTAAATTCAATAATAATATATGGTAAAATCACAAAAGAATAAATTTGATAATTATGTTTTAATTTAAAAATATAGGTTCGTTTTAAAGTAATATATTAAAAAAAAAACACAACTGTTTAAAACTGAACAAATTGAAACATTTGAAAATGATAATAAATAAATAAATTATTATTTTTAACAAACATGTATTTATTTACTATTATGGAATACGTGTATTTGTTATAATTTATGTTTTTTATCAAATAGTATAAATTACCAACGTAAAAATACAGTATGGGGTTTTAAGAACTTTTTTATTCTTAAAACTCTATTTGTATAATAATTGAGATAATATTTTTTATTTTCTCATTAAATTATGGAAATTATTAATAAAATAGCCAGATTTTCCACGTGTACAAATTTAATCTAATTGCATGTAATTTTCATTACCTGTTTTAGACTGTAAATATCATCATGAATATCAAAAATTCAAACAAAACTTGCATTTTCATATTGTGATGCTAGTTCATTTTTATCATCAATACTAAAGAATGCCCCACTTAATAAAATAGTTTAATGCATGATAATTGCATCAGTTATTAAATTTCAATCAATCTTCATTATTGACTCTAGTTTCTCAACAATTATTTTCAACCAATGGTACCACAGTCGTCTGTAATAATGTTAAATTTGTTGAGCTGCTTTTTTAAATAATGACAATGAATTAGAATTATTAAGCATTATAGCCATATAGGCGGCTTATATTATATTAGGACCAGGCCTTAGGTATATTACTGCCTTAGGCAAATTTAATTTACACTGCCGCTATTTTAAAGCAATTTGTTTTTTTTTTTTTTTTTGAAGGAGTAGTAGGAGGTATATAAAATAAAAGTTTTCATTTTTAAACGATAAATCTTTGTTTTTTTTTTCTTTAATGTTTTGAGCGACGTCTATTTTTTTGACAAAATATAATATAAATAATAAAAATTAAAATAAATTTTATGAAAATAAAACAAGTCTATTTTATAACCGCTATTATATAGTATTTATACCCTAATAGTACACTATAATACATTAAAAATAAGTATTAATTTATAAACCTAAACATATACTTACAAAATTAAAAATATATTCAAATGAAATGTATTTTGCGAGTTTTTCTTGTACAAAATCAGTCAATTAATGTTTTAACTCAAGATTTTTCAACACTTCTTTTTCTATAGATATTATAACAAGGTCACTTTATCCATCTTGATTCATAGAAGACCTGAAATATCTTTTAATTATTTTTAATTTAGAAAAGTTGCGTTCACCTGATGTGACTGATATAAGCATAGTTAAAATTATACGAAGCGCCATGATTACGTTTGCTATACAATTATTATTTCTGACAACCCTCGTAAGTTGTAATAATTTCAATAGGATATTATTCGATTATACTTATTCGGATATTGTTACTAACTCATCCGTCATCTCTATACTATCAACATCTATGATTTACAAACATTATTATTACTATCATTAGATATTTTTTTTTTTTGTATTTAATGCACAATGAACAAGAATTTCAGTACACAAAGTAAAATAATAATTAAATCAATTTTGTCCATTCAAAATTAGCCACTCTGTAAGTAGTGCCGCCCTATGTAGTTGCCTATTTTGATACTTCATTGAGCCGGCCCTGCATCAAGGTACCTATTGGACAAATGTCAGGCTGACGTTAATCACATAGAAATGGTGGAAAAATATAAAAATGCATATACGATATCTTTTTGTTCGGCTATTATTAATAATAAAAATAAAAATGCCACACGGTGTCATATTATAATATATCTTTGTAGATAAAAAAAGGGATGATATGTGTTTTTATCATTATAATGTTTATGGGTAACCTGTAAGATATGGTTAATTTGATAAAAAATGTAGAGTTTACTAAATCCAAATGAGTTTTAGGCTCTAGAAAATGTTATTTACTATACTTGTTTATTTATTATAATAATTTTACAATTCTAATTCATATAGTATATTTTTATTATTAAATATAATGAATTAATAAATATTTTATTACGTCATAATTAAATATAATTTTACATTATCGATTGTAAATTGTTAACATACAATTAATTAATAAAGATGACAATAATTGTGTGTACACTAGGAGAGTTTTTCTAGTCATCGATCGACAAATCATACATTTAAACTAATAAGACTTTTTATTTTATTCCAATGCAAAATAGTGATGTATAGTTTCTTTAAATTCAATAGCGTGGCGAAAATTGAATCGTAAAAAGTTTTGAGATTTACTTAAGAATAGTCAACATTTTGTTGAATATAAGTTGCTCATTTTAATTACTTTACTATTTACTATATATTTTTTATAAAAATTCATGAGAAATTCAGCAAAAAAGACAAACAAAAGTTTGAATTTGTTTAAATTATACATGAGATATTTCACAAACTTTTAAATACCTCAAAAAGTTTAATTATAAAATCTATAGTCACTCTAATATTTTTGAAAACTTTTAATATTCTACTATAAATGAGGATTCTTTGTTTTCTTTGACATTTGAAGCAGGTCTCTTTATATTTTTTATATTTATTCAATACTGGTTTATACATTAGTTTACGAACAAGTCAAAAAGTGATTTCATAATATGAAATTGTTATAACTAAAATTGTTTTATAATGTATTGGTTTTACAATGGTGTTTTTACTATTTTATCACGTTTTCGACTAATAATAATGGTCTAAAAATGTCATCCAGCACATCTATAGATCAGACTTTTTTATCTAGTTAGTACTTTAGAGAGGTTATTCATTCTCTCCTCTAAATGTATGAAAAAACTACTTCAAAATTGAGTAAAACAGGTAAAATTTGTTGTATACGAGATTTTCATAAAATCCATTTCTTAAGTATGGCCACAAATGCAAAAATTTTTCTTAGTAAATATTTGACTAATTTCTTTTAAGAATATATGCTTAAAACATTAAAACTCAAGTTCTTTAATAATAAATTGTAATATAATACAAATCAAATTTTAACTCACGTAATATGCATCAAAAACAAAAAAATAAGCGTAAATAAAATAATAATTAACAATCGATCATATCAAAATAACAAATTAATGTAATTCAACATTAGTAAAAGATACTCTAAACCAGTATGACGTTGAAAAAATATTTACGTTCTTAAAGTGCGTCGATTTCATTAACAAATTGTAAATATTGAACTTAAATAAATATGTAAAACAAACATGTATTACTTGTTCGTTGTAACTGCAGACTATAATATGCTAATATTTTCTGCCATTTAAACTTGAATACTTAAGTGCAAAATAATAATAATAACAAACGAAAATATTTATAACATTATAATGAATTTGAGTATTAAAAGGTTTAAAGACAACAAAATATAAAGTTAAAGTTCTTATTCGTTAAAAATAATAATTTATCAGTATCCGTGTTGCAAATTAGTATCTGCATTATGTCTCAGATTACACTAATATTTTATTTAAACCATTAACTAACCATACTGCAGTGATAATAAAAAATAATGCGAATTCCAAATACAATACGTTAGAATCTAAGCCATTGATTAAATAGAATAATAGCTTGGAAGCCTTTAATATTTTATGAATAAATATTCATGGCATGCCTTCATAACTAATGTATTAATGCACTACCTACGTTAGACGACGCAACTTTCCCGGTAAAATCAATCGTAAAACATAGTTTTGAGGTCGAAGATAAACAAGTGTTATACCAATGAAAAGAAAACGACCTGTCCTATGTTTTGTTAAAGCTATTTTAATCATGTTGTTATTATATTTTTTCAAGAGATTATAATAGGATGAATTAAAAACATTTTAAAACATTTTTTTTTTCTTTTAATAACTCTTACTAGTATAAATAGTTGTATAAAAATCCTTAGACCAAAAGATTATAAACAAAGCACCAAATAAACAATCAAAAGATATGCAACCACGGAAATACATTTTTTCGAGCGTGCGTTGAAACCTGTTGGGACTTTAAAATTTTCATTTTTCCTTCTTTGATAATCGAAATTGCCTATTTGAACCCCTTTAAAAACGTTTACTGTAGCGTCCTCTTAGTGTAGAACGGTTTTAGACATATGCACGAAATGTTACGTTTTGCATGAATAAATGGGGAAAGAGATTTAGGCAGATTTTTTAACCCTCAAAACACTTTTATTGTAAAATTTGAAATAAAAAATAGGATTTTAAATTTATTGGGATCGCCAAGATAAATCACTCAAAACTTTTATCAAAGATTTTTATACAGAATATCAAATGTAATATTCTATATTATAATCGTTGAGCTAGAATTTGATAAAGTTTAATTATTGAGTTTAAATCAGACATGTTAATAATTTAATATTAAATTAATTTGAGTTTAACTGTATGTGACTTGGTATTAACTTTATATTTTTGTAAGTTTGATTTCATTAAAATTAAAATTAAAATACCATACCAAAAAGGATAACAATACTTAAATTAATAACAAATTACATATTTATTTTATTTTATCATATTAAACATTTAGTTATTCAGATTAAAGATATGCTTAATTTTAATTCTTTGACGCTTAAATCTTAGTGGTACAGTAAAATCTCTCAAAAACCAATCACTTAGGATCAATATATTTTTCCGCTGTAGAAGGCATGAAAAACTACTAGATATTTGGATCTGTATTTCAATTTTTTATAATATTTTATAATTTCATGTTTGTACGAGTTTATAAAGCAGTAAATTGTGCTAAAAAAAAAAAAAAAAAATGATTTCACATAAATAATAGAATAATACTGCTAAGTTAGACAACGAAAATCATAAAATGTTTAAACGTTTACAGTTATCATAATATTTATAAAAAATTTAGGTATGGCTACTGAAAATAAGATACTTAGTTCAAATAGGGAGACGTATATTCAAATAAAAAAAATATATATTTTTTTTTATGACATCTCTTTGATATATTTTATTGAATATTGAAATTATCTATTTTAGAAACTTAAAAGGTTAATCCATTTTTGTATCGAACTTTTTCCCTCTACAGTTACACCCTTCGTTTGTTAACGTCCGATAAACGTAATCTTATGTATGTCAAATTATAAAATATTGTCGACGATCAAAATCAAAGGCGATAATATTATATAGCACACGTCGTAGGTGTGCCCATATTATAGTAAAACCTTAATTCGCATCAATAAAAAATTATTGATTCGTTTCAATACAGCATCTGTAATAATGCATATTGATTAATACAGTTAAATAAGTGATTATCTAAAGAATGAATATTCGTACCAGTACTCGTATAATATTTACTTGTGCTATATTACTATCGGACATTGAACTATTTCAATTATTACTTATTATTTTACGAGATAACATTTTTTTTATGTCGGTCAGCCGTGCAATGATCGCGATGAAGTCAGTTGTTTATGTATTATTCGTTTACGTACCTACTCTGTTTATGTATTTACACTTTTACTTTTCCTTATCGAGTTTTCGTTTTTGCACAACACTTGTACATTATAATTAATATTATACTCTACACTAATATTAGTGTATACCGTTCATCGCTATTCAGTGTAATATACGGTGTATTTGGACTAAATTCACTGTAAGTACATCGTATGTTTGTTACATAACAATTTTATATTTTGTAGCGTTAGTATTGTAGCATGCATCAGAGAATAGGACTCCTAAATAATTGATTTCAACTCGACGCGTTGATAACAACGCTAAGAACATTATTATAACAGTGTATTTACGACTTAAGTATTCTGTCTGAAGGCCAAGATTATTACTGAGTGCTATTTCTATGTACTTACTATCTGTGGTCCTCACTGTTATATTAAATATTATTACATTTTTAGTAAATACTACACATGATATTTCTTTAAAACTTTAATGACATTTTTAAAACGTGCATAGCAATAACTGTATTAAAGTTTAATTTAAAGTTTTCTTTTTTCCTATCAGTCACTCATTTTGACTAAGGATGAACGATGAAAACTAAAATTTACACAGCCGCACTTTTATTTTTGTTCTAATTATTTTACATTTTGTAATATTGTTGAAGCAACAAAAAATACCTTCAAATATTTTCAACATAAACAAAATCTGTCTTACGTTTTGATAAAATGTTTTTTTTAATAATTCAATTATTCTTATATAATGAATTTAATACACATGTACTCGTACAGAGTAAATGTATACGGTTCGCGAAAACGCGAGTTGGGTCCCGAGATATTTGATCCCTTAAAAAAACCACGAGTTGGGTCCGTGGTATTATTTTATAATACTCGAATTTGGTCCGCGGTAATATATATATATATATTATTATTACTACTAAAAACGTATATAGAGCAAGATACATTATTTCCACCTAATATTTGGGCCGAGTTTGCAGCAACTACAAATCGCACCACAAATAGTTGTGAAAGTTATCATGCCAAATTAAATGCTAGTATCAGTGCATCTCACCCTAACATTTTTGTTTTAATAGAAATGTTACTTGGGATTCAGAGTGAAATCTATGTATCACTTCGGAGCTCAGCCACACAATAAAAAAAAAAAACCGTAGAAAAACAAAATTTTTTAAGAGAAAAGATGATTTCAGTGGAGTATTGACGAGGTTAAATTTTGTAAAAGAAGTGTCATTTAAATTTATTCCCTAGCTTATATTTATTTTAGTACAAATATTTATTACTTATTTTTTATTTAAATACAAATATTTATTACTAAATAATATATAATATTTTTTATTTTCTAAAATTAATCATTCTAGCCAACCTCCACGTGGTGTCTCCTGGGTAACGCAAATAGGCTAGTCCCAACTCATGTATGTACTCCATAAAATATACCGGGACTCAACTAATGTACTCTATAATATATACCGGGACCCAATTCGTGTATCACATAAAGTATACCGGGACCCAACTCATGCTGTTTTTGAAATCTGGGACCCAACTCGAGTTTGTCCTACGGTTCAACTCACCTATTTTATTCCAGTGGAATTGTGGAAAAATAATCGAATTGTGTTTTCGAAACAATTCGTTTTAATTAATATTGTACCTTAAAACGGACAAATATAATACATTTTATTGTTGTTCAACCAATTCTATGATATTTATATGTATCATAATAGCTCTTAAAAAGTTATGTAAAATAAATAATTTAATAAAATATTGAATAATGGAGTCATTAATTACTTTTTTTAATAGAGGTGTGAAAATAACTTTGAATACATATTTTAAAATTATTATAAAATTTTTATTAAATATCATTTTACATGAGTAGTAAAATTTAAATGTTCATTTGTAAATAGCGCATCTAGTTTACAGAGTAAAATAATCATTCAATACATAAAATTAAATACCAATATATTAATAATTTTATTGTTGAAATTGCAGAAAATTCGTGCTTAAACTTCAAAACATAATGAGTTATATTGCTGACATTTTTAAATTGTTATTTTATAATTTATATACTATGATAGTTTGCGTGAAAGCTTAAGAGTAGGATATCTATGATAACGTGATTAAAGTATTAAACGGTGACAACTCGAGAATATAATAACTTAATAAGGGTGAAACGAAGTTGCTGACTCTTAACCCTCGAGTAGGTACAGTTATCGTCTATTAGCTATCTAAACGAGACTACTGTCCACAATTAACACTGACGTAAAGAATTTTGACTAAAATTACTTAAAATTGTTGATCACGAAAAAAAGTAATGTATACCACTCCTAAATACTAACCTTTAGACGAAATTATGTTAAGAAGTTAAATTTTACCTATAGAAAAAGTATTTCCAGTAAATAAGAAACTTCATTCGCAATATCTTGCACAAACCTTTAACTAATATTATTTTTTACTTGATTTCAATTGGCACGAATAGAGATACAAAACATTGGTGTCACAATATTTGTTGAGACCATTATTACTTATTTAAAAATTATATTTGATACTTAGTTTATAATAATAATAATAACAATAATTTAAATTTAAATTCCAATATAGTAAAATATGTTATAACTGAGGCATACTAAAAGGGACAACGTACCATTATATTAACATTTTGAAATTTTTGTTTAAAGCTTACTTTTAAACTCGATTTTGACAATATAATAAGCTCAGCATCAACTAACCTTGGTAGGTTTATAAATCATGCTTTAAAAATTATCGAGATTCTCTTTAGTATGACGTACGTTTTCAAATGGAATACACTTGTTTTATCATAATGAAACTGACATATTTAAATATAAAAAAAACTATAAAATTTAAATTGATTTAATTAATTATTCGCGATCAGTGTAACTTAGGTACATAAAAATATCATTTTAGTTATGACAAAGTAGAAGTTGTTTTTTATTATTATATCTGATAAAAAAATTAAATATTTTAGCTAAAATTTCTTTTGAATCATTGAAAATTGTAAACACTTGTAAGTCAAAGGCCTTTAATTCTTCAAATAGTTACTAGAAATCTAATTAATCATTTAAATTTATAATCTAATATCTATTGTAAATATTTTATTAAATATTAACTTCATTTTAAGTTCATTGAAGGCACTTATCATGCATTTATTAGATTAACTTAATTTAATGAATTGAACTAAATTATTAATTTTTACTTAAGTTATAAAATTATCTACGACGCAAATTAAAATATATTCTATTATAAAGATAATTATACGACGAACAATATACTACTTATTATAATAAATATTATATTGTACATTTACAACGAATCATTGATATACTATTATGTGTTTAAGAATATATTTTTTTCATTAGATTAAAAAAACCAGCACGTTAAATTGTGTATTTTAATTACGTTTTACTTGTTGGGCAATTATCTTACATTCTTACCTGGATAAGTGATATGACACTAGAGATTTTTTTATTTTTAAATGTGATTTAGTCGAAATATTCAACCATTAAAAAAAATATTTATGCACCGTAATTAATGGCAACTACCTTACTCTTACGCGTAAATTTGAACTTCAAGGTATTTGATTCTGTGATTGAAATGTTTGAATAGCAATTAATTCCTCTAAATCGTATTCAACATATAATACCATTCACAATGATTTGAATTCTTTTATCTCATTTGTTTGGATTAGTGGAATCGAAATTCTACTCTAAATTTGTGTATAGAATATTACATCATATTTACCTGTAAATCCGATTTATTATCTTAACATGTAATTAGGTAAAATGTTGCAATCCGTATTACTATAAATGAAACTCAAAACTTGCTATATTTTAAACATATCTATATAAATCATTCGTTCATCAATATTGTATGTATAATATGTAAAAAATGAAAACAATATAATGAAAGCAAATCGATTTATGCAGTGACAATTAATTGATACCGAGTTTAATGTCTGTTTGCGCATGTATGTGAGATACTGCACATATTGTAGATTTTATACGAAAAACAAGAGACGGCAAGTCGGAACAGTATGATACACCGGTTATTTTTCCGGTTGTGTGTGTGTGTGTGTGTGTGTGTGTGTGTGTGTGTGTGTGTGTGTGTGTGTGTGTGTGTGTGTGTGTGTGTGTGTGTGTGTGTGTGTGTGTGTGTGTATGTATGCGTGTGAGCACGCTCGTGTAATCCTAAAAACCGTGTAAATAATTTTTCTGAAAACACTATCATGCGTCACGAGTACTTATTAATATGCTTATACAGTTATACAACAATAAATACACGTATTTTAACAATTGAACTATCATTAGATACCTAATTTCTTCACGGCGCCTCGGGTGGCTTTAAACGGATTTGTGATTGCTTTTTTGGCTGTGTTCACTGTATTCTTGACCATTTTCTCTTCCTCGGACGGCTTGAAAATCTTTAGGAGCGATCCAGCCATTTTCAACAGTCGAACTCGGTTCACGGGGTCTTGTAATATTTCGGCGGGTAGGACGATCGATTTCGTGACCAAATTTAAAATCTCCGGCGAGTCGACAATGCGGAGTATTAACTCTTTGGTCTTACTGAACCTACCCGACTCATCCAGGGTTGCCTGCTTCGCCAGGGTTTTCATCAATTTGTAGAACATGTGCGCCACGTAGTGCGCGTTTGTATTGGTGCTTATCACGTGGACATAATTTATCACCGTGCGAGCCGTATCAGAGCACACCGGGTCGGTGCCCATGTCCTCGACCGTTTTCAATACCGTTTTGGCTAACTGCATTGTGTTCGGGTTACTGAACGCATTATCCCAGATCTGCGACTTGTACTCGCCACAGTCTTTTTCCACTGGATAGGTACCTGATCCTTCTTCATTGTAGTCGATGCTTAAGTTCTGGTCCAGGGCTTGAATTTGTCCACATTTGACTTCCTGCGCACACGCACACAAACACAGCTTACTTAATAATACGGCGTATACATGTTGGTGCCCATAACGTACACGTATCATTAGTTATTAATCGCGAGTCGATTTCCGTACTGAATAAAACTACCCTTCCGTTACCGGTTTAAACCTGCGTTTGAGTGAAAAAACCACCCCCTTTTATATTTGTTTCTGAACACAGTTTTGAAGTCCGGCCCCGGGTTCTGATATTGTATTAGACGGTGACGAGTAAAACTCACGTATTTCCCTGTCCGTCGCATGAGTACAGTTACCTGCGACCCTCGGTGCACCCGTGTATGAATATTATGTTCGTTTTAATCTTATATTTTCCGTATACATATTGAAATTTGTACAAATAACGTATATTATGTCATGCGACGAATATTAGCCGCAACGATCTTTTTCAAATCTAAAATGCCGTTTGTAATGTGTTCAAGGACGCGTTTTAAAACATTCAATTATTGAAACATATATTTTTATGGGGTTTTTAAAACAATCGAAGTGTTTACAGTTATCGCGAATGCATCACCTACCCCCTCGTTTCGTTTGATTGACTATAGCCATTTCAACAAACGTTAAAACCTACCAATTATTGTTATGGTATAATTACTTAACATGTCATTTATCGAGTTACAGACCACGTATACCGTTAATATTTATTTAGTTATTGTATGTGTTTATAAATTATTCGGATTTTCATTTACTACGTATATGCGACACGCACGAACATCGATCGCATGTATAATAGAACGTGGTGTTCGATTATAACATGCCTTTTTGCCTGTAATTTTTGATTCTATATAGTATTTAACACGTATATAATAGTTGTTTATTACCTGCAACGCTATGCACGCAATTGTCACTATAGCCGCGTATAATTTGTAACTTCGCATCGTGTGAAAATATGGTAACCTATAGTATATACAAACACGGTAAGATATTTGTTTAAAACAAATTTCGGTAAAAAATATACTCGGTTTTATACTTAACCGAACAGTGGGTATCACCACAAGTGTTTCAACATATGCTTGATATAAATGGCGTACAAATAGGGAGAAAAAAACGTGAAACGTTTAAATAGTCAATACTTTATTATTACATTTCCTTTGTAGGGAAAAAAAGTATCGAGAAAATTAGAAAAATTACTCCACATATGGCAAACGTTACATGTTAAACGTAAAATACAATAGAAACTTATTCATCGGGATTTACGTGAGAACGCGAGTGATCGTGTATAGGTATTGGGTGTATATTTTATACTTTATTTGTAAAAATGGAAAAAAAAACACAACACGGTCAGCTAGTCATGTCACTGGTTGATCTGAAATGGAATAAAAGTATTGTTTTTATGGAACAATCGAAGATCACTAAACATTATTGTTATTGTATGCATATATTAATAAAACGAAGATTTTTATTTTATTAGTATAAGTAGGCAAAATATAATAACGAATATTTAAACAAATCTTGTGAGTAAGATATGTACAGCAGTTATATAATTTAAAATTTCACGTAAGTGACTAAATGTTAATTTTGGAAATATCTAAGGCAGTTTCTCATTCACGTCATTCAGTGTGTATCCAGTTTTATATTGATGTAAAAATTCAGTAAATCAATCAGTTTTTACAGTTACTTCCTCTTTTGTATTGTTCCGTGGCTTAAAATAGCTAAAAGCATATAATTGATATTTTAATTAATATTGTTCTAGGTTAGTACTTTTAACAATAAATTAAAAATAAAAATTCGATTATACTAACAAAAAATAAATTAAGACGCATATATAGAAAAAAATGCCAAGGCAGGAAATAGGTATATCCCTTTAATCCACCTTTAATTTACTATTGTGAATAAAATAACGCAATATAAGTAAATTTGTCGTATTTAAAATAATTGTAATGTCATCAAAAATATCAAAGATTTTTCTTAAAGCTTCAAGATAATAAAACGATTTTTTTATTAAATCACGTGTTGGTAAATTTTTAATTATTAACTAATCCATAATAAAGTGAAATTCAACAATACATTAAATGTTTTTACATGATTCCCTAAATTCATGTACGTAAATATTTCAGTATTAGCAAAAAACGTATTTTATAATAATCTTAGTATAATATGTTTCTAAGTAGACGAGTGAAGAAAATCAATAATATACTTTCGAAAAATCTAAAAGAAGTAAACTGGTCGGAATTTAAATTTACGGCTCGTATTTAATATATTTTCTTTTAAAGAAACCCACAAGTCCAAAAAGACCGGTGGTTATTCGAAATTAGTCACTCAATAAGTGTGCGTTGGTTTTGATCAGTGACGTGGCGTGGTAAAATTTACATGTGGGCGAAGAAATGGACTTTTCGGCTTTTTGCTTCACCTATATATGTAATTATCATGTTTATGATTTTTTTTTTACCATAAAATAACTTAATAGATACAATAATTTTTGTATAGATACTTCGCCCATATTTTTCTATGGTTAATTATAAAGCCCTTTAGAACGCGAGGCCCTTTGAGGTACGAGGCTGTGGGCAATGGCCCACACCGCCCACGCCTAGCGCCGCCACTGGTTTTGATTATATAACTTAAGCAGAGAAATAGATTTTGGAATTAAAATACCCCGAGAAATCTGTTTATGTTATACTTTTTTGTAAGACTAATCTAATTAATTCCATTTACTCGGTGACGATTTTTAAAAATTGCGATTTTTTTTCGTTATCATTAAGTTTATGAAATTATGCAGACATTTTTCGTTGAATTTTAAAACGTATTTGATATTACATAAATAATTTCAAAAATTATCGAGATAAATACAAATTTTTGAAAATTCCGATCCAAAAAATTGGTAAGAACAATAAACATGAAAAAAATCATTAAAATGTAAAACAAATTTTTTTTTCGAATCAATTCATCTCAGTGTATTTATCCAAATCACATGTTATAGTTAGAACCTTAACCGGATATTCTAGTTTTCGATTATTACAAAAACATGTTTCATTCTAAGATATAATCATCTTATAAACGCGTATTAAAATTGCAAACTGATAGAATATTTACTATACTGATAGTTGTGTCTAGCGTCGCTGGTTTTTTTTATCAGACGAATATGCATTAATATGTTTAAATATATTAAATATATAAGCATAATTCGAAATAAGAGTATATATTATGTGCGCACTTCATAGCTATTTAAGTTGAAATATAACTTACATTCGTTAAATATCTCGTCATTAAAATATATAGTGTTATTATTTTATTTATTTGTTTAAAGCAATGTATTTCGTCGGAGTAGACGTCGGAACGGGAAGTGTTCGGGCGGCACTTGTGGACGGCACCGGGCGCATTCTAAAAAAATCTACCAACCCCATTCGAACTTGGAATCCCGAGACGGATTTCTATCAACAATCGTCTGAAGACATATGGAAGTGTTGCTGCAAAGTCGTGCGCGTAAGAAACGAAAAACTTACTAATGTTTTGAAAACGTTCAGCGTAAATTACGCATAAAATAAAATTAGAATATTCAGACGAAAACATTGCATACATACTATGTTTGATATTTTTCGGGGGTTTTCTCGCGATAAACGAGTATCTACTAATTTTACCGTCGTGCTATGTACAGGAAGTCACCGAAGGAGTACCGTCTTCGATGGTCGGAGGCGTTGGGTTCGACGCTACGTGTTCTCTAGTCGCCGTGGATTTCGACGGACTTCCGATATCGGTGAGCAAAAAAGGTAAAAATGATGACAGAAGTTATCGATCTCGTGCAATTCGGTTTGGGGCGATGAATGGTCATTTTAAACTCAGTAACCCGAGGGGCAGATTACAACAGTTGATTTTTTTTATCGTTCTATTAAATAAATAAATAAAATAAAGACATTAATAAATAAAGTACTGAAATAGTAAACATTAATATCGATGAATCGATTAAACAGGAGAAAAAGAACAAAACATAATCCTGTGGATGGACCATAGGGCTAGGAAAGAAGCGGATTTAATCAACTCAACGAATCACCGAGTATTGAAGTACGTGGGTGGTAAAATATCGTTAGAAATGGAAACGCCGAAAATCCTTTGGCTGAAAAACAACCTACCGAGAGAAACTTTTTGGGCCAGAGTGGGATGGTTCTTCGATTTGCCGGACTTTTTGACGTGGAAAGCGACGGGCGCCGTTTCCAGGTCAGTATAGTGTACACACAATGCTCATATACGACGGTATGTCGAAACGCGTATTTGAAAAGGGCTACTTTTGTACTATTTACGAGGCATGAAAAGCTAAGAGATCATATTTTACTAATAGCCAAATGAATGATGTTCATAATAATATTATGTAACGACGTACTGGTAATGTTTTTTTAAAGTTTACCAAGCCTCAAAGCATCTGTGTGTTCTTATATAACATTTAGTTATAACATTTATCCACTAGCAAATTTTCATTATAAAGCGTTTTTGAAAACCTGTTTCTAATCACTGCCATGTTTTAAGGGTAGCCAAGAGCGTCTCATTTTGTTATCAATTTTTTTCAGATATTAAAAATTCTATGACATATTATTAACATCTTTCTCACCGAAATGCTTTTTACACTTTGTATCAGACGGCCCTTATAGATCCGGCAACGTCATAGTCATTTCGTTTACAGGTCACTATGCTCGTTGGTGTGCAAATGGACATACTGCGCGGAGGCGTCATCAGTAGGTAGTTGGGATCGCACGTATTTCGAAGACATTGGTCTCGGTGACCTAGTCAAAAATAATTGGTCTTCAATTGGTAAGAGAATTAGTCTGAATATCATTTTTATAAAATATGTTTTGTTTTAATCATTACTTTATTCAAAGATACTCAACGCTGCACTGCGACCAAAAACATTAGTTTCCCAGATGTAATTGTTAAATTATCTGCAAAATAATCAGTGTACATAATTAATAAATATATTGTACATTTATAAATCTTCTACAGTTACATTGAGGACTTTTTTTTTTGTAGTTTAAGGTGAAATTCAATTTGAAAAATGATATTTTTTGAACTGGGAAAATGAATTGGCAAAATGTAAATAAAATATTCTTGACTGTTATTAAAAATTGAGTTTTGCATTTAAGTATCTAACTATTTTTGGCTTTTAAGTAATAAATAAGTATTAGAAAAAAAAACTAAGGAAATTAATAACAATACATGGTAATTTAAAACATACATAAGAAAATAAACACCTGATATGTGAATGAGTTATTTCATCTTTTTTTCCTAATCTCTCCTAAATATATTTGAGATCGATATTAGTTTACAACTTTCACTTATTTTGATCACTTAATCCTTTTCAAATACATCCATAATTTTCAAGTTAATCTCCGTGACTTCTTTTTCGTCCTTTATTTTTCCTTCTTTCCTTTCATATATTATTTTATACATTATCATACATTATATTTAATGTAATTATTCTTAAATAATAAATTTGTTAATAATAGCTAATCGGTACATGTCATAAATATTTTTCGTGTGACTTTACTTAAAAAAAAAAAATCCAATAACGTTATCAAAAATATTCAAAACATTTAAAAATTAAGTATCTATTTCAAGATTTTGGTTGTTGTGCGTGTGTATATGTTGTATTTATAGTTTATGTAATTAAGTCTGAATTTTAAACAAATTTCAGTAAAAAATAATCTTAGTTTTTTAAATGTTATCAATGTCATAAAATAAATAATTTATTAATTTTACTTTTTTAAATAATCACCAGGTTATTAGAGTATAATCTATAAGTTCCTAATATTCAATGCAACATTCATAAGGCCGGCTCTAAACTTGCGGTGTTCGCTCAATACTGAATATTATAAACACACACAAATGTTCGACAAACGTCTCATTCACTTTACTTGATATTCGGCAAACATTGAATATTAGTATTTATAAATGTTCGACGAACACCGCACGAGTGGATCCAGTTTTAAGACAAGTTACAGTTGACGTGCTTAAATTAACGCTTGTGTGTAAAATTTTTTAAACAGGAAACGAAGTATTAGAACCCGGACGGCCTTGTGGTAGCGGGATGACTGAGATCGCGGCCAGGGAAATGGGGCTAGCCGTCGGAACTCCGGTGGCCTCGTCTTTGATAGATGCACATGCCGGTGGACTGGGGATGATCGGAGTGGGATTGAAAAATTCTAATACTTTCAGGAACCGATTAGGTGAGTGCACGTTACGGTTGAATGACTTTTTCCTTCACGACTTTCAGTTGTCGAGTGATGTCCGACCACATTTTATTCCGTATGCAAATAGGTGACCGCCCTGTGTGCTATTTACGAATAACACGGCAAAAGTCCTGTGATTACCTAGTATGAATCACGAAAATATTTTTTGTTTGAAAGTCGAAAGATTTATAGAACAAGACGTACGTATACTCATAATGTGAATGAACATATCGTATATTTTATTAATTTTTACTTTCAAACTTTTGACACTTTTGGGAATTGAGTGATTTTATTTATTTTTTAAGTTTAGTCTACTATTTTTTATAGTAAAACTCACATCTATATTTCATCTACACTTAAAAAGTTTCTAAGTAGCAGTGGCGGCTCGTGCGTAGGTGCGCAAGTGCAAGCGCACCACATGCCATTTCACCAAACCAATATTTTTATTTTTTTTTAAACTAACCGTTGTAAATTGTTTTTGAAAAATATTGGTGTGCTATTAAAAAAAAATATTCATCAATATTTTTCGGTAAAGAACTATTACCTATGTAGTGAACATATTATTGCTCCTAAAGTAAAAACAGTTATGCAAAATGCACACACCAATCGGTGCGCAACACTGCGACAGCACCGCACGCTTGTATAAAATACGTATGGTCGATAAGTGGGGGGATCTCTAAATACAATGCTACTCGGTGCGCAGTTACTACTGCGAACCGATTTAAAAAAAAACGTTGTCTACGATTAATTTTGAGGTTTTTCCATCTGTACTCAGATTTCTTTATCAAATGGTCGATATAATTTCGTATTACATGTACCTATACGAGTATATATTTTAGTATACCGTCATAGTGAATTCTTTCTTCTTAGAATTAATTAGTTATAGTTATTATTTTGTGCACCACCTATTTTTTACACCACGAGCCGCCACTGCTAAGTAGCGAAACTTACTAAGCCATTTTAATTTACGCCGCTATTAGACGCGTAAATAACATTATCCGAGACTATTCGTATATTTTGTTTGTAGGCTGATGCCTAGATTTTGTAATTGTACACCCACTATATTATTTATTATATATAAATATATATTGGTACCCATCAACATCTTCTGATAGTGGTGCTGATTCCAAATATGACTAGGTCGGCTTGTCCCAATCAGCTCTAGTTACTATAATGCATTATAATGACGTAATTTACTTACATATGTGCAATTTACTTACATGAATGCAATATGCATATAATACAAAGTGATAAAGATAATGCTACTCGAAAATTAGAGCTGATGCAGGTATACAAAACTGATAATTTTTTTTTTTTGTGATCAGTTTTCTTAGTATATTCATAAATATTTTAATATATAGGCTCCAAAATGTGTATTTCGCTGAGTTAAATTTTACGATTTCTATACGCCATAGTTTATGCATAAATATTGTGATATTGTTAAAAAGTTAAGTATTGATAAAGCATACCATTACGATATTCTTGAATTTAATTAAAAATAAAGTAACGCGATTCGATTATTTGCGTGGAATGTACAGCGAAATGGGCGTGGATCAACTAGTATTTAATTGAACATAACCATAGGCGTGCGCAGACATTGCTCGCAGGTGGTGCATACCTCAAATATTTTTTACTATCATTCAAAAATGTATTTTCCCTACAAACTATAAGAAAAATTTTTTGCTGTGGTGTCACTAAAAACAAATTTTTTTAACAAATTTTACTTTAATTTTGTATACAATTTTAACAAAAAGAATTACAAGTTGTTCATTAATTAAAGAAAGAGAAACTAAAGTTCAAGTCGGCGAATTGCAGGTGTTAAATTTTTAAACTCTTCGATGACTTCTTCAAAATCTAAATTTGTAGCCATTTCTTGCTCGACAAATATCATTAATAAAGACTCGAGACGTTCCTGTACCATCTGACATTCCACAGAGTAATTCATATAAATTATCATAATAATTTAATACAATTTCAATTGTATAATATAACCACAATTTTTTCGATGACATACACCAGACCATACAGGTGGTGCACTTGCATACCCTGCACCACCCGTGCGCACGCCTATGAACATAACAAAACAGTATTAAAACTTAGCTACATCCATAATCGTATAGTGTACTTTTTGTCATTTTATGTATAATGTGCATGCAAAATAAATTGTATAGAACGTTAGTACGGCCGATTATTTACCACCCGTTAGCTACACAGTCAAATGTTTTTTATAATATATGGAATCGATTTTCTATAAAAACATTTTTACTCGACGAAATTTGACATGTTAATACTTCGGAGACAGTTTAATAGATTTATGGTAATGTTTAAAAATTATTGATGCTTTTGAAAAACGAAAGAGCATTCGATCGGACCGTATTCACTTAAAATATATATTATCTAAATAAATAATACGTATCTAATTGTTTAAAAACTTAATAATACCAACACTTTTTTATAAAAAATAATTACCAATTGATATAGAAAATACATTTACATTTAACTCCGTGTAAGTCTTACTCATTTCTTAGTGTAAATAATTCCCTTTGAAGGGCAATGGAATAACCTCAAAAATAAATTATGTATTGATTGCGATCGACTAATTTTACATTACACGTTTGCACGTGCTATGAATGTTAAATTGGTTACTTAATGTGTACTTACAATTGCCTACCTACCGACGGAAAATTTAATAGGTAGAAGATATTATTATGGTCGGACCATGGTACGACTCCCTGTGGTATTGACGCCACAACACTGCTTGCAGGTCAGCTTTATTTGAAGAGCTTATTCCGTTTGAACTCGTCGTTATTGACGTCTTGCAGCGTGCGCGGGAATTGGCGTACAGGTGATACGGGGATTTTCGTATTTTATATTCAAACATGGTTTTGCATACAATCCCAAGGCGGTGAATAAATGAAATAAACTGTACACGAGAAACGGTTTTGTCATTCTTTGTTCATAAAATTAGACGTAATAATATGTTTACTATTTATTAACTCTGTACCTACCTAATACCTATCTATAATATTAATATATAATATAATAATAATAAATTTAGGAACGTGTGGCGTTTTTTCAAATCAATGAGTAAATCGAGTACAGTTTTTTTTATTCTAAATTACTATAACTTAAAATCTTTTCCTGTAAGACCGCCATTTTTCTAACTAATTTTTTCTAGGCCCGACCTTATAATAACACCTCGTTTTTGTTGACTTTGTGTACAATGTTGTTCTTTGTTTCCTATTCGCTGTTTCAATACTGCAGAACCAAAAAATATAATAAAGGCAGAAAAATATACGTAGATAATAGATATATTTATATTAAAAACCTGTGTGAATTTCATCTTAAATTGAGTCGAAAAAAAAAGTGTTTAAGTTATATATATTTATATGTTTACATTTATATGATACATTTACATATAAATAAATATAAAAACAAAAATTAAAATTTGATTTACATAATTCGAAAACGACAAAATCAAATAAAAAAGAGTCTTTACGACTTTACCAGCTTACGAGATTTGAAAAAGTTATTTTTATACTACGAAGTTCTGTAAATGAGTGTGTGTGTGTGTGTGTGTGTGTGTGTGTGTGTGTGTGTGTGTGTGTGTGTGTGTGTGTGTGTGTGTGTGTGTGTGTCTAGGTCACTTTACTCGGTTTTATTAGCTAGTTTCAAAAACAATAATTTATCGCCTAACGGCAGAGATCTTATACTTCCCATGTTTACTTGAACATTTTTGAGAAATCTGCACCGATGACATTATCTCTCTAATAAATTTTGCCGGGGGTCTACCGAGTACATTCCAAATTTATAGGTACTTGTAAAGTGTAAACGTATAATGTGTTTAAATACCTACCTATATCGTTAAGTACGCAGAGTGCATGCCTAAGTACCAAAGTTATCAGTGATACTATCACAAACCCATTTGGATAATTAAAAATTAAAATGGTACCTACCTATATGTGTATAATGATATCCTACAATATTTAGCGATGCCCATAGTACCTACCAGTAAATTTACATATTTAAAATTTTTGAGATAAATTATGGGCGTCGACCGAGCGCGACCGGTCAATTAATTGTTATACTTTAATAGCCCATGTATGTTTTAGATAGTATCACTGATAATTTTGGTATTTTGGTATGCACTTATTATACCTATACTAAGCGTGTCCGTAATATTATCGATGATTATTTTTGTTGGAAAAACTTGACTTTGGGGTGTGATTTACAAGTAGTTCACTTGCTTGGGAGTTGGGGTGCATTCAGCGTAATACCAAAATCATGAGGTCGGGCGGAGGGCAATAGCCCACTTTGAATTTCTCGTTACTCCACCATTTATGTATATTATGCATCTAATATGTATTTGTATATCGTACTTTTTATGCAACGATAGTGATGATTGGAGGAACGTCGACGTGTCATATGTTGCTCAGCGACAAAGAAGTGTTCGTGGACGGTATCTGGGGGCCGTACTACGGAGCCATGGTACCGGGTATGTGGTTGCTAGAAGGTGGCCAGTCGGCCACTGGAAAATTAATCGATCACGTGATTGACACGCACCCGGCTACCAAGAGTCTGCAAATTCCGGACGGCATGTGAGTATTCTTTAAATTTTTCCATTAGTGTCTATTACCTACATATTATCCAGGGCATTTTTTAAGGTAATTGTTACTATGGCCAAAAGACCACGCAGTGTTCTTTTGTGGCCACCCAGTCGTCAACGTTTGGCCATGAGAAAATTTTTAATACTTTCCATAGGTATAGGACAAAAAAAATTTGGTAGGTATATTAAGAGTAAACATATACTTCAAATATTCAAAAATAAAAACGTATAATTAATTTGAATACTTATCAAATTTTAATTATATTTTACCAAGGATACAATGCAAATTTTATTCTGGCCACCCAGTGAAAATTCCTTAAAAAATGCTCTGTATTATCTGTAGTGCCGAGTAGGTAATGGGGACAAATGGACCAGTTGTCGTGGGTGATAATTTATTGGGGTGAAAAGTTGCAGTTGAAGATTGTTACATTGTGAACTCTCTTTCCAGTGTTTCACTGAATTATAAAAGAGAACAGAATTAAAAAAAAAAAAAAAAAACGATATTCAATAATTTTAAGATAATATGATTTTTATAAACATAAATACGGATCGAATGAATGATGTAGTGTACAAATTTGCAGTTCTAGAAACAAGGAAATTATTGACTATTATTATGTTTGAGGATCTAGTCAGAAATTAAAAATAAACATGTATTTTTTTTAACAACATTTCTCAGTAGGTATGAAAATATATCGTGTATATATATATATATATATATATTATCATTTTTAGTCATATTGTCAATTGTGTGTTTTTTTTTTTATCTAATCCCTTTGAAATGTTCTTATTTGACAACATTTCGTTCCATCTGTATTCAAAGGTTCATAATAATTGGATTGTCCAACACCTAATTCGCATACACATTTTAAAGTTGAAAATTTATACAAAAACAGTCTATGCCATAAAATTTCTATAATAATTTACTTGAACGCTAATAAAAAATAAACATAATTCATGATTTTTGAACATTTTTCTATATACGTATTTAGTTTACTTTATAAGTAAGGTCATATTACATTTTCAGAACATTTCGTCAAATATTATAAACTTTATTAAAGTTAAACGTTAAAAAACAAAGTATTTTCAAAGTTCTACTTTTAGCTCAATTATTATCAAATTTTTTAAATTTCCATAAAGTTTTTATTCATTTTCCATTAATATATAGTGAAAATTTCAAGTGTTTTTAACAACATTACTTCGAAAGTTATGATTAAATAGCTGAATTCAATTTAATAAAAGTGTCGGTTACAGCAAATTTTACCGTTTTTACTCGAGTTTTTGGCAGTTTTTCTTCGCGCCTGGAAAAATTACTGAGAGGAAAGAAAAATGAATCCTTAAAAGTACTGTATACATGTGATGACCGATTTCTAGAGTCATTGATAGAAATGTTTGTACAAAATTAAATGTACCAAAAAATGTCACCAGCAAAAATAAAATTGAAATAAACATAATTGTAAAACCAATAGATCCTTCACTTCACTCAGAATCTAAGATGAATAATTCGGTAGTCTTTGTTCTGTAAGTCTTATATTTTACTAATTGATAAATATGCACAAAAAAAAAAAAAAAGAATTGATTTTACCGGGACCGTAATTATATTTTATCTTCTTTCTGTTACATACAGGAGAGTGGAAGACTATCTGAACGACTTGCTCACGAAAATGGCCGCGGACCGAGGACTTGACTCGGCGGACACGCTGACGGAAGACTTCCACGTGTATCCCGACTTTCATGGCAACCGGTCGCCAGTAGCGGATCCCACGCTTAAAGGAATGGTGCGTCGATGTCGTGCGAGTATTTCGATTATAACGGTGACGGGTTCCGTCCAAATGTTCATACTATATTTTTTCATTTACCAATTTGTTTTTGCGCGGTGTTTCTTACGTTTTTACTGACGATAATTCGGGTTGTAGGAGGTGGGCGCTAGGATAGTTGCTAGAATTAAGTTGTAAACGAAATACTATAAACGAAAGGTCTCGGTTTCGAACACTGATTATTAATACCATAGTCTGAACAAAATTCGTTTTTAATTGATTGTGTTCACTGCTCACACAAAATCAAATGTCATAGAGGCAGTTAATATATTTCTATAGACTATCATACATTTCATATTTGGGAAATTTTAAATTGGTATACTTAAAACAATAATTTAGATGTATATACTCATTAATATTATTAATAATTCGATACATGCATAATTAGTATTTAAAATATCTTTATTTTTAGAAAAAGTATATATAATCTTTATACATTTCTTTATATATAAAAATATAGAATTAAATAGAAATATATCACAGATTGTGTTAGATTAATAGAGCTAATGATTACAAAGAATGGTTTATTATTGCTTTTTACAAGTTCACAAGTTACAATAAAATGTATTAAAAATCAGAAGAGAAAACCTCAAAATCTTTTATTATATTTGATACAAAAATAGAATATCATAATTGGACAATGGATGAAATCTTAGCAATTGACAATAATATAAATTAATAAGAATGAAAAACTTCTTACTGGTTTATAATTCAACTTTGAAATAATATTTACTTTTCACACCACCATTTTATGAACCGATTTAACTATAATATAAATAAAAATACATGTATTTCAGATGGTTGGATTAACGCTTTCTACAGACCAAGAGAACCTGGCTCTCATATACCTAGCTACAATACAGGCGTTGTGTGTAAGTGCCCCGATGAAATAATTATTACTTTACACCACTAACTATTTATGTTAAACTGATTCAAACAAGTATGGGACCAAACACATTATTGAGTCAATGGAGAAGAGTGGCGGAGAAGGACTGAAGGTGCACGAGGTTCTGGTATGCGGTGGACTAGGTCAAAACAGGGTTTTTTTGCAATCTCAAGCTAATATTGTGGCATTACCAGTGTATACATCTACAGAAAACGATCCTGTCCTGATTGGTTCAGCCATGCTGGCCGCTGCTGCATCTTCTTCTGAACGTTATCCATTTTCACTTACAAAGGCCATCACAGAAATGGCTAGCAACGCACACACCACACATCCATTGTTGGATTTAAAAATGTACAGAATATATTATGTATAAGGAATTCACTAAGCAGTGTTGAATTTAGGCATTTACATTGTAGAAAAATAAAAATTTTGTCAACTTTATTATATTTCACATCTTTTAGCATGTACTTTCTGCAAATGATAATTCTTCAATACAAAATATTGACATAAATTTAATTTAAATAATTATTTTCCAGTCAATATACACTTTTGAAAATGGACATTAAAATTCAACATTGTGTATAAAACAAATGACAGTTATTAAAATTACTAATACATTTTAAATTTATTTACAGGTACCATAACAGAAAGTATATGGTTTACTTAGAAATGTTAAAACATCAATTCAAGTATAAAGACATAATGTCAAGATATTTTTGAAAACAAGTAAATTTTGAGTAAAATTATAAAAAAAAAAAAATTCATAGTAAAATATAATAAATTTTTAATAATAATTAAACTATTTTACTACCTATAGTCATGAATCATGGTTACAACTTACGACGTGTTTTACACATCAGTAATATTGTTTTAAAATATATATGATGTTAGCTTATAAAATAAAAATCTTAATAGGTAATTATAACTATACAACAATGATTATATCAGCATTTGTAATTTTTGGAAGGTTTTGTGGCCAATCTGGAAGAACGTCTTACTGTGCAATCGTTTTGAGTAGATTCCAAATTTTCCACCTCTACTTTTTTCTCCTTGGGTTTATTTACTGATTTCGCTTTATTTTCAGTATGCTTAGCTTTTGTTAAATTAGTAGGATTGTTTTGAGATGTGACAACACTGTTTCGATTTACTTTAAATGATTTTAAAGTATGTGGAGTAGGAATTCTATTTGGAATATTTTTCTTAAGATTTGCGTTTTCTAAAATATACATAAAAATAATTAAATAGGGTTTTTAGTCATGCAATCAACAAAAAATTATTGTTTGTCATATAATAAAACAATCTGCTTTCTTCTTCATATAAGAACATTCATTATTTCATTTTCTATGGTACCTAGTAAATATTTTGAGTCATTTGATTTCAGTTGACTTGATACATTTTTAATTACTTTAAGTTATCAGTTACATCTGGTAAGCATAGTGAAAATAGTTTGAAAAATAAAAGTAAAACATGCTGATTTTGTTTTATGCTAAGTAAATATATTTATGTTTATTTAATTAATAATTTATTAATTCCTTAATTTAACTTAAGATGGGCTAGTTCAAAACATATAATATAGTTAGGTACTATATAATTTATATTAAACTTAGGCTTTAGTGCATTAGTATTTTTTAAATATTTGCAGTAACAATTCACATTTAATTTTATTAAATTATTTATAAAATTTTTTAAGAGTAGTAATGCTCTGAGACTTTGAAAATTAATTTTAAAATTGTATGCACGATTTTGTGGCTAATTCTACTATAAGTAATAATCATTATTTATAAAACTGTATACATACCATTACATGAAGTTTCAGGCGTGACAAATCCATCAGAAACTTTACAAGATTCAAAATGTATGTTTTTACGCTTAATTCCTCTCTCTTGATCTGGATTTTTTAATGCAGGTTTTAATGGAGATACATGAGGTTCAGCTAGAATAAGTGGAGTCATACCCGACCTACGAGCAACATATGATAATTCCATGGTCTTCAATAACATTGGGGTAAAACTAACATTTTTCTGATTTGGTTTAGTTGGTGTACTGGAAATAACTAAAAATAAATTTTGTTTTAACAAGTTAAAAGAAATAAAACTTTCAGATTATTTCCATTTTATGCATCTATACATTATTATTTTTAAATAAATTAAGTTAATTTAAGAAAGTTGCAAATAATTTTACATGATATGAACTTTAATTTGATACAAATGATTGAAATGAGTAGAATTATTTGCCACAGATTTCATAAATATTTGATTAAACTTAACTAGGGTAATAAGTAATTGATCAGTGAGTGGATATGTCATTTTTTTTTTAAAGTTAAGTAATAGGTACATTTATACATTATAAATTTTTTAATTTAAAAAATGAGTACACCAAAACTAAAAATACTTACGACGAATGTCATTAGGTAATTTCATTTCATTAAATTTTGAGTTTTTTGAATTATTATTTGTATTAGGATTTTTAGTATTTGAAACTGCTTTTTTCTCCCTTTGACCTGTTAAACCACATAATAAAATAAGTATATACAAATCATAATCATATATTTCTCATAACAGTTAAGTTAATTTGTAAAATAGTTATAAAGAATGGCTAAAGTTTAACATGTTATTTCAAACTTACTTTTAAGAAAATCTGCAATTTTTGATTTAGTCTCAGGGCGTTTATTTCCTTTAAATACTTTGTTAATCACTTTTTTAGCAACCGGTTGTAGTGGAGCCCAATTGTTTTCTTTTAATATGACAAGTTGATTGAATTGACCTTCTAATTTTTCAACCTTTTATGGATAGTATTTTTCAATAACTATCACATATTTTACAAATTATAAGATAATATAATATTATACTAACTTGTAACAAAAGCATATCCCAGAAACCATCTAAATCGTCTGTTTTTATAGGCATTGATCCAGATTTATTATCATACTCTTCAATTAAGGAACGCATTTGCATAAACTTATCTGTAGTCAGAAGTTTAGTTTGTCCACATACGACATCTATATCATCTTTGACAGCCTAAAATAAAACTCCGACATTAATAATTTTATATGTTTTATATTCTAAACAAGGTAATTAAAAAGAGAATAAAAAGAATTAATTTAACATTTTTATAAACAAATAAAATACATGTATTTAATTATTATCTGAACACTCATATTAAGTTTGTAATTCTCCTTTTCTCTTTTAAATGTACTCAATTATTTTAATAAATATAAACAAAATAAATGTAAGTACAACATAAAAATAACTTAAATAATGATTATTATTAAATTTAAATTTAAATTATTAAGTTGAAATGGATTTTATTAAATATTTAAATCAAACAAATAACTATTTACTTGTGGAATATTATTGCTGTTTTCTGAAGCAAATTCTGACCAATATTTTACTTTACTTTGTAGTTCAATAGTTTTGTCATCCAATTTTTTTCTACAACATAATCAACTTAATATTATTATTTGTTACTCATAATAGAATGAAACATACTAAGTAATGATACTTAGTTTATTAAAATAATAATAAAAAAATTAGTATGAAATTGTACATCATATTATTTAATAAGTACATAATAGATACATGTAACTTATGTTGTGAAATTTTTTTGAGTATATGCTAAAATGTGTTTATGTGTGATGGGAGAAGGGGGTAGATTTCCTTAGAAATTTTTTATTAAATATTTTTTAAATTAATCTTTTATTTTTAAGTTATAATTTAAAAATTATATAAGTACAATTACAACTAGACAAATTAATAAATAGAATTAAATAATTGAGAGATTTTACACAAACTAATAGTATTCAATTGGTAATCAAAAACACAACTTTTCCCTGTGCAATGCACTTGCTAAAATATGAACATTGTAGGTCTTTTTAACATGCAATATACTTGACAGTTGAAGCAATGAAGTATACAATTTATAAATCAGAAATTGTATTATAAGAAACTATCTATTGAAAAAAGATATAAACAAAATAAAACATTATTTAAAATGTGTGCAACCAAGGTATTATTTTTTAAGTTATTTTTAAGTATAAGTAAAAAATATTTTCAAAAATGTGTAGAGCTAGGGTTACCAAATTTTGAAATCACTAAACAGGGACATATATTTGAATGTCAAATGATATTTTAATATACATTGTGATACACATATTGTTTTTTATGAAGTATAAATATTAAATTCATACAATGTATACTAATATAGCATTCAAAATTTAAGGATTCTGTGTAACTTGTATAAAATATATTTTAAAATATTTAATTTATGATTTTTATATGGTTAAAAAAAATTGATGTGATAATTTATTACAGTATTTTTTTTAAATAAATTAAAAATCAGTATTTCAACCACTAAAATTTGAAATACAGGACATTGTACTATACTAAGACATTTTACAAAACACCAAATTGAAAATCGGTAATGTCTGGGATATCCAGGACCCTCCAACCCTATGTACATCTGTGTATCATATTATATTTTAAGGGTATAGGCATTAGCGATATGACATAAGTCAATATACATTAAAAGTCCGCATATATGCTTCACTACACTCCTATAGTAACTAATACAAATTCATAACACATGTATATACACAAATAGGTAGGCACAGAATAAAAATAAAATAATAACAAATATTTACCTATAAGAATCAGCAATATTGTCATCTTCATATTTATCAAACAACTGAGACAATTTTGGAGGTTTACGAGGACTTGGTCTCCATTTTTGACCACGAGTTGTGCAAACAAAAGGACTCAAAACAATCTCTGGTGCTGGAGGTTTAATATTTAATTCATCAATTGTAGTATTCAAATTGTGTAAGTCATTTTCATATTGTACATTTTCAACTAATTTTGTTGAATCTTCTTTAAGAGTATTTTTATTTTTAACTAATGCTTCACTATCATTTGAGGCAGTTAGGACGCTATTTGGTTTAGTCTTGGGATTAATATTTAATGATTTTATTGCTTTGTCTTCCAATTCTTTAATTTCTTTGATTGTACTTAGTTTTGATCGTGGCTTTTCTACCACTTTAGTTAAAGATGTATCAGTAGGTGCAACATTTACATTTATAACTTTAAGATGTTTGGATTGATTTGTTTTATTTGATTTTTTAACTGTCTCGGATGACTTTTTTCTCGGAATAATTTGATTATTACCAGATTCAAACTCTTGAGCTGAAAATGAATATTTAATAATAATGCAAATAATGATTTATATACCTGTTATTCAACATTTACAATTCACATTAATTATAAAAATTAAACTTACTTTTTTTAATTTCACCAATTTTGTTAATAGTTTCTTTTTTTTTACCTAAAGGAATTTGGTTCTCTTTCATTACATAGCGAGATCTGCTGTAAAAATAAATAGTTTTACTTTAATATGAATTTCTAAAATAAATATATGTTTATTTAAATCATTACAATAATTACTTGTGATTTTTACACTTCATAAATATGTACCATATGAAAATACTAATATACCTACTTGATATAAAGACACATAACAATATTATACTGCGGCCTACGAGAGAAGAAAAACCATCACACATATGCTGACGGCAGCGTTTGGCCTGAAGTGATTTCTCCTATACTTATACACACTAAACAATAAATTATTACATCCTGTACAGTGTTGCAGAGTAATGCCTGATATTATGGGCTTGTGGCCTAATGACATCATTGTATCAACAAGTAATACATATGCGTAATTGAACAAATTTTGGTTGGTTTACTTTCCTCATGGGCCGCAGTACAGAATTGAACAAAAATATTTTAACTAGCGCATTTTTCATCAATTTGTTGAGTATTTATGATCATGTTAATTAAAATAATGGTTTAATGTATTTTTTACCAACTATGTAGGTACAGTACAAAAATATAAATATTCAGTAAAAAGTTATTTTATTCAAAGTATAGGTAAATTATTATTACTAATTTCATTTCAAAAAATAATTAATAAAATTGATTTTTTTTTCATTAGAATAATTATCCTTATTAGTTTTATTTATCCTATACAATATGGATAAATCTAATTTATGTATGGTACAGAAAACTATAAAAACAAAACCAAAGCTAAGCAACAAAACATGGAATGTTTTAAACTGCCTAATAAAACATTATCTAGATTAGCGCAATTAGAGACATTTTCAATAAATTAAACATTTTTATAGTTCTGATTTTATCTAAATACTTAGATACATCTTTCTTAATAATTTGAAAATAAAAAATTCTACACAGTAATTATGTCTTTCAAGATTTTTAAACCATTTTTTTTTCAATTCATTGCTGATACAATCGGTTTAATCCAGAGTTAAATCAGTTGTGTAATTGTTAATAAAAACAAAATTTAAAATTGTCAGATTTTGCTCTTTAGAAATACTACCTACATTTCAATAATATATTGATGAAACCACCTATTTAACCTACCAAATAAAAAATATTTAAGATCATATTATCTCATGCAGGTACCTGGTGACGGTTATTTTAAACATAGGACAATTTTGTTTGCTTAAAACATTGGTAGGTAAAAATTATAAATAACGACATCATTTTGAAAGAAATCGTAAATAAAACATATCTGGTATTTATTTCAGCAAGTAATTAGCATATTAAACCAAGTTTTTTTCATTTTCCATTAATACTAAAATTCCCAACTTGAATAATGCATTAAAAATATTTACGAATCGTCATAAATAATGTAGGAATCACAATTTTAAATAAATTATGCATTTAACAAAAACTTACTTCCTTGAAGCCATTGTAGATTTAAGAAACTGTGTGGCAGTTCACAGACAATTAGGAGGCGTGTTTTGTACACGATAGGCTAGTTACAAAATGAAAATAATAAGAAATAAAAATGTTCATTAAACTCAAAACTATCGTATTTAAATTCCACGATGATAAATATTGTTTAAAGTGAACTCGTAAAATATATATACAAGCATAAGTCACAGTGAACACATGAGTCTAAGCTTATATCGTGAACAGTTTAGAGAATAAAATATAACGGACTCGAAAAATCAAAAAACAATCATAACAAAATACAAGTCGTGTTGTAGCGGAATGGGACGCCAGAGCGATAGATGAATTGTCGAAACCGTTAAATGCATTAAACGAGATTTCGACCAATCAGAAAACAGCATGACGGATCCCAAGGTGTCAGTTCTCTGGGCGAAAAAAAACCGTGCCGAGTTACGAAAAAAATTAAAAAAAACTATTTCACGATGAAAAATCGGATTTTTTTATGGACTCAAAGCAGTCGATAGAATTTTACGTGTCCGACATCATATTCAAGACGCGGGCACGTATATCGTGAATTTCCCGGCCGAAGGCCACGCTGGCAATGTTTACGAGGTTAAGGTTGATAAACTTTCCCGATTCGTTATCACATTTTATCACCGTAGCGGATGCCAGATAATAATTTTCTCTCCCTTTATTTTTCATTATTTTTTCGTAAGTGCCTACCTGTCGAGTGGTTTACTATTTTCGTTTATCGATTACCGTTTTCTTTCCGTCAAACCTGTCCGCGCCAGATATCAATCCATCTGAGTATCTGACCATGGAATACCGCGTTTCGCCGGTGCCAGCTCTACGCGCGTTTCTTTTGCAATCAACTTCGTTGTAGACGCGTTTCAGAAGGATTACCAGTCGAAACGTTAGCGGCTGGCCATATTTCGGGCATTTCAGTAATCAGTGGACAATGATACGCACAATTTCTGATCCATCGCGACGCATTCATATTGAATGATGATGGCCAAGAGTGGTACAACGACTCTCTACATAAGTGATATACACCCATTCGAGTCTGTCTTTGGAGCGTAACCGTAGAAGGTACCGTGGATAACTAGTCGGAATTAATAGTTAATGTTGTTTTATTTTTTTCTTAGTCGTAACAATGGCCATTGACAATTTGATCAACTCGGTGTCCTTGTACGTGCCTCGTTACACTGCGTTTCATGGGGCGATTTTTCCTTTTGCTGTTCTCTACTTGTTATGGTCGTATGTTTGCTTTCACTCAGCCGAACTCGTCGATCTTTATTTCGCTGGTATATTTGCTGTTGGAGTAGCTCAAGCGTTGTGTTCTCTCTGTTGTTATTGGTCTGTATCATTTAGATGTCTGCTATCATGCCGGCGTGTCACTTCTCCGCAGGCAGCTACCTTAGTAAAGGTAATCCCTACACCTAATAATGGGTTTACAGAATTAGTCCTGTTACATTCATTCCAAGACCAAGACTTACAGACTGTTACATGGTTTAGATACCAGGAAATCAAATATGTATGGAACGATGACAAAAAATGTTTTAACTCTTTAGAATTTCCAATCTCCAATGTAATAGAGCAGTATGTGAATAGTAAAGGTTACAATAGTGATGAACAGTTAACTAGAGCTATCCAGTTGTATGGTCGAAACCAACTTAATATTCAATTACCAAAGTTTAATGATTTGTTTATTGAAAGGGCTACAGCTCCTTTTTTTGTATTCCAAGTATTTTGTATTGCATTGTGGTGCTTTGATAAGTATTGGTACTATTCTTTATTTACTTTAGCTATGTTGGTATTATTTGAATGTACACTAGTTAAACAACAGTTAAGAAACATGGAAGAAATTAGAAATATGGGCAATCAACCTATTTCTTTGTTTGTCTACCGCAATAAAAAATGGCAGTCTATAGTAAGTGATAAACTGACTCCTGGCGATTTAGTTTCTATCACTCGAGCCAGTAATGACCAAACTGTTCCCTGTGATTTATTATTGTTAAGAGGATCTTGTATTGTAGATGAAAGTTTATTGACTGGTGAATCCATCCCACAAATGAAAGAACCTGTTGAAAATATTGCCAATCATAGCCGACCTTTAGATTTTGAATCTGATAAGAAATTGCATATTTTATTTAGTGGTACTAAAGTTGTTCAACATACTTCTCCAATAAAATCATCATCGAATGTTCGTGCACCTCCTGATAATGGTTGTATTGCTTATGTGTTACGAACAGGTTTTAATACATCACAGGGTAATCTACTACAGACAATATTGTTTGGTGTTAAGCATGTAACTGCAAATAATATGGAAACACTAGCATTTATTTTATTTTTATTAATTTTTGCTGTTGCTGCAGCTTCATATTTATGGATTAAAGGAACAGAAGATCCCAACCGTAGTCGATACAAATTATTTCTCGAATGTACCCTTATACTCACTTCTGTTATTCCTCCAGAATTGCCAGTTGAATTATCTTTGGCTGTGAATTCATCAATTTTATCACTATCCAAACTTGGAATATATTGTACTGAACCTTTCAGAATTCCATATGCTGGCAAAGTTGAAATATGTTGTTTTGATAAAACAGGTACATTAACTAAAGACGCTTTAATTGTTGAAGGTATTGCTGGTATTGAAAAAGATATGTTGCCAATGAATGAAGCCCCTGAACACACGATTCAAGTCCTGGCATCTTGTCATTCATTGGTTCAATTGGAGGATACTTTAGTGGGTGATCCTGTTGAAAAAGCTTCGTTGAAAGCAATAAATTGGAATTTGTCTAAAAATGATTTTATTGTACCAAAAAAATCAAAAATACCACCTTTAAAAATACTTAGCAGATTTTATTTTTCTTCATCATTAAAAAGAATGTCTGTTTTGGCTGCTTATAAATGTCCAAAATCGACAAATAAAAGTATACATATAGCAAGTGTCAAAGGAGCCCCTGAAGTGCTGAAGTCAATGCTATCAAACATTCCTAATAATTATGATAGTACGTACCTTGATTTAGCAGGACGAGGAGCTAGAGTATTAGCACTTGCTAGAAAAGAAATGACCATTGATCCAAACGATTTGAAAAACTTGAAGAGAGAAGAATTGGAGTGTGATTTAAATTTTGTCGGATTTGTTGTTGTTTCATGTCCTTTGAAACATGATTCAGAAGAAGTCATCAAAGAACTTCTGGCCTCATCTCACTTAGTAACAATGATAACTGGAGATAATGCATTGACTGCATGCTATGTCGCTAATGAATTAAATTTCACCAGATCTTCAAGCCATATCATTCTGACTTTATCAGAAATTGACAACAAGTGGTTTTGGGTGAGTGATAGTTACAAAATTCAAGTTCCGTTGATTGGAAATATCAAAGAATTAGTTGAGTCATATGATTTATGTTTGACTGGAGACGGATTAGCCTATTTAAATCAAAATCATAAAGATATACTTAAAAAAATTATACCACATATTTGTGTGTTTGCTAGAGTTGCTCCTAAGGAAAAAGAATTTATTGTAGTTATGTTAAAAGAATTAGGGTATTCTACTTTAATGTGTGGTGATGGCACTAATGATGTTGGTGCCTTAAAGCATGCTCATGTTGGTATTGCTATTCTGGCTAGAGGTAAGGAAAAAATGAAATTCAAGAAGGATATGTTTATTAATAAATCGAGAAAACCAGGAGAAAATGTTTGTGACCAAATGAAAAGATTAATGAAAGAAATGGATGAAGAATCTGTGACTGTGGTTAAGTCTGGAGATGCTAGTATTGCTGCTCCTTTTACAAGTAAATTTTCATCTGTTACATGTGTTTGCCATGTAATTAAACAAGGTCGTTGTACATTAGTTACGACACTTCAAATGTTCAAAATATTAGCACTTAATGCTCTTATTGCTGCTTATAGTCAATCTGTACTTTACGTTAAAGGGATTAAATTTAGTGATTCTCAGGCTACATTGCAAGGGTTGTTGTTAGCTACTTCATTTTTATTTATATCAAGGTCAAAACCTTTGAAGGTTTTATCCAAACAAAGACCACTGCCAAATATATTCAACATCTACACAATATCTACGGTATTATTACAATTTATTATACACTTTTTAAGTTTAGTATATTTAGTACAAGAAGCTGGGGTGTATACAGATAATGATTCTATGAATAATACATCATTTTTGTCAAATGACAGTAATTTATCCAATGTTAATGCTACTAGTGTGAATTCTACAGATATAGAAGATGTTGAAGAGTTTAAACCAAATATAGTAAACAGTGCGGTTTTTATTATTTCGATGGCATTACAAATTTGTACTTTTTCAGTAAATTATCGAGGAAGACCATTCATGGAGAATTTAATAGAAAATAAACCTCTACTCTACAGCACATTAGGAACAGTAATGGTTATATTATGTTTAAGTGTTGGTGTAATAGAAGGGCTTAATGAAAATTTTGAAATTGTTCAATTTCCTTATGAATTTCGTGTCACATTAATTGCTGTACTCATATTAGATTGTTGTGGTTCGTATATTATGGATAGATTATGTTTATGGCTTTTCGGCGAAGGAAAATTTAAAAAATTGCCCGTTTAAAATTATAGTTTTTTTATGTATTAGAAATTATATTATGATAAATATCATTTATAAATGTTAATTTTATAATATTGTCAAATGGGTTTATTATTAAATTTTTATGAAATAGGTACTAATGATAAATATTAGTACCTTATTTGTATTTATGTTAAACTTACAATAAATATAAAAAAAATGTACCTTTTTGTTTTGAAAACATAGATTTATTAAGTATTATTAAATGTATTTTATATGTGTTTAATTAAAATATTGTGTTTTATTGATTTTATGTTGTTCTTTCAAAAGTGTGTCATATAATCCTAATACATATAAAAAATGATTTAATTATATCAATATGAATAAATAAATCATATGATTTACATTTATTTTTTATTGTTAAATTCAATTGATAACATTGGATTGGTATTATATTGTTTCATGTTTTTATTTTTTATTTTGTTGACGTAAACGCTACACATTTCTTTATTTTACTTTGATATTTAATTCATTTTATGTACTTCTTACTAATCTATTTATTAACAATTTAAATGTAATTCTTCTATCAAAAGACTGAAAAATAACTAAAATTGTGTAATCTTATTAATAATGAATATGTACTCTGTACAGAATGATATTTAATAGACTATATACTCTATATTTTGCTGTTATCTAATATCATACATATCAACACTTGTTTTGTATATATCTAAATGTTATGGTTTATTTATATATTGTTAATTAAGACAAATCTGAAATGTACGATAAATCTTGTCTCATGTATGAACCAGGCATATAGATACTTGTATCTATGTCTGTGGTATTAATTTACCCTAAGCTTAATTTTACTTGAAGTTATTAATTTAAAATGTTTAACTGTTTTCATTATTTGGCTTTTAATCATTAATATTACACCAGGGGCGTGCCTAGAAATTTTTTTCGGGGGGTTCAATATTTTTACTGACACGTACCTATTTTAATATATATATTATAATATTAAGTAAAACTTTTATTAACAATTATTTTAATTTTTCCGGGGGGGGGGGGGGGGTTTAGACCTCCCCCTTAGGCACGCCCCTGTATTACACTAAAAATACTTGGTATTTAACCTTGTCATTACTAAGTTAAGATGATACATTAAAATAGTAAATTTTTAATAAATTAAGTTTAACTGTTAATATAAATTAATAACTGCCCTTTCATATAAAATAATCTGTATGTGTGTAATTTACATGGTAGGTATTTGCCTATTTGGAAATCATTTATGTATTTGTTTTCCAATCCATGCTCGGTGTGAAATCTTGGTTTAAATCATTTACCTAATTTATTATTTTGAGTTAAGTTGATTTTACAGTACTCTGGAAATGAACAAGCCACCTATCGTCTGTATTAAAGTAAGTCTTTGGGCCGAATTGTCATTAGTGTTTATTTGCTATAAGTTTACTTGTAATATTTAAATGCTTAAGTTCTGTAATAAGATCTATCATTTGTAGAAATGTATAACCTAAGTGTTAAAACATACTTGATAAATATGTTTCACTATTGAGACTATACGTTTTTAACTCATCATTTGATGATCAAATTAATAAATTGTTGCACATAAATAAATATTTAATCTGTGATGTATTTAGGAGAGTGTTAAGTTGACTAATATCTGATCATATTTTTTTTTTGTTTCAGTCTATTTCAAATTGTTCAGATTCAATTTTTTTCTTTCCTGTAGGGTACTGTAAATAATAATATTAATCTAGATCTCAGGGATCACAACACTACCAATTTTATCAACTGAAAATAAATCATTATATATTTAATGTACATGAGTAAAAACTGTCTTATTGAGTCTTGATGGTATCAGGTATCTCTGAAATTTTATTTTGCTTGGGTTAAAATGTTAAATGGTAGATGTTCATGTGTTAAAATCATTCTCAAATATAATAATTCCCTCTTGAAATGAAAATTTAAATAATTCATGGCACACAATGCATATTACATGACGAAGGTGTATTGTATATAGGTACCTAATAAAATGCTACTACAATAGTTTTGTTGAAAAATCTGTAATAATAAAATTATGCAAACACGTATGAACATTGTGTATGGTTATATCGTGGTTATATACTATTAAGGCCATGAATATAATATTAAGATTCAGGTATTAGGTAGCATTTAAGAATAAACCAGTGTAGTGTAATGTTCTGCATTGGTGATAAAAAAATTGAAACTGTTGAAGGAGTGGACCGTACGACGCGCATTCTGGTGGCCAAGTGGTTTTGGAATGTCTTATACGTTTGGCCTTTGGTCCCCTTATCATCCAATAATTCAAGTGTTCAAGTGTTTTTAATTTTGAGTCACCAGATAACCCATAGAGTAATAAGAATATCTTATTACTCTATGAGAAGATAACCATAAACCACTTATCACCAGTGCGGCACTGGCAGTGCCACTTGTTGATATAAAGTTCAAGTGTTTGCACAGTTTAATTCGGTGTTTCGTGAATTGTGATACATTGATTCAATTTTTATATCATTTATGTGCATTGAAATACATAGGTTAGCGGAGTTGTATACAACTATACAAGTGGCCAAAAGTCTGATTTACTATTCATTTTAGCTGATAGGTTCCCGAGTCTGCCACCCGAAGCTCTGCGTGATTTAATTTATACTAAAGTAAATATTAAAATTAAAGCAGAAATCTCCTGGCATCTAAGAGTTAAGTTCACCTGAGTGCTAAATTATAACTTAATTTTTTATAAAATAAATTTAAAATTTAAACAAAGAATCTATAAATGACTAGCTGATAATAAATTAAGATAAAATAAGTTTAAAAATTCAAAATATGGTTATAGCAGGTTGTGGTTTCCCGGCAACTGAGACCTAAAAAATTCTAATTATAGTGGAATAAAAAATAAAAAATTTAAAGCATAAGCTGTGTATCTTTCTTCTGACATCCAATAACTAAAACATATAAATAAAAAAAAAAAAATTAATAACTAAAATTTAAACCGAGGATTCTCCCGATACACTGAAGCTGTGTGATTTCAATTTATTGTTCAAAAATAAATTTAAAAAATTTTAAATTTGAGCACAAAATCTGGGGCCTGTTACCCTAGAACCAACGCATTTTAATTAAAATAAAATACATTGGAAAAAATCATGGACCTTGAAGGCTAACAAATTATAATATTAATAAAATAAATATTAATAATTCGATTTAAGAAGAGATTTACCGTACCGGAGAGCTTAGAGATTTTAATTATGATGAAATAAATTTTTTTAAATTTCAATTTAAGCAGGCATCCAAGGGTCTAATACTGCAGGGCTAAGGGATTCTATATATTATGAAATTCTCCAGCTGCGAAACCCACCAAATATAAAATTAAAAATTTGAGCAAAGGTTCGCCGGCATAAAGAGCTGTCATTTCAGTAATAATGATTCAGTAATAAAGCTAAGTGATTTTCAATTCAATAAAACAAAAAATATAAATTTAAAATTTGAGGAGAGGTTTCCGCGACGCCCGAGGGCAAAATTATTTTAATAATGACAAGACAAATTCAATAACTTTAAAAATCGAGCAGTGGTCCCCCGGAATCCAAGGACTAAATAATTTTAATTTTCATAAAAATACTATACATATACAAATTGAACATTTGAGCAGAGGTCCCCTCGTGCCTGAGATAAAAGAATTTAATAACGACAAAACAAATGTATAAAATTTAATATATGAGCAACAGTACCCCCGGTTCCCGAGGGCTAAATGATTTTAATCATGACAAAATGAATTGAATACATTTAAAGTTGAGCAGAGGTCCCCCGGCATCCAAGGGCAAAATGATTTTAATAATGTTAAAACAAATTGAATGAATTTGAAATTTGAGCAGAGGTTCCGTGGCACCCCTGTGATAAAACATTTTAATTTTAATACATTAAATTTGGCAAATTAAAAATTTGAGCAGAAGTCCCCCAGCGCCCGAAGGCAAAACGATTTAAAAAATGACAAAACAAATCAAATAAATTTATAATGATAGAAGAGTTACCCAGGCACCCGAGGGCTAAATGATTCTAATTTTGATGAAATAAATTAAATAAATAGAAATTTTGAGCAAAGGTCCCCGGCGCCCTGGGGAAAATGATTTTACTAATAACAAATCAAATTGAATAAATTTACATTTTAGTAGAGGTCTCCAAGCGCCCGAGGGAAAAATGAATTTATTTATGACAAAACAAATTGTGTAAATATAAAAACTTGAGAATAGGTCTCCTAATTCCCGCGGGCTAAATAATTTTAATTTGAATAAAATAAATTAAGAAAATAAAAATTTCTAGCAGAGGTTCTCCGGTGCCGAAGAGCTAAATGATTTTAATAATGACAAATCAAATTGATTAAAATAAAATTTAGAGCAGAGGTTCCTCGGTGCCTGAGGGCAAAATGATTATAATAATGACAAAACTAAATGATTTTAATCATGGTAAAATAAAGTATACAAATTAAAAATTTGAACAAAGTTCTCCCGGCGCCAGTGGGCTAAATGATTTTAATTATGAAAAACAAAATGATGAAATTTAAAATTTGAGCATAGGTCCCTCGGCGCCCGATGGCAAATTGGTTTTAATAATGACAAAACAAATCGAATAAATTTGAAATTTGAGCAAAGGTTCCCTGGCACCCCTGTGATATTTAAATCGTGATTAATTAAATTTTACAAATTAAAAATTTGAGCAGAGGTCCCCCGAGGGAAAATTGGTTTTAATAATGACAAAACAAATCGAATAAATTTATAATTTTAGAAGAGGTACCCCGTCACCCGAGGGATAAATGCTTTCAATAATGGCAATTTAAATTGAATAAATTTCAAATTTGAGTAAGGGTTCCCCGGCACCCGAGGACTAAAGAATTTTATTGTTACTGAAGGAATTGTGAAGATGCAAATTCGAGCAGTGGTCTCGGAAGATCAAACTTTAAAATTGAGAAAAATGTTCTTGGGAGCCCAGGGGCAGAACAATTTTAATTGTTACGTATTAATTTTGATAAATTTTATAATTGTGTAGAGGTTCCTGTTGCCAGTGGTCTGAATGATTTTTAGCGTTATGAATAAATATATTTAGAAATCCAAAATTTGAGCAGAACTTCCAGGTGCCGGAGGTCTAAATAATTTTTATCATATTGAAACATATTGATTATATTTAATATTTAAGCAGAGAATCCCCGGTGACTAAGGGCTAAGTGATTTAAAATGTAATGAAACAAAATGAATGAATTTCAATTTTGAGGTTGAATTTCCCCGGTTGTCGCAGCAATAAATTATTGTAATAATATAAAAACAAAATGAAAAAAATTCAAAACATCTCTTTATTATTCCATTATCAAAGCCGGAAGCCCTCTTGATTTAAATTGTAAAAAATCAATTAAAAAAAAATACAGCAGTTGAACAGAAATTTCACAATATGACATAATGATTTTAATTATAATAAAATAAATTGTATTAATAAATAATGTGAACATCTGTTCCTCCGGCACCCGAGAGCTAAATGATTTAAATTATTATAAAATTTATTTTTAAAATTCAAAATTTGAGCTACACTTCCCCTGAGCTTCTGGACTAGGAGTTTTATTATTTTTAATAAATAAAACATACAAATTTTTAATTTTAGAATAGAATTACGATCTTGGAATCTGTGTGCGCACATAGTTGTTTTAATCAAATAAATATTAAAAATTTGAGGGTTTTATCTCTAGTTATATATAGCAGGCATAGATAGCAGGTGATAAATTATCATGCGATAATTACCGACCAATTTCATTATCATTATTATTCATTATCACTATTAAAAGTTTTTAAAAAAAGGTTTTAAAATTAGAGTACTTGATTTCTTAAAAAAAAATCTTTCCCAATTTGGTTTTAGGTCTGGCTTATCTAAAAATGATACTCTGTTTAAATTTTACAACTTCATCAGAAAAAAGCTGGTAAGTGAGATGATGGTGGTACAAGTTCGTCCATTGTCCCTTCGGCCCTCGGACAAGATATTGGTGATGAATGTATTAAGTTTTAAAGAAATGATGACTCATTTCTTTAGTATAAAACGATTCTGAGCAAAGTTTCAGTGTAATATAATACATTATTATTTAAATACTGTTTACGTATTTTACGGTTATTTATGTAATTTTTGGTGAGTTTTTTTGTAATTAAACCGTCATAAAATATTCAATTAGATATAACTCATTTAAACTTCAATTGTTATAACAATTATAACTCATTAGAAATAAACTTAAAAGAAATCAGACAATATCGAAAAAAATCGTATAATAATTTATTAAAGTGTGTATAAAAAAAAATCCTGACTAACGATTTTTGAACTTTTGTTAGGATAATTAGGTAGTTATATGAGTAAGGTCATATTAAATTTTCAGAACTTTTTGTCAAATATTTAAAATTATATTACATAAAAACTTTCAAACAATTTGGTAAATTAAAAGTTTGATTTCGATCAATTCAGAATACGCCCAATACGGGGAATTCAATACAAATTTTCAACATTTTTTTGAATGATAAAACTCAGAGTTAAATCTGATAATTTTTCTAGTGAAATCTGAATGTATCTTGTGTAATACCACAAGGCACTGTATTAGGTTACCTATTATTTATTATATTTATAAATGATTTCTTAAAAATGGTAGTAAATATTAGAACAGAATAATTAAACTCCGCTATAATTGTTGCCATGCATTTACCATAGGGGCAATACTTTGTTTGGATCCGGCGTATGTAGAAACTCCTTGGGTAAAATGTTATCACTAATAGAGCGTATTCCATGTTACGATGTTGAATACTAGAAAAAAATGCAAAGATTGTTAAATAGAACAGACTTCCTCATCAATTCATCATCATATCCAGCAAATGAAGTACATTTCCATGGATATGATTTAAATCTTATTTAGAAAATAAAATAATATTCATTTATAATTCAAATTCGCGCGCTCTTAATCACATTTAAATAATAAGTGATAACAAATAATTTGTGATAACATGGTGGATATGGAGAGCTGCGCGCGCACGCAGCCAACTGTGTATTGCTGCGGTGAGATGCTCGTATTAAATTGACTAGAAGCAATACTTCTATGTACGACCTAATTCGGACCTATTGCACATTTGCATCGTAGTGCTGTAACGTGAAGATGCTTATGTGCGTCCAATGTCCATAGCTGTAAAGAGGCTATTGTTAAAGCACGTGAAGTAGTATGAAGGGGGGACGAGACACAAGTTAATTTATTTGAAGTTTTGAATTTACTTTATCAAGACGTACTGAAGGTCGCATTGGCTGGCCATATGATAAAGCAATTATACAATACAATTTTTATCATGACCCCGTTTTGTAACTGTATCCGTGAATCTCGTGACGCTGTTTCAGTACTTACTGCTTAAAGGTTGTTATATAACACTCGCCCGTGAAGTACACTTACAGTTCTTAGAGTGAATTAAATTTTTATCTAATACCTTTCTTGCATTTCATGTTCGTCGTAAACTCACTCATTTATCTTATTTTTCTAAATCAACTGCCCGACATGGCCGAGTGTTTGCCCAGTACTCTGAACATGAACGAACTACCTACCGTTCACGTCAAACTTGCCGTACCGCCTTTGAGCCGAATCGTTGAAGGTACAGTTTTCTGATTTTTATTAGTTTTTAGCCACATAATGTATAAACAAATATCACATTGATTTGTCATTTACACTATGATTGTTTACACAAGTAATTTGCTGATTTTCTATAAAAAAAAAAACAAAATGTGTAGGTATGTGGATAAATAATATTTTACCTAAATAGGTGCATCAACTATTATGTTAATAATATCACGTCATTAGTACGTGTGTTATTATTTATGACAATTATTATTATTGATTCACTTTTTCTAATGACTACCATACGAACAAAACTTTTCATTCAAAAAGCTTGAGAGTTGAGACCATATTTTTTGATTTAGTGATGAAAGCGGTTAACGATAGATAACGGTTAACTTGCCGGTAACCGTGATGAGGGTATCAAATGAAACTTCAAGTGATAACCCGATAATTTTTTGGACCGCAGGCTTAAGGCGCTATTAGTATACTTGTCTATGGGCGCGTCCACACTATAGAATAAATTTATGTTGGGCGTCAAACGTAGTATTCGCCGAAAATGTTTACGCCACAAATTTAAGTTGCGGTTTAAAAGCATTAGATTTACTATAAATGTGAGCGTATCTTATCTCCTGAACAATGTGGTTTTAGAAATGGTCGTTCTTCAATTACAAACATGTTTACATCAACCGTCAATTTTAGACTCATTTAAAGATCAATAATGATCATCTTGACTCCGTTTTCACCGATTTAGAAAAGCTGCTTTGGATAGAATTAGTCTTCCTTTACTAATATCTAAACTTAAATCCTGAGGTTTTAGAGATCTATTTGTCTCGTGGATTTATTTTTAAGTTGTACATTATGAAAATTATACTTAAAATAAAATATGTGTTTTATCTAATGTGCCGCAAGGTGGATGGTCATTCATCAGTTCATCACCTCTATGCTTTTCTATCTCCGTCGATGATGTTACATCTGTTTTAAAAGTTCACATTGTCGCAGATGATATTAAACTAATTATTTAAAAATATTGCGTCCTTAGATAATGCTGTAAAACTTCAGGGAGATCTTGATTTTCTTAATAAATGGTGCACTGAAAATGGTAGGTATGCCATAAATACCAATGAGTGTGTTACTATAACATTTTTATTTAAAAAAATAGATATTCTAGACTTAAATTATACCTTAAATAACAAAAACATATCACGTAAAAAATGTATTAGTGATTTAGGTGTAATTTTTAATTCCGAGCTTTCTTTAAATTTAAAATTTAAAACGTTTAATTTAATTGAAAAATCGTCATTAATTTGGAAATCTAATAATCTTAATAAAACTCATAGTTTACTTAGAGTACAGAATAATTTGTTAAGATATTTGTCTTACGAATCTTCTGTTGAAAGAATTCTTCATTTTGGATATGATGCTGATGTCGTTTTTTTAACATGCCTCAATTGAAGCCACGCGGCTCGTCATGTGCATATGTTCACGGTTAATACTTAATACCAGTAGTGGATATTAGTATATATATATATTAGTCTATTAGTGTATATTAGTAAGTATTCATAGCATTTATTAGTAACTATTGGAAATTGGTGTATCAATACTGAACACACATTTTTATGCACGTAACAATCCACGTGTTAACTACTTTCATTTAAAATCATTTTAATTATCATTCTATTGAAATAAATAAATAAAAATAATAATCATGTAGGTATTATTTAAGATATTTTATGTGTCATGTAGTTGGTTATTGGTTACTTCAATGATATTCTAGATCGCAAATAATGAATTATATTTTTATGATTTATAAATAATTAGTGACATGCATCTTTTATTATTGTGTACCTAACAATATCGTATAATACACGAATGTAAAAGTAACGAATTCGCTTGCTCGCAGCAACATTTCGGCAACGACTTTGAGTGACACGTGATTCCCGGGTTTTTGGCTTTCGCCTACGATCACACGGTCCGCATGTTAGCGATAGGCGCTATTCGCGGGCCGAGGACGTACGGGAGCGACGCCGGCAAGCCGGACGATCGGTCCCGGGTTGTCTATGGACCACCAGCACCGGCCGTCGGCCGAAGCCGTACCTTTTTGAGGCCGGAGAGACCGAGATCTCTTTGGGTCCGACCCCCCACTAGGTCCAGTGGTTTGGGTTTCCACTATCTTCACGCTGGTTCCACAGCCACCACGTTTCAGCCGAGGTAGGCTCCTCAACCGTGAGGGGCACTGAGTCCCGGACGGCAAGCCGGACGGGCGTACAGTGGGGCTCCCCTCTCCCGTGGCACCGACTTGGTTTTAAGTTGACGTCGGTAGGTCAACCCGGTCCCCATTAATCAGGGCACCTCCCACTATTTTTGCTTCCCAGGCCGGCTAGTGGTGGGCCAGAACTTTGAGTGACAGTGTGACTTAGATTCAATGATTTATTTCAGTACTATTGCCCGGGCTGTCGGAAAACTTCCAGACCGTGAGCGTGGAAGTGGTGCAGTGTCCCGATCTAACGCGGCCGCCGTTCAACTTGGCCGCCAAAGGTGAGTTTCGTTACGGTAATTATTGTCGATCATGTTATGTAATCACGACGCGTTGCTGCATTAGTGGTAGATAGGACGGTTCATATTATGTAGATGATACCGGGCCGAAGTATAGACAATACACTGGACGCGGATTCTTCATTTTTCATAAGATCCCATAGATCTTGCCCAATAAAAGTGTGTATTTTGCACGCGACATCACCGTATTTTTTGTGCGCTGTTTTCGACATTCGAATAAACGAATAATTATTACACAAATGAATCGTGTCCTTCGTATAAATCGATCGAAATATGTATATTAGTACCTATTCCCATAACCCGTGCACGCGTGAAAACCTATGTGTTTCAACGGTGCGATGACGTCATGTGTTCGACAGGATTGAGCGGAAACGAAACGGTGATCGACGTCGGCAGCCCGTCGTACTTGCTGCCGTTGGCGGACCGGACTAAAGTGTTCGACATGAGAGACTTCAAACGAGTCACCGGATCCGACCCTCTGTTCGTAGTCGGAGCGGGTGCCGGTCCGTGGCCGCACGTGGGCGTTAACTCCGAAGTAAGTTTCGTCCGATCAAACCACACCGTAGACGTAGAGAATATATAATATTTATCTCTTCTTTACATCGCGGATCATGCAATATTTAACGATAACTTGACTTAAATATATTCTTTGTTTTCGATTGCTGCATACGTGGTAATAATACAAATGATAATAATTGATTTGCACTACGATGAAAACCAACTCAATTACACATAGTATTGTTATCGTGTCAATTGTCAGCCAAAAAATTGTTCTATAGTATTTGTTGCGAAAAATTGTTCGCGTCAAAATTATAACGGGTATGACTACAAATTGTAGGCTAAAATTTTATTGATCTCAAGTATGATTTCACTCTTGAGATCACTCACCTTTTTGTATTTGTATGGTCCGTATGTAGAAATCACATTTTTATAGTCAAATAAATGAAATAAATAATCATTTAAATGTTAAAAAATATAATTTTGTGATTTATATTTTTTTAAATTTATCCATGCAGTTCTCGTTTGAATTTCTGAAATATGGTTAAATCTAGCAAAATATTATTGAAACTTATACTGAAATCCGTGAAAATATTAATTGTTTACTTCCAATCTTATTTCTACAGTACGTATGTTTTAATGCAATTTTAAAGTTCAATGGATATATTAATAATTCAATTAGAGTACTGGAATTGTCGTGTGGACATGTGATGGATGAATCATTTTCATTAGCAAACCATTTTCATTGAGTAATAATTTTGTCACGAGCAAATAATACATACAAATATCGTGTGCAGTAATAATTGAGTATTAATTCTTTAAAATACTTTTAGGTACACGTACACGACAATCATGGCAAATACAATATGACTAATTAATACAATATTGATTTATATAGATTTTTTTCAAATCTATATAATTTTCAAATCAAACCGTGGTTATTTTTCAGTTAATTGCAAATGTAAAATTCACGTGCAATAATTACGTCGAAAATCGTTCACATTTTTACAAAGTCAATCCAGAGACTGGGAGCTCCGTACATGTCGTGCCTGAAAACGATACGAGATTCGCGCTGTTGGCCAATTTTTTTACAAGCAACGGTTTTGAAGGAGAGGTAAGTGCAGAATGTCGGTGGTCTATGTATTATGTTATTCCTTTGAGACGAAAATTAAGACTTTTTAATTATATCTAATGTGACATCACTGTTAGAAAGTACATATTTGAATACGATATTAAGGTATATTTTATTTTCATTCATACACACAACTATAACATCTATTAAAGTTCAAGATTGTTGGGTATATTAATCAACTAATTTGGTATACTTATAAATAATTTCAAATATGTATAAATTGCGCTTGAATTCGAATTGTTTGATGTTAATTGTTTATTTCGCTTGCTCGTAGGTTTTGAGAATAGAGTGCGAAAAAAGGATAGGTCCTTTAGATTTTGTGACGTCAATTAGAAAAGCGTTGGCAAAATACTTTGGAGATGAAATAGTCAGTAAGCACTCGAATATTATTCTTCAAGATAGTTAACATTTTAACAAACGTTTTAAATTTTTTTCTCCAGGTTTGGGAGGAGTTATTTTAATTGAAAATGGTAAAATAAAAGTTCACGTTATGCCTGATTTCTCGACCACACCGATCAACTCTGAAACTGATCTGAACAATTGGCTCAAGTTTTACGAAGTTTCTACACCGATGGTTGGACTGGGTTACCTCGTCTCTCGTGATCCAGTAATTAATTATTTTATTAATATTATTAAGGCATTACAAACATTGCTAAGTCATTTTATCTGTTCATGAGTACATAAATGAATCACATAGTTTATTTTGTATTATGCAGGGTTTGGATTTGAGACCCCAGCATTTCCATTTGTTCGGAGATGATACGTCAGGTGGGCATTATCATTATGACACAGCACCCACCTCAATAAAATACACTGCTTATTTGAATGTGGCCAAAAACTTGATAAGAATTGATCAACCAAAAGTATCCGTTGCATTCGGTAAAGATTAGTATTCGAAAATGATTATCTTGTCAATAGATTCATACTGTATGAGTGTTATTATACATTCCATCACAGTTAAGCGTATATGTATATATTTCTTTTTTATTTGTATGACTGTTATCAACGTAGTTTTTTTGTACATTGATTCAAATCTGTGTATTTTTTTTTCGAAGAAAATTATACTGTTTTTTTCTGAAATACAAAATAAACTTATTTTTAATTTATTATTTTTTTTTTAAATAGTATTGATGTTTTTTCCATCGTAATATAACTTTTGATATTTTAGAATTAGACTAAAAAAATTCTGAATTATTAAAAGTTAAAAAATTTAATTATATGTATATTATACAGAATGAGTTAAATATATTAAATAAATGTAATTACTTTTTTGCTATTCATTATTTTTAATTTTGTTGTCTCGTAAATATTATAGTTCTGCATTTGGTTTTTGAAACTCAAATTTTAAAATTTAAAATTTAATTTTACCATTTCAAAAAAAAAAAAATCATAATAGCCATTTTGTTAGCCGGATTTATAAAAAACCTTTGGTATCAAAACATTTTTATTAAAACTTGCTTATTAATTTATCATAATTTTTTTTTATGATCATTTATGAAATTAAGTATCAATAATTAAAAAAAAAACACTCTATAGTTCAACTTTTTCATTATTGTTACTGATAAGTGACGAATATAAATTATAAACAAACATCAATAACTGGTGTATTTTCGAAATTGACGAAGCTCACATATACTTTGTACTATTCTAATAATAATGCTGAATTCTCATGTTTTATATTTTTATTTATAAAAATTAAAACCGTTGAGCCAATGAACTGTACGACGCGCATTCTGGTGGTTAAGTGGTTTTAAGTAAGGCTGTATTTCATATATTTGGATACAAGTGATACAATTAGCCTTTGATCCTCATATTGTATAATACCTATTCGTGTAATTTTGAGAATACCGGGTTTCTATCAAATATCAATCGTTTATCATCATTCACCATTGTCACTTTTTAATTTAAATTTCTATATTTTTAATTTTTATACTCTCTGATGCAAAAAAAAACGTAATTTTTTACCATGACTTCGTTTTTTCACTGTATTCACGAATCTCATGACGTAGTTTTAGTACTTACTACTTAATGGTTATTATATAACACTAATCCGTAAGTACACTCATAGTTTTTAGAGTGAATGAACTACTATCGAATACCTACTTAATGTTCGCGTTCGTCATAAATAGTCATAAATCAAAAAATGTGTTTGATATTATGTAGGGTTTGGATTTGAGACCACAGCATTTCCATTTGTCTGGTGATGATACTTCAGGTGGGCATTACTATTATTACACAGAACCTACCACAATAAAATACACTGCTTATTTTAATGTGGCCAAAAACTTGATAAAAATTGATCAACCAAAAGAAGTTATTTCTAAGGATGTAAGCTCGAAAATTTGAATTGTTTTTTTCATTGACACTAAAATTTTGATTTTTATGTTTCTTTTAAAAAATAATTTATTTTATGTTAGTTTTATAACAGTCGATTACATTGGCCACATATTGTGTTGTTACAATTTTAAATGAAATATAGTCATCTTTTGTAGTAATTTTATTATTTAATAATATAAGAAAAAATATTTTAAACTCTGATTTCAACATTATGTGATCATATTTAAATACATTTTTTTTTCTTTATTTGTTATATACAATCTGTAACCTTGGGTACAATAAGAATATTTGCTATTGGTATAATACAAGCGTGAATAATTTGAAGGAAGATAACCACCCAGTGGTGGAACTTCCTATTTTGAATTTTAGTTATTTAACATTTATTATTGTTTTTTTTCTTTTTTTTCCCTTTTTTTTTTGTAACATTATTTAGTAGATCCGGACACCAGTTCCTTTTGAGTCGCCTCTGAGGATCACCAGGGATTGTTAATGATCCTAGCTTGGATATGAGGGGATTGGAATGCAAATGGAGTCTGGAATAGAATATTTTATAAAATATTATAGCTTCTTCATGTAGAGTTTTAAGTTTGAGGTCTGAGTGGAACATTATATTTGAATGGAGGGACGTTAGCAATTTTGCAAAGGGTAATATTTTGAAACGTTTGAATTTTATTGCGTTTCCCCATAATTGTAGACCGTAAGTCCACATTGGCTTGATTAATGATTTATAAATAAGTAATTTAGTTTAGTGTGTTTATTATTTGAGATTAAATTTTTCAGCATACGGAGGCATGCATTTAAGGCTAGTCTTTTGGCTCTGACATGTGCCCAAGTAAGGCGGCGATCAATGATTAGGCCCAAATATTTTACTGTTTGAGTGGAGGGAATTTGTATATTATCTAAAAATATTGCAGGGCAAGGAGGAATTTGATTATTGAATGTAGTGTGAGTGGATTTTGAATGGTTTACTTTAATGGGCTGAAATTTAAAAGACTGATCCAAAGCATAAATATTGTATAAGACCAGAGAGAGAATTTCCGCTTGGGGCACACCAGCTTTTATACAGGCTAGACCTGAGGAGGAGCCAAACCTGACTTAAAATTGGCGGTCAGAGGTACGATTTGATTAGTAGATTGTACGTCGGAGGGAGAAAAAGTTTAAGTTTGTATAATAAATATAATATCTTTTTAATATAAGTTTTTCTAGAATTTTTGCAAGGAATGGTAGAAGGCTAATAGGACGGAGGAGGATGGAGTATCAGGGGGTTTGTTTGGTTTAGGAACTAGAATTATTGTGTTTTCAAATAACTGTATTACAGTCAAGGGGATAACTATTTTTGTTGTCTTATAGTTGTTATCATATGTTGTATATTTGTTATTTGATAATATCTGTTCATTGTTTATAACTGTATAATTACAATTTTACTATTGAATTTTAAAATACAAAATAAACTAGTATGTATTTTAATTTTCAGGTTTTTTTTTTTGTTTTTTTTTTTTTTTTTTTTTTTTGTTATTAATCATTTTCCCATAACAATATAAATTTTTATACTTTATCTAAATAAAATTTCAAATTGGTAAGTATTTGAAGAGTTTATGTTATGTATATATAAATATTTTATATTAATCAACAATACATTTTTTTTTTACTAATAAAATGCTGAAACATGGGGATTATTTCAATACAAACTTATTTTTACACAACAAATAATCATTATCACAAAATATGAAATAACAAAATAAAATATTTAATTTATTTTTTTGTATAAAGTATAATAAATAACACCAACTAAAATAATAAAAAAAATTAAACGTATTAGGTACATATAATAAATAATAAAATAAATAATTGCGATTTGTAAAAATAAAAATGTGATTATACAACCATAATATAAAATTATTGATGGCTGTTAAAAAAAAAAAAATTAAACTTATAAGACCCTAAATTTTATTTCAAACTTTCCGTAATACTTGCGGGTACATGTTTGGGCTGAAAAATTGAAATAAATATTGAAACACATGAATATTGCTTATGATTGTATAATAAATTAATCAAAACGATAAAATGAACTTTACTCACCATAATATATATTTGTGTTTGTAGAGATCTTACTAGCATGTCATTTAGCGAGTTTTTAAAGTCATTAGGTTCAGAGGAACAGCCAATGTGCATTTTTGGTAATGTTGACACACCCACAACTAGAGGGTATAAATTGTAGTGTAATTTATAAGTGCTTTCTGGTAGAACTGTGACATTTAACTAAAATATACGAATACTAATTAATTATCAGAAGTTATAATTGTAATCTTATAGTGTATACATACATCCTTGTGGCCTGCCATCATAAATGCTTCGTTGGCTTCCATTGATATATCTAGAGTGAGTAGAGATTCTGAGTTATTTTGTAATAGGTATACAATGCTCATTGGTGTATGTAACCATCCGTGAGCAGGGGTTTTCAAATCCACCTAAACATAAAATTGATTAATCATTTGGTTTTATGGAAGTAATATTTTTACATTAACTAACCAGGAATGTAGATTTTTCGATTATAATTTTATGCAATTCAATACTTGAATAACCGCTCTTACATTCACTTTTTACATTAGCTCTGCAACATTAAAATGTTAAAAAATATATTTAAATTAAAACAACACACACATATAGTTGTAATACAACTATAAGCATTTTGTTTTTTAAGTATTTAATTTATTTTTACCTTTTCCAGTTTATAGTAAAACATCCTAAAACATTATCACTGAGTTCAAAAGGTGTCACACATACAATTTCAGAGGCACTTTCGTCAGATTCTAAAACTACTTCTTTTAACACCGGTTGATAACCACCAGAAGAAATTTTTACATGTTCACTCTGAAATAGAAATGAAAATTATTAAAATACAAATAATTTGACTTGGAAAAATGTATTTTTACCAAGTAGAAAGATGTATTTTCAATAAGTATTGGCCACGGCGAAAGACATTTTATGTTAGGTACAATTATTAATGGTTCGCCAATGTGTACTTTGGATACAGGTTCAAATCTAGAAGACATGTAGGTAATAGATATATCAAACACAATTACCACTTCGATGATGATTTCAACATCTTTTACGCATGCAATCTTTGTTCCATTATTATCTTCTATTGAATAACTAATCTAAAATAATATAAGTAGCAGTTAGTGTTATATTTTATCATATTTATTGATCAAGTAAATGGAAAGCATAGTGGTGAAATAAGAGTGATACAAATTAAATAATTTGCTAACCATGAGTTGAAAATAACGTGTGTCTAAACTTGAAGAACGAACATAAAAACATTGTGTTTTCTGATCTCCAACATGCATGCTATCTAACTTGAAATCAACTGGTAATGACAGTAAATTTTTTTCTGTATCCTCACATATTTCAGCTATAAAACCATGGTTATAATTATTGTAATATTCACTAATTAATGATTTAAAAAAAAAAAAACACGCACTTGAAAGTTCAATTTTTTCATTATTGTTACGGTTGAGGGACAAATTCAAACAAACATCACTAACGGGTCGATCTTCTAAATTGGTCAAGCTCACAGAAACTTTATACCATTCTAATAACAATGCTGGATTCTCATGTTTAATTTCCATTCCTAATCTTGAAGTTCTCGGTTTCAAGGTATTTGATGCTATTTGTTTTATTCGTTCAAAATCATCAACAGAGCTTTTAGATAAGCTTAAAATAACAATGAAAAGTTAAAAAAAAAAATTATGATAATAAAGATAATAATAATAATGATAGTAAAAATTATAAAATATACCTGAAATTGTTAATTTCTCTTTCGAAATTTTTAGTTTTCTTAGTTGAGGTAAAGAATTTTAAAACTATAGGAAAATTAGGCTCGTTTCCTAATTGCAGTTGAATAGAATTCACCTAGTAAAAAAAAAAAGACAGTGTTTCATGACCTTGTCTAGACTAGTATTCAACAGTTAATTTCAATAGTTCAATAATTATTCATTACAATAACTGTATTTCAGTTTTTTATGCTTAAGTTATACTAACAGTGATTTCTTTTCCAACGTCATTTGGTGAGGGCACAAATTTACAAGTATATTTGTATGTTTTTAACTCTCCATAAATTAGTTTACTGCTATCAGTACAAACATCAACATTGTATGTATTATTAATACAGGTAACACAAGCAGTAAGTTTTGAAAATTGCACTAGTATAGGAAAATTAGCCCTGAAGTAGTAGAAAATAAACTTGAGTAACAATACTTTATACTTAACATTTAAAAATAATTAACAAACAAATATATACCTTAAAAATACATCGATTTCAATACCATCACAAGAAACATCTTTTAGAATAACTTTGGTGTCAACTGTAGAATTAGTCACAGACATGTCAACTTCTAAAACAGTATTTGATCTCATAGTATCACAATTTCGCCAAACTTCCATGGCAATATTTTGCTCATTTTCACTCAGCCCATTTTCTGGTTCTGGAATTTGCCTCTAAGTAAAATAAAAATTTGCATAAATAATAATATGTTCAAAAGAATAAAAGTTCGATTATTATTATATTTACTTGAATGATTAATCCAATATTATTTAAAGCTTTTTGGAGATCTGAATTTTTGTAATATTTTAAAGCTTCTAGATTTAATTCTACATAGTTTTGAACACTTGCAGTTAAATAGGCACATTTTAAACATTTTTTCACTAATTCATGGGCTATCGCATCCCAGCCTTCATCTCGATAATCCCACAACATATGACTCCATAATCTAATTTGTAAAATGTTTTTAATTAATCTTTTGGTTAGAAAATTTTCATTGATTTTGATTTTAAATTATTACTAAGCAGCAAAATAATTATTATAAGATATTATTGTTACAATTTATTTAGGATTGTAAGATTTCTGGTTTGGCCGGGACAGTCCTTGTTGTATATGCACGTTACTGGGGGCTTAAATGGTTATTCATTTTATCTAAGTTATTAAAGGCTGGGAGAAAACATTTTAATTAGCTATTTAAAAATAATAATAACTATAAACATTGAATTATTATATACTGTATATTTATATATATATATTTCAAGTCCAAATAAACAATTAATTTTGCAATGCATCTTTTCTAGTCTATTAAGTCAGATGAATGAAAATATGATACCTAATAGTATGCAAAGTCAATTTTGGACTGATTTGCTGTAAATTGTACGGCAACATCAAGATAAATGTTACTACTTTGAAGAATATTAATTCTAATGAATAATATTGAAGTAAATATTGAATTTGAATGAAGTAAAAAAGGCTAAAAAAGGGGGGGGGGCAATCATTCAGTGATTTTTAAAACGTGGCAAACCCAACTATATTTTGTGTTAATGTAGTAATTTTCCTTTCTTGGGTAAATAAACAGTCATTATATTACTTACGTTAGAGCTTTGCTATAATCTTTTGCATTATAGTATTCATCAGCCATCTGCACAGCTGAAATAAATAGAAAACAAATATTTAAAACAAAATATTTCAATACATGGTTATACAAATAATTACCCAATAAATTTCTCATTCTAGGACACTTGTAATTTTTAAACTGTTTCATGGCATTACCTAAAAGACTGATGATAGATTTCTGTAAACAAATATTTTGAAATCATCAATGTCATTTTATTATTTTAATTCATATAATTGACATACTGAATGATCAACTTTTGTGATTTCATAAAACTGTAGAGCTTGAACACCATCTGCTTCCATAGAGTCATACTCAGTATTGCTTTGATTATTAATTAACCGCCATGGTCTTTGTCCATAGAATTCTGTATTGTTCCATCCACTCAAAGGGTTGGTAGCTGGGTAGACCTTTACATTCTAATAATGATGATATATATCAAATTTGTATACATCAGTATTGAGTTTTGTTACATTTTAAATATTATTATAATATTAATATAATATATATGCATATTTATTTAAATAACATATTCTGATTTATTAATTTAAAAATATAAGATACAATTGTATAATTTAAGATGGTATTTACTCTTGGATACATATTTTATGAATTACTTAGTTAAGTAGTACAAAATTACCAAATACAACCATATAAGATGAAATACACACAATATATGATTCAATAGAATAAAAGTATTAAATACTCTATATATTTGTTTGACTTTATAACAGACTCTTGTAAAATGTCAAACAAATAAGTATTAATTCTGTTTTAAATGTACATTTTACCATTAAAATAAGAATTATTTTAAAGTTCACTTAATTAAATAATTTAAATAGACTTTAATATACTTCATTTTGAATAATATTCACTGGAGTCATCAAAGCAATATTATACATAACACATTAAATGTGTAGCTATAAATATTTATTAATCATGAAAGAAAAATAAACAATCTTTTGATAATATAAGTGTTTAAAAATACTAAGAAATATATATATATATATAAATTAATTTCAAACTGCAATACCTGACATATGTTATAGGCTGCAATCTTTCTTTTTTTTGCATAGTCTGCAGCGTCCTTAAAGAAAAAACCTGGATTTAAAGCTTGAGTAGCAGTGAAGTTTTCTGCTGTAGTTTCATCAAATAATGATGCAAACATGGAGAACCTATTAAAAATGAAAACCAATTTGAAATCAATGAACAATTGCATTGAACATATGAATTAAATAATTTACTGTTTTGACAACCAAGCATAATGTTCAAACAACAATTCTGGAGGTCCAATTTTAGTTTTAAACATATTGATGTGTGAATTAAATTGTGTTAGAGCATCTCGAGCTTTTTTCATGGCAAATAATAATCTGCTTATTTTATATACAACATACGCAGCAACAACCTTTACTTCATAAATGTTTGTATCGAAAATACTAATTTGTGATAAAGACATATAACATTGATTATAGAACCTAGATAAGAATGTATTTGGTATTAACAATTTTATAATTTTAAAATGTAATTTAAATTTAAGACATAAGTCACACTAACTTTTGAGCATTATGATGGTCTTGTTTAAGTTCATTATAAAATCCAATTTTGAATGCATATCGAACAGATAGATCCGACTGTTTGATTGGTTGATGATTGTACTTACTTAAGTTATCTAATTTTAATTTTACAGCTTTGATTTGCTGTTGATAGTAGTACTGCGCTAAATCGTAGAACGCATTTTCTAACCTATATATGATAAATAAATTAAAAATGAAATTACAAAAACATGTTATACCAATGTTACCTAATGGCATAGCCATGGATATTATCTACAACTGGAAGTATAAATAATGCTTTTGGATTCAAAGTACAAGCTTCACACAAAGATGCAGCTCGTTCAGTAGAAACAGTGTCATCTACCGCTGCAACTGGCGTTCGTTTTTGTATCAAAACTACAACAATCCTTGATTTTCTTCCTTCTAGAGATAACCTTTAAATTTTAAACAAACAGTTAAATTAACTAAAAAAAAAAAAAAAAAAAAAAAAGTAATTTTAGTTCACAACTAATGATGAACTAATGATGAAACACTGAAATCACTTATGAAAAATTACTTTCTCTGTTTCCATTAAAAATTACTTGAATTTAGTATATGAAATATTTCAAAATAATTAATGGCCATAACTAAAAATTTAAATAAAACTAATATTAAGTTGGACTTAAAACCAAAAATAAATTTTAGTTTTTAAAAATCTGAATACTTCATTTATCACTAAAACGTGTTTAAAATATATTTAGGTATGAATTATTTAAATGTACTCAATGTAATATTTTTAAAAACTTACAGTAATTAATAAAATACATAAGCAATTGAATGTGCGAATAGAATTAATTAAAGTATAATACACTAACAATTAGTAGGCACATACTATTTTAATACCACTTCTAATTTATAATTAATTTAATATCATACTAATTATTAATTAGTATAACTTGATTTTGATATTACTTTTACTTATTGCTAATATTCAAAGTACATCAATATTTTATTTAATAATACTATATAACTTTTAGTCATAGCAAATAGTTACCTAATTGATTGCACTCGAGATGAACATTCATTGACTTTTTCATTCCAAGACTCATCATCCCAATCACAGTCATAGAAAATAACAACGACGGCGGGATCATAGCGAATATGTTTTTCCAACCAGTTTCTTTTTAATATACCTTTCGGAATATACGGCATCACACGCTGAAAACCCAGTATTCTTATGAAAAACATAGTGAAGCGTTACACGTAAACATTAAAAGTTGTCTATTTATTTCGATCAAGGCAGTGGCAATATTGTGATGTTTATGGTACCTTTTCACTTAAAGCAGGAAACTTGAACTCGGATGTGAGGTGAAAAAAATTCAAAATAGCTCGGCTTTCCCGACCGATAGGACTGTGGAAAGCATCCCAAATGGACCTGTGGACAACGTTGTTGACTGTGTCCAGGCCAGCGATGGCGATCAGCGGACTCGGCGTACAACATAATTCGGCCGGGAAGTCAAATTCTTGGTAATCGACCATGTCGTGTAGATTTTAATAAATTTAATACTTGCGAATCGAAAATGATTAACTTGTATCTTTTTGAATCGCGAATACGCGAAAAAATGAATATATATTGTTAATGAATTCGACTATCAGCTGCTGCTATCACAATATCAACATTGTTATCAACAACTAAGAAAATGATAAATGTTATCAATAATAAACAAATAATAAAATACATCCACGAGGCTCGTTTCACACTTGTACGGTTTGATTCGGTTTGGTGCGTATTCGATTCGTTTTCGGTATCCGCCGGAAAAGTGTGAAACGGTGATACGGTGTGTGTTTGGTACCTAATAGATAACTGATAAAACCGAAAGCCTCCTCGACACGAATCGGTTTCGTTCGGTTTCCATTCGGATCCAGAGTTAACAAAAGCAATTGGTCGTTTACACACATACGGTTTAGTTTCGGTTCGGTCACGTTTTCGGCAAGGGAAAATATTTCATTTTCATTTTCTCATTTAAAATTTTATAATTTACATTTGGAAAATGTAATTCATCAAATGATGTAGTAGACATCCTGAAGTAATTTGAAAATTTGTCTTCGTGCTCCCTTAATTTCAGAAAAAGGGTATAAAATGCACCAAATTCCACCCGTTTGGTGAGGATCGGGTGTACCCAGTGCAGTCGATAATTCCTCTTTCGTTTTTTGATTCTTCTTTAGAGAAATAACATGGCAGCAATTTGTCTTTTCTCCATAGTGAGCATTGTGGTAAAAGTGAGTAAAAAATGCAGTACTGCGTATTCGATGATTCGGTCGTGAAATCAAACCTTATACTAACCGAGTGTGTGTGAAGAGTTTTCATTCGTTTTAGGCGCTACCGAAAACGAATCGAATACGCACCGAACCGAATCAAATGGTATAAGTGTGAAACGAGCCTGACAAAACAAAATATATATTGTCATGATAAACTATACTCGTGGTCATCAGTAGGTACTCGAATTTGTGTGGGGGGGGGGCGGAGCTCATCTACTATTTTTTTTTTTGCTCACCCCAACTATTATTTTTCCCTGAAACAGGGGGATGGCGTAACCAAATCTCTCAATTTATTTTTCATTAAATTTAAATTGTTTTCAATAATATTGTCAATAAAATGTAATTTATTTTTAAAATGTTTAATATTAGTTTATACCACTTGGTTTAATTGAAAATAAATTATATAGTAGGGTTTTTACCGTTCCTATAATCACGCCTGTTGTGATAGCCTATTTATTTTTTTATCTGGTTAAACTATTAAAATGCATATTTGAATTTTACTATACAAATATTGTACCAAGTGACAACTAAATGTAACATAATATGAATTATACATTGAGTTCATTCATTTAAAATAGAAAAGCAGTATTTAAACTAATTTAGTGATGTTTTGGGGTCTGTATGAAATAATTTTGCACGTAGAACGTAGTTTTTAAACCATTGAATTTAGCTCCTCTACTTAATTTTTCCCTATCGAGTACTGGTGGTCATGACTCATGAATAAATCTACCTTAATAGTAGGGACATTTAGACTTTGACTTGGTTCATGTTTCAACTGTAAAATCTCAGTTTAATCCACAATACATTTTTTGTGAAATAATCAAAACGTTTAATAATGGTAGTGATTCAATGTACAGATTTTTGAAAAGAAGCCAGTTTGTGTATCTATTATATGAGATCTGTGTCGTTTTATTTGTTTTCAATAGTATTTACATTAGATTTTCGTTTCATTACGTTGTACACATCAATTATTTTTGGACCCATAGATTTTTATAAACGTTTGAAATTTGAATTTGTTGTAATACATTATTTTTACGTATAATTACGGCTTATTGAACAAAACATTGTTTAATTTTATTTATAATAAAATAATATATACATCAAATGATTAATCGAACGCAATATAAGGGAATACTAAAAACAGAAATCGAAAAAACGTTTAAAATATATGAACATAAATTAAAATTCATGATATGAATTATTGAACACAATCAACTGCTAACAAAATATGACTTACAAAAAAAATTAGCATATTTTGTTTTTTTTTATAAACTGATAATTTTTATTGATAATGAATTGTATTTGAATACGTTTGAATGATTCTAAGTCTTTTTAATTTTAGATCTGACAGGTTTTATAAAGATAAAATATGTTAGATCAATATCTTTCTTTTTAGATTTTCTTAAACTCTTATTTCTGAGTTACTCTGGTAAATTATTATTATTAAGATAGGTTAAATATTATCATAAAATAAAAATATATCATATAAAATTAATTAAATAAATACAAAATAATACGATAATAATTATCTATTATAATTTTTGGGAATTTCAAATGTTTTACTAATCGTTGATCGAGATATAAGTTTTTCATTTTTCTCAAAATGATATTATACAAGAAAGTTTACTATAGTTTTCTTATTTGTCATAAACCAATCTTGATTATTCTCTTTGAACTTTAAATCCTAAAGGTTAAGAAAGTGCGTCATATTTTGCTGCCGTTTTTGTATTTTTCGTTTCCGACCCATGTAAGTAGCTAAATTGCATATTCATTACGCCGTTGTGTTGACAAGTGAAATTATTTTTACCAACAAGGGAATAATTAAAAATGCATATAAAGTTTTTTTTAAAAATAGGTAGGTACAGTTAGAAAATATTTGAATTAAAAAAATTGATTATTTTACATTTGTGATATCATTAATATATGATTGAAATTATTTTTATTACACCATACAAATCCACGCATTATGAATTTATTATAGTACGAGTATTAACCCTTGTAATTTTTCGAAATAAACTTTATTCATCAAATATTGTGAAAAGTACAAAATACAATTTTTTATATGGTTTATTTAATATATATTTACTTTATGATTGAAATACTCACTGCGTAGGTGTACTTCAGATATTGGAAATCTGTTATTACAAATAACATTATGAGGGCGTATAAAAAAATTTATGTACTAGTCACATAGTTAAATTAAACAAATAAAATGATTTATTTGATAGGGTTATTTTTAGTATAAAACAGTAAGTACCATAGATTCAACATGAAATCAATAATAAGTTCAAATACCTAATTCATAATTCGTGTGTTAGGTATAAATATATAAATTGATTGACTTAACATTTAAATTACTACAAACAATGAATTTTTAAAATTGTATTTGAAAATATTTTTTAACATAAAGATAGTTTTTTTTTTTTACTATACATGACATATTTATAAGGTGCTCTACAAAGCTTTTATGTAATGTGATTAAACCCTGGATAACGCATGATTTTGAATTTTTTTTATGTAAAGTTTAATGCACTTATACACACAACTAAATTTTTATGAAGAGCATTATTCTTTCACTATTTTTTATCTCCGTGAGTTGTTTAAAATTTTTAATTGGTAATCATCATTTATATTATAATAGTATTAAACAAATATTTTTTTTTTTTGCAATTAATGATAATTTATATTATTGGACCGATAGTTTAAGAGATTTGAGCTTTTGAAATGTATGTTTGGGTAGTAGAAAACAATAGTAGGAATTTAACGAAAAAAATGCACTGCCTTACTTCACAGCTCAAAATAATAATAAATTATGCTTATATCTCCTAACCGAGTGGCTGAACACTACACATGTGTCAAAATATTAAAACGGTAAAAAAAAAATTAGCATAATCTCTTTCATGATTTTATTTCATAAATAGTATTGATCATTGAAAAAAAAACTATACAATTTAAAAAATAACGTAGATAAAATAACGAAAAATTTGTTTCATAAAAATATAGTTCTATTAATGTTTAAAGTGTTCATAAAAAATTCAAATGCACGCACAATCTTATGTTAAATCGAATGATGTAAGTAGTAATGGTCCACTCTGTATTCACAAATAATTCTTTATTTATTTTCCTTTACTTATAACTTATAAGGTGTTAACTAGTCACAAGTGGTTAAATACAGTATAATTAATGAGCTACTAACGAATAATTAAGATTTAAAGTTTTATAAACTTGTTTCAACTAATTAAATTGATGGTTACCAAAATGTTTAGTTTTAAAATTTAGTTTGTTAAATAAATATATTTAGCCGAAAAGTTTTTATAATTTCATATATAGTTATGCTTTTATAAATAATATATAACAGTAACAATGCCTTACACGTAGTTCGTTAGTAACTATGTTTGAATTATTTGGAGATAGTAATGGTTGAAAAATATTTATTCTGTTATTCATAAAAAAGGAAGAATTTAATGTACAGTAAATTACAAAAAGAAAACAAACTTATTAATAAGACAACAAATATAATACATAAGTACTGGAAAACATTTATGCATAAGCTTAGATATAAATTTGTAGGTATACAATATAATATTTATACATGTACAAGCAACATAATTGTATTATTGCTTTAAGTAGGTATAATAATAATTACATTTTTTTTAATAACTCTTAATTGATTTTATGGAAACAAATAAAGTAGAAATTGGTCAAAAAATAACGTAGTTGATTGTTTTTAACTTAAGCATGCAACTTAATTTACGATTAGGTACATCATTTCGTTTAGACGAGTTTCGTAAGCATCTAGTAAAAACATACCAGTACTTATAATATGTTTTCTAGGAATTGAAATGACGCAAATCACCAGTTATCCACACCAATATACAAAAAAAAAAAAAAAAAAACATTTTTAGTGCTCTTTTAATACTTATGTATACATTATATTTATAATTTATATAATAAATGTATAAAGGACCTAGGTGAGGTTTTTCTCCAAGCCATTTTCAACAAAATCAAGTCTTATTCAGCCGAATCCACGCACAAGTCGCGAAGAGTCGATATGATAAATATTAAAATGTAATTTTCTTAAAATGATTTGAAGTTGGGAAATTTTTTTTCCACGATTTCGTGCAAAATGGGCGTATGTACCTACACTGTAGGATTTGATAAATTATGTGACATAAATTGTAAAATGTATGTGATAGATACGTTCTATACTTAATATAACTAATATTAAGTACATTCAGAACTTACGTGAAAACTTTTTTTCGAAATTACATGTTACATTTCACAATATTAATAACAATAAGAATGTAAAAGAAATTATGTGTACATTTTTAGCGAGACTCACAATCTTATTAAATCGCGCGTTTTAAAACGTTAACATTTTTAGGTCTTATAGTTAGATCAGTAACCCACTCCAAAATAATCCTACTTGACTTTGTTATATTTAATGGATGTTCTTAAAGGGAATATGTAATAAATACTGTATCAGAAATTATTCATGCAAAATAAGTATGGGACATTTTTGGCAAATTATATGAACACTGAAATTTACGATACAAGTCACAAATCACGAGTCTAGAAATTCTTAAATGTTGAAGTTAGGTAACTATTTCGTGACTACTTTTACACGGATAAAATATTAAACGAGGAAATAAACCGACCCAATAAATTTATCTGATTAATAAAAATGTCGCTCCGTGTTTTTAATGAGAAAAAAAATGTTAAGTTAGAGACGTGTCTCACGTCGTATGCTACGCAAAGAAATTTCATTTAAACTACGTGCAAACTGGAATAGTGACATTGTTTGTTGTTCGTTCGTTTTTTTTTTGTTTTTTGTTTTTTCAGCAAAGTGTAACAATAAAATAATGAACGTTCACATGTGTACGTAAGTCATGTCGTAGCGAAGTACATAGTTTGGATTTTGGAACAGTGCGCTTTGAAATCAATTTCCTAAATTTCCTGTTTTCGAAACTCTCACGCTTTGTATTATTTATACCAACTGCTGGTGACAAATTTACAAACGTCGTATTTCCTCGTAGCGTATTTGCTCGTCGATGTATTTCGTACACATGGAGTAGACGATTAAATGCTTAATACATATTTTGACGGTTGACTTTGTTTTCCAATATTCGCAAACACTACTTACGACGATACGTCCCACAGTCGGGTCGTTAAGAAATAAGAGGCATTGTACCGCCAGCGTTTAGAGTTACGTTATATTGTTGTTTTCGGACGTGTACGATAAAACACATTTAACTTGAAACTTGAAAATGAAATCACGAATTATTATAGGTCATTTCGAATCGCGATCGAAAACAAACGAACCTTATTAAAATCAATCGTATCGTCGAAAGCGTGGTACGACGAAACCGTTGTGCGAGTTAGTTGAAAAAAAAACGATTCATCGATATTCTACAATAAAATGCAGCTTTAGAAAAGTCGTGGAACAATGATTCGATTTATTTAATTATATTAGAAGTATGGAAAATTTAATCCACGTGTACGCCGGAAGCGTTTTGTTTTAATGCCATGGACATTATTTTGCTTACAATTTATAATGCAGTATGGCTGATTTTGTGATAAACTTTCAAACGATCAAATGATTATTGAGATGTAAAGATTGAAAAAAAAGTATTTAGAGAAAAAACGTCACGGATAAAATTATTATCTTTCAAAAATATTGAAAATATTACATTTTGATTGTTTTTAAGCGAATACGTAAATATTAATTTTATAATATTAGAGAATCGCACGAACATTGTAGATTTTATAGCGAGTGACATTATATTATCAAAAAATTAAAATGTTGTTGACACTAGATTATCAGTCAAATCTTGAGATTTCATGTCTTGAAGATACAGGAAGAGTGTGATCACGTTAAAAAAATGATTTCAGGTGCCTCAGCCACGTACGGTTAGAAATAAAGTAAAGTTTATTTATGAAATACGGCTGAGACGTTTTTAAATTAAGCTAATTTCATTAAACTTGATGTTCATTCTAAATATTATAATTCATTTAAATGTATTTTTTCTAGACACGTCATAGTACCTATTTTTTTTTTTTAATACTTTATTATTCTTTCACAAAATAATAATAATTATTATTATTATTTTACCACCTAATCTATTTTATTTTCTTTGATCACATACATTGGAGTATTCTTAAATCAAGAACGGTTTATCTTATTTTTATCGATTTTAGTTGCATACACGATGCATATCGTATATTTAATATTTGAACCAGTTTAATTTTAAATTGAGTTATTTTTTACTGAATACACGTTTAATAGGTAGTGAATAATGGTTTTTAAATGCATCGTATTTCATGGTTTGATGTTTTTTGAATGTGAACAAGGTTTACACCTATACGAGTTGTGAAACACATCGCATTAAACATTATGTGTAATAAACAGGCTTGAATCTAGTACCCTTGTGACGATTATAGCCTTCCAGGTTATTTAAGTAATCTCAAAGAATTGAAGGGTATTTTTTGTATTTACGATCATTTTACTATCCTACACAAACTTATATTGATACGACTTTTTTTTTTTGTATTTGCTCTGTGGTCATTCGAATTCGAATTTTAAGGAGAAGAGGGTGAACTGTCGTATGCTTTCTCATCCTTTTGAAATTCGAATTAAGTAAATGCCGTCAAGTAACTACTAAAACCCCCGCTCTGGAGGTGTAGTTACGTTACTGACTGTTTTAACGTCTACTGATATCGAACGAAATAGAAAACCTACGCGCAAAATTTGTAATCATTAATTTGAACCGCTATGAGAAGCGGACCCATCACGTCAAGCAGTTTCGAAAATTTCTATCGCCTGAGATCTGGTCATGGTAATATTTGCTGTTTAGCCCCGCGAATCGTAGGTACTAGTGGTGCCCCTGATCACAACGCACACGCTTGTGACGCGTGTCACGCACGCAGTTCCCGGGAAATAAAACCATCGTCGTCGAGCGTGGGCTTTTCGAGTCTAGACGAGACGCGTCGCCGGCTCACCAAAAAAGGAATTTTCCCGCGGTCACGCGAATCACCTCGAACGAAAGCGACAATAGATTTAATACGAAAACACGGCCAACGACGACGGCGACGACGAGACGGCGACGTTATTACTGCGTTTACACGTGTGGTTTAAACCGATTTCCCTCGGTCCGAATCGGTTTACTCCCGGAGTCCAATGCGAAGTACTGACTATTCGAATGGCGCCGATTTGCTGTTAAGGCTAAAACGGTTTAGCTAATGATTGTTCACGAAATTCGGGTCGAGAACGGCTACCACGGTAGTGAAAAACGCGCGCGATTGTAACCACGACACGACTCGCGTCGACGGACGACGCGTTTTGGAACGATCAATAATACTCTTCGGCGACGAAGATTTCGACGGAATCGCAGCAGTCGACCGAGGTCGTGGTCGTGCAGGTGTCGGCGCGACAGGACAAAGGCGCGCAGTCGGCCGCCGCGTAGCCCACGAGCTCGTCGCGTAGATCGTCGCCGTCCACGTCCTTCAGGCTGCTGTTGCTGATCACGGTCCAGTTGCTGAGCGCCATCGGAGCCACGGACGTCCGCTGTGTCCGGCCGGCCGACGCCGCCGCCGTCGCCGCCGCCGCAGCAGGTTTCGGTGACGCGATCGATGCGCGCCCGTAGCCGTTTTCCTCCATGCCGCCCGCTCTGAAGCCGCCGCCGCCGCCGCCGGTGCTGCTGCTGCTGCTGTCGCTGCCGCTGCTGTTGTCTTCGTCGTCTCGGCCGGCGTTTCTGCCTCCGTCCGACGGACGCGGCCGCCGCCAACAACCGGCCGCTAGCCGCCTCCATGCGGTCGGTGGCGGTCGGTCTACACCGTGTCCGACGCCGCCTCCGCCGCCGCCGCCACCGCCGGCCGACAGTTGGACGGACGAAGACGTCCACCATCCGGACACGCGCCTGTACTCCAGCCGCCGGTCGTCGGGCGCAGCAGCAGCGGACAGCGAGCCGTCCCGCAGCCGCTGTCGCCGTCGCCGCTTCCTGCACCGACGTCCACCGCTCCTCCCCCGGTGCTCGCCGCCGCGGCCACACCGTCCGCCGACGCCGCCGCCGCCGCCGCCGCCTCCACAACACCGTAACATCGTTTCCTATCCGTGCAGGACAAAAAACACTGTTTCTCGGTTAGGTTTGATTATTACTTAACTATAACTTAACTGTAGCTCGTCTACGTTTCTCCTCACCCTAATGCAGCGGTTCTCAAATTTGTTTTCGTTCGCGGAGTCATTTAGACGCTAAAAATATCGGCAGACCCCCGAAAATCCGGAATGTCGAATATCGTTTTCGATTTCAAAATGGAAATACGGGCTTATCGTATAACTCTTAGTTATTTTTAGACAGAATGGTTCAAATGATATAATTGGTGCAGAATGTATACGAAAATATCCGAGGATCTCAATTATTTTTCTAAAATAATTTTATGAGCATGATTTCATTCAGACCTCGGAACCTCAGGGCCTCGCAGAGCACGGTTTGAGGACCGCTGCCCTAATGTGTCATGGATGGCAGAGTGGTAACCATCGAGCGCCGAGCCAACACTTAGGATTAGTGATTATCATCAAAACGATACGAAATGCAAATTAATCCATATAACATGTTTTTTAACACCTTGTAATATTCGTAAATTAAAAATACACGGTCTTCATCATTTATCATTATTTAATTCAATTTTAATTTTTCCCGTATTTTTGTGTGAATAGGACATCGAACTACTACTTTAAATGAATTGATTAGATATTATTTTCTAATATTCATGAATTATGACGACACTATTCATAAAGACATAATTAAAATAAGAGTACAGTACTAGGTATTTTTAATTAAGCGAAAAGGTTAATTATATGTTGTGAATTGAGAGGATTGTAAAATTATAATTAATAAAAATATTGCGTATGAACAATGTAACGCTGTATAATATGTAACATGTACCAAAAGTTATCAAATATTAAACATCAGTATTATTAATTGATGAACATGGTTTACAGATAGGTAATTAGTATAGAGGTTTTTTGTCATACGAATCGATTTACATTTTAATTCATTTCTATAAGAACATAATTCTATGTGTCAGCTCAGTCTTGTAAGTATAGGATATGTAAAAGTACATAGCAATCATGATTTTCGCTCCGCTCACTTTGCTGAAGCGGTTTAAAGCATGGAAATACGCTCTCGGTTAACATTTGTATGTATCAGTGTCACAAATTTTGGATCGTTTTTGGGACAGTATTTCGGCGTGTCGTGTAAGTGTCTATTATGCCGAAAATTGTTGATGAGAAATCAATATAATAAAAATTAAAAAAAAAGTATAAATATGGATCGAGTTTCATCTCAATAAATTGATATTCATCAATATTTTGATGAATGTATAAACCTTTTTATTTCCTAATCAAAAAATATCAAGTTAGGTACCTATATGTTCGGGGAGGTTAGATGGCTAAATTATAATCAATTTTCACCGTGTAGAAATATACAATTGGAAAACCTTTTTTTTTTAAGATTTTCACTAGGACATTCTCCTAACAGATAGCGAAGATTCATCACCAGAAGACCCATAAAATAAAAAAGAACACACTTACACTATATATATCTATAATTTTATTCAACTGTATCAATGTAAAAAATCATGTACTTTGTATAATCCAACCCATTGTTAAAAAATAATACTTGCAATAGCACCCAGTGTGCTGAAACATTTTAAAGTTAAATAAAAAAAAAAAAAAAAAAAGATTTTCACTGCACAAGTATTTTATTTACAATGAATTCATAAATTAAAAATTAATTTTACACTGCTTTTCAATAATTTTTTTCGGTGTGCTTGATAACTAAATGATATCAAACGATTATAGTATTAGTGAAGGTTGTAACTTATAATTATGTTTAATACATTTTATTTATGCATATTGGCATATTGCTCTTGGCTCGATTGATGTTTAGCTTTTTACTGTTTAGCAATGCACCGATGCCAAAGATTTTTACATTTCAGGTCATCTTGAACATTCAGCGCAATAAACTAAATCGTGGTTTTACGGGTTTTAGTGACTTAGGGACTGAGGACCGGAAACCGTGCCTAAAACATTTATGGCCATTGAAATATTACCTACATATAATACTTCAAACGATACAACGATTTTTTTTCGGCATTTCAGAAATATTTTCTCTGAACAAATATAATCGCTTCATTGTAATATTGCGGCAATAAAACGTTGAGTAGCTCATCGAGGTTTTCTCCTTTTCTCGGCCATCCAATTCAGACCCGGCAACGAAAAAACCCTATTACTGCACTATGACGACAAATTAACTTATTATCGTCGATTAGGAATCATTCCACGCTCACAATAACGATGCATGTATTCTGCTGCAATCTCTTACCACCACCTATACAAAAGAGCATTGTTTTACCGGTGTACATCTAGTCTCTTTGAGTTGACAATCTCTGTGAAGATTCAAATACGATTATAATAACACGACCGTAAAAAAATCTTATCTTGACGTTGTGAACCAAAATAGTAGGGGTTATTACTCAGTCCTCTTCGAAAAATACACATATCTGTATAATACATTTTATAAAAACTACATTGATCTCTTAAATTAATATAGGAGAGTAGCTTAGACAATATTTTAGTACGAATACATACACGCGTTAAATTATTAATTAAAACTTAAAGAAATTGTATGCTCATGTGATGTACTCGTATTAAACAATAAAATTACGAAGTACACATTAGTATTTCTTAAAACAATTACTTGAATTTATAATATTATACGCATCGATGTAATTAATGCTGGGTGTAAAATATTGTATGTTTACTTAATTATTTTTAGAGTATAAGTTTTCACGTGCAACTTTGAGTAGAAGTCATAAAGTTTGTTTTTTCGATGAATTTAAGTTTAAGATGTGAAGAAAATTGTTCGTTTCATCATTAACTTAAGATGCATATTTCTTATTTCGTCCAAGATACTTATATATAATTTTCATACTACAATTTTACTTAAGTATTCGTTAATTTTTTTTATTAAGTTACGAATATTTATTAAATATTGTCAATGGATATTTATTTTTATTTCATTATTAAATTCTTAAGTATTTTTTTATTGCTTTATTAAGTGCAGTTATTTATGTACAATTAAATCTTAATGTTTGTAACGAGTAATATAATTTTTATAATACGAAAACATCACTTTATATATTTTATATATATATATATTTTTTTTTTTATTGATCACATAAATAACATCGACAACAAAGGCCATTAGTTACAAATAAGGTTATTATACTAATTATTATTTTATATTTGTATTACTAATATCGCAATAAAATATTTATCTCGAACAATGATCACCATAGTTTAATTTTTACCGTAGTTATTTTTTCAAATGTATTAATATGAACATATGAGTGAGAATTATCGATTGTCTAATAAAATAAAAAACTTAATGTAATACGAGTTCATGAATTACAGTAAATTCAAACGCATTTCAAGATCAAATTTCGAAAAAGATATGGTTCTTTATGCTCCGTATCAAGTTAACAGATTTATTTGTTTAGTTATTGTCAGTTATTTATTTATGACTGAGTCTGAAAATAAGCTATTCATAAAAGATATGAACAAAACAAATATGTATCAATCCCTTGAAAATGTTACGCTTACAGTGTCTTAAGTGTTAATGATTTTTGTGAACCAAAAACTGAAAAATGATGCAGAAAGAGTACAGAATTTAATGTTAAATTATTGTATTTTAACTTTTATATAATTATACTCTACACTGTTAAAAAATAGTATTTTTTAAAGAAAGTTTAGATTTATTAAACAGAAAATGATGTAAAGATATTGGATTTACAATATTTTATATTTTTGTATTTGTACTTGTGTATTTTATGGATGTATTAATGATCATAATATTCATTTAGAAATCATAAATAATTTCACTCATTAAATGGGTAGGAAAAATATTCTGATTAATAGATGTAATGTTTAGTGTGTACTACGATTGTAATGTATTATTTTTAATTATAAATAAAAAAGTCATAATTATTTGAAAAATAATTGTAATCAACCAAATGTAATAACTGATATTATACTACAGGTGATTAATGATAATTTGAATGAAAGAAATGTATTGTAAATATCCAGGAAGTTAATATACTGACGTGATTCGAAAACTATGTAAGAAATCTAAATTTTCACATGTTTATGCGGGTAAAAGAGTACCCGTATAATTAGAAAAGTTATGGTCCATAAAATTGTGTTTGATACAATGACACATGTACAAAACACGTGCCTCATAATATAACATGTCCGGAATTATTTCTTTTTAAACGAAGTGCATCATTTAGGTTATTCATCAAAAATGAAATCAATTATCAATTGTTAAAAAAATAATTTATTTTTAATCGAAAAATGCATACTGACTTAATTGTTGAAAAAAAGCATGAATATTATATATCCTGGTTAATATTGAAGCATTTCAATATTTACGTTATTTTAAATTTTACATTTTTTCTTATAATATTTTCTTTGATAAATGATTTTTTTAATGCCTTTGATACCTCCCCTAAACCGTAACTAAAAGTTGTTAGTTTTGCATAATGATGAGGTTTTGAGTTTATATTATTCCATATTTGGTAGTTAATTGAAATAGAGGTTTATTTGTTACACCCTGAATTTATTATTGAACGCAGAAAATAATAGCTTGTTTAAATATAGAATGTTTGGGACAGGTTTGACGTGTGATCTAATGATAAACAATTGCCAATCATACAAACACCTCTAGACACCCTAACCAATTTTATTATTCGAAGAAAAGAGGAAATTGTTACGATTCACATCGATCAAAGATTGACATTTATACCAGGTAATACTATATTCTGACAGACCATGGATTTATTCACCAAACTGTACATTACTGTGAACATTTCGTGGAACCAAATATTGGTGCTCATTGCTCTAACCTAAACGTCCTAAACCACAAAATTATTGTGAAAATTAGTCAACACCAAGTGTATTATGAAAATAAATGGCGCCTCTCCACTATTATATAATAATCAATCAAAAGAAGAATGGTGCCAATTGGCATATTCTTTCCAAAAATCAAATATTCGATGTTTTTTTTATTAGATTTAAAGAACACCTCTACAGTATAAATCTAATATAAAGTAAACAACACTCTTATTTTTTCTCAAATTTTTTGGCTAAGGTTGGTAGGTTATATTTTATGGCACGTATTAGACTACAAATTTGTTGGTAGATCACTCATTCAACTGATCATTATATTTGTTTTAACGTTAAATTATATTATATCACTTATTAATATAATGTATTAATTTATAATTTTCGAAAGAGTAATTTTTCTAATAACATTTTTGAAAAGTGATTAATAGGTATATGAGTTTTACTTCACTATTTCTGAAAAATTGAAATCGACAATATAAATATTTGAATTGAATCATGATCAATAAATTTAAAAAGTAAAAAATCAATCACTGATGTAAGATGATGATATATTAAACATTAATGAATATATGAGTTGTACTAATAATATTTTAAAAGAGTTAATATTTGTTATTGATTTCAACTTTATAATAAAACTTTATTTGCTATTTGTTAAAAAACTTGTAAATAACAAAATTTGTTATCTGTAATTTGTAATATAAAATATTGTTAATAAATAAATAAAAAAAAAACTTTATAGTAAATCAAGATGTATTATTTTGCTGAGATTCATGTAAAATAAATGTATAATATGTAAAAATATTTCATAATAAAAGTGTAATTTTTGAGAAAGAATTGGGAATAATTACTGAATTTTATTAGAATAGATGAAATTAATCGTTTACTTATTCATGTGATAAATATTAAATAGATAAGAAACACAGAAAAATAAACGTACGTGTTATTTTTAAAATAATTTTATATTATATAAAGGGAAAATCCATTGAAAGTAATAAAAAGGATTCTAATAATTGTGTTTCAATGAAATAAAATACATCAACTACTCGTAGTTTGAACTGAAACCTATTACATTCTTTGACCTTTATATATAATTGTTTTGCGATTTTATGAGTAGATTAACTTTTTAAACCAAATTGAGCTGAGAAGTAAAAACAGATCATATAGGTGTATTCAATGTTATACTCAAATTATACAAAATTTGAGGCTTTTGATAAACATGAGATTAGGTCACAGAATGTGGTACGTGGTAGTTTTATATTATGTTCACTTTTGATCCGACTAGGCAGGAACACCAAACGACGCCTAAATCATGTTCATACGGCCTACGATTTTTTTCACAGAGATAAGATCTTAATTTCAATTCTGATGGGAAGAAAACGAAACACAAATTATTCGGACGTGAGGCTAGTACTAATGATTTCAAAATTCTTACCGAATAGTAATAGGAGTATGTTATTACTAAAACACATATTATGCACTTAATGTTTGTCTCCATTCACACACTCGAGATGGACAAACTAAATTTTTACCACCGGTAACATGCATATATGTAGTAGAATTTCCTCTTTTGCACACAAAATATATTTTTGCTCCTCGATCCCCTCTTCAGTTAATGAACAATTTTATTTAATTACCTATTATTTTCATTTTGATTATGTTTAAGTATAATGTAATTTTTGAATTTATGTTATTAGCAAAAGTAGCGTATAGAAGGGGATATTGTTTAATTTCAAGTTGTTCTCTACCTCTGAAAAGTGATCAGCCAAAAATCTATATGTTTATTGTCCGATCTATCAGAAATTTTAATTAAATAAATCATAATTGTATAAATAAAATTAATATAATTAAAAATATTTATATAGATCCTCTGCACAATAAATTACCATCGAATTTCGAGTAAAACAAATTCAAAACATTTTAATATTAAATAATGAAATATTTCAATTAGATCGATCATACATCGAAGGCAGACCGAAACCGCGAGATCACGGGTAAACTGCACCCTCAAAAAGATACATCAGCCCGAACTCGAGCGCATATTGGAAAAAAAAGGACCAACGAGGGTTATCGGTCGACAATACCGGTGGACTCGTCCGCCCATATTAATAATTTATTACAATACGACGGCAAAGCATGGGTGCATTAAAGGGGCATTTGCCCTGGGCGGAAATTTTGATAGGGTGGTAAAAACGAGGATAGCGAGAAAATTTTTTTTTAAACTATTCACATTAACATAATATATACAATATACTATAAACCAACACAACTCGGAGTGCTAAATTATTTTTGCCCCTCCCCCCTCAAATATAGACTTTTAATATGTACTCATACGCCCGCGCGAGTCTCGCGACGGTGACGGCCGTTCAGGCCGTGTACATACCTTGAACGCCGATCGGAACTTCAGCGACATGATGTGGTACAGTATCGGGTTGATGGTTGTGGACAGGTAGTACAGCACGCCGGACACGTACGTGGCTATGGTGTACAGCTGGTGCAGCAACGGCGTGTCGGGCCCGAACGTGCTGGACCCGAATATGGCGATCAGCCGCTGTGCGTGGAACGGGGCCCAGCAGATGAAGAACGCCACCACGACGGCCACTGGAAAAAAATCGTCGGGCAAGACCGTCGGTCACGTTTCGTACGCTACGTTCCCAGTAGTCGGGCTCGTGTGGCGTATTAGACGGTGGACGGGGGACGGTCGACGTGTACGCACGTACTACGGGTTTTGGTCTTACCGCGGCGATCGTTGTACTCCGAGCGAGACGAGAGTCGGTGGCCAGAGTTATTGTACAGGGTGCGGCGTAATGGACTCACACATTTCCGAGGTGAATTAAAAAAAAACCATACAAGATATGAACATTTCTTTTTTATTTATTAAAACTACATTAAATAAGATTTTTTTTAAAGTTGTTTGTTTTAAAATAATATTTTCCAACTGATTGCCTTTTCAGTTGACGCACATTTGGAGCCGTTCTAGAAAATAATCCGTAATGGACTACAATATTTCAAAACATCATTAGCACGTAATTAAACTGATCAGATAAAAGCGGTTTGTTTCACTGGGTTAGGTCATTAATACGATTTTTAGTCGTCACAGTGTCGTGGTCAGATGAACAACGTGGTTTCGTTATCGAGGCGTTTTTCAAAAACGCCGAATGTGTGACAAAACATTACATGGCCTCCTCGCCTCCCTGATTTGAGTCCATGTGACTATTTCTTATGGGGATACCTCAAAACTGAAGTTTTCAAACATCGACCTAGAACCATCGAAGAACTAAAAGAGGCCATCCGTCAAAAAATCTCCGCGATTCCACTCGATATGCTGGCGAGAGTGATGGAAAACTTTCGAGAACGGCTCCATATGTGCGTTGCTCGTCAAGGCTATCATTTAGACGACATTATTTAAAAAAAATAACTTTAAAAAAACCTTATTTAATGTAGTTTTAATAAAAAAAAATTCCATATCTTGTAAAGTTTTTTTAGATTCTGAACGAAGTGAAGAATGTATTGATTTTACTATGATGTGTGATTTTTTTTTAGATTCTGAACGAAGTGAAGAATGTATTGATTTTACTATGATGTGTGTTTTTTTTTTTTTTTTTTTTTTGTTTTTTTTTTTTGTTTTTTTTTTTGTTTTTTTTTTTTTTTGTTTTTGTGTCTGTGTACATCATAACTACTCGAAATAATGCTTCAATTTTGAACTTCAGGGTATGTTTTCGGTGGCAAAACGAATATCGGAGGTACCTTAGAGAGGTCACAAGTGAAAATTCCCAAAAGTTTTCAAATGCCACGGGAAAAACAAACAAAAAATGAGGAAAAAACGGTACTTTTTGTGCAAAACCCGTTTTCGACGAAATCGATTTTTTTATTTAGCCGTTACTCAAAAACCAAAAATTGAAGATACTTGAAATTTTCACCAAATATTTATATTGAAATCATCTATACGTGGTAAAATTTTTGAACACTTTTGACTTTTTTTGAGCTTTTTATAGACAATTTAAATTTTTGACTTTTCTTAGTTTTTTTTTCTGAAAAGTGGATAAAAAAAATTTGGCTGGACAAAAATCTTGAAAATTTAATATAAAGTTCCTCATAAGAAGTACTTATCGGTATAAAAAAAAAAATTCAAAGCGAAATGCACACCTTTTTTTTTATAAGCATAAAAAGTTTAAATTTTTATGAAATATTGAAAAATCGCGAAAATTTGAACTTATTTTTTTCTGAAATGTGGATAAAAAAAATTTGGTTGGCCATAAAACTTTGAAAATTTAGTACAAGGTTCCTCATTAGAAGTACTTATTGCTATTAAAAAAAATCAAAAATCGTGAGTCACAATTTTTTTTTATAAGCATCTAAAGTTCAAACGTTTACGAAATAATTACATGATTGCGTAAAATAATAATTTAGCCTTAAACGATTTTTGATATTTGTTCTTATTCAAAAAGTATAAGTCGAAAAAACTTGAAACTTTCACCAAATGTTTATATTGGAATCATCTATACGTAGTACAATTTTTGTAAACTTTAGACTATTTTTGAGCTTTTAATAGACAATTGAAATTTTCAACTTTTCTTTGTTTTTTTTTCTGAAATGTGGATAAAAAAAATTTGACTGGACAAAAATTCTTGAAAATTTAATACAAGGTACCTAATATGTCGAACTTATCGGTATAAAAAAAAAATTCAAAGCGTAATGCACAATTTTTTTTTTATAAGCATAAAAAGTTCATATTTTTACGAAATGTGTAGAAAATCGCGAAAATTTGAAGTTATTTTGCAGTTGAAAATTCATAAAATTTTAAGTATTCAAAACTAAGAATTGTAAATTCGGTACAAAGTTTGACATACGTTTTCCTTCAATTATCTGTAAAAAAATTTGCACTGGAATAAAATCAAAAATTTTTATGAGTGTTTGAAATTACAATTTTTTCACATAATCGCGTAAAATAACAATTTAGGCATCATTGATTTTTGATATTTGTTCTTATTCAAAAAGTATAGGTCGTAGAAACTTAAAACTTTTACAAAATGTTTAAATAGGAATTTTCTTTACATAGTTGTATTTTCAAAATATTTCGTTTATTTTTTAGCTATTTATAGGCATTTGAATAATTCGATTTTTCTTAGATTTTTTTTTATAAAAGTCGATAACAATTTTTTGGCCCTACCAAATCGCTTGAAAATTTAATAGAAGGTTTTGAATAAGTTGATCTAAGAGTGATTCAAAAATTATTCAAATACATAGGCACAATTTTTTTTTATAAGCAGTTGAAGTTCAAAAATCGACAAAATTTGTCAAAATCACGAATATTTGCAAATTATTTTGTAGTTGAAAATGTATAAAAATTTTTGTATTCAAAGATAAGAAATGAAAATTTAATACAAGATTGTTAATAAATTTTGCTTACGATAAGTATAAAAATACCGCGATACGTTAAATTAAAAAAAAATTTGAATGATTGTCTGAATCTATAATTTTTACAAAATCAAAAATTGACGCGTTGAATAAATATAATTAAATAGATTAAGTTTATTATAATATAATCAGTAGCTGACAGCTGTTCTATACAAAATATTGGTAGATTGTAAACACAAGGTGTATAACGTACCTTTACATGGTTGAATAGAACGTTACTAACTTCCAATTTCCAGTTATTTTAATGTGTGTATCAGTTCCATAAACATGCGGATTTTATATATTATTATTAATTATTAATATTTAAATAGACGTAGCCACGGAGCATTCAGCATATATGGACAGCGGGGTCGGGTGGTACCGTCACGATAGTGCATTTAGGCAAATAATATGGTATTTACCTACGCCCTATCTATGCACATCCTGGTTTGTCCAATGCTCACGAGCAGAAGTCACATGAATAGACAAATGTAAATTTAACCCAATCTAGGATATTAAAATAAAATACATATTACAATTTAAGGCTGACATCTTCATCTTCGTTCAGAATCGTTTTTTTTTTTATAATATAAAATAATTCCAAAATCTATCCAATAATGCCTAATCTAGCAATGCATCTCGTGTATCCCACCCAACTACTGTATCCTGTACTTAACTTACAATGATTTATCATTGCATTCAAATGTAAAGTACCATACAACTAAACTATCGTAAACCAGGTGATCCCATGATAGAAAGTGCTATACACTCCTCACCATTATCTTGTCCGAGGAGCGAAGCGACGAAGGACGAACTTCCACCACCATTATCTTATCGGCTTTTTTTTTTTTTTAATTCACCTCGGAAATGTGGGAGTCCATTATGCCGCACCCTGTATAAACGCTTGTTCGGTTCGTTCGAATTGATATCACACCGATGCCGTGTGATCGAAAAGGCGTTTGTCCTTCGAATCACGACGATTCGACTTGTTTGAATAATTTAGTACGTTGTATGTGGTTTCAGTTTAAATTGCGGCTTTAATAAAAAAAAAGTTCAACTCCGATTTAACGAGAGTGAATTCGCCAGTGAGTTACATCGTAACAGAATGTGATCTTACTTTTTAAAAACAACTCAAATAATTTCGTAATTTAATGGATTATTAATATACTGTATTGGCTGTATCATGGACCATGGAAGTGTTTCGAGGCTGAGTGAAAAAAAATGTGTAGTAATCATTACGATATATATTTGGAACATTTCAACCGTGTGAATACTTTCATGGTATAAGACCAACCCACAATGGTTGAGCTAACGACTGACATATTGATTCTAATAAAGTACCAGTTGACTGTAATCATTGTATTCACGAGATACAATCAACTAATAAGCAAACCAGTCAAATTGTTTCAAAATTACTATCATAGGTTTTCAATTTTTTTAGTGATTTTTGTTAAGACAGTAATAGAAGAAATAAGAAATGTCGTTGTTCCACGGCTGGTTGAAAATTGAGATTTCAGATACATTTTTTGTTTTATATTTTATACTGTTTGAACGATTTAATAATTGATAATATAACAAACACACACACACACACACACACACACACACACACACACACACACACACACACACACACACACACACACACACACACACACACACACACACACACACACACACACATATAGTATCACCTAACCTATTTATGTGAGTAAAAATACTCTAGATAGAATTTAAAGATATTTCGGTCAAACTACTCGAAGTAAGAAAAAGTTTGAAAAAGAAGTTTAGTCTTGTAATGACTAAGCTATAAAATACCGTTATATATAACTGCAAATATCCATTACATCAAAGTAAATTAATATTTAAAATTAAACATAAGGCGATAATTAGTTTACTTGGCAGGATGTTTAATTTTATTCATAATTATATTTTATCGTAAAATAAAATGTGTAAAAACATTAATTGCTAATTTAGGTTTGTTAATATTAGTTGATAAATTAATAAAGTATTTATTAGTATTATATTGTTTAAACTTTTATCCAAGTAAACTAAATATTGACATAAGATAAATTTCAGAAGCAGTTATATTTTTAAATTATAGATTTTTGTCAATACATTATAAAATTATATTTTGTGCAGTGTCATTTTTTATATTATATCTATAAGTAATTATAATACTTATAGTTTTTTCTTTTATTTATTTCTTGCAGATTTAAAACAAAATGTTTTTTAATAGGATTTATTTTACATATTCCAATAATTAATAACCCTTTAAATATTTAAGATTTTTTTAAATAACAGTTATTCATTATTATGCTATACGTTATCAGGAAAATAACAATGATGTGGCAATATACTCGTAGATATACTTGTAAGTGCAATTCTACTTTTAGAAAAATGAAATTTTTATTGTTGAATAATTTGAATGTTGATGAATCAAGTTTTAATAGTTACGATATTTATAAAAGTTACAATAAAATATTCTAATTTGAATGTAACCATAATTTTAATAATCATCATAATATACGTATCTAACATCTTTTTAATTTATAATTGTTTTTAAATTGTATGGGTGCAATTATTTTTTTAATTTTACATTAGTATTTATATGGTTTAATGTAGGTGTATAAAATAATTGTTAGTCAGGAAATTCTAATGTTATTTTACAATGTAATTATATTCACTGTCATGTTCATATTTTGAATTTGGTACTTTCATTACAAGTAAAAGCTTACAAAGGGTTTATTTTCAATTTATGTACTTGGTTTATTGTTATTAACAACTGTTTAAATGGTTTTTGTGTAACAGTGTTGGCGTGAATCGGATGCTTTTCATTCATTTTAGGTTTATATTACTGTATCATACTTTTTGTGGAAATAAATAACGATTTTCGTTCATGGGTTTGCACCGAGCTCGTACTATTTAATAAGTGTGCATCAATAATTCAAGTTCATTTGCCAGACTCAAGCTGTAATCGTGCGAGTGGTAAATAATACTGTGCATTTGGTTGCGTAAAAAAGTGAATACGCTGTTGCATTACGGGTCCCTACAAATTTCAAAAAATTATTTATCCTCTGTCTTATAGAATGAATAATTATTGAAGTTTATTTTCTGTTATATAATATTGTTTTTCCATTTTAAACAAGAAATACGTTTATGGTTATATATTTTTTTGAAAGATGTTAATTTTTAAAAATGATAGAAATTAAAATATATGTAATAAAACCGAGTAGAAATGTAGAATAAAGGCTGTTAGATCAAATACAAGGTTTATACATGCAAAATATAAGCTTTTAATCGACTCGAGTACTATTGAAAATATAGTCCTAAGTAAGTAGGAAAAAAAAACTAAAATTCATGACCCAAGTGATAATCTATATTTAAATAAAGAGTAGGATCCCATGATTACCATACATAATGTCAATGAACTTAACAAATAACCCTTTTAATGTATTTTTGACAAATATTTGTATAATAGTCGAATCAAACTAATTATTAAAGTTTGCTCAGACATGATTTTTAGGAGGGTCAAAAATCAATGTTGAAATTTACAAAATTAATTTCTGTATCATGATTATTATGTTTTAAATTAGAAAATAAAACAATAAGTAAGACTGGAATTTTGTACGTGTGTATTTAAAAAATTAAAATGTGTAAATAATTATAATAATAAATGTCAATTAGTTTGAGCATTTTAAGTTTGAAAGTATATAAATATAACAATTTGTTTGTTAGTAAAATCATTGATTATAAATAGTAATTATAATAGTATTTATAATCAATGGTAAATTATTTAAAATTATTGCGAACTATACACGCTAAAAAAATGCAAAATATTATTATATTAAACATTAATTGATCGACACGATTGAAAAGAAAATGTATTTGTTTAATTTAAAATAATTTTAGAAAATGTGAATTCTTATAATATAATGTCTAAAACCTTTGAAAAATCAACCATGATAATTATGTTAAAGCTTGATATTCATTATGGAATATGTAAAATAAAATGACTTCACTAAATTAATTTTTTTCAGAATTTTTTTTAAACATATCAAACATTAATCGAAGTTGATAATTTCACTTAACCTAACCTAACCCCTAAGTGAGTAATGAATAATGATATTATTTAGTACAGGGTGTCCCATGGAGATTTAAACGATGTGATGTATACTATGTTTTTTAGGGCGCATCTCCGTAGGATACCCTACGAAAATATCGGGTAAATATTTCAGTAGTGAATGAAATCTATGGATTTCTTTTATGATTTCTATGTGTTGAAGATATGCACTTTGATTAAAATATGTCAAATTATAATTACAGTTAATTAAATTTATTATCAATATTTTCAAATAAAAATCAATATATTAGGAAACTGTTTTTAAAAATACGTTTTAATGTAATTATTAAATATAAGTATTTAAGTATAATTATTTATTAAAAGTAAAATGTATTGGATTCAATTATAATTGCCGTAAAGTACAAATTATAAAAGTTAAATAAAATAATAATGATTAATTTAATACTACTATAAAATGTAATATACATATTTGAAATATAATTGTGACATTGAGATTGTAAACTTTTCGACTATTGAAAGTAATTCAGAATAAAAATACACTTTAAATAAAGTAATAATGAATATTTTAACAGCGCTATAAAACTTTCTATATGCATTTTAAGTGTAATTGTGACATTCAGATAGTAAACTTTTTGACTGTTGAAATTAATAAAAAAAAAAAGTCATAAGAAATTCTTTGTATTACACAATCACAATAGAATTTAAATGTAATTGCAAAGTATAAAATAGTTTTTAATTTTTTAGCAACATAATGAATAAATACATTTTTCAAGTAATTTATTATCTTATATTTTTTAAACTGATTAAACGTCGATTTTGGTATTTATGGAATATATTTTTTTTTTTTAATATTCATGAAATATTTTACCTACGGTTTTTTGGTATGGGAATCTATCATCTATTATATTCACTTATACGAGATAATTATTTCCATATCTTATGTTTTCTTTTGTTTATCATAAAAACAAAAAAATGTATGTGTATACGTTACTATGTATTAACATTTGCTATTTATTTAAACGTATATTACTTTTGGAAACTTGGGGAAAATAAATGTAGCATTAGGTTTCGAATAAAACGAAATATTTAACTACCAAAAATTTAAAACAAAATAATTGATCAAATACATTTTATTTTTACAAGCTGTACAGTAAAAATTAAGCTGTAGAAACACATATTCTTATCATAAAATAAACATCCCTCTCTTTTAAGAACTATTCAATTTTGATAAAGTAAATTTATTCTGTCAGTTTGCTTATATTTCGCTTTTAGTATCGATTAAAATTAATCCGAAATTAAATAGAAGTTGGAAATCTACATGAAAAGAAATACATTTTGACTAAGATAATGGTTTGATTAAAAAAAAAAAAAAAATTATATATATATATATATACAGGGTGTAAAAGGTCTATTTGATAAATGCAATAACTTTTTTTCTATTAATTTTTTTTAACGCCTAGACGGGTTTCTGAGAAGAGTGTTTGAGGCACGTTGTATAATGAGTTGGTTGTAATTAGTGTAACGCTTTACATGGAAGCGTTTGTAAAATAGTGTCACGAAAGTTGTGAAATATTTTGCTATCGAATTCATATTTAAAGAGAAAGAAAGGAAATATGTATATTCCTTAATGAAAACAATTCTCTGTTTAAAGTATGATATGAACTCATTATTTGTCTTGATCATAATAGTATCTGTCTTACGAAGATGTTATACAGTGTGATTTAACTTTGGATAATTCATAAATTTGAATTTTTTTCCGCGAAAAATTTAAAACACTAATAGAATTATAATTCGATGAAAAAAAACTTTTTGCTATTTTTTTATATTCGTGATTTTTAAAGTTATAATTTTCTTTAATTGTAAAACAATTTATATGCAATAACATTGTACATGAATAATATTTTTTTTTTTTAAATATTGATTTATAGTTTTTAATTTTATCAATAGTAGAAAAAATACGAGTATATTCATAATATTAAACGTAGATTCATGGAGTAGTGATAGTATTATTTCGCAAGTGTCTTTGCTTCAAACTTTTTAAACTTAAAACGCTTTACCTATTAGTCCAATAATAAAAATTAAAACATCTAAATTTCATGAAATAGTATTCTTTTTTATAATAGAAGTGTTATGTTATAATATAAAAGATGTAATTTAAGTTAACCAAATAATCTTAATGAATCACGTAGATAAAAATAATTTTTTCATAAAAAGGTAGTCCTATTAGTGTTTTAAACTGTACATTAACAGAATTAAAATTTGTAAATTAGATTGCGTAAATCTCTGTGAGAAATGTCACTCTGTATACGTATATTATACAAGCAATATTCCATTTATCTACGATGAAAGTTACATTTTTAATCAGGTATTTTAAACTCTGAACGGTAATAAACTAATGTAATAATACATAATTAGCAAACATCAATATGATTGAAACTAGGAATTATTCTAATTTGACCAAGGAATTTTTACACTTTAAACGTGATAACAGATAATTTATAAAGTTAAATTGAAAGTAGAAGAAAATATTGATATGTATGAGTGTATGTTGCCGGATTAAAATAATGTTACTTAAATAAAGGTTATCTTAAAAAGTCTTAAGAGAAATTTAATCTGTATTTTTTAAAACCACCCAAATAAAAAAAAAAAAAAAAACATTTGTACAATACACATATTATACTCAAGTTATAAGAATAAGTACATTAAAGAGTGAATAATTGAATGATAATTATTAATAAGTTGGATAATATAAATTAATGAAATTAATGATAACTAGAATGAATATGTTAATAGCTTTTATCACATAAATAAACCGTAATTTTGGAGATACATCACTCATGATTACTTTACATTTTAATATTTAATCACACAAGTTTGATGTTTCGAAATGTTTTACATTTGTAACTTTGGTAGATGTGACGTGAATAATAGCCCACGTTAATAGTTTTGAAATGATGTCGAAAAATATTAATTTTTACACAAAAAGGAAACTAAATAACTAATATAATATACCAGTAACAGGTACATATTATGCGAACAGAGATTTTTAAAAAAATATGATTTTTAGAAATATGAGAAATTTTTATTTACTATTCACAAAGTAAATTTGTGTACGGATAGTATGCAATTACTTAGATTAAACAAATATATTCGTAGTGTACATGGTTGATACATAATACACATATCTATTAATTAATATTTTTTAAAGATTATTTAGAAAGTGTCTCATTTAAAGTTATATGGTCTTCATAAAATTACATTGACTCTTTTCCAAACACCAAAAGGCAAACACGCTTTATTCGACAATATCCGTTATTTTATGGTAACTATTAATTAAAAAATTGACCTGTTAGATTATGTACTTTGTAAACTGCATAAAATGTCAGCACATAAAATAAAAATCTTTGGTAGAAACGGTTTTCACTATTTTTACTAGGTACTATTTAACCACGTTAAATTTGCTTCAATAGTAATGGAATGTCAAATTAATTAAAAATACAATTTAATTTAATACATATAATATTACGTATTAAAATAGTTTTTATACTTATTTTTTTATTAATTTCCACTTGTGATATACCAGCAAAATATCAATTATTTAAACGAACTGTAAATAAAAAGAACTACGTGATAATTTGGTTATTATAAGATCTCACTTTTTGGAGGGTTGGAGGCGTAAGAGCAAAACGTCGTTATCCGTTGGACATAATATATTACATATTTTATGCATTTAGTAATGTTTTATTGCTTAGTGAATTCTCGAAAATTATTTTTAACATACATTAGGTATTAATTAACTTTATATTGGTTTATTGATACATTTATAAACACTATTCGACCATATAAAATCAGTTCTACATTATTAACTGAATTACGGGAAAACACTTTATTTTGAATATTCAGTCTAAAAACATTACAGTATTATTTTGAAATGAAATGAAAATATAAACCAATCATAATTATTAATGTTTTTTTTTCATTAAATTCGTTTTTGATGTTGAAATTTAAATGCTATTTAAACAAAATAAAATAAAAAATACAACTCTATGCGGTACAACATGAAATTGAAATTATGAACATTACAATGAACATTTTCATACCATTCATATGAATGGGCTTAATGTTTATTGAATTTTTTATATTTACCTGAAACCAGATATAAAACTTTTCATAAGTCACATATACAATTGATTTGCGAGCCGTGGGTTATTGCTAATCCCGCCTTAACAGGAAAAAGGTTTCAATGATTATTAAACGTATTTTATTGCTCTATATTTCAGTCACATAATACATATTCACAGAGTATCCTTTGACATGATTCATTCAATTTCTTGATCAATGGGTCTTTTTTCTCAAAGGTCTTTTTTAAATTGAAAAAAACATAATTGTTTAAAAATATAAGAGTTTAAATTTTAGAGTAGGTAACCGAATAGTGGTAGTATATTTTTGTAGGAACTTTCCTTTTTCTCCAATTATTACCAGATGAAACTATTGGACCAAGTCGAGTGTATCAAATAGTGATTACAGAAACAAAAAAGAACAAAAACTAATAAACATCATTGTAAAACCAATAGATTATCTACTTTACTTAGAATCTAAAATGATTCATCTTTTAAGTTATCTATAGTTATAAGTTATTTATTTTTAGTTATTACCTTTTTTATTTTTAAGTTTTTAGTTTCTTTGACATCAACCAATATCAACTAGTAAGTTGATATTGGTTTATGTCAGAGAAATCTAAAAACTTGAAAATGTTCGCAAATAAAAAATAGTGTGAAATTTAATTTTTTTTCAAAAGAAAATCGTGTTGTTACAGTAATAAATCTACTATGTTGAAAAATTAAAATCGAATAAGCCCAACGTAGCCTCAAAAAATATATGAGTAGATTTAAATTATTCGATCACTATCCTATATATATATATATATATATATATATGAAATAAATATAAATATATTTATGAAATCGTTTGGGGTGCTGTTGCTCTGCCTAATTTTTTCACGTCATAACGGTATAACTATAGTTGATAAACCGTGATCGATGTCGACAATAATGATTCGAGTTTGTTATGATTTTATATTCGCGAACGCCGAGAAGGGTTTATTTTAATATTATTCGGTGTGTGTTTATTTAAAGTAAACGATATTTTTATGAAAAACGCGTTCACGTCCGTGTGTTGACCACAATTAAAATCTCGATTGAAAAACGCGAAAAAACGTCGAGGTACCCCCAACCGTCTTTCCGTACCACAGTCACCGTTATTGTCATAAATGCCCGACGGCACTGCGTTACTGTTCGCGGTAAAGTTCGCCGACGCGGCCGCGCGCGTCTGTACTCACCGAGCATTTTGAGCACTTTCGACGACGAGTTGGCCCTGTACTCGGGCGACGACATCTTCTTCTCGCCTTTGGACGACCGCACCGTGATGGTGCGTTTCAGCTTGTCGGAGCGCCGGAGCCGGAGCCCGATGAGCGCGTACAGCACGGTTATGAACGTCATCGGCAGCACGAAGAACAGCACCGTGGACAGCGTGAACGACACGGTGGACAGCTCGATGTCCGTGTCCATCAACTTCACCGATATGATGTTGCACGACATGTCCCTCGACGGGATGTCCAGCGGCGACACGGTGAACTGCAGTGCCTGCAACCGTGCGTCCAGGGTGATTTTATCGCTGTTATTATTATTATTTTTATTCTCGTATTATTATCGTTATTATTATTATTATTATTTTTATTATCATTATTGTTATTGCGTTCGCAGTGAACGAAAGGCGTCTGCCCAATCGTTACTTTTTTTTTCTTTTCCATAAACACAACAGGTAAGTACCTATCTCTGTTTTCAGTGGTCGTCAAAACGAAATAAATCACCCGATCGCGTCCAACGTACCTTGAACGTAACATTTAGTATACGCACGTGGACGGAACCATTTTACTTTAAGATCCTAAACGAATTCGTTTCGCGCTTTTTGTTTGTTTTTGTATTGACATAAAGATTACGCGAGTAAAATATGAGACCGATGATGCTAACTCGGGCGGCTGTCCTCACTCATTTGACTCGTTCAGGAAGGATTCATTGAACGAGCCCGAAAGCATTCTATAGTGACAACAAAGAAATGACCAAAAAATTCAATAATATACTGTAGAGAAAATTACCTAATCGGTATAATTTTATTATATCAATATCATTCAATTACTTTTTTTAAATTAATAACCCATAGCAGTTTACAAATTACAATTATAATTTTAATTAATGTTTTATTATTTTTGTACTATATTTTTCTTAATGAGCGCACACTAAAAACTTTTTGGTGAGTAATTAAATCCACTTCTTTGTAGTTTTTTCTGGGTAATGCATTTAACATTTAGGTGTTACAAAATTAATTTAATCAAATAAAAAATGTCAAGTCAAAACTCCTTAAAGCTTTGAACATTAAAAATGAGGAAAAAACGTTACTTTATTCTTGGGCGAAAAAGGAAAGTAATTTAAAAATTTTCGGGGGAAGAAAGACTGTGGGCACAAAGAGAAAGGTCATTTAGGGCGAAAGGAGTCTTGCATTCTTGCCTGTTCGTTTAAGTGATAAAATTACTTTTACAGTAATGTACTTAATCATTATATTTGTTCAAGACGAAATTCAATAGTTTTCGAAAAATAATAGACGATATGCAATTGGGTTTTCATCTAAAACAATGGTTCAAAACCAGCTTGTGCTACGTACGCAACACTTGATCTCCCTAAGGCTCTCAACCCGTTTAGATATAAAACTGAGCATAATTAAAAATTTCTTTGAAAATGGTCTTTTCGACATTTTTGCGCTAACCATCGGCTATTTGCCCTAAGGGTGCAAAGGCGAAACGACGAAGGACAAACAAGCCGCTGAATTTGTATCCGGCATGCTTTTAAAACTAATTATGTTTCACTCAAAAACATCAATTAAATGTATAAATGTAATTTAATACTCTGGATGACGATGATGATATTTTGATACTATTATTATAATCTTTTTTTATAAAAAAGGAAGTTAAATATCTAGTGAAATTGGAAAATATATGTTTAAAGACAGTATGAGGCCGAATATCTTTACGCTTGTTGAATTGAATGTTTTGTCACGATTCGATAATTATCGGTCAAGTGATCCATTGAATAATTTAAAAATTTAACTTACTAAAATTATTTCTTACAGCCTCTCAATGAGTAAAATATTATTTCAATTACATACTTTGTTTATGTTTCATGATATATTATCACTAAATAATCAATTATTTGATACTTGAAATTCTTCTTCTTCTTATCGTGTCAAATTATAAAAATGCCAATAACAATTATATTAATAAAGTAAAAATAAAATCTAGGTAAATAATTAGATGATAAAGTAAGCAAATATAAATAAAAATAAATAAATTTTGTACGTCTATAATAGATCACATTTTTAGTAACGTTCTATATGTTGTGTTGCGACCAGTATGCAGCCACCAACCCCAGGGGGTGTGGCAGAAACCTTCACGTGGTGCCCCTGTCAATGCTGTATTGTCACAGCTAACTAATTCTGCCAACACCGGTGCCAAAAATGCCATAATTGAAATCGAACCAAGTCTATACATTTTTGTGTTGTAAATGTTTCTGGCCACTAGGTTTATATTGCAAGGATTTCTTCCTTAAAAATTTCGTCAATTAAGTTTATTTAATCGTTATCACTATTTAATTTAGGTTACGTATAACGGAATTATCCATTGATGGACTACTGTTCTAGAAGTACATATATGTTAATTAGATAAAATCTGCAACGTTATATTTATGTTTAGTTATTTTCATGGTTAGTAAATAATCAAGCGCCTACTTGAAAAAAATTTTTTTAAAACATAATACTTGGAAATAACCTATATGTATAGGTAGTTTGTTGGTATCGTATTCAAATTTCTAGACTTAATCATGCAACATTATCTGTATCATTTTTAGAATGTTCTACAGTCGTAAATGTAAATTTGAACATAAATATACATTTGTATTGTTTGTGTCTTGTGGTTTGTATTTTGGGTACTGTTTTTTGTATTAATCAAATGCATTTTGATTGTAAATATGTATAACCAAATATAGTATGTTATGAGTAATGAACTAATAATGTAAATACGAGTATATTATAACAGACACATCGGTCGTTTTCATTGGCGTATTTAGAAAATTTGAGAAATGATCTATGGCCTTGAGTAAGTAAACGATATATATTATATTGAAATGAAGTTGGAACGGCAGAAAAATTATTTTCTGACCAAATTATATTACGTAGGTATAAATAATATTGAAGATTATAGTTAAGTATATGGATTATATAAAACCATTGTTAAAATGAATAATCCAGAAATGAAAGACGACGGACAATTAATTATGATCTTAAAGGGATTTTCCTCAAACGGCTAAAACTTGGTAGGCTGGTTGGTATTTCAAGATTATATACGGTTCAGTAGGTTTAGAACCTTATTTAAATAAAACAATAGGTAACGCTTACGTCGAATGTAACAATACAAAATAAACTCAACGAATCAGTCAACCCTTATGAGAGAAGTATGTTGTTACAAAGAAGATATTCAATTTATTAGTTTTGACGGCATGATTGATTTACTGAAGGAAATACATTCAATGTATTAAAAATTAAGTTAAATTGTACTCTAAACCATGACTTGTTGATGGATGAACGTTAAAAACACATGTAATAATTAAAATCCATGTCATATCATTTCTCGCAAAGTTACAGTACATTTGTGTATTTTGTACTAAACTCAGGATGTATTCAGGGTACACGAACGAATTTTAGACATTAATTTCTCTTTCAATGATTCAAAATGGTATTTTTGATGGTGTGATACATAATTTTGATGATAACATGTTGCCATCTAACAGATTCATAAATTATAAACGATGAATATGACGAACCATCAAATGAAAGAGTTTGCGTGCAAAAGATGAATATCAAAAATCGAATTTTTTCGTAGGAAATTAAAAACTTTTACGGTCTGATGATTCATTGAAATTAAGTAAATTGTTCGTAAAAAAGTTACCACTTACCTAATTCTTCAATATTGATAGGATCGATTTGTCAAAAATAAATTTGACACGATAGCGCGGAGAAAGCGTCGGTGTCAAATACTATTTATTTTTTCATTGTGATTTTCCAACACAGTTTTACATAGGACTTTAATGTAAAAAATCAACCTTGCTTCTGGCGATACATTTTAACCGGTTAAGCTTTCAACGTACCACGGCGTACTTGATAATGTTTAATTCATCACGAAATAAATGGGCAATAAACTTCGTTGAGGTAAACCGATACCACTATAAATGTAGACCATATATTTGTACAATGACGATCGTTGTCTTTCGACTGTGTTGCGCAATTAGTTCCGATCAATTAGGCATCGACTAGATACGTACGTGTAAGTACTAAGTAATGTTATTCATTCGCTCACCTGCGGTATGGCGAACAACACCGCGACGATCCATATAATGACGATTAGTTTTACAGCCCTGGAAAGTTTCGACATGCTCTGCGCCATGAACGGATGACAAATAGCCACGTACCGTTCAGCCGTGAACGCCGTTATGGTAAGCACAGTGGCGTTGGCCGACATTTCGGAGAACAGACCTCGGAGTTGACAAAATATCTCACCGAATACGTACGGATATCTGTGAACAATTCAATCGTATTACTTTTCACGGGTCATTGTCCCCCGGTCGTCCATATAGTATAGGACGATTTTTGTAATTAAAAGCACTCCGTCATCGCTTAACTTAAGATGTTTATTTAAAAAAAACTGAATTTGTCGGAGATTACTGTACAGTAACAATTTATAAATGGAAATTAGAAAAAAAAACTAAAATAGGAAAGAAACGAGAAAGTTAGCTAAATTATAAACCAAAATTGAGTGTCACTGCTTGGAGAGTTTTATTCAACCTTGTACATTTCAATAACTCGTACTCCACCACTAGGTATGTCTCAATTATATTGTTCGGTTTGATCATGTATTATCAAATACGATATAAACTAAAAGCATCAATTATAAAATTCCGTTGTTTGGAAACAAAATGATACGTAAATTATTTCGAAAATAATTTATACGTGTTTAGCTAGTGGCATTAATCACTTTCATCTCTTTTGCTGTAATTGAAGGAATCACTAACATTATATTCATCTAAACATAAAAGCGTTTGTTTCAAAATTTCAGACGTTGAGGAAGTTTTCAACTCCTCTGCCAAATGCAGCATATATTACTGTGGTAACCGTACAGTGAACTATAAAGGAGTGACTCATATTGTTAAAAAATACTTTGTTAAAAGAAAAAAAATCCAATACATACCACAGAATGCCTCAACTTAATTACCAAAAATACAATTTTTGCGGGAAACGTGTGTTCCTCTCATTAAAATTTCCTATGTTTTCGTTACCGGTGATGAAAGTTCAGTTTGAAAAACCCCTTTACATATTTTTTCCCAGTCTCAATTCAATAATTTCTTCTTTAATTTCTGATAACGTCGTTACTTAATAATTTCCCTTTTAACGTAAGTTCAATGTAATTTGCATTGTAATCACTTACACGACCTTTTCTCTAATCATCAATAAAATTCTTATTCTACGATAAATCAACACATACAAGTACACATTTTATTAAATGTATTTGCGAGTGTAATACAGTATGCTTTTTAATTATTTTTTTATTAAAAAAATATATTTGCAATCTGTTAATACATTTTAATTATTATATCCAGTTTTTATCTATATAGATAAATATTTTTATGCATATTTTAAAATAATAATATAATTTTTAAGGAGGTAAGACCATATTTAAGACTGATCGATTAAAATAAATACATAGGATACACTTATTGTGGTTATGTGTATGGTGTACAGATTAAGTATTTTTTCGATGAAAAATTGAACAAATATATTTACAAATCCCATGACATGTTTGATCGGTTATTACTTTTGGTTGTATAGGGTGGTTTAACTTTGCTACTGGTTTAATAATTTATATGTACGAGAACAGTATTGTCAGATAACGAACACAAACATTGTTTTTCGATAAAAAAAAATAAAATAAAAAAAATAACCATAGAATTCATAAAATATGACTTTATTATCTCTTGTAACCATAAAATGGTGGTTTTGACGTGAAGCAGCTATTATAATAATATATAAATTGTACAATTTTTCGTCTGTAGCTCTCTAGTTTCGATCTGTGATCAAGATATTCAAAATAATTTAATATTTAATATCTATCAAAAACATTGACCAACGTCATATTTGCATTTATTTCGTATACATAGTTAATTATATATCTGACGTATACGAATGTTCAGGTGTAATCATTACTCATAAATTGTATTTATTTAGCTCAGTGAAAATGCTTATTGTTGACAACAATAATTTTTTTTTTAATATTAAAAAAAAAAAAAAATGTTGAACGGACATAAAATGTTTCCATTAAAAGTTTTGTTTTTTGTTTTCAATAAACAGTGGCTAATTAAAAAAAGTATAATACACAATGATTTTTTTTAACTAGTACTTTGCAATAAAAATTCAATAGATAGATTAAATAAAATTAAAATCCATTTATTATTATATTACATATGATTGTATATAATATACGGAGTTTTTTGTTAAAAATTTAACAAAAAAAAAGGTTCATTGATTTTAATTTATTGAACACATTATACATAATACTGCGCCAATTAGTATGGCAAAATTTCAATTAAATAATATTGTAGTTTTTAATATGATTTAAGCGCATGTAGGTGTATTGTATTCACAACAATTTAGGCGGCGAAACGGCCGGAATCGATCAATATTTCATTTGATGGAAACGTGTTTTGCTCGTTTCAACTTACCTAGACCATATCGACCACATCTCTTGCGGCAGCCCAGAAACCAGTAGTATGAGATCAGACACGGCTAAACTAAACAGGTAGTAATTGGTGGCGGTGTGCATGTACTTGTGTTTGGCGATCACCATGCATGTGATTGAGTTGCCTATGACACCGGTCACAAATATCACTGAGTACATGATGGTCATGGGCACCACTATGTATAAAGGATCTCGTTTGGCCATCAGATAAGTGCTGTTCGATTCATTTCCCATACTCGAGTTCAACTGATTCATTTCACTGCCATTATCGTTGTACGGCGGCATCTTGTGACAAAGAGTATTTTTCTGAAATAATAATAATAATAATAATAAGTAAACAAAAGGAAAGTTTATACAGGTGTTACGTGATTCAGTATTTAGTACTTTAAACAAGCGATAATATTAAACTTTTAAGAAGGTATATCGCATTAATTAATACACTTTTCTTTTTATTTTTCCTGTTCCGTCTTCTGTAGAAATTAAATTTGAATTATACCAAAGTGTGTCAATATATTAGAAGAATTAAATGCATGATTATTGAATAACAATTATCGTTCAAGGAAGATTGTGATTAATAATTTAAACACTCGGTATTATTTCTTAGTGGTGTATGTACCAACTTGAATTGTGACTATAAATATTTTAAAATTATTTGTTTACTATCATTATACATTTAATTATATCATTTTTAAAGTTTTCTTTTCCTTAAATAACAAATTTTAGTCACAAAATATCATGAAAAAAATACTATTACTAGGTTTAGAAGTTTTGATCCATTTTAGTTTTAAATTTTGTATCCGTAGTTTTAGAAATTTAAGAATTTAAAGTGTACTGCGTAGATTAACAAACATGAGACATGGGTACTTTGCAAAATACATGCACTGCTACTATTACTGCTGCTCTAAACTTTAAAAACATATAATTCACTGTTGGTCCAATGATGAAAGTTAAAATAAAGAAATTTCAATAAAAGTATTTTGTTTAATTTTAAATAGTGGTATTATTTTAGAAAATAAAAAAAATAAAATAAAATGTATGTAAAAATGATAAAAAAACATTGTTTATTTTTTTTTTTTTATAGAATTGATATACAAATACGTAACAGACAATAAGGAAGTGTTGAAAACAATAAAATAAAGTTAAAGTATTATTAAAGTCATCAAATATGCCTACTAAATCCAATATACTATGAGTTGTATCAACTCTCAAGTTTTATTTATATATGAGCATAGAAATAATAATTATAATTATAATAATACAAAAGTAAAGGTAATACCTAAGGTACTAAGGTTTATATTGGATTAGATACATTTTAAACTACTTTAAAACCTAATATATTAAATATATAAAAATAATAAAATATCACTATATAGTATGAACTTATAACTTACGTATTGAGATGAATATAGAAATTAAAAAAAGTTCTTTTCGCTGAATAAAAAAAATAAGTATTATTAAATTTTTGTAAAAATATTTTCAGTTTTTCGTTTGGTAAAAATATTTTTTTTTTATGATCATAAAATATTAGATGATATATTTTTACGACAGAGCCCTTTGTAAACATATTTTATAATATACTTGGTGACAAAAATAATTGAAAGTTTTTCTTAGAAAAAATTGTTGAGGAACGTTTTGCTATTTTATGTCTACCAACAAAACATTAATTTAAACTTTTCAAATTTAAATAATATTACTTGTATGATGATTATTTTTAATAGACACTCATTTAGATTTACATTTTTGATTGTTTTTAATATATTTCATACTTAGATTTTCGTTATATTTTTTTTTCTGATTTTTTATTTATGATTTCGGTTTGACCACTATTTAATAGTTTTTCATATTTTGAATTCTTGTCTGATATCATGCGTTTATTGAATTTTCATGGATAAAATTGTAATTCTTAATCCGGTTTCTCTATTACATTTCAACATACACCTAAGTTGGGAAGAAAATGTACATATGAACATCTTTGCACGTGAAGTACGTTTAGGTTCTGTACTGTAATAGTAATACCATAACGGAAAATTCATTAATCCCTGAAAACTGCAAAGTTATGATTTATCTTTTCGTAACTAGCCAATAACTATCTTAAAATAAAATTTACACTTTTAAGTCTTAACAAGTAGTAAAGTAATAAAATATTTACGTTGAAACAACATACATTTCATCAAATATCGTATATGAATTTAAAAAAAATCCCTCGTCATTAATTATTATTAATAATTTTATCTTGTATTTTGTATTATTGTTACATTTTTACACACACACACACACACACACACACACACACACACACACACACACACACACACACACACACACACACACACACACACACACACACACACACACACACACACACACACACACACACACACACACACATCATTTCAAGTGTTTCGTATATTTTTAGTGAAATACACTCTTCGCGTCAAAAATAATCAGTGGACAAGACGTTTTTTTTGATTCGACTATTCACGAAAACATGATTGACAGAAATTATAATTTTCATCCTCAGTTACGAAAAATGCTTACCAAGACTTTATTTTCAAAAACATCTAGATGTGTATAAAAAACACCACATAATATTAGCATATTATGATGTTCCAATTATGGATGATACCGTATCGGCTCCCGCTAGACCTTAATGAGTCCGTATCGGCTCCGGGTCGTTATTCCTTGCTGTCCGTTGAATGGCCGTATTGCGTTCGAGCAAGAATATTAGGAAAAAAACAAAGAACCAGCAAAATATTTGTAGTGTTATTCCGAAATGTATTGATCAATTTAAAGAAGAAAAAATTTCCAGAGCGGAATACGTGAAAAAAGTTTCCTTCAAGTTCAAATCACAAGTTTTTTAATTTTTTACTTTTTAATTTAACATTATTTTTAAAACTCCAAAAAAAAAATTTAATATAATTTAACATTTTTACATAATTTAAACACAATTTTTTTAAAAGAACACAATTTTTTATTTTAAACGCCAACAAAATTTTTAACCATGCCTACAGAGAATTTTTTCTCACCTTAGCCAGTCCTTAGCCTGTAAATGGGAAGGAAAATGTTGTTGATCGGGAGCCGATACGTCCATACCACTGGCATCGGGTCGGAGCCTATACGGCCACCTTCAAACGAAAGGTGGGAGCCGAAACGGACAAACGGGAGCCGATACGGATACTTCCCCAATTATTATTGTTTTTAAATACAGTTTTATATTTAATAAAAAGCAATAAAGCATTAAATAATATTGTAATATATTACCATTATAACTTATAAAGGCGGTAGGGAAATTAATAAAACAAATACCGCATTAAAAAATGATTAAATACATATTATTGACTAATTTACTCGTAAAATTAATATTATAGCCATATTACTTATTGTAACAATATAATTGTTTGGTTTTAATAGTAAGAACTGAATATACACTAATTATATAAAATAAATTATTATACACCTAGGATGTAATATCAAGATACTGGGAATTTGTTTAGATGATGATGATCTCATATTATCTAGTATCAGGAATCTCATTTAAAAGTATTTTGGCAATTCTCTTTGTAATTAGTTAATAAACATTACTTTTAAAAATTATAAGCTATTTCAATAATTTTTAATTACTCTATAATAATAGTCTAAAATAATATCAAAATATATAATTAATCTTCAATATAAATGACATTATTTCTTTATATATCAGGGCATTGACTTCGGAAATTTCGGCACTCTTAACTTTTAAGGTCACTGAAATGTATTGTGTTTGATATATTATGTGCTCAATCATCGATCACTGATTATTGATGACTGAGTAACGCTATTGATGCTAGAAATTAAAATTTGCCAATATTGTAAAAATAATTTAAATGAGTCATTTTATTAAAATGGATAATTATTATCAAAGAAAATAAAAATTATACAAATTTTGTATTATTGTGTTGAAAAATCATAAGAATTAAGTTCATAATTTGTTCAAAAAAGTTTTTAAGTATATGTTTTATATTAAAAAAATAACTGAGCATTTGTATTCTAATAAAGAAAATAAAGTAATCATCAATAGTCACTTACGCAAAAGTGAATAAATATGATAATTTGATTAAAGAAAACCATTTTCATATTTAATTTCACCCATGTATGTGTTAAAATATTGAAATGATCAAAATATGCCTGTCTAATATATTGTATGTTATATTTGTGATTAAATTTTTAAGAAACTGAAATATACATATATATATTTACTATAACATATTCATTATTTATATTGGTTTTATTACAGATTCGCATGTTAAGAATTTTTCGTACGTATCTGCTCAGTAGTATCATCTATAAAATTAATTTTATAATTTTACTTTGGATAAATAATTTCTCATAACACTACTTATATACAACCTTTTTTTTAAATTGTTTAATATTTATCCCTTGATGCATTCAAAACCGTTGGTATTAAATGATTAAATATCCGCTAGCGCAGTTGTTAAAATTATATTGTAATTAATTTATCATTTAGTCTTTAAAATTGTTTGATATGGAATTATAACATCGTATACATAATTTAAATACATTCATATATTTAGTTTCAAACAGATTGTTTTTGAAATTTTAGCATAATTATCAAAGAAATGTACATACAATTCTTTTACGCTGTTAAAACTTAATAGAAAGTTACCTTGTACAAAAAGGAACTTTCCTAGTTTCAATATAATTTTAAATCTTTTCTTTGTTACTAGATTTTTATTAAAATGGTTTCTCGATGTTAACTATTTAATAATTCATATATTGATGGTTGATTCATGGGTATAATCAAATTAAACAATCATTCAAATGTAGTGTAGTCAAGAATGTCTAACAAATAATAATAGTTTATAGTAAACGTCGAATACGTTATTTAAATTCAAAATTTAAAATCAGTAATGAATATTAAAATAAGTGTTATTGTATTTTCAAAATATAGTATTTTTCTTATTATACACTAGAAGTTATCAAATAATTTGAATGAATCATATTGTGGAAAAAAGGTCAAACATCTTGGCTTTGTGAACAAAATATAGCCAATTTTTAAAATCAGTATAGCTATATTGATTATTGTTGTATTCTTATTAAAAAATAGTGAAATATTTTCATCGATCTTCAGTTTCCAGTGTTTGAATGTTTTTCATTAGTTGAGGACCGAAAATACTAATTTATAAAAGAAAGCTATTGCATAAATAAACTTCTTCATTAGCTAAAATTGACACTTGCTAATACAGTAATTGGTTCGTTATTTCATATTTAGCAAACTAGAATAATTCACGAATTTATATCTTTTTTAAATACTTCATAAAAGTTTGGTGTATTAGATCAAAGTGCAATACAATGACACTAAATGCAAGTCTGTACACCAACAATTCTAATCTTACTTAAACTCTTATAATTATCACATGAATATATTATTTTCAATGTCAGTTAATATCTGAAACAAACAGTATATTAATTCAAGGATATTAGGTGTCACAATTTGCATTGAAACTTTATTTATTCAATTTATTTCTTAAAGAAACGTAATTAAATAAGATTCATCAAAACTACAAATTATGTCAATAATAGGGCAAAATACCAATATTTTAAAAATAATAACTCATTCATGAAAATATGGCGAGTTATGTAATTTATTCGATAATCCATAATGGATAATGGAAACTTGTAGAAATTATTTTTCATTTAATATTATTATATACCATATAAAGTTCTTACCGAGAACCTCGCAATGAGAATACATTTAATACATAAGTATGTTCTCCTTCGAAAAAATATGCATGAGAGAGTGTGTGTGTGCGCGTGCGTGCGCGTGCATGTGCGTATGTGATATTCATAAAATTGAATCACTTTGAACTAATTGTTTCTTAAATGAATATAAAAAGAACATTAATATTGTTGTGGATCATAAATATCAATACGTATAATTATTAATATTTTTATTTTCAAGGGGAAACAATTAAAAGTATAGGATTACCAACTTAATCGCAAAAATTGATGTTTAAGACATATTTATAAAATTAATTGAATATTATATTTTGATTTTTATTACACTTTGAATAACTTTAATTTCTTTGTTCAGTTAGTAATTATTAATTATACGCGTCAAGCACGCGGCTGTTACATGCTAGTTTAAAACTTTAAAAGTTCTTTAAAAAAAATGGGTCTATACTATCATTATAACATTTTAGATCTAGATAGAACATGTTTTCAATGTTTCGGTTAAAAAGAATTTCTCTCATTTGTCAAACAAGAAAACTTTAAAGTGGTTTGATAAAAAAAAACATTTAACTAAAAACTGTTAAATATATAAACAATATATTTATTTTATTCTGAAGCTTTGCTCAGAATCATTAAGCTAAACACATTACCTATCATATCATTACAATTCAATACATACATCCCCATTATTTTGTCCGAGGAGCAAAGAACACCCCATGGTACGAAGTACGTAATTTTTTTTCTATGGATACTTTTCCAGGTTGTAATAATGCGCCAAAAGTTTGAATCGGCAACTCTATAAATCAGAAATTGCATGTAGATTGTACTTTAGAGGGATTATTTTTTTTTGTATACGAGGTTAGGTTAGGTGAGGTTTGGTTAGGTATATTAGGTATGAGTCAAAAAGTATCTAGTAATCTAATAATGGAAAACATTGCAATCGGGCTTTAGTCATTGGAGACTACTGATTACCATTTATCATAGTAAATTATCAAGTTTATTATACATGTGTAGAATTTAATAATTTTAAGTATCTATTCTATAAAATATAAATTATAATCATATGAAATACAGTTTTGTCATATTATGATATATAGTTCTATCTTAAATTTTATTTTATCAATTATTAAATGTCTTAATAAAATTATACAAAAATGATCAAAATTGAAATTGGTAGTCAGATTATGGTAATGTAAGTGATAAAAAAATTAATAGCATAATTTTGAATTTTCAAAGTTATTTTACTAATTTTTTGAAATATAAGACTAGGTTATTTTTATTTGAAGGCCCCTATTTTTTGTGGGTTCAAGGGCCGTGCTCCACGTTTCAGTTTATTCGTAAACAGTATCTATATAAACCTATTTATGTCGAAAAAAGTACAAACATAAAAAAATAAAAATTCTCGGCGCTGATGGGTTAATCCATGCCAGGCTATGATTGACTTACTATACATTATAATTAAAGCATTTATCTGTTTTTTTATTTACTAAACCATATTATAATAATATTTCGATATCAATTTTAATATCTTGATAATATGCCGATATGAAGTTGAGTTAGACCGTTTACCAAAACGTTCTTCTCCCTCTATTGACATCAACCATCTCTTTAAACTGAGTAAAAAAAGCAAAGCGCATAATGCATAATTTGTAGCTATTACTGCAAATAAAATTGTAAAATACTACGAAAGCTCAGAGTGGGAGGGTAGCGATCTAACTTACGCCCTCCTATACAACCAACTCTGCTTAATTCAAATATTAATTTTTTATGTTCTCGTATAATATTGAATTATGATACTTGTAATCGCTGAGCCGTGATAGCCTTAAAATAATTATTTAATGAATTGATTTCCATGTGTAAATATAAAATCTACAAATTATTAAAAAGATTAAATGTTCGTTATAATTTCATTAAATTTAATATGAAAGAAAAATAGTTGATAGTTTTCTTAATATTTATGATTAACTCTGTGAAATCATAATATACATATGAATGGTCTACAATTATGTGTAATAAAAACGTAAACCAGTAGTGAAGTCCAAAATATTTATAAAATCAATAAATAATATATATATATATATGAAAAAACACTATTTTTATATACTGAAAAATAAAAGGAGCTTCAAAGTATTTTTTTGGTTTATTATTATGTAAGTATCATTTATATTATATTTATTTCTAAACCGGTTCAATGACCTTGGTATATAAATTACGTCAATATGACTATTAACAGTTTTATTCAGTCAGTTAATGAGTTTTGATCTTAAGCCAATGTAATACTAATTCATCTGTTAATATCCACGTTTTTCTATTTTTTACAACTTCAATATCAACGAAATAAAAATCATCTTATAACTCCTCAGGTCAAGACTAACAAAAATAAAGTTTATTTTAATCGAAAAATATTTCTCCTTGAAAAGTGTCGTAATCTACTTTGGCTACTGGTTAGTCGAGCTTTCATTGCTAATTTAATTTATAAGCTATATTTACAATTAAAAATGTTTGTGTATTATACACATAATTAAGTAATTAAATTAAAGGTCAAATACGATATTGTGATTTTGAAATAAGTATCTGCCGATAAATTGTACTTGAACTTTCAGGTGTTATTTAATTTATATCATATTACATTTACAAACAATTTATGATGTTAATATTTATTATCAATAAAACTGCTTTATGAGATTTATTATTATATTCACTGAGCTTCGAAAAATCTAGTGCTCAATATTTTATTAATTAATTGCAACAAATAATAACAGCACTTAAATTAATATTCCTATAGCAATATCTAAGAAGAATTTTTTTGTTTTGTACTCTGGATTAGTTAAGAAATATTGAATATTATGGTTGATTCGATTCAATATCATACATGGTGCCAAAAAATAGTCGGATATTTGTGATTTTGCGGTCCATATTGGGTTCATTTGAATTTTTTCCAAATATACTTATAAAATATTAATAAAATTACGTTTTAGTGAAAACATTTTTTTTGATTACGTGATTTTTAAAGTTTTCATGTTATATTATATTTAACTAAATTTCTATAGTTTTATTGATGATTTAAGTTGTAGGACGTAGGTATACGAAAAAATATTTAGAGCCATGCATTATACAGGATAAAATCACAGTTGTCAAGTTATTATGAGTTACTCTGTTGTATACCCAGTGACTCCAACCATTATTATAGTTAAGCACAGAAATATTACATGCATACTAATAAGTGTATATAACCCTATTACTTTGAAATGAATTTAGGTTTGACACATTGTATAGCATTTTTTTTTTTTTTTTTTTATAAGTCACCGGTCTTGAATATTAAATTGTTCAGTAAACCGATACTTATTGTGACATTATTCAGAAATAAAATGAAATATTTTACATCGAGACATAAATTTGTGTTTTTTTAATTCGGCAAACTAGATTTATTTAATTTTTAGAATACGTTTAAATACATGCACAGAAGTCTACTTTTTGATTAGTGTATACTACTTCCTATAAGTACAACCTATATCTATGACATTTCAAAAAAGCTACGATGGAAGTTCATATAATGTGTTTAAAGCTTTTTAAATTTATTACACATGTATCGATGTGTATAAACATTTTTTGTAAATCAAGTTTCTACTCAAAAAAGATAATCAAACTTGTCATGAAGAATATTATTTTATGTGTCCAAAAATAAAATGATAGATAACATGTGTGACATTTTTGCAGACTGGACATACACTGAGACATCAGCTGTTCATGTTTCGAACATTCTGGACTTTCGGTCAAGTATAAGTGATTGGGTGTTATATTAATGTCAGATTCTAGCGGATGACATAGACATAATCATTTTTTTCTCGGGCCATTCATACTTGTTCACACTAATGCGGACAATGTGATACTTCAATATTAAAGTTCAACTCAATGCCCAAGTTTGTTGTAGATGAATTAAAATCACTACTTTTAAAACAAAAACGAGTTTTCAATGATGAGTAATTTCACTTTTACGAGTAAAACTTAACCACAGTTTGTCCTGCATTTTAGTTCTAAGATCATTTCTTCAATATACAAGGTCAATCTTCCATTTTTTAAATCTGAAGTAAACAAAAAACCACACATTTACGATCAAATATCTTAAATTGATCTAAGTAATTGGAATTTCCACGATGACTCATGAGTAATATTCAACGTAATGCGTATAATTATTATAATTATTTATCGCTTCTACTGTAATGAATCATAAATTCAACATACTATAATACATATCTTCTTCTTGATATTTCTGACAATAGATTTTAGGATATTGTATTTGCTGTTTCAATGTTATATAGTGGCGTAAGATGTTATTAACTCACTTCGACTACAAAAACTTTCATTTACATTAAACACCAATTTTAAGTTTTCATTGTTAACGAAGTCGATTAAAACAAATGAAGAAATGTGCAAGCACGAGAACATTTAAATGAAAAATGTATAGATATATTGTGTTAAGAGGCTGTTTAACGTGACATAGTTCATGTGCTATTAATCAATTTTGTGTGGTCTACGGGTAAAATGTATCATTCGTAAAAAATAGACATTATGTATAAAAATATTGTATACGTTACCTATGCTGATGGAACTTAGTATTTTTTTCGAGATGTTTTGGTCAACTTCAATCACAACAAAACGAAATAAGATACTTTTGTCTTTTAGTAAATGGATTTTATAGTGCGGTGTAATTGTCTCAGGTTGTTTTTGGTGCGTGATATTTCCATACACAGTAGAGCTATGGTTCTTAACAAAATTATCGAGCGGCAAAGAGACGGAAGTTTTAAAACTGGCTTTTATGATTTCCATAACTTAAAGCAGGGTTATAAAAGCCTTTGTGAAAAAAATGTTAGCAAAACCAAATATTTCAAAAAAGATTTTAGATGAAAGTACTGATTACAACATGTATACTGTTGGACACGAAATTTAAAATTCGTGCAATACACAATCGATGCCAAATTGACATTTTTGACCTGATAGGTGTTAAATTATTATTTTTCTAATTAAAAACGAAAACGGAATCGATAATTATTTATTGTGGAAGTTAAAAACACTTTTTCACATTATATGCAAGTTTGCTTATAAATTAATTTTTCAGTTAAAATACTATTTATTTTTATATGGTATGGCTAGTATTCAGACTAAAGTTGATAGATATAACCTTGTATTTGAAAACAATATTAATAAATAAATATAATAAATAAATAAATGAATAAATAAATAAATAAATAAATAAATAAATAAATAAATAAATAAATAAATAAATAAATAAATAAATAAATAAATAAATAAATAAATATATATATATATATATATATATATATATATATATATATATATTATTAAACGGTATTGTAATACTAACTTTTAATAATGCGTATTGTAACTAGTTAGTATTTATGTTACAGTTTCAATGAGTTCCTCACAATAAGCATATTCATTTCATCGTGATTTCATACTATTTGTGATCAAAACTGAATTAAGTTAAAATTGGGTTTTATCATAAAACCACATTGTAGCTCGTCTGATTAAATACGATCAATTAAACAGAGCATCTACAACAAAGTATATGTTGAGGAAATTCATAATTGAAATTTTTAATAGTCTGAAAGTTTACATTACACATAAGTAAAAACATATGTAATGATACTGAAGATGAATGGTTCTCTTAATTATTTTTTATTGTCTATTTAGGAATTTAGTTTAGTATTAAGTTCATCTGTTATCATAGTGATACTATTGAACAAACATAATATATATTTATTTGAATATGTTATTGTTTCTATTGTGATAAGCTAAGATGTGTTAATTCTAATAAAATTAAAATTAAATTAAAATAAAATATAATTTTATTATTAGTAAAATGAACGAAATATCAAACAAAAATATGTTCTTCAATTTATTTACTTTGGGTATTTCTTTATACATAAGATGATCTAAAACGATAAAAGCATTTATATGATAAGATTTGCGGTATTGAAAAGTATGAAATAAATATTATTTAACATATTTAATTTGTCATTTAACATTAAAGTGTTAAGTAATGCTTGAAAAAGATAGCTCTAATACGATACATTTGGCTCTAATATTTTATGTGTCAATGATATCATTGTGTATTTGATTTTAAAAATAAATCTTTCTTTCTACCCCTATAAAGGTTTTTAAGCTCTTCTTCTAATTACTGGACCGACTATCAGATATTAATTAAAATGTATATTGTCAACACGGCTTGTTTAAATTTTAAATTATTCTGTCATTTCGGATTTTTTTGTTACTATGCGGCGTGTAGTATGTTGTAAAGGTTTAGATTTACATTAATATTTCTTTTTTCATTTCATACGGGATATTAATTAATTAGACGTTTATAATATCAAATGGTTATACATTCTTCATGATTGGTTGATGTATCAAATTATATAGGTACATCAGTATTCTTATACATCATGAAATGTATTTAAATTTGAACTATGGTATTTCGTAAGCTCTCCGTCCATTTAGTAATACAACTTTACAAGGTTCAAGTAAACTTTAGATTATAGATAAACTTATGATTGGAAATGAATAAATATATTTATGATTGTATAATATGTGACTGATTAATAGCGTGAACAATAACTGTGGTGGTTAGTGAACCAATAGTAAAATTAAATGTTTACAGAGTTTTAATACATTTTATTGTGATAAACAGTAATTTGTTCAATATTTAGTACTATTGCTATTTTAAATTTAATGATCCATGGTCAATTATTATATACATTTATAAAATTCAAATCGTATATACATTTTTTTATATATTTATTTTAACTAAAAATGAAATAAAAACATAAAATTGGAACTTCGTTTTAATAATGTATACCGTGTATTATTATATACGTGTATGTCATATCCATACGTTTCCACAAATCACTGTTCATTATTGGACTAGTACCAATATAAATATTTACTATTTAAATTGAAAAATACTTATATCCAGTATAAATATAAACTTTAATTTTTAGTATTATTAAATCATATATGCACGTAAGAAAATAAAATGATAAAACTTTAAGTCTGTCTATTTGGTGAATTCAGACTTACCTATATTAAATAATTTGAATACATATATTAATGCAGGCAATTTAGAAGTCGTAACTCGGAAGTAGTGTAAAAGTAAATGATTCTTCAAGCTTCATAGTACTGTATATCTGCAATGCACAAAAATTAACACAAAATTAATAAATCCAATAAAAAAGTAGTACAATCGAAAGATTGAAGTTCAAAAATATACACATTTACTATATTATATCACCTTGACATACACATAAGCAACAAAAAATATTTTCTTTACACCGATAACTCTAATTTTATTATTTTTGTTTTACGATTACTAAATAAAAAATGTATGAATCTGAAAAATAAAAATAAAGAACTATAAATGAATAATACATTTGTTGTGACAAGCAATATTGTCCTAAGAAGTACAGCGACGAATGATTGGAAATTCTCAATGGAAATTGATAAAACACCGGCTAACAATGGAACGCTTATAATCAATGTTTTCTACATTTTTTATTATTATTTATATTTTTGCTGTAGTTAAAAATGTTTTTAAATATAAGCACTTTATTTTAATAGTTTTTTTTTTTTTTTTTTTTTTTTTAATAAATTGTTTGCCCTCCAAATAATTTCAGATGTCAGAATTATTTGATATGTTTTACGTTAGAGTTATTATGTTTTCTAACTTATGGGCATATATTTACACCATTGTAATCATTCTTTATCCATATAATTATTTTAAAGCCTAATTAAAGTTAATAATAAAATGAACATAATTGTCATTTTGCAAAATTTCAGGAAAAACGATTAATTTTAATAGAACATATATATTTTGTATTTTTAGGTGTGAAACGAACCTATAAATTCAAATGTTATGTCAATCATGGAAATTTTATAAACAAAAGTTTAAAAGGCATTGATTGCGGAAATTCGTCTTTCATATCTTTAGTTCTCACACAAAGATAATGGTGGTGGGTACATAAAATTTTAAAAATCCGGTCAATCGTGTCTCTGGTAAGTTGTTCTCTGGTCTAAGTCGAGTTTCAGAATAATATATACCGTTCACAAGTTTTACCATCTTTTGTTTAATATTAATAGATTTATTTTCTATCAGTTTTTTTCAATTTTTAAATTTAAACATGATGAAAATTTTCATTCTCAAAAAGACTCAATCATTCTTTTTAATCTAAATCCCTACTCCCAAGTTTCACAATGAACGGATTGATCAATTCTTTATAGATTATGAGTGAAGCGAAGAATCTATTTTTTGATTGAATCTTAATTTTAAAATGACCATGATTTTATAGTGATGTTTATTTGTTTCTAGGCATTTTTCTGTACATTAAATTTTGTGCGAAAATTTCATTCAGCAACTCTATAATAGATCGGAATCTACAAGAGTTAATTTTTCTCTCGTTTTGTTTATTTTTTCAACTATTATTATTATTGGACTTAACTACATAAAATAAACTGCATGTTATGAAAAACTACATTTATGTATCGTACTATTAATAATTATTTGAAGAAAAAAATGTTTTTGACTTGACATAAAAAATTAATAAGGTTTGAATCCGAATATAACTTACTAAATGTAATATTGTTGTCAGGTCAATATTACATAATAATATCATAATAGTAAAAAAAGTGGAAGCGTGAAATTTTCGAAACTAAAAATAGAATGATATTAAAATATAAATTTAATAATATAACTAAAACATATGTTACAAGGAAAACATTTTTCTCAACGTTTTGTCCTTTTATCCTCATTGAATTTATAATATTGTAATATGGGAGTTTATAAGCTGCACATAAAATAAACACTCGTAATAATAGATGTAAGATAAAAATCATATATTTTTTTATATTTACAACACATACATTTGTTGTACTTTTTACATAGTTTAAATTATAGTATTCATACAATAATAACAACATATTAACATATAATTTTTCAGTGGAGAGTTGGGTTCATGGCCAAGGTTATCCATTAATTAAGTGTCAAGGTAGAGGAAAGCTCTTTTTTGAAGTGCGTACCGCGAGACCATTACTTAAAAATCCATCCATACAATAGGAGGGCACATTACATAGTAATTTAGATTTTTTATCTGCACATTTTGTGCATTAAGCAACAATTTGGTGTAGACACTCTAAGTATAAAAATGTAAGTTGATGATTTTTATTTTTTAATATAAAACTTTTGTATTTAATTTTGAATCATTCTTAGCATATGCGATTAAATCGAATATTGTTAAAAATAAACATGAACGAATTATCATCATAATTTGGGAGTGTATAGTATGTTATTTTGATTTTTGTTTCAATTATAATTTTTTTTAAATCCTTATGCAAAAATATCGTGTTCAAATTTAACAAATATACTTATATAGCACAGTGCATATTGTTTGAGAAAATCTATTAACGAAAATCGCATGGTTATAACTTGTTTGTAAGTAAAATAATACTTATCTTTCCGCGTCCCTGTACATTACACTAGAAATCACTCCCTTTACCTTGTCTCTTCTCATCGTTTCAACTACTCTCATAACCATCCTTTACACAGAATGCTTCGTCTGCTTAATAACTTATAATCCACGATTTAAATTTATATACAGTGAAACCTCTCTATAACGGACCCTCTACTAGACGGAATCCTCCTTATAACGGAAAACCTCAATAGCCACCGGTCGGCCAACTTCTTGTTTTTCTACCTCTCTATGACGGAAAACTCTTTACAACGGAAACATTTGTTGGTCCCGAGCGGTTCCGTCTTAGCGAGGTTTCACTGTACTTAAGTTAGTTAGTTTTTAGTTTTATTATAACGATATGTTTATTTGTACTAAATATTAAGTTGCTTGCATTGTAAATTACTATTTTCATCTCGCTTTTCTTTTTATATATAATATTAGTCTATCACTATTATTACTACAATCTTTTCTGAATAACTTGTATTGTAATCTCTTGAATTGCCGATTGGCGTTAAATAAATAAATAAATAAATAAATAAATAACATTTTAATAGCATTATGTAAAATGTAGATGAAGAGCTAATAATATAATATTTATAAGATTATTATTTAAAGATTTTGAGGAGAATGATGAATAAATTATTTTTAAAATGATGCCGTTACTTTAACTCACATTTTTGGAGAAGGGTAGTATATTCTACACGTTTTCTGCCAGAACAAGCGGATCAATTAAATTTCATTTTAGTGGTTTTTTCGAGATTTTTCTCTTGTAAAGAAAACACTGCGAAATGTTATTGTTTACATCGATTTAGTTGCAATTAAAAAAAAAAAAAAAAAAAAACAACATTAAAAATTCGATATTGTTTTTGATTATTTATTGATGATTGAAGAAACGTTGTATGCATGCCATGTATTCTGATAAAATAACACATGTATGTAATGTTGAACTATTATACTAATTATTTTCATAATAAAATTCGAATATCCGAACAATCATTGTGCATTATTGGTATCTACTCTAAGTGTATTCAAATGATACCTAAATACATGAATGATATCAATCTTACCCATTAATGAGTGATGACGTATTAATCTTTTGACGTTACATAATGTGAACACAAAATCAAATAACGGTATGATTTAAATACGTCAATAACATTATTGCTTTCCATAACTTTTATGCATTTTCGTGTTATTAAATTGCATATTTCAATATTATTATTGAATATCCCAGACTTTATATTCACTTTACGATTAACATGAAAAAAAAAAAAGAAAAAAGAAAAAGAATAAGTGAAACTACTTTCGATTTAAATGTAGGAATATATAATCATGAAATATTAATCTTTTTTCAAATTTGTATATTTCAAACAATGTGATTTAAGATTTAAAAACATAATGCAAACTTACTCAAATATTATTTTTACTTAAAAATTCAAAAAATATTGAAAAAAAATATTATGTTTTGTGAATTAGATAATTCACAAAATCCATGAATATTTTAAAACTTTTGTTCGTATATTTTATTTGAAAATCTTTTCCATATATTAAATATGGCTACAGAAAAATTTACCGAGCACCACCCATAATTATACAATTGTATTATGAAAATAAAATTATCATTTCTATTAATTTTACAATAATAACACACCACGACATCTCTCTTGTGTTCAAAATATATAAAACTTCATCTCTTAAATTTAGAACAATAAATATAATACAATTCTCATACTGGCCTGTCCAAAATGTCATTGATTTATTATTGGTATCTCGACAAAGAGGTGAAGTTAAAAATAACCTGATCTCTGAATAATTATATTTATTAAATCAAAAAATAATACAGATCACCTCATAGTCTGATCATCAGAACGTTCTACGAAATAATAAACACCGAGTTCAAAAATCACTACCACTTCTATACAGACGCCTCCAAAACAACAAAAGAAACCGGTTTCGCCATTACCCATAGGGATGAAAATAGTCTTCATAAATTAGACCCTATCTCCAGCATATACACAGCTGAAACTTTTGCCATACTCGAAGTTATATCGACCGCACTCTCCTCAAACCATGATAAAGTCCTCATCTTAAGTGACTCTATGAGCGCAGTCACCTCAATAGCCAGCGTACATACAAAATGCAACCCCACCCAAAGCATTCAAAACGTAATCCTCTCAACCGACAAATCCATCAAACTCATGTGGGTTCCATCACACATACTAGAATCACACACTCCTATCTTATGCGTAAGGAGCTCAAACCCAGGTGCGAAACATGCAAATGTGAACTCACTTTTAATCACATATTCCTCGAATGCCCCATTTACCACAATGCCAGAACAAAAGCAAACATAAACACCACCGCACTCAAAGACGCACTCGGACCAGGACAAGAAAAAACCATAACAAATTTCATCATGATGGCCGACCTCACAGCGAACATATAAGACAACGGATCAAAAACGCCACATTATAACTATTAAATTTAAATTATATGTATGAATTATTAATGTAAAAACCAAATTTCCTCCAACTAAACGTCACCACCAGACATGCAAACCATTGTAGGCAAATAAACCTTTGTATTTGAAGCCTTAAAAACAAAAAATAATAATACAGATGTTGCACTAACCATTCTTTATAATATAGGCAATAGTTTCGATGGTCTCATTTGGAGAATTTTTTCACTGACCAAGTTAACCACGAGAAGGAAAAAATTCTTTTAAAACAAAATATTATGATTATTTATAATGTTGTAAATATTCATGCACATAACATGTGAAATATGAATATATTTATGTTATATGTTAAAAATGCAATATAAAGTGTACAATATTTTAGTAAAATAATTTAGTTTCTAAAATATAACATAGTAACGTTGATTTGAGGAAAAATCAGTTTGTTTACATTTCTCGATTATCGCAAAAGTACGCCATCTGGTTTTATAACATAATCTGTGTTAATACATGACGCAATCGGATGTAAAAATAAAGTTGCCAAGAAATAATTTACTTCCCATTAAATAAAGATAAGTTTTATTACGATTAAGTTGATTGAGTTAATATATACTATTCTGTGTTATTAATTTGTTGCTACACTTGTTTTATTATAGTTTAATGTAATGCTTATATAGTGATTAATTTTAAGGGGGCGTTAGCGGTATTTTGAGATCGTAGGAAAATGTTTACTTCTGATTATCGTCGAGTTCATCGAGCAGTGTAAAATACTTTTAATTACAGACTTAAGAAAAAGTGATAGCATTTTTAAAATTATTGTACTACCCTCTTATGCGCTCGACTACAGACTAAAATAGTTACATATTGAAGTATTTACCAATTTAAATACAATTTATCTAATTAAACGTGTAAGTGAAAATTCTTATCTCTTGTTGTATTTATGCTACGAACTGATCATCTATCGCATGGCGATTTTCTCGTATTATATTCTCCAAAGCACACGCTGGCTGACTAAACTATTCAGATCAATTTAGTTTTTCCACATAAGTTGTTTTACGAGAAACTCAATTCACTTGCTCTCCTTTAATAATTTCAAATACATTTTGGTATTTTTCTTTTTCTTCACGCATTTCCCTCTTTTCCTCGTTTTCGGAAGTTATAACAATTTCACTAGTAATCAAAACCATGGGATTCATGAATGCTGATACGTACACGTTGTGTTAATTTGTATTTATTCATGAATTACTATTGTACTATATTACATTTTTGTACGAAATATATACATTTTTAGTTGAAAAATTACTATTATTTTATGTGTTCTATTCAATACCTTAGGAATTTTTCTCAAAATGATTTCAATAATATTAATCAATATATGAGTATAAGACTCATAAATGTTATCGGTACTAACATTTTTGGAGAAAATAAATGTTGACTGATTTTCTACTTTAATATGTGGCGACACAAGGCTATTTTTGCATGTTGAACAAATGCATATATAGTTGGTATTATACGTATGTCCAAGACTCAATAATCTAAATAATATTCTATACTAGTAGTGAGGTAAATAATAAAACATTTTCAATTGAAATTTCGTATAAATCATTAAGAAATAAAAACATAAAGCATTTTACTTTAGTAATGATAATCTTTTATTACCTTGAGTCGTTTATATTGAAAGAAAATCTGTTTTTATAATTCATGTAATGATCGATCACGTTATTCAACTATAATTTTGGTGAACATAATACGTCGTCGTCGGAAAAGTTAAATATTGAAAATAAAACATTTAAAAAAAACGCATTTTCCAATACCTATAAAAACTTGAAAATTAATTAATTCAAATTAAAAAAATTATCATCAATCTAATATTCAATTTCATTTAGGTTATGAAGTACAAATGATTATTTTTAATTAGTAATTTCAAAAGATCATTTCATCTAATTTATAGGATATATATATATATATATATATGTGTGTGTGTGTGTGTGTGTGTGTGTGTGTGTGTGTGTGTGTGTGTGTGTGTGTGTGTGTGTGTGTGTGTGTGTGTGTGTGTGTGTGTGTGATATTTTATATGATTTATTCATATAAATGAATAAATTTATTCATTTCACCGAGTATTTTGCTTTGACCGAAACTTTTAATTTTAATAACGACCAAAAATATCCATACTTAAAATTACTATTTCATTCACTATTCATACTCGAAATTCTATTTTTATTTATTGAAGTTACTTTCAAAAATATAAAATAATTTTTAGTTTAAGATTAAACATGACTTCATATTTTCTTTTACGGTAGCATGAGTATGTTTTTATTGGCCTCTTGCTCAAATCGTTTAAAAGATCAATAAAATATAATTTTAACAAGGAAATCGTAAAAAATAATAATTGTACTTGAATCACCGATGTATTGAGTTATTGTGTGATAAAGTATAGTAGGTAATGCGATGTAGTTTTAAGGTTATTTTGATGGGGAAAAAAAGTTTTGATGTATGTTATATTATTGTCCTTATAAAGATTACTTACTCAAATATAAAAATAAATAGTGTTGAAACCACATAAGAATTGAAAAGTTTGTGGATTAATTTATTTTTAATGAAATAAAATATAGTTTTGAAATAAAATGTGTTTATGAAAAATACTGATCTAATATTGGTTATTTTACATTGTATTCACATGCCTACTTAATAATATGTGGTTAATAATTTCTAATTGAAAGTAATTTAGATTCATTCTTAAATATTTATACATAAATTGTAAATAGTTATACAAATAATTTATAATTTATAAGTTAAGGTTAATTTAAGTTATGCATATATATATATTTATTCATATAAACGAAAAAATGGTTTCAACACTATGCGAGAGTACTGGTTGGTATATTTAATAAAATAAATAAATGAATATCAACTACACTTAAAGTTCTAAATTATTTTGGTTTCAACCCCACTCTCCTTGAGTGTACACCCAGAAAAAAATTTTCAAAATGAAAAGGTTTATGCTTCGATGTTTATTTTTTCATACGTAATAAACTATCGAATCGAAATAAATTGTCGGAGTTTACACTGAAAACAACTTTTAGGTAAATTTCTTGAGAGTTGATCACTAACATTTTTTCTTGTGTCTTTCTTCAATAATAATTTAATTATAAAATAGGTAAAAATATTGAACAGTTGAACTGGTTAATATCCATTTTAAAATATTTTTTTCTCTCTCATTACTTTGAATTATAAAACTTATTTGCTTTTGAGTGCCTATGTCATACATTAAAAACTACGTCACCAATTAGTGTTTTATTAGAATATTCAATAATTAAAATGAAAATGAGTATGGACATCCGTTCAAAAGTAAGAGTAAGTAGAACTTTCATTTGACTTGACTCATTGTAAATATATGGGAGCCTAGTTCTCAAATTGATTATTTAAAGGAGATTAATAAATAAATCATTCCAATTACACAACTCTAAATGTGTTGGGTTGATATAAAATTGTATATTTAAACACATATGAAATGTTTGTATATAAATAAATAATAATCAATTGATTTTGTGAAAAGTGAATTACAACTTACGATTACTTATATGCACATAATTATATCCCTAAGAATTTTTGGTCATACACCTATTCATTGAACAAAAAATATTATGACTAGCCATGATGACTAAGTGATTCAAAACAGCTGTGAATCGTTGTCAATAGTAATTTCAAATTTATTTAGGGTGACGATTATAATATTACGGAATTGTAGATCTGCCAACACACTGACTTTTAATACTATAACTGACGAAATGTAGACACATACAGTTCAATGAACTACATTGACAAGTATAAAATAAATGTAGAATGAGGCAAGGAGGATATAATTTGGTTTTTCAAAACGTGTAATAGTTTTATTAAAACGTAAAATTTATTTGTGTAAATATTATAATTTTACAAGCATATAAACGTAGCATCAATTAAATCTATTTGTTTTTATTTCATGCAAAAAATAAACAGTACACCGTTTTACAATTTTAAATGGAATGTTTGTTCTTTTCATATAAGATAACAAATCGTAAGTGTGATATACTAAAAAAAGCACTAAATTTGACCGCTCTTAAAACATACTACTTAAGACGCCTTTTGTTATTGTACATTTTGTAGAATATTTGAATTTCGAATTAATTTTTTCAAGAAAAACTGTAACCAGCATCACGTCAATACATTAGTTATAATATGAAGTATGAGCGTTTAAGTTTGGCTATTGTTTTAAAACAAAATTATGGTAATTTTTCGGATCTAACTAGATATAATTTTTATGGGATGTATCATAAGGTTTTTCGTCGAAGATCAGTTTTTCGAATTCAATTTTATAAGACTTTCATTTATTATAAAACAGAGGGAAATTCCAAATCGCATTTTGATTTTGATTTTGTTTTATGAAGCTTAAATATTGAATGGAAAATATTTAAATTTTATATTTTACACTTATTAAAATTAAATAAAGAACAAAATACCTACAACTACTTTTAAATTTGATTCATAATTTTATATGAGTTGTTTTCAAGTATACACCTAATTAAATAAAGTGTATTAATCAATATATTCAAATACACTAATTAAATATAATAAGTATACATAAATGTCATGCATATATAAATATAGAGTATATCAAAAACAGGTGGCTTAAATGGAGCTTGTATATTGTTAGAACAATTATTAGAACGTGATATCTTATACTCACCATGCCGCCATCATATATTTGAAATCAATTAAAAAAGTGATTTTGATGTAAAATTTGGCGGAACATCGGGTCCAGATGTAGCTATTTTTAAAAGATTTCAAGAAGCATGGGAAACAATTGATACCAATAAAAATTCTGGGATACATAACAATATTGTAATGAACTCTGTAAAAGACGTCAGTGATAATATTAGTCAATTTTCTAAAGATCGACTTAAAGAAAATCACCCAAGAGATGATTACCGAGAGTTATTAGAGTTAATAATAATTTTTCTAGGTGGTATACTGCCTAATGATAACCATTTTAAAACACCGGGTGCCATCCATCATGCTAGATGGATGGCTTAATCAATTTATAGCTTAAAAATATATATATATTTCGCGAAAAATTTCGATTGTCTGTAAAGGAAGAAACGGCTTTCAGAAATATTTTTATTTTTATTATTCGTTTACACATTAAAGCATGGTTTGATTCTCCCTTTGCAATCCAAGCCCCTTTTCAAGACTTAAATTTTATTAAAAATCTTCTTAATTATACCTCGATTGATAAAGACATATCTCAGATTGCAGTAAAAAAATCTGTGGTCATCTGTGGTACTTATCAGCAGAATTATGTGGGTTTGCTTTTTTTGACGAGACTGTTGCGGCAGAGATTAAAAAAAAATGGTAAAAGCTCTAAAAAACAACGAAACTTCATTCGAACATTCATCAACTTCACATAAAATAATTATAAATCCAAAAAATGCAAATGGGTTATTACTAAATAATATTGAGGATTTTATTTGTGTCAATACGAATAAACTATATAAACGATTTGCCATCAACACAGAGTTTTTCAGTAATGACCCCTTGAGTTGGGGTAGCAATGAGCAATTTCAAAAAACCTTATGTATTATGAAACAAATTCCTGTGGTTAATGATGTAGCTGAAAGAGGCGTAAAATTAATAGAAGACTATAATAACAAAATAACGAAAGATGAATATCAAAAACAATACTTGATCCAGGTTAGTTGATTACCACAAAAAATACCCCGGTTACAAAAAAGAAACACTTACATTATAATTTGAGTTGTAATATTTTTTTTTAAATCAAGTTTAATATAAAACATTATAAGTATTAAAATTATTATTAATTATAATAAAGTATACTATTGGAAATATTGTAATCTATCAAAAATATTTTTAAGAATGATAGAAATTTTATTTATTTTGAGTTTATAGTTCAAATAATTTAAACAATTTTGAATTTATCAAAAAAATGTGTACTAAATAAATTATTTAGAATCTAATTCTCTACAATTAATGTAATAATATATTTTTTGCACAACTTTTTTCCCAGAGTTATAATTGATGATATTCAAAATTCATGATTTTGACAAATTTTCTATTATTAAAAAACTTCAACGCTCTTTTGGCACGTCTTAAAATGAATTAATATGTAACAAATTTTGTATATACGTTTTTTAAAGTATTCAAACATTTTTTGGGTGGGCAATTTGAAAAAAAAATATTTTCAAAATTTAAGGACCACCCTAATATACAGGGTGTTTCACGAAGATCTGACATGTTGAATAACTTTTGTTCTATTCAATATTCTTCACTTTTTTTTGTTTTAATGAATACAATTAACCATATAAAAATGGTTAGGTTATGTTAGGTTAGGTTAGGCTAACCTAACCTATCCCCTAACCTAACCATATAAAAATGTAATAATATGACGAGCGGATCAAAACCACCCTGATCCATGCACATTATCAATTTTTCGTTATCACTATAACACACATAGATAATATATATTTATGATAACACATAACTTTTTTTGGCTGATGATGAAATGTACTGTTTTATATAATTATTATTAATGTTTTAATGTACATTATGGTTAAAAAAACAAAGTACTATTTTTTAATATATATTATTACTTGCGTCCCACAATATTACTTATTCTATCACTCAAAAGCTTCTAAAGACTCGTATACCGTTGTATATATCATTTGTTTTATTATTTTCTCTTAACCCTTAACTGGTATCGTCGGGTCAATGACATTTTGTTTTTAACTTTTCTACCATAAATCGCGCTTTTTTTTGTTGTAGAATGCATTGTATTTTATCACAATACTTCAGACAACGTATTACGTCTTTCGTTATCAACAATTATTAAGTATTTCGTTCAAAAAAGCTATTTATAAAGGTTTCGGGTCATAATTGACCTGATGATACCAGTTACGTAGGTTTTTTCTTACCTTTTGCCATCACGAAAATAATAGTTATTTTGAGACGAATATTTTCGAACTCCATTACGTATTGGTATTTAATATGTGTCCAAGTTCTAAAGATACGAAATATTCAAATATTTGTTCTGTATGCAAAAAAACGGTTCGTAAAACACATGGCGTTCAAGTATTGAAATGTGTTACCTACCTAATGTATACGGAGTAAGAAAACATTTTTATTTATTTTTATTTTATAATGTAAGGAACTTTCCAAATATATATATATATATTTTTTTTTATTTGAATTTCATTAATTAACTAACATTTAAAATATATTTTATACAAAAAAGTCAAGTCTTAAATAATAAACTAATACCTAAACTTTAAAATTTGTAGTTACATAAAAAAACGTCGTGAGAGGTACAATAAGTGTTTGCAATTTTATATAAATAAATGTTTTATGTTCTAAATTTTATTTTATTTTGTTGTTATTGTATCTAAACTTAACTAAAAACCAATGGGTAATTCAAATTTGAATGTAAATATATTTTTTAAATTAATTTATTCAAAAATGTATTAATAATCATGCAATTTTGCAAGATTAAAATAAATTTGTATAAAACACTTATATTTTATGAAAAAAAAATTATAATTAGATAAAAATTATATACATTAAATATTAAAACAGAAATAATAATAATTATATAAAACAGTACATTTCATCATCAGCCAAAAAAAGTTATGTGTTATCATAGATATATATTATCTATGTGTGTTATAGTGATAACGAAAAATTGATAATGTGCATGGATCAGGGTGGTTTTGATCCGCTCGTATAATATGTATCGTTTATCAGTCATCAGATAGCATCAGATAACACCAGAAGCAATTTAACTCAATTTTTCGTAAACTTTAAAAAATCATAGAAAATTGACGGATCAATCTTTATAAGAATTTTTAACCAACATTTCTCTAAAAATCATGTTTACAAAATGGCTATTTTGATTTTTTTCAAACTCTAAAATAAAATTTGAAATTTTGAAATTTGAGTTTAAAAAAAAAAAAAATTTATTGTAATTTTATTGTAGCGCTAGGCTATAGTATTCATTAAAAAAAAAAATGTTAAAAATATTGAATAGAACAAAAGTTATTCAACATGTCAGATCTTCGTGAAACACCCTGTATGTATGTATATATATATAGTTATGTATTGACTAGTTCATGACTTGAATAAAATTTTTGAAATACAACTCATGAAATGGGCAACATATACAAAAATAGCACATTTAATGAACTGTAAAAAATCACATCTAATTATGTATTAAATTTAATAATTAAATTATATAAAATTAACTTAATAAAATTTAAATTACTTAATAAAGTATACATCATTATTTATAACTTTCTAATTAATTTATAACTTCAATTATTTTCTTATTAAATATAAATTTAACTAATAATGTATACAGGTTGAAAAACAATTAAATAAAAGTACGATACAAATGTGTAACATTATAAATTATTAGTTAATGTTTCTGTAAAAAAAAAAAAATAAGTGAATTCTATAGGAATGCAAACAAACTGCATACATATATAAAAAAACAAACTAACTACGTACAAAACAAAAAAATCATGTTTATTTAAGTAACTGTACCGTACAATTTAGTAAAATATCCTGAATTTTTACTTGTATAATTGTTGAAAACAATAAGATCTTAAAATAATTATCAAATAAAAAAAAAGCCAGACACTTACAATATACAGGTAAATGAGTAATTTGTGTTCGGAATGAGATATTGTTCGAAGATAAAACAATAGTATTTTGTCATAACTTTAAATTTAAAAAAGCTGAACATACTTCTCACCATGGGTATTCTTTGGTACTCGGAAAAGATAATGGCGCTGGGTGTAGAGAACCTTTGATAAGTTAATTTTAAAATTGTCAACCTTTACGAGTGGATAGTATAGATATACTATTAAACATTTTAAATCAATGATAAATTATTATTTCGGAAAACGATTCTGAGTGAAACTCAAGTAGTTTTTAGTGTCCACTAGCTAAGTTTTCAAAAAAAATGAAATATCTTATGACAAACAATTAATGCAATTTTCAAGTTTCAAGTTAAAAAGCATTAAAATTATAACAAGAAAATCCATGTAGATTTAATTATGTCTGTTAAAATGCTCTATTTTGCCGTACATCAACTCTCCTAATTTATATAAAAAAAATAACGCTACTGATTACTATAAAAATGTGAATATAGTTTAGGCTACTTATATAGAAGCTTTTGTAAAAACATCGGATTTTATCAAAAATTACAAAGTTTATGATGTGAAAATAAAAATAAACCTGCAATTTTACGAAAAAAGAGATATTTGAGTGATGATTCCAACTTTAGACACGTGTAAAAAATAATTTAATTAACTAATCTGAATGAAACTCAAACCATAGATAGAAATATACGTGATGGTTTTATTGGGAAATGTAAATTTTTAGCGGATTTAAAAATTTCAATCACATAAAGAATTAATTGAAAAATATCGCTAATTTATTTTTGATTAAAAATTGGAACTTTAAACGCGTATAAAAAAAAAAAAAAAAAATCCCGAATAATAACTTTTTAATTTGTTCAGTACTGTTTGTTAAGTATATGAATACAATTTTAGTACATTTTTAGATTGTTACATCAAATATTTAAACATTTTATTAGGCAAAAACTTCTAAAAAATGTGATAGTTTTAATAATTGAAAATGTCTATTTATAGCCTGAAAATGATTAAATGTGGTTGAAACTTTTTATAGTCTGTATAAGGGTCATATTGATATTTGGAGATAATTTCAAGTGTTTGACACTATCATTTATGGCCAAATTTAAAAAATGTTTCATATGAAAATCTCGTTTACACCAAATTTTATCGTTTTTATACAATTTTTAGGTAGTTTTTCTATATGATTGGAAAAACTATTAAAAATAGAGAAACAATACTTTTTAAAGTACCTAATCATTAGATACAATTTCTGATCCTTAGAATGACTGAATGAAACTTTTGTACCATTATCACAACCCGAATAAGTAATTACATACATAATAAAAAAAATAAAAAACACATCAATGAAAACCAATAAATTATTCGTTTCATTCAGAACCTAAAAGCAGTTCAACCGAAAATGGTTTTGGAAAAGATCTTATTAAAATTAGTTCATAAAAATTTTGTTCAATACATCATTTAACTTTTGAACTTGGAGTTTTTTCGTAACATTGTTGAGTTACATATTCAAAAATCAAGCGTAGTATAAAATGAGAGGTTCGAAATGTGCTAAGGCGTTCAACATCGATTATCAACATTTTGAACATTGAATAAGTGTGAGCTTGGAAGTACTTGAAAAACCAGAATATATATTGAAACTGTTTGAAGAATATAACCGAATATTTTGCACTTAAGGACGCCCACTATTTTAATCAGACATGTTGTATGGCATAATGTATTTTATACTAACGTTTGTAAAAGTGATACGGTCATAATAATATGTTTCATTGAATCCGGAGCGTTCACGTACAACACGTCAGTTATAAGTATTAAGAAAATTAATCGGTTTGAAATCGAAGGAATTCCAAACCGTTAAATTACGTTTCAACGGATCGATTACAGTGTAATGACAACAAATCGACTGTCGATTGCAATTGTGTATTAGTGTGACGTATTAAAACGTTCAATTATTTCTAGACAATATTTTAGTCGAAAGCTTTCTGATTACAGACAAATTATACGATTTAGTTTCCTTTGTTTTTAACTTAACTTCACTTCTCCGTCTATTATTTCTTATTTCCCATAGCCTTAGTTTACAAGAAACTACTTTAGTTTGAATATATAATATTGATGTGTGTTAAAGTGTCAATTTTTTTAATTTTAAAATAATTATATGAAATAGTAGGTGTAATAATCACCATTGACTGTAGTCAACAATTGAACAAATAACTCATAAAATTGATTTATATTTTTGTAAAATTAATTTTGGTTTATTTTGTACTATAACTATTGTTTTTATTTAAAAATATAAGTTGCATAAATCAAATAGATATAGAGTTGTACGTTACATACAACAATTGTAAGTAGTTCATTAAATTTACTCGTACAGTTAAGATGAACAGTAGAAGTTAAATTATAAGTTTTTTTTTTTTAATTATCTTTTATTTTAAACAGTTTATTGAATTTGATCATAGTATAGGTAGAATATTTGAGTATTTTTACATACAATGTAACGAATTAGACTATATTTGATACAGGTTTTAGAAAACGGAAGCTCAAATAAACCATTCCTATTTTTTATTAATCTGTACGCAGGACTTAGCTTGAACAATAAAGTAGTAGAGGTAACAGAAGTATAAATTTTGAACTACAGAATTAGTTACTTATATATAGTCCGCGTCTCAATAGAAAAATGACAATAAACATCTAAAAATATTAAGCTGATATTAATATGACAAATGCCTTAGTTTTATAATTTAGATATAGATAGTTAACTAAATGAACTTAACAGTACAAACCTTTCAGTCAATCATTGTTTAATTTAAATGCCGTTTAATTATTCAACTAGCGACTAACTTGCTATGACTAGTAAAGCATTTTGGAAATTCAAGCAATTACATATGATAGATTACGAAGATGTTCTATGACGATGTCATTGCGTTTATTTTTTAATGGGCATATTTTTTTTGGTTTATGTAATCTATGTAGCGGAGTCGGTAAATTGCGTCTCTATAAGTACGGTCATGGTCATATACTATGTGAATTTCGGCCCGCGTACTTTTAAAACATACGTAAATTGCGGCCCGTGTACTTTTAAAACATACGTAAATTGCGGCCCGAGTATTTTTAAAACATACGTAAATTGCGGCCCGTGTACTTTTAAAACATACGTAAATTGCGGCCCGAGTATTTTTAAAACATACGTAAATTGCGTCCCGGGAACTTACGGAAAAAAATGAACTTTGCTTCCTTTCAGTCTTCTATTGACACAACCAGACACAGAACAAGAAACCACCATGATGTTGAATTATTTGAATTGCACTTTATAGTTTATAGTTTATAAATTATAATCGAAAAATTGTGTTTCAATCCGAATCCATATAAAAAGATAACTGATATAATATAAAACAACATTTTCATATTATATCTTTGGTTTCAATCACAGAAAAATTATATTTCATGGAATAATATAAAATGTCATGGATTAATCAATCATATTTTGCCCTGTTCGCATATGGATTCTAGACTTCAATTTTATTCGTTGAATCGGCTATCTAGTTGTTTTATATATCTGTGGTTGCTCTACAGTTTACAGTATTTTTTTTCAATCTAATAAAAATGGACGTTATGAAAAGTGAAAGGAATAAAACGTTGAAAATAGTTGATGGTTTCAAATTTCGTTTTCATAAATTTCTAAACAATGATATTCAACGTTGGTGTTGCACAGTTAAAACGTGTAAGTATTTTCTGAAATTTGATGATAATAATATTTGTATAGATAGTTTTAAGCCTGTAATAGTTATAGTCCTAAGTCTGAAAAATGGGAAGGAAAATATTTGTTTTGTGGAAAAAAAGCTTAGACGTAATTTACATATTAATAAGAAATAGTTAGATAGGCATATGTACAAAAATATTCCCGGGCCGCAATTTACGTATATATAAAATATACCCGGGCCGCAATTTACGTGTGTATAAAATATACCCGGGCCGCAATTTACATAAAAAATTTGAAATGGGACGCAATTCACAGAGACCCCTATGTAGATATCAACACGTATTTCATGTTTAACCATAGACCTTATTATACTATAAGTAGTATAAGGTTATAGTAGATAAGGTCTATGTGTGAAATTGTTTTTTTTCCATAAAACAAAAGTTAATATCATATCTATTTTTATTTTTTAAAAATGGTTCCAAAATAATATGGTTATTGCCTAATTTTATAAATATTATTTTTTAAATATTCTCTTGATATGACGTATAGTATTAAAACATATTGATTATTGAACAATGTGTAGGTACTTTAAGTTAATTGATTTTAAGTAATTTTTAAATTTAAAACAAGATTAAATATTTGTGTATGGTGCAAATGTGTTCTCTGTAAATAAACAAAAGAGTCATTAAGTAATAGATGATGAATAGGTTTTGTTGCATAGCATTGAAAAAACTAGAGAAAAAAATATTGCTCCTTTCCAAACATTTTTCTGGTTACGGTACTGAGAAGATAGATCTTTCAGTTTAAATTCAATTCAATAATAATCCGATGTGAATATCAAATTTGAATATATTAAATTACGGTAAAACGGTTAAATGCATTATTTGTCTTCGACTTGACTAAAAGTTTGCTCATCAGACCATATACATTCTTATTAACAATAGCGGGAAACCATAACTATACACTACGTATTTAAACCTGTGCAAAACCTATGCATATGAGAAAAATGTATTGTGATATAAAAAAAATGTTAGATACTAAATGTAATAAATGCTAGTCATTAATTATTAATGAACTCAGTAGTTAAGTGTTGAACGCTCTCAAAACTCAAATACGAGAAAAATGAAAATACTTTATGTATTTATTAGACTTCATAAATTTGTTAATTTATTGTCTGTTAAATATAATATACAGGCATATAATATATTGCATATATACATGCACATCCAGAAGGTATAACTCCCCTAAAATGTTTTGGATCTTTCGTACGTAGTTCTCGAAAACGTGATAGATTACTAGCAAGATCGTAACAAATCTACTTGACTTTTGCTTTATTGGGTCTTATTTAAGGATTATTCCAGGCTACATCGAAATTGACGGAGTCACATCAATAAATTCCTGAAATAAGAATTCTCTTTGATCACTTTATACACCGGTTTTGCGACGAGCATGAGCATGTGTACCTATAAACAATGTATTCCTTCTAAAAAGTCTACACGAGCTAGATGTAACGGGTTTCTTTATTGGACCTACAATTAAAATCATTTAAAACAAACACACACATCACACAATACAATTAATTGTTTTTTTTTTATATTGATAGTAAGATCTTTATCGCTTCATTATTAATATCAAACGATAAATTGAATGAATATTTCTGATTGCGATTTGTCATTCATAAAAATATATTAAACGCGTAATTTAATAATAATATATTATATTTAGTATTCGAAAAGTTGAAAAATGTTTACGCACTTATCATGATTTTACTACGATGGTCATTATGATTATTATCTAGTTCATTCAGTTAATTTCAATTGTAATGATTTTTTTAAATTAAATTTAAATCTATCAAATTACCAATTTTTAAAATAGCAATATTGTTCTATTTAAATTTTTTTTTTTTTATAGATATCTATACTTAACTATAATAACTAATGCATATCTATTTTTTATTAGAAGTGATTGATGAATTTATTATACCTATAGGTTAGGTATATATAATACGAATTAAAATTTGGTATTCATAATTCATTGGATAAAATTATTACTCCAGCAATTTAATAAATCATACAAATTGGTATTATTGATTTTAAATTATTGAGTTTGTGAAAAACAATTCAATCATGGGTGCCATTTCAAAATGAAATGTGTGTGCAATTACATCCCATACAGTTTTTAATATAAATAATATGTGTAATGCATATGCATTTATTTGCCAAATTTCTGGATCAAAATAAGTGATTTTGATATTGATCAAATGCATAGTTACTAATTTTGCATCCTACAGAAGTGTTTGAAATTGTGCCAATGAACTAATAAATATACCTTCTAAGTTTTCAAAAGATTGAGGAAATTTCATAAAAAAAATCTATAATTTCCTTTTAAAATTCATTAGAATTCTTTGTTTATATGTATATATTTTGTCTTATTTGTTTATATTTTTTAATTTGGTGATGAGAGAAATTGTTCATTTCCGATGGAATAAATTAAGTTTTCAGTAAATACTCTGTTTTAACTTATCTCGTATTGAAAAAACATTCGAAGTAAAATATTATATTAAAGTCGACATATCAGATCATTAAAAAAAAATTATTATAGCACTATTGTCTTTATTCTAATAAAAAAATACACACAGATTCGACTATGAAATGCAGAAATAAATATTTCAACTCATAGTGTACTTGATAACGATAAAAATAAAGTTTTGTTTGTTTTCAATATCCAATTGGATGTCTTCTATGTTAAGCGAAGGATCCAATAGTTTTACAATGATAGTTATTTTTTTCCAGAGGTAATTTTTGATACACTTATGTTTGTCCAAAAATTTCATCTAGTAATATCTGGTGCAACCAAAAACTGCCGAAAAACTGAGTATAAACAGTAATATTTGACGTGAAAGACACTTTCACTAAATCGATTTTAGATATTTAGTCATAATTCAAAAAGTGATATTGCTAGAAATTGAAATTCACACCATATATTAATTATATATAATTTCATACATTACAATAGTTTCAAAACTATTTAAAATTTTTTAGTCTGATAATAGAACTTTTAAAATACTTTATTTTATTAAAGTTTAACTATAAAAATGTTTTAATATTTGATAAAAAATTTTTAAATTTAATATGATGATAGATACTCACATCCTTATGTAATGATAATAAAAAATTCGAAAATCGTGAATTATATTGTATAATTATATTATATTTTCATTAAAAAAATAGGTCCCTCCAATCATTATGAAACTTTTGATTCAAATAGAACAGCAGATTTTCAATTTTTTGGTAAAAAAGAATTTCTCATTTGTCAAAGAAGGAAACTTTAAACAGGTTAGAAAAAAAAAAAAAAAACTTTACAAACTAAAAACTGTTCAATATATAAACAGTATGTTTTTTTTACACTGAAACCTTGATTAGAATCGTTAAACTAAAATAATGGTATCTTTGAAATTCAATACACCTATCCCTACTATCTTGTTTGAGGAGCGACTATCCAATGGTGCGAAGCACGTAATTTTTTTTTAAACATTAGTATAAAATAAGTTTTTTATTATGTCAAATACATTACATAAATTATTTTATGATTTAAACCGTATAGACAATAATATTTTTTTTAGAGTGGTCTTCAAATTTTTACAATATGTGATCAAAGAATTGGGAATGTTTTTTCTGATGATTTTCAAACTTGAAATTTATATTTTTAAATGGTTTTCTCTTTGTATGTTGTCTCACTCAAGAACAATTCATAATGCATAAAATACAACGTGGATGAATTCAAATTTTTTTTTTTTTGGACTAAAACATGATTTAAGTATTTATTTTCATTATTGTTATCATTTTTATTATTATTATTTTTTTTTAATAGGACTAATGGATAGTTTAAGAATCGAGTAAACATGACCGTTAAGGTTATTTTTTTTATAAATAAAAAAAAATGATAATAGAGAACCAATTAATTTTTATTTATTATTCGAATGCCAGAAGTAGGCAATGGAAAAATAACGATTTGTCAATTAAAGAAAATAGCATTTTTTATTATTTAAGCATTGTGGTATAGCCGTTGAAAATAAAATTAGCCCTATTTATATCTTTGGATAAATTAAATAACAAACTTAAGTAAAAAAGTGTGAGTTTGAATTATTATAGTATACCTAGATCTTATTTTAAATTGAATTCATCACATGAATAATTCATGTTTATGTGTATGTATAGAGAATTTGTGTGTGTGTTTTTTTTTTTGTACATTAGGAACAAAGATTTTCTAGAAAACCATAACTATATATTTATAAAAAACATTATAGATATGTATGTGATTATGTAAATAGACTAAATTCATTTTATTTTTGTACCACGAAATTTATTACATTGTGTTGTTGTTTTATTTATTATGCTATATTTTTACACGAGTGTTGGTTACTTTTACCACTATACCGTGAAAATACTTTGCCATCCTTCTTCACAAAGCGATATTCTTTTAATAATTTTTAAATTGTTTAGTAAAATCTGAAACAAGACACAAGTATAGGGGAATATGTAATACGTTTTCTGTCATTTTCATATAATTCTGATATCAAATAAAAATAGCCTCATTATAATCTTTACTTACTATAGGTTTTAAAATTTTAATTTATTCGACGAAGATGATTTATGGACTTATTTGAAACAATCTTGTCAGACGATCAGGTCTATATGACCGTGGGATGTCCACAAATCTTGACGGTATTGAAAAATCGGAACACAATACCCGACGCGGTATTAAAACGTATTAATACTGTTATATCCATGTGATAGCCATAAAATTACTTAACAAATTTAATAGCTGTTTGAAAAAACAAAAAATAAATCATCCTATTATACAGGTTATTGAAAGAAGGTTTTATGAAATGCATAAACTGTTTGAATGTTAATATTTATCAGACATAATATGACTATCAGATATCAACTTTTCATCGGATCATTGAATTATCAAGCGATGATATAAATGTAATTTCAAAGTAAAATTTAATAAACGATAATAACCTTGGATAATATATTACTGAAATAATGTAGTGAACAGCGATCACTAGAATATTTTTTCCCTCTTTGTGTGTTGCGTATGAAAATGAAACGCGAATACCGTATTTATTGAATGAATTGTACAAGGTGAACACAATTATACCATAACACTATTAATATTAATTAGAATTATTTATGAGATTACTAAAATTACTATTGGTTTTGTATTCAAAATAATTAATTATAGCTATGTGATATAGTAGCACATGGTGATACCAATTAACGGCTTGTACTTTTAAACCATTCTAAATTATCTATAACTGTAATACCAGTTTTAAAATACATATTATGACATATTTTATTGTATTTACATACCTGTGTATCTTTCAGTGTAGAAAATTTTGTGCTTACTTTAAAAAACTTGAATTGTATCTTAATTGTTTTTAAGTAGCATGATAAAATTAAACATTTTTAAATGCTGTAAATTAAAAGTTAATGAATTAATTTGGAAATAATTCTATAGTCACGGCAAATGTATATTTACGTAAAATGAAATAATTAAAAAAAAATTATGTAAAATGAAATACTTCTTGAAATGTTTTCTTGTCTAAAATAAAGGAAAAAAGTCTATAATTTAGTGTACATTAGGTTGACATAGAGTATATCTATACACGGAACATTTTAATTTATGTTAATCATGTTTTATTGAAATTTCCTAGGAAAATGTATGAAGTTGAAACAGTGGTATAATTTTGTATATTAAGAGATGCAATTTCCTCTTATATTTCACCGAAAGCGACCAATTATGTTTGTCTAAAGATATTAGAAGATGATATAAAAATATAAACTTTTAAATCTTTCAAAACACTTCAAAAATACACAACAGTTTAAGTATATAGTTTCATTTTATAAAATTAAAATCGTAATATTTTCCTTTTTTTTTCTTGAACCATTGTGTTCAGTTTTTAAATTATTTTGTATTTCATTAGATATTTAACGTAGGGTATTAAATTATTAAACCCTTATGATTTTTTTTTCTATTCTATTTAGTAAATTATCTACTTATTTTTTAGTATAATACACTTAGTTCCTAAACTCTGATTTTGAGAGAGAGAGAGAGAGAGAGAGAGAGAGAGAGAGAGAGAGAGAGAGAGAGAGAGAGAGAGAGAGAGAGAGAGAGAGAGAGAGAGAGAGAGAGAGGGAGAGAGAGAGAGAGAGAGAGAGAGGAGTTTATGATTAATTGTGAGAAATAATGTGGAGTAGAATTCATTGAAATTCACAAATACTATTTTTTGATTTTTCCAGTAAATGGTATAAGAATTTAAATAAATTTATAAATAAACACATACTTGTTAAAAACTAATATATGATTATTTTTAACACCCACTCACTATTGAGTATAATTTATAGAATTAACAATATTACAATTTAGAAACAACATTTATATTGAATTAAGTTACTAAAAATGTCAAATTCACTAGTAACTTAAAAAAAAATTTGAGAAATACAAAAATGATTACTAAAATTGTTATACTTGTATAACATTTTTTTTCTTTGTATTGTTATTTATGATCATACTTATCATATATATATATATATATGATCTATAACTTAACAAAGAATAATTGCAGTGTTCATAAGTTATTTGAAATTTTGCAAGATGAAAATTTCAAATCAGAGTGAAAAAATAAGTTTGACCATTAATATGTTCGAAAAATAAATTTCGCTTAGTTGTAATTAAAGATAGACTAAGGTTTAAAATACAATTTTTGTTTTTGATGAAAAAATAAATATGACTAAAATCAAAAATTAAATATTTCTAAACAACATAAACATTATAAGCACTTCTCTCATTTGATTCTCTACAGTGCACGTCAGTTACGTTTTGAGTAGAATTAAATTGAAATTAAATCGAATCATTAATAGATCCTTCGTTTCACCCGGAATTTAAAATTATATCTTATAACTAACAGTTAAATACGTTACCTACTGGTAAATAGACTTTAAATTAAAATGACCTTATATAAATCAACAATCAACTCAATTATATTTCAATGAATGGCTTATAAAAATATATTCAATTTTAAATTAGGCATTTGAAAATAGTACGAGTACTTTTATTTTGTTTTGTTTCAACAACTATGTTTATTATTATTTTTTATATTTGTGTGGTTTGTTCAACATGTGCGCATACAGATATGTTACTATTAATTTATAGTTCACTAAATGTTTAATTTTTTATTTCATTAAATGAGTAGGTAACATAATTAACTGACATTGATTGAACAAATTTAACTCATTACGTGCTATACCAGGTTTAGAGTTTTGACTGATATCAATTTGTTTTATATTCAAGTAGTTTATTATTGTTACAAAATTGTATTGCTTTTACATTACATATCTGATGTCTCCAACTACAGGCCCATCTCAATTTTATCGCACATTGCCAAAATGTTTGAGTCACTGGTCCATAAGGATATTCTTAGATCTTTCAATAATATTATTATGGAAGAGCAACATGGTTTCCGTCCTGGTCGTTCTACTATCACTAACAGCCTAATTTTTCATAATTATGTCTTCAAGGCTTTCCTACATCATTCACAGATTGACGTTATCTACACAGATTTTAATCAGGCCTTCGATACCGTTAGCCATAATGTCTTAGTGAAAATTCTAAAAGATTATGGCACTGGTGAGCCGCTTTTGTCTTGGCTTAAATCCTACCTAGGTAACAGATATCAATGGGTTAAACTACCTAACGTTAAATCTAATGTGTTCCTTACCCCCTCTGGTGTTCCCCAAGGTGGAAACCTGTACCCTTTGCTTTTTTCTATCTTTATCAACAGCCTTAGTAAATCACTAAATCATTGTCAAGTTTTATGTTTCGCGGACGACATCAAGCTTTTTATGCAAATAAACTGCATTGAAGACAGTCTTAAACTACAAAGTGATCTTGATAGATTTGTTGCTCTTTTTATTAAATTAGGTTTGTCACTGAATTTAGGTAAATGTAAAGTCATGACGTTTACTAGAACCCGCTCTCCGTTAACGTTCTCCTACCATATTCATGATTCAATAATTTCTCACTGTGATGAATTTACGATGGATCTTGGATTCAAACTCTCCAGTAACCTGGACCCGGGCCTCCACATTGAAATGGCTTGTTGCAAAGCTCTAAGAATGTTGGGTGTAATAATGAGATTGTCAAAGGATCTTAATCTAACTTCCTCATTGAAAGTTTTATACTGTACGTTAGTCCGGCCAATTATTGAATATGGTGCTATTATTTGGAATCCCCACACGGCCGACTACGCTTGCCAGGTGGAAAGGGTACAGCGTAGGTTCTTGCGATTTGCCAGCTTCCTTTTAGGCATCAAATGTCCACCGCATGATTATTCCTCAGTTGCTATTCAACTTAATCTAGCCTCACTGGCAGAGCGCAGGCGCATTATGGATAGCAAGTTCCTGAATGGACTATTAGATGGTAGTGTTGATTCTCCGACTTTACTATCCTTAATTAATTTTAAAGTATCCCAACGCTCCACCCGCTCCATTACTACATTTCATGTCCCTTTTTGTTCCACCAACTACTTACTAAATGAGCCTATGAGGCGTATGATGCATAATGCCAATTTGGACCCCACTTTCTCTTTTAGTTAGCTCTGTCATATCTATTATTTTTGAAATTCCCATAAACTGTATTATTCCATTGCTACTTAATAACTACTGTTCACTTTAACACCTCCATGTATCTATATCTTTAATTGCATACCTATGTATATTATTATTACTATTATTATTATTTTTTTCTCTTGTTTTTTTTTCTTCTTTTCTTCTCTCGCTTTGTAAGCCATATCACCTATTTTGTCTATGTATAAAAGGGCTTAGCCCGTGTATTCTAAAAAATAAAATAAAATAAAATATCAGTATATTACAGAAAAATGTAAACTAATTGTTCAAAAAATAAAATATTGAATAATTGTGAACAAAACAAAGCAAACAATACATCTCGAAAATGTAATATCCCTATCGCTATACTGTTAATAGTGTATAGCAACGAATTATTTTATTCCTATCATGATTACAGTAATCATTGTGTCAGAATAGTTAAAGTGCATTTTGTTGTACATGTAAATAAAATTATATAGCACATTTGTGTTATTTGATCGTAAAATGAGGCTAAAATAGATATTTACATACATAGTGACTGGTAAGTAATGGAAGGATAGGAAAAAAAGAATAAACGTTAGACGAAAGTTTGAATGATTTATTTATTTTATTCTAATATTATTATCTGCGTGGTGTGTATTATTGATTTCACCATATTCAATTCTATGGAAAATGTCATAAATAATAAATCTTTTATTTCCCAAAGATAAAAATGATAGTGAAGATATATTATTGACACATTTATAAAGTGATGCTAACTGAAGTCGATAAACGAAAATGTCAAAAAAAAAAAAAAAAAATATATTACATAGAGAATAAGATGGTTTTTAAAGTCTGGCGAATACTGACTTGATTTTATGTTCCTACTTATTAGTATAGAAATACTCATGAGTTTTGTACGTTTTAAAACTTTTTCAGTTGAAATGTGTTTCATATCGAATTCCAAATGTGTCGACAGTATGATGATAGGTATTGAGAGCCATAATTTTAGTTTCAAGTTTAATCACACTTAGATGATTTCGGTTAAACATATGAAAATATAATGAAAATGTTCAATACTGACGAGACATCGCTTACATTCATCAATAGTCTGAATATTTCTTAAAACAAATTAAGCTTATTTATATATCGTTATTCAATTGAAATACCTTGTTTACACTCATGTGAAACAAATACTTTTAGTATAAAGTCTAAGCTTTATAATCAATATGTACACTTCATACATGAAATTCAATACTACTTTACTCATAAAATTAATAAAGCAAAGATCTGTAGATTTTTAATCGTTAGCAAGGCGAGGAATTTATGAGTTTTACGGTGAATTGTTATTTATTTCGTTTGTTTGTGATCAATTTCCCATCAGTTTTTCCAAGCGGAAAGAAAACTATTGACAAGTACAAAAAACGAGTATGTAACAAAAACGACTTTGGTTATTTTGTTATAATTTCAAAAATAATAATACTTGAAACTTTAGATATTGGCACATTACTATCAAAAGTAATTAATTCTAAATAATATTTCCAACAAAACTTATCAATTTCTGAACTGGTTACGTACAATATTTTGAATTGTTTTAAAACTAGACATTTCCATTCAAATTCATTCATATGTTTGTATAAACTATATTTTAAAGTTGATTTACAATGTAATATTGTTGATCAAAAAATGTTTTAAATTTATTTTATAAAAATATATTGACTATTCATGGATTATTTATACCAGCTTTTCAATCATTAGTTTAAATTTATATACAATATTAAAACTGTTTGTGTATACATCTGTATTTAATTAACAACTAAATAGTATAGTTTACTAAGTTCTCCTCAGAATAGTATTTGTTTTTAATATAATGATTTATAATTATTTCAAGTTTAAGTAGTAATACCTATATGAATTAGACTAATGGATAGCATCTTATTGTACACCACATAAGTATACTACATTTCAAATAAGTAAAATCAAATCTATATTGAACTGTATTTTTCAAATTCAATTTAGGCTCAGAATAATAAAATCTTTTTTTTTTTTTTTGAGATACCAAACTTTCTATTACGATTGAATATTAAACATCCTTGTTATTTGAATTTAATATTTATTGAAAGTGTTTGAAACTAATAAATACTAAGTATTCTCTATATAACATTATCTTTTAAAATACAAACTTAGTCTTGATATTTTTAAATAATACTCAGAAATTATTCCAAATTATAAAAAAAAAAATCAATGATTCAATGATAATAATTGAAAAGGCACATTTTAGAATTTGATCACAACTCAATGAGGTTCATAATGTTAGTAATAATATGGAGCAACAAAAAAATAAAAAATCAGTGTTTGACTAAAGGAAACTGAAATATGATGTTGAAGAATAATATTCAGTCAGGTTGAATCACGATTCAACAGCTGTTTGGGCATCATTTGGTATCAATGACACATAAACATAATGTGGTTCAAAATTTTTTTAAAGTTTAATGTTCATGTCATTTATTTTTTTATCGTGATTCAAATATCAAATATTTAGTTTCTGCGTTGAATATTTGTTTTGTAAGCTTTCACTAAATAACACAAATAAACATTATTTCTAATTTAATATAAAAGTCAAGTAAACTTCATAAAAAAGATAAATCATACGGAAAATCATTTAAACAAAATATATTTGAATGACATGGTAAATGAAGCAAAAAAATGGAAATTTCGACTAAGTCCTTTAAAGAAAATTTAAAAAGTTGTAATTAGATATAGAATTAGAAACCGTTTTTTGTTTGTTTAATTAATGTATTTTTAAAAGAAATCAATAAAATAAATCAAAGAAAATGTTTGAGTTATTTTTTCCTGGCTTAGAAAAAATAGTCATATCAATAAAACGTATTAATAAACTTCACCAAAGAGCAATTATTATAAGTGGAATACATTTTTTTCAATATGAAACATCCATATCTATAGACAAAGCAGGAAGTTTTTACTTGTTCTCAATTATCATTCAATATTAAACATGATTCAACAAACACACTTAGGTTTTGGTGTGTAAAAAATTTTAGTGAGCTTTTATAAACGCATTTAAATAATTTAAGATAGAAATATACCTATGAATTGATAAATACAGAATACAGTTTTTATAGCTAGTCAATGAATTGTTCAGTTCGGTATTGAAAAAATATATTATACTTAAATTACATAAATTCATTAACGAGTATTCAGCAAATGAACTACTTTTTAGACTTATTCTAGAGCCAAAAAATCGGCTGTGCAAAATGAATATCCGTAATTTAGTTTATAGCAGAACAATTTCGTTTTATTAGAATAAACAAATTTTATTTTTAGTACATGTTGCTTACTTATATTGCAAAATAGTGTATGGTTAAAACTAAACCTAAGTATGAAAACAATGCGTTTATTTTGGTGGTTAGTTATAATGAGTTGTCGATTGTTGTATGTTTATTTATTTTAAATTGTGTAAAATACAAATTATTTTAGTGTAATATTTTATTATGTCAACATGAATAACGGACAAGTAAATAAATTTTTCAACGTCGTTGTGTGATTGGAAATAAATGTTAACTGTGGAATAAAACTTCATAATTGAAGTATCAGGAGTCGTATCAATAAAAGTTATTAAATAATAATAATAATAATAATAATAATTAATAAATGAAAAGTTGTTTATTTTAAGTTGAATAAAATTTCGGTAAACGACTGAATTTTTCCGGTTATTTTGTTAGGGATTAAAAAATAAAAATATCAATGATGTATGTAAATAATCAGTTTTTGAATACGAGTACTGAGAAAAATGTTTCTATAGTATTTTAATGACTATTAGCAAACTCATTCACAAAAGTTTCGGTACAAACAGAAGTATTTATCTAAAAACAATTTAACATGTTTTGATTACATGAGCACTCCAGTGTTAACATAATACACCCCTGTGTAATATTAGCATGGAACTAGAAACGAACCTTTTCCGCAGTAATAATAGACGGAATCACACTATATTCTAGTGATTACATTATGATAATCATTTTACATTCAAGGCATCACGAATTCAAATGAGATACTTAAAACGGAATGTTAAAATTTAATCGAGTAGTTTACCCGAGCCTTGAAAGTATATTATATTGTAGTGTCAAACGACGAATTTTCGGGTACCAGTGTCACTTGGTGTGTAATTATTATTATGCCTTCAATATCTGACCGTCGCACGACTACAAAACAACATTCACGAACAGAAAAAAATACACGGACTTAGTCGTGGTTCAAAACTACATAGGTCCGTGAACGGCGTGAACGAAATTAAAATCGTTTTAAAGATGTTTGTTTTTATTAATCTTTTCTTTTTTACATCAAAGAAGTGTCTTCTTCCCCATCAAAAATCTGAAGGCCGTGATGTTTTGCATAGTTTTGCATCCAGTGCGTGATATTAATTAGAATTTAAAAACGTGCCGGTTTCCCGATAAAATATTTTGAGATGGCTAATAGTCACAAAACCAAACTTCATGTTTACTAATTAACATTTTTAATTGTTAAACGATGTTATTTCGATAAATTAATGAAAATAATTAATTGACAGAAAAAATTATTCAAAATTTTTTTTTTTTTTGGTTCGACAACGAATTCGAATTATTTCATTGTTTTTATATTTCCGTCATAACAAGTTTTTGCACATATAATTCTTAACGATAATTACCTAGCTATAGATGTTTGTGCAACCAACAGACAAATTTCGTGAAATGTTTTAATTTATTATTTTTACAAATTATGTTGACTTACTCAAAATTATTAACCCTGCATAATGCGTACTTTGAGGTTTTTTCATATTGATATTGAAACACTACTTAGGGCTACAATTTTATGATCAAAAATGTTGTATTCACGTAATGTTTTAAGTTATTTATTTTTCTCAAATAGTAATATTGGTTTATACCATAATATTATAAAACAAAATTTGTTACTCAACGTTTCGGTTATTTTTATTTTTGACCAATAGACATAAGCATTTTAAGTATAGAGCGATAGAATGAAGAAGCAAGGTTAGACTGCAAATGCATATTGCTTTTCATTTCACTGCTATAATATTAAATGCTCATACAGAATATAGTGATTGTACACAAAAAACGTACGCACATAGTATGATATAATCGCAAAAGGTACAATATATTTATGGGGCGTCCTGTATATTTGACAATTTTTTTGTATTTTCACTAACTTGATAAATCGCGAGACACCAAAACTGTTGACTGGTCGTGGTAAAGTGACTAGCGGAAAAAAACTCATACGTTTTTTTACTATTGTAAAAAAAAAAATCATACGTTTTCCTCGAATAACTCGGAATCGACGTCCATGACATATACGAAAACTCGTCAAGATCGTACGCGAGAGCGTGTGCATGTACTTACGAGAAGAGTTAGATCTGTCCGTCGCGCTGGTGTAGTCGGACGGGTGACGACGACGACGACGATGACGGGAACGCCATCGCGAGTGCGCGATCACGACGCGACGCGACGAGCTGACGAGACGACGGGAGAGCGAGCGAAAAAACGAACCCGGCTGGAAAAAGCCGTACGGACCGCGGCGACACGACTGTCGCGAGCGAACGCAATAATTGTACAAAAGACACGAGCGTCGTCCGACAACGACAGCGGCGACGGCGGCGGCGGCAGCAGCAGCCAGTACCGAACACCTGGTGAGTGGTGACCGCCGAGCGACAGTCGCTGAAGAGACCACGTGCGCGTGGACTCACGCCACGCTTGAAGGGGAGGGGGCGGGAGGGGATTCGTATCGCGGCCGTCGTTTGGCGCGATCGTTGTGACGAAGAGACCCGTCCGCGGCGAAGTCGGTCCGACCTTGACGTCGAGGAGGAACGGATTGCAAACGAATTTTTTTAAGTTTTTTTTATATATAACATATATGTATATAAATATATTTAAAATTTTTTTCGTTTTTACGTGGAGAGAGGAAATTAAATCAACGAACGATTACAACGCTTCGCTACGCCGTGGACGGTGCCTGGGTAGAGGTGCTTTTAACTGAACGTAACAATTTATCCGTATAGTGGAGACGAGAAGTACTGACAAAGTTCATCTGCGTAAAATCTGCGTTTTCTAAACTTTTTGATATGGCTTTTGAACTTTTTATCATATTTTTAATTAACTTTTTTTTGGCTTTGCGATTCTCTTCCTGGAAAGAAAAATACATAATGTTGGTATTCAATAAAATAATTTCTTTTAAAATGTATCATGAGAAAAACACAAGCTAGATATATAAAATATTACTTTCGATTATCATTTACTATTTGTTTATTCATTCAAGTTAAACTAAATTGCACTCGTGTCTAGGGTGTTTTACATGATGGCGTGTATAAGTTGAAATTATATGACAGTGGGCCGTATGCTTAGTTCGACACTTCAGGTAAACCTAATATAACTTTGGTAATACCTAACTATGGAGCATCTAGGCAATACGTAACTGATCCTTAATTTTTGTCTGCATATTTGAAATTTTAGTAGACAATAGTTAGGTATTACTTAAATATTGTTTTCCTTAAAATAAATATATTCCTCCATGCTTATCAGTAATATTTATGATAATTATTGGTGTTATCACTTATTCGATTTGTATTAATTAAATATTATTGAGGTTTTTAAAAAATATGTAGAAATGATTAAAATCATGTTTCTATTTTCATAAATCATTTACGATCCATCTTTGGCACATGACCAATGTCCTACAGAATGGAAAATAGTGCATTATACGATGCCGAAGATTCAATACTGTCGTTTTATTGTGAACAGAATAATAAATGGAAAATGTATTGGGTATAAATCAATTAAATTGTAATAAAACGGTTCGAATCGGTTTTTTTTACCGAATTAGAACAATTCACTGAAATAATTTAAATTGAAAAAACCTTTTTACCCTGTAGTACTGTTGCAGTGAAAACAGTTTATAGTGAATAAATTAGCGTTATTCAACGAAAATTGTAAAGGACCTCGGACTATGTAAACAAATGTTCGATGATACCAACGTGTCATAATATTGGTTTCGTTATTTTGAATAAATTACATGTAGGCATCAAAATCATCACGTGAATTTTTATTGTTTCATACATTATCATGAATTATGACTGAAAAACAACACGACACGTTACCTATACACAATTGTCATATTGCGTTGGCGAAAATAATTATCATAATAATTCATCTATTAGTTCATTACACTTTACTGATTTCTTATGAACAGTTATAGGATTTGGAAAATACGCTACATCGTATATTATAATACGATATAGGGCGTATTTAAAGTCTTTCTAACGATCGATTTTTTATTACAAACATATTCACTAAATCCTTAGTCCTGTACACAAATATACGTCAAAAAGGGTTTTATTGCCCTGGCCAATATCAACTTACGGAGAAAACATTTACGTATATCTCGGGATTTTCTTATGATAATAATAATCGAATTTATATTTGTTTAAATTAAATATTCTATATAGATTTAAATTGATTTTAGTCTACGGAATACATAGCAAAAATAGGTTATGAATTTCTCAAGTGTGAAGTTCTAATATAAAATCATTGTAGTTTAATAATGGTTAAGTATTTAATTTGAAAAACATTGAGGTTCGAGTAAATGATAATCAAACCTATGTGTTGAGTCCTGTTTTTATGTCGTTTACTTCGCACAAGTGTATTCATTATAATACAGAAATGATGAAATATCAAAGCTTAGAGAAAAATAATTTCCAAGTTAATGTATTCATTAATAAATATAATACAAAATAACCTTGTATAATAGTAAGTACCTATAATAATACGAAGCAACGTTTATAAAAAAATGATTAACGAAAATATGTTAATTAGTTTTTTTCAATCAATAGAAATAATTTAAAGTGATGAATTATTAGCTTGAAAAAAAAAATCTCATGGGATTTTCAGACTTAAAATTGTATTTTTATAAAACAAAAATCGAAAGTATAAACATATTTTTGAAATACTAAAAACATCGAGACAATTGTAAAAGTAATGAATATATTATGTTTCGTATATTATGATCTTTCTCATATTCTGTTCAATTGTCCCTCCTGAAGGTAACGGGAAACCACTGCACAGTAAAAACCCTTCCCAAGTAACGCCTTCTTCTAGGTGCAAACCAACCCTAAGAAGAAGCAGCGACAAGGCGAAGCCTTTAGAAAAAAAAAAATAAATAAAAAAAATATATATATATATATATATATATTTCGTATATTATATACATACATGTGAATGAACGTATATCAAATAAGTATTTAACTATTAAATGTTCAAATTTATAAAAATTTTAAGTTTTCAGAATTGAATAAGAATATACATAAATAAATCATGAACATTTTCTACTATTCGCATTTATTCTGTATAACTATGTCGCAAAAGTTTTTCAAAATATTCTTTACACCTACGGGTAAATCCCAAAAATGACTAGTTCTAAGGACCACCTGTGTCATATTTTGAGGAGAGATAAAGGGAAAACGTTTGAAACTTTTTTTGCTTGAAAAAGTATATTTCTGATTTAAACCATCATTATCAAAGAAAATATTGACAGTGTCCATAGTTTTTTAGAGACTATGAAATGTATAAATTTTTTTTAAATGTAAGATCGAAAAAGTTGACTATTAAATAATATAACGGTATAATATTTGACAAGAACGAAATTAACAGATTATGCTATTCAATTATTAAATTTTTTTTAAATATTACTAATTCAATGAAATAATTAAGGATTAAAGTTATGTTGATTAGTAGAATTATCAACATGAAAAATATACAAACACTGAACAGTTAAATTTGTTTTATGTAAAAAAAAAAGAACCCCCACCTGTGAAGGATGTGGGGCTCGCCTCACCATTAAACACATACTAACGGAATGCCAACTCTATCAATAGGAACGAATAACCATTAACATGACAGAAACACTTGACTCACTACTCGGCCCGGATCCCGTTCAAAACAAGAAAATACTAACTTTTTTTAAATCAATAGATTTAATAGATCAAATATAATGTAAATATAATTATGAAACAAAAATGTACACAAAAAAAAAAGGAATTGTAACTAATGGCCTATGATGCCGGGTTGTAAATAATTGATCAATAAAAAAACAAAAATTGTTTTATTAAGAGGAAATTTCTTTTCTATTCGTTTTAATTTTATTAATGTATTTATATTTATAAGAATATAGTTCAGAATTATTGACTTCAGAATTTTACAACTTACAATGTATACTGTGAATTCCCACTTTAAATAATAACATATTTAAAGGATAGTGGGATTGTATATTTTAAACCGACAAGTTGAAACATATTTTTACAATTTATATTGAAAGTGTTGTGGTAGTTCTATTGATGTTCAGTTTTATATTTGTGTGTTTTGAAAAAAAAAAACGAAAAACCTACAAAATGTAAAATAATTGAAATAATAATAAATTTATCATTTTTGATATTATATCATATTATATAGTCCTTAAATTTCTCATGTGTTTTTATCAATTGATCTTATATCAAAATTTGTTTAACAATAAATTGATCAATAATGATTGTAAAGTATGGTTGTAGTTTTTTTTTAATTCAATGGTGTCCTAAATGTAATATTTTGACAGTATGATTTAGTAATTGAAATAATGAATTTTATGTACAAAAAAAAGTATACAAATAAAAATAAGTAAAATTTAAAAATATAATATTAAATATTATATTTTTATGCGTGTATATTTTATTACACGATAATATTCATAAATAATGACGTTAATAATTATTTACTACTTATCAATGTTAAATTCATGTGGCTATTGAACATAATCTTATATGCATAGTGTATAAACAAGTTAAACAATTTTGAAATTCTAGTAGAATATTAAAATTATATTTGTTTAAAATTTAAATACATTAGCATAATCTAAGTTATTTTAAGGCACAGTGATAATTAAAAAACTACATTCGGAAAATCGATTTACAATTTAATATGCAATATGACTCCGTCGTATTATTCTTCAAATCTTCATACTATTTTCACAAGAAACTCAAACAATACAATAAAACACGAACAAATAAGGAAAATTATATTCATTGAGCTTGCTTGTATTACATATTTTTATACCACACAGAATAATTTTAAGATAATATAACCATGTTCATTACTCTGATGATATTATTTTGAATCATAAAAAGTGCTACCATTACTTAAGTCTTTGAGAACCTGGCTAAAAACTTCGCTGTATAATATTGAAACTAAAATTTAAAATTATTTTTTTTTGGAAAGACCGACAAACATAAAACGTGATAATTATAATACTTCAATTTTCAGAGATAGTCCTGACGTTTCGCCGTACTTTAGTTCATGTTAAGACAGTAGATGCAGGGCCGTATTAACCATTAGGCACTGTAGGCACTGTGCCAAGGGCCTACGACGTACGGAGGGCCTACGAAAGACGGTTAAATTAAAAAAAATAATAAACATTATAAAAACAAGATCTTTTGCGTCACTCAAATTCTAAAAACAGTCTAAAATATATAATCAAATTGTTTACATGAGCGCAATACCTATATTATTTAGACGATAAGCTTTGCGATGGCCATGCGATACAGAAATTATTATCAGAGTATATTATTACAGTATATCACACCTGAATTTGAAACAAATGGACGTGATAAATTTGAAATACAAACAGTTTTGTTATGATAGATTCCTTAATTGTGGAAATTAAAAAACGAAAAGAAGCATACACAAAATTACATGACGGTTTAGTTGTTTAACTGATGACAAATTAACCAAAAGTGAAATCGAAATAAAAGTAACTTATTTAGTTCAGGTATATCCATTAGATCTGGAAATGATTTTGTAGCAAAATTCTAATTTTTGTACATTTTCGTGAACCAGGCATGACTGTAAGTGACAAGCTTCAAAAACAAATTGAAAAAAATTAACGACAAGTTTTCCAAATTTCAAAATGCCGAAAAAAAAATGTAATCTAGATATGTTAGTGCTCATTCATTTTATTTATTTGATAAAATTAAATATTTGATAATTCCATTGTAAACTCATGACGTTGTATTAATTTAAAATAATATAAAATAATAATATTCAGAAGTGGCCGTTATGAAATTCAATTTTTTTCAATGCCTAGGGCCTACGGATGGCTTGATCCGGCCCTGAGTAGATGAAGTCATAATCCGTCTAATTATTTCAAACAACTGGGGTCTATTGTTGAAATCATTCGGATCGGATCTGTATACGAACAATCCACACAATAGATTTCCGTGTACGGACGAAAAATAGTATTCTTGAAATAAAACTATCCGTATACGAAAAACTTTCCACGTACACGGAAATTTGTCTGAATGGTTTATTATATCGTATGAATTAGGTTGGTTACACTACTAAAATATACAATCTCATTGTTTATTAAATTGTAAATTACCTGTGGAAATACCAAATACAAATGTATTTATATGCTTGTATCCTATTTAACTTATCATTGATTGAGTCTTAGTACATATTTTATTTTTAACTCTACACTCGACAACTCTGTGTAGAGTTCGGTGATTTTAATTAATGACGGTAAATTTATCGAAAGTCTTTTATTACCTACGTACTTTCCCTTTGTAATTTTTGGTTTAGCAACAATATTTTTAACTATGATACAATTAATTATCCGATTTAACTTGTGTTAATATATTAAATATCTGTCTCAATGTTTAATGTTGAAACTTTAAACTTTAAAAACATTACAAGATAAGTAACATGATAATGTGTTTATTTGTATACGGAAATACGTTTCTGAATGCCATACCCCCATTCAGATGAATCGATCGGAACTTTTCCACATAACCGAACCCATCCGTACACGGAAAAATTTCAATAATACGTATTTTTTGGATCATGTGGAAATCCGTGTGGAAACTACGGTTTTCGTATACGGATCCGATCCGAATGATTTTAAGAATAGACCCCCTGATCTGTTATGAATATTAAGCCCTCATCTATAAATAAATAAATAAATATAATTAGCGCAGTAGACCGCTGTTAGCGAATATCACGTAATTAATTTGAAACTGACATTCACATATTCTCGTAGGTAATATTTGCATTTTAATATGGTTTTAAATAAAAGCAAATATCTTTTTAGTCATTAATACATTAATTGTCACGTGTAGTAATTCTTGTTTGTACATAATACCTACAAGTATTCCAAACTATTTCAAAATAATTCACGTGTTTCATGGCGGTGGCTCTAGCTTCCCAATATTAATGTTTACTTAAGTTATATTAAACAACAATAAAATTAAAACCGTATATATTATTGAATGACACAGTGATAAGTACAATTTTTCATGCATAATTGTTATAATATTATACATATACAGGTATGTTGTTCCAATAGGGTATGACAAAGACGATTTAACGCTGCACAATGGATGCATTAAAACTAACTATTTTCAAATATTATAATAGATGGTTATTAATTATAGTTTTTAATCAAAATTATATCAGATTTAAATACTTTTTTAGTATAATATAGTATATTTTTAATTATAAATATGAGAATACATTCTATACTCCTCAATATTCTTGGTGCTATATTTTTAATACAATTGATACAGGTAAAAACAGATACTTGTATTTCAATAATTTCATATTTATTGCTATATATAATACTATACGAAATATGAAAGTCTCCATTTTAACTTTGTCAAACAGTTTTTACTGCCTACCATAAATAAAAATGTCATTTGCCAACAACTTGTCAAGCTTATCTGAATCTAAATAATTTATATCACACAATATTATTTTATTGGTAAATTCGGTTTATGCGTTACGCTAATTTGAATAATTTTTTTCTCAAAATTAATTTTAAATTGCATAATTTAATAACGCAAATTTTTAAACGCAATTTATTCCATACCTACTCGAAATATTAATATGATTATGACATGTTTATGTAAAATATGTTGTATTCAATTTCAAATTAATATACTAGTGTTTATATCAGTGGCGGATTTACGGGGGGATCCCCTCAGACACTGATATATATAATTAAATAATGCATACACAGTCTGACTCTGTAGTAGGTAGGTATACTGTATAACATAATAATATATGTATATATTTCAAATATAAGTAGGTTGATCAAGAATCTACTAAAATAATAATAATAATAATAATAATATACATAATAATAAAACATTTTACTATCATATTTTAATAGTTTTGATAAAATCGTCCGTCGTAACGTTAATTCCCGATATTCTTTTGTATTGCCATAATGAGTTTATCTGCGTATTTTTCCACTATAGAGGACCATATTATTATAATACTATTTCTGTAATTTTATACCTACTATTAAAATGTTTAGATTAGTTGACCGCCGACAATTGACACTAACACTGGTAACTGACACACTGTAATAACGCAATAGTCGATATACAGAAAATCATAAGTGAGTACGAACTTATTTTTCAATAAAATGTCGTCTAAAAACCAAACCATCAAACATTTTTTTTTAAACCTATTCAACTTCAAATGTTAATAAAACTAGTACCTCAAAAGAAAATATATCAACTAAAAGACCACTGTCACTTATGATGTTACTGATATTAGTACCAAAAAGTCTATGTCTGATTTAGCAACTCCGTATTCGTCCTTAACTCATAATAATTATGATACCAGTTTATTCTGAAACAAAATACTTTCACAAAATTAAATTTATGACATATTAAATAAAGTTTGGATACCGAAAATAAATTATAAATTTCCGATAACATCAATTACTTCTGGAAAAGACCAAAAAGTAAGAAATCTTAAATTTCAATATGCATGGTTATTGCGATTTCCTTGGTTGTCGTATTCAGAAATACAAAATGGATTTTGTAAATTTTGTGTAGCGTTTTCGAAATCTCATGGTGGACACAATTCTCAATTGTTAGTTAGTCTTGTGTTAAAAAAATGTAATAACTGGAAACATGCGGTTGAAATATTTACCAAACACTCATCTCTAGAATATCACTAAAAATGTTTTCTTGATGCTACTAATTGTTCAAACGTTTAAAAAAATCCAAGAACATCCATTGAACAACAATTAAATACCAGGAGGGTTAAATAGATTACAGAAAATAGAAACAAAATTAAACCAAAAATTGAAGCTATTATTTTATGTATAAACTTTATACAGTAGAATTTAAACATTTTTAATTATTACATATAATTATTTAATTATATAAAAATGTTAAAAAGTATTGACGATAGAGTATTATTACTATTATCCAAACAAAACATCAATTGAACTGTTTCAAATAATTGAGACACGTGCCCTTACAATTATTATTTTAATTTTCATTGTTGCATTCAAAATATTCATGATAATAATTTAATTAATATCGTTTAAACAATGAAACTGGATTTTTCGTTTTTTTTTTATTAAATATTCAATTAAATTTACTTATTCAAATCATTTGATTTAAACATTGGTATGCTATTTAAGTCAAGCATATGCTTTTTGTAAGGTATTTGTTATTAAATACTATAAAATTCTTAATAATATAATCTTAGAAGTCAGGGTAAAATCCGTTTAATTTCTTTAAATATGAAAACAATAAACGATTATGTTACATATAGCACTGTTGATTGTACAACTTAAATCGGCTATTGTAAACTACACCCAATGTACAGGTAAACACAAAATCACATAATATGTAAACTGCGCCCGAGTTTTTATCAAGTGTGAAAAAGTGACATGTAAACTGCTAAATTTTAAAGTTTTAAAGTATATTTTTGATAATTTAAAAAAATACAATATTAGGACAAATAATAACATCTCATATCTATACTTGGTTCATTACAGCCATATTATATCATGAAAAGTTAATAAAATTAAATTAAAAATAAAAATAAAAAAAAAATAAAAATAAAAAATAATTAAAAAGTACAATATTAGATTAGGTTAGGACAAATAATAGCATTTTTTGGAAGACATCTAGCAACTTCTGCAGTAATTTAATCAAAGCCTGGCGTTTTTTTGGTACAATATTTTTGTATTGCAGTTTTTAGTTCATTTGGTGTAAAACACTTTTCAGGGAGATGAAGAGGAATGGGACAATCTAAGTACTGGGTTATCTTAGAGGTAAGATTTGGATTATTTATGTCGGGATGTGGCTTAAATATCTCCAATAGATGTTGACGAAAGGTCTCAGCCTTGTCTTCGTCAGTTATAGCAATAGAATTGTCAGTTTTTGTAAGTGACGGTAAACTGGATTTATATTGTAATAGTTTATTAGTTTCCCTCCAAAGGCTACCATCAAAAGAGGATAGGTTAGATAACTTTTGTTCGAAAATATCTGACTTGTGTTTTAGAAGATGTTTCTTAAGTGAGATTGACAGTTTATTGTATAGTGCTTTGTGTGACGGTAAGCGAGAAGATTGATAACGTGCCCTAACTTTCCTTTTATCCGTAATTAACGAACGTATATGTACTGGTAATAATGAAATGTTATTTGGAGTTGGAATTTATTTAGTTTGGGATGCCCAAGCAGGTGTTTGAATGATTGAGGTAAATTTATCAACTGCGTTATCAATGTCCTCATGTGTTTTTAATTTAACGTTCAGGGTGATCTCTTGATCTACTAAGTTATAGAACTTTATACGATCTGTTGATGGGTAAAATAGTTTTGGAGGTGTCGTGCGTAATGTTAGGGATGCATTGATTGTTAGAAGTACAGATGAGTGGTCAGAGTTTAGATCTAGGATATTTTCCGGGGTGCAGTATAAATTACTTGGTACTTTGGCAATAAAAATATCAACGATGTTTGGTTTTTTACGTAGAGAAGTTGGCCAGTAAGTTGGACCTGGAGGGGCTAGTATTGAGTATTTTTTGGCATTGACGAAGGTGTATAGAACATTGCCACGTGGGTTGCCAGCTCGACAGCCCCAGGCTTGGTGCTTCACCTTAATATCTACACCGACTATGAAATTTGAGGAAATTGATGAGAAATAGTCAAGAAAATGAGTTGAAGAGATATTGTGTTTTGGAGGGCAGTAAATTGTAGCAATGGTGATAGGTATATTATTCAGCTTAATAGATACAGCACAGAATTGGCGATAGTTTTGTGAGAAGTTTGGTAGTGGGAAAAAGGACAAAGTAGATTTAATTATGATGGCAACACCACCATAAGCTTTGTTATCTGGGTGATTGGATTTGAGCAGAGTATAGCCTGGAATAGAAACATTGGAGTATTTGGTAAAGTGAGTCTCAGTTATTAAAGCAATATCAACACGTTTTTCATATAAGACAGCTTGTATTTCATTGATGTGGTTTTTTAGGCCATTAGCATTGAAAAGGATGATTATGATAGATTTAGAGGTGGCCGATTTATTTGTCATTTTTGTTATTTAAGAGAGATGAGATAACTTGTGTCAGGAGTGTAATTAAGGAGTTAATTACTGATTTAAATTCATCAAGAAAACTTGACATTTTTTTATCAAAAATCTAATACGGAGAGAGGATGGCTGGTATCTTTTGATTGGTTTGAGGTGGTATTAGCATACATTCTCTGGGATGACGAGGGAGGAAGGGTGCTAGGGTTATTAGTTTCCAGTGGTGGGTGGCTTTCTTTTACAGTGTAATTATTATTAGTTGACTTAAAATTAACATTATCATGTAGAAAGTTACTTTTATTGTTAGGCTTATTTCGACGTTGGAGTTCTTTGTAAACATTGCATCCTCGGTAGTCGGCTGGGTGGTTGCCTGAACATGGGGCGCATTTGGGAGGAGAATCTTTTGGTTTGATACAATCTGATGAAGAATGTGAGTCTCCGCAGCGGACACAACGAGCTGAGTAACCACAGTATGATCGCTTGTGACCATAGTCTTGACAATTTAGACATTGACTAACCATCTTTGGTTTGTATGGCTCTTCGACTTTTACCTATGTATGAAGAAGGGAAGATAAATGGTATATTTTGTTGGAGTGATCGGTGGGTTCTAAATCAATGAAGAATAATGGGAGCGGGTGCTTATTGATCTTATGCACCACGTTTGTGACTTGCCTGACCTCATAGAGACGTGTTTCAAGTTCCGCTTTAATCAGTGCCGTAGGTGTGGAAGGGTGTAGGCTACGAATAACCACTCTCATAGGTTTGTCCTCTTTCAGTTGGTAGGTGTGGTATTCTTTTTTTGGTCCTTTAGGTAGTGAATTAGTGTTCTATATGATTTCGGGTTAGAAGTCTGTATTTTTAAACGATCGATGGTAGATTTGCAGTAAAAATTGTCTACTCCGATCAGCTCAATTAGAACTGGGCAAAAACCAGGGAAGTCCAAAACTCCTTTCATGAAGATTGGAGGTGAGGGTTTTATATGATCAGTGATGATGGATCCTTCAGAGACAATGTCAGCTTCGGTTATCATGTCAACAGATTCAGCTTGTTCAGTTTGTGTTAGTGGTTCATAACGGTTGCGTGTTGAAAAGATTTTTTTGGTTTTGGGTTGGGTAGTTTGTGGGGACGTGTTTTTTTGTAGAATCGGATGAGTTTGAGTGGTTTCTTTTGTTAGTCTTTGTTATAAAACCATCATTTGATGAGCTCATATTAGAATTTTGTGAGCTATGGGTGGAGTTGATTTTTGAATCTTTAGAATTTGTAGTATTAGATTAGCGACATTATTTTTGTTTTTAATATTATTATTTTGATTATTCTGAGCACTCGTATTAACTGGATATGTGGGCATATCATTCGTGAGCAAGGTCACTAATCGGTTATGCAACCCGCGATAACGGGCTACCTTCGATAAGCAACGCCGCTAAACAGTCGAACTTGTTAATAACGTTAACAAACTAATTAACTTTTTAACTACATTTTGTAAGGCACAAAGAGAAATACGCACTTAATATTCACAATTAATTGTGTTGATTTGAATTGACGTTAGCTATTTTTACGTATTAATTTTGTCGGAATCGGCAAAGAAGCGCGAAAAAGAACACGGGCTTAACTGAGTAACGTGTGCGTCGTAGGTTAGGTTAACCCAACCTAACCGTAAGAGTGATTTCACACGTTGAATTAATTATAGAAAAGTACTTAGAAATTAATTATCGAAACAAAAATGTTCAGTTATTTTTAAAATCTATGGAAACTCAAAAGTTTTGAACACAATTCATTCTTCATGTTTAACAAAATGTTACGCACACATTAAACTATACGTAGAATAAGCGGGTTTTTATTTAACATTTTTTAAAAGTTTCTACTACTTTTTATCATTAATTATCTAATTTTTGGTTTATAGACTAATTGCAATTTTTATAGTTACGTTTTTTTTCTTTATCCTTGTATTTAAAGATAATTAAAATTGTAAGAGACAATGTTCCTACAACCACATATTAACGAGTATATTGAATTGAAGAAAAAATTACTTATTCCCAATAATAAATACATGTATCAATTTATACATACATACATATATATATATATATATTAAATATGATTTTTGAAATATTTTTTTTCTTTGAATTATATCAATTTAACTTTACTTAAAAAAGAAAATGCCACTAATTTCGAATTTTTCTGTCAAGAGAGCACCTATATTGCCTAGCTAAAACGCCGTTCAATAAAATTAAAATCCAATAGTGTTGTAATATAATGTGAATGTTATGTGTAGTCTTGTTATTATTATTTTTTTTAAATAAAATAAAAATGCTGCATTTGAATAAATAATCTTTTATGTATATGGCAATGCTCGATCAGTTCTTATTTAAAAAAAATTAAATAATTATACTGATATAAATACATATATATATATATTTCAAAATATATAAGCCAAAAACATAATTCACTTTGTAACTATACATGGATTAGTTAGTTTTATAGGTTATTTATTCTGTTGATTGGCGACATGTTCACTGTCTTAGAGGTCTAATATGTATTAATTTCTATATGTTTGATGTAAGAAGATAAGAAATGACAAGTGTGTACTGATGGATTTCAGACGGATTTTAGATAATCTAAAAATTTTATTGAGACAATATATTAATGAAAGAATACATTAAGGAATTATGCAGTAGATCGGTATATTTAGAATCGATTACTTCTGCGAATGTTCAGCAAAGACGAGAATCTGATGATGGAATAGGTAATATGGATGGCTGAATCCGAATTGCTTTAAACACTGAATTATATTTGTTTTCAATATCAAAGTTAAAATATTTCATAATTTTTATTTTTTTAGTGATTTTCAGTAACAATAAATAATTATTTATTTATTAAATTGTTGTGCTTTTATTAAGATTTTCAACTTTATGTAAATATTAAGTACATTTACCAGTTTTAACTGAAAACGTATACTGTTGTCACTAAATAATTTGTTCTTGACTTTTTTGTTAATTAGTTATTCATTAATCAAAGTCATTAGTATTTTCAACAAAAATAAATAAGTATTATTTGATACTTTTACTTATTATTATAGTGTGAATAATTATTACATTTTGTTTGAAAGTGATTTCAATATATAATTTATATATATATATATATATATATATATATATATATATATATATATATATATATATATATATATTTATTTATTTATTTATTTATTTATATTATAATATAAAATAACTAATTTCTGATGTACTATTAATATTTGAAACTTATATAAAAAAATAGTATTAGTCAGTGATATTATATAATTAACGATATAATTATTATAAAGTTATTGAAAATACTATTGCATATTAATCCATAGTGATTAGGTGGGTACTAGGCTAAACCAAGTGACAAATTAATCAAAATGATTGTTTCGAGATGAATCCCAATTATTCAAGTGAATATACGTAGATCCAAACAATAGATATACTCCATTAACAAAGGGTACAACTTTCGGAAATAGTAATGGAAAACGTGTCGACAAAATAATGGCAGGATTCTAAATGATTCACTGGTGAATTAAGCAAAAATAAACGTGACTAACTGACTATTATCTTCCACTACCACTGTGACACCTCTAAATGGAACTTAGAATTGAACAAGAAATTTGTGGTAGCTAAATACACAAATACAAAACGACAGACCCTCTTACTGTGAAAGTAGAAAGAAGCCACATAACTATGTGTCACAATAGTCACAGGGAAAAATTTCAAGATATAAAGAGAAATAATTATATTATGAAAAAACGAAGACATCTAATTTAAAAATTTAGTACATTTTAGCTTTATTTAATTTATTTACTTATCACGAATTTTTCCACTCTAGATGCGTGTTACACTTGTAAACAGAAATTATAAATGGATGTTACGTTACAATTATTTAATTTTTACAAAAAAAAAAAAAATAATAAATAAATAGTAATAATAATAATAAATCAAATTTAATAACTATATGCCAATAATCCAAAAATTGTGACGCAAATTCAAAAGAAAAACATTATATTCTTAGTCCTAAAAATGAAAATATCTCCCGTGTCCTTTTTCGACGACGGAAGAATAGCGTCAAACAGTCGTTATTGAAGTAAGTATAAAAATATTTAATATTAAGAAAACGGTATAAGAAACTTGTATTGTTTCCAGTAGTCTGTTTATCAAATAAGAAATAAAAGAAATTTGAGAACAAAGCGGAAATAACTTAATAACACTCAAATACCAATGTATTCATTCTAAGTTAACGATTCGAAAATAGCTTAAAGAAAGTCACAAGTGTTTAAAAATGATGATACTTTTTAAATTTTCTTAAACTTAAATGTTTGATTATTATTGGGGTACAAATACTACGTCGAAATTCCGGCTGATGATGTGCAAATATTGCCTGTCATATCAGTTGTTAAAAATGAATCGATAAATTACTGTACAGTTTAATTTTGAGAGACAAAGTTTTATACGTGCCAACATTTTTTCCTAATGCTATAATATTAATTAAGTATTCAATACATATGCGATGTTAAAATGTATAATGCTTATTTTCCCATTTTTTAAAATTACAAATACAAAATAACCGACTATATAACTACGTTACACGTAACTACGTCTACACTTATTTTATTTTAGTTTATTTGATATTATATTGAATTATAATAAAGTAAACTTGTACTGATGAAATATTTTAGTATTCTCTGCAGAAAAATTGTCAATAAACGTATTATGTGGAATAATCGCAAATAGTTTAACTGAAATAATCGATGAAGAAATAGACTTTTACAAAGGCAGTATAGACGTATAATGCAAATATTATTCATGACGTGTGACGTAATTATTAAAGGTCTGATAAAATCACCAATAATCTTTTTTTTTTAATAATTTTTTTTATTAGAAATTTACAATCTGTTCTTACCTAGAACAATTAGGAAATGTGCACAGAGTATTTACATATTAATTTTTTGAGGAAAGAAGCCACCCATTAGTGACACTACCTTTTTTGAGTTCTTAAGTTTTAAGTTAAGCTAATTTTAAATTTGAGATAGAAGGTCCCGACACTATCTTCGCTTAATCCGCGTAGGTAGATTACTTGGAATGGAAAAGGTAGATAGTTTTTTTATTAGAGGATTAGAATAAAGAGGTAGTTTGGTGTGAAATCTTTTGTAGTAGCATATTGCTTCATCAAGTACTGTTGATATTCTTATGGAGTGTAAGATTGGAAACATAGGTAGGGGCATTTGTGATTTTTCTTAGGGAGATGTTTTGAAAAGCTTGAATTTTTTGTATATTTGATTTTTTGCACTACCTCAGAGCAGTTATAATCATAAAAATAATTTAAAATATTTTACACGATTTATCTATTACAAACGCATAATTATTTAAAGTCACATTCAATTTACATTTACTTTCAATTAATAAGCTATTGTTTGTTTTATAAGGTATTTAACGATTGTATCAAGTTTTTTTGAACATTCTAAATGTATATAAAACTTTATAAAATGTGTGATAATTTTGATCGTTATCAAATTAATTTCAAATTTTTCTAATAATTTATTTTCATATTCTATTATACAGGTTTAGAGTAAGATATCATAAATTGGGAAAAATGTTTCAATGAATAAGGACTATTTTGATTTACATGATTAGTTTTATATCCAAAGATTTTAGTGAAAAGAATTAGTGATTATTATTACTTTTGTTAATAACCGGACACACATGTTATACAGACATTTACCATTTTTGATTGGTTTTATGTTGTACCTATTGGTTTAAGTGTTTTTCAGTGATATTTTTTTTTGTATGTTATCAAATTTTCGGGTTATGATAATCGTCCGAAAGTTTCATCTAGCAACTCTATTGTTCAGAAACTTCATTTAGTAAGTTTTTTAAATAGGTAATTTTTTTCTTTTCTCATTAATTTTTCTAAACGTATGGTTAGGTAAAGTCGAGTAAAAACCGTAAAATTTGTTTCATATGAGGTTTTTATAAAATGCATTTTTGATATTAAGCTATAAATCCAAAATCAATGGTATTTGACTATTGAAGTTTTCATCAAATATCAATATGACCCAAATAAAGATTGAAAAAAGTTTCAAAAACATTTACTATTTTCAGGCTACATCTAAAACTTTTATTGAAATTATTGAAAATATTTCGTTTTTTTTGGAAGTTTTTATGTGGTAAAATGTTAAATATTTGATACAAAATCTATAAATTTAATAAAATCTCATATTTATGCTTAATTAAATTTTATATAGACAATATCTGATGTATTTTCAAACATTCTTTTTGGCTTTGAAAAAAAATCTCACAAAGAGCATCATTGTCCCACAGTCGGTCATAACTCCGGAACGCAAAGCTTTGATATCCAAGCAAGATTCAATTTTACCTGGTATTCAATTTTCTTCTATTTTTGAAGTATGAAATGTTACATTCGTTTTTTTAAACGTTTGTTCAAACGAATTAAATAGTTTTTACGTTGTTGAATAATCGAAAGAAATTGAACTAACAACTACTTTTTCAAAATTGTTATTAGTAGTACATTCTGTGGTATTACATTAAATTAATAAACCTCTGAAATGGAAATTTATGTAAATTCCTCTAAAAATAATCTATAGAGGGTAAAAAACATAATTTGTTTGCGTTGAGTATTTACATGTCACATATAATATACATTATGAAAGATAATACTTTTTTTTGCAATTTTTTGTACTAAACCAATAGTTTAGGAGATATGAACATTAGTTTAAAGTAATGTAAAAGAGAAACAAAAGTATCATGAAAAAATTTCACTATTCCGTCGCTCTAAATTTTGAATGATTATACAATTCTCAACCTATTGGTTTGATAATTTTTACAAGTATAAATAAATGGTAAATACACATAAAAATCATTTTCATGAAAATGAATGTAAAAAAAAAAAATCTCCTAGAACATTTTTTTATTTTTCCTAGACATAATTAGAAAAAAGAAGCTAAAAATTGTTAAGTTATTTTCATTAAAGATTATTTATATTACGACATTAATTTCACTTATGAAATATTTAGTATCATACTAAAACAAAAGCATGAAGTATATTTGTGCACAATTTGATTCATTTTTCTTTATTTAGAAAACATTTAGTTTTATTATTTGAATAAATTATTATTTTATGTTTATAAAAGTGTATCAGTGAATATTATTTATTATGAATCATATTTATTTTTATTGAGTAATTTCATAAGCATCTAATCAACATAATATTGTGTTTTCGGCATTTAAAATTGATGAAATTGTATCTTGTGTATATGAAAACAACAAGCTTTACAATAATGGATTACTCATGATGTGACTACACCATAATTTCGAATGTTGGGTAGAAGAACATATTTTATATTAATGAGTTTTTTGTCGGTCATCACATTTTTGGGTTATAAAAAAAGTTGTTAACACTTCATTATGCCTCATATTAAAATGAGAAATTTCTTCTTGAAAAAATATAATTTTTCGAAATATTCTATAGTTTTTTTAAGTGTAGCTAAAGAAAAAGTAAAAATAAATGTACAAACATAACAACAAAGAAATATGAACGTTGATAATATTGAAGACAATTTTTTTTTTGTGACTATGATAAATTGTTAATTTATTTTCTATAATTTCAAATATTCAAAACCTGATTTTTTAATTAAAATTAGCAAAAACTTTCCACTATGTTTAGTTAATTTAATTTAACTTTATTTTTATAAGATTAATTTAGTTTTCCACAATATTAATTATTGATCAAAAAGTTTTTGTTTATGATTTTAATTTAGACTTAAAAATTATCATTAAGTTGGTCATTTTAACCTGTTATGGCTAAGCAAGTAATCAGTACATTCAAAGTTAAACCATTTTTTAAAATTTTATATAGTGATAAATAATATGTTATATTTAAAAGTATTTTAAATATATTTATAATTCATAATAAATATGATGATAGAACAATTTAAGCAATTACTTTTAAAAAGCAGGCCACTGAGAAAACTCCCAATCCACTATGGCTCAATTCATCATTAAATGTAACCCTTGACAATTATTTTTCACCGTTAAATTTATTCCTTCTCGACTCGTTCTATATTAACTGTCAATGCGCATTATAATATGCATAAGTATACATTTTCAATGTGTATATCAAAACAATTTAACTGATCAAATATGAAATCATATTATGAGTTGACCGTAGAAAATATGCATTTTGCACCTGAAATAAAAAATTTTAATTGATGGGTCATTAATCAAGAATAGGGTCAGTACAATTTGCTAGACGCTGTTATCGGTTTGTAACGGTTGATGACGTTGAATAGTCACGAGACAACATTTACCATAATTATTAATTAGTCCAATTATAAACTAGGTTTTATTTAAGTGGAATCAATTGTACGTAAATTAATACCGTATTTTTTGTGATCTACAGTTTTATTTATTTTTTTTTTTTTTGTGGTCTACTGTCAACCACTATTTTTAAAAGATCTTACACATTGCATTTTATTTCTGCGTAAAAAATAATATACAAGACAATCACGTGATTAGAATATGGAAACAGTCTACTGTGAGTAATTCATTATCATTATTATTTTAATTTTATAGTTTTTAATCTTTAAATATTTTTAATAATATTTATTTTCTATTTTTTTCTTTCAAATATATACTAAATACAATATTATAATGATAAATTAATTTTTTATATTTCACCCTACAAATAATAGTTAAAAATAAGTAGATCGCTTAAAAACCAAGGAATACCGATAGATCGCTTACAGAATTGTCATTCATAAATTTAACAATCAGTTAGATTCTAATTTCTAGATCAAGATTTAACGACTCAATTTTTTTTCTTTTTCGAGACGAATTGTATTTAGATATACTGTAAACCCGCAATATTACAATATTACTTTTTTTTTGCTTACATTTAACACGAAAGTTTATAAAATGAAAAAACACTAACTAAATAAATAGAATATGAGGTGAAGAGCACAACCGTAATACAACTTCACTTATCTCGGTGTAAAATACTATTGAATTGATTGATATTCCAAATTAAAAGTAGGTATTATTAAATTATCAAATTTATGTTTTCTTCAAATTTCAAGTTTTTAAATACAAAATTACATTATTAAAAATACAAATTAAATTACTGTAATTTTTGATATATGATTTACATTAAAAATGTTCATTTTTAAAAAAACATAAGGTAATCTTAATTTAAAATAAACATAATATAATAAAAAATTTTGTATGAAAGTTGATCCATGGGCTGAAGAATATCCGTGATGTATACAGTGAATTGTTTTCAGTTTTTCTTTGTTGACATTTATTTTGTTTTCTTACACAATCTATAATTATGAAAAGAAAAATAATACGTGTAACTAATGAAATGAGTTGCGCATAATTTGGTTTAACTGAAGTAAAGATACATTAAATGATCTTTAGTCATCCGAATAAAAAAAAAAAAAAAAAAAAAAACATATTTATATAATTGTTAACTTAATTTAACAGTTTTTTGTATCCGTCGTTTATAGATTCACTGTTTGTTAATAAGAACACTAAATAAATGAAATGTTTTGTCGCGGCTTCTGTAATCCATTTTAATCCAGATAATATGATTTTGATGAGAGTTAACACTGCGTTTTCGATTAACTTGGTACGAAAATAAATAAACGATGAGAAATTTAATTAACAATTGAAGAGTACCTAAACAAGTAGTAACTAGTGTGTGTATTGCAGTATACTGGATAGCAATGAAAAACATAGTGTCATCTAAAAATGTTGTTTACGCATTTAATATGTTGAAACCATTGGCATTATGAAATAAGAGTTCATATTAAATTGTACTAAATAAAAACACAATTAATTTGTCTTTTAGGATTTATAATTTTGGTATCAATACTTTGTACAATACTCCTCATTAATACGGGGCGTCCTATTTTGACAAAATGCAAATTTTTGAAAAGTTGTATTTAGTTAAATGGCACGTGATTTAAGATTAAATCAATGATATAGATTTATTTACCCATGAAATATAAAATTAGAAATTATTTATAGGCAATATCGCTAACATATTTAGAAAACTTTTAAAAATTTGTAGAAAATTAACAGATGAATCTATATAATAATTTTAAACACCAACATTTCTATATTAATCAATTCATAAAGTGCCTATTTTAATTTTTCTATAACAATGCAAAACTTTTTATTATTATTTTTTTATTTTTGTAAGAAGTTACACAATCTATACTAATAGCACAATAAGCGTATTTGCTGAGAGAAAAAACAAGCAGGATATACGGGAGTAAATGCAAAACTTAATTAAAAATTTTAAATCTAGTTAAAAAAAAAAAATAAATAATAAAATATTGTTCTTATAACGCAGTGATATATATAAAAAAAAAAAAAAAACAAATATATTGAATAGAACAAAATATTTCATTCATCTTATCATCCCAGGACACCATATAAATTATTTCGGTAGGGCAATCACAATTATTTTACACATGATGTACATTATATGAGTTTAAATCAAATGTAATATAATTCTAAGTAGTACATATTTTTTTATTAAAAAAATATACATATTCACTGGGACTTCTTTCATTTATTACTCAAATTATGAATTTGTATCAAAATTTGAGTTTTAGTATTAATTAATCACAAAATTAATTACTTACTGTGTGGAAACATTTTGATACAATAATAATAACCTTATTTTAATGTATAGTGCTAAATGTTGAGTATATTTTTACGCAAAATTTAAAAAAAACTTATAGAATCACATTTTTATGAAAAAAATTATTTTTTATTTTTATTCATGTGATTTTTCAAGCTTTATGATATTTTTGAATGATAACCACTATATGTAACACAATATTACGAAAGAGAATACGTATTTTTTTCAAAATTATATGTTTACATTTTTTTATTCGATTAATTATTTAAGCTATATAATCGTTCTAAGTTAAGATGAGTTGGGCTCCCCGCAAAAATGTTATATCTCTATTTGTACTTCGCTTTTTTAAATTTAAAATTCTGGACTTGAAACTATTGGTCAAACAATTAAAAACCTTAAAGACAAAATATTTAAAATGTGTATTTTTTTTCGTAATAATACGTTTTAAATTACGTTTATCATGAAAACACTAAAAACTTTAAAAAAACATGTAAATGAATAGCGGTAAAAAATATTCTCTTATAAAAATGTAGTTTTCTATTATTCATTCAGATTTTACAAATTTAAATGCACGCATTAAAGAGGGTTAAACGTAAGGTAAATATGTTCAGAAAACATTCTGTACATAAATTTATGAAATATTCACGTAAAAATTGTAGATATTTAAAAAATAAATGTGATTTACGATTAAAATTTGTTATATTCATGGTGTTAAAGATAAACCAAATTAATTATTTACAGAAGTGACCTCTCTTAATCGTATACATCTATCAAGTTATAAATTACTTTGTGATTGCCAATTTAAATGAACATATTGTGATGTAACTATCCTCAGCCCAGAGTGTTTTAGATAATTATAGAGTAAATTGTATTAATACAGATCAAACTATTTTTTTACATCGTAAATATTATTTATTTTAAGGTAGGTATAATTTATGTACAATTTAAACGAAATGTTTATCAAATATAGTATAGAGAAAACATTTCATTGTTTTTAACTCCTTGGAATTTCATATTATGTTTTGAAATTTGAAATTTAGTTGAGTGTACACTGCGTCGAGTAAAAATAGTATTTAATTTGAATATACTCATTACCTGTACTTATACGTTACGTAACGACGAGACTAGTGCATAATTTAATAGTTCTTTACCACACCTAGTTTTATGAGATATATCCATTATTTTGACGACTATCGACTTCATAATTTTAAACACATTTCTTTTAGATAAAGGAAATGTTATGATGAAATGTAAATGGTAAAAAGAAAATAATATCGAGAATTGTAAACATAAATGATAAGAAATGCGCTATGATTATATGTATGAACAATTAATATTCAACTCGTTAAGCAAAAGTGAATGAAAAAAATTAAATAAAATTATTTTACTTGAGTAAAAGTAAGTTATTTGAGGTCAAAGTAAATATTAATGGTTCAAGTATTATATTCATAACTAAATTATTTATGAAATAATGACAATATGAAAGAGTATATAACCTAATAAGTGAATCCTTAAGTCACAATAAATGTATATGTACATTCGTATGCCTATTAATTTACATATAATCACATGAGGTTTCTGTGAAGATAATGCATAAAACTGATTTTGTCATACAATATTATGTGATACGTGTAACGCCAAAGTGATTACATAAATGTACAGTCTAACATAATATCATAATATTGAACGCTAATATGTGTGTAAGTATACATTATCAACATATTTTAAATGCATTGTCATTGATTCGAAATTCAAGGTACATAAAATATAATTACCTTACAATCAAACACAATTACATTACTATAACGACATTCATAATTTTATTATTCAACGTTCTCAAATATCGATAGAAGTTCATGTAACGGAGATGTGAAATGTAACTTTGTTGAGTTGTTTTTGTGGACAACACTGTGAATACTGATATTCCACTGAGCCCCTACACTTTTATATTCAAAACACTTCTAGATGACCATTTATATACGACGTACCTGTTGATGTCTGAGAATTGTATGTGCACCTGCACCATATGCGAGTCCTCGAACACATTTTGAGCATAATAAATATTAACAAACTTAAAAGGTATCTATTTAAATACATTGAATCGTTTTAATAAAAATTATAAAATCATCTTTCCATGCATGAAAACTGATGTAAAATCCATGTTTTTACTACTCATATTTAAAATATTTCAACATTTTCTTGGTAGGATCGATATAATATTTAAAAAAAAAAAAAAATAAATTAAACAATAATCGTATTAAAATGATTATTTATGGTGTTCAGTATACATATTTTCTCCTTATTATAATTTTGAATCATATTTAAGTGCAAGAACTGTTTCTGATTTATCTTTGTTCACACAAATCAATGATGCCAGTTCAATGTTTTACGAAAATTATTAAAATTTTGTAATTTTATGGGTGAATAATTAGATATTTGAATGCTAAATTATGTACAAAAATGGAAAGTTTCGGTGAAGATAAGTAGAATGATATCTTGAATATGTTCATGAAATTCGTCAAAAAAAGAATAGTTTGCAACATTTTAATATGCGTAATAGAAAATAAAATTTAAAAAATAGCAAAAAGTTTTGTAAGACCACATGTGTATATTTTAGATTCCATTGATAATGATATATATTTTTCTTTCATAACAGTTTATTCACATTTGATACCATATTGATATTTCTTGTGGGTACTCATGTATAAGAGTAAATGCTTAAAATTTACCTGGGCGATGATCATTCAAGTAATTTAAGTTAATATTTTACAAATAATGGCTAAAATTGACTTTGCTCTATTGATATTGAGCCAGTCTTTGCAAGCTGTTAAAACTAGTTTTGAACTGTTTAAAAATTTCTACATTTTCAAAAGGGTAATATAATCTTCCAAATATAGGTTATTTTATAAAAACTTTTTTTTTGTAAAAAAGATATCAATTTTAAAAAGAAAAATATTTATTGAATTAGGTTAGCACTTGAAAAACCTTTTTCTCTACTTATGTTTTATTTATAACAACATAAAATGCATAGTTATTTTAATACATTATATTTCATAGGTATAGTTTTCGATTTATGTAACCTCGTGTAAATTATCACGAAAATTAAAATTAAAATTATATTTTGTAATAACAAGTAGTGGCTCAATTATTTCGTAGTGTCTGTTGGTGTTACGCAGCATTTCAAAAAATAAATTTTAATGTAATATGAACGATATAATACATTAATTAATAATAACAATAATAAAATTAACACATTGATTGAAATAGTATTGTCAAAATAAAAATATTTTAGATCACACCCCTCAATCGTTAACTCTCATTCTAACATATACAGGTATATATTATATCGGTTAGATGAGAGGGATGGTATATTTGTTTTATTCCATTGACTACGTGTTAATACTAAGTATTCAAATTTCAGGTCGTGATTCAGTCAATTCCACATCACGTTATATACTACGCGATACATATGTTACTCGTTGCATGTGTGATGAGTATATAGGTTATATAATATACTATATAAGATACGTGTACGTGAACGGAATTGGTCTTACGAAAATCGGAATAATGTACATAAAATGTGACCGATACTGTTAACTCGCAGTGATCTCGTTGGGTGACATTTACTGTTTCGTTATTCAGTATAAATTTAAAATTTTCATCCGATGTCGGTCATTCGTAATTTGCGTGATTTGTAAAATTGTTGCTCTTCACACGGTTTGATTAATACTACCAAAACAGTAACTCATGTATCCCTTTAAAGATGTCACTGATTTCAACAAATAAATCTCAATGAATCAAGGTTACCATGATGTGGGCGCAAACCGTTTATTTCACGATTTGTGTACGTGGATTTTTTTTTCGTTTGTAAGTGGGGTGTCGGCCTCGTACTACCGATCGATCATCAGATCACTGGCCGGCGCTGCCATCGTAGATCAAAACCAGCTGTCGACGTTAAAACACGTTACTGCTGCTGTGTGTTTAAATAATAATAATAATAATAGTTCTTTACACAAACATATCAAAACAAATAGTGAATAATGAACACATAACAAGAAATAGCATAAACTTATCGGAAACATCATGGGTAAGTCGAATTTTAGCACGTTTTTGTTTAAACTTAAGTGACTTTGAAAGTAAGATAGAAGTAATAAATACTGATCTCTAGTTTAGTGTGATCTTAGCTATTAGTATCTCGTTTAAGCCAAATGGTATCACCACTGTTAAAGTAAAAAAAGTATATTATTGTAATATTTCATGATCATGTTATTTTTAACGGGTGTATTGTATAAAAAAAACCTTACCTTTAGTTGAATGGAAAACGTGCATTGTACTAACTTGTGATTGCATGACAATCAATATTTTAATTCTAATAAAAAAGATAATAACCAAACTGTTACCTACCCATGGTTAATAATCTTTTTTTTTCAAAACAGAATTACCTAATATCATTTTTCATTTTATTATTCGTTGTTGACGTATTTGTTAAACACGAATCAAAAAGATACATTTCAACATTTATCTGAGCCTAACAAAAGGTGCATACAGTCATATAGCTAATAATAGTATCAACTAAATGATTCAAGCATAAAAAACATTTCTTACTGAAGTACAACCGGTTTTCTGAAGAGGTTAAGGCCAAATTGCGATATTAAATTTTTTTAAAGAGGATAATGTCTAAACCCAACCACACATTGCATATAGTAGCATATTATTACGAGTTTAAATGTGCGTTAAGATACTTTAAAATTTAGTAATTCTTTAAATTGTATTTTTTATAACTACTTACTATCAGCGTTTAGTTATGAAGTTAAATAATCGATCAACGCATTTACGATCTTGTGTTCATAAATGCAAGTATAATGTTTGTGGATGTTGTATGTTAGATATTGTATATATTATTATTTGTCCACTGTGTATAAGGAGTTACGATATTTTAAACTTCGAGGACGAGGACATTCAAAATAATAGCCATTACAATAGAATACTATCTTTATGTTAGTATTACTTATAAGTAAAATATATATTTTTAAATTTTTGCAAGTTAATTATTTTTTTAGAATAACAACAAATTGTATACAATTAATAAAGGTAGTGATAGTATTACCGTAGACTAAAATACCTATTTGTTAATTATTTACTCCTTATACTATCATAGTTTAATACGAAATATTAATCAATAAAAAATTATATAACATGATGTATTTAATGTTTTAATGGGTGTAACCTTTGAATTGCTGATTGGAATTTTTTTTATTTATATTTTTTACTGGGTCTAACTATAAAATTTAATTAATTTTTTGAAAAAAAAAAAACTTAAATTATTCTAAAATACAGGTTTATTATGATTTATAAATAGTGTCAACCTCACGAAAAAAATGTATAATACTTTTTTAGTTTGAAAAACATATGATTATTTTTAATATTCTTAGAATGACATTTTATAATTAAACTAAAGAATAGAAAGAATTTATGTGGATATCTCACTCAGTAAATTGTTAGTTTTTTTATGGTGTTAGGTATTTATTCAACTTGTTTATTGTTATCTCTATAATTATTTTTAATTAAAATCCTAAAACATAGAGTGTATATTGTTTTAATTTTCTTCAAATAAGTACATGGATTAATGTTGAATCAATTGGATAAGAAACTATATAATCCTAAATCATGTATATATGAATATAATGATGTCTATATACATAATATATTAATCATTTAAAAAATATAGAATGAAATACAATTGAAATATATATTTAAAAAAAAGAAAGTATTCATTTAGACGTTTTCAGCGTTACAGAACATTTTGATAACATATAACATATTTGCAAATTATTTGATAATAAACATTATTGTATAATGTTGGTGTTTTAAATTATTTGAGCTATTTAAAACAAATGCACTTAAAGATATTTGAAAAACTAAACCTTTTAAATTATATGGTGCAAGAATTATAGAAACTCTATTTCATATTATACTATTTCTGTTTGTAATATTAATGATTATAAATTATTGTAAACAACTATTGTTGATTACAGGTTTTTTTTATCGAATTCTGAACATTATTATTAAATTAAATGTATTCATTACTAATTGATATGTTTATATTTAAAGGATTTTGTTTTATCGATATAACTAGATTTTTTCGATTGAAATATTTTAACGATAGAATAATTAATTTTTTTTTTCAAATTATTGTATTCCGTTTATTGCCTTTAAATTACATAGGTGAATTGCTGAAGGGGAAAATATAATAAATTTAGTCAAGTGATTAGAACAAAACAATTTCCAGGAATTCATAAAAATATGTGAACCATTTGATATGATACACTTCAGAATCAACCTGCAAACATTATGTGTGCATGTGATTCAAGAGAAAAAATATTTTGAGTATCCTATTTTATTGGAATAGTGCAAATATTATTATGATCTAAAAATCAATTAATGCATCATGACTTATTTATTTTGAAATACGTCATTATTGTGAAATAATTAAACGACTATCGACTGTTATCGGTATAACCCTATATGCATAAAATATAAAGGTCGAAAAATTGCAAAGAAAGGATTTATCACCGTTGTTTTTTTTTTAATTACCATTGTAATATATGCGATGGTTATTGCTATAGTTTAATATTGGCACACTGAATCAATACCAATTTACTTCAAATGGTTTCTCATGTTTTAAGAAATAAGTCACTTGATTAAAAATAATTATTTCTGATTCTGATATAATAAGTTGAAAGTCATAATTATGAGTTCAAGTTTAACGATATTCTAGAGGTTTAAAGATAAAATAAGAGAATATGTTGAATTTGTCAAAAGATAGGTTCAAACTAATTAAAACTTCAGCTATATCTACTATTAACCTAAAAAAGTTATAATAATAATTCTAATTATTCCTAGTTAAATTTTGATTACTTTCGTGAACCAAATCAAAATATTAATCTAAAATATTAATTCAAATTATGAAATACAAACATAATTAGTGTACAGGTGTTAATGTGATGATTCATGAGTAAATGAGTCACCGTGATATACATTCTACGATTATATATATTTTTTGTTAGTAATAACGCTTATAGCAATAATTCGTACTCAAAAAAATGACTTTTCATGAAATATATTCACTAAAATATTTATATTCTTAATGAAGAAATATTTTTAGAATACATAAAGAATTTCCTACGTATATGAAATTGTACGTACATTTCAATTTTGTATGTTGAAAATAACAAGATATAAAAAAAATATTAAGCTCAGTCTTTAAACGTGTATTTTAAAACGAACTTAAAATAATTATCTTAATACTAGATTTAAGATGTTCTATTTGTATTTGTAACATATCCATTCAAGATAAATGTACAATGCATATTCAATTAAATTATTAATAAACATATCAATAAACAATAGTCGACAATTCGGTATTTATAAGGAATTTTTGAAACAAATAGACAGATAAAATGACCGTGTAAAGCTTTTCTATATTACCTAGGTACCTATGAATAGAAAACTTAAAAACGAAAAAAAATTCATTATGTTGAATAAAATTGTGTTGTGTAAATTATATCTTTAAATAATCTTAATATTATAAGCTAATTTATAAGAACAAAGTAAAAAATATCGTAGCCAGGAATTTATAATTTTTAAATCAGGTGTTTAATGCAATCATTGAAACGAGTTCTTCATTAACGAATAAAATCCCGTTTAATGTATTTATTTATGATTCTTACTTACCTAAATAAAACAAAATCAAAAGTTTTGTAAATCCAATCCTTAATCGTATACTATAAAATATAATAACTATTTACACGAATCGCATACGTATCACAACATACTTCGTTTCAAATCACGTACAACTCACTTAGATTTTTACATGATTCAAGTTAAATAAACCTATATGTGTAACAGTGTCACTGTAACGGTACCACCGATACCACACGTTTCCAATATCGTCCAAATCGTCTTGTAGGACAAATGATCGCAAGAATCGATTATCCCATAAACAGTCTAAAATGGCACCGAGTGATCTCGTTATAAAACACAGAAATTAAATGAACAAATATTTTATCAAGTTGAAATTGTCATAAGTAGTTAGATACTATCTATAATCAAGTGAAATCGCGTGAATAAAATATTTCAGTGTTAATCATAAAAAAAAAAATAATTATAATAATTGTATACAAATAATTGGTGATATTAGCTTAACTTAAGAATTTTTCAGATGAAACCCCTGAATTTATCATAGATGAAGTTTAAAAAGTATACTATAGTGTTAAATGGGTTTGATGTAGAATTATATTGATCATAGAAACCTCTTTAGGTACATAAAATGTACTGTACTATCGACATTTTTTTTATCATGTTAATTGATAAACATAAATGGAAAAACTATAACAACATGTTAATATTTTTGTATTCGTTGAAGACTATCATGATTTCAATTTTAAATGTATGATTATATGATTTGTAGTTAAACTGCCAAAAACATTGGAAAATAAATAACAAATACTAAATTATATACGAACGTCTTACGAAAATTTACATACTATACGTGATATACAGATGTAAAATATATAAATACTCGTACATACGTTTTCTTGAATCTACAATATTACATATTACGGAAAAAATAATTCGATTATTATTTTTTACGTTTTTAGTTTTCTTAAAATATGACAACCTATATATTTTATAAAATATTATTATAAAAAAATTTTTTTTTTTTGAAATTTCAATATTTGAATATGTATTGTTTGACCAACATTAAAAAATGACAATTTTGAGTTTATAGTAGTAGATAATTGATCCAATAATAAAAGTTAAATTATCGAAAAAAAAATTATTTTTCATTATAATTTAGTTTTCACAGTATTTAAAATTATAAATGACGACAAAAAAAAAATTAATTTATGCATAATACAGAGTTCAATTGCGTTTTGTACATATTTTTGAGATACCCTGTATACTTATAATTCGTTGACGAAAAAAACTAGTTTTTAATTATTAGAAAACGTTTCCTAGTACAGAAAATAGTTTTTTTTTGTCAAGCGTTCATTCTTCTAACAATTAATTCATTAATGGTACATAATTTGGCAATGTTCCAAGTAATATAATCATTTAATGCGGTTTAAAAAAAAATCATCATTTAAAATAGTCGACTTAGGTGGGTTCATTAAAGACGTGTTATTGTATTAAATTCGAAAACTTAATGAATTTGTAGTAAAAATGCTATGCAAATAATTCTTTTTTATTGTATTGCTATATTATTATTAATTTTTATCAACTATAATTCTATAAATTTCATTTGCTACGTATTTTATTTCATACTTTCCATTTGATTTATGTATGATTAAGTGTATTATTTTCGATTTGATAAAAAATTTACAATAAATGTCAAAACAAAAACGTGTACCTCGTTTGTCACACTTTTGGCCGTTCATTTTACAGTGTACACTAATTTTATAACTAGTACCTACATTTCTTTCCTACATGTATGTGTATTTCCTGTCATTATTCACCTGTAGTTAAAAACAGATTTTTATCTGCTTCACTTTTTCAACTTTTTACATTGTTGTGATGTCATAACTAGAAATAAGTGTACAAAAATGATTCACAATCACACACGCACACGTATTAATATAATATAGCTTATATTGTCCTTCGTGAAATGACCTAGCTGAACATTATCACAAAATCACCTGCCAATGTTTTCCCTTCCAAAAAGTAACTAATTTATTTCCAGTATGCTGTTTAGAAAATCGTAATAAATAAATGAAATCATAATTTTACACAATCAATACGGTTTATTGAAAAACCTCAAAAATAAAAATAAATCTATAGTCGAATAATCCGGATGTACTCTGTACTATGGCTATTCTTCTCCGGAAGAAAAATAAACATTATTGTAAAACCAATAGATCCTTTGCTTCACTCAACATCTAAAATATCTAAATTGATTGTTTTTAAAAATAATTATGAGAGTTGATGATCAGCAATATAAACTCACGTCTCCGACATACATTCATTGCAATTGGCTTTAAGCAGATAAGTTATGTATAATAAATTGACAAAATACGCATAAATAAATCATGTCTTTTACATAATAAAACGTTTTTATGTAATCTTTCGAGTTCCCAAGATATTTTTTGATGAAATATGATGAAACTTGATTGTCTGATTTGATTCATTTCTTGTTATGAACTACAACAATGTAAATTAAAAACACGTATAGAATAAGGCCCCAATTCCAACTTAAATTTTTTCCGAGAAATAAAAAAAACGTATTTAATGAATATATATTATTATATTCACGAATTTGGAATTTTAATTTTATTTAATACCTTAAAATTAATTAATTTTTTAGTTAGAAATTAATTTTAATATTTTTTCAAGTTTAAGGGAACAACAATTGAATTCCTATCCTACTTTTCTTCATTTGAACCGTCCGAAATATACATTTTTAATTATAAGAAAAATACCAACTTCATACAGAACGCATTTTAATAAATACCTATGGTTACAATTTGTTTCAGAACTCAGATTTATATTCTGGTTGCTGTTACGGATTACGGCAACCCGATCAATGTACAAAGTTGGTATCGGCATCGCTGATGTTACTGGACCTCCTACCGGAGTTACTTTTGTAAGTGAATTGTAAATGCTTCTTCTCTTGTTATATTAATTTATATATTTTTAGAGATTAAAAAAAAAATGATTATCGCTAGAAACATTTAAGTTCTTTGAGCTATAACGAGTTTAATAAAATGTAATTATTTTTAATCTATGCATTAATATTGTTAATAATCTGTGAACAATTTGCGTTATTTATGTGTATATATATATATAATGACAACCAAATTATTGATGAAAAATAAAAGAGGGACAAATATTAAAATTCTTTCTCGTTTTTTTCGTAGGTATTTCTTAAAAAAAACTTTTAGAAATTCGCAAAAATAAGTTCATGACTACTTAAAAATAGTAACTAGATGTAATTTAACAATACTTCGGATCCATATGTTTCAAGGTTGAACGAAATCTTTGAATTAAACATTTTTAATACAAAATATGTTTATACACAATAAAATATATTATGAATATAGATATAAATATTATAGAAAATAACATTGTAAAAACAACATATTCTTTCCTTCGCTGAAAAACAAAAAAAAAAAAAAAAATAATAAAAATTTGAATGTACAAAAAATATTTTAAAGGCTAAAATTAAACGTAACGTATCGTTTTATAAATTATTGATACAATGAGGGTTACCGAGTGATTTTTTAAAATATTTTTTACTGTCAAATGTCAATAAAAATATTTTGAAGTTATTTTTTTTTTTTTATGATATTATGATATTTTGATATTATGATATATGATATTTTTTGTAAGTAAATAAATAAAAGATATAATATCTTATTTACATTAAATGTAATTTTTTTCGTAAATGTACTTATTGAATATTATCATACAACTCTAACAATAACACAAAATACTTGCGAATTGATAATTTGATGCTGAATTATTTGGCAAGTAATACATTTTGTAAAATAATCGAAATTATGTACAATGGCGCTTTATAACAGACGATTTAGTGCAAAATTAATTGAAACGCTTACGCAGCATTACTAAGTATGTAGAAGAACAAAGTAAACATTTTAAGAAAAATATAAGCATGGAAACTTTTGTCGACATTGCTGTGAAAATAAATCAAAATACATTAACTAAAACAAAACAGAGGTAAATTGCATAGGGGAATACGAGGAATACTTTATATATAACAGTAAAATAATTAAAAATGATTTTACAAAATAAAAATCTTAGAATAAATTTTTTTTTCTTTGGTGGGATTTTTTTAAATAGTTAAATTTTTATATTTCACTACTATTTTGATTTGTACAGAAAACAGTGCAGTAAAACTGGCGTTCTGTCATAAATATTTGTTTTTATCAATTACAATTGAAACGAATCGAAACGCAAAGAAATTTATTAACGTTACATTAAATCAAATGGATTTTATGTTTTGAACTTTCGTAATTGTTGATATATATATATATATATATATATATATATATATATATATATATATATATATATATATATATATTTATATATATATATATTGTAATGCACTAATCTCGTTATTGTTTCATACACAGATGGGCTACGGTAAAATGGAACAAACCGGAGAGGGAATTCATTTACGACAGTTTTCCAGAGCGTTTGTTATTGAAGATTCTACCTCGAGAATAGCGTTCGTTAGCATCGATTCCGCAATGATGGGTGATCATGTGAGAAGCGATGTAAGTAGAAGCAAATACAATACAATACAATTCGTAGCCTATACAATGTGTTTCATACGTCACCCGTAAGGGTCTTACGTGTTACCTTAGTCAATCAATACATTCGAACGTGTTGGTTTATACATTTAAATTGACTACGCGTCCAAATACCGAACTGATGAGCGATTTATCTAACCACGACCATTGTTACTACTTAAATATTAAAAATGTTTTACATTTTGAAAAGCTCAACCCGCTATTTCGTGAGTTTCATTATTTTTTCATTTAATTTATGAACAAGTGTTATCATTCGAAATTTATTCACAAAATACTTATAGGTCAATGTTTAATCAATATTGAAGATTTAATGCTGTTTTTTTTTCAAATCAGCTGAATAAAGTGATACAATGGTCGCATGGTGTCATTTTTACGTCATACCGACTATCTGGTAAGCAAGTGAGGTAATTTAAATTGAATTTAACAGAAACGAAATGGTGATTCTTTTTGTAGTCTTCAATTTAAATAAATATATTTTTTATATTTCACCTGACAAAAATAATTTTTTTTTCAAATCAGAAAAATATTTAATTTACTACCACGGACTTAAAAAAAATGAATTAAAAAAAATAAAAACATATTCTTTGGTTTTCTAACAGTTTAAAAATTAAGTTTTCAAAGACAGGAAAAGAAATAAAAATATTATTTTGTAAAACCTGTTATTTAACGGAAATAATTCTCGGAAATTCTCATTCTAATCAAAGTAACTATGTAACTAAAAAGTAAATCGAAAGATACGGATCATATGAAACATACTGTAAATGTAGTCATTAAACATATGCTAATTAATCAAATCAAAACATTTTGAAGGTATTGAAAAAATTAAACGAGAAGCTACCTGGTTTATATGACATGAATAACTTAATGCTTTCATCGACACACACACATTCAACGCCAGGAGGATATATGATGCACATGCTCTTTGATTTGAGCACCTTGGGTTTTGTACAACAAACTCTAAATTGTTTAGTTAAAGGCATTACTTTGGTGAGTGCAGTAAAAAATAACTTAAAATATCACTTCTATTAAAATATTCAATAATTCAGAAAGCGTAAAAAAATGTCCACCTATGGTTTGCGTTCGTGAAAATATACGCAGTTAAAACAATTTTTCCTTCTAAAAATGTATATTCACTATACATTATACATATTCTATTATATCACATTAAACGAATTCATTTTTTTTTCAATGTATTTGGTATGAATGTCTTAAAAATTCAAACATTTTTCGTACGGTTGAATTCATTAAAATAATTAATATGAATACATTTAACTTTTGCTGTAAATAAAAAGAAAAGCCGTGTTAACCTAACCTAACTAATTCTTTGATTGTAATTGTGAGTACTAATTAGTTATCATGAATTTCATCAATAGAGTATTTTACGAGCTCACGACAAATTAGATTATGGACGTATATTTGCTAAAAAAGGTGAATTATACGGAATATCGATGAATAGAAGTCCACAATCTTATTTATTGAATCCGGAAAGCGAACGTGCACAGTAAGTATAATGTAATAAGTACCTTATTATTCCGTACGGTTCTCAATGTCACTCTTATACATATAGTGTCAACAACGTAATATTTTCAATGTGCATAATATTATATTTGTTGAACCTTTTTAAAGTTGTTATCAATGAATACGTATGCACATATTCATATATATATATATACACACACTACACTGTGTATCACGTCGTTTGTACGCTTTTAAATTCAGCAATAATTTTTGTTAATTTGATAATTTGTTAATTTGTTAATTTCTGATATATTCCTAATGGGTGGTTTCTTTATCTAAGATGATCACGCTTTTAAATTACTCTCTTACAAATTCGTATAGTAAATTTGTGTAAAAATGACAATTTTTTTGGTAAAATTAAAAAAAAAATTAATTATTCATATTTTCAAGAGCATCATTTATTTTATATTGTACAGTTTTTGATTTTCTACATAAAGAAATAAAAAATAATATATATATATATATATATATTTCTTTTAATTTTAGATAACCAATCGTTTTATAAACCTAACTCTTCAAAACACTTTAGTAGTTAAAAAATTATTTATTAATATAAATATTCTTAAAGTCAATGAAATTTGAAAATAATTTAATCATGACACATCATTAAGTGTAAAATGTCGTAATAGATGATATCTACTGCCTTACTTGCCTCTCGTCATAACTTAAAATTTTAATGTCATACGTAATAAATACTTGATGCAAATTAAAAATTCATATTTGAAATTATTGACGAACGTTATTCTCATGGCTATCTAAGATTTTTTTCAAATACCTCAGATAAAAAATAATTAATGAATTTTCAATAAAAAAAAAAAACAAACTATTAAAAATTAATATTAAAAAAATAACAGTTAGTAAGATAAAAAAATATTACAAAAATGTATACGAGTAAAAAAATAAATATAAAAAAGTTCCTCATTGAATCATACTGGACGGTGAAATACCCTACATATATAATATATTATATTTCATTATTTTTACTATCGTCATCTACTATCATCGCCGTCACCGTTATTATTATTAAACGTGCGACGACGATATTTCGTGAGAAGTAGTTATATTACCGGAATATCAATCGTCGTGATTCATGTTTAGATACGAGCACGACGTGGACAAAACCATGGTGCAGTTAAAGTTCGAGAATGACGCCGGGATGCCGCTGGGCGTAATCAATTGGTACGCGGTGCACGCGACCAGCATGAACAACACCAACAGACTCGTGTCGTCAGACAACGTAGGGTATGCGTCCGTTCTGTTCGAGCAAAAAATGAACCCAGACAGTTTCATAGGCAAAGTGAGTTGTGCGCACAGTTTTATGTCGTTGATGCCCCTTATATAAAAAATTTAGGCGCATAGTATATTTTATGTATTTGATAAGAGGTTAGTAGTTTTTTTTTTCGTATTTTGCTTTTAAGATTTCATATCACACAAAGTCTATAACTTTGCTTGGAACGACTCCGAAGACCTGTATTTCAGTAGTTCAATAGGCAGGAGGTTGGTCAAAATGCTCAAAAAAAAAAAAAAAAAACATACACATTTTATTAGTTACAGTTTATACAGAGATTTTCTATGTTTAAGTACTACGGTGGGTGAAAATTCAAAAATAATTTAAAAACAATAGTTTTCTTGTTGCGAAATTTTACACGCGAAAACGCGATACTTAGTAAATATATATTTTATGTCATTGATTTTTGGAAAACTGTTTTACTTCAACTTATTTTACGTAAATTCTTCACGTGTCAACAGCGTTGACAGCATGTACACTTTATTAAAAAAAAAAAAAACCCCGGAGTCCGGGCAGAGTCGATGCACCGTGATCACTGAGGACCTAGCCTTGGATGTGTGCCTGCGTGTAAAAATAGATATCGATTTTACGTGACCGAAGGCCGCGCATGTAAAAAACGAGACGCAAAGCGCATTATTAACGGGAGACGTTTTATTCGGATGCTGCAGGGACCGTTCGTCGCGGCGTTCGCGTCGTCCAACCTGGGAGACGTGACACCAAACGTCAAGGGCCCCAGATGCCAGAAGTCCGGCCGACCCTGTGACATTCCCGGACCCTCGTGCAATCCTAACGAGCTGTGCGTGGCGTCGGGACCGGGCAACGACATGAAGGAGAGCACGCGGATCGTGGCCCAGCAGCTGTTCGACAAAGCATACGTGAGTGCGCGCCGCGAATCCGTAGAGCGGATCACGCGTGCCGAAATCTGTAATATTTTAATATTAATACTATTGTTTTTATTAAATGCACCAAGTAGTTTAATCATGCTCTATTATTACACTATTCGAGTATATGTTAATACATTATTTTACTATTATAAAAATCCGACAAGTATGAAATCAATACTCGTCTGACGAATACTTACTAATATTTTAAAATATGGCAGAAGGAAGTATGGTAAAAACCTGGTTGACTACTTTTCATGTTCATTGGATCGAAAAATTATTTCAGTATAATATAGTAATAAGAAAACTTTTTAAAATATTCGCGAAGTTATTACTAGAAATATACATTTTTATTAAATACCTTCGCAAATGTAATTGAACTTGGAAAAAAATAGATAAACAACAAAACTCTTTAAAGACATTAAATTTGCATAAAAATGTATGAGAATTATAAAATAATTCCTTTTTTTAAGTAAAATTAAGTCGATGAAATATAAAAATGTGCATTTTAAACTTTTCATTATGCATGGAATTCAGTTTTTAATTAGTTTGCTGTAAATCGAGAGCATATTATAGAAAAATACGCTACTCCTATAAATGTCGAGCCTTATTGTTAATAACGATATCGATCGGAGGACGCGCGAGACGCGATCGATAACGGGCGTTTAACCAATTACAGGAAATGATGACCGGAGAACCCGAGTTCGAGCTGATGGGACCGGTGAAAGCGATTCACCAGTTCGTCGACCCTACAACGGAAGAAGTGGACTACAAGGTTCCAAACACCGGGGAGACGGTCCGGGGAAGAGGCTGCAAGCCCGCCATGGGTCACACATTCTCGTCAGGCACGATCGACGGTCCGGGACTGTTTTCGTTCGAAGCCGGTTCCAAAAATTCCGATAATCCTCTGTGGAATTTGGTCACCAACTTTGTGCCCAAACCCAGTACGAACCAAAACGATTGTCATGCGGAAAAATCTATTTTAATTTCTACAGGAGAGGTTAGTCGAAATCCTGAGTACAATATTGACCGACGCTTTCAGTAAACATTTGTCGTATTTACTCAGTAAGACGATTGAAGGACATTAACTCAGTGAGTTACTATACAATAGATGAAGATTTTTATTTTTCAACAGTAATATTTAGTACCAACAGCAGTCTGTATTATTTATTCGATTAGTTTTTGATTTTCATATTCTTTTCGTTATTTATTTTATTGAAACATAAATTAATATTTTAACATTAAATAATAAATATACGATGAAAAATGTATTTGATGTTTGATTATTAGGAAGTCAAATAAAATAGTCTGATAGAAATTAAAGCCCATTAACAAATTTTGTCACGTGCGTGGAGGACCTTAGTTTTGTCACCAAGTTGATTATAGATTATTATTAAACGTATGTTTGACGTGTTTTAGCGGACGATTATTGTGGCGTTACAGTGGCCTTCTTTAACACTTCTTTAATTCGAAGGTTTGATAAAACAAGCAACGAGCATGCCTTTACACAAACATGTTTTGCATTTTTTTTTTCTAAATCATCCATAAATTATCGTATTGCAGTTTTAATTGCGAGTAAATTCAATAAATATTCTCTAAGAAATATTTCACTGCACCTCTACGGTTTATGTAGCCAGTTTTGAATCTGAAACTTACTGAGAAGAAACACATGTCTCGTTTAAAAGAGTGACATAAAACCCTAGGGCGTTACAGCGTAACATTTGTATATTAGGTCGTAATTTTTATAGGATTTTTCATGCATATGTCCCTATTCATTCAAAATTGAAAAAAAAAACGATTTTTACATTTATTCCGCTGTAAAAGATTAATTTAAGTAAGAAAAAAAAATAGTTTTAATTTAATTTAAAATGAAATATAATTACTTATTGGGTAAATAGAGCATATTATTGAAGCCAAATTTTCGTACGATAAACAAAAAACATATCGAAAACCGTATCATTCGTCAATACTGTGTTAGAAGAAAGGTACGATATTCACGTCTAGGACACCGGGGGAGAGGGTTCTATGGACGGAACTCAGTCATATGAACCCCTTCTAGTCGTCCACCAGGTCTCGCCCCCTTGCACAAAGTCAATAAGATTTCGTTTACGACCACCACCACCTAACCGCCGTCCCGTAGATAACACACCGTCAACTACAGTGCCGGACGTTTCGTTTCAGTTCAATTACCCTTCGGAATGGTCACCGAGAGTGGTGTCCACTCAAATAGCCACTGTCGGTCCGTTCGTCATCGTGTGCGTCCCCGGAGAGTTCACGACCATGTCCGGGAGACGGACGAGGAAAGCGGTCGGTGACGTGCTGTGCGGCCGCGACAACCCGTCCTGCACCGTGGTAATTGCGGGCCTGTGTAACTCGTATAGCGATTACATAACCACGCCCGAAGAGTACAAGGTATGTAAACCTGACACGTCATGACCGCGATACCGACGTACCGGCTTGGAGGGGGGGGGGAGACGGTTGAATTCAAAAACAAAAAAAAAAACAAAAACAAAAAATTTAAAAAAATCAAAACACGTTCTGATTTATATTACGTTCACTGTTTTTCGTTACAGCTACAGCGTTACGAGGGAGCGTCCACGTTGTTCGGCCCGTACACGTTGCCCATTTATATGAGGCAATACGTGAAACTGGCCAACGCACTGGTCCGCGATGACGTGAAGCTTGACCGAGGACCCGAACCGGTAGATCTCAGGCCCAACGTGCTGTCACTGTTGCCGTCCGTCGTGTACGACACGCCGATGGGCGATCACAAATTCGGCGACTGTATCGTACAACCGCCGTACACGGCCGCGCGGGGACAGACGATCACCGCGAAATTCGTGAGTGTCGCCGCGGCCAGCAACGACGAGTGATCGTGAAAGCGTTCTGGGAATGGGGCGGGAGGGTAGACGTTTTTTCGTCCGCGTTGGACGTGAAGGGTTTTTCGTCTCACGTCCTCTAAAAATCAGAGAAACATCGTGACTGTCTGATCGAAACTCCTTGGTAATCCACAACAACATAAAAAAAAAAAAACGCATAACATTTTTTATCACGTAGTTCAAATAGATTTGTCTACTGTTGGAAATTTTAAAAACAATACAATGATGCCAAACAAAACTCATGGACGACTTTTACCCGAAAACACAATACATCGCAGTGGCGGCTCGTGATGTTCAAAATGGGTGGTGTGCAATTATTGAAAATGCATATTAATAAAATAAAATAAAATTAGTCACATCCAAGTCAATATTAAAATATTTACTTTAATAAAATGATAATTAAACATAATTTTAGAAAATAATAGGTTTACTTAAATACATATATCATATAACCAGGTGTAAATTTTATCTACTGTCAGAACAAGCAACAGTGTTGTAACTAAAAACAATTTTAAAAAATAAATGAAAAAATTACGTATTTTTATATATGAAGTCAAGTTTTCGTTCTTTAACTAACAGTTAAATAACTAAATTATTGAAATAGCGCATACGAATTAAAGTGATCGAGTGTGCAGCAGTAGGTGCACACCACGGTTCCATTTATTCGTCAATTCCCCCATTCATCGACTAAACGTATTTTACATAGACTCTCGGTGTGCAGCCCGAGCGTGCAGCTCGTTGTGCAACCAATTGGTGCGTATTTATTACATAACTCATCTAAATTTTAGGAGTGATATTTTCGAACTCAAGCGTTTCACGTTTATGAAACTAATAATTTTGTATTATGGAATAAATACAGTTTAATAGATATTGTAATAAAATTAAAATAAATTTTAGCTATTTTATCTTTAATAATCTATGTGGTGAGCGCACACCTGCACACCTAGGCACGAGCCGCCACTGATACATCGTGAAATTAATACATTTCCCGTGTAGCTCAAAATACAAAAACGATTTTTGGGGCGGGAGGTACTTTTTTCTCCCCGCTAGATTACGTCATTGCTGCTCGTGAAAATAATTTATTGCTGCGCATCACACGTTTTACCGGTTTACGATACGGTTTTTGTTTGTTGCTGTGTAGGTGTCCGGAAATCCTAGAAACAATCCGATGTTGGAGATGACATTTTTGACGATCGAACGCCTGACGGATGATATTCAATGGGACGTGGTAGCAACTGACGCCAATTGGGAAACCGAGTGAGTGCAGATTGCAATAAAGTCGAAGCACATTCATGTTTTCACGCTTTAACGCATTGTTTCACGTTGGTCATTTTTGAATTTATATACCTACAGATTTACTTGGCGTTCCGTATCGTGGTTATGGTTTGACAGTGTTGTCGAGGTCAAATGGACGATACCGGAAAACACTCCTCTTGGACTCTATCGTATTAGGCATTTCGGACATTTCAAATTATTCGGAAGTGGTAGACTCGGAAGATACTTTGGTAGCACGGAAACGTTCAAAGTAATGGAGAAATAAGGCTATATCATAATGTCAGTTTTGTTCGTTTTCAAAACTAAAAATTAAAGAAAAAAGAACTTTACTTTATGTGATGAATGTTTTCGGTATTAGTTCCTGGTTATAGATAATAATAATTTGTATGAAATAGACTTTTCCATAACTTTTTTATACTTTATATACATTTTTCTTTTTTTTTTTTGTATTGTTATAATTATAACATTACATTATCAAATCTATCCGTGCATAGAATAATCAAATACAAATTTAGTTACTATTTATTTCTATGACATCGGCCATTTAACTAGTATTATTACGTGGATGGAACTATGTAGTAGAACAAGTTTTTGTATATTTAAATGAGCTGTAATGCTAAGGCTCGGTTGATCCATACCATTTAATATGATATATAATAAAGTGGAAAATTAGGAATTCAGTAAAGTATATCTGTAATATACTTGTGTGCATTATACAATTTAAACCATATTTACCAATTTATATATATATATTTTTTTTTTCGTATGACTTACGCTGTTGGCCAAACACATTTTTTTTTTTTTAATTGAATTTATAGATATCTCGATGACATGTTGCTCATTGACAAATAATAATATTAATTAAACATTTTAATTCGTTCATTACTCCTCGAACTGTATATAATAATATTTTAACTTATTTTCTGCAATTGCTAAATATCTAAAAAGTTAATATGCCGTAAATCTTGGTTAGATTATTTAAATTCATATTATTGCGCAGCGTATTTAAGACAAATAGTTATGTTTAATTATGTTGCTGCAAGCTAAATATAAGAGGTAGAAGAAGTATGCATAAAACAACAAAGTATCAAAATAAAGCTTAAACAAATATATACTGCGTAACTTATTAGTTATTGGATAGAATGACATTTGTGTAAATACTTTTTTGCATACATTTTAGCCTTGAGGAATATTTTAACTGATGCCTTATGCTTTGACATTGGTTTTAAAACACCAACATGCATAATATATGTCCTAAATTACATCTCGGTCGCCTTCGACGAAGTAAATACATGTGAGTAAGACTAAATGAAGGAAAACAATCATTCAAATTATTTACACAATGTACAGAATTTTGAGCCCTATTTACTACTATCATATCGTACATACATTTTTCTATTGGACATCAAATAAATATATTAAAATATGATAAAACTCAATTATTAAATATGCTTACATCATGAGTTTAAAATCATAAATCACAATTGTCAAAAAATACAATACAATTTCTGAATTCACATCCGCTGATCCACACGACGCCGATGTAATCACTTTCACATTGTGTGTTGTCAGGTTTTTAGTGCTAACATATTTTCACTTACGTGAATTCTGTATCTCAAATACGTTTTGTAACTCTATATAACTCGGAAACTTTAACGTAAAGTGTATGATAATTTGTAATTACATGTAAGTTGAATAAATAATAAAAGTAATACCGTACACCATATAGTTATAAATACACATGTTTATACATAAATATATTAATATTTACATATATAGTAATATCACAATTTCCCCAAAGGAAGTACAAGTATTAAACTCATTAACAAGACAACACTTTGAGTTAAACAAACAATATTGAATTCACAAACAACAGAATATTTTAATAAAATGATATTTTTGTCGTTATATTAGTTATAGTATCATGATAAATAATCCATTGTTCTTCCAAATCCTGTAAAATGATTAGATTCTTCTGTTTTTCAAATCACATTGCTGTTTAATTTTTTGATTGCTTCTATAATGATATTGAATCTACAAATGATTGTATAAACACAAGTTATCATTTTTATTTTATCACAGATAAAGATTTTTAAAATATTGAATATACAGAGTGTAACAGGTCTATTTGACAGATGCAATTATTTTTTTCTATTCATTTTTATAAACTTTTTTTTTTTAAATAAATACTGAGCCCTTGCGCTACAATACTTTCGACTTTAAATATTTTTTTGTACTTTGGAAACTTAAATTTGAAAATTTAAAATTTAATTTTACCATTTAAAAAAAAAATCAGAATAGCCATTTCGTAGACCGGATTTTTAGACAAATTATGATATTGAAAATATCTTATTAAAGTTCGGTGATTTATTTCTTATGATTTTTTAAACTTTTTGAAAATGTAAATTAAATTACTAAAATTATTGTACAATTAATATTGTACGGGTCTATCAAGAAGTCAGTGATTTGATTAACTTTTTCATGAAAGCATACACTTGATTAAAAATATTCCATTCATATTACGTGATAATAAGATATCTATGTGATAATATTTAATAGTTAAATTACGATCAGCCATTTAATTAATAGTGTTACACAATAATATGTGTTATAATATTATGTGGTAAACAATAAAATTCTTAACTTTTCACAAACTTTAAAAAATCGTAGAAAATAAATGGATCAACCTTTATAAGAATTTAAAACACTAATATTTTTCTAAAAATCACGTTTACAAAATGGCGATTTTGGAATTGCTTTTCAAACGGTAAAATTAAATTTTAAATTTTAAAATTTGAGTTTCAAAAGAAAAAAATATAAGAAGACAATATTATTGTAGCGTAGGCCTTGGTATTTATTTAAAAAAAAAAAAGTTTAAAAAAATCAATAGATAAAAAGTAATTGCATTTGTCAAATAGACCTGTTACACCCTGTATAATATTTTTGCAGGTTCGAGTTATTGTATAATTATTAACTCACCTTCCGCCTGATGCTAGGTTCATTACTTTTGAACCAATTCTTGACTTAATTTTTGGATAAAATAATAGTAAATGTATAAGAGTTCCAGATGAGAGACAAAATAATATTGTGTCCATAGGTATACGTCTTAAGAATTCTATATCAATGAGATTGTATAAAATCTACAAAAATAAATAAAACTGGCCGTTAATTTGAAACGTAGAAGCGTGAAAAAAAAAGCTGGTAAGATAATGGTGGTGGAAGTTCGTCCTTCGTCGCTTCGCTCCTCGGACAAGATAATGGTGAGGAGTGTATAGCACTTTCTATCATGGGATCACCTAACCTAACCTCGGACAAGATATTGGTGATGAATGTATTAAGTTTTAAAGAAATGATGACTCATTTCTTTAGTATAAAACGATTCTGAGCAAAGCTTCAGTGTAATATAATATATTATTTATATACTGTTTACGTATTTTTCGGTTATTTGTCTGATTTTTGGTGAGTTTTTTCGTTATTAAACCCTCATAAAATATTCAATTTTTAACTCGTTAGAAATTTTCTGTTACCAAAAGATTCGAAACATGTTTTTATATCTATATTCCAAGTTTCAATGTGATCGGACACACCAAAAAAGATTTATACAGATTTTAAGTTGAAAATTAACGTAAAAACAGTCGATATTCATATACGAATTTATATGAATTTGTTAAAACGTGTATAAAAAAAAATCCTGACTAACGATTTTTGAACTTTTGTTAGGATAATTAGGTAGGTATATGAGTAAGGTCATATTAAATTTTCAGAACTTTTTGTCAAATATTTAAAATTATATTACATAAAAACTTTCAAACAATTTGGTAAATTAAAAGTTCTATATTTAAGTCAAAAGTGCTATAATTGTTCTGAAAATGTTGTCCAATATAAAAAAGTATGTATTTGATATTGGATAAAATTTTCAAGTTTCTAGCTTCAATACTTTTCGATTTATGACTAAATACCTAAAATCTGAACAGTGAAAATCTCGTTTACGGCGGATTTTTACCGATTTTACCGTTTTTACTCAGTTTTTCGATCGTTATTTTTGATTACTGAAAAAACTATGGAGATTTTGGAAAAATGACCTCTCTAAAGTACCATCTCAGTTCAATTTCGAATCTAAAAAGTTGCTGGACGAAACTTTTGGACAAGGATTTCTATACGAAAAAGTGTTTACAGAAAAAAAAAAGAAAAAAAAAAAAAAAAAAAAATAAACATCATTGTAAAACCATAAGATCCTTCGCTTCACTCAGAATCTAAAATTATTTCAAAATACCACTGCTTTGTAATACTCAATAGGATAAACAATTGTTTTATTGATTGGAATTAAAAAACAAAAAAATTAATTTTCTTTTTCAATATTTGTTATAAAACAGTAGGAGATTTTTAAAAGAAAATGTACATACATATTAACATCATTATATGTTTGATAGTTTTTGTGTGTGAAAAGGGATACTAACTCATAATCTAAGGATTTAGTTAATTTTAGATTCTGAGTGAAGCGAAGGATCTTATGGTTTTACAATGATGGTTATTTATTTATTTTTTTTCTGTAAACACTTTTTCGTATAGAAATACTTGTCCAAAAGTTTCGTCCAGCAACTTTTTAGATTCAAAATTGAACTGAGATGGTACTTTAGAGAGGTCATTTTTCAAAAATCTCCATAGTTTTTCCATTAATCAAGAATAACGATCGAAAACTGAGTAAAAACGGTAAAATCGGTAAAAATCCGCCGTAAACGAGATTTTCACTGTTCAGATTTTAGGTATTTAGTCATAAATCGAAAAGTATTGAAGCTAGAAACTTGAAAATTTTATCCAATATCAAATACATACTTTTTTATATTGGACAACATTTTCAGAGCAATTATAGCACTTTTGACTTAAATATAGAACTTTTAATTTACCAAATTGTTTGAAAGTTTTTATGTAATATAATTTTAAATATTTGACAAAAAGTTCTGAAAATGTAATATGACCTTACTCATATACCTACCTAATTATCCTAACAAAAGTTCAAAAATCGTTAGTCAGGATTTTTTTTTATACACACTTTAATAAATTATTATACGATTTTTTTCGATATTGTCTGATTTCTTTTAAGTTTATTTCTAATGAGTTATAATTGTTATAACAATTGAAGTTTAAATGAGTTATATCTAATTGAATATTTTATGAGGGTTTAATTACAAAAAAACTCACCAAAAATTATACAAATAACCGTAAAATACGTAAAAAGTATTTAAATAATAATATATTATACTACACTGAAGCTTTACTCAGAATCGTTTTATACTAAAGAAATGAGTTATCATTTCTTTAAAACTTAATACATTCATCACCAATATCTTGTCCGAGGACCGAAGGGACGAAGGACGAAATTGTACCACCATCATCTCACTTACCAGCTTTTTTTCAATTTTAATTTCCTAGCGTAACTATTGGTCTATAAAGTATAGATAAAAATAAATTTAATATGAGCAATGCAATGCATAATAATTTTTATTTATCAAGTACTTTTGAGAAAGTATTTATCTGAAATTAATTCATGATAAAAATATGTTAGTATAGATTAAGTGTGAATTAGTTAGAAATGAAGAATAAGTACATTATAATTTGGAGATTAATATTGCACATGTATAAATTATTACTATCATGCAATTATATCCGTTAAATACATATTTGTGTGTGTGTGTGTGTGTGTGTGTGTGTGTGTGTGTGTGTGTGTGTGTGTGTGTGTGTGTGTGCGTGCGTGCGTGCGTGCTATCTAACGTGTCCTCAAGCATTGATTGATTAATGTACAGCTATAATTGCGAACCGGTACACGATCTATTTAAACATTTGAGGAAATAAACTTATTACTATGCATAGATGCACTAAGAAAGGATTTGCTTAAATTCGTATTTTAAAGGACCAAAACCGCATAAAATATTTAATTATACTACTACTCGACGGGTATTTCAGCTTATTATTAATATTATAAAGACATAGAGGCACACCCACTGTCATCTAATTACGAACAGACCATAAAATAATAAATATATATAGATGTTGTATTGTTGTATTGATTTGGATATATGCTGAAGTATCTATATAAAATTATTATATCGTTGGCATGGTACCCACAGACTCCCATCGCTCCAGTATTCAATGACCAAACGAATAAATATTACTCTTGTATTGTACCTTTACACTGCACAACAATGACATACTTTGTACATTCAATTACATCTTTTAAATAATTGAATCAATTATTAACGTGCTACAGAATTCAGATTATTTTCCGTTTCATGTTTTTCTAAAAATAAATAGTGCATTAAGACATTTTAATAAAATATGTACTAATAATTGACTTTGATCAATTTAAACTATTACAAAATGTTTGAACAAGTAACGTATATCTTTGATTTGAAAACACTATCAAATTTACTTATTTATTATTCATTTTTTAATACTTTAAACCGAAAGTGATGGGTAATTTAGTTAGTATTTAATATTTATTATAGTATGTATATATTAATATATTTTATATGAGTAAGTACCTAATTTAATTATAAATAAATAGATTATGATATATAATCAACAACATAAGTTCGAAAAATGTTGAATTTAAATGATAAACTATTAAAAGCGTGAAAAAGATATATGTATAAAATGTATATAATATCATTATTATGAACATATTACCTATTAAAATAATTTTACAAAAAACTTAATTTTGGAAATTTATTTGAATGACAATCATTGACTTGTATATCCATTAAAATGAATATATTTCCACTAAGATTGTTTAGTAAAGTGAATTAAGTTAGAAACTTTGATCATTTAGGTCAAAATAAAAGTATTATTTTTTGGTTCAAATCAAAGTTAAAAAGCCGTTCATTTATCGCACCATGGATATTTTCCGAACCATTATTACTCTTAAAAAACGTGATAATATACAAAAAAAAACATTGTAAAAACTAATACATTAATTCAGAATCTAAAATGTAAATAATCAGTCAAGATCGAATAGCACATGTAGTGGTAATGCATCAAAATATCAATAAATAGTTGATGTTAATTTTATGAATTTCAAATTAAAATAAATTGTTATAAAAAAAAATAAAATGTATTTATATTTTATTATTTATTATACATATATGCGCATTATACGTGTTATTATTTTGTAACAGATTTTCAATAATTTTGAGATTTTCGAAGAAATATTACTTTTAACATTATTAAAATATGTTTATCTTATAATAAATAATATAATATGCATACATACATATTTTGTATTCAAGTATTTCAGCATGCGCAATTTATTTTGTGCAAATTGTTTATTGAACTGAATTTCATCCAGTATTTATCTGAGATTACTTTTTGGCGGAGAAAATTATGAAAGTCGTGTTTGAATATTTTATTGATTACTTTTCCATTAAGGCTGTATTTTTTGTTTAAAATATTATTTAATGATAAAAAAATATTTTTACGAATAAAATAGGTAACAGTAAAATATTTTCTTTTGTATATTAAAATACAAAAAATTAATTTTCTTTTAGAACAATACAATTTATCAATCTAAAATAGATTTTCTTTCTGCCAAACGTAGATAATTCTATATAATTAATGAATATTTCGTATTTGTTTTATTACATTTAAGTTGTGACTAATTATTCAACTTAGTATTGTGAAGTATCTGCTAAATAATTATGTTATTTATTTTATATGTGGTATAATACAAATTTGAGACTGGTGCATCAAATAATTAATAGGCGATTTATTTTAATGGATATGATTAAATTTGGTAAGTATTTTACACAAATAATATTTCGAAACTTATAAATACTAATTTTTAGAGAAATTCAAATCATAGTATAATTGAGCGTCTAATCATTTAAATTAATGATACTATTATATATTATTTATGGCTTTTATTTTCAACAAATTTTGTTATAAATAATCGTAAATTTACAATATAATAATAATTTAAAGAAAATTATAATTCAAATTAATATTATTTAAGTATTTTCATTTGTTTCAATTTGAAATTTATAAATGGGCTAGATTGTTTTATTTAAATCATCATAAATTACACAATGAGACAATATACATGTAATTTACAAGATTATCTATTTCTTAAGCAATAGTTTGTGTTAAGATAAACATTAATACATCGATAAAAAATAAAAACAACAAGAAAAAAATGTAGATGATAAATAAAAAAAGAAAAATTTTAAAGTTTATGAAGAAAATATCTTACGTAGAATTTCAAAGAAAAGAGTGCATTTAAGTTATAAAAACAATATAAAAAATAAATTAGACTTATTAAGAAAACAACCAATCACATATAATTTAATTAGGGTTATTTTTGGTACAGTCATCGCTTTTTTGTGGCATAGATTTAAAATAAACAGGCCTAAAATAATTAACAAAAGATTGTCCATAGGCTTTACGTGTATATTTTACAGAAATATTATAAAATCTACATTCCCTTTTACCATCATACAATTTTCTTTTTCATCTTTGATGGTGTTCTTGAAAATTAACATAATTGCTATTTATTCGTAAAGAAACTTCGGTAGAATACCAAAAACCCGTCAGTTTTTCCTCCTAGATCCTTATAAAGAAGACTTATTTAAACATATTCTTATCATGCTTTTCTGATTTATCTGGAATTTGTTTATAATACTGTCACCTAGTCCACCCCGAACTAACAGTCCATATTGAAGAATTGATTGATTATAAGTAATATAATGATAATAGTGAATAATATTACAAAATATAAAAGAAAATACTAAAAAAAAATTTGTTCGATAGAAAAAAATTATTCAAAAAAAATTATTTTCATTAGATACATTTTATGTACAATATATACATATATATACATATACATATGGTTTATATTGTTTAAATTATATAAGCAGACTCAAGCCCGGTTCGAACCAACGAGCTAACCTAATATAACGGGCTAGACTGCTAGGTTAAGTACCTTTTATAATTTTTTAATTCATTTTAACTTGGTTTTTGGTTGGTCAAAGTTACTCTGAGAGTCGGCACTTTCCCTATTCGGAACTCCTTATCACATATTATAATTACAACTTAATTGGAGGTCAATCATTTTACAAAAGATTCCTTCTGGGTGATTTCATATAAATTATGATTATTTAATTAAAATTATACAATTGAAAAATATAAAAAATGCACAAACCTGCATTAAATTTATGAATACTGAAAGATTAGCTGGTAGATTAGGATCGACAGCATATGATATCCCCGCCAAAAAGCCGGCTGGTAAAGCATGTATGAATCGATTCTTTTTGAAATATCGATATAGTATGTAGATAGTAAGCTATAAATAATTTTTTTTTATTAATTTCATTTTAATATTTATAAACTGGCAGACACGACAAATTTACCTCGTAAATGGCGACGTAAGAACTCGCAAAAATACCTGGGTTTAATGTACTCATTTTGAAAAGATTTAGGATATTTTCTGGTCTCAAAATAGATATGTTACTGATAATCGTACGTACAATTCCATAACCGAAACCTAATCCAAAGTAGCTGCTCATTTTCTGTGAAGTGAAATAAAAATACATTAAGTTATTAAAGGACTAATTAATATGCACTTTTAATAACACTTATCAATGATTGTTATTATTATTATTATTTTAATTTTAATGTATTAAAATAAGCAAACAGAACCACGGCCAGTACTAACCACGAATCAACTATTTCGAGTGGAAGACAAAATAAAAGAAACTATTTCACTCTACTATTCATGACATGAAACAAAAATCACAAAGTGTATTTAAAATAATCATTTACGAATAGGCAGGCAAGTGCCTACTTTTTTTTAGTGGCAGTAAGGTAGAAAATTCGATATACTTGAGTTTTATTCATCGTAAACATATAAATGACATAATCTTTTAATCTCATTCAAATTTCTAGTGGGTTTGAACACTTATTCAAATAGGTATGCATTTATATTTTTTTAAATCAAATGAAAATTTGTTTTGAACATAATGGTTATAATTCACCTTGAATAATTTTTTCAAAAACAATTTATCGTCGTTCTTTGGATCATCCTTGTCCGGCTTAAAGAACCTAAAAGTTAACATTTCATTGAAAAATATTGTTGCTAAAAAGAGTGGTTATGTGTTACCATGAATAAATAAAATTTTGAGTTTTGGATACTTTTAATGCATACATTAGACAAGCATTCATGACCATAAAAAATATAGTCTCTGTGTATACATTCAGTGGTAACAGTCCACAATGGGACATATTCAAAGTGAGCGTTTCGAGTGCCTGTATAAAAAAAAAAAAAAAAAATTGTAATAAAATGAGTAAAACCAATAATGTTTCAAATAAAATAAGTATAGAACCGCAACTGACAGCGTTACTGAAAGCAGTCAATATTTGAACTCTAAGTTTTGGTTTGAACAGAGCGAATGACAACCCAGCGAAGAATCCAGGTAAAAATGCTATCGAAAAATAATTGAATTTTCTCAGTAAGTATCTGTAAGACATTACATATTTAAAGTAACATTATTTTTATACATTTATTTTATGATATTTAAAGTATTGTACTAACAACTCTAGTTTATTGAACCGTGTTATAGTGAATGTACAATGTACATACATCTATAAAAATCAGATAAAATTGAGTTCGAATGAAGTCAAATTAAATAGAAATTACACATTACCTACTAACAGTAAATTATAGTATTTAAATTTATCAAATATGATACATTATTTAATAATTTTAAATTACCTGGAACTCAATTATGTATATGAATATATGTCATATGGAGTGCATTTATTTAGTTAATATATTAAAAATTAGGTGTACTAAAATCTAAAGAGTAGATTCATTATAATTAAAATACATTATAATATCTTAATCATTCCAGTCGTGACAAAACGTTGCGGTTTATTTTTGTTAATCTACGTGCAGAATGTGTTGTAATACTCGTTTTCATACATACGTATATTAAAATACATTACTGATAGAAGAGACTCGTATTATAACTGAATACAATAATACAGGGTTATAATACGAAATATGATCTTACATGTTTGAGTAAGATACTAAGTAAACTGCAAGTTACGATAATTTTAACTGATCAACAACATTGTATTTCAAATTTCGACTGCATTATCTATTTTAATTGAAAATTTAAATGATTGAATAGCATAAATATTTTATTTGTTAAAAAATTGAATTGTCGATTTAAAATAGAATTTTCAAACAGAATAAATTCTATATCACATCAGAGATAATTTGTTGGATTTTCCATACCACTAACGCTATCTGTAGGTGCGTTCCTGACAAAAATATTTCAATTCTAAGTAAATGCATGATAGCCAATTTGAAGTTTCAAGTACATAATAGTTTTACATAATATTGTAAACCATTAAGATATATCCAGTATAATTTTATGTATATATTTTATTTTATACTTTTAAATATAATTTTTATCAATGTCTGAATTGTTTGTTTGTTTGTTTTTTACTTAAAATAAAAAGTTTTCATTCCATATAATATGTACAGTACCTAAAGACTTTATTTTTTTTTATAAATAATCTACATGTCATAATATTTAATATGAGGAAGGAAGCTCTGCAGTGTGACAAATCGATCAGAAGTGAAATTATAGACCGGGATATAATTGATCTTTATATTAAAGCATTTTTAATCGACGGGGAGAATTGTCTGGGATGTTATCGGTACCTTGCATGACAACAAGTGGGTTAAAATGACTGACAAGTTATGTGTGGAATTGTGTGTTATGGATATGTGCAATGTTGTTGATGGTTTCGATGTAGAGGTATTTGTGAAGCGAGTAAATAGAGACTTACCCGGGAGTAGAGGTTATTACACGAATGCCTGAATTTTAAACTGAAAAAATAAATTGAACTTACGTGATTTCCGTTACTTTATGTGTTTCTTACTGAACAACACATATTTGACTTTAATATAAAATAATCAGTTTTTAATTTTTAACAACCTTACAAAGATCTAATCAATAATTTCTCAAATTGATTTAAATGTCACATAACAGTTCATTTCAATATCACGGGTCATCGAATATTTACTGGTTTTATAATAATATAAAAAGTTAGGTTTAAAATATTTCCGATTCTCTAACATCACAGAATATACTGGTGTGATATGGTTTTTAAAAATCTCTCTCGAATCGGTAACGACTGTATCAACTTGACGGTAACGATATCTATTGAAAAATTCAACGTTTAAGGGAAACTTACTCCACGTTCGAACACGGTTTTATGTTCGACTAAAAAAATGTCTATGAAGTAAATCTATTCAATTTTTAAGTATAGTCAAAATGTATTAAGTGTGCAATACGTAGATTTCCTGTATTTCCCGTGTAAAAGAATCTCTAAAAAGTTTATGTGGCGTTATCTTAATCGTTGACTTGTAAATAGTATAATTCATTATTATTTCATAATAAAAGCGAATAAATATCTAACGTGGGTATGTTTCGTTTACACACCAAATTGTTTTTTTTCGAAAAAAAAGTGGGTTTAAGTCGAAATAACATATTGCCACAAAAATCTGAAAATATCAAACATTTAACATGTTTTCTTTTCTAAATAATCTATCCAACTGATTATCGGCTATTGTTTAAATAGTAATTCATATAGTTGTAGAAATGATAGAACAGTAAATAAAGTTATTGGGGAATCGGTAAAACACGCATTCAACATGTACATTACATGACAAGACAAAACAACCAGTTTTCACCACGAAGTACGTAATACATCACTTGGGCAATAATAATAAAATGTCTTATTATAATAATTAAGCTAGTGGCTTTAGCTAACCTGAACGTGCAACCGTTAGTCAAAAACGTTGTAGTGACGAATGTGGTCACAGTGATGAGTTGGAAATAATCGTCTAAAATCTCACTGATGATTTCCTTGTTGATTTTCTTTTTCTTCATAAGTTTTAGCACAAATTCGACCTTCAAAAATACTCTCATAAAATATTTACAGTTTACACTAATTACAATTAACAATACAAGTCCTTCGACAACAGCAGATGATTACTCACCAATATTATGGGCAAATACAATTTACAAGATCCAATCGACGCAGCAATGAATACCGTACGGGAGGCGTGCGAACAACTTTTGGTCCATGGGTGAAGAATATCAGAACATTTTGCATGAACAACGTGTTTGCTTAACACCATTTTGGCCACTTTCGAAAACAATCGTTTATGTACAGCGCACTAATAAAAATAATGTAGTCATCAACTAGTAGTGTAATACGAATAATGCTAAAAGGTCACGCACGTCTATCGCGCTTGCATAAGCAATAGGTAAAAAATGTTGACAGTTTAACAACACTAGAGTTAATGCGTTACGAACTATTTTAATTTAAATAAATGAATTGATAATAAATTCAAAAACAATATAAACTATGGACAGCTGATATATCTTTTATTTTTTTAACCGTTTGAAGTCAAATCGTTGGTGAAATAGATAATTTGTTATTATTTCATAACATTTTCTGCAGTTTTATAGTTTATTACGTTTAGCATTATATGATTTAAAGTCAGTCAAATGTATCCGGCCGAATATGGTTTATTTACTGTTGCATTGCATTGCCAAGTAGTGTGGTTTTTCATGTCATAAAAATTGTTTTTATTATTTTTAACTATAGTAATAATAACAATAATAAAAATAATAATATATTTTTATCAGTTGTAGTTTCGTATGGAGCAGATGGATTCATCAGAACATCTTTATTTCGGTTGGCGTGTTTGAATTGCTCTATTTTGCATGTATTATTTGTTGACATACCTATCACACATTTAATTGGTACATGCCTTTTAAATATCATTGTTATTATCATTTGTTTTCTAATGATCTTGAACTAGATTTTGAGACGTAACCAATCAAGATAAAAACTTAAGTTTTTCGAATTTGTTTTACCGCTATTTGAACCTTGGTGACACGGTATAAACTTAACTTCTCATATCCGTGGCGGTTTGTCATAACAAATCGAAGGATAATTTTGATTTGTGCTCCGTAATGAAAACTTAGAGTAATCTCAGTGAGTGATTGGCAAAGTCTAGTTTTTTTTTTTTTTAGAAAACTTATTTTACTATAAACCTGTTCAACCCATCAATATTTATTCATCAATACGACTGTACTTTTTTTCGGTATCGATTACTGTGTCGATAAACATGGTAAGTAGAAAATATACATACATCTAGCATTACTAAGCAGATTTGCAAAAAAAAAAAAAAATACATTGTTCTCAAATTGTCCCGTTAAGGCGGGTTAGGATTGGTTAAAGTAGGGCAGGGCACTTAAAATGTGTTCGTATTAAAGAGACCTAATGATAAAGGCTGGCCAATGTGACGCAAGAGTTATGGATCAATACCAATCCAATCAAAAAATCATTTTTACATTTTTTTTTTTTTTTTTTTTGATGTAGATATTACCAGGAATGCAAAAGCAATTAAATGTATTTAAAATATATAAAAGTGTCTTTTCTTTTTGTATATTTTTAAACAAAGATTTTGTATTTTGTATTTGGGATACGTTTTTATAGAATTTAAAGTATTTTAAAAACACAAAAATACAAAATTTAAATAGCCGGTGAAATAATTGTGATGGAAGTTCGTCGTTTATTCCTACGTTCTTCAGAAAAGATACTGGTGATGCCGTGATGGGTTGTATTGAATTAAAAAAAAAAAAAAAACCATAGTTAATTTCTTTAGTAGAATGACTTTGAGCAAAAGTTCAGTGTAATGTTTGAGTATTTTACCGTTTTAAGTCTAATTATCAATATATTTATTTATATTCTTTATCCAAACTCTATTCTCTATTAGTTTTTCCAAGCGTACGGAAAACTACCTAAAAATTGATTATAAACGCTAAAATTTGATGTATACGATGATTTAAAAAATATAATATGGCCACAAATATTATAAAAGAGTGACGAGATCTTATTAATCAAAAGTTTTGTCAGGCGTAAAAATTGCTCGGAGAAACTAAAAAGATCCCCCCCCCCCAATCAAAGTAATTTACCTAGTTCTTTTGACACATCTGACTCATCTGACTCTTCTAATTCAATAACATCTAATAAATCATAATACATTTAGTATAACAAGTTTAAACATAATAAAACTTATATAAAATACAAAATAAAATGTTTATGTATATAAATATAAATAAAAAAAAAATATATATATATATATATACACATCAATTGTAATATTTAAAGAATAACTTGTAAAACGTATGGTAATAAATATTATCATCATTAATAACCTTAATAAGTAATACAACTTTTTACACAAACATAAATACATTACATTGTAAAACACTTTCAAAAGTTTTCCCAAAAAGAAAAATGTAAACCTTAATAATTTTGATTGTTTCGCCCTGAATTATTTTCTTTTACGGTGAGGTGTATTACAGAGTGTTATATATTTCCCAATATAAATAAATTCGCGAAAGTAAGAGGCCACACGTGCAGTGATATTTTGCAACACCAACAATTCGTGAATCCAGTCAGTGAAGGTCACACAACATGAGGGGTTTCTCCAAGGCGTTGCTGCACTCTGCAATTTCTAGTAGCGAAATGTGTGTGCAATTAGCGTATTGTGTGCATTACAAGAAATTCACAGGTTCCGGAAGGCCAATGCTGATTCCAGTCAACAACAACAGCAACAACAGCATGTAATCAATTTCGAATTGCATTCGGGAAACCAGTCAGGGGCGTTATTTCGGACTTAATAAATAATAATTAGCCTCAGATCGGCCTGAAGACCAGACCTATCAAAATGTATAGCAAACGTATCAACCAGTCAAAACCTCAGATACTCTTTCACCGTTGCATACATGTTTAATATATGAAGTGTCCATGTTCAAAGCTTAAATAAAAGTAAAAATATATATTATCATAAGGACTTGTAATATTTCTAAATTTTGATCTTCTCTTACACCATCATCTATCACTGTTGCTGTGGTCACTAGGTTTGTGACACGTTACACTGGAAATGTTTCGATTTCGATGCCGAAAAGATTTTCGAAAACTCAAAAGCATTCTTGCGCATTTTCGAAATCTGTAAAGCGGAACTTATGCCTTTTATGACGTTTTACATAACAGACTTATTTTATCCATAATTCCAAATTTAGACGTGGGTAAAAATAATTTATTGAGTTTATCTATATGAAACTAGTAAATTAGATAAGAATATATGTGAAGAATAAATTGATAAAAATATTTTCACCGGTTTAACAATTCCAAATTGTGTAAAGGTTTTAATGAAAAATATCGCTAATTTTCGCGTGATTAATGATTTTTGTCAAATCTTGAACTTCCAATGAAAAACCAATAAGACTGAAAACTTATTGGAATTTTTTCAGTACTGTTAGTCGAGTATATGTTAAAGATAATATTTAATTCCCCGGTTTTATACCAAATATTTAAAATGTAATTTAGATAAAAACCTCTAAAATCAAGATATTCTTAGTATTTAAAAATTATATTTATAGCCTGAAAATGGTAAAATGTTGAAACTTTCTTTAAGTCTATATTAGGGATATAGTGATATTTGATAAAAATTTCAAGTGTCTAGCACCATTATTTTCGGATTTATGGCTAAATATAATAAATAGATTTTATACAACTCCTGTATACAGACAATTTTACAGTTGTTAATAGCTTTTCCTTACGTTTGAAATATCAATTAGGAATAGAGAAAAATTATCTGCTTCAAGTACCAATTAGATGGAATTTATAATCTATAGAGTTGCTGGGTGAAATTTTTGGAGCATTATAACTATCCAAATTATTTATTAAATGTATAAAAAAACATATCATTGTAAAACCAATGTATTCTTTGTTTCACTTAAAAGCTAAAACTATCTAGGTACATACAGTAGATATATTTATTGCGTATACCCTTCACAGTTTATTGTAACGCTTATCAATTAAATATTTTTTTAAATATAAAAATTAATTTTCCGTATTTAATGTAAATTAATAATTTAATCCTCCATAAAACATTACTTTGAGCAAGAATTCAATAAATTTAACGACTGAGTTTTGAAAAATCATATAAAATCAATTAGATACAAGTGGAATATTTACATGTGCTCATTTAAATTCTATATAAATCTATTCCAGATTGTACAAAATAGTCGTGAGTATTTTTCAAACTCTACATAGACATACCAATTTTATGTAGATGTTAAATAATGATTGATGAGTAATATGTTGAGTATAGTTATGTTACACATTATTTATGAGTAAGATAATTAAAAACTTTAGCTATTTATTTTAATACCGATTTCAGTTTAATGTTTGAAATCCAAAATTTAATTTCATTCTAAATAATTGATTCGTCTATAAAACAGAGTGCTAAATACCTTTTATGAATTGAAATACATGAGTAGGTAATTGCATAACACGTGTAATTATGCATTTTGTAGTATATTTTAAATTGGTACCTACATGCTTTAAAAAATGTCGGTATTTATGTAACTATTTAATTATTGTTCATACATAAATACCTAACCAAGTTTAATATTTTTTTCAAGGTATTAAAAAAAATCATATAAAATAAATAAGTATTCATTTTAAATGGTTTTGATATCACAGGAAAGCGGAATAAAAGAATAAATGATAAATGTGAAGGTAATACTATATTTTGATCGACTCTAAACTATGTTAACGGGAATAGAATCTGAATAACTACCTACTAACTTATTCATTAGTGTTAAATTAATATTAAAGCTACTTGTGCAGCTTGTATTTATTGTGCTTTGTCAATCGCCTTACTGAAATAATGTTACTATTTCATATTTTATTCATATAATACGAATACTAAAAAAATGGCTGCTATCAAGACATTTTAATTCGTTTTTCAGATAAGTGTTTCATCACTAAAAAAATTTATTTAGAAATAAATTATAGAGTCAATAGATATGTACCTACTTTTCTTTTTTTTTTTTTATTAGTAATCAATTAATACCTATTATTGTCGAGTATTAATTTAATTTCTTATGTTTTTCAAAGTTATTTCAAAATGAAAATATTGTTCATAGTAAACGAATTACTGAATAATTTAGTAAGTACCATATAATATCTATGTCTAACCGCATACACCTATAATTTAAATAAAAAAATGTAATTCAAAATAATATTTTTTAAATAGGCACCCGCATAAATTATTTCAAATACATGTCTAGTAATAAATGGTTGGAGTATTTCATTAAATGATCAAGTATAATATTATTACTTTGTATTCAAAGCATATCAAACAAATCCAATAACAATGGTCGTAGGTTAGTATTTAATACTCAATGCATTGTGTTATACAATTACAAATGCTTTTAATATATTTACAGTGGATAATCACTAGTCCAATGGGTAGTTACAGGCAGATTTATTCTGAGATAAAAAAAATTCTACAATTAGTTTATTTATTATTTAGTACATATCGGTACAAAAACATTTTGTAATTCGCAGCATGAAATTATTCTTTGTTCCTCAGACAAAATAATCAAACGACTCTCAGCAAAGCTTTATGACAAAAATATCCCATCTATGGTAAATACCATATTTTACAATTTTTAGTCTAGTTCTTATTAGGTTATTAAAAAAAAAAAAAAAATTTAATTTTCTAATTTGACAAAGTAGACACCTTTTTTAAAACTATAGATTCAATGTTGTTTTATTTATATCTAAAGTTGCATTATGATGTGATGGACCAGTTTCTTCCAAAAACATTTAAAGTTGAAAGTTGATGAAAAATAGTCGGTTCTATAAAAATCGTTTTATGGTTTACTTAAACTCTTACAAAAAAATTTCTGTCACGATTTTTGAAAATTGTCCAGTATTGTTAGTGAAATATATTAGTTAGGTCATACATCATTTTCAGAACCTATTTCCAAATATTAAAAATATTATTAGAGGTAAACCTTTAACAAAACAAAGTAATTTTAAAGCTCTATTATTAGCCCAAAAGTTTTTAAGTTTTTAAAACTTTCTTTAAGCATCTCAATATTCTTTACATATATATATATATATATATATATATATATTTTTTTTTTTTTAGATTCTGAGTGAAGCGAAGGATCTTATGGTTTTACAATGATGTTTATTTATTTTTTTTCTGTAAACACTTTTTCGTATAGAAATCCTTGTCCAAAAGTTTCGTCCAGCAACTTTTTAGATTCAAAATTGAACTGAGATGGTACTTTAAAGAGGTCATTTTTCAAAAATCTCCATAGTTTTTCCAGTAATCAAGAATAACGATCGAAAAACTGAGTAAAAACGGTAAAATCGGTAAAAATCCGCCGTAAACGAGATTTTCACTGTTCAGATTTTAGGTATTTAGTCATAAATCGAAAAGTATTGAAGCTAGAAACTTGAAAATTTTATCCAATACCAAATACATACTTTTTTATATTGGACAACATTTTCAGAACAATTACCGCACTTTTGACTTAAATATAGAACTTTTAATTTACCAAATTGTTTGAAAGTTTTTATGTAATATAATTTTAAATATTTGACAAAAAGTTCTGAAAATGTAATATGACCTTACTCATATACCTACCTAATTATCCTAACAAAAGTTCAAAAATCGTTAGTCAGGATTTTTTTTTATACACACTTTAATAAATTATTATACGATTTTTTTCGATATTGTCCGATTTCTTTTAAGTTTATTTCTAATGAAATATTGAGTATTTGTTAGAAAGTTCTGAAATTGTAATACAAGTTTACGCTTTTACTAAACTATCAATACCGAAAAAATATCAATAATCGTGACACAAGATTTTTTTTCCAAGCGTTTAAAAAATTATACAAATAACCGTAAAATACGTAAACAGTATTTAAATAATAATATACTATATTACACTGAAGCTTTGCTCAGAATCGTTTTATACTAAATAAATGAGTCATCATTTCTTTAAAACTTAATACATTCATCACCAATATCTTGTCCGAGGACCGAAGGGACGAAGGACGAACTTGTACCACCATCATCTCACTTACCACCTTTTTTTTTTTTACAATAGCTTTTAATGATCATATCATTTGATTAATACGAAACTACGTTTGGTCAATCGTAATCTAGAAATTGTACATTGTATTTTATACATTGTGAATTGATATAAGAACAGTCTATTTTGTAAAAATCGTATCATAATTTAGTTAAACTCTTATCAAAAAAATCTTTAATAAAAATGGATCAGTAACCTTTGTTCGGTGTTTGGGTAATATTAAACTTTCAGAACTTTTTGTGAAATATTAAATATATAATTAGAAATTAAATTTGAAAAACAATGGATTTTTAAAATAACATTTTTTGCATAAAAATTGTCAATTATCTTTTGAAATTTTTGTCAAGTAAGTGACAATACGCCATTAATGTACACCTATTATGAAAACATTTCAGGTTTCTAGCAATATTACTCTTGGAGTCATTAATAAATAAAACGGATTGTTGTTTACGCCAAATTTTACTTTTTACTCGGTTTTTCGGCTGTTTTTTATCACACGTGAAAAAACCATCGAGAATAGAGGAAAAAGGACATTTTAAGTCGTATAGAGTGGATAGATAAAACTTTTGAACAAAGTTATGCACATCGTAAAGCGTCTCCAGAAAAAAAAAACATTGTAAAGCCAATAGATTCTTCACTTCACTCAGAACCTAAAATTAAATTATAAATATTATCAACCTGATAATTCTGGCGAAACTCATATGTAATTTAAAATAGGGAGTATTTATCGTATTTTTTTTGTTTTTTTTATTTTTTGTTTTTGAGTACAACTATATATTACACTGATATTTGAGCCTTAAAATTGTGTGGTTGTAGGTTACTAAAATATATTCCCTTTTCATAGGACGTAATTATTGACAATTGTAATAAAATGACAATTACCTGTTGACAATAAATCAAAAAAAAACTTAGATCGTAAATTTGTATTTAAAAATACTGAGCAAATTTATAGTGAATATATTTGTTCGAAAGAGGATTCAAAAGTTTATATAATAAACATAATATTTTCGTATTATTTTACATTGTAAATGCCAAAAGTATTCTTAAACTACAACTCACCTCTATTAAAGACTACTGTTTTGCCAAACTTTGGATTTTAAGATTTGAACTATACATGGTTACGCGAATGGTGGCAGGATAGAATTAACTGATATAACGGCGTGTATAACGTAGCTTATTGAGTGGTTTACCTTGATATTGAACAAACTGTGGAGTAGGTATGATTAAATTATGTTTCGTTTTTCTAGAGACACTTTTTATGGAATACAACTTGTCTAAAAGTTTTGCCCGGAAATTTCATAGATGAAAAACTTAATAAAGATGGTATTTAGAGTGGTCATCTAGTTGCCGTTGAGTTAGTGCTCATGCGTCACCTTTTTTTCGTTTTTTTGTGAATTTAATTTTTGATTTGTACATTGTTATTTAGTTACATTATTTAATTATAATACAATTACTAAATTTGATTTGTTTAATGTTGATTTCTACGTATTGTTTGATTATTTATAATTATTATCAATTTCAATATTCGTTATTTAATATTATTTTGCTCATTTTTGTACGAGCTGCTACAGATACACAATTCCGTTATTTTCTGTAAGTTACTAGATTAAATATTTTGGTGAAATTCGTCTTTTCATTTGTTAAAAAAAATGTTGCAAATAGTTGTCAGACTGTACGTGTAATAAAAAGAAAGTACGTCAGTCGCAACATGGGTTATGATTTATTTTCCGTACAAGATAATGAGGTAAGGTATATTGGATTAAAAAAAAAAAAAAAAATGACAGATAATTTGTTTAGTTAAACAATTCTGAGCAAAGCTTCAGAATACAAATATACCATTTATATATTTTAACATTTTTAGTGTGATTGTCAGTAGATTTTTAGACCCTAATAATACTGAGTGTAATTAGTCTATTGACCTAAAATACTCCGGGCGTAAATTGAATATGAAAAGGTAATTTTAGATGCAACTAGAAAACACCCCCTTTATGAAATAAGTAGGTATTCTATGAAATAATTTAAATTCTGAACATAATAATATTATGAAAATTAGCATAAATTATAAAATAATATTTTTAGTTTATATTAATCCGTTACCTAGATAAAAAGACAAAAATTATTATTTTCATGTAAAATAGAGCTTTTTTCTTAAATTTTAATATCTTAACAAATTTTAAATTATTATTGTTCCATAGAAAATTTTCATTTTTCGTAGACTCACCACAATGTTCTAGATCAGAGGTCGGCAACCTTTTCGAACTGCCGGGCCACATTTACAAATTAAAAAGAGTTTGCGGGCCAGATAAAAATAAAAACATTTTATTCTTAAATTATGTATTATACAAAAAAAAAACACAGTCTAAAATTTAAAATAATAAAATGTATAAAATAAAAATTACAGTTTTTAGTATAATTATAATATGAAAGTATGAATGTAATGTACTAGTAAAATGCTTAATGTGATTTTTGTTGTTGGATATTGTTAATTAATTTTTCAATTTCCTCATTAAAGTTACTTGTGCCCGCTCTATGAACATGGTGCAATGGTGGGGATGTTATCCTTATATTATCGGTAATTGTCAAGGTATACCTAGTACCTACCATAATAAAATATGACTGATATAAAATACCCGTACTAAAAACGCAACGTTCAATAATTATATTTAGATAGAAAAAAAATATTTTCATTATAATTATTCGTTATTATATCTCAATAATTTATTGATTTATGATGCAATTGTTTATTATCACATAGACAACAAATTAATGTAAAATTATTCAGTGTTTATTAAAAAGATTTGGAAATATAGGGCCAACCAAATAAAATTCAACCATGGGCTTCTAGAAACGTAGTTCCGATACTACCATGAACATAATTGTAAAGAGTAAACAATCATAAAAAAAAATCTTGTTTTCTAACCATCGGTATTGATCAGTACAATTTGTATCACATGTTTTGGTTGAACTATATTAACTATTTTAGAAATACCGTTTTTCAATTTTCATTTCGAAAAAGTAGTAATATTTACGAAAAATTTAATGAACAGCTGATTTTATTTTTTTCCATGTCAATTAAGTTATAACTATAATGACAAATTATCATATATTGTTTTCATAGTTACTTAATGTTATAAAAATGATTTAAATAATGTATATACACATTCCTCAATAATATAAAAAGACAATGATTAATTCTCATTGAAATTTTATGATATTTAATTACTAAATTTATTTCAACAATGGTTTTATCTTCGGTATTTAAAAGGTATAGTATTGATTGTTCGTATTATTCAGTCAATTACCTCGTATTTGTGTTGTTACGTTCACAGTGTTCCGAACATTTTCAAAAAGCATGTTTTCCAACGTTCAAAAAACATGTTACAAAATAGCAAACATTCGTTTGAAATCAATCAAATCGAAGAATTCCTTAGGCCAAGACGTTCAGATAAAGGAATCCTGAAAAATTTAACAGTTTATTCTAACGGGTGTAATGCAATGAACAATCGCACGTGCTACAGTTTGCTCCCACGAGAAAACACGGGACAGCAAATCAAAATCGTTCCGATCAATAATTTGGATCGGCATCCACAGATTTCGCGGGGAAAAAGCTCACAGTGGAATAGTAGCCACGGGAAAATGTAAGCGTAATTCGTTGTTCTTTTCTAAACTTAACCAACAATATAAAAATAGAATACTTTTGGGTTTATGACCGAAAACGACTAAAATCGATGGGGTGATATTGTCTCGTTTAACGGTAGAAACCTTACGGTCTTTTACTCAAGGTTTTTCGACAGTTTTTCTGTTTTTTTTTTTTAATACGTTTGGAAAACCACGTTAATTACAAAAAGTACAAAACGTTAATTACAATATCACAATACGCGTGCGATTTCTGATCCGTAGAGCCGTCGAACTTGGCATTTGGAAGGAGCCCGCCTTTGGCCGGCAGATCGCGGCACGCATTCGCGGACCACAGCACTCGTCGCTCGCAGCCTTCGGATACTGGGCGGCGGCGGCGGCCGCCGCCGCCGCCGCGGTCGTGTGGCGGACGTTCTTGAGCGAGGCCGACGACGGCGAGCCGTGCAGGGCGTTGCGGCACGCCGAGACAAACGAGCCGACGGCGCACGGCCCCGCGGCGACGGAGCTGCCGGAGTCGAAGCCGAAGCCGACCGAGACCGAGGGGCCGCGGCGCGCCGAGCTGGAAGGGCCGACGGCGTGCGGCTTCGTGGCGCTGGACCTGCCGGAACCGATGGGGCGCGTATGGCTGGTGAGCCCGTGGGACCCGCGGTCCCAGCGCGTGTCCGCACTGATGCGGCGCGTGCTGTTGGCCAATCAGTCGGTGGACTCGGTGCGCGACCGCCGGTGGGGCGTGTCGCTGGTGGACGAAGAGTTCCCCAACGCGTTCGCGACCCCCGACTTCGGCTTCGTGTTCGTCACCGTCGGGATGGCGGATATGCTGGACGACGACGAGCTGATGGTGGTGCTCGGCCACGAGGTGGCGCACTTCGTGATCGACGATGAAGCGGCGGCCACGGCCATCGACCCGGACGACAGGATGGTCGCGGAGTGGTGTCAGAAGACCGTGTGCGCCGCCATGCTGCTCCTGATCACCCGCAGCGTTTTGGTTACCGTGGCCGTGGGCTCGATGGCGTTCTGGCTGAGCGGCGTGATGGACCTGTGGGACGTGGAGTTCCGTGCTGACCGCGTGGGCGTCGAGATGGCCGTGGCCGCGGGCGCCGACCCGTCCGCCGGCCGTCGGCTGTGGGAGAAATTAGAGCGCTACGAACTTGGGGTCGGCCGACACACGTGGCTGGGAAACACGACGCACCCGTCCACGAAGTCCCGGATCCAGAACATGATAATCTTCGAGCGCGAGTCGAGGCAGGCAGCAGTTCGATACGTCGTCGGCTAAAGAGAAGTTTGAGTGGCCCGACGCGGGAGACTGGACAAAGGCGTAGGAAAAAAAAGAAGAAAACAAAACCAAAAAAAAAAAAACCCTCTACCGTGCGTCGGCTTTGGTGGGCTGACTCTGAGCGTTACATTAGGTTAGGGAAAGTTATACATAGCTCGTGTATATGAGGATATTATTTTTCTTCTCGCGTTATCCCTCTTCGATGACGTCGGATCGTCAGATAAGAGTTACGAGTAACGTGCGGTCTCGCTATTTCGATCCTGAAATATGGCCATTGGTGGACGAAGCGCTCCCAATAGTCAACTGCAACGCTGGGACCCCGAATCAAGGTAAGATTTAACTCATTCATCTCTCGTCTGTTCAATTTTTTATTCCGGTCAGCAATGCGCCTGGGACGGACAACCAGCTCTTCAATCGGATTTACCGTCGCTGGACCGAAACGACTTGTCGGTGATCGCATACCAGTAGAACAGCCATTGGTAGACGAAGAGATAAAGCACAGATACAGATCGCCGAAACCCCGAATGGAGGTAAGATTTAATATTTTATCTTCTCCTCTACTGGCGAACACATCCCGTCTACACCTCTTCATAACCCGTATGGTATCTTAAGTTAACAGTTTATAAAACTCATGAGTCATGACCTACCGACGATTTGCTATGAAAAAATTCGTATAATACACGTTTGTAAATAATCGATTCAGCATTTATTTTGTCTACAAAAATGTACCGTTAAAAAGTTATCAATTACGTTTGTAAAACAATTGCTGCGTGTAAACGTTTTTAAAAATGGAATATTCTTTTAAAAGTGATGTGTTTTGCATTTTGGTTTGTGTGAAAAAAATTTTTTACTCCTTCAAAAAATAATTATTTCTGTTTGTTACTGAGCGTTCCACGAAAATTAAATAATTTGTTTCATGTACCTTATAAGGAGTTTTTTATTTAAAGATATATCGAGAAATTTAGGAAAACTACAGTATTTATAAAAATCACGTTTCAAAAAATAGTTTTTATGATGGGATGAAGTTCGGAAACCACTGGTTAGGTTAGAGGATCACCAATTATATATCACCTGTGCCACTACTTTTATTACTGGAGATTTTTTCACCCTCAACGAGTTTCCACACAATATTGGTTGTTTTAATGATTTTTCAGGAATATCAATTATCCAATAATATACTACTGTCCGAATAGGTTACCGGTTGGTATAATCACAAGAACAGTACGGAAGAAACTCGCTAACCAGTATTTGACATAGCAGATGAGACTTGTGTTTATATGAATATGAAAATCAATACGATTTGAATAACTATTCAACACTAAACTATTCTTTAGCTAGAAGGCGATCGATTGTAAACTTTCCTGATTTTAATGATATTATGTAAATTATTTCGATGGTAAACTTTCCGGGGTCATTTTAGGACTACCTAAAGGAAATATGTTAACTGTCCCGGGTTACTTTAGAACTACTTTAAGTCTAAACGGAACATGTAAATTCTCTTGAGTCTCGACAAATGTAATCGCCACACTGTAAGTTGGCAACACAGACTGTGATTTTCATACCTATTATAATATAGTGATTTTAACTGTTCCAACTGAACTCTAAAGTACCATCTGAAGAGTATGGCCCATCATACACCAAAAGAGCAAAACTGCTTTGAACAGTGTTTGTCAGCCTAACAAAGTTTTGTTAAAAATAGAACATAGGGAATTACTTGCATACGCACATTGATAAGACAAAAACAAAACGAAAACATTTTTGCTTTAAACACTATCAGTCATGACTCATGGCTCATGATTAATACTGTCTGAAGTGTTTACATTTTTCTTTATTCATAATTAGACAAAGAATGTTCTTTTTCCGATGTGCCTCACGCGTTTATTTGTATAAAATATAATGGCTATAATACTTTTTCTAAAATAAGTGCCTTTTTTTCTGATTTCCTCTCCTATTTGCTGTATGATAAATTCAAAAGTTTTAATACTAACACGAGAATATTTTTTAAATGTTTTCTCATTAGATCGTAATTCACATATAAATGATCCAACAACATTGTGAGTGATACGTTTTAAGTTTAATGGATGTACCCGTAACTTTTATCCCCGTTCTTCTAAAGTGTGTAAAGTGTATCTCATACAAATAGCAACCTCTTCGTCAGATGACATTTTTGCAACTAAATCTTGTTTGTCTTGTCTTATCTTGACAAACTGATATGCGCATATAGAAAACAAATTGTTTTAAGTTGACTAAAACAAAATTGATTAACGATGAATAACACAGTTCTGCTCATTTGGTGTGCAATGAGACTATAGATATGCTAATTAAATAAAGAATTATTGAATTGAATAAACTATCAAAGTTAATATTTAAAATAAAATGGACCTATAAGTCAAAATATTCAGACAAAATTACAAAAATAAGTTCGTAGTCAAAACTTCTTCACCTCCTTGATTTGTACAGCAAGTAAATTGTAATTGAGCCATTATGATATTGAATTAAAGTAATTTTGATAAAATATATCAACAGTAAAGTTAAGTAACGGAAAATCAGTTAAAATAATTATATTATTATAATATATAATATTTATAATTATAACTAGGGATGTAATGTGTATTCGAATAATCGAATTATTCGAATATTCGAATATTCGAATTCGAATAGTTCTACCGTAAATAATTCGAATATTCGAATAATTCGAATAATTCGAATATTCGAATATAATATAGATGCTACAATACCTAATCAGGATCCGTAATAATTGGATACCGGGAATAATAATAAATTAATAGGTAAGTGACTACGGGTCTAGTTAACAGGCCACTTTTTTGAGGATTTTTTGGTTTGAAATAATTAACGGACTTAGTTAATAGTAGAATTAAATAAATAGTGTAAAAGGCTTATCGTGGAAAAATAGATATAACAAATTAGGTATTGTAGCATCTATATATTCGAATATTCGAATTATTCGAATTATTTACGGTAGAACTATTCGAATTCGAATATTCGAATAATTCCCATCACTAATTATAACCACAATCTCAGTGTAGCCAACTCACAGCTCGGGAGAGTTTACATTTTTCCTTGAGGTAGTAACCCAGGAGAGTTTATCCAATCGGAAAAGTTTACCACCATGTTTTGGCTACGAGTTGCATCAAAAATTTAATCATCGTAACACAAGAGATGAACGTTTATAGTAGGTAAATAAACCAACGGTAAAACGCTGATAGTGTATTGATAATACATTGATAATAGTTTTAAAACGAAAATTATTAAATTATTAGATAATGAATAGAATACGGATGATGATGAGTTTCAATACTTAGGAACCATGCTGAGTGTCATGAATGATTGATCAAAAGAGATTGGAATAAGAATAACAAATAAGGCTGGTAGGACAGCATTCGCAATTAATACGTTTCTAAAATCAAAATTATTTTTAAAGAAAACAAAGACAAGGTTGTATACGGTGATAATAAGACCCGCATTAACCTATGCCTGTGAAACCTGGACAACCACTAGTAATACAGTAAGTATACTCAGAATAAAATATGGAGAGCAGTGTGTGGACCTGTCTATGACAAACGAACAAGAGCGTGGAGAAGGAAATATAACCGAGAACTATAGGATGATTTGGTACTGGCACCTATCAGCAGCTTCATAAGTGGCCAACAAATACAATACCTTGGTCATGTAATAAATTCTATTCTGTTTAAACAGAAGGTATAATATCAAAGTTTTTTCCTCGTTTAAAATGAAAATTCAAAATCATGCAATATATATATATATATTGTATCTTTTTAAGCATGCTCACATATTTTCTATTTTTTGTTAATGGATACATTTGATTTAAAATTTCATGTAAAATTTAAAAGAAAAATAGCATTGCGTTGGAAAAATATAATATTTTTACGATTTTTATCTTCATGAATTTGTAACTTTTTTAGTTGACTCAAATAGTAACCTCTTATAACTGTTTAACTATAAAATTATGAACAAAAATAGATTCTTCAGAAACTTTGTTTTTTAAATTTGATTATTTTACCAATAGTTTAAAAGGTATACGCATATTAAGTTTAGAGCAAGGAAGTAGTGACATAACATTTTTTTAGAATTATGTATCCTAATGTTTAACTAAAAAACGTTTATATCTCTAAAACTAATGGTATTATAATAAAAGAAAATATCGAATCGCTTTCAATTTTCTTTCGTAATATTGTATTTTAAATAGCTGACAACTAGTTACAGAAAAACAAAATTAAGTAGTTGAATCTAAAAATGCAATTTTGTAAGGAAAAATCTAACCAAAAAAATATAATTTAACAAAATAAAATTTTCTTGTAGATTTCACTGAGATTGATCAATCCACCAATATTATAATATAATTACGTTTTATTACACCAACGTAAACATACATTATCTGTGTGAACTGTATACACCGTATGCACATTAACGTTTGTACACGGGTGTTAAATATTGATTTCTGTATAACCTGTTTAATATATGAAAAATCAATTCAATAAAGCATTTTTAATCTTTTTTTCTTTTGAAAAATATTCCTCCAAATATAACATAAATTGTATTCTAAACACAATAAATTGTGTTAGATAAAAAAGCTAATAAAAAGCTTATATTCACAAGCTTTTTATGTTTTCCCCTCTGGGGCTTCCAAGACCTCATTGCGAGGGCGTCTATTCGATCCAAGCCTACTGGTAGTAAATTCTTTAATCAAGCCTTTGCAACTTATAGCTGATAATGGGTAGAGTAAATCCAATCCTAATTCATCTAAGTTTTTACCCTGAGCCTAGTTTATTGTCATATCAAACGCTATTCTTATCGGAAATCGACGTCTTAAAAGGGAAGTGTAGAATTTTACCGGGTCAAATCAATTCTAGGCAATAAACTATGCAAACCAGTTCCTTGAACAGTTATAGATTCAAATTCCAAAGTTTTATTGCATTTATTTCGTATAGTAAGACACGTACTATTCATTAGACTGAACAATACATTTAAATTTCTCAAGAGTAAAGCTATTTTTACACAAGAATTCCAAATTGACACATTTTCAAAATTTAAAATAATATCTCCAAATGTTTATTTTATTAAATCACTTAATTATAACGATAGTTTTATTTCAATGAAGTATTTGTATATGTCAGGATTTATTAATGAGTATCATTATTACGTAATTACAACAAAATCTTAGAAAACTCGATTTAATTTTCCTTTACTGATGTATTCTCTGTTAATAAAAATTTTATTTTTCTATAGTAAAATTAGATCCCAAAATTTAGATAATGGTTTGATGCAACTCGCTTCGGATATATTTCGAGTTATTAATATTACATAATAATAATACGATATGAAAATTATGTCACGGTTATGTCTTCATAAATCGATGCGTATACGGCCGAGGGTCACCGACGTAAGAAAAACCCCGGTTGAATGTTAAAAACTCGCGAAAAAAAGCTCCTTAAAAGCTCTCTGAGATAGTTTTCATAACAACGCAAAGCACGGAAAAGCGCAAAAGTTTCTACAAATTAAAAACAGCGTAAGTGTATGTATCAGCAAAATGTGAGAACGTTTGTTGAGCTTTTGAAAACTTTGAATAAAACGTGGCAAAAGTCCTGATAAAGCAGGGGCGGCCAAACGGTCGATCGCGATCGACCGGTCGATCGCGGACACTTTCAAAGTCGATCATGTTGGAATTTATTTTTAGGGACACGCGCACGAAAATTAATCGAGGTTGTAGTGAACAAATTATCGATAAGTTTTATCTGTATAATTTCAACTACAAAATGTTCTATGAAAGTTGATCCTCAAAGATGAAGTATATTTTTAGTAGATCTTGACCAAAAAAAGTTTGCCCACCCCTGTGATAAAGTCTAAAGTTCACTAAAAACAATTTTAAAACCCTCGGAACACGCATAACTGCGTAAAATCCAAATTTTGAAATTTGAATACAAAAATGCAAAAAACTTTGGACCATTGTAGGGTTATCATTGCGATCGCAATAGACCCATAGTATAATCGTCGAGAATTTTTCATAATTTATATGAACATTTTTTCGTTTTTTTCTCTATTATTAAAATAAAATCGTCTATTTAAATTATTATTAATTGTAATATAATGTATAGTTGTAATTGATTATTGTTATTATCTGCATAAATAAGTAAATGTGTGCTTGAACCATTTTATTAACTATATATTATTATTGTAATTGTATTTTGATGAGCTGACAAGCACTGTGTTTTAGATAAATATATATATATATATATTTTAAGTCTAAAAATCACTTACCACTATATTAAATCTTCAAAGTTCAGATACTGTTTTGTATTTTGATAGGTAGGATTGTAGGAAATAATTCACACTTTTGACCTAAAAAATTAAATCAATGCAATCCGTTTAAGAGTGGCTGAATTGAGTCGAGTGTGTTTTAGAAGTTTATGAATGTTAAACATTCAATGTTTTACTATTTGGTTGTAGAAGTTAAGTGCTAAATGAGAGTCAATAAATGAGTATTTGTCCTGTTTATGAAGATAAATGGAGAAATGCTTTAAACAACGAATTAATCGAACTGTTTATATTGTATTCTCATAAAATTATAAATATAAGACCTCTAGATGTATTGGTAAGGGTGCATTCGATTTAAGTAGAACTTGCTCCGGTTGTATATATCTAACTAAAGTGAAAATAAACTCTGACCGTGCAATGGCTTTGAAAAACATCAAAATAACAAACAAATACGATTTCAAAATAAAAATGAGCGAAATTCGTCGAAATAAAAATTATTTTAATAATAACAATTTGGAATAAAAATCACGTCATCACATCATTCTTCGGCCGCCGAGTATACAGTCGCTACCCGGTGTAGAAAAAACCCGAGCTATGAATAGGTTTTAAAAAGAGGACACGATTTCCACATCCCCAGGGCTCATGATATTGCGTAAAATACGAATTTTCAAAATAAATACTTCCGGCGGTCCAGCCATTATCTGAATATCACGGCTATCACGGGCAACCGTCGTTAATAATATAAAGTACCAGGAAGGCCGATCTCCGATCGCACTTAAATAGTTTTTTTTATCAATTTTTAAAAAAAATTTTTCAATTATGAAAAACAGTAAACTAAGGCTACTTTGAATGTATTTTGTTGAACCTGACCCTAATAAGTTTAAAACAAAACTAAACAATTTTGAATAGACAATTATTGTCTAGACTAATTAAACGAAACTAAAATCTCTTAAAAATTCTTTTTATTTTGAAGAATAAATTTTTTTTTAATCTTAAAAGTAGATTATATTTATGTAAAAATTTAATCTTTTTAAAAATAAAAATCGTTTTACTTTTAAGATTCGTTTTTAACATTCTTAATTGCACCCTTATTGCATTAGTCTTATGGGGAGAATTCATGAAGTTAATTATTTTTACCATGAAATTGCGAATTCCCCAAAGCAGATAGTGATAAACTGAAAGTCCAAAGCTTAAAGAATTTATTGATACTTTCCGAATATGAGGTATACGTGGGAAATTTCGTGTAATTAAACGAAGAAAATTTTATAATTTATGATTTTAAAATAAATTTTTTTCCATAAAATAATTTTTAAACTGCATTTAATAAAAAATATTAATATTTACTTGATAAGTATATACACGGAAGTTTGAATTTGAGTTTTGAATTTGTTCTTTTTGCAGAAGTACTGTTTAATAAAATGTTTCATAAAATGTAAAATTAAAAAATATTTACCATTAAATTTGTGAATATTATTTAAAAAACTAATTTTTTGAATTTTTAAAAGTATTATTTGTATCATTTAAATAGTTAAATGTGTATTTTTTTTTTATCACTCAACGGCTGGCCGTCGGACACGCTGAGGGTCCGATGCAGGGAGAATCTGGGGGTCCGATGCAGGGAAAACGGTACATGCAAGGAGAATCGAATTGTAGGTTACCAGAACCCAGAACGTCGCGTTGTCATCATCGCGGTCCCAAGAAAGGTTTTCCATTAGCAACGTATAAAGATATGAACTATCACGTCGCGCGACGGTGATATGGAAGGGGAAGTTTGGGCGGCCGCGTCTAGCCGCCGTTCGTTGCCGTACCGCGAATCTCACCCTCAGATACTTTTACTGTATAAAGATTTTTTATGAAAACTCATAGAAATGAAATTTTCTTGAAAATTTGACGAAGTCCATTGGATTCCTGAGGTCGAAAACTCTTTATATATGAAATATAAGAAAAATCGTTAGAGCCGTTTTCGAGATGGCATGACTGGAAATAGGTACATACAATTCCTTGCTCGTTTTATAGTATACGATTTTATAGTATAGTATAAGATACAGTGAAAACTCTCTATAAGACTATAACGACTCTGAAGGGGCCAAGTGATTTCTTTCGATATAGAGAGGGTTTAAAAAAAAATGTATATTGTTTATGTATAAAGGTTACCATGTACATATACCTATGTATATTATGTATTATTATGTAGTAATATTTATCACACATATTATTATTTTTACGTTACATGCGTATTTAATTACATATTTATTATTCTATTAAATTATACTGTAATTATCATATTGAAATATTGTATAAATTAATATTATTTATATATAAATTCATAAAACACAGATGCTTACTCCAACATGGAACAGACAAGAATATATTATGAAACAAAAAAATATTGTTTCGTAATTGAGAGTGTTTAATACGCTGTAAAGAATGGATTGATCAATAGGTTATTATTCAAACCGACCATTCAAATTTTAATGTAATATTTACGTTATACAGAGTTTTTCATTGTAACGAAATTCTTCATAAAGAGTTTTCACTGTAAATAATAATGGAATATAGAATCATTGTAATACCTATGGTAACCTTGAACCTAGTCATATATAGTGTACGACCAAAATACAACGACACAATTGTGTTTTTCATTTTGAAAAAAATTCACGGATGGTTCATTCAAGTTTTATATACATGGGTAAGTTTTACACAATAATAATAACCTCATAAATTGTCTACACCATAGGTATAGGCAACCTTTTTACCGATGCGGGCCGTATCTTTTTTTTAATTTTCCATCGAGGGCCACATTAAGGAACCTCTGTCTCAGTATTTTTGAACAAAATCAAACATTTGTTATAGCAAACATGTTTGGCGAAATCTATCAGTACATCCGATTGCGTGGACCGCAATCAAATATGAAAATAGATTTATATTTTTAATGAAGCCTTCTTTGAATTAAAAATTGTCTTTTTCGCAATTTTATTTTTATCAAGTTTATAAACTACTTAATAGAATATTAAAAATAAAAATAATCTAGTACCAAAAAGTGTAATTTAAAAATAATAAAAATTTAATTTAAAAAAAGACGATGTATGTATACTAAGAAAACTTGGTTAAGAATTTAAATATGTTTTCCTAACTCATTTCGGTCACTCAATTTAACGTATTGGTGAAACTCGCAAGACACGTTTGTTACGAAAATGTATGTTTTTTTTTTGCTCTAAAATACAGTACTTTAATAAAAACAAATTTTTACATTAATACTATGACTATCACTATAAAAAAACAACCGTAATATCTATTTACATCAGTGATGTGTAATATGTAAATTAAAGTGTTAAATTTAAAAAATAATAATAATAGTTTCGGGAAAAAACTTTAAATATTAAAAACAATTTTAAAATGTAAAATATTTAACCAATGTGATTCTCGTTGCCGAAATTAAATTGTTAATTTATTGATATCACCTTTTAAACTTGGGGTTGAAATTCGTAATACAGCTTGTAAATGTTCGTCGTTAAGACGTAAAGAGTGTTTACTTTTTCTGTACTACATAATCAAAAATGTCTGCTCGCGTACATATGTACTTGCAAACGCCGCCGTTACCATTTTTTTTTTTTTTTTGTAAATTTCCTGATATCCATAAATGTAGATAGAAAAAGACTGCTATAAAATTGATATAAATGAGAGAGATGGCAAAAATTATTTTGAACCAATTGATTATACAATAGTTTTAATTTTACTTTGACGTTTTTACCTTTTTATTAACATTATTATTTCCAGTCGTAGATTGGAAAATCGTTTAAGAGCTGCTCCTCTACTTAATCGATTCTAAACAATATTGTATATTATTATCATTATTATTATCTATATAAATAATTATCTATAAATACCTAAACTATTTCACTAATTATATATTATTATTATTATTATTATTATTATTATTATTATGGTATTTAATGATTTGATAACCACTGAATTTTAGATGAATACCTATATTTTTATGTTTAAAACCACTTATTACTTTATTTGATCTTCAAAGTTCAAATGTCATTTTACCTGTGTCCTAAGTTTCATTATGATTAGATGAACCAGTTAATTTTTTACAAATATTTAAATTGAACAAGTGTCTGTACACAGTTTATTCCTTGAAAATGATATAACAATTTAGTTTTATTTAAAAAAAAAAATTCTTCCTTCCGATTTTTGTGATTCTTATAGAATTCTTAGTTAAATATATACATAAATTCATATTATATTTTCACTATCATTTATAAATCATAAAATATACGATCATTTTAAATTACGCACAAAAATTTCATTCCAGCTTCACCGTTGTAGCCATTGAGATCGTTTATCTTGTTATTACTTGTTTAAACACAAATGTTTAACCCCGAGTGCCACAAAAATATGATATTAATGAGCTAAGTAAAACCTTCTTTCATAGAGCTTATTGAACACTACGTTGTAAGTTATAAAATATTATGTAATATACATTTTATACAAACTTAAAACATTAAAACTAATATATAAATAGTAATGTGTCATATTTGATTTGATTTTATATAATTTTTACCTACATTTACAATATCAATGCACAGGATTTTTAAGCAAATTTAACAAAACACAAACAAATCAATAACGTTATTATATTGTTCGCCAAATCTTTTTTTGTATTTATGCAGTAAATAGTGTGATCGTGTGATGGGAAACAGCATTCCTACAGATGTTAAACAGTTATCGTTGTTTATCTTTGTAACACTTTTCTCTATTTACTATACCTAATTTATTGAGACATACACTCAAACAAATCGTAAACACAAAATCAGAATAACTTTGGATAAATCGAATAATGTTTAATAGTATGAAATATACGCTGAGCCTAAAAATAAATTTGTAATGTAGGGTTGTTAAGCAACCCCCATATGATTGCCAATAAGTGTGCTGTTTATTGTAAACAAAGTACAATAAAATTGTGCAAATTATCAAATATCTAATAGAAATAATGGTTTAGATCCATTTTATTCCTTCTAATATAATGAATTTGCCCGGCTGAGATGCCGGCCGGCCACACACTGTGATTCAGAGGCATTAACAGAGCACCCACAGGCCAACCAATCAATCGCCAAACAAATTTTACAGATATAGCACATGAACCTTGTGCAGCACTCGTGTGTATGCCTACAACATACGATAAACTTACATGCCAAAAAATATTATTGTATATATCCATATTATAGTATCTGAAGTTCTGCCGAACCGATTTGCGTCATCTTTGGGTTTCGATGACATTTTCTAAGATAAGTATAATAACAAATAAGACAAATTATGAAATCATAGCAACTAACCACTGTGGAAAAAAATGCTGCTTACGTAAAATAAATTATTTGATTTATACATTTTCGAAACTTACTTCGTTATATGAAACACACCGAGCAATCACATTAAAAACAATTACGCTAATCAGTCTGATAGAACTTTAGGTATAACTGTCCGAAGAAATCGACCCTCCTTTCAAATAAAGAAAGTGATTACCGTTTAACAAGTTTAAAATATCGTATAGATGTAAAAAATAGCAAAAAAAAAAAAAAAAAATTTCCCTAAAAATTTAGTTCAGTGTTTTAAATTGTACGTAATATGTACTTAAATTTGAGCACTATACAGAGCGAAAATGGGATTAGCGTGTTTAACAAATCACTCTGTATATTATATTATAAAGAAATTAATTTGAATTTAAATGAGAAGTTTTTTCCTATGTTTAAACATTGTACACTTTTTTCAAACACAAGTTTATATGTCAATACAGCTTGTTAAGTTTTTTAATCGCCTGATAAAATATCACCTGCATTACCACTTTTAAAATATAATTTTCTTTCACATCTATAGGGCTTTACACAAATCATCGCCATCGTCCGTAGTGTAAAGTTGTGATTTAGTGTGTTTTGTACTCAGAATTTGTGCGATTTTTCGTGAGGTTTGTGATCATTGCACCAAACAGGGACCCCCCCCCCCCTTTGTCCCCGTTGTCGTCGTCAGTCGCCTATTGTAAATTAAATTACCTATCTCACACAAGTCAGGCGCACATTTTTAATAGAAAAAAATATTTATAATCGGGAAACAGATTTGGTCCCTCACAAAATATATGATAATTATTATTAATATAAATACTTTCGTTAACACTATTTTTTCAACACACTCAAAACTAATAAACTAGTTTAACTATACAATACTTTATATTGTACGTATTGTAAAATTTAAGTACAATATAATAATGTTTGAAAAGAAAAAAATTACTAATAAAAAAATAAAACCATATTTTATTACAATAAAGGCACATATCTGTCACTATTGACTCATGTAAAACTTGTTTTTTAATATCTTTATGTATAAAGTAATACTGGGAAAATTTATTTTCTTTTAATTTTAGTTCTATATTTATAACTGTAAGTCTAATGATTGATGACTCACTTAAAAGAAGAAAAAGCCGATAAGATAATGGTGTTGGAAGTTTGTTCTCAGTTTTTTCAGCCTTCGAACATGATAATGACAGTCAAATACTTTAGATGAACAATATCACGTTCAGATCACATGGTACAAACGCCACAAACTAATGTAAGACAAGAATGAAAAATAAATTATTATTTTAAATTTGAAGCCAATCATAAATTATTTTTTTTTGAAAAACGATATTTGCTTTAATTATTTAAATAAAAAGCAAATTAATAATAATAATAATAAAAGGTCCTGAGCAAAAATTAGTTAATGATTGTATAAGTAATCACCTAGACATTGTTAAGTTTTTTTTTAATCAACGCAAAATTATACAATAAATAATTATTTGCTTAATATTCAAGTTCTTAACAAAAATAGTACTGGAATAATAACGTAATAGAACCTACGTGTTCGTTTATATTTTTAATAATATGAGAAAAATTATCAAGTTTTTTGCGTTTAGACTCATGAAGAGCATATAAATAAAACATCTGCAATATAATGGCGGTGACAGTTTATCGTTATTTAATATTACATGGCATAATTTATTTGATTATATAACAATAGCATTTTGGTTCGTTCATATTTTTATCATAAACCGTTTTCTACATAATAAATAATTGATGTTGGTTTTATATTTATTCGTTAAATCTATTGTGTATTTTAATATTCATGTTATATGAATTGCCATACGGTAAAATGTCGAATCTTAAAACATAACTGTTTTCAATAATACAAATTATGAATGAAACATTGATTATTTGGATCATGTTGTTAATTTATTTTTTGCGATTATGTTGGGTCTCGAAGGTATACACAATCGAGTATTGCCAAAAAATTGTTATTGGATTTAAAACTTAGCTCACAAATATTTAAATAAAAATAAATAAATATAATAACGAGAAATCAGAACTTGAGATTGATCTTATGCTTTCCCTTAACTATTTTGATTTGTACTGAGTGGTTTTAACATAATTTTAACGATTCTTAAATAAAAACAAATAATGAATAACCACAACGTCTATAATCTGAAAAGAAAAGCAGCGCGTATATCACCGCATTTTCGTCGACAAAAGAATATTTATTCGTTTTCTGGATCTTTTAAAACCGTTCAATAATATGCACATTGGTCTGAAAACAATAAATCCGTTCGTTCTAATCAACTTCTTCGACGTTGGGTCCCTTCGCACCGGCTTGATGTAGTTTCGTCATGATGGGCGAACACTCCTTTTGAAGATCTTTCAGTTTGTCTTCAAACTCGTCTTTGTCGGCCAACGTGTTCGTCTCCAGCCAAGTGATCACCGCTTTGCACCTGTGGGCAGAACAACGTTCAAATCGTAGCCTATTCCATGCCCCCCCCTCAGCCCAATCAAATCAAAAACGATCTGTTCGTATCGCGTCCGCCCGGGTTACCTTTCTAACACTGTCTTCTTGTCGGTCTCCGACAGTTTCGCGCCCGCCTCCTCGACCGCCTGTTTCACGCCGAACGCATAGCTCTCCAGCTGATTGCGCGCGGTGACGCGTTGCTTCTGCTTCTCGTCCTCCTGCCGGTACATCTCGGCCTCTTTCAGCATCTTGTCGATGTCTTCCTTGGACAGCCGGCCCTTGTCGTTCTTGATGGTGATCCGCTCGCATTTCCCGGTGCTGATCTCCTTTGCGGACACGTTCAGTATCCCGTTGGCGTCCAGGTCGAACGTCACTTCGACCTTGGGCACGCCGCGCGGCGCGGGCGGGATCCCGGTCAGGTTGAACGTGCCCAGCAGATTGTTGTCCTTGGTCATCGCTCGTTCGCCTTCGAACACCTGCGGTGGTGAAAAACAAAATCCCGTGAAAACCGACGCGTACCAGGAGGAGAAATGGCAGGACCCGTTTAGAACGATTTTCCCGAAACACGATCCGTTTGGACAACATTCCCCCCCCCCATTTCAAAACGCTTGACGCTGTATTTTTTATCATGGTTAAAAATTCAGATCCTTTTTCGCATCGATATGATATAATACGCTTAGGAATTTATCGTTTACACATTTTTTTTTTTTTTTTTGAGAAATGAATTTATAAATATATAATATACAGGAAACATGCATAACAAGTAATTTTTAAATAATAATTTGAAAAAATTAAAAATGTTTTGAAATCACATCTATTTAGTTAATTGAGATTTATTTAAATACGAGCAGCTTGAAACGTCAGTCCAATTATCTTTGCCAACTGTAATATTTTACCTGATTTTGTAACCATATTGTATTTGATATGTCGTACGTAATACGTGTTCACTATAAACGATTAATGTAGCGTAAAAATAATTTGTAAGTACGTGTTTTTGGACAGGGACGTAGCCGGGGGGGGGGGGGGGTACCGGAGGGTTTGGCAACCCTCCCAGTATCTACAACTGAAGTTGAACGATCATTTTCTACTCTAAAAAGAGTAAAAACACTACTCCGAAATCAAATTGGAAATGACCGTTTAACAGGGCTGACTCTTTTATCTGTTCACTGGGAAATATCAGTTTCACCAAAACAGGTGTTGGATGTAATGGCAAAGCGAGCGTGTGGGGGCGCGCACCTGGATCGTGACGGCCGCCTGGTTGTCCGAGTACGTGGTGAACGTCTGCTGCTGTTTGCACGGGATGCGCGAGTTGCGCTCCACCAGTTTGGTCATCACGCCACCGGCCGTCTCGATACCCAGTGACAGCGGCGTGACGTCCACCAGCAGCACGTCTTGGATGGCCGAGCTGGTGTCGCCGCTGAGAATGGCGGCCTGCACGGCGGCGCCGTACGCCACCGCCTCGTCCGGGTTGATGGACAGGTTGAGTGACTTGCCACAGAAGAAGTCCTGCAAGACACACACACACGCAACGCCGTGACAATTCGTTATCGTTCACGTGACGGATCCTGGGGGGGGCAACGGGGCCTACGTTTTTATACGGGTGACGACGTACTACTCCATTGAATATGACTGAATTCGATATAAGAAACGTTTTAATTAACCCATCCCCCCACGTCTTAGACGACTCCTGGATCCATCACTGCGCACGCCCGCCGTAAAGCGTGGGGACGTAAATGATGATTGTAGCGTGAGAGATGATTTCCTCGGCGTTTGATGCGATTTTACGTAAGTACTTTTTTTCCGACGTCATATTATTAAGTGTCCGCGTGTTTAAACATTTCGATTTAGGTATTAAGAACGCTGAATGTTATTCAAGATTTTGCAGTTTTATAAATTTCTATTCCCAATTATCACCCACAGATTTCGAAAATAAAAATAAAATGCGTGAAAATATTTCGGCAGAAAAAATATTTGAATTTCGAAAATTTTCGAATATGGGTTTATACTTATTTGGAAACTATTAGATATCAATCCGTATTGAAAATCCAAAGATGCGCAAATTTCTGTTTATGACATCCGATACCACCTGATACGCTCGTTTGTTTATGTATAGTGAGCTTTCTACGACTAACGTAATTAATTATTATCCGTTCAAGCGGGATTAATCGTCGAAACTAATAACCGGGATGAGAAGCGCGCGTAGAAGTTGTGATGGCACTTTTTTTTTATTTGTTTAATTATACAATCTGTAAATATATTTTTACAATGAGCATAAGTGTTGATAAGAGAGAAATAGAATACAAATAAGAAAAAAAAAAGAAAAAATAAATAAATAAAATAAAAGGGACTGATGACTTGAGCGAAGAATCCATCCAGCGATGGAACTTCTTGAGATTGTGAATGGGTTATGTTATAAATTGTGGTGGCGATATTGATATCGTGAACAATTTTCAGTTGCGATATCGATTTAAATCATTCGATAAATCATGCATCGTTTTTTTACTTTTTTTTTATCGTATTTAGTATTCACGACGTACTGATATTGTATTATGTATTTGTAAAAAACATGTATTACAAAAAATGTTTTAAAAATGAAATGTTTATAAATTTTGTATAATTATGAACTGTAATGAAAAATTTTGGAGCGAAAACGACCCATTTCAAATTTAATAATATTATTAATTTACACGTCCTTTAATCGTCACTAAAACTGATTTTGGTACAGTTTTTTGTGTGAAATCGTCATTTTGACCTAAATCGTCACGTATTCCGTTTCGTCTTCTAGGGCTCGAGTCACGTACGCGCTACAAAGTCACGTAGTATAATAATAAATTATATACTCTGTTCGCGCGGTGATACGGAGGTATTTCCTATCGCTCGAGTGAGGAGAAAAAATTTAATATAAAGGCTCGTCGATAATAATTTATATAAAAATAAAATACGTCAACACCGACGTCGCTATACGGGTGGCGCGATCTCGCCGCGCCGTCGCTCACCTGCAACATCTTCTGTATCTTCGGTATGCGCGTGGAGCCGCCGACCAGCACGACGTCGTGGATGCTACTCTTGTCCATCTTGGCGTCGGCCAGCGCCTTCTCGACGGGCGCCAGCGTGGACCGGAACAGGTCCATGCACATCTCCTCGAACCGGGCCCGCGTGATCTTCGCGTAGAAGTCCACGCCGTCGTGCAGCGCGTCGATCTCCAGCGACGCCTCGGTGCTGGACGACAGCGTGCGCTTGGCGCGCTCGCACGCGGTGCGCAGCCGGCGCAGCGCGCGCGTGTTGCCGCCGATGTCCTTTTTGCACTTGCGCCGGAACTCGTCCGCGAAGTGCGTCACCAGCCGGTTGTCGAAGTCCTCGCCGCCCAGGTGCGTGTCGCCCGCCGTCGACTTCACCTCGAACAGCGAGCCCTCGTCGATGGCCAGCACGGACACGTCGAACGTGCCGCCGCCCAGGTCGAAGATCAGCACGTTCTTCTCGCCCTTCAGGTTCTTGTCCAGCCCGTACGCCAGCGCCGCGGCCGTCGGCTCGTTGATGATCCGCAGCACGTTCAGCCCGGCGATCGCGCCCGCGTCCTTGGTCGCCTGCCGCTGCGAGTCGTTGAAGTACGCCGGCACGGTGACCACGGCGTCGGTGACCTGCGAAACGGCGGCTTGTGATCGTCGGGGGCCGGGTCCGCGCCGCGTACGCCGCGCCCCGTGCGAACCCGACGCGTCCCGCGATCGGCCGAGCCCCCGACCGGTATACCGCGCGGTGTACACCGCACGTTCCCGACAAACTTGATGACGTTATACCAAACGTAACCGCACGGTCGAATATACATTCGACCGTTGGCCGTGTGGTCACCAGTCTTGTAAACGATACTTTTAAAAAGTATTCAAGTACAGATACAGTTACTTATTTTCAAAAGTATTTAAAATACGTATTTAAATACTTGGAAAAAAAGTATTCAAGTATAAATACGAATACGTTTAAAAAGTATTTAAAGATACTTTCAAATACTTTTTTTTAATATGTTTTACCTTTTTACCTTGACCTTATAGATAAACTTAATCATTAGTAAACTGAATTAATTTTTATTTCAGCACTAGTTTTACTTTAATTAATTAGAATAATAGTTAGTTCACACACAGTAGTACAGTACACGTCGATAGACAAATGACAAATGACTATCGGTATGTTTTATTTTTATATGTACAATGTATAAAAATTTATACATAATTATTAGAGTAAAGGTATTACCATTTTTATTAGGAAATCGAGGGACTGTATTTGTTACTTTTTATGCCTCTATAAATATAACAATACACTAATATATTTATATGTACAACGGTTAACGACGATGATCAAACTATAAATAAAAATGTTGAACAATTTGTATTATTTTATTTAAATTTGACGTCCTGTTCATAAAGAAAGCGAAAAAAGTATTTAAAAATAGTATATAAAAATACAAATACTTTCAAAAATGTATTCAAATACTGTGCGCAAGTACTGCTTTCAAATGTATTTAGAATACGTATTTGAGTACTTAAAAAGTATTTGAATACTTTTACTCAAATACTTTTACTCAAGTACTTTACAAGACTGGTGGTCACATTCGTATTGACGACAGCCCTCCGAATAACGTAAACGTGACTTGATAAAAATATCGGTATCGTGGGTATATGTTATACTCTGGTATAAACGTGGTTGGTAACTGGTAAGCAATTGTAATTATTAGGGGAAATACACGGCATGGTGTTGAGTGAACCCGGCTTAAGAAGCGTTTTTGAACAGTGATCAGGTGTAGAAGTCTTAGCGTCTCGAGCGTCGGCACCGTACACCGGTGTCGTGTCGTCTCGTGTTTTCACGACCGACCCGCCCTCACTGCGCAACAGGCCGGATTAAACAGACCCGGGTATCAGCCTCCACGCGTTGCATTTAAAAGGTGCATATTTTTTACGGTAGGTATTTTTAAAAAAAACCTTATCAATGATCACAATATTCGACATTATAATAATTATACACACAGTGTCAAAGAAACAAATCAAACCAACGGCTTTATTAGTCGTTTAGGAATCAAAATTCAAAAACAAAAGAGCGTGAGAATAATTTTCTTTTTTTAATCTCTTGGACAGGATAATTTATTTTTATTGGTTTGACCACGTTTTCCATGTAGATCACTAACATTAGTGGATGAAACTAATTAATATCAGACTAAAGTAAAACAATTTCTTAGTTATAAAAAAAGTTTTGAATTTTCGGGTAGCTTGAACCTCCCCCTCCCATCTACTTCTTTGGGAATAGAATACGCCCAGGCTGCAAAACGTCTTGATCCGACCCTGCGACGCATATTTTTTTACACCGAAACGTGATGCCGACGTTACCAATTTTCCGATCAATATACGTTTCGCTATCTGGAGGCATCTTAAATCAAATCAAGGAGGCGTCTTAAATTAAATCTAGGTCTTGACTGCACAGTAAAAAGTTGAACTTATTCGAATGTTAACGTTACGTTAGGTCACACTGTGGAGACATATCTGTTCCATACCACATTACGGTATACCATGTGGTTCGACCGATCGGAGGAGTCGCTTTACACGACAAGATGTAGTGTAAACCCGGCATCATGCGAAAAAAAAAAGGTGTTGATTGGTTCGTTGGTTACGATCGGCGTAGACCGATAAGTGATATACGATATTCCTCTTTACACGGAATAGAATTTGCAGTCGGTCTGACTAAAATAACACTCGCGTGTATTGTGATACACTAAAGTAAACTAAACGAGCTTCATTCGAGTTATGTTATCTTGCAACGTACCTACCTTATTGTAAACATTTCAAGTCAACAGGTACCTAATAGTTTGAGCACTAATCTAAATCAGCATGTGTACTGCATAGATATGAGAGTGGAATTACATAAAACATTAGAGAGCCAATCACTGACAAAGTAACACCAGGCGTTGTATTACATTATCAGCGCGTCGAAGAAGAATTTTACTGTTATCGACGCGTTTTTAGAAAAAAACGAAGCATCTATCTATTTTACAATGATGGCTTTTATTGATTTATCGATTTTTCACATAGACAATTTTTCGGATGGTAGACTTCGTTCAAAAGTTACGTTCAGATCATCTACTGGGATACAATTTTCACTTAGTACTTTAAAAATGAGATTTGTTTGCATTTTAAAGTTTTTTTTTTTTAATATTTGAGAAAAACTACCGAAAAATCGATTAAAAACGATCAAAATGTCACGGACAAGATTTTCATGAAATCGAATTTTGTTATTTAATAATAAGTTAGGTTATATATTTAAAGCAATTATTTATTACTTCTATAAAATCCAATACAACCACAACGAATGATGGTAAGTTCTACCTGAAAAAGATGATTAATAATTTCTCAAATACTACCTAAATAGGTAGTAGCTATTATATAGGTGGTAAATTTTTAATATTATTATTTAAAAGTTAAATTTTGATTCTGAGCACTTTTCAATCATTTCAGTATACTGAATAATATTAATTGTAATATATATTTATAATTTTTTTTCAGGAGTAATCTACAACCACCTATCCATTTTTTATCCGGTAATCTTTTGAGACAAAGACCTCAATTTTTAGGTGGGCTTTACCAACAGTCACATTACAATTATGCAAATCATATATTTTTATTTTACATAATTATATAAAAATAAATCAACCATTCAATCTTCAATTACAAATTTAATTTTTTTTTTTGATCTTCGATCTAATCGTCCACTACTTTCACAATTGTGTTTTTCAAGGAGCAAAGAATATCGGTGATGTGATGTATGTATGTTTAGGGGGATTTAATCTGTTATTATGACTTTAAGTTGACAATGCGATTTAAGTATACGAATCACCACTGTTGAGTTCTCAAGCATATTGATCAAAATATTTTACAGGGAAAAATATATTGACTTGAATGTACCACTGACTTTGTTGAAAATTATTTAGCTCTTAAACGTACTAAGCTCGTTAGTAGCTCGTTTAGTTTTCGTGCAGAAACAGTTCACACCCACTAACAGCCTACAGCTAAGGATTCGTGTGTAAATAAATATTTATTTTACTTGTAGACCTGCCCTTGTATATAAATATGTATATTAAAACCACATGTTTTACCTTTCCGCCCAAGTACACTTCGGCAACTTCTTTCATTTTCGTCAACACCATCGAACTGATCTCTTCGGGGGCGAATATTTTCCTCTCGCCCTTGTACTCTACGGCAATCTTGGGCAAACCACCCTCGCTGACCACTTGGAACGACCAGTGCTTCATGTCCGCTTGAATTTTCGGGTCGTCGAATTTACGGCCGATCAAACGTTTGGCGTCGAATACCGTATTCCGTGGGTTCATGGCCACCTACATATGAACACACAGAAACAGAGATGACATTACATTATACACTATAATAGTACTTGATTTGACGCTATTGTAAAATTGCACGCTGCAGCGCTTTCGTCTAACCATATAGGTATTACATCAAGAGCTCAAGTCTCACATTGTGTTTTATTTCAGTCATTTGTCATATTTGTTTTGTACAGAATTATAGCCGCGTATTCAGGGGCGGCTCCAGAGCCTAGGTTAGGGGGGGCCAAGTTATAATTTCACAAAATCTTATAATAAAAAGAAAACAACAATTTGTACAACACAAATTCAAGACGTTTATTTTTTAAATTGGCGAAAATATCAATAATATGATCTATTTGATCTACAATATTAATTTTATTATAAACATTAAGTAGACATAATGCTGATAGCCTATCTTCACTTATCCTTGAGCGAAGCCAGGTTTTCAGTCTTTGAACATAATAAAATAATAATATCATAGTATCAGACCATAGTAAATTTTATATCAATATAGTTTATTTATAGCCTTATTGTTTCTTCATAAAATAGATAGCATCCAGCAGGTACATCGTCGATATATACACCGACGTAAGCTCTATGGCTCATATTATAGTCCATATTATGACAATATTATAATATGCATTTTTTGTTAACAATATAAATTTTTTTATAAATACGGGCTTGGGGGGCCGCGGCCCCTAGGGCCCCCCCCTTGGAGCCGCCCCTGCGCGTATTGTAAAGAGTGTTAATGTCGCAAAATCATTGATGTCTGAACATCCATAATTTAATAGACCCCCGGGTTTTTAAACTGACACTTAATCGTACGTTTCAATACACATACAATTTAACGAAAATTATTATTATTATTATTATTAGCTACATGACGTAAAAACACACCCAAAAATTGTTAAATGTGATGTATATATATATATAATAGAGGAGAAAACAAAGGTAGTTTGCTAAACGGTTAAATATGTAGATAGGGCACGGTAAGATGAAATGGAAAATTTCCACATGTTGTTGATTTTTTCAAAAATAGGTCTTTTAAATATTGGGTTAAAAAATTCGAACATTTTAAAAAGTAGATAAGTGACAACCGAATTTCGGACGGTGCCAAGAATGCAAATTCCAATATCAAAATTAATAAATGCCTACAGACTTCAAAAACACTTTAATTTTTAACATGCTTTAACCGTGATCATTGATCAAGGACCAGTATTTTTTATAACTTTTATTGATTTAATTCTAAAACTCAAAAAACAACCTCAGCATTTGATCTTCAATAATTTAAAAAAACAAATTTCAAGGAGGAATCATTACGATAAAACATGAAAATTTACAAATTTAGTGAATAACCCGGATACAGTATCATTATAAAAAAATATTAAGCTCGATTTGAACATTTTTTATTGTAGTTTGGTGATACGAAAAATCGCATATGTTTTATTGAACCTACAATAAGAATAAAGCCGTGCTACCATGATTTTGCGTCCGGAGCAAGTATAAAATATTCATATCCCTTAACTTTTTTCCCTTTTTTTTTAAGTTTTAAGGTAAATAATACTCTTACACCAAAAATGAACTTTCATTTTGAACAACCTATACGATGGTATAATTGAACTCTTCTACTCGTTGGTACTTTATTTACACGATGAAAGTTAAGCTCCTTTTAAAAATGAACTAATATATATTCTAATATCGTATTATTATTTATACTATTTTCATCATGTTACTATCATATCTTATTAGAGTGTTTATACAGAAATGTACATCGTTATAAATGTGGATATAAACAAGGAATTTAAGATAACATTGGTAACTTTGGAATAAATAAAAGAAATTAGAAATTATCATTTCAAGAGTAATGTTTTCAAAATATATTTTATCGGATATTAATTTTTATTTTTTATTCAATACTAATGGCTTAAACATTTTTATTTTATTGTTTCTTCTTTTATACAAATATTTGACTCATCCAAAAGTCTCGAATATAATTTGTATTTGATTTTCAATGCATTTACTAATTATTTATAATATAGATGAAATATATGTTATATCAATAATATATTTCATTGTTAAAGTTAATATTATTTGTACATATTTTATTACAATTTTAAATTTTTAAGTAGTATCTTGCTAAAATATGTATAGTTACTAATATTTTTATTAAGATATTTATTTGGTTCATTGTTAAAATTTAAATCACTGTAAGCTGTTCTTTTTTAATTGTGTAATATTAATTTGTTTATTAAATAATATTTATTTTTGAAAATACATAAAATATAAATTCAAACACGCTAACTATGTTAATGCCTTTCTTATGCGATCAGGCCATAAACACCTTACTAATTAACAAATTACAAACATTGTCTTCATTTACATCCAATATAATTTATCAATTAAAATAATATTAAATATGAACTGCAAATTATTTAAGGTACCTTACGAATTTATTTTTTCTAGTAACAAGTGATTTAGTATCAATGTATCACTAAGAGTTTATAAAGTTTTAAATTACGAGCATTTAAATTATTTAATTATTTTATAATTATATATTTAATTACACAATTAAAAGGTATTTATTTTTTCATAAAGTACACAATTTACACTTTTTTTACATAAAGTATGTTGGTGACTAGAATTTCAACACGTTAAGTACATTTAATAACAACAAACGCATACATTTTCCTTTTTAAAAGAACCATTTTAATACATTGTTTATACTGCTACACCTATATGTATATTTTATTCAAAATACTTTATATATAGGTAAGGTTATATGAATATAAACATTATATTGGATTTTAATATTATTAAAATGATTTTTTTTCCATTTTTATCTACGGAGGCTCAATCGAGTATCGTGTGCAGTTAGGTTTGGTAACAGATGATTCATCGACATCCAAACATCCACCTCCATTTATGGGCACATATCTCGTCTAAACACATGACGTATTATCATGTGTGAATGAGTGCGTGCGTGCGTGCGTGTGTGTGTGTGTGTGTGTGTGTGTGTGTGTGTGTGTGTGTGTGTGTGTGTGTGTGTGTGTGTGTGTGTGTGTGTGTGTGTGTGTGTGTGTGTGTGTGTGTGTGTGTGTGTGTGTGTGTGTGTGTGTGTGTGTGTGTGTGTGTGTACAACACATACATATATTACGAACACCCGATTTGGTAATTGAACGAAATGGTTGACAGGCTTAAACGGGAAAGGTCGAAGTGTTCACACGGATACATAAAATATGATTTTATATATGAATAATCTTTCGATCTAAAAATACGTGATTACACGCATATGACTCTAGAAATATCTTTTTTTAGATAAAATCAAACTAGGAACGCGATCCAAATGTGTCATCGCGATATTTTTGAATCCACCCAGCTATATTAACATGTTTGTGTGGGTGAGGATAATTAGAAACGTGGGTGTCCGTTCTTGTTGGCCAAATCCCACAACGTTTGTAATATTATAATACATGAATGTCCCGAACGCGTTAATTTTGAAAAACATTTAACCATGAATCATCGCAAATTTAAAACGATCTAAGAAATCACTACCAAGAAATATGAAGACGTCTGATAACTGTCCTAGACGAATATCATCCAAATTTTGGAAACATATGCAGTACTGTAATTTTCCAAATAAATCAAAAATCATGATAAATTTGAAAAAAAATGTTTTAATAGTTTTTAAACAATAGTTACTTATGATGGACTTTTCTATCAATGTTGAGTATTTTAACTATGAGAGACTGTGATAAAAGTACAATTGAGAATTCATCAATAATAATTCAAATTGAATAAATATTATAATTTCCATTTAACTATTTTTTCTAATACAAGATTTAATTTTGTTATTTCTACTAGAAATATTATGTTTGACCTATTTATAACTGAGTGAATGTTAAAAAAAAATTAGTTTTCAAATCCCACCATTTTTTTTTTTTAAGATGTACATAGTATTCATAAATGATGATGAATTATAAGTTATTAATTCTTATCTTCTTTTAAAAATAGATTGATAAATTATATTTTGTGTTTTCTTTGAATGACCGTTTATTTAAAACATAAAATATCTTAACACGTTTTTACTTTGAATAAAACTTTGAATTTGATAAATGTATACAAAATATGATAATTAATTTAATGCTTTATTTTTATATTAAATTTTTTTATTCACATGGTTTTTATTTTTTCATGATTATTATATTAGTGAATACATAAGTAATAATTATATATAATAAGTAATTATTATAAGTAAAACTTTACACCAATTGAAATACTTATATTGTATTTCAGTTGTCAAAAATGTATTATTTTCAATTTTATTTTATCCAAATTAAATTTTGAAAAAAAAATATCTTTTCAATCGCCAGTATTGTTTAATTGTTAAATTCGTAAAATTAACTCAATATACTATACTAATTTTAATTAAATTGTTTGCAATTGTATTCAATACTCATTGTTCATTTTAATTTTAATTTACAATGATTTTGACTCTTGAAAACAATATCCGTAAAAATATTTTAATCAACATCAATCTCTAAAAGTTACAAAAAAGTTAGCATAAACGAAAAATGTTCAGTTATGTAATAAATAACTTATTAATCAATAACATATAATGAAAGCCATGTTTTGTTTTCAACACAAACAATTATTATTTGACGAAATGTGTTAATATTTCACTATTTACGTAAGAAGTCATAATATTCGATTGATTTTGAAAATCTTAAACATTACAATACGAATTCAGTACGCTCTCAATTTTTTCGTGACGTCATTTTGTGTACCTGACTCTTAGCGGCGTCTCCGATCAGCCTCTCCGAGTCCGTGAACGCCACATAGCTAGGCGTGGTTCGATTTCCCTGGTCGTTGGCGATTATCTCTACTTTTCCATGCTGCCACACGCCCACGCACGAGTACGTGGTTCCTAAATCTATACCCACGGCTGGCACTTTTGTCATTTTTCGAAATTTAAACGAGCAACAGTTAAAATTTGAAATAGAAAGCTCGTTATCACTTTTGTAGATGTTACAATGCAGCGGTACGATCGACTGTTGAAGAAAACGTATTCAAAGCCGAACATTCGGTATTTATACTTTACGCCGCCACTTTTCTCCGTCCTGCCATTTATAGATCTGAACCACGCCTACGTTGAAAAGTGTTTGTTTTTGTTTGTGACAAACTGCTGTTAATATTTATATTAACACAAAATTACTGAAGCATAAAATTCTATTTTTTTTTTTTTTTTTTTTAGTTAACTAAACACAAATAGTAAAAAATTGTAATCGAATGTTATTAAAATGGCCTTCATTGTTGAAAAAAAATTGTCCCTAATAAATTATCAACAAATAAAAAAAAGTGACTTGGGACATATCTTTATTTATTTGCTTGATTTATTAATGATGATGTATTAAATAAAATAATATTCTAAAAAAAAATATTCACATAACACGTGGTATAAATTGATTAAATCAATGTATTCAATATACATGTTATCTGTTATACAATAAGTCTAATCTTAAACAGATGAATTATTTTTAATTGTTTAGGTGAGAATAGAATAACATTTAATTTAAAAAAATGTTTATCGATACTTATTGATTTAAAAATTTTAATCTGATTGATTATTCATTATAATATACTTTGTAATAGTAAAACGATTAAACGTCATAAAAGATTTAGACGAACACTGATGAGTCAATATTATTCGAGGTGCAACTATTCGAGGTGCTAAAAAGCTCTTAAACATATTTTGAATACATATAAACAGAAAAAATAACGTTATACAAATACAGTTTTTAAATAGCGACATAGAATTATGATATTGTAAATATTATATTAGAGTATATTTGATATACTTGTATGTCTAAAAGAACTATTATGGATTCATCTTTTCCGGCGTTTAGTTCTTATAAGTGTACTTTTACAATGATAAAATCATTATTCACTCATATGGTTCAGACTTTGTTTTAATAATTGTCTTTGTTATCTACACCACGTACAATGATTTTCCCAATTCTAGACATTAATGTACTTTTATATTATCTAAATATACTAAAACACAGGGCAAATAATTAATGTGTTTATTTTTCATTGAAAACGTACTTGTTGTAGATAAATATACCATCGATCATTCCATGAAAGTGTTTAAAATAAATAAAACGAATAAACGCAAGGGTGAATTCAAAGGAGCGATGAATCCTTCGGACCACTTTCTGTGTATTTATAAAGTAAACATAACAAAAATCCAATAGTCTCATTTTCTGGAGGATCAATAACTACGTAGTAGTATTTCCCTGAATTCCGAAGAACTTATTAATTTTATGTGGACTAAATTTAACACAAATATTTTATCAACCATGCATAAATGTAAAAGTTTTTAAGTTCTTATGAAACACCTAAAACTTCAATATTATTACATTTGAAACGAAAGTTTCATTTATTGTTGAAGAATTAATAATTATGATTTAGTATTTTTGTGAATAATACAGGTATTATAATATTATTTTCATTATTGTACAGTGATTGTACTACTTACATAACGCTGAAATCAGTTTTATCGCAAATAATAATTCAACTGGTAGAACTCAACATACAAACATAAGTTTCTTTAATTTGTATTTGTTTCTGTCGTAAAACTTTCTTGTTCTCTACTATTAAATTATTCGGTAATCGGAATAAAATCCCTTTCATATTCTACTGTTCTGTTGAATAATGTGTCATTTAATAATCATATACGTACACGTCACGACATAAATGTATTAAATCGTTAACCTGTGTTCTGGATTCTGTATGGTCGCCGTACAATTATTTTTTTTAAAACTAGTTTTTGAGTGTAACACTTTCTCAGATCACAAGAGCTGAGAGGAAATTGAACTTTTCAAATTATTTTATTCACTGGTTCACAAGATGCAATTTTTTTTTTTTTATCTTGATCGTGTAATTAATAGAAACCAATTTTCATGTACTGATGTTAGTACTTATTAAATAAGTATTTTCTTGGCTATAATACTCATCTCGCGTCCTTTTTGTGTAACTGTCAACTGGGTATATTAAAAATAATCTACTCCTCCGCATAATGCTTATGTCCAATCATTACTACAAAAATATTTATGACCATAGTTCTTATAAAGTTTATTACCATTTGAATTAATAAGCTATAATCATAAATTTGATTTAAGTTTTACTTGGTTGTGTTTGCTCTTGAATTCCACCTGTTTTGTTGGTGATGACTCAATGACTGATGAATAATAATTAAATAATACCATGACTATAATAAAAGAAATAAAAAATAAATAAATAAAAACTTTCTGGTAAAAATGATTTTAAATATCTTATTTCATTACAACCATAAAATTTCTTTGAAAGTAATTAAATAAATATTTAAACATTATGACTTTTTCTTTGTCCGTGACAAAATGTTCGAGCAACCAACAAAATAAGTTTATAAATCATTACTTTCATACTTTCTAAAAACATAGTTTTGTGAATTTTTTCTTATTTAAATATAAATTCTTTAAACTTGGAAAAATTCCAATTTAGAAGATATTTCAATATTGGAAATAAATTATAGTAATTAGTAATAAAACAAGCACAATACAGCTAAATATAAAATTATTATTATGATAATATGTCCATAAGATATTTAAAAATTATCAAGAGAACCCATCAGTTCAAATAAACAGTTATAGATTCACCGATTTACGATAGATCAATTGAATAAATTTTAGATGCTACCGTAAATCTTAATGGTGTATTTTTTGTATTTGGAATAGATACACATAGTATAAAAGATTTTTTTTTTTTTTAACAAAACATTTAAACCAAATTAAACTATTTAATAATTCAATAACAGTAAGATAATTTTTTTTCCGCGCATAAGTTGTGTCTTTAATTTATTATTTGTTGACACTTAACTTTATTCTCAAGTATAAAAATCTTAATCTTATTATTAAATAAATTTTTAATGAACTTTTGTACTGTATTTTTATAATGATCAGATTAATAATCGGTGTTAAACAGTGATCTCAAAAAATTAAATATTACTAGGTATCTTGACCAATTAATCAATTACTGTATTAGAAGTATAAATAAGACCAATAATAATTATTGTTAAAACGAAAATCGTAAATTAAATATAGCAACTTAACCGTTAAAAACTAGATGGCACTAGGTCACATGTTTTATAAAATTATTACGGTGAGTAGGGACTGAACAGGAAATAAAAATATCAATTTCTCTATAAAAAAAAAAATTGCACACAATTTCATGACTGGTATTAGATGTTATATAATTTATTTTTATACTTCAATAACAGTAGAATATCAAATTATAAATGTAAGAGGGAATCTATTACATAGTTTTATTATATTTTGTTTTTTATATTCATACATATTATTATGCGTATGCTAGAAACGTTGATGGTTCAGCAAACTACAACATTAACCACCATGAAATCACTTTTTTGATAGCCATATTATCTATACTCTATAGTATGCTCAAAAAAAAATGATAGTATGATCAAAATGTTTTTTTTTTACATACTACTTAGTACGCACTTATATAAATAATTTTTATTTAATACGCTTAACTATGCTGATTGGCCATCTTTAACAAAATAAATTTAAATTTAGTTGATAGATTTTTTTTTGTTAAATTTAATTTTTAATTTTTGTTGAAAATATTATCCATTATCAATACTGTATACGTAATTCCTCTAATAATTTATTCTTTATATTTAAGGGGTATATTTATACCCCTTAAATATAAATATACGTTTATATTAAAGGGGTCAAAAATAAGTATATATTTTGAACATTATATTTATCAACTTGGATATGTATCATGTTATTTTTTTCCTTCTGAGTTCGAGAAAGATCTCCTTATCACAAATACTTCAATGACAGAAGAAAAACCAATCCAATCCCCCCTTAAACATCGAACACTTATAATTAATAATATACACGTGACAAATAATAACATGACAGATAGTAAAAGAAACATTATATTATCGTACAAATCTTATATAACAATATATTTTTGATATAAAACGAAAAACATTTGAAGGTAGGTTTATCTATCACAAAATTTTGTACATCATATTTGCAAAAACACATATTAAAATGCATATTTAACGTCTAATTTATATACATTTGACAAAACACTTATAATATCTTAGTAACATATGATACAAATTATTTTATTTAGTTTAAAAGCTCATGATCATCACATTTGTCGATGAACACAGCCGAAGTCCTAGATGCTATATCGGCATACTCTCTAGGGCCCTGGCTACACAGTTTACTATCCACTTGAATACCTCGTTTTCTAAAGATAAAACAACAACAAATCACATTAATTTAGGTTTTCACTCGACCATGAATACATTGTAAGGATTAGCGTATTTTTTCCTCCGTAAGCCAGATATTTCTTATTCATTTACACAGTTATATACAATAATGTCATTTAATTCGTACTTTTCATTGTATTTTAAAATATGATAAACGGTATACCATAGTATGATGTATATAATTGTGTATTATTATTATCATCTAAAAGAGCTGTTCACTTTGATGTTGTGTTTATGATCAAGCAGTTGAACATCAAATAATAATAATATACTAAATAATAAACTAAAATCATTTCTCATACGAGTTTCATTACGAGTTTCATGTTCATACGCGCTCTTCAGACAAAATAACGTAACGCTGTTACACAACAATAATAACCTGACCTAATGCTTGATTTTGTTTTCATATTTTAATTTAAAGCTATTTGTAATCGGATGCAATTGACTGAACTGCGATGAGTGCGATGCAATTGTTTTATAACATAATTTATTATCTTAAAATATTTAAAGAAACCGTCGTGTACATCGTGCACAGCAATTTTACAATTAAACGAGTTTGACTTGTGTACTGTTCAACAGATAGCGTAACGCATTTTTCACGAACAGTTTATTTTTAGTTGAAACAAAAAAATGTAAATTATATAAAAGATTAATATTGCACAATGACGATCGGCATACTCGATAAATAGATATTAATTACACGCACCAGTACATGTGAACCGTATTTTACACCTACATCAGTTAATTTTATTTGAAAATTTGATTTAATATAACAGGTTAATAAACAGTTACATTTTATAACTATTAATTAAAATAATATTGTCCGGAATTCATTAGACTTTTTTCGGAAATTCAGACACTAAAACCAGCAATCGTATCGATAAGTCAAATTTTAACGCAGTTCATAATTTACCAGTGTCATTTCAACTCACGTCTCGTGTACATAAATCAATAACACTTCCAAACACGTCCACGTACACGCATAATATATCTCTTTTTGAGAGTAAAACGGCCGTTTGAGAATAATTCGTCACACTTCAATAATTATATAAATAAATACCCTCTGTTGCCATCGTCGTCCGCTTCCGTGACACCGATAGAAGACACGTAGAGATGGTCGTTACACCAAAAGAAACATATGGACCTGGGCTGTAACACGTCCATATCGTACTCCCAGTAAAACTCCACTCGCTTTACTTGTCCTATGTCGTCCGGATGAGTGACCACAAAGCTCCTGCTGGTGCCGTGCTCCAAACGTTCGTAACCACTATGCCATCGAGTAATATTACACACATTAACATAACACGTGACAAATTAAATGCCATTACACTATTGTTAGTGGTTCCGTTTCTTACTTTGGTGTCAAGTCTAAGTTTCTTATTACTCCGTTGTCGCTATGCAACGACACTTTCATAAATCCTTGAACCCAAGCTTCGGCTCTTGGTGGTTTCGCTAAATCCAACATGACCTTATACTGTCGTCCTAAACATTAAAGTCAATTATCGTAAATGAGTTATAAAGTGTAATAATTTGTTTTCGTAATAAGTTAAAAGCTACGTAGGTAATACAAAAAAGTTAAGATCGTATTGGTTGATGCATGTATGTGTGTGCCTATGATATGCATTATGTAGTTACTAACTAGGTATGCATTTTGTTACAAGATTTCTAATAAAACTGGTAATGATTTGTTCGTATTAATTTAATTAAACTATGTTATAATTTTGAGATAGATCGCATACTGTAAGGTTTATAAGTTGACTCAGTTTTTACATTTTTAAATACATTTTAATTACACTGTTTCAAATATTAATACATAACTTCAAGAAATTGAAACTATATAATTTATTCATATTCTTAAAAATAATGTAATATATATTGTTTATAAGGTAATGTAAGATGCAAGTACATATTTTCATAACATGTATTTTTATTCGATATGGTTTTTTAACACGAATTTCTCAGAAAATTTCATAATTTTCACACTTCTTTTTTATACATTATTTAAATTACTTTTTGTTATATATGTACTTTTTTTAATCTTTTTGGTCTTTTAAGTGCTTATTTTTCCCTAAAAAATTTTATAATGAATTTTTATTATTGAATCGATAATTTAAGAGATATAAACGTTTAAATAACTTAGTGCTTGGTCTGTTTGAAGAAGTGATGTAGAGGAACTAAACTTTTACGGAGTTTGCATGTTTTTCCACTTTTACTACTAAAAACTTTAAATATTTTTACTCTTGCAATATTGGATTAATAATAAAAATGTAAATATCAACATTGCAAATACATATTTTTTCCCGAGTAGATAATATGTAAAACTAAAAAACTTAAAAAAACATAAAATAAAATAATACAAATATATTTTTACAAAATTAAAGTGTAATTAGTGTTTAAAATCGCATTAAAATAAATAAACTCAGAATGCTTTGAAATATCTCTCTGTATACATTACTTTTAATATTGATGAAAATAAAAATTGTACTACAGGTATGTATACCCGTTGTAGTAAGTACAAATAATTATTACTCACCAACGCTTGTTTTTAGTGAAAGTTTATGTAATAGGTATATTATAATTATTTTATTATTAATTTATTCCTTTGTTAAAAACTGCAAGTTATTTGGATAGCTAAACTATTTTTTGACGCTAAAAATCTTAAACGTTAATAAAAATGTATTTATTTTCTTGCGTGAGGTATTTAAATGTTAATAAAAAATTCAACAAACAAAAGAAAGTATTTTCTTTATGATAACTTACTACAATACGGTGTGTCTTTGCCGGTAGAGATGAAATATTTGAAGCCGGGCGCGTGGTTTGGCCTTACGGTATTTAAACCCATTATGGCACATCCTGTGTCATTTTCCTTACACGAGAAACATTTACCCTTAAACATAATCACATTTAATTTTAAACACAATACAAACACATAAATTAATAACGACGGAAACTGATGTTCAGAAATCGGATTTAACTATGAATTTACTTTTACGTAGTACGATATTATATTTGTTATTTTTTTGAATCTATTTAATATGCATTACGATTTACAGAATACTATTCAATTTATAAGGATAACATTGTATTATCACTAGAGAAATCTAATAGCGATGTGTACAAATCATTTAGGAACACATTAGATTGTAACATAATACATTTTTTTTTTTTAATTAAAATTTTATTCAACTAGAGAATCAAGAATAAAATATTATTTTCATACCATACAATAAAATGATGAATCCTCAAATTTTCTTACATACAGTAAATATCAACATAGACACTTTCATAAAAAATACTAAAAAATAATTTTAAAACCATACAATAAAAATATTTCATCTAAAAATGAAAAAATGCATTGTGTAAATCTCATGAAAACAGTATTTATTGAATTACCTGCAAAAAGTTTTGATACGAGTTGCATTTATGAGCGACGTATGGACACTTTGAGTTGATGGACTCGATGAAAAGTTTGATCGCTCTTACATGGTTGCAAGCTACTAAAACGCGACTTGCTTCTTCAATTCCCTCTTTAATAAGAGTCAAAGGCAATGGAGTTTCCGTTAGATCACAACCAGGCTGCTCTTTACCATTGTTTGGATAGAAGTCTATGTGACCACAAGGTTCGCTCATCCCGTATCCTATGACAAATAGATATTTATCGAATATGTTTATTAGAGTGGATTAAAATATGTTAAAAATATTGAATAAGCAAATTTTCATAATTATCTAATAAACCATGTTTTAAGTTTCGTTTTAGTTAATTTTTTTACAGCTTGACGCATGGTGAAATACGTTTTTTAACACTATGTAAAATACATACTATCTGCATTATTATATAACAATAATAAAAAACAAAAAAAAAACCAAAAAAAAAAAAAAAACAATGTACGATAAATCATACTCATTATTTCGTACCTATACATTATTATTACAATGGTCGTCTATATAATCAATGTTTCATTGTGACGCTAGATTTGTTTATTATTTCGGACACATCATACAAATTATAAATATTCCTTCGAAGTTTGACAAAGTGGTAGGAAATAAAATAACCACAAATATTCTATTATCGTTTCAAGAATGTTAAATTTCTTTAACCGATAATAGTGCGGAAATACTATCGTATTTAACTGTATAGCAATCAATGTGGTATAGCCTGCAGTTCTTGATAACCACAAAAATTAAAATGAAGCCCGTCACCGAAAAATCCATCGACATATTGCAAGGCCTAAAATATTTCACTTATTAACAATGTTAATCGTAAAAAATATAATATTCAAGAACTAAGAAATGAATAACCTTTACTGAATTGGATTTCCTGTTTAATGCTTTAAATATTTCTAGTTAATCTATCGTTTTGACAGAAAAAAATATGCAAATAATAAGGTTTTTCATCAGAAATGTCCGCTTTTTGGTAGGCCTGATAACTGAATATATTAGCATTTTATTTTTTTTTTTTTCATTTATTTTTTTTTTTATTTATTTATTTTTTTTTTAGTTTTGTTAGTACATAGAAGAAAATGGTTTTGGCACAAGTTTGTTTTACATACCCTATTAGATCTTATATACAATTCGATTTTGCATATTTTAGGATAAAAACATATAAATGCATATTTTCCTTCAATATTCTTTTATTAGGTATGTTTTTTTTCTCATTTTAATCATTTTCGTTATTTTTCCCGGCCAGTATAACATTCGTAATTGAGTTTAAATGTTTTCGTTTAAATAACTTTTGGTTTCGATAAAAATGCTATTTTATTCCGTATTTCCACGCGAAGCAAAATAATTTCAATTAATAAAGTTTCTATGTATCTGTTATTTACATTGTAATTATACTAGTGATTAATATTTTATCACACATCAGAGCCTAAGATTTACATATTTTTGAAAAACAAGTAAATATTTTAAAATTTTAAAGGCAATTTCGTCAGTTTTTTTTTTTTTTATACGGTCCACTTATAGTTTTTAGCACGCTAAACTGACAGATCTGAATTTATTAAGTATAACATGATAATACATAATCGTACAAACTTACCCAATAGGAATATAGACGATCCATCGGTGTGTATAACGTCCACAAGTTGAGCGTCAGTGGGATCCAGTCTAGCGTGTGAAGGCATTCCTTGGAAGTACGGTTCGGCCGGATCTAGCCCCGTGATTCGACCTAACCCTTCGATTCGTTCACCGGCGTAACCGGCGGTGTGTGCGCCCAAGCTGTGTCCTATCAGATGAACATGTTTCGGATTTAGGCCCACGTTATCCTAACAGGTGTCAAATAGAAAACAAATAAAAATAATACAAATAACGAACCAACACTTGCTGTAATGTTTCCAATAAAAGCAAATAATAAAAAAAAAAAAAAAAAAAAAAAAAACGAACCAACAGTGAAAGAGAACATTTTGATTAAAACAAACAATGCCATAAGTATCGTTTTCATTATTGGCGACGGCGTACGCCTTATAGACGTGTTAATTAGTCATTAATCACGAACACCTTTCGTACAACACCGTTCGTCTATTCGTACCACGTCTTAAATAATATTTAATGTTCTGTTCTAATTAACGTCCGAATTAGTCGTTAGAGTGATTCTCAGTTTTCTAACGAGTCGATCTAATGTGAATAGTGAGATGAATTATGATAAATAATAATATCGTCGATTCAAAACAAAATATCAAATGGTTCAGTTAATCGCTTAAAACTTGAAAGCCTTCGGTGCGCATACCGAAAAAAATAATCGTTGAAATTAAAATATAATTGGATAGTTTCCGAAAAATCTAATTAAAGTATAGGTATCTTGTGGTAAACGACCTTAAATGGCCCATTGAATTTGTAATAATTATAGTTTTATATTCCAGACACATACCTACATTTTTGTATATCACGTTATTATTTCATTATATTTATAATTTGTTTGTAACCATTCGAAATGAAATTGCTCAATAAGTTCGAAACAATTTCTTCATTTTGACAAGCGCGAACATAATAATTATTTTCATTAACATTGTATATCATTTTTTTAACGTTTGTAAGAATCGTTGTACTTGAGAATTTGAGCATATATTATATATTCGTTAATATTTTATATTTTATTTACAATCGGACGTTTTTTAAATCTATCTACGTCTGACATTGAAATTAATGTTTAAAAACTTTCTTCATCTTATATAATATAATGCATTTTAAATTAACAAATAACTAGGATAAATAAAGCTAATATTATTGTTTTTTAATTATTGTAACAAAATTGAATGCTACAAATTATGATAAAATATTAAAAATATTCTATTGATCAACAAATTAATTTTTTTTATATTGTTTATAATGTATGCTTGAACTATCGACAGACAATAAAAATGTTATTTAAAAAATGTATTATTTATAGTAAATGTTCATAAATTGCAATACACTGTGTAAACAAATTCTCAAAATACGATCATAACAAATTTACGTTCTCTAAACGTAATCCATAAGTTTAAAATTATAATCAATAATTTACAGTGAATCTTCCTTATTAAACTTTAAATGTTTAATTCATACACTTTAAAATAAACTCCATTATAAATGATTACGACAGCTGCTTATTGAACATTCATACAACTATTGGATACTACTTTACTTGCTGCCTACTTTGTAAAATATTATGTAGGAAATAGGTAGTATAAAAAGATTGAAACAGTCAACAAAAAAACGTATAAAAACACCGTGATACTTTTTAAGACCAAGGTAAAAAAACTATCAAATACGTTTATATTTTAGAATTAGCTCACGCAAGTATTGGTCAATATACAAAATTGGTAACCATGACAATGACCATGAAGTCAAAAAAAAAAAAGGGAAGATCTTAAAAATCGTTATTTTTGGGGTAAAAAAAACTAAATCTACGAATCGTTATTGGTGAGGTAACATAATAAAATGTCTTTAATTTTTTTTTTTTTTTTAATAGAATGACAGACCATACGGTAACTAATTTATATGAGTACGTATCCAATAATAAAAAATAAAATCTATTCACGCTTATTCGTTTCATGTGCCGCGTAATTATATTTCTAATACCAATGTAAAACCAATACATGTCCATCGTGTTTGCCCTCCCGTCCAAAATACAGTCCAGTAGATTATTATGTTATCAAACACCGATTACATTACTTTTAAGTAGTTGATGAAATACGCGATTTCCAGTCCCACGAGTCGCGTGTTTGCTGTGGCCTGCGTGTACAAGGGTAACGACCCACCGGCCCAGTCCACCACTATGACGTTCCAGTCAGAATGTTTCAGAAGTTCTCTTCTCATTTCCTACGAAAGAAAGAAACAGACACGTAGGAAAATCGAATATTAAACCATTTGTGAGGTTTAAGAATGAAATTGAATCACATATTAGCCGATAGCCACGGTGACCTGAATTTATTAATTTATTGACGTCGAAATCGTCAACTGCATTTTGATCATCTCAAGGACGGGTCATCGTGACTATTGGTTGCGTTTCATAACTGTCTCTTTCCCTTAAACGCGATTCATAAATAATTTTATAACAATAAAATATGATTAGAAAAACGGCCTCGTCTTCAAAAATCCATAGGAATTAATTGCTTTACGAATAATTAAAAGCAAATTTATTATTATAATTATTACTATTATTATTACCTTGACCCAATTACTCAGAGGTGTGTCTATAAATCCATGTATTATAAATTTCGTCGGTTTTTTTGGATCTAAATTGGACTTTTGTATTGTTTTTTCTGATTGCACTTTCAGCATCTGACCCTAAAACAATACACAAATATTATAAAAATGTTTCCGGTTCCGTTTTTTTTTTGTTAATTGACGTTGCTTTTAATTCGTTATTTTAGCTTATCAATATATTTATAGTATTTTTTTTGCATATTTTTAAAATGCCAAATAACAATTAATGTATTATACCTTATGTACTGAGCTTAATTTAAATATAGTTTAAACATAATAAATTTCGTTTTTTTTTTGTTTTATGGATTGAAAAATCGACACATTAATGTCTTTTTTGATTCGAATTTCAAACAATTTTATAATATTCATTGTTGAATTAAAATCAATAACAATCATGTCTATCACGTTTTTAACAATTTTTGAAAGACTCGGATAAAGCCGGTCATTATTAACTAGGAATAAAAATACTCAATAAACACATGTGGCCTTGTTTTTCTCATGATATTCTTCTAATAAATATTGAAGATTAATCATCAGAAAATTAAGACCATTACAATTATACTAAATTTTAGTATGAATAATTTTGCTATAATCACAATATTGTTAAAATTATTATTATTATTATTATTATTATTATTATTATTATTATCATTATTAATTTATGTAGTTAATATAATTGTAAAACATAAATAGATAGTTAAAATAGAAACAGATGTACTGAAACATTTTATAATTAAAATGAACAAAAAAACAATTTTTGGCTAAGGAACAATAGTATATTTATTTTATGACGCAATTGTTAGCCAACAGATAAATAATCCACTAACAGCAAAAATTATCGAAAATGAGTTAGTAAAATAATTTGTATGTTAAAATATGTACTCATATATTAAGATATTTTTACTTTGCTTTCTCGTATTGAAAATTAAACATTTACGAAAACAATAAAATATGTTTTAATTTTTAACAGTCCAGTGTAATTAAATCTTTGTCATGCTTACCTGTAAAGGATTTTTTCTTGTGTACAATATAAATCGAGTATCGATCACTTGTCTTGCTAACGGGAACACGTTGAACGGTCGATAAATAAGATGATACCATTCTCGAGTGATATTTAGGCATCCTAGTTCGTCGTAGCATCTCGTTTCGTTTTCAACTTGAAATTTAAAAAAAATCAAATGACAGTGAAATTCAATTTTATATGCATAATAGAATTATATCTGTATCACAGTATACAAAGTATTGCAGTCGCAATTTAGCGAAAGGTAAATAACTATTTTAAACTTAAAGTTGGTTGTTATCACCCTTTCAAAATAGTCTAGATACAATATTATTTTAAAATAAAATTACTCTTTATTTTTCATTTTTTTTTTTTTTTTTTTTTATTATATTTTTTTAAAGATTTTCGAAACATTATAAAAACTTTCTAAATATTTTAAAATTGTTTTTAGTGCAATATGCGAGTGTATTAAATTTTCTATTTATTGAAAGGCTACAAGTAACTTTTCGAATTAGTATTGACAAAAAAAGATCGACGATCACACTAAAAGTTTCTATAAACTGCTGAAATCTAAAGTGCACATTATTATCTATTTAAAAAAAAATTATGCACACTCGTATTTTTTATGAACACTTTTGGAGAATAGTTGATAAAAATCACCCAAGAAGTTTTTCAGGTTTCCTAATATTGAAATTTTAAATTATTCTTTTATTGATGAAGATGATATTTCTTTTAGAAGATGTTAAATTTTCCAAAGTTTTCCAAAAAACAGTATATATTGCACTGAAGCTTTGTTCAGAATAATTTTGCAAAAATAAGTTTATGACGAATTGGAATGCTATGTTATTACCGTTACCTGGTCCACAAACCTAAGGAATAAAGGACAAACTTCAGTAATTATTATTTCAACAATTTTTTTTTCTATAAATATAAAGTTTGTGACTTTTTATGATTTAAGTACTCAATAAAATAGTTTCATATAATACTGATGTATTCTAATTCTATACTGTATTAATACTACATAGTTTTTCAAAAATAACTACTCACGTGTACAACAAATAATTACAATGTAAATATATCAAATGGTTAAATATTATAAGTACAAATTATGATATTAATAACATACTCATTCCTAGTACAAACATAATATTATCATTTTTTGGAAAACTTTAAATACTCATAATTTATTAGCAATGGACCAAGTCATTCGACAGAATATTAAATAGGAATAAATTATCTAAAATATTAAATTATTATCCAACACAATTATAAGCGATCCGTATACCCACTCTAATCACTCTAATCGCTAACTTTAATCTATATGCATAAATTGTATTATAAAAATATTAAATGATACTATATAATGAAATATTTTTGCAAAACTATTATTTTAACCAAAAAGAGTTAAAAGAAAATACGAGAACAAATATGTATATTGATAATATTTTATACCTGTTTTACTTGAATGATTATATTTAGATACTTTGATGATTTGTTATATGCAGTAATACACTTTAGAGTATTTTATTCTTTAGCAGGGGTCTTCAACCTGCGGCCCGCGGGCCGCACGTGGCCCGTTTTGTCATTATTAGCGGCCCGCGATCACGTTTGAAATATAATAGCATGCATCTTTTCTGTTTCGATAGAATTATGAGCCATCGGTATTGAAAAAAATGGGAAAAGTGCGATAAAACAAAATTAAATTACCTTCATACTTGCTATAAATGTTGGCTGTTTCAATGATATTAATGATAGTTTGTAATTTAAAAATTTAATCATGCAAATTGTAATAGTCAAACTGAACTTTAGTATAAAACACATGTTTTTACTACCTACGGATGTGGCCCGCGAGATTTGTAGAAAATAATGTGTGGCCCCCTCCATAAAAAGGTTGAAGACCCCTGCTTTAGCTCATTGAAATTTTACCTAAAATACGTTATTTTCTACTCAATAATACAAAATAACATTTTATAAATAAATGTTTAAATATCCCTAAATATACATGTTAATAAACATTTTTTTTTTTTTACTTTGTTCCAAAAGATTATATTTCACAGTTCTTTTAATTTCAAAAATTTAAAAATTAGTATCGTAGTTATGTAAGTTAGCCTCATGTTACTAATAATAAAGTGTTTAATATATTATTAAAACTGCAAGTTTTTTTTATGATTTTTAGAATGTATTATATCTTAGAGTGGCAAAGCTTTAATGAGCTTTGAATGACATTTTATGTTGAACCAAATTGAAGTGAAAAAACACATTATGTGTACATTATTGATACTACCTTGTTTTTATGTGTTGTATCTTAGGAATATGTAAATTATGAAATAGTCAAAAAATATCTAATAAAATCAAAAAATCAAATAAATTCTAAGAAATTACGAAATTAGTAGTTTGTACATTATTTATTAAAATAAAAAATTATTAAATTTTGAAAAATAAAATCCTTATTCTAGTTTCTTTGCATCAAAGAATAAAAGTTTAATTTTATCTTGTTATATTTCATGGCGTTTTATAGCAACACGTAATTTGAATGCAAGTGAATCCTAGCAATTTCATTTTAAACTTTACATAGTGCTTGTGTAGTATATAAACTTTTCGTTTGACTTTTTTGAAACATGTGAAAATTTTTATCATAGTTAGGTACTTAGCTGAATGTTTACAACTTTAACCTAATGGGCTTTTTGAAGCGTTTACCAAGTGTTAAATCCGCCACTGGCCATTCCCTTAAAATGTCATACGCATGTATCTCAGAAATATTTACTCACTGTTCAAAACTCACTTATAACTATATATTTTAGTTTAAACTTACATGGTAACCAGGGTATGTTGACCTCTATGTGGTTAGATCGTCCCCATTCGAGAATGCCTGCGGTGCTTGGCCGCGCAAACGTCGCAAGCGTCGCTATGCACAAAGCCACATGACCTCGGACCATACCTCCTGCAGATACATAAACAAAAAAAAAAAACAAAAAAATCATAAGCTTACTGATTGCTTATTAAGTACACGCAAAATGCATTAGATACCCTACTGAGAACTAAGTAACTGTTGTTGTCACTATATCATAAGTAGATATTGATTTTAATAAATTTAGTATTCAAGAAATAATATGTTACCATCTATGATATTTTCATTTTTTTCAAACGATAAATATGATGATTGTATTTTTTATAAAAATAAAAGCCCCGTTAACAATTGTTAAGTGATTTTTATTTTTAATCTGCACACATTTTTAGAGTATGGCTCTATAACTTTAATATCACCTAGAATAAATACAAAAATCATGTTTTTGGTTAAAAAATCACTTATTATTTTAGCAAAAATGACGATTATCATTATCTTCGACAATTAAGTCATGTTTTAAGCATATCTCAAAACAAAGAATACCTATAAAATGTGCAATAAAATGTGTTATAATAACGAATTTATAATTAAACCGTTTTTAGATGTATGACACATTAAAACCTCATTGAACAATCACTCAAAAATATTCATCAAACTTTTCTATTCACTTGACTTCTTCTCACATAATAAATACTTTCAAGTTTGTCTTTTAAATTGTTTACTACGTGAGCATATGATAATATTATGTTTTCTAATGACTTTTATTAACTATAACATATTTATGAATTATGGTTGAACATTATGCTATTTAAATACTGCCATAGAGCAGAGATATGCCTCTTATTCACTATCATATGTGGATCAAATTAAAAAGCTGACACTAATGTCTTCAGCTGTTCGGATAATACGAAATACAGAATATAGAGCTATGTAAAGAAAGATTTTGTTTTGTGTGCGTGTGTGTGTGTGTGTGTGTGTGTGTGTATGTATATTAAATATTATCTAATTTCTAATATAAATATTAAGCGTTCTTGAGTAAAAAATGTATTTTACAGATTGCAAAATTTCTTAATTTATTGGTATCGAATAAATAAAATTTAGTATGAATTAATAATCAGGTTATCCTTTCTCATTCATAAATACATTTTTTTTTTTAAATTTTAAATCAAACTATGAAATAAATTAGAAATGTACACTCAGATATTTTCATGATAGATAAAAGAATGGTAAATATTCTATTTAAAAACTAAAATTACATTTCATATTTATAACAATATCATAAAAAATACAAAGAAAATATGTCTTTCGAATAAAGATAGTAAAAGGGATAAATGCTGAATTTATTATTAACTATTCAATGTTTTTGTGAACAAAACATTAATTATAAAGTCGAAAGGTACATATTTTATCTATATAAACCGTTGTATAACAAAAATAAATCATACACGTATCTTAAAACCAGTTATATTGTTTTACCACAAAATCTATTTAAATTAATGACATATATTGTATAGTATCATAAATATTTTATAATCACCAATTATTTATATTAAGATAAAAACAAGAAGTTAATTTTGTGTATATGAGTTAAAAAATTGTATTTTCATTATACTAAAACAAAATAAATTAATTTAATTGGCCGACAAGTGTTTTGTATATAGTATATACATAAAAGAAATTAAATAGTAGTCAGTAATGTTCTTACTACAAAAAAATTATTTCCATTAAAATACTTGTATTATCATGCAAATATTAAAATTTGAGTAGTTTACCTGTACCAGCCTCGTATAAAGTATGCGCTATAGTAACTCTCAATGTGTGGTCACAGTGTTTTATAGATAAATGGTTTAGTTCAGTTTTGTTTTATACTCTCATAGAACGCCACTACGTTCATACTATGTTATTAAATCGTTTTGACATTGAGTACGTACATCTACAGAATTCGAGTATATCATACACCGATCATAATTAAAATTAAATTAAAACCATTTTTTAACAATTGATTAGTTTGTAAATTCACTCAACAATTATAACTAACATGCAATAATTAACGAAGTCTAATTTCTTTAAACACATTTTATTTAGTTTAAACATATTAAACTTGTAATTTATAAATCAAAAATGTATGTGAAAATTAGCTTGAATTTTGACTAACATACCAAATCAACTGTACTAATAACTAAAATGATTTAGATTCTTTTGTTTTTATGCAATAAATTCTTTAGAAATCATAAATACAAATATCATAATTATTGTTTCAACGGCTAAATAGATATGCAAAAATAATACGTGACTGCCTGTAATCCATGTACACAAAAATTAATATTTTATACACATTACGACTCCTGAAGTCTCCGAAGTTTTCTTAAATATTTCGTAGCTACATTTTTATAAGTCTAGCTGGTGTACAATAACCCTTATTTTTAATTACATAATAAATTTTAGCTTCCATGTAGAATGATGAATCTGTTAACTTTATAATGGCGTGTTTTTTTTTATCATTATTATTTTTCTGTTGTACTATATTAAATATACATTTTTTGGAAAAGAAATAAAAATACATTGATCATTTTATTTTACAGATTTTTCGTTATTTTTTTCTCGAAAATATCCGTCGGAAAACAATTGGGAAATATGAAAAATGACGTGTTTCTATAGAACCATCGGAAATAGCCTGTCTGTTGAGTGTTTATATAATATGTTGCTTTTTAAACTAAAACAAAAAAAAAAATTTTGCATACTTCAATCATAAGAAATAACATCTTTTTAAAATTAATAAATCAAATCACTTCACTGAGATTAAATATATAAATAAAGTATAAACTTCTTGAATTCAAAATAATATTAATTGAAAATGAATAAATAAATAATAATAATACAATATTGTGTAATTTTTAAATGTTCAAATGGTTTTATACTCAAGGTCTACCAATCAAAATAGCACTGTATGGTATTAAAAGGATTAGTAAGATACTGCAATTAAATGTATAATCTCCAATTTGTGTATAATAATATTGGCGCAAAGGATTTACACTGCTGGTATATTACTTAAACCACAAGAACGACAGAGACAATTTCATTTGCGTCAATAGTAAAATCGATTCAAGGAAAACACATTTTAATTAGCTGGTGTACAATAGATAGTACATAAAATATACATAATGAATTCACATGTATTTAGTAAATAATGGATTTATAACGACGTTATATTTGTAATAAAAACACTCACCGTCCAGAGAAGAACCTGATCCTTACAGAGCGTCATTCAGAGAAATATCTAAAAAAAAAAAAATTAACATTCCCAATTTCATATTAATGAATAATATACTATTTTAAATATATTAAAAATGTTAATAATATTTTTTTAAAGAAGGTTTACAATATTTACATTCTAAAATCAAATTTAAATTATATGTAAATGTCATGAAACTGCGAAATCATCTGTATCTAAAGTATTATCATTTCCTTTCAAGTTTCTAGAGAATTACTCGAGGAATCACAAATAAATAACTTGCGTCAAAAACAATTTTGCAATTTTTTTTCGCAATGTGTAAGTATCTACCTTATTTTCATTCTTGGAAAAATCATTAGCGTTTTACAAAATTGCAGTTTTTAAATCTCTATTATATTGGCGGCCGGGTGGAGTAATACTATGTACAGTAGAATCCACCTGGTCCTCGCTTCAAGGAAGAAAAAAAATAATATCAACTATATTAAATTCCTGGTTTATGAAGATCTAGGTTCACTCCAATCCATAATCGTTACTAAACTCATACAAAATTACGAAAATAAAAAAATAATACCATAGTAAAAACGATGTGTTCTTCAATATTAAAACAATTAATAAGTTACGGTGTGTACTTCTGATACATTTAAAATGTAACAATGTACACGTGTTACATAATTGTTTCCCATTTAAAATCAGTTGTACACATCCGTCCATTTACAATGAAATAGAGGGCAAGGATGAATACTTCCGGGGGAATGAAAAGCGTGAAACATAATATCTATGGAGAAAAATGCCACATGACCATATTATTATTATTGGTTACATGTGGCTAGTACGTTTGCAACAAATAAAAAATATTTTATTTCATTTTGTCACTTTGGTTTTTAACAATATCACACGTGCACAATGCGAATGGAAATTCCATTAGTTCTCATTTGAATCCCAGAGACACGAGTATAAAATAAATCGCCATCATTATTCGAACATATTTCTTGATACTAGTCTTGTTACTAATACTCAATATTTAAACAATGGCCACGGATTTATTTTATTTATTTATTATTTTTTTTTTATTATTACATTTAATATTAATCGAAAATTATAAGTTTACAAAACATTAAATTTTAAATTGTTTGTTGCTCATTCAAACTATTTTTAGGTTAGTTTACATAATACAGCAAAACTCTGTTAATTATTGACCTCACTTAAAATACGTTCTTTTTCTGAACCATTGAACAGCGTTTTAAAAGGATATATTTTTTTAAATATTTGACATTTAATCGATTACGTTATACATTTTTAGCAAAACATTGTAAATTACAAATATTCACTAAATACGTTAATACGATCAAATCTTAAATCACACCTATGGTATTATCATACCAATGACATAATAACTATAATATATAATATAATGTCCCGAAGACGAAAGATCAGATTTGATTGGCTGGTACCGAATTGGTTCCCGAGCTCTAACCCCACATGCCGAATTGGTTCCCGTTCGAAAAAGGTATTTTATTAAGGTAAGCTGAATTGGTTCCCGTTTAAAAAAGGTATTTTATTAAGTTGAGCCGAATTCGTTCCCGTTTAATTACGCACATTTTCATTCTCAATTTTACAGTCTTAGGACTGTCAACTTAAAAGAATATTTTAAATTTTTAAAGTATGCTTTACATTTTCGTTTTGTACATATCCACATCTGTATGTTATCTGCTAGGTTCTTTTGGAATCCAAACTTGTAATTGTCAATAATCAACAACTTAGTTCCCTTTTCACTAAACATAAACTCCATAGTTACGAAAAATTAAAATTCAAAAATATAAATTAAAATACGAAATACAAGTTACAATTAATAAACGATAATTTGCTAAACTTCCAATATATAAATATATTGCCATCTTATTGTATATTATACTATTTATACTATAGATTATAGAGTATAGCCGTGTAGGTACATTTATATTTTATACTGTCTAATTTATATGTTATACCAAATTAAAGATTACCTGTACACAAACGGGAACCAATTCGGCTCAACCTAATAAAATACCTTTTTTAAACGGGAACCAATTCGTCCTAACTTAATAAAATACCTTTTTCGCACGGGAACCAATTCGGTTACTCCCATTTGATTACAATGGGAGACTTTCTTCGATAAACACGTCTGAATACTGAAAATTATTTTTGGTCCCTTTGTGCATTGTGCAAGCAATGTGTAAGTAACTCCGTATAATAGCCGATCACTCTAAATAATGGTCACGTGTGTGTTTATCAATGGAAAAAATATAGTCATTAAGTTTCTATTCGATATGGTTCATAAAAGTTTACTCATTGAAATGGACAGAGATGACATGACACTATCTGTTCATACACCTACCAGCGTAGATGACATGAAAATTTACGACGACATGTACCGGATCAAAATAATTTCACAGTGGTAATGAACATCCAGTTTTACACGCCGAACCAATTTAAAATTGTGTTCACAATGGCCGACGTCACACGCAAAGTTCAAAAATACAACAATAAGAGAACACGAGAAAAAATCCTGAAGGACTAGAAAAGGTTGAAGTCATGTTATATTATTCGGAAGCTATATTATACAAATAAAACAATTACCCGTGTTTGATTTTGTCAAGGTGGTATACAAGGACATCAATATTTCAATAACATAATTAAAAATGACAAAGGTTCGTAGTGAAAAAGTCTCTATGAATACTATGGGTAGTTAAAAACAATCTAGTTCGAAAACAATTATCTCGTTTTTTTTTTTTTTTGCATAGTTTCCTTATTGGTATTCAAACGTTTTAAAATATGAAACGAATGAAATGTTTATTTATTTATTATTCATATAATTTTAGTGATAAATTATTGCGTTCAAATGTATATATTATATAATACTTCAATAAATTATTTAATGATTTATGTGTTCAGTTTTATAGACGTCATCGTGTAGCTGACATTTTTTCAACACGCCTTTTGTCAGCAGCCACCTTACTGAAGTAGTTATTTTTAATTTTTATTAGGATCATTACATGGACGGTTTACTGTAAAACAGAAAGAAAATAAATAAAAAATTTAAATACACAATCATTAAATATTTAAATTAAATAACGTATAGAAATATAAGTAAAAGTTGGATGATAACATTTGTTCACAGTGCATAAGTAGGTACTTTATAATATATTGAGAGACCCATTATACTTGTGATTGTGAATATGACGAAAAATAAAGAGGGTACTTCGAGATTTATTCAAATTAAATTATGTTGACTGATAAACTTTTCAGTAATTCTGAGCTGTCGACCTAATTATTTGAGAAGTTGAAGTAATTGAGATATTTTAGCGCGTGTTCTTATTGACGCTATAGTGGACCTACATTTATATTTATATTTAATGAGAGATTTAAATCATTATTTTCGAATTAATTTTAATTAAAGTCACAAAGACAATTTTATTGTACACGTATTATATTTTATTATATTTTTCACGCTTGTTTTTTAATGACAATTAATGATTGATTCCATAACACAGGTTCTATATCAAAATACTCAAATTGAGAGAAAAAGGGCACAAATAATACGTTCCTACAAACAGGGTCATTATATTAGGAACTATTTTTACGTAAAAATTCTAAGTTTTTTCAAATAAACAGTAAAACTAGATTATTCATAAAAAAAACATTCCCAAACCTGTTACAAATGTAATGCTTTTTTTTTTTTTTTTTGAAAACAATGGTTTATAGTAAACGTAAACTCTATTGGATTTGTACCACAATTAAATGAAACATAAATTAATTAATTATTATTTCAAAAGAATCCATTCAAAAATAACTAACATTGTTCAAATCGATTAAAAAAAAAATCGTATTCGAAAATAATCGTTTCCTTTTTATAAATTTATAAAAAACCAAACAAAGAAAACCTATAACGTATAATATGAATCTATATCGATAAAAAAATAATTAGAACAATAAGGAAGGTAAATGACCTTCGTGAAGTACAACCGTGAATGTCGAAACAGTTCAATATAATATTATGACCCATTTGAACATGCTGTGTACCTTTCTGAAGCATATGACAGGGAAAACACTACACCCACTTCAAAAAGATGTTATTTTTTTATGAACTCAGTGGTACTAACTTCAAGCCGAATGCATCATTAATCCGCGTACGATGAATAAAATTGGCTACATTTTTCAACATCTTTCAGCACTTGGAGTGAAAACTTATATAATTGATTGACATAAATATTCCTTGACAAAATCATAGATCATTGGCACTACCGTTATTTGACGGTAATCAATGGTTAGTTTACTGTTTTTATTTATCAGTAAACATATTGCAAATAAAAATAATAAAAATAATAGTAATAAAATACGCTATTCGAATATTATAGACTGAATGATTCTTTACAAACACTGCAGCATGTGTATCGCCACTGCACAATCGACAATAAATGTACAGGCACAACGTTATGTAAGGCCTATAAAATAAAAACCTATTATTAATTTTCACTCGAAATGTGTAAGGAAACAGGTATTGATCAATCTGTGATACGCACTTCTTACTAAAAATGAATTAATTAATATATTTAATTCGTTAAAATACGTAGTTTCTTGTCCTAACTATTTTTTAAATAATAATAATCGTGAAAGTTAGAAAGGTCAAATTCACTCGATCATAGAAGGCGATAAAATATTCGTTTACGTTCAAATTAAAATTCATATTCACTATCAATTTCGGCATACTTCGTAAACTTTTCATTCAAACCAAGAGCGCGAGTAAAACATATTTTTTTTACAATTTTTTTATTTTTTTTTTTTAATAATAAAAAATTATTTCGCACAACGGGTAAATACTTAAAGGTTTTGATTTAACGCCGTGAGAAAGTTGTTTCACTCGTAAATGATTTATAACCTTAGATGATTTGAGAAATGCAACGGCATTCAGGTGCTGCAGTGGTGTTATAGTTTCAGAAGGTCAACGTTGTTTTGTTGTGGTCCGCACGCGACAGACGGCTAATGACGTTATGGTATTGTTTCGGTAACCGATTTTTATTACAGTGTGCGCGTAACTGATGTAAACACAGTGGTCATACACAAACATACTTGACCGTGTCTGGAACGCGTTTAGAATTTCTTCGATACGTCATTTTTTATTTTTTTGATTATAGTGTATTATTATTATTATTATTATTATTATTATTTTTATTCACGCGAGTCGTAATAAATATAAATATAATTTTTTTTTCGTTTTACGTTTTACAATGAACCAACTACGTAACCCAACATCGTTCATCGAAAATTCCTACTATCACAACTACTTGTGTGAGTGTGTGTGTGTGTGTGTGTGTGTGTGTATGTGTGTGTGTGTGTGTGTGTGTGTGTGTGTGTGTGTGTGTGTGTGTGTGTGTGTGTGTGTATGTGTGTGTGTGTGTGTTACGCATATATAATGGTATTTTGTAGGCCAATCTTATTTCGCCGTGCATTCGTTATTTAGGTAGGCACAATATTATGCTGATTGGAAACTAACGAAATTCTCACACGTCTACATTTTTGCATTTTCTTTATAAATATACTTAAAATTACAATGTATACACTATACATACGTAATATACAATTATGACAGTTAATGTAACAATTACTTTAAATACTTTTGAGTCACGTATGATTATAATCGTATTTATAATCACAGTTTTTATTTACAAAATACTTTGAATATGTATAAGTTGCTGATGTGTACACTACAAACGCGTGTACTTTATATTTTCGTGATTAACAGCCTGATTGAAATTATCTAGTATAAAATTATAAAAAATATTAGTTCAGTACATTTTACTCATAGGTTTTTTTTTTCATCCGGAGTAGTTTTTACCACCTGTTTATACAATTTACAAGTAATCATAGACGTATTTTGACAAAGCAAGACATTTTGATATTAAGGTTAAAACAATGAACACAATGAAAACATAATAATTTATACGATTAAAATCTTATTTTCTCTAGGAAATCGCATAATTGCATTGATAAAAATAAAAATATTATTTACGAAAAAATACTTAAAAATGTGTTCTTTTAATAATTTATAGAATTCGATCCCTACATTGGACCATGGTGCAGACTATGTTGAAGAAAATTGCAAAATGCATGGCTTTTAAATTAACTTATTTTAATAACACAAGTCAAATTTCATTCCCAGTTTTAATTTCATTAGTTTCCAATTATTTTTTCCCCCAAACTCATATTATAAACTCATGATTTATTTAAACAATTGGTGAAATCGTTAAAAAAAAATTATTTTATTCAAACTCACTCATCAATACAATTCAATGGTTTATTCAAAAAAATTAAGTTTGAATTCTATTTTGATATGACAAATATCAATGCACCGTTGTTATTATTATTATCATTACTATTATTATTTTTTATCCGATTATTTTTCCTTTCCTGAAAACTCTTCAATTCAAATGACAAGTGACGAGTTCTTTTGAGTCTACTTTACAGTCAAATGACTTTCTCCGACGGTGGCACATGATATTCCTTATACGCCTCTGCGGCGTATGTATACCTGAGGGGTATTATACGGGTAGACCGAAATAGCAGTAGCGGCGTTTAGAAAGTAACGCCAGTTTACACCAACGGTCTCTTGGCTATAGGTACCACGAGGCATTTCAAAATGATGAAACACCGGGGACTAACAGTTTTCACTTTCGCTTCCCGATTCCTACAGACTTGAATATGTACATCGATAATACACTATAAACACGTGTGTGCATAATATTATTAGCATGTGATTTTAAAGAAAATTTCTGTATCGCACGGCTCAATAGAAATATCCAAACAACGATATTATATTCCCGTAGCCACCTGTTAAGCTGAATAACGCGATTCCAACACAATCGGTATTCGGTACTAACTATTGAAAATATGTGCTTTAAAATATGTAATACCGATTTTGATCGCTAAAATACAGTTGTTTTCGTATAGGAATTTAAGAATTGAGTGTAGGGTATTATGTGATAATATCTGCTTCCTGTTTTAGTAAATGTATGAAATCATCTTCGCTCAGACAAACCGGTTTCAGTATTATCATATATAATTATAATTAACCAAATTATTGTAGGCACACATATAGTTTATGATTTCACGTCTTTAATTGCTGATTTACATTTGACTAGTCAAAGCATATACATAACAAAACCAAAACAAACATTTTTGGAGTTAACGAATGATATTTCTTGTTTGAAATTTATCTTGATAGAACATGATTCAGATGAAATTTTTTACGCAAGTAACTAACCATAAAAAAAATATCTCATATAATGTGTTATGTGAAAACATTTTAAGCGCCTGACATGAGAACGTCGCATACAAACACATTGAATATGAACTATTAAATACTCCATTATAATTATGAACTTATATTTTATTATGTTTCAATATAATCCAATCGGCATTAGTTTTTCATATTAATTGCTATTAAACATTTGTTCACATAAATAAAAGTATTATGAAAGTAGTGTGACCAAACTTGTGATTCACGACACGTGCACATATCGTTCTACGTTACAATTTTGAAGAACGTATTCGAATTTATTTTTATTCGTGCTCAAAACTACATTATTTTGTAAATGTACCGGTTTTTATTTATTTATTTTTTTTTCTATGAAACGTCAATGACGTCGTATCTGATTGCAAAAACTCCAACAAGAGTTGCAAGATGATATCGACTTCACATTTGTACGCACGCGGCACGCAATGGTCTATGTGAAGTGATATGGGTCAAAAGAAGGGGGCATGTATATGCATTAGGTGTAATTGAAATAAAACAGCCAGATCATTGCGAATCGACGAAAATTGATTGTCATTCAAAAGAGCACACCAAACACTTATCGAGATGACTATCATGCCGATTTATAATAATGTATATGTGTATAAATCAGCGTAAATGTGACGCTGATGATTTTAGATTAAATCACTCCGGCCGTACAGTGTTATTGTGCAATGCACATTTTACTTCATACCAAAACTAAAACAATTCAAACCCTTTCAGAGAATAGACAAAAGCTGATTATTCAATATATTCAATAACTAGGTATTCAATTTAACATTTTTAACATATTTTGACATCAAACGATTGTAAATATATAATACGATAAATCAATGAGGGTTTCGGTACGAGACCCGTTTAAAATCTTTAAAAAAATGACCAATTTGTTCGGTCCAAGCAAACGGTATGATACGAATCATGATATATTTTAACATTGTTATATTTATAAAATGGAACACCTTTAAGCGAACAGGAAATCGAGTAGACTATATTTTGCATTAAAAAATTACTCCTACTTTGCTAAGATATGAAAAAATGTTAACAAATTTGATTCATTTCAGAACATCCGATCGTAGTCATTTGTTAGTAAATTAAATGTTCAATAACTTAAAAATTTAAGTTTAAAAAAAAATAATTTTCCGTGAGATAATTTGTACTTGGCTTTCACAATTTATTCACCGATTTTATTTTAAAAATTTAATGCTAAATGTGTAACTAATAAATTATAAAAATATTGCCGATAATAGGTACATTTTTAAATTATACTCTAAATTATAAAAATTTACATTATTTTAAACGACTTCGATTGTAACCCGTAAGTTAAAACCATCAAAATATAGAAACTGAACATGACGTCTCTGAATGTTTTCGACATTATAAATTTTCAACTCTAAACTTAAGTTAAATCGAACTTTAAATCATTTTCAAAACAAAGTCTATTGTTATGAATAAAACTCTTGAACGCGCAAAATTATTGAGAAAATATAAAGGATTTTGAATATTATAGTTTCGCTCATAACTCTAGTATAACATGAGTAATAGTAGGTATAATTTAATAAAATTGCGTTATTCATATACTTTATGAAAGAAAAATGTGAAAGAATTTGTATTATATTGTTTGAGGTCCTTTTTTTTATTTGATTCCGCAATATATTTCTTGATCAGTTTAAATCTATACATGCAAAATCAATAAAATATAGAATTCTATTAAATATTTAATTAAATACATTTTCAAATATAACGCAAACCTTGTAAATAATATAATGTACATTGGAGAAATAAACAATGAATGTAGTAAGTTAATTAAAATGTTAGAAACAAAAAATATTTTATTTTCAATTAAACCAGGTTGAAATCAATATTTTTATTATTTATAGACTAGATGACAAACTTTCATAAAAGAAAAAAATACAAACACATCCTACCTAAACAAATTACATTCGAGAATAATTCACTCAACATATTGAATTATTTCTCTTTTCGAAATAATGTAAATTTTGACTCAAACATATAGCTTAGAAATAAACATGTCTACTTAACACTATTTAAAAAAATTTTGAATAGAAAATGGATGACTTGCATTTAGTTAAATAATTTTAATTTAATTAAGGAAATAAGATTTTATTAAAATTTATCTTTACGCTAATGTTTTTTAGTTCATAAACCAAGTTAATCAAATACTTGCTAAATAAGTCCATGTGATGTATTTTATAATTTCTATTAGAAAATAAACGTTACATTATGTGATTAAAATCAAAACGAATTATAAATAATTGAATGGAAAAATTGATTAAATAATTGTTATGCCTTTACTTCGTTAATTCATTACTTTGGGTTCACTCCAGTGAAACGCGCTTCGGAACATAACGGTTTTTATCTTGAAAAAATTTAATCTTATTTTAAACCATCAACGTATGTTGAACGTTTAAAATGTTTAGATGTTCAAAGCGCTGTAACTTAAAAGTGATAAAACCTCAAAAGTTCAAATAAATTTGCTAACTTAAATTTAAATAAACAACATCTTTACAAGGACGAAGTCGTTAAACCTTAATGCTAAAAAATGGTAAAGTAGAATGTGGTGAGAAGTCAACTATTTTAGAATATTACAATAAGTACACAGTATTCTACACTTTGTTTATTCGGAACAAAAACTACATCAGTACATTTAATTAACTAAATTTATTTTAATTGTATAGACATTTTTTTTAAGTGCAAATAACTGAAGACTCTTAATTAGTATTTCACTATCTTTACCTACACATAATAATATTTAATTAATCACCTAACTTCCGTTCATAAATACGATGAAAGTTATATTTGAAAAACATATCTGTAAACTAAATCTCATGTTTTATACTAAATTTGTATTCTATAATTTTAATATGAATAAATACTGTCAGTATAGTATACGTAATATAGTATTGTAATAATTCGCCAGCGCACAATATCAAACGTATGGTAAAAAAAAAAGAGTCCGTCCTTCGACCCTTCGGTACTAGGACAAAATAATGGCTATGGGTGTATTGCATTAAAAAAAAAAAAAACGATGAATCATTTCTTTAATAAAAGAATAGCAAGGCTTCAGTGTTATATGCTCCCAGGAAAAAAAATAAACATCATCGTGGAACCAATAGATTGTTCGTTTCACTAAGAATCTAAAATTAATATTTTTACTTTAAAACACACAATTAATTTTCCAACATCAAATATATTTTTTTGATGAAAAATGACTACTTTCTGTCATAACTTATGTTTATTAATAGCCTATTGATACTTATTGTACTTATACATTATATTATACTTAATATAATTTATTCGCGATCCAAAGGATGAGAAGTTAAGAACTTTCAAAAAAATTATCTCCAAGATTTTAAATATTTTAAATGACATATTATTATCATAGTTATATTTTCACAACACAGAAATACATTTTCTAACTTTTTTATTTAAATCTTTAAAAAAATTATTGATTATTATCTATAAAAGCATCATTCAAATTAATCAGTTCTAATTTTAAATTATACATCACATCCTATCCTATATTGATGGTTAAAGTCCATTATTTTTACTTCACTTATTTCCATTAAAGAAGGTATTAATAATAGATTACGATCACCTTGGGTGGGCTACTTTGATGGATATCGTATATTATATTCACTATTTTATTCGGATAAATTATAATGACCAGACTATCATCTTGGTGTATTATTATTTTAAACATAAAAGAATTTATAAATCATTAAATCTAAAAAAAAATACCTCGGAGCAAAGCTCGGAAACTTAGTGCATGTTTTTAGAATCTGAGTGAAACGAAGAATGTATGTTTGTGTGTGTGTGAGTGTGTGTGTGTGTGTGTGTGTGTGTGTGTGTGTGTGTGTGTGTGTGTGTGTGTGTGTGTGTGTGTGTGTGTGTGTGTGTGTGGTGTGTAGTGTAATCACTTTTTCGAGTAGTAATAATAGTCTAAAAAGTGTATCGAGCATCCAGCATCTCTATCAATCAAAAATTGTATCTATTTGATATTTTAAAGAAATCATTATCTCTACTCTCAATAGTTTTACTAAAAGTATGGAAAAACAATCTAAAAATTGAGTAAAAACGGAAAAATTTGATGTGGACAAGATTTCTATAAAATTCATTTTTAATGTGAAGCCATGGATCCAAAAACGATAGTGCTTGACACATAGAATTTTCAACAAAAAAAGTTTTAAAACCACCTTTTTTACCACTATCCAGTTATATATATAATCTTTAAATCCTTGAAAATATCTCATTTTTCGAATTTTATACCTACGTCATAAAATTTAGAATCGTTTATAATAAAACCTACAAATATCATATCCTTAACTAACATAACAGAAAAAACATTTAAAAAATAGTTTCTTAAGATTTTTTTCGTGCGTATTTAAATTTATAACTTTAGCATTAATCAATAATTACACGTAAATTCGGGATTTCTTCTGTAAAAACCTAATAAAATTCGGAACTATTAATACAGTAAAAATTTTCTTTCATCAATAGATTCCGCCCATATATTCCGATCTTAGAGTTCAAGTTTTGTATAGATATAAAACATATATATGTAACTTAATACAAAACCAAGATATTGTTTAAATATTAAATATTTCAAAATTGTTTGTTTAAAACTAAATAATACATATAAAGAAGAGTAAAAATTAGTTTAAATACAATATGGAAGGTATAATTACCTATTAATTAATTGTATAGTCTTCAATTCGTCAGCTTCCCACATGTCACTATAGTGATCAATATTGCTATTTATGTTAGAAAATAACGATTTAACTATTCGAACCTAGAGTAGTATCTCTGGTTGATTTCAACCAAAAGAAAAATGTTTACAACTTCTATGACAATTATATTCAACAATTTATCTATTATTGTTATTTTATATAAACTCAGCGTATAGTGAATAATTAAGTATCAAATAATTTACCTACTATGTTTTTGACGAGTTTAGACAATTTTTCAAAAGTCATATAAATCATTTATTTTTTAAATAGATAGTACATTTTCATTAAAATCTGAAAATCTAAAATGCCGAAAAGCTGGATTTCCCTAAATTTTCATCTAAGCTTGTGCATTACATAAAAAACTACCGATCATTTAAAAAATGTACAAGAAAATTATAAATACAATATTTGTTCGAACAAAAAACAAATATATTCAAGTCGTTCAACAAAAGAATAAAGTATTTTAAGTACTTGATTACACAATACACATGTCTATTAAATGAAAAATAAAATATACATTATTATTACTGTTATTCAAATGACTTAAATTTTATATAACATGAAACCCTTCATGTTAATTGTTAATTTTCGGAAGGAAATGCAAAATAAATAATATGAATAAATAAATACTTTCATCGATTAAAATGCCCTTGTGCAGAGAAAGTAAATAAAAATAAATACCGTGTTCAGGTAGAAGAATACGGCTATGTCTGTGATAAAGGGCAATTACAAATCACGTTAATGAACTTCCGGAGGCGATCGACCTTCAATCACGAAATGGTTTTTGAAAGTAAAAACACCCGTTAACTTAGACTATAGAGGAATACCGGTCCAACTATTTTTATTATTATTATTATTTTGGTCAATGAAATTGCATAATCTGAATTCCACATTATTTATATAATTTTGTATGCAAATCATCAAGTCTGGTGCAAGGACGGAGGCGTTTGAATTTTTAATGAGAATCGAACTATTAACAATTTTTCTAGAAACCTATATACCTATTTCGGTTTAATACAATTGTAATTGGTAAACAAATTTAGACGTTTACAATATGTTAATATCCAATTGATTTGTATTATTGTCAATTTTTCTACGAATAGTTAATAGGTAATTTATACTCTGTGCTATTAGGCTTTGCCTCATTTCAATACTTATTTTAATATTAATTTATCAACTTTAATACCATATTACATTAAATTATTTGTCAACGATTTCTATGCAAATCACTATACTCCCGTCACAAAACAACGTGTTCATATTGGTGTAATTTTATAAATAAACCTAAGTCAGTAATTACTCGCACAATATGTCAATATTGATGTGACTATACCAAAAATACAAATATATTTACATACTTTAAAATGACGACCTACGAATTAAATTTTAATAAAATTTATAACTTGTACAAGAACCAACCGCTAGCTACTGCCTACTTGACAATAAAACAAACAATAATACCCCATAAAATTAATTTAAATCATCACAATTTAAGTAGTATCTAATAAACTTAAAAGTTAAAACCCTCCATTGATTATTATTATTTCATAAATCATTTTTTTGCATTACTGTATTAAAATTAATATATTACTAAACTATATAAATATACTAACTGCCCATGCCTAACTAACTATTGAAAAATATTAAATTTATATTTTAAATTTTTCACAATTTAGAGACACTATAAAACAATTTTAATTATTAGTACCTAGGTAGTAAATTAATAAAAACGTTTATACAAATTAAACTCAAACCACGCTCATAATCTATATTTAACCAACAAATCATATGTATTATGATTTTTATTATAATTATGATATGTCTACACGAGTCAAACAATTTTTTCCCTCTATAATAGAATTTTTTTAAACTTTTATACGATCGCATGTAAGTTTAATGAGTTTTTCAACGAAATGAGACAAGAACATAATTATATCACCATAAAAATCATTATCAATGGATCTCAACTTCAAAATTGAAGATGGTGATTTAGATCTGAGCCCATGACCCATGTTTCGGCGAATTTGATTGAAATCGGAAATCAAGTTAGTACGGTATAACTAATGCATAAAGAAATTATGCGTGATTTTCTTGTCCGGATATAATTCGTCAAACATTCAATTTACTTTTTTGTAAAATGATGTTACGCAATACCAACTACATCTGGTGACATAGAGTGAGAGTACATTTCTGTCTATGGTAATTGTACTGTGAAGAGGGGAAAAAGTATGCGAAAATAAAAGTTGTCGGGGATCAGTAACCAGATTCAGTGTTTATGTTGGCTGGTTTACATCATAATGCCCGACCTTCTTCGCAATGAGCAAATCCCGTCTGTTATCTGGTACTCTTTTGCGAATAAATAACACTTATCATAAACAAATTGTTCTTACAACACCGTTATAGGTACAACTATCGTGTTCCATACGTCTTGTTGTCATTCTGTTTTATGACCTCTTGAGTCGATTTTAATAAGATGCGGTTTTTCACTTTATGAATAAATCAAGTGAAAATATATTTAAACACAGAACACAATTTTAGAACGTACGAACTTAAATTCATACATAATGACACTAATACCGTACTTAATTTACCAATCGCACGTATAGAAGTTTAGTAAACAAAATGTCACACTCAAAAGTGAAAAATACCCCTTGTCTCATACATAACCGTATACTATGGAATTAAGTTCTAAATCCAAAAGTGGATTTTTGGCTATTAAATTGTAGTTTAATAAATATGTAATAATATTTATTTTTAAAGCTTTCTCTCATATAAACATTTATCAAAGAAATGCTTATTTTTTGTACGTTCTCCAATTTAAAAAATGTAATTTCAGGAATAACTCATTCACCGGTATTTTTAATAACGTTAATATAAGAGACATTTGAAACTGCTGTAGGTATTTTTAAACCGACAACCGTAAGTATTAGACCGTTTAAATTATCAACGTATATATTTCATAAAATGTAATTACCTGATGTAGTCAGAGCCAAATTGCATACTCGGAGTCAGTGTTGAACACTTATCATTTCGGCCTGTTGTCATCATAACACTGCTATAAAATCATCAACATCTGTACATTAAGCATTATCTACTTTTCAGATCCACTAAAGTGATGATGGAAACTTCACAATTATTTACAATAGTTCCATAAAAAGTAAAAACATAAACAATTTATCGTGACGGCGAAACCACGCGGATTGTTTAACTGATTTCAACGAGCTACTTATTATTATCTAATTTGCTTTTGTCCATCAAACATTATGTCTGCTCGGATACTGAAGCGTCATGACGGAATCGCTTTCCATTTCAGCTGCCCCACTATATGGCATTCATTCGTACGTTTGGATTACGTCTGTGCAGGAGTACCGTGACTCGAATGCCGAGGACCGGTTGGGTTGGGTCAGGTGAACGTATTGTAAGCTGGTCATCTGTTTAATGTTTTTATTCTATTCTACTCCCGGAAAAATACCGTTTGTCGTTTATCTCGATATGAATAAATGCATGTGTACGTGTGTGTATGTGTGAGGGTGTATGAAGCCCTTCAGGGATGCATACTAATTTTTTATTTTAATTGAAATTCGAAAAAACAAAAACAAAAATGAATAAAAGCGACAAAATAATTTGTATTCAAATAATCCATTACTTTGGTAAAGTTTATCAAATTTATATCGTCATTATTGTTACTATTTTTAATGTTGCGTTATTTTTACCTATAGTTAAATAAACACAGATTTTGAAAAAGAAAGATTATTAAAATTTTTAATAATATAAATTTTAACCATCAAACTTTATACCATGCAAATTTTTAAGTTTTAATTACATTTTTACTTTGTAGCTTGAAACTTTGAGACAATGTTACAATATGCTTTTATTATCGAGGGAAAATAAAATTAATAAAATCATAACTATCGTAAAAAGGCTTATTGATTTTACTTCATTTTATATGACACACGTCCTAATTTGCATAGACTAATACAGTAATACATAATATTACTTTCTCAATTCCAATTTGCATTAAGTGAACGATCCATTTTTCTATAAATGTAATTAATTCTTATTTAAGATATCACGTGTAGCAAGAGAAGTTTGCCAACCTATCCAGGTAGTATCAAAATTAAAAGAAAGTTTTAAAATTAATAAAATAACAAAAACATTTTTTTTTTTTTAACAAAATTTACTTAATTTTATATTTTAAAATTTATTATTTCTCAAAATATTTTATTTAAATAATATCCATTTATTCAGTTAATTTGTGTATATTATGTATATGTATGTATGTATGTATGTATATATATATAAACTTTTCATTTTACACAAATACATGATTGAATCCAACCTTAAACTTTTGAATATACTGCTAATTTTAAGTGATTTGCGTAGCTCAAAAAAAAAAATAATAATAATAATAATATTACTTAATGTTTAACGTATTGAATGATCGACTTCCTAAATAATTTTTATAACAAAAAATTTAAAACAATTGCTTAAATGTAAGTATTTTAAATGTTATAGGAATTATAAAAAAATCGATTCCACTAACATAGTTTATTGAGAACGTAATACATTTAAAATTAAAATTTGTATGTAGTATTGTGGTTTCATATGACTTACATTAATTTAAATGGATATCGTATTTGGTGAATTCAAACAAATTAAGGTGTCGCATTTATAGCCAATGGATTAATTTGTGTCTGCTAAGCCAAACAAAATATAAAGACTATACAAAAAAGATCTTTATACAAATGAATACCACTGTAGTTTGTTACAGTAAATCAAGACCGAAGACGTATTCTACCATTGTGTATAAGGAGCTTACAATGTAAAAATATTTTAATTAATAGCTTACTTAAATTAACTATTGGTTTTTCATCTTTCAATATGTATATTGAACTCCACTGTGAGTAGAACAAAAAACGTGAAAAAAATTATGGTATTTTGTTATTGATAACTTTGTATTTATATTTTAAATTGTATTACCATAATTATTGATCACTAACGATGATGAATGATACATTTATTTATAGAATTATAAACAATTTCCATAACCTCGCAATGCCTTTATAAAAGGACCATTTTAACAACTAAAAGTTAATAACTTATGATATCGTGAAATTATAATTCATGCGATGATAAAATGAAATAAAACTCTAAATATCTAAAATTACAAATTCTATAAAGAACGTCTTGAAATTTCACAAATTTCATGTTTTTTCAAAGAAAAGTCACGAACCATCATTTCTTAAAAATTGTGGATACAATGGCAATATACTTGAACCCTATTCAACATGTTCTTCCTAGGACTTTACTTGAAAAAATCTATAAAACTGTAAAATTTTTAAACAATCGTTGCATCAATACGTAAATATACAATTAAATATAAATAAAATATTGAGACATCATTGTTAACTCATCAATCATAAATATACGACATGCATAGGTATCAGGTATAGATTGATCAAATACCTGTCTATTTTGAAGTGACAACCTTACACATTTTAAACAGCTTTTTATTAGCTTATCCAATTTCATGAACAAAATTCCCAGAATGTCCAAAACTTCTTTATAAAACTATTAACGAGCAAAAAAATGTTATTACAGACCCTAATTAATGTTAGTTAACCCTTAAGACCGGCCCATAACATATTAAGTACATTATAGCATGATAATGAAGTTTGAGTAGAATTCAATATAATATTCTTTAAATTTTTTTTATAAATAAGTAAGTCCATAATACAAATATAACAAAAACTATTGAATAAGCAATTATTTGTAAACTAATGATAAATAATTTATAAACTAACATTTTAGTCACTGTTCCAATTTTATATTTTTATGATATTTATGTTAATTTCATTTATCCTTAACGATTTTATTGTAAAGAAAATTGTTCTTAAAAATAAATAATTTTTAACATAGAGGTATCATTTAAATTTAAAATAATATTTAGAATCTAAAACCAACAAAAATACTCATAAATATATTTAAAAAATAAAGCTGATTGAATTGATATTGAAGTTGATACATTTATTTTTGATTTTCATAAATATCTTAAATTAATAAATATTTTAGTTATGGTTGTAGTTATAATCGATTGTTTTTTTTTTTTTAATTATTCATCACCTTATTACCTTATTACATTAGTTTTATAGTAAGTAAATTAAATCAAATATTTCGAATCTGTCTAAATAAATGTACCTTGGAAGGATCGACAAAGAAAAACTACCGTGATTTGGGTATACTGCCAATAAAATATTTATATAAAAAATTAGCTCTGATGTTTGTTTTTAAATATTATATTAAAGATAAAAGTAATTCGTTCTCCGAAAATAAACGAACTAACCGAGCTTATGATATTCCTGTTAGGTATGCCTTTAAATCCTGTGGTCAATCTTTTGTTGATTATTTGGGACCTACATATTTTAATGCTATGCCATTTGAGTTTAAACAAAAAATACATTGTAATCAAACTAATGTCAAAAATGTTATTTATAATTACCTATTTTTAGAATTAGAATAATTTATGAGTCTCTCTCATGTAAATATTTTATTAAATTTATATCTTAGTTTTTTCTCTTTAACTTTTTGTCTATATAATCAATTATGTATATTTATTTATTATTTTAATCTTATTGTACTTCTGTATATTTTATAAAACGTTTTCACTATCTAAATCTAATTTAATATTCTCTATCTCTAACACAAGCATTGCTTATAAGGGATAGATAATCATATTAATTTTGTATGTCAAATTATGTAACTTGTACTTATATTATGATTCATCAAATAAAAAAAAAAAAAAAAAAAAATTAGTTATTTCTTTTATGCAATTTTATTAACCCTATAATAAGTTAAATTATTTATGACTTTCGATGTAAATATGATTAATATTTTAAAACTAAATAAATATTGCCATTATTATATTCCATATTACTGTAATTAAATTTCGTATTTATTAAGAATTATTTTTTCCATCCATTATCATCACTATCTATATTTTTATATGAATAATTATTCTCAATTCTAACTGTTCTTCTGGTAGTTTAGCGAGTATATACTAAACAATATCGGTATGTAATTATTACTAAACAAACGAATTATTAAAGTAGTAGTCAGGATGAATGGTCAAGTTGATTTATGATTATTTAGTAATCAATATATTAAAAGACAGAATAGTTTCTATTTTATATTTATCTTCAGACATAACCGTATTAGGCTAACCGTAGTATAATAAAGTTACCATTTTTTGAAATTTAAACGTCAAACTAAAGTAAGTAATTCGTATAGTCAATGTTCTAATCTAGGTTATCTGTGATAATCAACAACATTATATAATATTGAGTTAAATTAAATATTGTACTAGAAGCCTGGGATATGACTTCGTATTTTCAATTTTTTATTTACGACCCAATTACACCGAAAAAACTTGTTTTATCGACAGCAAAAATAATAAATGAACAAAATTTTAACCTACATAGAACTGTATGAAACGAAATAAAAACGAAACGAGGTCATGCGTATTTACGTATGGTACATGGAAATTATATCATATTAGTTCCTGAGTTATTTCTTATTTTTGATGTTTATATTTGTTGATGCTCTGAATATGTTGAGTGTGTAACAATTATAAAGTTACGTCTATTAAACGTATGTTTATGAAACAATTTATATCATATATTACATCTAATCGAACTTAATATGTATTTAATAAAGTTATATCTAAAAATGTAACATAGTGCATTGTATTCATGATTTTTAATAAATTAAACCAACAAATTTCAATTTAATGCAACTAACTATTACGAATACACGTTGTAACATCATTCATTACTTTGCTAGACATAAAAATAGTGCCCATGTGAGTACTTTCATGCATTTACATATTGTTTCTGATTAGTTGTATTATACCGTACTTATATTCATTCTACGTTAATACAAAATTTGTTTAACAAAATTGTAAATCAAAAATATGAAAGTTTTCAACGTATATTTTACATATTAAGTTCAAGTATTTTAGTTTTTAGAACATATTTTAAGACTTTTAAAAGAATATTGTACTTTTAAAATAAATGTTAACAATAATTGAACGGCTGAGTAGAAAAATGATAATATTCCAAAAATACCTAAATAAATATTCCAGCTCATTTAACGTTTTTTTTATAAAAAAAAAAGTTGATTATTAAGATCTCATATTTTTGAAGGTTAAAGCTTAGGTATTACATTGGGTATGTTGTACAAACAAGTTATCAATTTTAGTAAAAATTAAGGAAATTAACAGTTTTTTTTTTATTTTCCAAAAATTCAATTTTTGGAATATTATTTTTTTTCTGCTCAGTCGTTCAATTTAGACTTTATAGTAAAGCGAAAATAGTAAAGATTTTGCATTGCTGTACTTTTATCTGTTAATTTTTTTATCCGTTATCACAACATGTATAAAAACTTTTTTCGTTATTATCTACATATCAGAGATTTTATCTATAAGATGATACTTACTTTTACGATACCTAAATAGTTTGCATAAGAAAACTATCGAAAGTGATCGTAGAAATGGTTAAATTTACGGTATACGTGATTTTCGAAAATTCGATTATAGTTATTTACTCGTAAGTCCAAAAATAATCGGATTAGAAACTTGAAGTTTTCATCAATTAATTACAAACAATATTGTTTGGTACAGACTCATAATTTATACAGAATATGTTATCCCGAATCTAAAATTACGAATAATATTCTGTATTTGTAAACTCGAGGTTCTATGGGCTCAATATTCAAAATGCTCAAAGGGAAAACGTTCAAGTTTACACTAAAAATATATAACTTATATGTTATTTTATTTATATCAAATAAAATGTAAAACTCCTAAATTGTATACCACAATATTCTATAAGCATTTAAATAGTCTTATTACGACCGAATGAGTATCATTCTAAAAACAACAGATTGTTTTTGCTATTGTTTCGTACAATTAATATTTTAGCTTAGAAACACCTTAATTGTATTAAAGCACCTTTATGTTTACATATTCCTAAATCCTAACTTGATACATATTACACATCAACTGTCCAATCGGTTTAATTATGTCACTAAGTTCAGTTTACGAAGAGAAAAATAATACTAAAAACACATTTCCGAAAATCAGTGAACAGACTTGTACTTGAATAATAATAATAAAAAATCAAGCTTATCAGTACATCCTCAGGCACATTTTCGATATAAACAGCTAATGAAATGAAAATAAAAAGTAATAAAGGCCAATAATATGAATATCCCATTATTACGCATATTTCAACTACCTAAATTGTGTACCTACTTACCTTTAATTTAACCATTCTTAATAAACTTGAAAAAATAAATTAAATAAATTAAACTATATCAACCGAGTACTGAGGAACAATATGTTTAAAGTTTTTAAAATTAACAAAAATGTTATATCTTTTAAAATAAGTAACATTTTGACTTCGTACATTAAATACTATCTCGAATAATACGAGTATAAGAACAACAATTTTTGATTTTGATCAAAAAAGTTGATTTTATTGATGAATAGTCAAAAATTTTATGAAAATATCAATATAATCAGTCAATTGGTATATACATATCTTTATTTATTTAAAAAAAAGATATATATATATATTTTATTTTTTTTTACTTAAAATAATACATTTTCTTAGTCTAGAGTACACAATTATTAACTGGCTAGGAAAAATCCATCTCATAGAACTTAGATTGTTTCGAGAAAATTTAAGATTCATTTTAAAATTAAGAACTCACTAAGCGTAAATATTCCGTTCAGTAAATTCACGAAAATAAAATACACAAGTATTATTAACAAAAATTTAGAGTATTAACAATCCAAGAAATCACTCGTTACCATTTTCACTTTATTCGATATGTGATAAATTATTCAAATATGATTTTTGAACGTCAATTCAATTTGTCGCACATGCATTACACACGTATTTTAATTTTTCCGTTGCGATCATCAAAAATGATATAATGTATTTTTCTCGTTACCTCACAATGCGGAAAATTCTACGCGTTCGCCTACAACCATCAGCACCATTATTATATTATATTATATCGTATGATAACCACCATGCACACTGCACTTATACGCAAATATGTGTTTTGCCACCGCACACCGTATCATTACGGTTTTGGCTCTTGTGCAGAGGTTTCGCATAACACGACTACCGGATGCCCACCGCGACGTCCGTTCCGACGGTATCTGATAATTACAAGTGTGTACGTGTGTAAGACGTGAAGTGTAAATACGCGTACTACACGATCTACATTTTAACTGCGGCATGCCTCAATAACTATTATTTAATCGTGAAACGTATATAATACCTCTACCGGCTGCTTTGAAAAAGCACGAGCACGATGTGCAACAATATTCCCGAAGAATTCGTATACGTAATAAAAAATAATAAACGAAATATTATGTTTACACTAAATATAAGTAGGTATCTCGATGTAATTGTAGAGTTGATAGAACTGTGTTATTAAAATTACTAACCCACTGTAATTGGTTTGTGCTCTTTACTTTTAAAATAAGATTAATTTCAGAAATGTTAGGTTCGCTTCATTCAATCAGATTTTCGTGAAATTATCTAACCACATATTTTTCAATACTAATTCAATATTTCGGATCGCCGACGAAAATTCTAGCTATGAAGTTAATATCGTCTTGAGATATGAATTTATGACTATATTACACGAAACTTTTATTAATACAGTCGTTATTGTTTTAGTAATTTTTTAGTTATTAGTACAACGCAACACGTAAGTACATTGGAGTACTTTTGGATATTGATACATATTTACTTTCTAAAAAAATGGAAACTAATGTAGATGAAAATCACTACAATGAATGCCGTTTTCACAAAAAAGTGATCACTACACTAATTAATAAGATAATACAAATATTGAAAATCACCGTACCATAAGCGAAACGGCAGACTTAAATAAAATGTTAATATCATTGTTTATACTTTTCAAGAACACCTTTATACCACGAATAAGTTGTAAATACTTACATTGGTATGGAAATTGATTTGCATTACATATCAAAATACGAGTATACTCTCGTCAGTAAATCATGTCCAATACTAAACCGCGATGGCAATCGAAATTCCAAGTATCAGTCATATTAAACAAGTGAGACTTTACGGTAGTTCGCTCTATCAGCAGTGTCCGTTCGGATGCATTCGCCACGTAATTTTATTGTTCATGCATTATGAGCACGATTCACGTCATAATAACACGCATCATTCAGTCACATTCGCGTGTTTCTGGCAACACAGATCGGCCATATGATAAAAAGAAAATGGCTGCGTAAACGTTCGAAAGAAAAAAAAACCCGCTAACCTAAATACCTAATCAAATGATAATATTGTTGTCTCATAAAATAATATGCACAAACATAAGTCTACGCTGTTGTTTACGACACAAACAACAACAGCCGCCGGGCAAATAGTCGCACGTAACCGTTGGGATTCCACGCATAATACTACCTGGAGGCGCCAGTAAAAAAAAAAAAAACTTGACTATAGTCAATATCGTCCCCTTCTATACATTGAGTCAGATGTATACCGTTATTTTACTACATGTCATGAAAATTAAACAGTACAGACACAAAATACACGTGAAAATTTCAGATTTTGAATGATCTGAATGATTACATCATTAAACCAAATACTGGAAGTTGATATTTTCAAAAAAATGTTCACGGATCAAATACTTATCTTATTTTATCAATTTCAATAACCATCTATTCTGTTTTATCTCCAAAAATAACAACTATGAATGCATTTAAAATAACATTTTTTATTGTTTATTCAGATTAACAACATTACATAAATAGGTAGGTACCTACTTTATTGAATAACATTGTATATTGATAGAAATACGAATTATATTTAATAATAACTTAAGTAGTAATTTGTATTCATCATCATGCTATTATTATTATGAATATCAATGTAAATAATGGGTATCGTAGTTACGTAAAACTAGGTATCTACGGCACATATATGTAATATTTATACTGGCTGATAGTCAAACAACTGGTACCGTTGATGGGTGAAGTACAGGTGTGAGGTGAAATGGTGGTGAACGAGTGAAAAAGAAGCTAAAACCCCTTTATTTTAATGTCTAAGAGCCTTTAGGTAACCTCATTATCCTTTTCCCCTTGACCACGCCCTTAATAAAGTCCAATAGTTAAATATGGTGACCGACATTTAGTTGCTGCCAGAATGACCGGTTTGGATACGATCCCACACTGTACTGATTTAAATAATTCCAATTAACATTTTCAATTCAAAACGGGTCGTCCCAAATTTTTGTACAACCTTAGTTAAGGGTATTCGACGTATAATACGCTACGCATTAATTATAGAGCTCAACACATAACTATAAAATCTATATCGTACCCAGGTTGTTCCATTTTATCCAATATGCCGCTCGAATCTGTATGTTAAATGCATCTTCTCATCCCTACACATCGCCAAAGAAACTTCATATACCTATTACGTATTATATTATATTACGTATTAAATATACGTAATATAGGTAGGTAATATAATATAATAAAGGTCATCAGGGAAAAATCTCGGTAGGGTTATTTTTGAAAAAAATAAGAATTAATAATATAAGAATTTTCTGATAATGCAATTATTCTATATTTGAAATCAATGGTTCTTTAATTTTCGGGGGTTACCGCCCAACCCCTTCTATGTCTGTGACTGTCAGTGGCAGCTCGTGAGTTTTTAAAAAAGTAGTGCACATTCAAAAATATAATTTAATGAACACACACACTCATACACTTATACTAAACAATTGTTTATCGATTTTAATTAACAACTTTTTTTTAATTCTGAAATGTATTCTTTTACACTTGCTGTATTGTATTAATTTTAATAAAGTTTAAAATTAAATAATAACGATCACTTGTCTGTACAAAATACAGTAAGCTAGGTAGGTACAGCGAAGAACAGGATTGTTTTGGTGATAATCAATGATTTACGAATTTATATTAGATAATCGAGATATCAAACACGAGGAAAAATAAAAATAAATAGTAAAGTCATAGACCTTATACTAGTAGTGTAAGGTCTATGAATAAAGTCGACCGCGACCGCCACGTCCAAAATAATCTGCTGATAACAATTTATTCAAATAACCGATTGGTTATGTGCACAGATACAACTGTGCACATCTATTCCATTATAATGCGCGTGACGTGTTATGATTTGTTTTAATTTTTACACTGTTAGAATGTGCACAACGATCGTGTGAACTACCTATAGTAACCTGATGAGCGTCAGCGTTACTAATGACCTAACCACTGTTTTACCCTATAAATAATCAAACTCAAATACATTTTCGTAATCTGAGTTTCTAGAAATCTTTTAAGGTATTTAGTAGTATTAATATGATTTAGTATTTTTAATTTTTTGTGCTGTCGGTAGGTGGTGCACGTGCACTTGTGTACATAAATACAAGCCGCCACTGGTGACTGTAGATAATACTATATTATATTATTTATTATTATTGTGACGTAACACACTTTGTGCATTTTTTTAATCATATATATGTATACTATATACAATAATAATATATAGTAAATAAATACAAATTTACAATCTGTACTTATATTTTATTTAGCTATTAATTTGCTTTTTTCAATTAATTTTTTTCTTCCTCTTTTTTTCTGTTTTTTTTTTCTTTCGCTTTTTCTGTGACCTGTTTATATAACAGTGTATCCAAGTGATTGAGAATAGTAAAAATAAACTTTCAACAACACCCATCGATTTATTTAAGTAATAAATTTAGAATCTGTACCAAACGAATTCAGTTCAACGATAAATGTATGATAAAATGTATTGTCTAACATTGACAACATATTATCTTTAATAAGTTCTTACTTGCATTTAAGATAATTGATGAAAATGTCAAGTTTCAAGCATCAATATTTTTACATATAAGATACTATTAAATAACTGAAGTAAATTTCATAAAAATCAATAGTTTATGGCATATATTATCGTTTACTCTAAATTAAAATTGTTGATAGTTTTTATTTACACCTGAAAAAACTATTGAGAATTTCAGAGAATGTCTATTTTAAATCCCAAGTAAAAAGGTTCAATTCTGAATAAAACTTTTGAACCAATTTTACTATTCAATAATTTTTCACATAACAATCATAACATAGAATAAAAACCAATAAATTGATTACATTTTAAAACATAAAACGATGTTTAAATTTTTTTTTTTTCGTTGCTCGAAACCTAAAAAATGTCACATTTTATATCTGGTAAGAATAGATACAGATGAAATTTAATAAGAATAAAAACATTTTGTAATGATCATTGTCAAAATACAATAATTATTTTGTGGAAGTATAATCGCTCCTTAGAATAATCCGGTAATGCAATATGCAAACACCACTCGGCGTAGCGCTACGCTCACATCGCACCTCGAGAGTGTATAATTAATTAACATTTGATTGCGCAGTGGAGGGCTAGGTACTTAACACACAATAATTGAATTATTATTATTATTAAACGTACTAACCCACTGCCACGAACCGGCCACCGAATGAAAATAGTCAACGTACTTATTCTTCGCGGTGTATTTCCACAAGTACTAAAACATTATTTAAATTTGTGCTCATAGAATTCATCACGATTCACGACATTGCAATGGTATTGTTTCACAAAAGACATTTTCTTAAGCAAAAAAAAAAAAACCAAAGACATTCAAATCACTCTTGGCACTTTTTTCTTTCCATGATTGTATGATAGTATTACCAACGTTTTTGGTCATGTGGCCTCCTACATTTAATGACAAACATTGACGCTTTTTTCACATTAACGTAGACATTCGGAATTGTACCCAGCTACTGCTGATAATCGGCAACAATAAATGTCGATAAAGCCTAAAGTGAGGTAAAACTCCTTCGATATAATAAAATACAATGATTTAAAAATATGAATGATATAAATAGGTTTTTTTTATATGACCGTACAATAAAATTAATTCATACAAATATTCACGATCCGTAGTAATGTTTATACGTCCCTCAAGACAGACCCACAACTCATTACAAGTGTTCGATCGTGTTACTTGTTAGGTTTAATTTATAACTTGTTAACTAAACTAATGCACTTAAAGACCTAAGCATATTTTTCCGGAGCTGTGTTGATCGATACCTTCGTCTGCTGTTGATATGTTGTAGAGAAGAACGACGTGACGTTGTGTATATTTTAGTAGAGCAAAACAGTCATGAGTTCGATGTTTCAAAATGAGTTCTAAGAGCCGTACGTGATATAAAATCCGTGGGGATCTTTAAAAGTGTAACTGAACCAAACTCTCGGTTTCCGATTGGCAGTAGACAAGTATTGTGAAAATTATCCACTAAGTTGATATAATTGCAGACGCAATATATTGGAATGTTTATTTTGACACCCAAAATGAGTCAGTGTCAAGGAGTATTCTATGTTACTTAATAAATGTATTAAATTTAATCAAATGATTTAAACGACTCTCCTTGAAAAAAATACCGGGATCATATATTCTGCAGTTTTGTGCATTCAGAAACATAATCTCATAATTACATTCTTTTTCTGCTTTGTTTTTACATTAAAATTATTGATCGATTTTATTTTTTAAATAAAATAAATTACACTATAATTAGTTCGTAAATAAATAAATATTGAAGTACGAATATTGTAAATACGTAAATATTAAAATACATTAAACAAATACGTACAAAAAGAAATAGCTGTTTATTTATAGCTTTTCTTTAAAAATAAACTAACTCCACTTATTTATTGTTTAGATATGTAAAATTCTACTACCGAGGTTTAATTGCAACATTAATTACACAATGGAACCATAAGTCATAACTACACAAATTTATGATTATTTTGTCATACAAGCTTTTTGCTTCTGGGTTTTTCTTTTTATAGTCTTATGATTTAACTGTATTCATACGGCTCGTTAGACAACTAGGTATTTGTCAACTATAATGGCTGTTAGCATGTTAAAAGCAACCTTTCAAAGACCTCATACGTATAGTGGACGAAAACCATATTGGCCTATATTCGTTGTGATCGGAAGAATCAGGCCTCTATGTTTGGTTTAAAATGATGGCAATCATCAAAGACTCGGGCCAAATCCTTGGTTAAATGTAAGAAATGTCTGTTTCAGTGGCAAGTTAATCAATACTTTTGATACAATATAAAAGCCATCGTTTTCTGGTTATCTCAGGAAGAACTCCTTCCCCTCTAGCTGCTTTTACGTTTTGACAATTTTTAATAAAGCTTGAATCCCATATGGAATATAATATATTAAATTTAAAAGTGCCATAATACCAAGTTCGAGAGTAGGGTAATAGCACTACACGAGTGTGAACCCGAGGTAGTTTAATGGGTTGAGGAATTCGAAGTACGAATTAAATAAAATACTCAGTGGCTATAATTTATTTATATAATATGTATAATATGTCTTACTGTTGGTGGTATTTATAGTTCTTAAATATTCAAATACATACATTGTTAAATTTAAATATTCTGTTACCTGTTGTTACCTCCGGTTTTGTTTCATATCCCACATTTCAAGTTTTATCAAATGATTGTATTTGTCTGTTCATCAAATGTGTTTGGTAATTAATATTATTTTATTTGTTTAGTAGTTGTATAAAGTTCAAATAAACGTATGTTGTAACCTTGTAACGATACGTATCGAGCGTCATATGCAAAAATATATTTTTAGGTACTGCCACAATAAAGGTATTTTTTCCTTGAGAGAATAATTGTAAAAACAATTTATTTATACAAATATTTTATTCCACAAAGTAACCAAAAATAATATGATATACCACAATAGGCACAATATTAAATAAATTAAGTAAAAAAATATATACATATAGATTCAAAGACATTATACATAGTTACTGAATATAATATAATCTATTTCTTTTTTATATTAATCTAAATATTTTAAAACATCTAAATCTTCATTAAAACTTTAAAAGCTCTGTAACAAAATAATTTTAATTTAATAATTCAAGTTTTCAAAAATTGTAAGTTTCTTTTCTCATCGATCTGAAAAACATCGACAACTAAGGTTAATAATATGGATATAAATAATACATGGATATAAATATATTAAAGAAGTATTGTTTTGACTTTATTGTTAATTTACTACCAATTTAAATGCAGTTTTGGGTGCAATCGATTAATTTATGATTAAAATACATAACCGATTACGATTAATTTAATCGATTACATTAGTTTTTAATTGTTTAATCATTTTTCAAAGTAATCAGTAATAGTAATTACGATTACATTTGTAATCGTTAATCACCACCACTGGTTTTTTTTTTTTATATGATATTACTTAAAATTGTATGAATTTCCAAAATATTAACAACAGTTCTGAAACCAGGCATATTAATACATTTCGTACATCTTATTTGATGCATATTAGAAGGCATTTTTCTATAGATATAACTTCATATTTACCTAGTATCAGCTTTAATTCGGTAAACGTACAATAAAATATTGTAAATAGGTACCTACCTATTTAGCGGCCTTTATTGTTCCATGTTTATTGCATTTCGTATTTTTTCGGTTTGATCTTGTATAATACCTATATGTATTTTATATGTTTATACCTATTGTACTCTACCTAAACTTAATAATAAAATGAGTGACAATAAAGAATATTCTGTATCTCAAAGCTCCAGCATGTCTTCATGTGTACTGACTCGTCTGACTCCTTATTAGTAAATAGTAATAAGTTATTGCCACAATAACAATATAATAAAGATAACCGAATATTTGTGTTCTATAATAAAATAAATGTTTACTGATCAGAAAAAAATCAAGAACATAACTAGGTAACAATTTGAATATTAAAATTCATGAAGAATAAATTAAGAATTATTTATAAATTAGATTTAAAATAAAATTAAGTAATTTGAATCATAAAAAATAATCGTGATTATATTAATATTATTATATATTATATTAATACATTTTGTAATCGTAATCAGTAATATGATTAAATAATTACATTAATCATTTGAAATTATTTTCAATCGCAATTAACGATAGCATTAATTTTTATGTTGATTAACGATTACAAAGTTGAATTGTAATCATTAATCATTAATTAGATTACAATTTGCCCAACACTGTTTAAATGTCTAATATAATGAGTAAAATCAATATTTGCTTTGTAATAGTAATACATCATTTATTTTAATACAGTTGTTCATTAATTTTTATTTACCTACTATATGATATTATTCAATATTATTTATAATAAGGCTAATTTTTGGCATCCGTTCAAAGAATAATATGTTAACACTTGAATGCCTGGAACACATACAAAATATTTAAAGACATTACTCCTTTTTTATTTTTATTTCTCATTAACTACCAGGCGTTTCTATTAAAAAACGAAATTTTGATAAAAGCCAGCAATAAATTAGAAGATATCGTGTAAGTTACACCAATAAATATTCAATAGTCGGTATCACCTCGTGACAAAAAAATCCATGCATATAAAAATTAAATTAATCATTTTCTTGGAATACAATTATTATTTTTGCTCGTATATATGATTTTATTTATTTATTCAAATGTATATCCCCGATATATTTTTTGAAAGATATTCTAATAGTACTTGCTTTGAATAATATTTATTTGGAATAAGTATATTGCGAAAACAAAAACATATACCTGCATATTATTTACAAGTGTGATAAATGTAGTCATGTAGGTAAAATAAGCAAATGAAATGACATTGACAAATTAAATGCCCAATAAATATTAAAATATCCCTTTTGTGTTTGCCATATTGTCAACTTTTCTTTTCTCTTTTACTTCGGAAATAATGAGATATTTTACCAAAACCGCTTAATCACAATTTCTTGCTTTGATTTGTCTGACAAAACGTTATTACCTACATGAACACTAACATAAAAACATCCATATTTCATTTGTACATAACGATTGCCTATTCATTTCGCCTTAAAACTACCGACGTTAGAAAACAGATATTGACATTTAACTGAAATTTGAATAAACAGTAAAAAGTACCTATTGTTACATTTTATTCAAATCATTAAAATAGTGGTTATAGTCGTATATAACTTTAGGCATTTAAATGTCAATTTATTGGTATTTTAAGTAAAAAGTTTTTAAAAAATCAGGTTTCACACATTTTAACAGAAGAGCACAAATAAAATAAAATTGTATTTACTTTGTTAAGAGCATACTACTCGGGTTTTGAATATGACTAGTAATTTAAGTATTGAAAATATCGTTTAAATTTTTTTTTAATAGTATGTTTCTATTAAAAATCAATTTTGAAAAAAAAAATTAACTTGGATGAATTTCAATTGAAAGATAATTATATTATGTCGATATTTTTACTTACTTACCTTTAAATAAAGCAATGGAATCACATTTAGTATGGTATCTGGTATAAGTAGATTTGCACGGTAGAAATAATTATATTTATACAATATTCTGTCATGAAACATCTCGGCAGTTATAGGATTTGCATTTTTTTCAATGTGCTCTCGATATGTCAGATACCTATTTAGAGAAATACATTATGTACAACAACAAATTGTTTAAAATATAAAAAAAAATATTTATATACATTTCTAATGACTATTACTTTATAAAAAAAAGTTCCAGGAGAATCTATTTTTTATTGACTCATATTTGTTTCATATTCAATAATTTTAAGTAAGAATACCCATTTACAAAAAAAAAAAAAAAATTTAAAAATCCGAACATACTTCACGCCATAAGTATTTTTCGTTCCTTGAACAAAATATTGGGGATGGGTTTGTGCATTTTAAAGAAACAATAGATTATTTCTTTATTAAAACCATTTTGAGCAAAGCTTCAGTGCAAAGCTATATCGTTTATATATTTTATCGTTTTTAGTTTGTTTGTAGGTTTTTTCATTAGAACAAAAAAGAAATTTTTTTCACCATCAGATTCAAAACATTATTATCTATTTGAATCCAAAGTTTTATATTTATTGGTCCAGTAATTTTCAATAGACTTTTAAAATTTATTTAATAATGACTGTCGATTCCGTAAAAATTATATACCTTTAATTTATTTGAAAAAAAAATTATCCTGAGTTATAACTTTTGAATTTTTTTTTTAGTATGGTTATATAAGTAAATTAAGTAAGTCACATTAAATTTTCAAGTATGATTTTTAAAAATTAAAAATTTTATTAGAGATAAACTTTATAAAACAAAGTAGGTATTTTAAAAGTTCTATTTTTAACCCAAAAGACCTTTTTTAAAAAATGTTATCAAGTATGTAACTATATATCTTTGGTATATGGAGAAATTTTCAAGATTTTAGTAACATTAATTTCCGAGTTATGACTAAGGTACTAAAACCGATTTAATGAAAATGTCGTTTAGACAAATTTTACCAATTGTACTGTTTTTCAACAGTTGTTTTTCACGCTTGGCAAACTATTGAAAAGAGAAAAAAATGAATCCTTAAAGTATTATCAGAATGTAATTTTTGATCCATTGTATTGCCAGATGATACTTTTGAACAAAGTTAAATTTACCAAAAAGTGATTCCAGAAAAAAAAAGTAAAGAAAAAATAAACATAATTTATAAGTAAACCAGTAGATGCATTGACTTTCATAGAATCTAATAATTTCCATTTTGATAAATATCAATCACCAAACATTTTTTTCACCACATTTCACATTTCATTAAATATTTTAAAATATATTTTGTATTATTGTAATAGGTAATATATAGGTTTATACCAAATACTTATTTTCTTTAAAAATATGTAATATAATACATATTATACAAGTTGATATCCAATCCATCTAATAATTAATTATCAATAACGTAATATTAACATAAAGTTATGAAATAGTTTCGAGATTAACATTTTTTTCGTGCCTATTTATTATTATATTTAGAAAATGACGTTTGATTTTATAAGTTAATAACTTCCGAATTAATAACATTGTTCCGTGACAGTAAAAACTTTGGTTGTCCTCTCGATCGATTTTCGCGGTTTCACATTTTACTCGAGGTCATTATCTTATTCCGGATAATATTATTACAGATAGTGTAAATGTCCTACGACCGAATACTATCGGAGTTTTGAGGTTAACCCGTACGCTATTATGCTTGTCATTTTATCAAAGAAAAGAAGTTGTTACTAGTTTTCAGTTTTGTTATTATAATTTTTGCGTAAAGTTAAATTTCGTACTAACGTTTCCGTCGGATTACAATAATATATAAAGAAGTAAGTGCGAATTTAAATTCATAATTTATCATCATTTATAATGTATTTGTAATTATTATTCGTTCAACATTTGTAAAGTTTTTTTAGACTTTTAATTGAATAAGTTTATATTATAACCCAGCTTATGAATAAAATCATATTTTAAATGGACATATGAATACATTATTATAATGATTTTTATTATATTATACTTACTACATGAAATTGTTAAGTAATTATTTTAATTTTATAATCTTTTATTTTACTTTTAGAACAATGTCGACAAGTGAATCGCCTATATCCAAAGTGGTTGTTCACCCATTGGTGTTGTTGAGTGTCGTTGATCACTTTACTCGGCTTGGTAAGATCGGTAATCAAAAGCGAGTAGTTGGAGTACTACTTGGTTCTTGGCAGCAAAACAAAGTTCTTGATATATCAAACAGCTTTGCTCTTCCATTTGATGAAGATGATAAAGACAAGTCTGTGTGGTTCCTCGATCATGACTACCTTGAAAATATGTATGGTATGTTTAAAAAAGTAAATGCCCGTGAAAAAGTTGTCGGCTGGTATCACACTGGTCCTAAGCTCCACCAAAATGATATTGCTGTCAATGAATTAGTACGTCAGTATTGTGTAAATAATACATCTGTCATGGTAATTGTTGATGTTAAACCTAAAGATGTTGGTATACCTACTGAAGCATACCGTGTTGTGGAACAAATACATGATGATGGTTCACCTCCATCCAAGACATTGGAACACATAGCCAGTGAAATTGGTGCAGAAGAAGCTGAAGAAGTCGGTGTCGAACATTTACTTAGAGATATTAAAGATTCAACAAGTGGCTCACTAAGTCAAAGAGTTGCCAACATAATATTTGGAGCCAGAGGTCTTTATAAACAAATGGTTGATATTAGAGACTATTTACAGCAAGTTGTAGATGGAAAATTACCTGTCAATCACCAAATCATTTATCAACTGCAAGAAATCTTCAATCTCCTTCCAGATGTAGACAAGGATACTCTGGTTGCTGCGATGCATGTTAAAGTTAATGATCATATGCTTGCTGTATACTTAGCAACTATGATAAGGACCATCATTGCATTGCACAATTTAATCAACAATAAGATTGCCAATAGTGATGATGAAAAAAAACAATTAAGAGAACCAGAAGAGAAAAAGGAAGAGGTAGCTAAGAAGAAAGAAATCAAAGCGAAATAGGTGGATATAATATAATTGTAAATAAACAATATTTATAATTTTTTTTATTATTTGAAGTATTGCAAACATTTAATTTTAACACATACCTTTTTAGTTCATTATAATTATTTTGTTTCAGACAATTTCTTATATATTTTGGTTTACTTTTCATCAATCTAATTATCCTTAATTTTTATTCTATCTTAACAAAATATTTCTAATTGAAATTGTACTAAAGTTACTTTGTCATCAATAAAATGTATTTTTTCTTCTATTCAAATAAAATGGTTATTTATGATTGAATATTATTTTTCACATGGTTAAAATTAATGATTAAAAAATCTAATAAAGTATTTTAGTGTAATGAAATAAATAAATATGAATGTAAATGCAAATAACTTGTATAAAATATAAAGTAAAGTTTTTTTAATACACATTGTAAGTGATAAAATAATAAACTATTATTATTCTAATGATTCATATTATGACAAGATTTTTTTTTTTTTATTAATATCATTATACTCAGTGGCATATTTATGAGGGATTTATGGGTTTCCCCCACCCTAAGTTTAAATATTATATATTTATAGATATTAATTATAATATTAAAAACTTACTAATTTTTAGGATAAAAATTATTAATATGCATTATTATAATTAAATCCTTCCCATCTCTCAGAATATAAAAAGTATTTTTGCCCCCCTCCCAAAAAAAATTGAAAATATGCCACTGATTATATTATACTTATGTTCAATTGTGTTTAAATCTAAATAAATTCAACTAAATGTGTAAAGTTTGCCTATAATACTAACCAAATTTATAATATAAATTGAACTTTTTTATTATATATAATAAACATTTATTGAATTTGTCATTAATTTATAAAAATTCAATATTTTATTTTTTAACCATTAACCACATTATGTTAGCTATTAAATTATATCTTGTATTATGTAATATATCAGGTTATTTAGCACCAATTCCTGATTTCAAAAAATGTAAGCAAAAATCTAAATTTTCAATCGCTCTTATAATACACTTTATTTGATTCGTAAAAAACATGATTTTATTTGTAATTAATGATAAAAAAAATTATTATTTTTAATATTTTCAAAGTATTCTTTGATAAGATGAAACTTATATTAAAATCAAATGTTCATTATCAAATACGAGTATTCTATGATTACTTTGTTCAAACAATCTAATGATTACACTGCCTAAAATTTACAAAGAAAGCTTAAACATAATAATGAATAAAAAGTAGGTATTATTAATTTATTTTGATTAAAATAGAGATGCCCAAAATACTGATAGGTTCAATTTAAATTGAGTTTTAAAATAAAATACATATTGAATATTTCAATTTTATTGTTTATAATGAATCACAGCCTATCCAATATTTTTATTTTTACCAGTTATGAATATTTAAATAATAGAATCCACTGTTAAAATGTCGAACCTGCAAATTTAAGTTTTACTATTGTTAATTTATGATCTTATTAATCTACAAGAAAAATATTTTAAGTGAAAATAAATATTTAAATCTCCTATGAAGAAAAACAAAAAATAATTTTAAGCTGGAATGCACATACTGGTTGATCTAAAAATTAAATTACCTCTTGAATAATAATAAACATCAGACATAAATAGAAAATAAGTAGATATATTCTTGGAAAAAAATGTATTTTATTTGTATCACTCCAAATATAATGCTTTGAATACTTAATATGAAATAAAAAAACAATAAAATATTGTTCGGTATCTAATTTGGATAATTATGAAAAATTGCTAACTTAAAAATTACATTTTGCTTTTAAGTAATTCATTACAAGACTGGTCAGTTTTTGAGGTTCTTTGAGAAAATCAAGTAGGTAAAAAGACAAAAAACCATACTAGTCTTTTAATTAGTGTATAATAAATAGCCACGACTTCCGAGTAAAAATAATTTATATTTTATAATTACATAATATTACCGAAAAAAATATCACTGTAGTGTAAGAAATAATAATTGTATATGTAATATGTATTTAATAAAACTAATAACATAAATAATATATTTTTAAGGAAAAAACTATGAATTATAACATTTTATAATTTCTCATGAATCATTTCGTTGTTTGATTTTTTTTTTCAAATTATTTAAAAAAGAATCAAAGTTTACCTCTGGGTCTCATCTTTCTATCCCTTTAGGGTTAACAAATACACACACACACACACACACACACACACACACACACACACACACACACACACACACATATATATATATATATATATTTCCTGTGGATTTTAGATATTACTGCAACATGTTAAAATTCAAATATATTAAAATAATTTAGTAAATAGTATATAGTACCTATCAAATACATAATTTTGTTTTGGTTCACCATGGTAATTTTAGATTTGAATGCATAAATTGACCTGTGAGCTAAAAAAGGTCGAAGAGCGATGTGCTGTATAATAATTATTATTGCCAATAGCCAGAGGTTATTTACGTAAACAGTATGCTTTTCATCATCTGTATTATACCTACACATTATGAAAGAGTTTTAAAGTTATAAAATGTGTTGCATATAATTTAATTTTTGTTTTAACTTTATCTACTATGAAAGTTTTTAGAAATATATACATCGATATCTCCTACAAAAAAAGATCTAATTCAATTCCCAAAACTTTTAAGGGTATCTACTTTAAGTATTAAAATTATAGTCTATTTTTAAAGGTCATTTTTTTAAATATGTTTTTTTTGTTAATTTCAGTTTTAAGAACTTAATAGAAAATTGTCTATTTCCCTAATTATCTCTTCTTGTTAACCTAAGTGCTTAACTTACATCATTTCATTTTATAGATTATATTAATTTAGTCATCTTCAATCATATATTTATATGTTAAAAATATATTAACTATTGAATGTTATGATGAAAGTGCACTATCTCAATAAATTTTCTTGAAAAAAGAATCATTTGGTAAAAACTTAATTTAAATGGGTCATTATTTGGAGATACGGAGTGCAATAAATTATAATGCAAATATTACTAAGAATAAATCCATTGTCATGATGAAAATAATATTTTTTACAATTACATTTTATGCCAAGAAAACATTGATTACTCACAAAAGTATTATTTTTTACTATACAAATTTCGGTAATTTTAAAATAAAAATGTTAATCTCATCGCATAAAAACATTATCAGTCACTAGACTGTAAAAACAAAAAAAAAAAAATGAATAATTTTAAATGATTTATTATTATTAATGTAACTTAAGATATTACCTAATATTTTAACTTCATATTTTTATTTGATTGAAAATTTAAGCCGAGTAATACTAATGCAGTCTTCATCTGGAATATAGCGAAAAACCGATGTCAACCTAATTAAGCAAGAAATACAAATAAAAAGTTACGTGGTAAGTGGTTGTGTTGTTATAGTGATTATTAGTTGTTGACACCTCTAGAAATGTTGATATTTGAGGTTTTCAAGGTTATAAATTTAAATTGGTGATTAAATCCATAATGATCACTTTTCTTAATCCAATTATATTATAGTTAAATTAAAAAATTTAATCAAGTAATTAGTAAAAATATTAAGTTTCTGTAATAATTTTTTTAGGAATATAGATGAAATAAATATTCCTAATAGATATAGTAAAAAAGTGTTTACTTTATGTCTTTGCTCTATGCAATTATTAAGTGGCATTTTTTTTCTTATGTTTGAAAAAACTACAATTCAAAACAATAACTTCTTAAAAGTGCTAGTAAATGAGGATCGTATGAACAGGGGTGCTATGCAAATATATTTGAATAACTACGACAAATTTCGTGATGACAAACAATACTGAAAAAAACGTAAATTAAAAATATTGAATGGCTTTAGCTGAGAATCTAAAAAACAGAAAAAAAGTCATATTTTTGGGTTTTCAAGACGTGAAAATTCAAGTATAATTGAATAGGTACCAAACAATGAATTTTATGAATACAATATATTATTCAGCAGTGAGTAGGTACCATAAGTTTCTGATCATTATGTACATGTAGTGTGCGTTTTATTTACATATTAATTACTATTCCGTTTCAAAATGTATAATAGGTAACTATGAATAACGCACAATATGATCTTAAATTAGCGGAGCGTAGGGTGACATGCTGAAAAAATAATCTCAACTTGAGATATAACCATGCCCGGATTAATGGGGAGGGCAAAGGAGGCCATGGCCCCCGGACCCACGAGAATTTGGGGCCCACATAAAAAAAATGTAGTCTTGTATTCGTAAAATAACTTTAAAAAATTCAGTTTTATATATTTTTTTGTTTTAATTTTTTTTATCACTTGTATAATCTAAAGTTAAACTACCTAAGTACCAAACTTTGACTTTTGTCATTCGTGATTTAAATGCCTCGTATTTCATTTTATGATAATATTTTATAGAATAGAAAAAGTTATTTTATTCTGTAAATAAATTTTGTTATTTTACTATGAAAATTGATAATTAATGTTACTCGCTAGAGCTGTCTTAGACAGCAGAAGACTATAATATAATATTATACAAAAATATAAAAGGTATACGAATGGTATTAATAATATACGAACTACGAAGTATGCTAAGAACCGGTGGGTATTAACGTTTTTCGAAAATGGTGAATCTAAAAGGAATGCCAGAAGTTTGCTAAAAAAATTAAGAAGAAAGAAACGGCATATTTAACATTATTTTGGTACGATATATTAGAAAGATCGAAAAAAACCTCTGTGGAATTACAAAGTAGTATATGTGATCCATTAAAAGCATTACATTTATTGAAATCTTAAAAATATTATATATCTAGTTTAGGAGACTTATGATGAGACATAACAGTACATTGTATGAAAGTAAAATCATTAAGCTTAGTACCTAATGATAACATGTAAGATACCAAGATGAAGACAAACGAATTAAAAGAGGTGTTTTATTGAATGGCACTGAACATTTTCGAGTGAACACACATAACGAGATAATTAATAAATATTGTACTGAATTAGAAAAAAGAATTCAGGCGTATTAATTTGTTTCCGATAATTTTTACTTTATCTGAAAACTAATTGATCCAATTGATAATACACATAGTACAGAGACGAAAAAATCCAGCAAAGTATTAAAAACTTTATGGATTTTTGTAAAAATGATGTCGATAATTCCTGTAAAAATGAATTAATTCAATTTCATGAGTATTTGATCTTAAGTAGATCGTCAATTGAACAGTGCAAAATTTTATAAATAATGGAATAATTAATTTGTGGAAGTGGTTAAATAATAAATCATTGGCTGGTGTGATTCCTAATTTAAATATAGCATTAAAAATCTATTTTACTCTACCAAGTATAGTAGCTACGACAGTTGTTCAGCTGTTTATTTCAGGGCATATTTAAAACCTGCACGCATAAAAAAAGTGAGACGATGGTGGTACAAGTTCGTCCTTCGTCCCTTCGGTCCTCGGACAAGATATTGGTGATGAATGTATTAAGTTTTAAAGAAATGATACTCATTTCTTTAGTATAAAACGATTCTGAGCAAAGCTTCAGTGTAATATAATATATTATTATTTAAATACTGTTTACGTATTTTACGGTTATTTGTTTAATTTTTGGTGAGTTATAATAATTTATTAAAGTGCGTATAAAAAAAAAATCCTGACTAACGATTTTGGAACTTTTTTTAGGATAATTAGGTAGGTATATGAGTAAGGTCATATTAAATTTTCAGAACTTTTTGTCAAATATTTAAAATCATATTACATAAAAACTTTCAAACAATATGGTAAATTAAAAGTTCTATATTTAAGTCAAAAGTGCTATAATTGTTCTAAAAATGTTGTCCAATATAAAAAAGTATGTATTTGATATTGGATAAAATTTTCAAGTTTCTAGCTTCAATACTTTTCAATTTATGACTAAATACCTAAAATCTGAACAGTGAAAATCTCGTTTACGGCAGATTTTTACCGATTTTACCGTATTTACTCAGTTTTTCGATCGTTATTCTTGATTACTGGAAAATCTATGGAGATTTTGGAAAAATGACCTCTTTAAAGTACCATCTCAGTTTAATTTCGAATCTAAAAAGTTGCTGGACGAAATTTTTGGACAAGGATTCCTATACGAAAAAGTGTTTACAGAAAAAAAAAAAAAAGAAAAAAAAAAGATATTGGTGATGAATGCATTAAGTTTTAAAAAAATGATGACTCATTTCTTTAGTATAAAACGATTCTGAGCAAAGCTTCAGTGTAATATAATATATTATTATTTAAATACTGTTTAGGTGTTTTACGGTTATTTGTATAATTTTTGGTGAGTTTTTTTGTAATTTTTGTTATAAAATATTTAATAAGATATAACTCATTTAAACTTCAATTGTTATAACAATTATAGCTCATTAGAAATAAACTCAAAAGAAATCAGACAATATCGAAAAAAATCGTATAATAATTTATTAAAGTGTGTATAAAAAAAAATCCTGACAACGATTTTTGAACTTTTGTTAGGATTATTAGGTAGGTATATGAGTAAGGTCATATTAAATTTTCAGAACTTTTAGTCAAATATTTAAAATTATATTACATAAAAACTTTCAAACAATTTGGTAAATTAAAAATTCTATATTTAAGTCAAAAGTGCTATAATTGTTCTGAAAATGTTGTCCAATATAAAAAAGTATGTATTTGATATAGGATAAAATTTTCAAGTTTCTAGCTTCAATACTTTTCGATTTATGACTAAATACCTAAAATCTGAACGGTGAAAATCTCGTTTACGGCGGATTTTTACCGATTTTACCGTTTTTACTCAGTTTTTCGATCGTTATTCTTGATTACTGGAAAAACTATGGAGATTTTGGAAAAATGACCTCTTTAAAGTACCATCTCAGTTCAATTTCGAATCTAAAAAGTTGCTGGACAAAACTTTTGGACAAGGATTTCTATACGAAAAAGTGTTTACAGAAAAAAAAAAAAATAAACATCATTGTAAAACTATAAGATCCTTCGCTTCACTCAGAATCTAAAATAAACATCATTGTAAAACCATAAGATCCTTCGCTTCACTCAGAATCTAAAATTATTCTTGGGGCCCTCTAAAATATATTTGTTTTTTTTTTTTATAGGAACCGACTTGTTTTAATAACGTCGCCATTATAAATCCGCACAGTCACGTGTACAATATATATTCATCCAAAAGTCCAAACTGCACGGCTTTACGTGTTTAAATAAGTACGTTTTATCGACGGCTGTCGATTCAATTTTCGCATTTTGACAATAAAAAAAAGATCACAGGAGAATCGATGTTCGTTTTTATAGGTTTGTGTCACTACATGTGCCCGATAGTGTGCATCGTGTAATAATATATTACAGGGTTCGGATTCGACGTTTCCAGTTACATTTTTATACCCGATCTGTGCCGGCGCCGATAAAACACAGAACATACATAAATACCGGCGCAAACGTTCGTTTATTACTCACACGTCGAGACATCCCCCGAATGTACGCGTCGCACGAATTGCCTAGATATTATTCCTTAAAAAGTGCCACGCCCCGACCCGACCCGTAATGAAGTTGTTTTAAAGGCGTAAAACGAATGTAAAAATGTTATTTGAGAGGATTTCCGTCGCGTGTGTCGTATTGTTTTTTAGCTGTGTCGCGCTTAAAAATCGTAATGTAATATTAGCCGCGAAGACGATCACAGGTACCTATGACAGACGTCTCGTAATGATATATCGTATTTTTACGATTTTTCGACGAAATTAATGTTTTTACGTTACTTTTCGCGCTTTGACGGCAATAGCGCATTTGTATACCTCGTGTACGTTTTCACTTCGGTCCCATGTGATTATTATTTTATGTGCGAGTTTTCGATGTGATCATTATCGATGCAGTCGATACATTAAGAACAGAATACCCACTCGTAATGCGCCAGGTGTGTGTGTGTGTGTGTGTGTGTGTGTGTGTGTGTTTGTGTGTGTGTGTGTGTGTGTGTGTGTTTGTGTGTGTGTGTGTGTGTGTGTGTGTGTGTGTGTGTGTGTGTGTGTGTGTGTGTGTGTGTGTGTGTGTGTGTGTGTGTGTGTGTGTGTGTGTGTGTGTGTGTGTGTGTGTGTGTGGCAATCGCCAACATCAACTCGTGTACGCGTAGGTAAATCAAAACACGGTGGTGAGGACGTGAGGTGGACGATGATACGTGCTCCTCGTGATGTCTGATTATAATTTATATTGCTCCCTTTAAAAGCGAGAACTCATTCGTGCGTTCATCATATAAATCGAACGTAGGTAGGTGTACCTCTCTGGAATATTATCGTATAATAATATCATCAAGCGATCGTTGTAATCAACTGAATTTATATACAATCTCCCGGAGAGAAAATGCAACCATTTTGATACATACCTTTCATTGCTAAAAATTGTCTCGGTGAATAAGACCACAATATTCACATCTATTAATTTTCAATATCTTTCAAGTGAATTAAACAAGTGAATATATTTATATCATGAATATAAACATTGATTAAATATATCAACATAAATTAAACTCTCTGGTAAAATAACTCAATATGGCTTAAAATATTCAAGGATATTAAATATTGATGTCGATGAAAATTTAACGGTTTTAGTCAAATTTGCTTGGGGGAAGAGATGCAGTGTGCATACTTTGATGACCCTATTATTCTCTGTATTATGAAAATGTGAAATTCACTTGGGTATTGGATATTGATCCGGAATAAAGTCATTACATAATATAATACCTATGTATAGTGTATTAAGTACTAATTTCACCATACTGGTTATTAATTATTATTTATTATTTATATGTAGTTTTATTTGGATTAATTTATTTTCTGTAAATTGAGTATGTTTGAATTGCCTAACCTTACACTCTGTAAGATAATTAATTGATACACCATAGTACCATACATCAGTAAATAATCCGTTACCAACTTTACAATTAGGTTGGTACATCTTAAAATTTGTTATATAAATACAATATATGTATATAATTACTCATCGTTACAACTGCACAAGTATTATAGAATAGAACGAATTCTAAAGCTAAATTTACCACTGGCCTAATAATTATTTGGAGCTTCGGGGTTTTTTTAAATTACATATTTTCGAGTTCGAAGTGCTGGAACCACGAATCTTTTATAATTCTTTCTTGTAAGGTTAGTTATATTTTTAATGGCCCATTTATTAGAAGTACATGGTTTATCAATTCTAATCCTAAATTCGTTTTATTTCAATTGATTTTAAACTTGAATCTCAGAAACGAATAGAAGGTAAGACCATGTTTATTTTTTCAATAATTACTATTATAAGTGTGTAACAGATCATAATCAGCAGACGAAAATAAAACTACAGCAATTTAATTAACGTAATAGGGAATTTCAAAACGTTAAGTCACTTACCAATAGTATACTTCAATCAAAATTTGTAATATTAAAATTCTAAAATTTAAAAATTTTTTATTTCTACGTAAACGAAAAATTTACCGAAAACGTGTGAGGTTTATTTTAATGAATTTCATTAATTAATGCTTGGTGCCTAGTAGAAATTAAATTATTCACCAAATTTTAATCAAACCAAAAATGAAAAATCGGATTGTGATAGTTGAACCAAGAGTTAGATTTTAATAAATACGTACATGAAAAGGTAAATCCATTCTCGTTTATAATTTATAAATGCGAAACGGGTTGACCCACCGTGAAATTGGAGTATTTCACGTTGATTGTACGTCGGAGCATGTAAGTTTCAACTTTCAAATGTTGTGCCCAATATGTTTATAACGACTTACACAATAAATGAATTTACACATTCTTGTGAGTAACACAATCTAGAGTTCTATCCAGGGGCGTGCCTAGGAATTTTTTTCGGGGGGGTTCAATATTTTTACTGACACGTACCTATTTTAATATATGTATATATATATTATACATTATAATATTATGTAAGTATATTGCATATATATATATATATATATATATATATATATATATATATATATATATATTATACATTATAATATTATGTAAGTATATTGCATATATATATATATATATTATAATATTAAGTAAAACTTTTATTAACAATTATTTTAATTTTTCGGGGGAGGGTTTGAACCCCCCCCCTAGGCACGCCCCTGGTACTATCTATACCTTAGTAACTGCTCGTTTCTTTTTTTTACATACTATAAAATAACAAAATCCATCAGATACTAGGAAAGTAAACTGAATAAGAATAACAAGAAACATATCCTACAATTTCATATTTTTAAAGCTCCTTAAAGCTAACCTTGTTAGTTTTCCTATGGTTAAATCACATCAAAATCTGTTTTCTTTTTAATTTGCGAGTCACTGTAAATGAATATTGAGGTTATGACTTTAAGGAAAAACAGAACAATAACGATGTCGTATTGATTATATACATATAATTTTTATTTTTTTTTTAAATTCTTCAACATCAAATGTCAGTTGCCTACTTTTGATAAAATTCTACTGTATATTATAATATCTTAAAGCAAATAATCAAATTTATAGTTTTACAATGTTAAATTTTGAAAGTTCATTTTATGAAAAAATGTACAAACTATATCAAAATTTTCTTCATCGAGTACTTGTTCATGTGAAGATGGATTGTTCGGAATTTTACTGCTTCAGTATATTTAGGGCAGTTTAACACTGAGTCATATTACATTTCTAAAAAAAAAAAACTCTTCAAATTAATTGAAAAAGTGAGACGAAATTAATTTGAATTGTTTATGTTAAGATTATTACATGGCTTCCTGTTCCTAATTTAAATATTTTGATGTGTTCACTGGTTTTTTTTTTTTGTAGCTGTCTTGCAACGTCTTCTATAAATGCAATTATAATAATTATTACTTATAAAAATAAATCAATAAGAATTGTCTCAAGTTGTGTTTTTATGAAAATATTTTCATATTTAATATGATAGTACTTAGGTATATTATAAAAAATCAACATTCATGAATAGAGTACGATGACGTTTTATTATCAATAACGTGTTGTAAATTTACTTAGAATCTAAAATAATATATACCTAATCTTCTAAGTGAATATTTTGCAATCTCACAAATAGCTGTTTATAAAATCATGAATATGGTTTAATAATAACATACATTTAAATGTTTTATACCGTTATGAGGCTTTGGTATTAGTAATTTTTTCTATGGTAAAAATAATTATGTAATTAAAACTAAACACATTTAAATCAATTGCTATATAGTTATACCTCATCGCAAAAAATGTTTTAATTAAATTCATAAATATGGATTAAACGAAAAATTGCATGATCAAAACATGTTATAATATTATGTGGTATACAGTAAAATTCTTAACTTTTTCACAAACTTTAAAAAATCATAGAAAATAAACGGACCAACCTTTATTAGAATTTTAAACACTAATATTTTTCTAAAAATCAGGTTTACAAAAAGGCTATTTCGAATTTTTTTTTAAACGGTAAAATTAAATTTTAAATTCTAAAATTTGAGTTTCAAAAGAAAAAAAATATCATAAGATAATATTGTTGTAGCACAAGGCATTATCTTAATAGATTATCAAAATGAATAAGTATTTATTTAATAGAATTTATATTTATGCCTTTAAGGTAAGATTACATAAAGTCGTTTCCATAAATTCCAATACAATACTTTTATTCAAACTTTGAATATTTATATTTTTTTTTTTGGTTTTAAATTACTAAATTTGTATTAACTTAACTATAAAAAAATATTGAAATTATTAATTTCAATATTTTGATGATTATAGACTAGTTAATAATATCGTTAAATCGTAAATTTTATGTATAGACCTAGGCAGAGTTGGGCAAAATTTTATCTAGATAATTATTCGAATAAATATTTATTCGAATAAAAAATTATTCGAATGATTTTTTTTCAATTATTCGAATAAAAAATTATTCGAATGATTTTCATAACTAATTATTCGAATAAAAAATTATTCGAATAATTTTCATACGTCATTATTCGAATAAAACATTATTCGAATAATTTCCAAACGTTATTATTCGAATGAAAAATTATTCGAATAATTTCCAAACGTTATTGTTCGAATAAAAAATTATTCGGATAATTTTCAAACGTTATTATTCAAATAAAAATTATTTTGATAATTTCAAAAGGTCCTCGAATACGAGAAGCATATTATAGCCATAGCGTGATCTGCACGGCATACTAGAATATTGTTTTATTTCATTAGGCATTAGTACATGCACATGCTATACACGATACACCCAAATACCATTTAGTTTTTGGATATAGACATGTAGCTATTATTGTATATAATATTATATATTATAGGTACTATAAGTTACATACTCGTATGTTGTACTTGTCTCTCATATTTATAATAAGTTCAAATATAGAGATCTACACAAAAATATAAAGGTATAGGCTTGTAGCTATACAAATTATCTGTTTCACATTATGATATCTAAACATCGAAAATGTGGTTTATCAGAATGATGTACTTTGTACTGCGTAAACTTTAAAGATTATCTTATGATATTACTTGTGTCAATTTGCCTCATTAGTTGTTCTATGCGCGAGTGTATGAATGTGTGACAGTGGTGTTTAGTTTAATTTAAAATATCAATTTATTTTAATATGAATTCCTATTAAAATAATTCAGAAGACAGATTCAATAATTTCAACACAAAAGTCAACCGAGGATAATACTGAAGTGTCTGAAATGACTGATTCTATTATGTCTATTTTAGATAGTAAGTTTTTTAAAATAAAATCTAAAATAGACGAAAATAAAGTAATCGCTACATGCGTAACATGTGAGCCACTTCATGTTGAAATAAAAGGATCATTATCATTTATCTTCAACGTCCAATTTTAAATCTCATCTCAAAAGAAGACATATATATGATATAAATATGATGATTTCATATATGTGATACTCGTAGTAACATAAAAAAAATGTTCAATAGAAAATTGATAGGGGGGCACGTGCCCCTGTGCCCCTCCCCTGAATCCGCCACTGCCTACGGTTACCCAAACAAAATTAACGAAAATTACTCATATAATAACGTTTGGAAATTATCCGAATATTTTTTTATTCGAATAATAACGTTTCAAAATTATTCGAATAATTTTTTATTCGAATAATAACGTTTCAAAATTATTCGAATAATTTTTTATTCGAATAATCACGTTTCAAAATTATTCGAATAAATTTTTATTCGAATAATAACGTTTCAAAATTATTCGAATAATTTTTTATTCGAATAATCGTGAATAAATCATTCGAATAATAATTTATTCGAATAAAATATCATCTAAATAATCATCTAAATAAAATTTCATTCGAATAACGCCCTACTCTGGACCTAGGAAGCAAAACGTTCGTTAAGCATTTTCCTCATTTATTATATATTATAGTAGTTGTTTATGGCTGTTCATGTCATAAAATTGGTACATTATTAGGTTTCTATACTAAGTACCTACAGAATCCTTATGGGTTCATTGTCATTCCGTCCGTTCCTACAATACACTGTCATGATTTATAACATGAATATTAATTATTAATTAATTAATAATAATTATAAACAAATAGCTATCTATTAAAAATATAATCATAATTTGTCTTAACGGTGGCTGGTTCATGACTGTTATCTTTCGTAAATTAACTGAAACTTAAAGATGCTCTTTTGATTATACATTTTAAAGAGTAAAAATTCGTATTATTTTAGTTTTATTAAATTATGAGTACAATTTATATTGTAATATAATTTTAACTATATTCGAATAAGCGACAACGCTTAATTGTCTTCAAATACTTCAATAGTGCAGTAATTGAATTATTATAATTCAATATTATGCTTTCATATAAATTTCATAACTGAATAAATACCAATCAATATTATAGTATGTAGAAGCCGTGAATTTCACAAAATTCTTTTATTCTTAAGTAACTTTTTTCTTACTTAGGTACCTACTTGATTTTATGAATCCTTAACATTTTATAGGCACTCACTGGTATATCATCATTTGTTATTCAAACCATTATAATCAAAAAATCATGGTTAATTTTTTTCTACTATCATTAAAATATTTATTTCAATAAAATAAATTATTTTCACAAATATTTTAAAATCTACCATATTTCATTAATTTTTGAAATAAATGTATGCAGTGTACTTACATTTTAATAATGAATTATAACGAATTTTAAACAATTTATAATCGTTTTCCAATGAATGAATAATGATTTATTATTGATTCAGATTTAAAATAAAACTATACAAAAATCGTATGCTGAGTGTTTAATTTATTTAATTTTGATTCTCTTTAACTATTAAAATATAACACGGAATACGGTAATAAAATATCCGTTAAAATGGCCTGTTCAATATAGTATACTCGTATATAATTATTAATTACATTCACAATCAATAATTTGTACACAAAGCGGAATGACGAAGATCGAGCACTACGTATTAGGTCAATATTTTTTATTTTATTTTATGTATTCTACACATAGCACATATACAAATGTATTAAAACTTGTTAATTATTTGCAATGAGAATGTGATCAACACAAAATAATATTTATATTACGGTGAAAGATAATAATTGGTAAATGACATCATTTTACTAAGATTGGTGGTTTATGATAGTAAATGTTTGCATAACATACCCGGCACTTTTTTTTACTGTCACAACCAGTTTTGCGATTTCTTCATTTCTTACTATATTACTTTATCTCTTAAATCCCTGATGATTAATTATTTCTTGTCCTGCAACTTCGAGAAACGTTATTAAAATAATAAAAAATTGTAATATTATCATGAAGTTGAAAAATCCAAAGTCTATCGCTTATGATCCAAATAAGTTTAAAGTGCAAAAAAAAAAAATCACAATCCACTTTATTAAAGAAAACATTAAGAATGTATAGAACATCATTCTCACAATAAACTGATAATTGACGTAATTATTCGGAGAACGCCACAATTATAAAATGTATCAATTTTTAGGTAAATTACAGAGACGAATACACAAAATTATTGTTATGTTAAGTACCTCCCTATATTGTTTTATGATCGTGTTTATTTTTTGTAAGTTTCATTTGATTTTACTGTTAAATAACTCATCTTTATTCAACTTTAAAATATTCTTGTATATCGAGTTACAGATAATAGAAATCTCAAATTGCTGAATATTTATGTTAATCAAAATATTATTATTTTATTGATATTATACTTATTTTGCAGCATATAATTATTTTAACAGCCGAGTTCTCCCTCAGATAACTATCTAAATCAATTCGGTATTCTATCCTATAAATTAATTTACTTATATATATATTTTTTTTTCCTTTGCCAATGAGTTTTAAAATTATATTGTATTATAATTTATAATTTAGAGAACTCCGCTTGATTAACGTTGTTTAATACAAATATTTTATTGAATTAAAATTGTATTCGTGTACATAGGAACATACCATACGTTTGTATTTATTTTATTCGTTCTTAGTGGAGAATACATGCTGAGGTATACGGGTATACAAGTTTATAAAACAGTGATACCGGTGCATCATATGCGTTTGTATTAATAATTATAATACTTATTATTAGAGCAAGGACTTTCATGCATTTGCATATTTTTTCTGGTAAACTTTATCGTATGCTTGTTAAGTACAAAATACATTTCATAACGTTTATGATGAAATATTCAAAGTTTTTAGTGCATATTTTTGCATATTTGGACATTTTTTGGTTTAAGGGGCATATTTTTGATTATAAGAGCATATTTTAAGCTTTTAGTGCATATTTTGATGGTTTATCGAAAATCAAGCGCTTTGGTGAATATTTTTGATGAATTAGGGTCAACAATTCCATATAAACTTATAAAGACGATAAAGATAAATTTTATCTTGAAATAATAATAATGGTCAGTATTTATTATATCTATTTTTGTATTTTTATTTAAAAAATACTAGGTATGTGGTACGTTCTCTGCTATTTGCAAATATCAAATAAATGTTAATAACTCAGGGCAGTTCTAGTTTAGGTAAGGTAAATATTTGAGAATAATTCAACAATTATTTTAAAATACCTCTTTTGTTTTATTAGATGAAAAATAATAATTAAGAAGAATGGGATCCAACATTCAAAAAAGATTCCTAATCAATTTGATAAAATAAATCTAGTTAAAACTTATATAGAATAATAATAAAATTAATTTTTTTAAGGGCATATTTAACCGCATATTTTTAATTTTTTGATGCATAAGTGCATATTTTAAAATGCATATTTGATGATTTTTTAGTGCATGAAAGTCCTTGCTTTACTTATTATTCATAATATACAACTCATATAAAATCCTATTCTGATTAATGTACCTGGTACATTTGATATTAATAATATGCACTTGACAAATGATTATTTTATTTTACATTCATTAAACATATAATATGTAGCGTATTTACATATGCATCAATTATGGTGTTGTTAAATTGTATTCAAACACGTACCATCACCCGTATCAACTGCATTAATATTATGTTCAGTTTTGTCACAAAACATGTACTATAATTTTTAGATTACTCATATTATTATTCTTTCTTTCTTTTTTTTTAGTTTCACGTTTTATACAATTTAAAATAAAATATTAAATGAAACAAGCGAAGTATGCTCGACATTTAACTTTATTTTACCGACATGCTTTTTTAAGTTTTCTTAAACGGTTATCAATATTTATAACTTAATATAATGAAAAAAAAAATGTTTTTTTTTTTTTAGAAATTTTTTTGCATACATATTTATTATGAGACCAATATTTTTAAGGATAAGAAGGTCTAAAGTTTAGAACATTAGAGTAGTGGTAGTACATTTTTGCGGCGTATCCCTGTTGGCCTGATACTCCTCACTGCTACCGCTACTCTAAACTTTAAATGCTATATTTCTTAAATTATTGATCCAATAATAACAATTTTAATATTGAAATTCCCCAAAACTATATTTTCTTTCATAAAATCATGTTATTAATAGTGATTACTATATAGAGAAACTAGGAGAAAATCACGTAGACTAAACAAATATAATGCACAGAAGTATAGTAATGATTTAAAAACAAAAATTCAAAAACATCAAATCAAACGAAAATTATTGCATTTTTCAAATATATCTGTTGGTATAATTTTATTATTACTATAAATTGATGTATCTATTGTTACAATGAGCGTTGATAAAAAGTGTTTTTTACATTTTAAAATCATTCATAAGTAATTCATGACTGATATACAAGTCAGTGTTAATGTTACACTTGATATTGAAGTAGTCTATATACTCTATATCACATGTTTGGTATAATAGTGAATTGAACTTGATATAGTTGATATTCATACCTACGTAACTAGAAGAATAGAATCTCAAACATCAGTCACAGCCCTGATGTGTGGTATATTGCTTACTACAGTATGTTTATAATTAACTATTTCCACCCTCACCTAAAATATAAAATATAAACGGTGTAATCATGATAATTATATATTTGGTACTATTCACGTCTCCTCTACTCTGTCTTTAACTCAAAATGCCTATAACCCTTGAAATATTGGTTCAATAATAACAGTTTTAACACTAAAATGTCAACAAAAAAGTATTTTCTCTCGTAATATTATGTTAAAGATAAAGGTTAATCGTACACTAAACTAACGATACTGAAAAAATTTCAAAAATCGTGAGTGAGGATTTTTTTCATAACTGTTTAGATAAAATATGAAATTATTTTGTAGACTCTACTGTTTTTACAACAATTTCCAAATTCAAATGTCCATTTAAAAAAATTAGTCCATCTAATAATAATGAAACTCTGGATACAAATAAAACTACATGTTTTGAATCTTTGGATTAAAAAAATATGTCTCTTTTATCTAACAGGAAAACTTTAATAAATTTGAAAAAAACCTTTCAAAAATTAGATTAAAACTGGTATAATATATAAATGGCATATTTTTATACTGAAGCTTTGCTCAGAATCGTCTAACTAAAAAAATGATCTATCGTTTGTTTAAAAGTCAATTCACTCATCATCTTTATCTTTTCCGAGAAGCGAAAAATATCCATTGGTGCAAAGTATGTCCTTTTTAAGTTTGAAGTTTAAAAAAAAAAATGAATGAAATTTATAAACAAACAACACTATTCATATTTCAAATGATTTAAAAATACGGAACTCTCAATTATTTCATTAATATTGTCAGAAACTCATAGTCCTAAAATAAAAAAAATAAAAAATAAATTAGTCATAAATCAATTACGCCATTAATTTATCAAAATTATTTTCATAATTATATTTTTGTTCATAAGGATATACTTATACAATTGGATACTGAAGTTGATAGAGTATGATAGTCGGATACTATAATATTTTGTATTTGAAAGCAATTATAAGCCATTGCACAAAAAAAAACTGAATTTGAGTGGAGGTTTCAAGTTGTAGAAAATCGGTTGAATTAATATGTACAGATTTTAAATGTTGATTCGAGTTTAATTGTTGTAGTTCGAAAATTATTGTTTAGTCTCTCTATATACCAAACATTTTATTTATTTGATATTCTAAAGAAATAATTTTCGAAAATATTAAGTTAAACCATGAATCAACTAATTTTTTATAAAATTTACTTCAATTATTTAGTATGGTTGTAATTACAAAAATATAATAAGAAACTTAAAATTATTTTAAATTATGAAAAAAAGTTATAAGTAGATTTAATTGTATTTTCAAAAAAATGTTTTAAAAAGGTTTGATAAAAACACTGAATATGTTGAAAATATTTTATTTTTAAAAAGTTCTTTTATAAAAAAAAAATGACACTGGTATAATAATTTTTTATTTAAAGAAGCTCGAATATTTTTTATTAATGTTTAAAACTACGTTTCATAGAGATTAGCACAATTAATAATTTTGTATACGCATTTAAATTAGAGTTATTCAGTAATAAAATTAAATTTTGACATTATTTCATAATGTTTTGAAATTTATTTCTCCAAAAATAGAAAATAGCGAAATGCCAAAAAATGTTGAATGGCAAAACATGGCAAAATGAATAATTTTTAAAAAATTATTAAACTTACATAAATAGTTCTGTTTAAACCCCAAAAATAATGCTATTTAATTGAAATTAAATGATATTTCATGAGTCATTTATTTTAGAGTCTTACACTCTCTGAAATATAAACTATAAGAATAAAATTGTCCTCTAATCAGTGACCACTATATTATTCATAGTAATAAAATTGTCCTCTGAACACTTTTAACAATCGTTTTCTGTATATAATGATTCAATAATATCGTATATATAACTTTGAAGTGTACATATCGTCGTACAAAATTATCTTACTTTTGACCAACTGAGTTGTACACAATTTAGGATATTTAGTTAATAGATACAACATTGAACTTCCAAAATTTGAGTTATCAAATAGAGAAATTTAAACTGTTCGGTCCACCAAAATGTCTACAGTAAAATATTTGTATGATATTCACAGTAGACCATAATTTTAATTTAAAAAATTGTGTCATATTTTTAATTTATCAAATGACAACAAGAATGAAGCCGTTAATGTCGTTTATAAAGTTCTTTTTAGCCCCGATGAACTTCCAACTGGAAAATTATGGCGTTTAGAATCCATTGTTAAAGCTCCTTTAAACTTTGTGAAACTAGATGTAAACCAAAGTATAAATGAAAAAATAATTTTTTAAAGGGATATAAATAACAATATTTCCGAAACGTTTTGATAACTACGCCTGTTTTATTCTTATATTGGGTTTTCAGTGACTTATAACCTGAAAAAAAGTTTTTTTCCATTACATTTTAGGATATTTTTTACAAAAATGGTGGAACCTATTGATAGGTCTGATTAAAATGATTTTTTACTTTATGCATGTGACTAAGTTTTAAAATATAAAGTGTAACTCCAAAAGCTCTAAGTATCATATTGAAATGTGATAATAATTTATCTATTATGATAGGAGTTACTCTTACAAGTAACAAATTAAAAAGATTAAAAATATATAACAGAATGAATTGAAAAGATGATAGTTAAACCATGTTGATTTGTAGTCCTAATTGGTGTTAATAATTAACATTAACCTAATCAAACCTAACCTATTAATGAATAACCAAAAAATGATCTGATTTATGGTTATATTGACTACAGAAAAAAGTCTTGAATAGATCATCATACCATTTATAAAAGTTTATTTACGAACCGAAACCTAAAATTTAACATATTATTAGATATTTTAGAATATTAAATATTAATTTAAATATTAAATATTAATTTATTAATATTAAATATTAAATATTAAATATTAAATATTAATTTTTAACATATTTTAGATATTTAGACTTCACATAAAAATGAATATTTTATAATTCGATATAGAGTTCTGAGAAATTAATTTTAAATACGAGTATATTTCTTTTATATAAAAGTTCTATATTGTTACTGATACAGAACATTGGTATTGTAATGGAGATTTTCAATTAATCATAAATATAATGCCATTGTATAAAATTAAAAGAAACAGGCTTGTATGAAATACCAATTTTTTATTTATAAGAAAAAAATCGAAATCAATTACCTAATGGTAATATGTTTTGTATTATACCAAAAAAATGTGTTAACAAAAACTCGTATGATATTGAACAATTAACTATTAATAATGTTCAAAAGAACTTCAAATTATATAATCAAACGACAAATATTTCGATAATTTTTATGGAATTTGCTTTTTTACCTTAAAATAAGGAAAAATTTAGGCATGAAAATTATTACTATAAATAAAGTATTAAACATTTATTATTTAGCCTGAGGTCATAAAACTCAATGGATATTTCAACATAAGATATGTAATACAGACACGCAAACAAAAAATTATTAGTGTGGATACAAATATCAAAACACATAGAATAAAGAATACATTTTATTAAACCAAGATATTGAACATTCATGAAGCTTTTAATGTAACTTTTTGGTTGATATGAGCCAATACCAAATTAATAATTTTGGTGGAAATTAGAATTCTCAGTTTCTTTATTTTGTAAGACACAGGCTTTTCATTATTTGAAAATAAATTGGCAATATGTATTAAGAAATAATTATTCAAATCAAAAGACAAAAAAGAACAAGATTCAATGATAAAAAAATAGGTCTAGTAAAAAAAAAATATATATATATATATATATATATATATATATATATACATAAAACAGCTACCTAAATTTATTCAGTTTAATAAGTTGTAGACAGTGGAGTAATGATGCTATTGTCATAAAACAATGACGTGTAGATCATCTCATTAGTCAACATTATACGGTTGTATAAAATGAATATAAAATATTATTTCATAATGAATTTATTTATCGATATGTAACTACCCAAGAATAATTTAATATACATTTTATTATATTATTTAATGATTAATACATCAAGTTTTTGATGGCCAAAACTTATGCTCAACTTCTTCTTCTTCTTTTGTGTTTACTCAGACTTTATTATCTCAACCATTTTACTCATTTACTGTATTCTTTGCACTATAATATAATGGAAATATTTTCAATAACACAACTACGGATATACTACTTTTGAAATAGATTCTACTTTTAAGATACCATTAATTCAATATATTAAACAATAAAACTTAATCTAACTATGTTATACGATACAAATGATACTACACTAAAGAAAGATAAATATTAAAATTCTTAGAAAATAAATATAATAAATTTCATGTGAGATTATACGTATGTAAACAAAAACGTCCACATCATTTACTCCTGGAAGATCAATTTTAAACATTTATCATTTATCATTTAAACTTTTCTCTTATTTACAACACGACATGTACACGGTGACAGTTAATTATTCATAACTAGCTTTACGCAGTGGCATACTGGTATATTTAAAGGAATGATTTAGAATTAGCGACGACATATAACCCATAAAACCTTTTTTGTCTCTTGTGCCGTAATAAACATAAATTTCTCTTCACGTTGAATTTATTTTTGTAAGAAGTTTGAAGTACAAAAAATATTAATATTGTGTACTTCTAAAGTTCTTGATTGATGTGATCATATTAATCAAGTGTATACTTGCATAGTTTTCAGTTATACAATACATTGTATCAGCACTAAACACTGAAACAGATTCCATTGCTTTAGTATGTTGAGAGCCCACTATGCCATGCTTTGCTACTAACATCAATACGACTCTCAAAACAAATGAAGATAATAGATATACGTCAAATTCTACTATGTGTTATGATAATCAAAGTTTATAAAACTATTGGACACGATTCAAAAATAAAAATATTATATGTTATGTTGTTTGAACGTTTTGTGTTAAGGAGAACGGAAACAAAAAAATCATGAACCGTGAAAAAATACTAAAACGCGGCATCATTTTCAAAACTCTGGCATTTCCACCGAACAGATGTTCAGAAAAGTTTCTTCTAATTGGAAAAAAAACTCACTATAAGAAGATAGGTATAAGGTATTATACATTTTCCACGTTAGCAATATTAAGAAAAACGTTTCAGTTGGTAAAGTATATGAAATGATGAATTTTAATTGTTCGATTTATTGTACAAATAATCCTCTTAAGGCTCGAACAACGAATGAAACTATTTAAATACGTCAAAGGATCAACTCGAACTGAATTCTACAAAACTACTTCAGATTATAAGTCAGTTTTATGAGATACATCATACATATTATTATGACCAATGACGTTTATAGTATTGTGTATAAACATATAGGTTACTACACATAGTCTAATTTGGTCCAATAATAAATATTGAAGTTTTCGTTATTCTATGTATCGTTAACGATGTTTGATTCGATTTTTTTAATTAAAAAATTTATTTTTTTATTTTTTCCTTTTATTTATTTTTGAATAATCTGCTTACATACATTCCAATTGGCTTGACGATTCAATAACGACGTTATTGTATTCGATTGTGAATTAAAAATAAAAATCAAACAAACAAAACATATTTCGAAAAATAAAACAAAACAAGAACAGCTAGCTTTACCCTCTTAACGGATTTCTTTAGAATATCTTTTACAGTAATAATATCATTGTCATAATATTATCATCTGTTTGTGACAACCATATTTCCATATTTGCCAACGCGTTACGCCAAGTGGCGTCATTTGGGGGGGGGGGCAACCCATGCATTTGTCCAATTCTAGAACCAAGCTAGAACTTAGTCGGCACATTAAAACAAATATATATTTCTTATTTTAGAGCTGTTAATATTAATTTAAAAAATTATCGGAGTTACAAATTACTAGACCGTAGGGTTGATACCTTGGAGAGGGCGCACGTACAAATGGACAAATTTTTTTAACTATATCTAACACTTTAAAAGTAGGCTTGGACGTTTTATTTAAATTCGCATGTATTAATGCAACATTATCTCATTTATAATTCTGTATAATATTTTGTTACCTGAAGAACACATTGAAATTAATAAGAGTAAGTATCTGTTATATTTTTTTAATCATAACTGTGTAGTGATAAGTGAATACGTATAAAACTCGTTGGCACAGCAAATGTTTTTTTTTCAAGTCAACTAAAGATTTTCGAAATGAAAACAAGTGAAGATCATCGAAGACCCGTTTCGACGAGGAGCCCTGATCAAAATTTGATTATCCTAGGCGGAGCATACATAAATATTATACCAACGGGCAGAGCCCAACTTAGGGGGGGGGGCTAGGGGGCTGCAGCATTTTGAAATAATATGATATGAGTATCATATATATGATATAGTATATTACTGGTTACGTAGTTTTGTTAGTCACGTATCGTAATGGAATTTCCGAATTTATGATTATTCTCTAATCGATAAAATAAGCTATTAAGTTTTAAGATAAAGTTGGTCAAAAGCACTTTATATCATCAATCATTATGATTACAATTTATCTTAACATAGGTACTAATTCAAAAATTTAGTGAACTAAAATCTAGAAAAAAACCGTTGTCTTAAATTATTTAACAAATTATTTCTTTAATTATTATTATTTTTTATTTTTTTATTATTTACATTGACTATGTTGAAAAATGCATTGCCACTTTGACTTTGTACACAATGTATATGATGTATATCAGTAAACATTTTTTGAATTAAAAACTGTACCAACACTTCTTTATTTATATTTATATTTTTAATTTCAACGTTTTATTTATATTAATTGTCATTAAATAATTACTTATAGCCTTATTATGGTATAATTGATTTATAATCTTATAAAATAAATTGAATATAAGATAAAACAAATCTATATTATATAGCATAAAGACTACATTCATAATTTAAGTAGATAATTTAAAATTCAGATAATAATTAATTTCGGGGCCCCATTAGGAAATTTGACCCGGGCCCCAAAATTCCTAAGTTGGGCTCTGCCAACGGGGACTCACGTCGACGTAAAAATCGCTATCAATAAACAGTTGGCCTAAATGTGTTAAAAACCAAAACTACTCATCAGTCACGGCTCCTCCTTTCAGTCCCAGATTTAAGGGAGAGCTGAGTGGGTCGGAGTCCACGGGCTGTAGTTACAGGTATTTACAAAGTAAATACAGAAAAAATAATTTCATTTGAAATTATTTACTTATTATAGCTCATATTCTTATTGTAAAACTAATTTACAGATTGTATATATTCAATAAAAAAAACAAAAAAAAAATTTGAAATTATAAATGGTTATTAAAATTGATTATATTGAATTTTATTTCAACGTTTACTTGAATTTTAATTTTCATCAAACTACTAATCTAATATTATGTATTTGTGTTTATTGAAAATGTATGTTGTTCGTTATTGATCATCATTATCAATATTTAGATGTGTACCAACAAATATTCTGATAAAGTTGACAATTTTTTTTTTTTTTTAACGCATCGAAAAATTATAGTTATTTTACTCAACATTATTATTTTTATATCGGTATACAATTCTATTACGTGTCGCTCGTTACGAGGGCCTCGACGACGTATTTCACCCAGGAGTCACCGCACGTCTAAATCCGCCCTCTCCTCTCTCCTCCCACGGATGGCTCCGTCGATAAATCATCATTTTTATAAGCTTTTATTACGCGATCGTACGCAGCAGTAATAGTAGTAGTAGAAGTAGTAGTAATAGTTGTAGTAGTAATAGTAGTAGTAGTAGTAGTAGTAGTAGTAGTAGTAGTAATAGTAGTAATAGTAGTAGTAGTAGTAGTAGTAGTAGTAGTAACACGGCCATCGTGTGTCACGCCAACGTGCGTAAAAACACTCATCGTATCGTACACCGCGGGAAAGAGATACAGAGAGAATGAGAGCATAAAATAGGCACGCGGTGGCGAAATCGCAAAAGCAACGCAGTCGCCGGCGCTCCGACGTGTCGGGCGCGTGCTCGGCGGCGGCGGCGGCACAACGTAACGGTTGTTGAGCATCGGCGGCGGGCGAGAGACGCGCACGTCATCGTCAGGGGACGGGGTGTCGGGGTCGGGGGTTGTACGAGGTTATGGAGGACGGGGAGAGAGTAGGCGAAGGGATAGTATTAAGCAGCGTTTGCCGCCGCGGCTACCGCGATACGGCTGCTGCCGCTGCTGCTCCTCTCGGATTTCCAGTAAATTGGCCTCCGCCGCCGCCGCAGTCATCCGCCCCGTCGTCGTCGGCGTTAGCGCCCGTCGCCGCCGTCGCCGCCGCCGCCGCATTTGTTTCGCGCGCGTTCCGTCGCCCAAACGTCCGTCGATCGCGTTCCGTTCTCAGGCGTTCTTCGTCGTACACGCGCCACCGTTCGCAGCTACGCCGAATACCCCCCTACCACGTACCCGGCCACAGCCGTCGTTCCGCCGGGCCGCTCCGACCGTTTTGGGTACACGCGCGCAACCGACTCGTCCTTCACCGCCGCGGGGTGAGTAAGTACTATACTTATAGTGCACACGACGTAATTACACCGTCGTCGTGGTTGGCCGTAATGATATTATCATACTTTGGTGATGTATTCCACCCCCGCCCCCCCCACAAGAAAAAAGAAAAATTTTTTTGTTTATTTATTTTATGGCTGAGATATTTTCCTTATTTTTTTCTTATGAAGATCTAATGTTATGCTAGGTATAAGGTATATTATACACGGTGCCAAAGAATATGTTTTATTAATGCAAGTGATTATAAAGAAAAATAAACTAACGAAATTTGTTTGGCTTCAATAATAATTATGTACAGTCCGGAAACAATTTATCATGTTCAGCTCGCGATTATTACGCAAGACATCTGATATAAGTATATGTATAAATACAGCCTCTCTATAAAGTACTAGACTGTAAAAGACAAATATAATACATAAGGAAGCGGTTAGAATGGGTCTAAATGGCCTCGAATAAGCAAAATAAAATTTCCAAAAAAATATGCATACTGAGTGTATCACAAAGATATGATATATTATGGAATACATTTTTTCCATTGAATATTAAATTTTTTTTTCTGATAAATCCTACTATATTTCTATGGTATAATGTGTTTTTATTTATTTTTTTAAATTTATACCTCAAAATTGAAAATTGTATTTCATAGTTTTACAAAACAAATTAAAAATACCATTTTGTGAACCTGATAAAAAAAAATATTGGTGGTTAAAATTCTTATAAAGGTGACACAAATAGCTGTAACCAGAGAAGGTTTAGGTTCAACTTCCCCTCCATTGTTTTTTTTAATACAATTCAATAATTATGAATTCATACATAGATAAGTTACTATGACAAAAAGTTAATAAAACATTATAAAATCTTAAAATCATTTAAATTAAGTGTTTTCCTGTTGAGTAGCATTAGTCGAATATTTTCACATTTTAATTATTTTAGTCAAAATACATATTTATTATCTAAATCCCCCTCCCAACATTTTGTACAGCCTACACACTTGTTCATCTGTTAATTTTCTACGAACTTTTAAAGTTTTTTAAAAATATTAACTATATATTTCACACTAATAATTTCAAATTAAATATTTCATAGAAAAATAAATATCATTCAATTAAATACACGTCATCATTTTTAAAAAGTTTGAAAATGTTGACGTAATTTCATTGATTCATTTTACTACCAATATTTTTCTGAAAATGTGGTTCATAAAATGGCTTTTTGGTTTTTTTTTTAACAGCAGAATAAAATTCAAAATGTTCAAATTTGGGTTCCGAAAATAAAAAAAAATATTTTAATAGGTTTTTATTGTAACGCAGTAATACGGTATACATTTTTAAGAAAAATGTTAAAAATAACGAATATAACAAAAGTTATTCTATATATCAGATCTCCATGCTACAATCTATATATAATGGACATATATTGAGCTCATTATTTTTGTGGGCTCTTCGTAGGATTCATTTATTATTTTTTTCCAAATAATAATTGTGAGTAAATAATAATAATGTTGTTTTTTTTTTTTGACGAGTCCCTTAATTCCAGGTCCACACATTGGTCCAATGTATGGGCCCGATGCATTGATGTTATTATCTCACACACACACACACGTGTATGTGTGTTGTTTATACCGAATTTGTGTGGTTTTTTTAATAGAAAAATAGAATGAAATAACCTGCCTGTAATAATTATTTTGAGTTTTTGAGAGAAAACATCACCGAAGTAGAAATAAATGTTAATATAAAATTGAAATGTAACCTTCTACTTTACACGAAGTTCACTATTTTGATAAATAAATGTCAATATTTAGAACTACTGGTTGTAAGTGTATTCGTTAATCAGTATCACTGCGTGTACTACAGATTTAATATGGCTGGAAATGATTCCTTTTTGGATCGCAAACCAAGTCTATTCATTTGATGAAATATTTTTATTAAAATGTATCATTTATTTATAGGAGGCAAATTTTAATTATTTCTAATAATTAAAATAAATTTTATTTGACTACGTCATGACTCGGCCCAAAGCGTAGTGTTTCATTTAATCTATACTACAAATAACGCTTGTGCAATGATGAGAAATCACTGTGATATAAAGCGTCAGAATGTCTGATAAAACATCATCTTATTTCAGCATTTACAAGTTATTTTATGTTTGTCGTACACGTCGATTACCATCACGTGCAGGTGATTTCAATTGAAAGACAAGTTTGCATTAAAGACATATATTTTTTCGTTTAGAGTAAATTCAGAAATTTTATGAAGTATACTATACGAGTACATGGATGGATGTTAATTTTTAAGAGGATTTAAATGGAAATAATAAATTAATTTTAAATTTTCGGGATTTTTAAACTTCTGGCCCCTCCAGATCTGACTTTTAGTGGTTTTCAGACTACAGTGAAATCAAATTCACTAAACTAGTAAACGAGGATTCAAAATATACAATTAGTACCTAACTGTAAACGTTAGGTATAATAGTAAATAGTAAATTGAGTTATAATTATTGATTAACTGACAGATGAGACAAACAATTATCTAGCTAACAATTATATGTGTAATATACATTGTGCAATTAAATCTTATGATAATCATTGATTTGTTTTACCCCAAAACTTTTGTCATGGTTATACCAAATGAACCAGAAAAAAAAATGAATAACTAAGTTTCTGTTAAGTAAAAAGAAGTTTGTGTGCAAAAGAGAGAATAACCGTTTATGTTTTTTTCTATCATTTACAGACTAAACAAAAAGGAAAAGCTTTATTTTCTTTTATACATCTACGAGAGTTTTTGAATGTAGGACAGTCGCCGACTATTTACAAAGGAGTGGGTTTATAAAGAGTAAGCATGAAAACGCATCATATCGTTAATGACTCTTTCAAGTTCCTCACAAATGATTTAAAGCACATATGTGTTATTAAGTTCATTTATAGAATAACATAGGTTACAGAGATTTTAGGTTCTGAGAGAAGCAAAGGATCTTATGGTATTACAATGAAGTTTATTTTTTTTAAAGATTTTTTCACACTTATTCGGGTAATAACATTGCTTGAAAAAGTTTCATCCAGCAATCTTATTAATCAGAAATTTCATCTAGATGGTACTTCAAACATGTAATTTTTCTCAATTCTTGATAGTTTTTTGAGTCATAGGGAAAATCTGAATAAAAACGGTATAACATTTGTGTGTGTGTGTGTGTGTGTGTGTGTGTGTGTGTGTGTGTGTGTGTGTGTGTGTGTGTGTGTGTGTGTGTGTGTGTGTGTGTGGTATGTTACTTGAAAATAAAATGAATTCTAATTTTTTTTTCAAATAAATTATTACAATGATGATAAATTCAAAAAAATTTAAGTTAAAAAAATGATAGATAATTTTTCAAAAAAAAATCCCTTTAATGTTAATAGAATGAAAAAAAACTTATTCAATCGAGTAGTGATGCAGCCAATTTTTTAGATGAATTATTTATTCCATTATATTAGAACACAAGATTTAATGATATAATAAAACCATGGTTTTGACATAAAATCAATAACAATACATATCGAAGAATCCCATCAAAACAATTTTATTTTAACGATTTAAAAAAAGAAAATATTTGGAAAGGAAATATGTTATTAATTTTAATTTTTTCAAAAATAAATATACTTCACAGAGAACCGAAATCCTTGTGTAAAACATAATTTTTCATTTACGCAATTTTAATAACGTTGTTTTATATTTGTATTATTCAATATCACTTATTTTGTGATGACTTATATTCAAGTTTTATTGATTTGTAATATTGTTGCAAATGACTGTTATAACTTAAACAAATAGCATTTCATAATCATATGAAATCGAATATATTTTTCTGCCAAAAATTTGTTTTTCAAATAAGTTATGATTAAATACTTAAATACTTATCCGTTACTCTAAATCGTGAATGAAAGATTTTCGTAAGGCCCAAAAAATGTCTCAGAATTGGAAAATATTTACACAATATCATTCCAATTTACAGAACAATAATCAATTATAAATTAAATACAATACAATATAGGCTATAGACTTAACAAAATATTACTTTAAAAAACAAAATCTAAAGTACAATGATATAATATTTACTTCTGAGATTTACAGGTCCAAACTTGTACATCACATATTTAGCAGTTTAATAAAAATTTAAACATCAAGTCACCAATATTTATTTCTAAAAATATATTATGTACTTTTATTCATTGAAAAATTAATAACCATTTGATCATTTTTTTTTTTTTTTATAGAACCATGATACTTGTAAACTTATTTTTATGAAAGTAAACTTTACTAAATATTATATCGCAATAAATACTAGCTGTTAAGCTAAATATAGTGTATGGAGTTTGACTTAGAAATTAGAATCATGTTTTTTCATTCAACTCACCTTAACAAAGAATTTTTTGTAAAAATAATTGAGATACTTGGAAGTTTATCTGAATACATTATGATATCGAGTTCATTTTTTTTTCCTAATTTGATTTGTTCACACACATAATACTTCCTTCGAGAATTAAGAATCCAAATAATTTCTATTAGTCGAATGTGTGAATTTATATTAGTTTTATGATATTATGTTCCTTTGTTTACTTTTTGAGGTAGAAAAAACTTACAAAAAATTAAGTATGATATAGGTATTCTGAGGTAGAATATCGCGTGGTTTATTAGTACCATTGATTATAAATACTAGTATTTATAATCAATGTTAATACTTATATAAAGAAGATAATTTAAGCTACTCCTGAGTAGATAGACTCTCCTGTGTGATCACCTGTAACTCGAGTAACTTACTCAATATCCAATAGTTTAAAAAAAAGTCCTTCAGCTTGTTTTTAAAGGTGAATGCTCTGTTTTCACTGTAATAGTTATAGTAACTGTAATAGTAAAATAAGATAAAAAAAAAAAGTAGCCAGCCCTTTTTCATAACCATTAGCTTGAACATAAAATTTGATAGTACACCTTATATATAATACTTTAGAAAAAAAGAGTAATTTATTGATTTGTAATGAATTTTTTTCAGTATATAGTGTGAAGAATCATTTTTTTTCTAATTATAAAGAATACTTTACAATTAATGAAAATTAAAAGTGGGATATAGTAAAAATAATAAAAAAATTTCCCCAGACCCGCTAAAGATTAGTGATATTATAATGCACGTGTTTAAAACTAATAATTAGTGTACATTGTGTCAATTTTATTGGAATCGAACTTCTCAAAAAACTTAGTTTGTTGTTTTCTTTGGTTTTGTACATACAATAGTACCTATATATTATATAATATTAGAAAATACGAGAATCAACAATTTTCAGACTAAAATAGAAAGTTATTTTTTCTTTCTTATATTATAAAAAAATGTATTTCATGTAGAATGAAATTACATTTTGCGTATTTCGATAACATCTAATTTACCTAAAAAATCTAGCCTTAATAATTGTGTGAGTGTTTAGAATTTGAAATAACAGTAGTAAACAGTAAAATAATCATATTTTGGCTAAGCTTATGTAACATTATCTTACTTTAAAAAGCCAATCGTATACAGATAAAGACTGGGAGTTTTTGTATCATTCAATCCGATGGTGTGCACAGTCTCAGTGTACTAATAGTAGGCCACTTGACAAACAATTCTAATAAAATTTAATACAATTTTCAAATAAATTTGATATTTAACATATAATACGGATTCCTACTCTAGCTATGTAAATATTTTTTTTATAGAAAAACTTATAACCTACTACGTTTCATGTGGTAACTTACCAAACCTTAAGGCTTAAATAATGATAAGTTCGTTTTTCGTCTTTTCAGTCTTCGGACTGAAGGTGAATGGATAAATTTAGATAAACATGTATCACAATTAGCTCATTTGAAGCACGATATTTGAAGTGCTATATGATATTTTAAATCTGATACACATTATGCATCATTTTGGTATTCTCGTATTTTCGAGCTACTATTTTGCCATTTAGTCATAATGATAACAAAGACCAAAATATTTTATTTATTTATTTAACAAAATTGCTAACATTTTCAATGTATGGTTAGTAAAAGGGTAATTAATAAATTATATTAATTGATACCATATTTCGTGGTGTTTCGGTATTTAAGAAAAGAGTTACATTTTTAATTCTAAATGAAACGAAGAATGTATTTACATTTAAAAGTATTTATACAACTCAAATAAAGTTTATTCAACATTTAAACTTGAGAACTAAACACACCTTTTAGGTTTAATTAAATACGATGTTGTTTAAATAGTTGCAATTCATTTTCACACTAAATGAACATATTTTTGTATACAAATTTAATGTTTTACACTGTTCTATACTAACTTATTTGATTGATCTTGTAATTTGTAAACGTTAATTACATGATGTATCTACAACGTAGTTGTAACGATATATTTTAAGTTAAAACCTAATTACACGGTTAATTCACTGGATACTATAAAATATATGTGCATGGTATTCTTCAAGGATTTGTTTCTTTCGATATCTCCCGAGATGATGAAAATAATAAAATTGAATTATACTTATTTTTTTAAGACTACAAATATTTCATATTTCAACTAATTAGAATATTTTAGTAAACAATTTAAAATAAAAATATTTTATGGTAACACTTAAATTATTTAAAATATGATTTCATTACCAATGTCAATTATTTATCAAAATTATCAATATTACTTATATAATAATATTTATAATATAATAAATATTATTATATTATTGTTCTATTTCTTGTAAAAACGCCCAATGTGTTAAAACATTTTATGAAATAAGAAATTAAAAAAATAATTAAAATATAAATTATTTGTAGTGTAGCCCCGTAGTAAGTGTTCTAAAAAAAAAAAAAACAGGATTCGATTATCTTCATTACCTAGAGAGGTATTGCAAGAATGAAATCCTTGTAAGACACTCTATATACCCGATCAACACATAAATCAGTAAAATAAAAAAAATATACTACATTTACATTAAAATTATTCAATTTATATGCGTATAATATATTCATATTAAACAATTTGATACGGATTTCGGAAATATTTGTTCATGAATCGTATTTCTATTTTTTTTCACTTTAAATTCATTGATTTGTTATACATATTTCGATACCATTAAATTATTGTTTGACTCGTGTGTACTGAATTTAATTTTCAATGTTAGTAAAAGCGATGAAAAGAGTCATTTTTCCGTCCAGCAGGCGGAAAAGCAACTGTTCAAATCAGATTAATATACATGTATATTGTCTATATACGTAGATATAAATAAGTTTCGACCAATATGTCAAATATTGGTAAGTAGGTTTCTCTCATGTTCTTGCCACGGTGATGTCGATAAGAGGCGTGACACAAAATAGCATGTATGGCTCATGGAGGAAGTCAATTTCAGTCTTGAGCTAACTTTCCACCATGTTCACATATTTTTAATTTGAAGTAGTTTTTACGTGTTTTGCAGGAATTCATAGGGGGAATTTAATGTGTTTTCCATGTTTACAATTTATTTTTCTTAAGTACTGTTAGTGTGTCTTTCTTAATCCCGCATAAAATATTCTAATTGTGTACTCGTACGTTGGTATATTTCTGGACTTAAAATAGTATTTTTTTTTTTTTTATGTCTACAATTACATAAAGTAAATTTTATTTTATTTTATTAAACTAAAAGTAGTTAATATAAATTACTACGAGTATCACATTTAAAATATGTATTCGGTTAAATAATTATTTATGGTAAAAATTAAAAGTAAGTATGCGATAAATTTAACAACAAAGCCCTGGGTAGTTATTTAACTTCACAGTTTTTACAAATGAAAAAAAGTATTAAAATTTCCATGTTCTTTACTAAATTATGTTTTATCTTAAAGTCAATTAAAATAATTATGACAATGTTTTCAAAAAACTTACCTTGTACAAACTTGCAACTAATCGTCCGACCGTCGTATTTGTATAATCCATACAAGACATTTACCTCGTTGTTAAAGTAATAACAGTTGTTTTTCTTTCTAGCCTGAAGACGTGATCTGGGAATCTAAACTGATGCTGCAAATCGGTTTGGATGATACGGAACGGGCGAAAGAAAAACTTTTTAGTTTGAGCTCTACTGCGTCGTAAGTTACCGACCAAATGGTCATACTTATACATTAAATAACTATCACTAACAATCGACAAAATTCCAAGCACACGATATTGCGGTAGTCCGCAATTCAGCTGCTTTTTACCGCCGTTGGCTGTTTTGTTTCATACCCTTATTATTTCTATTTCGTATTGAACTGTGAACATTTTAAAACGAACAGTATTTTAATGAAATGCGAGCATTGGTATATTTTTCACTAAAATTTTCTCTTTAAGTTATATATTTTATCTATCGTTTCACGTTTGTAACCTGTGTACCTGAATAATAAAATATTGTAATTTATAAAACAGATGAATTTCAAATAAACATATGATATTTTGTTTTTAAATTTACATAAAAAAAAAATTCAAAAACACTATCTGTCGTTCTGTCCGTTAAGAATATTACCCAAAGAAATATTATCCACGGCATAATAACAAAAATAACTCATTGTTTATTTACACTTTTAAACCGCTTTCATACAAGTAATATTATAAAACAATCTATATTTGGAAATAAGTGCACTTAAAATTGAAATAAGTATTTGAATAAGACTCTATTAAGTAAGTAAAAAAATCAATTTAATAAACTTCCCTGATGGCACACCTGTCATGATCCTAGGGATCATTTCGGTGCATCCCTCTCAACATTTTTCTCCAATGACATCGATATTCTAATTATTATTCATGATTGATTGCTACTGATAAAAAGTTTATTTTTCAATTCAAAAACCAAATATTACAAGCAATATAAAAGGTATAGTGTACACTCTTAGAATCGTTTCTAGTTCGTCGAAATGTATTGCATCTATCACTTTTTCTTGTAGACGGTAAAGTCTCTAAATCTCATATTTTATACTTCGAATGACTACTGACGACTAGACTTTACTCAAATTCGTCTATCGCTGATTCAGAACTACTGTACACGGTCCACTGTGATTACGTACAGTCATATAAAGTCCGTTGGTATGGGTATCGGAAAATGAGTTGAAAATTAGCATGGTTTTTGCGATGAACGAAGTCGCGTTGTGTAACCACTGAGCCACCATAGCTTATCTTTTCAATACACTCCCGTTTCCACGTTATATGGGCAAAGAGATAATGCAGTAATATCACACTTAACCTTCGTCACCATTATCCTACCCAGAAAAATGACATCAGGACTAGTGTTAAATAAAACGAAAATTCCTACACATGCAAATTTAATCAATTTGAACGTACGTGTATAATGCGAATAAGCCGCTTATGAAATCGATGTTTGGTATTTACAAAGCATAAATAAAAACTGTATTTGCAAAATACGACAAAAATTATGTTTTTGTGTTATCCGGTTCAATATGAAAACAAATAACACCTTGGACACCCCAAACACAAACGAAGGTATAAGTAATTTAACATAATATTGGAATATAATATAAAGTAATGGCTATCGTGAAACGGAATCAAGCAAAATAATAGTGACCTTACGATAGCATTAGTAGAGATGTACGTAGTACCTAACCATAGTCAACCATGCCGATGCCGACCCGCATCCGACACCAAATATTAACTTATGAACATGCACTAATGCAATAACAAGTTCTGTGCTTAAGGACAAAATGAATAGCGTTTCGTTATCAATAATGTAACTAGAACTTATGTAAAGCAAACATTTTTAAAATTTCAATAATTGGAATCAATGATAATCAAATATTTTTGGTCATGATTAGACACAAATAATAACTATATTGAAATTAATTCATACAAAATATAATTTGAAAATAAATACGAAAAATACTTGAAAATTACTTTATTTTTTTTAATACATAAATTTTAAATGATACAATATTATAAATACTATAAAAAAAAACCGCAGTGAAATTAAGCTTCGTTTTAAAAAATAATAAAAAATTTTAACACGAATTATTAATACAAGTCTTCATAAAAGTCAGGTATGTGAATAAATTAAAATTAAATTAAGTTTCCTTGACTTTTTAGAAAATTCCTCTAAAATTTCATCAAACAATATAAACACACATATTGTCAACTCTCCAAAACGAACAAGACACTTAACATTTTATGCATAAAATACTCATTATTGAGTGATTATAAAACCTTATACTATATAACTCATGCTAAAAGGGAAATTTATTTTAAAATTAAATCAGATATTCATAAATTAAATTAAATTATAAATAAAATCATTTTAAATATGATTAGGAACAAAATCAAAAACAATTTAAGCAGTATGTAATAGAATTACGATAAAATTGTAAAAGAGATATTATTGTGCCATAATAGCTTAAACAAATATTTTGTTTCCACATGAAAAAATCAAAAAATTAAACCTTTTTACTAATTTATGTAATGTACTTTTTGCTTTGACAAAAACATAATTGAATAATTGTGTGATAATTTAGAAGAAAGAACGAAATAAATTGAAAAATAAATTGACTTTTCCCGTCAAAATATCATCATAAGAAAAGAATCTTATTAAGGGGCTATAAAGGAATTGAGGAGTAATTAATGCATACGGTCACTTAGGGTAAACACTTTGAAGGAAGGTTTTTGAAATTCGAAATCGGATCCAAACAATAATACAATTATTTTCTAGTATGTGTAAGTATGCGTATTTTTACATCGTGAGTGAAGCTTATAATAATGATATATTGGTTTTATAATAATGTTCATTTTTTATTCATTTGCTAATTATTTTTTTTAGGAATCATATTTTTGGATTAAAAACTTTATCCGAAATGTATGTCTAGTCTTTCTATCAATGAAAAATTTTATTTTGATGACACTACACAAATGCTATTTTTTTCTATTCACAAAATATTTTTTCGTAAGGAAATATACCAAAAAAATAAGTAAAAATAATTAAATAATAATACGCTCCATAAACAAGATTTTCATTTAATCGATTTTAGTCAATTGGTCATCACTTTGAAAATAATGGTGCTTAAAACATAAAATTTTCATTTAACACTAAAAAAATTGTTAGATAAGCTTGAAAAAGTTTCAAAAAACTTGATCATTTTGGATCAAATACAGAACATTTAAAATACTTTTTTTTTATTCATTTATTTATTATTATTATTATTATTATTATTATTATTTATTTATTTTTTTAAATGTGTTTCTATTAATAATATTAATTCTTGGTATTAAGAACCGATAGAAAAATATGTTTCGAATTTTCGGTGATAGAAAAGTTCTACCAGATATAGAGTTAAAACTGTCATGAGGTTTTGATTAAAAACAATTCTTACTAATAATTAGACTAAAAACTGTAAAAATATGTAAATGTTTGATATTACATTGAAGTTTTTCTTAGAATCGTTTCATAAAATAAATGATTTATCGTTCGTTTAAAATTCAATACACCCATCACCATTAGTTTTCAAAGACTGATAACAGTGATAACACAAAAGAGAAAGTTCCATCTTATCGGTTTTTTTTAGTTGTTGTATGCATCATTAGATTTGTGGAGTCGTTATATTGGAGTATTTGATGGGAGATTAAAGAGTTATACGTATCTTCCATCTTAACATTTTTATTTATAATGTTTGTCTACAGTTTATTTGTCACTATAAGAATCTGATTTTTTTTTTTTTTAATTTATAGTTTAAACAAAAAGAGTAAACTCAAATAACTAATTTCTAGTATGAAAACATTGAAAATCCAAGAGATAGCTCCAACAGCTGAATCAGCTACTGGATTTCTGAAATCAAAGTACAAGCTGTGTATATATATATATATATACTCTAAATCTTGTATTCACAGCATAGTTTGATTGAATTCCGCTCTCGCCAAAATATTGTTTACATAAATGTCTGAGTTTATTTTCAAAAACAATGATATAGTTTTGAGAATTCAATGTTTTAAACAAATCACAAACAAAAATTAATGATGTTATCATTTTGTACGTTAGGAATTTATTTTGGATAACTCTTTATTACAGTTTGCACCTTACGAATATAACATATCAGTCTCTACAAATACATCTAATCTTTATTTTAATTTTTTTAATAATTTGTTCTTGGGACCTCATAATGAATTTGATATAATATGATTTTACTTCTTTTTTAAATTTTAGCAATCATTTTTAATTTCCATGTTAATTGAACGATTAGACTAGAGGTTTATGAAAAAAATACGTTTGTTAATTTTATTCGGTTCATTGGGGGAATGACTTCACATGAATCAAACATTTTTGGGTATTCGTCGTTTACCAATCTAGAAACCTTCTCTTAGAATCGACGTCTATATGCCATTATATTTTTCATTGTTTTCAGATTTAAAAACATTAATGTACGAATAACATATGTTCAGTTTTAAATGTTCAACACTAGGTCTTCCGACCCAATCAGAATAGTGAATAGATATATATATATTATTACAACTTTATTGGTTTAAGTATCTATTCCTGGTTGTTTTATTTTTAACTACGCTAAAATGTTGTGATTACAACAATAACAGCTTACAACATTGATTTGATCACGTGTTCCATAATAATAAATGCTAATTAAACTTTCAAAACTTCTTAATTACATTTCAACGGCATTGCATAACGGCGTTTGAAAATATTATCTTTTAATTTTAATGTATTTATTCTATCAAGTGAACAATTTGTTGAGAGTTTTTTATTTCCTTTCCATAATACCTGTGGACTTTGGTTGATACAATTATGTGATCTTCGTGGGGGGCCGAGGGATTATAAACTCAACAACTTACGATGACATTTAAGAAATTAAAACTATCTCAAAAAATAAATCCTGATGACGCGTCTGGTCATGATAGTTATCAGACTTTTTGTATGTATATTACTTTAAAACACATATAAAAATGTTTATAATTGTAATTGGTTTATAACTTAATTATAATACTGATAAATTATTTCATACTAAAACTAATATTCAAAAATATTTTTAGAAACTCAAAATTTTAATTGATTGCTCATAAAATTGCACTATATAAACATGAAACAGCTTTCAAAAATATTCGTCCAGTTTTGAATTAATCACAGAACATTGAAAGAATTTTAAAAATGTATTATTTCTCACCTGATTCATAAAGTTTGAAGCCTAAGATCGAAATATTTAAAATTCTTACCAAATAAATAAATAAAATCTCTCCAGATTTTCGAAAGACCAAAAGATACGTTAGCTGAAATATCGGAATAATTTTACTCTAATTATTATAGTAAAATACGAACTAAACTAATAAAATAATGAGATAGCAGTTCTCGCATAATTTTCATTACGAACGCCATTTAAATTCGCCGCTTTTATAAACAATATTAAACTCATTAATAACCAGCCCATTTTATTTTTAATTTCGATAATTCATTACTGAAGTATTAAATATCGAACGACAACGTGAAGGTCGGAAGTATAAAAAAATGACAAGGGAACACACATTACATGGTTAAATATAATACATAAATATTATACAAGTTTAAACAAAATTAATACATTTGACTAAAATATTTTATTTTCTTTTCTAAATTACAAAATTATCATGATTATTTCGTGTACATAAATATTATGGCATTTATGTAATATTTAATTAATGTTAATAATTGTCTCATATGAAATAGTTTGACGATAAAAATATGTGGAGGTATGAATAATAAATGTGAACAATATAGATGTATAAAATTTTACTTTCGTAAATCATGAATGTAATTTAAACACTTCAACTATAAAAGCATGTTTATCCTTTGGGGGCGGTTTTAATATAATGCAATATAATTATTATACATCCTAAACTTCGCAGCTTACATATTCTCGTCGAAAATTCTCGGAAGATTACAATCTAATCTTGCTCTTGACTTATTTTTCATATTATCTTATAATTACATTTTTCACTGGTTAATATTTTATATACTGTCAATGGTGTATTCAAATGGGGACACGTGGGACCTATGTGCTCCTCATTAACTCCTTACCTTTCCTATTCAATAATTATTTATACGACCCTGCAGCCTGTTATTAGTATGTTATATACGTGTGTTTAAAATAGTAAACTTTATCAAAATATTGTTAAAAAAACATATCGATTAATTTAAAATAATTTTTTTGAGTTTTATTAAACCATATTGGAAATTTTCTGAAAATTTATCTGAAAGCACCTTAAGAAAAATAATTTGATTTAATACAGTCATATTTGTATAATAAATAACACAATACTTAAAACCTTTATTAATTTGAAAAATATAACACTATGAAAATATTATTATTTTATGAGATACTTTTGCTCGAAGATATTTTCAAAAATATTTTATTATTGGTCCAAATAATGATAGAAACAATCGTTTTAAATTGTAACCTTCTTACCTAATTGTATTCCCCTATATTTTATATATTTTCCAATATCCGCAGTAATTATATTAAAAGCCGGCAATATAATAGGAATAGAATTCCGTTCACAAATATGTGTGATAATAAAAGTCAAAGTCACTTTAATTGGACAAAACAGAGGTTACTGCAGGTTACATGCATAAAAGAAAACACAGTATTAAAACACCAATTATACATTCTTCGCTTTCTCAAAATTTAAAATATATCATCCATTGTACATTTTTATATTTTGCTATATTATTTTCAAATTTCAAACATAATGTATTCCTTTTTTTTTTAATAAGAAATAAAACATAAATTAATTCAATATAGGTAACAGCACCCTAGAAAAAATGTTTACGATGGTCCAAATATTTCACTAAAATATAACGAAAAAGACTAGAGACGACGACAAAAATATAAGATTCAATGTCTATGTATAATTTTTCATTTATATATATATATATATATATATATATATATATATATATATATAATTATATTATACAGTTATAGTAATATATATTTTTCTGTTGATTATAAGATAGTTTTATAAAATATTGAACATTCAAAATCAGTTGTCATAAATATTTCTGAAAGAGCGAATAACCCAAAATACAGCGCGATTGTGTTCTGATACGATGAAAGGATAAAAAATAAATAATGAAAACGTTTCTTTTCTATGCATTTATTACATTTTAGGTACATAGATATTTAATATTTATTGTAGAAGCTAATTCAGAATTTTCAGTCCACTATTTTCTTTTTCTAAGTCAAAATAATAAATAAAATTATCTTGAAAAATTGTTTGTCACTTTTATCTGGCCTCAAAGTGAATTGCTTACCATTCTAAAAGTTTACAAAGTTAACTCTCATGGAAAAAATACTGTAATTGTGATATCTCCGATTGGATTTTTTTTTAATAGGAATCATTGATTATTTAGGCTATTCCTTTAAAATAATGATTAGATTTCCTTTTATGAGTGTTACGTTATTATTGTATTTTAGACTAGTCTGTACGGCTAACTTCTTCTTCACTTTCGTTATATTCGCCTTCTCATAGTTTTTTGAAGTCTACCATTTTAGTCCACAGCTTACTGGTTTCCCAATTTCTTCACATAAACATACGCCGATTCCATATCTTTCTCAATTATACCGAGTCATCTCTTTTCAAACTTTCCCCGACCCGTTATCTTTCTACAATCTACACATGTTATCATTAAATTTTAAAACTTAAACTGCTTCCCCAACATTTCTCCTTATAATCTATCCGTTCAACCAATATCAGTTCTCTCTTATTTTCGGCAATGGAAAAAAATAATCGAGAACAGAATACTTCAAGCGAAAATACCCGGTAAAATCGTTTACTGTTCTATCACCTTATGTCTATCTATCGTTTTCATAAGTCATATTATTACAATCAATTATGTTTGACGATTAACTATTGCTTATTAGAAACTAAATTACTAAGATTATTAGTTTCGAAATTATCTAAAATATAATGAATGTTTTTATTATTATTATTATTAATTTAAATTAAATATGAGTAATCGTTTCAATAAATACCAGAATGGAGAATTTTAAACCGAACAATAAATTATGGCAAGTTGTCTTTTACTAGTGGACAGTAGTTTTATCACCCTGGTGTTAGACTGTTTTAAATATATCCAATTGGAGTTAAAAAATCTAATAAATCAATATTGTGGATATTTGTAATAATACAAAAAATTCTTATATTTATAATATATTATTCAAAAATGAACACTGGATACGGTCCTCGTCGCGATTGTAGAAAAAGTTTTCACCCATTGAAAGTTTAACGTCACGGAATATAAATTGTACCAATACAATGCACGTTAAATTATTTACATTTGAATAAAGAGTTAGAACGGCAATCGACATGAAAACGACACGATTTCAATAGTCGAAAATTGCGACACGACTCGTCAATTTATTATAATGATATTCACTGCAGTAAAAACATCGTACAAACAGATAATCGGTCGATTGGGGTTTAATACGTTTGAAAAAAAAATGTTCTCAATTTACAACTCTACTCGAAATACACGAGAAAAAACGCGAAAGACTGTTGGAGCGTGATGACAAGGAGTGGTAGAGAGCCGAATAGTCCGGTAGCCCGGAAAAAATATCGATTTTCGAACGTTTTTTGTAACGTCAGAATACAGCATGTCCCGCCAAAAATTACACAGAACGATATCTCCAGTCGTAATAGATATATTGAAATCCTGATTTTTTTTTTTTTTTTTAAGTATAACGACAGCATTTAGGACTACAAATAATTAATATTTCAATTAATTTGTTTATTAATAAAAAAATGCTTCTGTAAAAAATTAAAAAAATTATTTTATTTCAATTGTTTTAAAAAAATTGAAGATGGTCAATTAATGATAGTTTTAATAAAGTTTATTTTCTAAAAATTTTGACGTTTCAATTTTTATTTTCATTACCTAAGTGATTTTTAATATTTTTCAGTTTTCCGAAAAATGATGTGTTATTTAATATACCATATTATAAACTATGATAAGCATCATACCTATTATAAGCTTATCTCATTTTTTAATAATTATTCATCTTTTAAAACTCCACTAATTATCTACTAATAAAAATTATCGTAGCAAATTACAATTTGCCAACAATAAATATGATAGCAAATAAGAGGTTCGTCACTTTTTTGGAATCTAAAAAAATATTAAAAATCATTTAATTAAATGAAAATAAGGAGTTGTATCAACAACATTTTTAGTAAAACATGCCCTACTTTAAATTTTGTACAACTATCAAACTGAAAAATTAATTTTAAATTTTTTAATAAAATATTTATAATTACTCTAACGATGTAAAAAAAAACATCTTAGTTCTGTGAATCTTTTAAAAATATCAGAATTTGAGTTTTTTTTTGTTATGACGGGAGACATCGCTTCGTGCTAATCTTGATGTGACACTTTAAAGTAACGTCATCGAGCGAAGATTGAGACCATTGTCTCCACCGTAGATTCAATTATTTTTACTAACGTTGAAAAAATATCGTGGCCATAACCACCCGACGAAAAAATAAAGAATACAAAGACCGGCCGAATAGGAAAAACTACGAAGATAATGGCACACTCAATATTCAAAGATTTTATCTTCTTTCAAGTCGAGTTCAGTTGTATTGGATCCATATGAATAAAAACGAATACCAGCAAAATAGTGCTGACAATTGCGATCCGCAGATTTGATTTCGAATATCAATGTGACTATGACTGAGCATAAAACTTTGAAATGTTTTATTTTATTAAAAACATTTGTCTGATAAAACATATTTGCTAACACGCTTGATAAAATTATAAATGTTTCTTGAATGCTTCTATTACAAAGGTTTTAACGTATATTGCTTATTAAATTGATTATTGTCATGAATATTTTTGATTCTTTATTTACACATTATTTTTATGAATACTTTGAATTTTAAATCTACTTATAAACATAATATGTATAGTTCCCTGAGTTCCAGTCAGTGTCGTTTTTGAGTGCAATGATTTGAATGATTTATCGTTGTTTTAAAATTTACAACAGTAAAATGTAGTGGATTGTATCCTAGAAGCGTATTTCCAAACAATTTCTTGCACAAAATACGTAAAAAACCAAATCCTTTTCGTCCAGCTTATTTGATATTCTTTCTGAAAAAATCTGATTAATTATAAATCTATGCATCACAATGCATGCAACTATACTCATATTAATAAATTATGTCAGGACATTGAATGTTTTCTTTTTTGACGAGGAAAAACTAAAATACTTGAAAAAATTACAACGAACTGTAGATTTTCATACAGACCTATGATTAAAGTAGTTACGTTCTTTTTGTAATAATTAGGTGATTAATTAATAATGGAAAAATAATTAAGTTGAAAATATTATAGGATTGTTTACAGTAAAAACTTACAAATATGATTGTGGTAAGTTAAATTATTCGACAAATAAGCTAATTCAAATTTCCTAAAAATTACTTAATAATGCCCGTGATTATGCGCAGTCATTAATACGTATTACGTCGATACGTATTAAGGTAATCTAAGAGTAACGCTCGTATAAACGTAATTTCAATTCACATTAAACTAATTTCTATTTAATTCAATTTATCAAATCGAATAATTTCTTACAGCGGAATTAAAAAATACGTAAAAACGGCTCAATGCATAATGATATTATTGATAGATATTTTAAATTATCAAATTCAATATTATTAATTATTAGTATTATATATATATATATATATTCTTTCTTTTTCTTAAGGTCAACAACCCGAGGATTGGTTGGCAACTATCTGAGAGAAGTTGCAACTAGGGCAGGAAGGGTTTCATGTGCAGTGAATACCGTTGCCTTCTGCACTGGCGAGATGGCGGCCGCTCTCTCTAGACACTCGCCTGCCCAGAGAGAGCCGCCCGTGACCGAGGTTTGAACAGGCGACAGTGTACGTCAGCAGTGACGCTTAATTTTATTCTACTCGGCCACTCCGTCTCCCATAATTTATATATATATATATATATATATATATATATATATATAATAAAAATGTAGAAATATATGTGTTTCCAGGGTTATTTCCATGAAAACGCTCATGGTATCATAAAATAAAATATTTGACTAATTAAATAAAAAAACGTTCTCATTATTCAATTATCAATAAAGTGGTTCAATTCTGAATTCCAATACTTTACTAAACGGACTAATCAGGTCGAATTATCTTAGTGCAAATTTAGTGTAATAACATTAATAAATACATATATACGCGGTAGATGTTATTATAACTTTCAAATATTAACTAATCGCCTTCGATGCTATTACGCAAAATAAAACTACACTCTGAAATTATCAATTGAATTTTTAAAATGCGTTATAAAGATTTCGGTTTAGTGATTGAAATAGAAAAGTTCCAATCAGTAACAATTTTTTTAAGATTTGAATATCATGTTCAGTGCTTACAAAAAATATCTTCAAATGTTTAAAACAATTCATAATTAAATTATATGAAATCGATATAAATTTGCATACACGTTTCTGTAACATTTTAATTATTGAAAAAAGTGAATCGGTTTTCAGAGATAGAAAAACAATAATGCCTGGTCAACAGCAAGAACGCATACGATTGTCTTCAATGGGTGGTGAGTCGACTTGTAGTAATAGTAGCAGCGGAGGCAGTGGCAGCACGATTACGAAGATTCGGAGACGTATTGTAATGATGGGTGCAGCTAGAGTGGGAAAAACGTCTATAATTAAGCAGTTTTTGTATGATCAATTTCCTGATCGATACAAGGAAACTATCGAAGAATTGCATCGAGGTGAGTCAAACACACGAACAATACGATATTATTGTTGATACTTAAATCAAAATTTTTTTTTTTTTGTAATGATGTATTACTTTTAATAAAAGGGTAATCATGATGTTTTTTTGCAAAAAAATATTTTGTCTGTTATATAAAACAATAACCAAATTATGTAACTGTGTAAAATAATATAGATTACAAAAACAACTTGAAGAAGTCTGCTCACTTTTATCATCTTAAAATTATGTACTCCAAAAAAATTTTTTTTTTTTATTTATTAAAATTTCAATAATTACCTAGTTTAATTAGAAATCACACAAACATCATGTAAACTATCTTATTTATTGATTGAATTATATTTTCTCCCCTGACTTTGTCAAGTTAAAATTATTATAAATCGTATGTCGGTTAGTGGTCAAATGAAATCCGACGTCAAACGATTAATATCTTCAATTCACACTAAACGATCACATCGAAATACACGAACGTGCTTTCACAAAAACGAAATCAAGTATAAAATGTCAGTTTAAATTAGCAATATTAAGTTAATAAATGAAAAGATTATCGATTGTCGGTAGAAAATGCGTCAATGACACAATTTATAAAATATAGAAATATTGGCGTTATTGCTCGTTAATTCGTATGGCTTCTTCAGAATAAACAGCTCCCAGCAATTCTAACTTTAGTCTGTCATGTAATTCACAATTTTCCTATTTCAAATCATTTACTTTATTGACTCACAACTTGAAACACTGATTCAATTAGAATTTTTGTTTACCTAAAAATAATTTTAATGTATGTCCACTATTTCTTAAACGTTTATACAGTAAACTAAAATTTAATTTGATGAATATTTAAATTTTGATAGATTTTAATAATGCATCATGTAGACACTACGTAAGTCTTTTTTCGAAACACGCATTATTTTCAGACCATATTTTGTTTCATTATCTCTAACCAATTCAGAATTCCCATTATTTTAAAGTTTTTACATGAATTTGAATTTAAATTGTAAACTTCATAGATTAAAGTTCGGCCCATTTTCTATTTTTAATTCATTTAGTTAAAGTTTAGGCTATTCGGTGCCAACTAGTATTAAAAGTAACGGTAGGTTTTCAAAGTACAGTCAACTTTTTGATTTAATCTTAAATTTTATCATGTCAAACTAATTTATATTCTTGAATAATATTAATGATTATCATTGTATTAAATTAATGTTTTTAGGAGATTATGAATTACCCGATGGTGCACGTTTGACATTGGATATTTTGGACACTTCAGGAGCTTATCAATTTCCAGCTATGAGAGAGTTGTCTATATCCACTGCAGATGCATTTATTTTAGTCTTTTGTGTAGACAGAGAAGACACTTGGGAACAAGTTAAACACTTTAAAGAACAAGTATATTTGAAACAGAATATTTTCAACACTATATGAAATTTAATGAAATGTATTTTTTTATGAATTTTATAATTTAATATTTATTAGATAAATGAAAGACGGGGACCGAAAATTCCGATTGTTATTGTTGGCAATAAGTGTGAACTTACTGAAAGATTTTTACCTACGGAAATAACTGAAGCGATATCTAGATACGATTGGGAATGCGGCTACGTAGAATGCTCGGCGAGAGATAACACCAACATAGTGCAAGTATTCAAGGAACTCCTATCTCAAGCAAAGGTAAATCATTTGGAAAAACATGTTAAAATTAAAATTTCTATCAAACTGTTCAATCTTGAAGTGGTTTCACGTATAGTTAGGTTATACGAATCAGGATTTAAAAAATCTGATAGAGAGTCTTGATCATATGACTCGCAAGAAATGAAAAATAACTTCTTCCGTGTACTGTTCTTAGATTTTTATTTTTCCATCACTTGTTCAGCAAATTCTAAAAGACAAAAATAAATTTTTATGTCTTATTACCTATTTATCACTATCGGCTAGGGATAAATTCAATAATAAACTATGAGCCTCTTTATTTTTAAGATTAAGTTTACCGTCAAAGTAATCGATTCATAAATGCAAAATGTTATTATAGCAATATTTAAACATTTTTTTTTCAGATTACTAACACCGTAAATATTTTTTATTTCATAATAAAATATGAATACCTAATCGATAACATAATTAATAAAGTTAATAGTCTACATCATGTCACTCACTTTATCATCTATATGTTTACCTCTTAAATCTCTGTTTAATTACTTATACAATTTAGATTTAGACGTTACACTCAGGCTCATATACAGAGTTATGAATTATGTTTTTGTAGGCCTTAGAAGCAAAAAATATTAGTACAGTTTCCTAGAAATGTTATGTTCTTTAATATTGATATTATCATTGACAACTAAAAACGAAATGTAGACAACAACAGTTTACTTAAATATGTAATATAATATTACCTAATAAATCAGAAATTGCATTTAGATAGTACTTTTAGGGTTCATTTTTCTCTCTTCTAAAAACTTTTTCCCTGCATAAGAAAACACTTCGGAAAAATAGAGTAAAAACAGTAAAATGTGCCGCTAGCGAGACTTTCACTAAATCGATTTTAGTTATTTGAACATAACTTCAAAATTAATGTTACTAGAAACTTTAAATTTCCTACATGTAGTCTAGATATATATATATATATATATATATATATATATATATATATATATATATATATATATATACTATGCTACAGTTCAAAAAACTTTGAAAGGTATCTCAGCTAAAAATATAATTTTGAAAATGCCATGTTTTTAAAAGTATATTTCTAATAAAATGTTTAATATTTGATAAAAAGTTCTTAAAATACATTATGACTTCACTTATATTGACAATCAAAATGTTAAAATATATATAATATACAGTACATTATTATACTGAAGCTTTGATCAAGATCGTAGGACTATATAAATGATTAATTGTTCCTTTAAAATGCAATACACACTTCACCATTATTTTATCCAAGGAGCGAAGAATCACTATGGTGCGAAGTATATCCTTCTTAAAAAAAAAATCAATTTTTTGAGGATGCTATAATCAGATACACTTGTGTTCATAATACATATATATTATTTAAATGATTCTTGCTATAATGTTATAATGGTTATAAATACCAAAAGTTATCATACTAAAAGAGAGGGGATTTCTTAATTACGTTTTTCTGTTATTGTATTATGTACCTATGTATGTTGCTATTTCGTTATGAACCCCTTTCTGCCTTTTGTTTTTATATACGTGCCTAGTGACACTTGATTTATTTATTGATGTATCCTAAAACAAAACATAATGATCAAAGTTTCCTTTGATTAATTAAAGAAAAAGCAATATGTGTATCTAAAAACAATAATTATAACAATTTCAATTTATAATCTAAAATGATACAAATTATGTATATAAATATATAAATGAAACTTTTATTGATTCCTTTCGCTGTACCAATAAAATTGAAACAAAAACAAACTCTTCTTGTTGTTCATATTAAATTTCCTAAGAAATAAATTGATGGGTATGAAAGTTTAAGTTTAAGAAAATAATTCATGAAATATAGTTTGGGAACTAGTTTCATATAACAATTATTTTATTTTATTTTTAATGTTTAAAAACTTTCTCAATTTTGAAAAAATACCAAGATAAAAACCCAATTATTTGAACTCTATTTTTAATTAAAGTTTGTTTATTTAACACCACGCTATTTTATTTGATAATGGTTTGTAAAAGAAAACAAATATATTATGCATGAAAAAGAAACAAAAATACTTATGATTTCTATAAACTGTTTTAAAATTATTTTTATAATAATCTCTTTAAATAAATTTTAACTTTGATATTTTTAGGTTCAATATAATTTGAGTCCGGCTGTAAGACGTAGACGTATGTCTCTTCCAAATTACGTGGAAAATCGTTCAGGATCAACCAAAGGACGTTACATGCTCAAAAGAAATTCATGCACTGTGGCTTAAATTTATAAGACCTTTGATTTATTATGCAAAATTTAAAAAGAAATAATCTTATTTCGATTATTGTAGACGTTGACGAGAGCGTAAAATAAGTATAACACCTTAATTTGTTCTCGGCTGATTATCATAATAACATATGTATATGATAAAGGAGCACTTGAGACCTAATAATATTTCAGGCGTATAATGTTGTATGAAACCATTTTCAAGAAATGCTCGCTTCACAGAATTATATTTATACGGAAATTGTAATACATATGTTAATATTAATTAAAATTAAACCATAATTATAATCGTGGTTTATTATTAAAATATTGAATGAGCCAAAATTTTATTTGTCCGTAACTAATTAAGTTTTGTTAATTTTATACATTACATTTAATATCGAATCACTGTAAGAAAATAAATATGAAGTTTGTGACACAATTTTGAAGCTAATAAACATGCAAACGGTTCATCGAACTATGAATTATACAATATTCCACGCGCTAACAAATCTTTTTGGATAAAAATTTGCATACATTTATATAAGATCATACTCAATTCCGAAAACAAAATAATTATAAACATATTTGTTCTTTTGTGAATAACATAAAATGGAGTTCAAAACTAAAATTATATGTAAACCATCAACTTATACAGAAGCATATTTAACTAATATCGAGTACTTAGATAAGTACACTATGGATATAACTAAATAAAGGTCAACCCAGATCAAATTAATTTACTTTTAGGTTGCGAACTGAAACGTGTAACCAAATGTAAATTATTTTTAATGACGTGGTTTATATTCTTACCTAGTCATCAATATATTAGTAAAATATTTCTTGTTTACAATGAGACGATCTACTCATAATTTAGATTAAATATTATCTTTTTTAAATGTATACTGAAGATTTTTAGAAATTTTTAAGTCTTTGCCCTTATAACTATGAAATAAAAATAATATTATTTTTATTTTTCAGCTATTTGCAAAAACAAATAGTAACAAGTAGGTACCTATCCTAGAAATATTTTGTAGCTATTTTAAAATAGTTTGTATTTCTCCAATGGTTGTTAAATAAAATAAAATATCTATAAGTTAAAAACTCACTAATCTCCTTTGTTTTCCTATATATTGATACCTAAACATTAAATTTATGCATATATATTTAATACATTAAGTACAAATGTACATCAATCTATAATCTATTTAATATTAAATAAGTTTGGCTTCTTTTTCAAATGTGCATTTTCTCAAGAAAAATATCTGTAAACTATCCATTGGATTAAAGAAAAATATATAATAACATAATAATTTCTTTTGAATAATTTAAAAATACCGATTAAAAACATAGATATAGTATATTATAGTAGACACACATTCTCTATTTGGTAGACACAACAGTACACTGGTACAAGCAGGTACATGAAAAATTGCTAAAAATGTTAGTATAAACTTACCTAGTACTTAATCAAAATTATTTTTATTATATTTTATTTAATATTACAACAATATGATCATTATAATAGTACAACTACAGGGATGGTTTTAAGGGAGGGCTGAGTTGGGATGTAGCCCAGGGGCCCCCACGAATTTGTATTTGAATAATAATATTAATAAATTCTTTTCTAAATGATTAATAATAACATACTTGTGATGTATAAGTTTTGTAACGAAATTCTTAGGATTTTTAGTACCTATATAAGTTGATTTTGAACATAAAATCATCTTAAAACTTGGAAGTAATTTTATATCAAGGCATACGAAATATTCAAACGGATTCCCGTAGTAATTAGGCCCTTCATACAGCTTACCAGGATTGTAAGATATATCCCAGCTAATAACATTTATTAAAATTCCACACATTTTACATATAGTTGATGCAGTAAAATATAGTCTATATATTATGTATGTACACTGATTTCTGATTTCATTATTTTGTAATTTACCCTGCAATAAAATACAAGAGAATAATCCATTTGGTATATTTTTCAAATGTTTCATTAAATAGACGCTATATTTGTACTACATATGGTCATATTCACATGACGAAAATTTATTTTTATCTTTTTAATAGTTGTCCATTTCACGAAGAGATCAAATACACTGAAATACTAAATAGATACACTATGCTTATTTAAACACATATATTGTAGAAATAATATCGACTGTGGGTAAATGTAGCATGTATAATGCAACTATGTGACTTCGCGAAGAAAGTTTTAAAATAATTATCCATGAGAATTTCTAATTGTTTTATAGAACGCCAAAATGCCAAGAAATACCAAAGTGGGCAATGTATAAAATAGATAATCATGTACACGCACGCAGAGATATTATTATCAGTTCTTATAACAACGGGTATCGTCATACGGCGATACATTTTTAATGACTGGACCATTACCTGAATTAAAGTCGAATGTATCGTTGTAGTGAAATAATTTATAAGTAAACTTACACGCATATTTGCATAAATTAATTCATAAGCGTATGCATTAATTTGAAAATTGTGACGTGTTTTAAATGTTTAATGTTTATACTAGTACCTACATAACAAACAAAATAATGATACATTGGCATTCTAAATAGTTTATAGTGTATAATTATTATAATACCTATAGATGTTATACAAATTCTATAAAAAAAAATTTTAAATGTTATATATTTAAAAAAATTAACTGGTAATAATTTGTAAAATATCTATGAATTCTATAAGAAGGTTGGATTTTGCGTTGCTCTCGAAGCAATTTTAAGTGGGTCAAGTTACAGTTTATAATTTACATAAATAAATTTACTTGCTAATATTAAATAAAAGGAGTATTATTTAATAACTATCTACTTATATTAAGAATAAAAATGTACACTTTTTTTATCCTTGAGAAAAACATGTCACGTTTTAGCCCTTCATTTGGAAAAAGTCACCACCCCCTATTTAAGTTAACTTGGATTCACTTGCATTATTGATACAACATACAAAGTATATTTATCGAAATAGATACCTATACTTATAAAATATGAAAAGTCATCAAATATTCGTATTATACCACACTTGAAAAGACTAGAGCAAGAAGCCAAGTATAATTTTTGTGAACCTATTCATTAATTCTTAATTTAATTTGGTCATTAATTAATAGTTAATTAAATCTAAATTACAAGCGAGTATTTACTTGATCTGACTTATTTTAGACCAGAGGCAATCTTAAAACTTAGTGGTCTGTGCACTCCTTATCCAGTGATATTAAATGTACCTAAAAATGCAGTATTAGTTTTTTATTTAATTTCAGTATGTCTTATGTTACTGCAAGCAGTCAAATTGTTTAAACAATTTAAAACACTTATATTTTTAGAAATTAATGTCTTTAAGGCTTGTTTTGTTTTAAACATTTTAATGTTATTTATTTTACCGATTTAGTGAAGTAAAATAAACGCTAAATTAATTAAATTAAAGCGTATTTGTGGAATTTGATGTGTTTTATTTTTAAGTGTTTTATAATGTATTGTATCTTTAAGTATACACTGTTTGGAATTAAATAATGATACGTAATACAATTATTTTGACATACATATATTGTTTTAAGCAAAGAAAATTATGAAAAATTTTGGTGAGAAGATAATTTTATACGATTTAATTAATATTACACACACATCATTTTTACTTTATTTTTGTGATTTAACGAAATACATGTACACTTAATTAATCAATTATAACTCTCATGATTAATTATACATTTATACTAACTGTAACACATATTATGTGAACAATTATACATGATGTAATTATAACAATAAGTTTAATCAAATGAATAAAAAGTATTTATAATCATATAGAATGTTATTTTTACCTATTATTTGTAATATATAGGTATTACGCTCAGCGCTACAAGGTTAGGTTTTATAATATTATATTATTAACCACAAGCTTAAGTTTAACTATTATTACAAATAATACTCAAACAGCTACCCAAAATACGCCATTATAGTTTATATTACACACCAAATAATTATATAAACCATAATTATATAGTAACTAGTTATACAGAACATTAATTAGTTTTATTAGATGCTTTTAAACCTATTCCTAATAGCGTTATTAGATTATTTATTTAATGTCATTCAAGTTATTTTGCAAATAGACATATTAAAATAACCGTTGAAAATGTAATACATTTTCCAATTTTCATTTCTTTTGATAAGGAGGCACTTCCGAGTGCGTCCCAAGAAAACATTTTTACTTAATAACTTTACCACATAATGCATCTACCGGAGTATGAATTTAAATTTTGGTGTCGAATTGTATTTTTTTTTCAAAACTTCTAAAAACAAATAAATATCTGAATAAGGTATAACGTATAAATGAGGAATTTCGAATGGAAGATCTCACCCGCACGTGTGAACAGTAATAGGAACGAATCGTTCACTATTACTACTAATAGTACACATAGCACAGAGTGTTATTGACTTTGTTGTCAATAACGTAATAGGTATTAAAATGAAATTACCGTCATACTAAAATTATTTCGGATGAAATTGGGTTATAGCAAAATTATTAGCGATTCTATAAGCGGACGCAGTCGGACTATATCAAAATTATTAGTAATAAAATAACATTGTGGACGCACTTGGGCTATATCAAAATTATTTTCGATAATATTTCGGACGCACTTGGACTGTAAAAAAGGTACAACTTTAAAAACCGGACGCACTCGGATGACACCCTCGATACGAATAGGCACGTAAATTCACTCTTGTAACGTCTTCGTTTCAAGTCTTTCTGCACAAATATGCAAATCATAAGAAAAAAACAACTGCTTTAAAAATATTATTTAACATTACGCCGCCTACCTATAAATGCAATATAATATAAATATAAGATAATCAAACAAAAAGTCCCCGGTAAAATAGTCCTGAAAAAAAATACCCAATGTATGTATATACGTATGAAAAGAATGAAAGCAAATTTTTCAAAATAAAATTAAAATGTGAAAAATTACTATAGATACTTACGTTGGACTGCATTAATTTAAAGTTGTTCTTCAACGGGGAAATGGTCAACTCCTACAAAAGTAGGTGATCTTCTACGTACGGATAGTGTTAACTCCTACACTAGCTATATTATTCTATACTAATGTAACTAAAACAATTTAGAAAAAAAATAAAAATAAAATATTGTCAGTTATACATTCATAATATATCAAATATATTTTAAACAGTTCTATTTAAGTGATTTTCGACAGTAAAATTTTTAATTTCAATTCAAGTAAACTTCGACGGTTTGTTTACAATATTGTCTGCACGAAATTTTCTTAACAATAAATTATTTACTTTTTGAAAATGCAATGTATTTCTTCATTGTGATGGTGATTCCGAACTGAATTTTTGTCATTTATCTCATTTTCAGCATTATTTGTGTACACTTTACTTTTACATTTATTATTGATGCAACGTCATGCTTTTGAACTATTTTTAGCTGTATGGCACAAAAATCTTTAAATGTGTTGACTATAACAAGCTTTTTACCATTTTGGCTACACTTAAAATCTATAGTAATAATTATTTTAAAATCTACCAAAATATAATACTTTGTGTCAGAAAAACTATAGCTGACATTTGCCAGTAGGAACGCTTTATAAGGTTATTCTATATAGTTATCAAGTTATCGGAAAACATAAATGATTGTGATAGGAACATGGAGATTGCATGAAATGAAGATAAATTGTATGTATACTCAGATACGATGTATAAAAAATACACTTAAGCTACAAATAGTCTGCTGGTGTTGGCCGACGACGACAATGTGAGTATGTGACACAGACGTCGTAAGTGACTGCCAGATCACTATAAACACCCAAAGGGTAAGAAATATATTTTGGGTAAATACCAGGGTATTTACCCACGTCATTTTTTCCTTTGAAAAATTGGGGTTTTTTTTTTTTAATATGGCTATACGGTTTTATCTTAAATTTTGTTTGTAACCAAGGTGGATATATCTCTACCTTGGTTGTAACATAAATATTAAAGTATATTAAAATATCACATGACTACAATTATTGTATTATACACATACGGTAGAAATGTAGAATATAGATATACCGTTACGCTTACGGCATTAAGAATGCGTTGGTAACGCGGCATTAGTCTTGCTTTTGCGCTTTTTTTCGTTTTTGCTTTGTTAATGAAATACAAATTATTTATTTTTATTGTTGCTTAAATTTGTGAACTATAAAATAAAATTATGGGAAGAAAAAACGACATAGTGCGTAAATACTTTGAACAATTCATATCTATCGATAAACGTCAGTCATGCTATTTCTGTCAAAAAGACTATAATATGAATGTGAATAAAATGAAAGCCCATTTACTTAAATGTTCAAATTGCCCACAACAAATAAAACAAAAATTTTATATTCAAATACAACTTCTAATGTAACTCAAGATCAAATACAAACAGTTGATGAATATGATGCTCATTTAGCTGTCAATTCGCATAAGCATTTAACCATCAACAAATTTTTTGATCACATGAATAAATCCGAGAATGTAAGTAAAATAATTAATTTAAAAAAATTATATTAAATAGTAAACTTATTTTGTTTATCATTTATTACCAATGTATTATAATTTAAGTACAATATTTGCTTGTTTAACACTAAAAACTTGGTACCTACCTGTGTATGTATACTGTTTAATTATATAAATTGACAAAAATTTTTTTTTTTAATTTTACATTATTACATATGTATTTAAAAGGTACAAAAAATCAAAATGTTAAGGATTACCTATATGCTATATGAAAATTACAACTTATAATAAATTAAGTGCCTACTTAAATAATATTGTATTCATGGCTATTATAATTTATATGAATATATACAAATTATAATTTATTATTTTAATACTGGTATTGTATCTTTCATAATATTTTATATTTATAAATTTATAAACAATCTATGCTTATTAATTTATGTTTTTTTTTACTTCTACTTATCATAATATTTTTTCATTAAGTAGATATTTAGGCTTAGTTTAAATCTATTTGAATTAAGTAACATAGTTCTCTAAGTTGTTATATAATAACATTTATTAAACTTATCTGTTTAAATAAAAATTATAAAACTATACCTAATTTAGGTATTTTGGCTTGGATCACCACATTTTAACATTTGTTCGTTAATGAACAAAATTTTATTGAATATTTTTTGTTTGAAGTAATTACCCAAATTACCGGGTATTTATTTTAAATATCGGGTACCTAAATAACTAGGGAATTTACCAAAAATATATTTACCGGGCATTTGCCCATCATTAGGTACAACTAAATGCATCAAACCATAAAATCTTACCTTTACACGTATACCCAATAAATTGTATATATATATATATAATAAATCTTCACAATTTTTTGTCTATTTAAAGGTTATAACTGGTGTATATGGTTTAATAGCAGATTTTCATTGCATTATTTGGCACATTCGACGATTAACGTTAAATACATATTATAGTTAATAAAATATTAACTGACCCGACAAACACTGTTTGGTCCATAAAATGTTTTATAAACTATAGCCCACGAAAAGGATGGTGAGTTAAAAACCCTCCCAATTTCAAATTTTTTCTGGAATATAATATGTTAAATCAAAACTAAAATAATATACATAATTCAATCATTGGTGTGCATGAAAACATTTTCCTTGCTAATAGAAAAATTGTTGCTGATTGCTACCTCATTTTTATCTTTTATCCTCGGACTATTACTTTTTATTAATAATGATAAGTTAGTAAACATTAGTCATTTCAATTACATTAACAATGCATTTTTATTGCATTGTTTATTTTTTCTTAAATCTTAATGTATATAGATAACATGATATTGTTATCTACAATTCAATTTTTTTTTTTTTTTTTTTATTAAAAATTAAATGTATCAACATATTACATGTTACAACAAGTTAGTTATAAATAAATAAATAACAATGACAATAGCAATTTAATTTAGAGTTATATAATTATATAATATAATATATTGTGTGTTTGTGTTATTGATGTACGGAATATTATGTGGTGTGTGTGTGTGTGTGTGTGTGTGTGTGTGTGTGTGTGTGTGTGTGTGTGTGTGTGTGTGTGTGTGTGTGTGTGTGTGTGTGTGTGTGTGTGTGTGTGTGTGTGTGTGTGTGTGTGTGTGTGTGTGTGTGTTATGGAGTAGGAGTTATAGGGAGTGTTATTTTGTTTATTAGGGATGTTAAAACAATAAGAAAGGGGTTAAGTATACATTTTTTAGTTCGTCGAGGAATTTGGTAATGATGTGTAGAGATTGATCGGGTGGTGGTTTGTTAGCTGCGATTTCGGCGTATGACAGTTTTCCTTTTGAGTTTGGACTGGGGGCTTCATTAAATGGAAATTTTCCACTTCTTCGAGATGGAGGTGGTATAGCAAGTGTTGGAATAGGTTTATTTAATTTATTTATTTTAGATTCTGAGTGAAGCGAAGGATCTTATGGTTTTACAATGATGTTTATTTTATTTTTTTTTTTTTTCTGTAAACACTTTTTCGTATAGAAATCCTTATCCAAAAGTTTCGTCCGGCAACTTTTTAGATTCGAAATTGAACTGAGATGGTACTTTAAAGAGGTCATTTTTCCAAAATCTCCATAGTTTTTCCAGTAATCAAGAATAACGATCGAAAAACTGAGTAAAAACGGTAAAATCGGTAAAAATCCGCCGTAAACGAGATTTTCACTGTTCAGATTTTAGGTATTTAGTCATAAATTGAAAAGTATTGAAGCTAGAAACTTGAAAATTGTATCCAATATCAAATACATACTTTTTTATATTGGACAACATTTTCAGAACAATTAGAGCACTTTTGATTTAAATATAGAACTTTTAATTTACCAAATTGTTTGAAAGTTTTTATGTAATATAATTTTAAATATTCGACAAAAAGTTTTGAAAATTTAATATGAGTAAGACTCATATACCTAACTAATTATCCTAACAAAAATTCAAAAATCGTGACTCAGGATACACACTTTAATAAATTCGTATACGAAAATATTGGCTTTTTTTACGTTAATTTTCTGCTTAAAATCTGTTTAAAACTTTTTTGGTGTATCTGATCACAATAAAACTTGGAACATAGATATAAAAACATTTTTCGAATCTTTGATGAAAGAAAATTTCTAATGAGTTATAATTGTTATAACAATTGAAGTTTAAATGAGTTATATATAATTGAATATTTTATGAGGGTTTAATTACAAAAAAACTCACCAAAAATTATACAAATAACCGTAAAATACGTAAACAGTATTTAAATAATAATATATTATATTACACTGAAGCTTTGCTCAGAATCGTTTTATACTAAAGAAATGAGTCATCATTTCTTTAAAACTTAATACATTCATCAACAATATCTTGTCCGAGGACCGAAGGGACGAAGGACGAACTTGTACCACCATCATCTCACTTACCAGCTTTTTTTTAGCTTTAGGTTTGGAGCGGTTTAATATTTTTTTAAGGGATTGGCATCCTTTGTAGTTCGCAGTGTGATTACCTCCGCAATTTGCACATTTTGCGAGTTCCTAACGTTTTTTGTGCATTCGTCAGTTGAGTGTTCTGATCCACATTTCACGCAGCGTGGATCGTGATGGCAGTTATTACGTGTGTGTCCATATTTTTGGCAATTATGACATTGAGGAGGAACAGACCGTCTTTTTGGATATTCAGATATCACTATTGAGTTTAATATTTTTGTTATTTTGAATATTTCTCTATTATTGTTGTTACGGGCCAGGCCTATATTAAATAGAGAAAGTGGTAACTTGTTGGTGTGGTGTGTTATTTTTGAGATACTGTTGGTTAGGATACCAAGGTCACTAAGGTAGTTTATAATAGCGTTTCTTAAACTGTGTTCCGCAGAACCCTGGGGTTGCGGAACAAAATACCGCAACATACTTGATGCTGAACCTAATATAATCATACAACTTTTATCAATTGAGAATAATTTTAAGAATATTTGTAAAAAAAAGGATAGAAAAAGCAATTTCATTCGTCTCATTAAAATTTATACTTAGTCTAATTAATGTAATTATTATTGAAGTATTATTATATATGCATACAATTATTTTTATTTTTATTTTTATTTTAACATATTTTTTTTTAATTAAATACCTTTAACTTAATATTATTATATGATTATAATTTATTTACAAATAATCCTAAAAAAAGCTAAAAAGCTAAAAAAAAGTAGGGGTTCCACGATAAAAGTGGACATCAAAAAGGGTTCCATGGATAAAAAAATTTAAGAAACGCTGGTTTATAATATCCACGGCAGGCGTGGAGTGGTGAAGGCGGCGCAGCACGACTCGGAAAGGTTGGGAGGAACGAGGGAGATAAGAATGGCAATCGTAATTGGCTTCACCCAGATATGATTTAATGGCCATCCAGTTTTCACGTGTGTTTGACCGAACGATAATATTAGATCTATTAGCTTTGCATGTGAAACCCTCTGGTCCCACTACGCTAGTTAAATCTTTTCTGAGGATTATAAAATCGAAAACGTTTGTTAGAACGATATTTAGGAGTTTTATCTTACTTGGTTATGGCGAGGTCTTGGTAGTTTGTGAGGTGAGCTGTGATTCTGTTTGCACGAAAACATTGTCTAGTTCCTCCATTTCTAGAACTTCGAAACGATTTGGTGTAACGAAAAACTTTGTTTTTCTTATCCACGAAGGTCGGGGAGTTTGAAGAGGTCGACTAGCTCTCTTTGTAGGATTTCCCATAGTTTTCTTTCTACGAACTGTATTTTTGTTTAGAATAACAAATTGGTGAAACCGTGGCCATTAAACGTTTTTAATGCCTCGTTGCGATAATTAAATGAAAAGATAAGGTACGATACGTGACACATTACGAAACTACGGCGGCGTACTTTTTTTTATAGTTATCGCTTCGGCTGTTTGAGCCCAACTATTCAATGTTTAAGTTACCTACCCGGGTTACTATAACTTAACTTTTTAAAAACACAATGGCCTGTATATCTTCTTACTGCAGACACTTTTCATTTCAATGATTTTAATAATTTTAATTTTTGTAATGTAAATATTAACTTTTCTTAGTATACGAGTATACTTATTTCAGTACTTATTGTCATGTTTTTAAGTGCTATAAGTCCCGAGTTCTGCTTATTATTATTTATTATATAACTTATTATTATTATTTTTTTATCAATTTTATAATAACGTAAAAAAGTAGTTAGTTACCTTTATTGACACCCTAAAGAGTGGAGTGGGGTAAAATCCTGAAATGAGTAATAAGATATTTTCACGGACAACCTTTTGAAATAAAAATAAGATTCATAGCTTTTGAAATTCCTAAGATGTCGATTAAACGTATAAACACCTTCGCCCCTTAGAAGAGGATTTGGGTAAAATTCTTTCTTATCTCACCCCTACACCACTATAAATATATTACATGCCACTGAAATGTGAAGTCTCTGGGCTCAGAAATTTAGTCTCGACGTTGTTGAATAAGTAAAAGTATCAAACATCTCCTTTAGATGTATAGACTCCTTTATTATGATAAGTTTATATGTAATATAACTAATAAGTTATAATACATGCAATCAAATGAAAAGGTACAATATTTAGCACATTATTGAGTTCATTCAAATATCTAAATTAAGTGCTATTAAGTTTTGCTGTGGTTATCATTAATTTATATTTTATTTACATTAAATATTTTTCTAGTATTTAGGTAAAAATGTTCACATTATTGTGATTAATGTTAAGGCTTAATTTAATTTATCATACTATAAAATCAAGTATATTTTTTTCACTTATACACAATCATCTTGTATAACTCAATAATAATATTGTGTCAATTAATGATTTTTTGAATATCTTTTATTTATTCCATTCATGTTTAACAAATCTATTTGCATTCTGTTCCTAAATATACGTTGGAGGTTTTTTTATCTTGGATTCAAATAAAAGTTGGACGGAAAACAAAACGACTCACACGATAATTCGGATAATTCATGTGGCATGGTGTAAATCACTTTTGCTTCAACCTTCTTTGTTCACCCAATATTTCGATTTTACGAGTACAATAAAAATTCTAAATTAATAACTTAATTCTTTCTTCGCGCGCTTTTACGGTTTTTTACACGATCAAAACGGCGTTTCTGTTAGGCAACTTAATATTGCTTAGATACGTAGCTTAGACAGTTTTCGCAATTACTTCTGGATTTTTTATTTATTTATTTTGTTTAGTAAACGGGTAAGACCATTTTATGCAATACAGTACATGATAGATCGTCCCACAGTACGACGCTGTCGTTGACGGCACAGTAGATCTTGAATCTTGACTTGGAGCCGAGAAAAGGGCTAGTGCCGGTCATCGAATTCTATAGGACTTAAAATGACCAGAAACCAGATGAAATTAGCAGTGGGTCGTGGGTAAATATTTAGGAGAGAACAAAAATATAAACTGAAATTTCCAAGCGTTAATAAAATATTGATAAAAGATTAGAAATTGGACAATTACGTTTTCATTTTTAATACATCAAAACAGTTTGACTGAAAATAAAGTCTTGGGTATCGTCTTTTTCTATTTTTTTAAAATAATTGTTCCGAAAATCGAAAACATATACCTAATTAGTAATTATTAGAATATAACCAAGTACAGCGCCGGTACGACGGGGGAATATCATTTTTGAGCACAGAGTATTCTGTAATACCGTGTAATTTAAAAAATTTAATGAACCCAATTTCAGTATCGTCTCTAATCGGCTTCTGTTCCCCGATCTCCGCCAACCGAACCCCGTCGATTACATTACATGTCAGAATTATTAAAACAGCTGTCGGTTGGCAGTTTCTTTAAATCGGCGATCACTGTATCCCTTCGGAATTTACGAATTGTGTAACCTTACTATAATGATGAAAAAAATATGAATATGTTTAAATAATTCGGTAAAAAACGTGAATATCAAGAATTTGAGTATTAAAATGTAAAAGTAGGAATATTGATATAATCGAGCGAAAATTATTCGGTTCTGACATCTTCTTGACACGGGCTAAGCTGAAAGTTGGGGCCTGTTGAAAAATTATTTCCCGGCCGTTTTTATGATTTGTCTGACCCTGTCCTCGGTCCTGTGTACGTGCAGGATGGATTGAAATACTAAACGCGTCTCAAAATAGTTTCGTTCAGGCCGTAGACTGGTATTATTCGTAACACTGGTCGGCAGTGTTCACGTTCGGAAGATTTATGCAAAGATGTTTCGTCTGCAATTTTACGCGACTCGCCCGTCGCCGGTCCTGTGCGACAGACCAACTGGCGGCCGTCGCGGACGCCCAGCCGTCTCGGGTCATCATCGTCTTGAAGCGGAGTCGAAAGTCACCGCTTCCTTTAGGGGTCGTGATTCGTGACCCGAGGCCGCACGCCGGCGGTACCTGTCGAAGTGTCGAACGCACACGACGTGGCTCGCGTCGCGGACGTTTGTTTTCTGTTCCATGCCGATCTCGTCCGTTATCAACGAGAGTCTCGTTACGAGACAACACGGTCATGATGATAATAATAATAATCATATAATATCCATGATAAAATAAACACGATAATATCTACGTTCTGTCGCGGGCCGGAATCGTGTACAGTGTACACGGCTCGTCGCTCGTATCACATGATAAAGAAGATAGTACGCCACTTTGAAGTTAGTCAATCGGTCAGTGGTCGTCGATTATTAGCGTAGAGTAATATATAGAGATTATTACTCTATGATTATTGGGCTTTCGATTTCTGTTTCGTAAAAAACTTTTTAGTTTTTTTATTTTTTCTATGATTACTAATTAAAATATACATTTTCGACGGTCGCATCGGGAATATATTATTTGCCGTCTGGAGGGGAGCACTACTTAAGTCGGATTTTCTGTACCGTGTTCACATTTTTACTTTTGTTTTTTTTTCTCTCGCCGCAGTGGTGGTGGAACGTGGAACCCGACAGACTCGTCTGTGCAATAGAGAGACTCGTTCGATTTCTACGGTTAAATGGTACGCAACAGCTGAGAGATTACCGCGCACTGTCCGTATTATGAGCCACCACCACTTTTGTGTAATTTCATAACTGCCACACACTATATCGACTTCCATCTCACTCGGCCGTGATTCCTATTACCCGTTTAGTCCGTTTAGTGCAGTAAGTACCAACCCAGCTACTTCGTAGTCCGCGTAGTTGTGTCCTCTATCTAAAAGAAAACTCTCGAGAGATTTAATTAACAATTTCGTTTCTTTCACTTTCTCGAATTATACCAGTGTTTTTATTTGTTATTTTGTTCTCATTATTTTAATATTTTTTTTCCCCGTGAATTTGTTGTATTATGGAGTTGAGAAATAATTCATAATACACTTCCATTTGTCTGTTAGTGTAATAGTGTGAACCATGGCTCCGGTTCTGAGCAAGTATGTGACTCAAAAAAATGCCATAATTGGTGGTGCGGCTGCCGGAGTACCTTTGGTAATTTTTTTATTGAAGAAATATGCTCTCCGAAGCAACAAAACCGTCAAAAGGTATCTACTTAAATATTATGTTTAATATCTACATTTTCCATGTATCTAAGTTCTTTGTCTTAATACATTTTTTTTTCTTAGGAGAGCTCCGGAAAATGATATTAAATACCTCATAGTTGATGTAAGTTGTTTAAATATAATGTTTACTAATAATCTGCAAAACTAACGTACCTTTAACAAATAACAATTCATAACTTAATCTATCCTACCTTTTAGCTGTGACTACTATTAGTGGGCAAAGAATACAACTGTTCTTAGGGCATCAATTTTTGTTAAAATCATGTCTGTTCTATTAAAATATTGATCAATAGAAAAAGAGGCAATGTTTATTACTTGCTGTAGAATACCAAAAACATTGTTGTGCACAAGTTAAAGATTTATGTAAATAACTAAATTAGCCATTCAAGCTTTATTTTATTTAATTTCAATTTAATTTTATGTAAGTGATATAATATGTATAAAATTTTAATACGGTTGAACAAAAAAAGTTATAATTTATGCAAATTTACTACCAGATAGTATCAGGCCGACTAAAATTTTGAATTTCAATTGATGCATTAAAAAAAAAAAAAAACAACTTTGTTTAATTTGATTTTAAACTGAGAGTTCTTATTGTAGTCATAAAAAAAATTATTTCATACTAAGGTCAAACATACAATATCATTATTCATTAGGATTAAATATGTATATTGAAACTGAAATATTGAGCTCATGAACACCCTATAAATATGTATTTAAAATATTGGTGTGAACTGTATTTAACAAATAGAGTATTTATATTTTATTATAAAAATATTTATTTTTAAATGCAGTTGAAGCCGCTTATTAGAAACACGGGTAATTGATACAGTTGTGTTAGTGAAATTAAATACGTCATTACGGGCCAGCCATCTATTAAAATCTGATTATCACAACAACATATCTGATATTTAAACAATTCATTATGACTCTATGAACATAGATATCTAAAATTGGATTGATGTCAACACCTCAAAATTGCAGAGATCCCTACAAAAGAGGAAATGTGGTTTTGAATCCTCGTACAGTTGACATCGTAAACACTGATGATATTAAACGATAACAAAAGAAACTTCCATCTAATAATTATGAAATTATAGAAACTTTTAACGTCCTTAAGAGAGCAATTCAACTCTGTGCAAATGATAAAGGGTTTGAACAACATAGCATTATTATAGTTTTATGAAGGCATTAACTGAAAGTTACTCAACAAAACAACAAAACAAACTTTACTTTATTTTTTTTTTTTCAAAAAAGCCTTATTTTAATACTTATATATTATTATTTATGTAATAAATATGCATATTGATCTATATGTGTATATATACTTTAATATTTTAATAAATACAGTTTGTATATACTACCTAGGTAGTCATTTTAAGATTTTCGTAACTATTCATCTATCAGAAACTATCAATTAATTGAAACATTGTACCTTAGTCCAAGAATATTCCTAATAAGCGACTTCTACTGTATATTTTGATGAAATAATTTGTATCTTTAAATAATTGGTATAGTTAGTATAGTTGTAATGTTTCTTTTCCTGTTTTTATAAACTACTTTAATGATTTTAAAAATCAAATTTATCTAGACAATTTGCATTCTTAGTGAACTAACTGCATTAAATATTTATTTTAGTGTTGTTTTAAGTGTTAATTTATTCATGTTTTACTAAATGTTCTTATGTATTGAATTAATTAACAAAGACTATAATGAGGTCATTATGATATATATATATATATATATATATATATATATTTAAAATATTTCTCTTCTTTATTTTTAAATATTAACTAAAACTGTACGTGTCTCCTTATTATAATAATGCAACTAGTAATAGGTACATATTTGTTTAATACAATTAGTTATTAAATATTAATTTAATTTTAAAATGTTTTGTTTCCATAACCTAATTTAAAACTAATTTTCATGTATATTATATGTGGTATATGTTTATAGTAGGCTAAACCCTAATGTTCCATAACCCCTCTTCCCCTAAAAAAACAGCTTAATTGTGATCTTGAAACTAAAAACCAAAACTAATTGTTATTGTACTTCACATATGAATAAAAATATTTGTTGTAATCATTTTATTATTTTAATAATTGTAATGATTTTTGTTTTAAAATTTTTATTAATTTAATCTTTTATGTTGTTTTTGCTCTAATATTACAATCATTTTTTGAAAATTTTTGCTCAAAATTAGTTAAATTTAAAAGCCATTTTTGTCAAATCTGTTATAACAAGTTATTTACTAAATTATGTAGAAAATAAAGAGTATATTATATTGTAGCATCTCAAAATCGTGACCACTTAAATGACTTATGTCAAAACCGTAACAAATTAACAGCTTAGCAAAATAAAGTTAGCATACAAAATAGTGATTGTTTTAAAATGGCTCAAACAAAAAATTCTTATGATTAAATATGTATTGTTTCTTATAAATCAATAAACTATTGAAATGGTAATAATACAAAATATTCAAATTGTATTTGAAACTTCATTAGTAGATGACCTATCAAAAAGAAAAAGAAATTATAAAAATTCCATAAACGGCTTTGTAAATTTAGAAACTTAAAAACAATTTGATATAACAAACAAAATATGTTAGACTATTTAAAAAGGATTACCTACAATTTATCATTGCTAGTATATATATATTTTTTTTTTGTATTAAAAGTTTAATATATGTTTACTTTTTTACTGACGTTTTAACTGTGGATACTATTTCCTCAGAAATTTAAATTTTTTATATTGACAAAGGTAAATTTTTCGTTTTATACTAATTATTAATGTTATTATTGAAATTTTATTATTTTATTGAGTATCATTTTTTGTTGGTACTCAGATATAAATGCGGTATCATTTGCATTTTTAAATTATGTTGTATGTACCTACCAGTTAATAAATATTTTACTGCACTCATTTATTGTATATGATTAATGAATCATTTCAAATAGTAATTATATAATGTTTAAGTTATATTGTACTTAGCTGTTTTATCGTCACTATTCCATTAGTCACTATTTGAGCTTGGTTCATATCTTATAAATATTGAGAAATTATGTCATGTATAATTTAAATTGTTGAATTTAATAGAAATTAGGACTTATAATAATTATTAATTACCGCTCGCCAAAGTTCAAAAAAAGATTATATTTTTATCTTTGGATGAAGTCTCAGCCAACTCATTTTCATAAGTTATTAAATTGTTTTTAAATGCAAATAAATGAAAATCGAGTTTGGAAATTTTTTTTTTTTTTAATTAATAATTTAAGTTTGCAATTTTTTAATGGCTGCACAAAACATTTCAACAATTAAATTAATATTTGCATTCCTTAATTCAATTATTTTTGTTTAGTTGCTAAACTAGTCCCTAACTGATTAAGTAACAATCTATATAAAATTATAAACAACAAGTTTTACCAGATTTTTTTAAATATCAATTTCATATGAATGTAAAACTAATAATTTTAGTAAATTAAAAAAAACATGTATAAAACGTTACCATGTGTAACCTTGAGTAACCTAAGTAAACTATTTCCCTCTCATTTTTCTTTTCATTGAGAATTTAAAAAATTATTTATTTAACACCTATTACATATATAATCATAGATAATGCAATATATATTCATTAATAAATTGTAACTAATCTATAATATTAAAATGTTATAAACCTATTGTAAAATAAACAAGCAATAAAACAAAAATGTTTATTTATCAAAAATTGTTGCTAGTCCTATCATCAAAATAAATGCTTTAGGCATATTCAGCTTTTAAGTAAATTAGAGGATTATTAGTTCCATGTTTAACCATGTAAAATTAAAAATAATATGTTCTAAATACAGCCGAAAATGTATACCATTCCGCACCAAGTGTAAACAATTATCTAATTTTATTTAACAAATTTTAATTATTTTATGTAGAAATCAGCTGAAGCGAAAAGTGCAAATCGAGCTCATGTCAATGGCAGATTCCTCAAACAACTTTTTCAAATTTTAAAAATCATTGTTCCTGGTTTTTCATCTCCAGAATTTGGATTTCTTTTACTTGTTGCTGCATCACTAGTAGCTAGATCTTATAGTGACATATGGATGATACAGACTGGAACAGTTGTTGAAACAGCAATTATTAGTATGGATACAAAGTTGTTTAAAAAACAACTGTTATACTTTTTTGCTGGAATGCCAGTTGTAAGTTATGATTTATGTATTTTAATAAAATTTTCAATGAATCAAAATGTGAGATAATTAATAAATCATTAACTTTTTTGCAGATTTCTTTAGTCAATAATGTGCTTAAGGTAAATATAAAAATTTAGTATCTTCTAGAAAGCTCTAAAATTATTTAACATTGAATGTGTTTTTACATTAGATAATGTGAAAATGAGTTATATCAATTAAAATGAAAAAATTTTTACCCTAAGATATTTTTATTTTGCCACAATGAGTATTATGAATTATGGTAGCTTCGAAACTTCTATTATACTATATTACTCCATAAGAAAACTATGGACATTAATCAATATAGACAAATTAATAAGCTATCTATGAATATTGAAATTAGTTATCAGACCTTCTGTTCAAAGAATATGTCCAGGATAATATAGTTTCCTTAATATTTTTTCTTTAAGTAACACATTTTCATCACAATTTTATTATTTGATAGATTTGTGACACCGTAAACATATTCTATGTTAATAAAAATACCTTTACACTTTTGGTTAGTAAAATGTATTCAATTGAAAATTGTATGATTTACAGTGGAGTATTGGAGAATTGAAGTTAAGGCTTCGAACTAGACTATCACATCACTTATATGACGATTATTTAAGGTAGTTTTATTATTTTAAACTGTGGTGTAAATTTAGAAAAGTAAAGCGAGTCTTTTTATGTTTTTCTCATCAACAAGTATTTACACTGTTACTATACATCCACTAACAGTATAAAATACTCCAAGTTTAAATATTTTTTTTTTTTTTAGCTCATAAAAACTAATTTTTCATTTCAAATCATTTTATTTTGCCCCTTCTTTCTTGGGTTTTCTTTAATTACGCCACTATTTTATATAATTTATAAATCATTAATTTATATTTAAATATTTAGGGGATATACCTATTACAAAATAAATAATTTGGACAACCGTATATCAAATCCAGATCAGTTATTAACAGCTGATGTTGATAAGTTTTGCGATATGTTTACTGATTTGTATTCTAATGTCTGTAAACCATTTTTAGACATAATCATATATGTTTACAAACTAACATCTACTCTAGGATTTCAAGTAATTTTTTTAATCGTTCCTTGTATAAAATAATACATATAATTACATATTTTTTTTATGTATGTTTGTATAGACACCAACTGTAATGATGGGTTACTTGATGGTATCAGGATTTGCACTCACTTATCTTCGTAGACCAACTGGAAAAATGACAGTTATAGAGCAAAAATTAGAAGGTGAATACCGGTATATAAACTCCAGATTAATTACTAATTCTGAAGAAATAGCCTTTTACAATGGTAACAACAGAGAAAAGCTCACTATGTTAGCTTCATTTAATAAATTAGTAAGTACAATATAATATCAAAGTGAACATTGATTATAAATAATATTCATTTGCATTTTTGTTTTATTTTTATTTATGCATTGAAAATTTTTCTTTCTGTATAATATTATTTTAAGCTTAAACATTCTGATCTGTATAATACATAAATCATTCTTTTTTCATTGTTATAGCTTTATGCTTTTAGTTTTTAATTTATTTTATTTTATGGTTTTAGACAAATCACTTAAGAAAATTCCTTGAATTCAGAGTGTATATGGGTTTTGTTGACAATATTATTGGAAAATGTAAGTAAAATATAATAATGATATTTTAATTACCAAAGTAATTGTATTGTTTTTTTCTTAGATATTGCTACAGTTGTAGGATTTTACGCTGTTAGTTTACCTTTTATGAATTCCAAATCAGCTTTAGCCAATGCTCCTCAAAATGAACGTTTTCGAGTAAGATCGAAGTATTATTTAAATATGATCAAATTATTGACACTTAGAGAAATCAGAAAAGCTTTTAACTATCACAAAATTATAAAATTATAATAATTATAATTTTATAATTTGTTGATTAAAGTACCATATTTTTTCAGTTTACTGTCTTCTGTGTACTCAATCGTAAAGTAATGGCTATTGATATTATAATATAATATGCAATACTTAATTTATTTGCGTTATAATTATTAAATAATTTTAATAACTTGATTCTTATACTATTGGTCACAGAAAAAGTATAAATCTAACTAAATACTTAAGGTCATTTTAATGTAATAAATTTAACTAAAAATATGTCTTTGTGAAATGTTAATATATCTATTATAGTATAATAACTAAATTCATGTAAATAAACATATATTTATATGTTGGGAGCCAAAAAAAAAAAATGTTTTCAACTGTAAATATTAATTATTTTATGACTCATAATTACATCAAAATTATTCATTTCCATGGAAATTTATTTTGAAAAAGCATGTTTGAGGTTATAATTGAATATTAAATCTATTTTGTTTGATTCATTTTTTTAATCTAAGAATAATTTAATGTATGTGTACACTTTACTTGCATACAAAATATTTTATTCATGATTCCAAAAACTATGTTATTTATAAAGTGTGAAAAAAATTAATAATGTATTAATTTCAGAATTACTATACAATGGGCCGAATGTTGGTAAAATTAGCTGAAGCCATTGGTCGTTTAGTATTAGCTGGCCGTGATTTAACACGTTTAGCTGGATTCACCGCAAGAGTTACTGAAATTATGACTGTATTAAATGATCTTAATAAAGGACATTATGTACGAACTATGTTAACTGATAACAATACATTAAAAGAAAAAAAACTTGTTCCAAACTCTGGTCGTATTATCACTAAAGATAATATAATAAAATTTGATAAAGTACCGCTTGTAACACCAAACGGTGATATATTAGTCGAGGAGTTATCTTTTGAAGTAACATCAGGCATGAATGTGCTAGTATGTGGACCAAATGGATGTGGAAAATCATCTTTGTTCAGAATTCTTGGTGAATTATGGCCACTGTTTGGTGGTACTTTAACAAAACCTCCAAAAGGCAAACTTTTTTACATTCCACAAAAACCATATATGACATTAGGTACACTGAGAGACCAAGTTACTTATCCACACACCAAGTATGTCTACATCACTTATTTTTATTTATTTTTTTTTATTAAATATGTTTTTGGGATGAGAGTAAAAAAAATGTGTAGCTAAATGTATGTAAAAAATACGTCATTTGCATAAGTTACTAGCAAAACCAGGTTACTTAGCCAATATTCACTATTTAAACATAAATTAATTAATATTTTTATATTTGGCCACTTTCAAAAACATATACACAAATAATTCATTGTTTTGCAGAAAAAATATCATAACTTTAGTTAGCCTGTGTATATATTATTTAAATATCTTTTTACTGCAATTTTTCCTATTCACTTTAATATTATTTATTAATTTTCATAACTATTTCTTTCTTTTTTTTCAGAGAGGAAATGCAGCGTCGTAGAAAAACTGATGTAGACATTTCTAAACATTTAGAACGTGTACAACTAACATATTTATTACAGAGAGATCAAGGTTGGGATACTGTTGCAGACTGGATGGATGTATTATCTGGTGGAGAAAAACAACGTATTGCTATGGCTAGATTATTTTATCATCAACCACAATTCGCAATATTAGATGAATGTACAAGTGCAGTTAGTGTAGATGTTGAAGGATCTATGTACCAATATTGCCGTGATGCTGGCATTTCACTTTTCACTGTTAGTCATCGAAAGTCTTTGTGGAAACATCACGATGTAAGTATTCTTATAAATTGTATTCAATGTAAATATAAAAATTATTTATCATGAATTTCACTGATTATAGTTAATGCAAGTAGTATTAATTTAATCTTAAAATTTTTTCTTGTGAATCTAATAATTCATACATTGAAAATTACTTCTTTATTACAAATTTTTTTAATAATTCTTGAACCATCTTACTTATGTTTCAGTATTACTTACAAATGGATGGTAGAGGATTATTCCAATTCAACAAAATTGACTCTGATACTGAAGAATTTGGTTCATAAATTCATGGGTGATAGTAATATTAAAATTTCAAAAATATTTTGTAAATATTTAAGTCCATTCTTGCCTAATTTTTGTTCTCGTGCCTATATATATTTTTCTTTTTGGTGTTTATAGATCAAATGTTAGTTTAATTTTCAATGATTATTTTATTATTGCCAAGGTATTTTTATATGGCTTTTGTAATGCTAATTTTTTACCAATCGATTGGACCAATGTAACGGATTGTTCCATTTGTTGTATAGTACAGACCATTTTTGTACTTGTGTTATTACTAAATTTTATAATTTATTAAAATTCTATTAAATTTGTTTAGTACTTGATTACAATCAATGAATAATAAGTCTAGATTTATATTATATTTTAAAAAAAAAATGTAATCTAAAATATATTGATTTAATTTTAAATATCCATGAAAATCACTGATAATTTTAATACTTATTGAAGCTCAGTAATAAATTGAACCTTATTTGTTGTTTTTAATAATTGTGTATTAAAATGTTTAATACTAGAGTATTTTGAGGTTATGTGACCATAACAAGTAGTTTCAATTTACAAAATCTATTCTTTTCCCAAAATAAAAACTGAAAAAAAAATGTCTCTTTCAACAGAAGTGCTCTAAGTGTAATACGCAATACGTGTATCACTGATAGCATCGAAAAGGCCACGTGATGGTATGTGAAAAACTACATGATGGCAGGTATAAAAATGGAATTCACTAAATTAAGACTGGATAAGTTTTAGATAAAAATTAAGAAGTAATATCCAGCCCTATCTAAAAGAGCAGAGTTTGAGTTGGACATTTTCACGCTGATTGCAACAATGCAACGTAAATCTTACTTATATTGCAATTTTTTACTATTCCATACTTGTGAATTTTAAAAGATACCATTTTTAATGATTAAAGATAAATTACTGATTCACAATAAATGTTAGTAGTATACAAAAAAAAGTCAAGAACCTGTCTAAACTAATAAAAAAAAAAAAAAAATGGTATCAGTAACTTATTTATAATGTTTTATTTCTATTAAAATATAATGGTAGACTAAATTATTTACAAGACCACTAGTTGCTCTTAAATATATTATTTATTCAATTCCCAGAGTTTATAAAATTATTTAATATTTTGGTTTTGCTTGCTTAATTCATAAAATGTATTGAATTGTATCACAATGTCATATTGAAAAGTCTTAAATAATAAACTTTACTACTAAAAAAAAAAAAAAATACAACAGGAAGTAATGATAATATATTATTAATGTATTACACAATTGTATTTTAAATTTACAATATGTTTATCTAATGCTATACTAAAATAATATTGTATAAAAATGTACCATAGGATGTTCTTTTAACAAACCACTAGGTAAATAATATATATCTATAAAGTTAAGGGTAACGGAAGCAGCTACATTTTATAAGAAAAATATTAATATGTGGTAGTACATTTTTCTAAAAAAAATTTTTTTTTTTGTAAAAATAAGTAATCTTTCTAGTGGTCCAATATTATTTTGATTTTGAATTAACTGATCTATTAAAAAGTAATTTAAAACCTTAGGCTCATCAAATTTACAGTAAGTACTCTTACTAACAAAAAAAAAAAAGTCAATTGTGATAAATGATTGACTCAGAGAGTGGATTCAATGAAAGTACTTAACACTAAACATGTTTATACTTTAAGGTTTACAAGTGAATATATTATTTTTTCATAATTTAGTCCCTTTAAAACGAATAACCATTTCCGTTTCCCTTGAACCAAATGATAGAGAATTTCGTTTTTCCCTAAGTGCTTGGTCAAAGACGACATTGGTGTATTAAAATGATTATCAGGATCAAGAAAAAATTGTATTATACACATTCGTATAAACAATTTTAGATACTATTTAAATATAATAATATATTAATAGTTTTTAAGGATCACAGTATTACTTTTGCGCTCAAACGGTATTTGCGCTTACCGCTTGTTCCTAGCGCCCTTAATGGTAAAACGTCTCCAAAAGCTTGGCTTCCGTATTGACGGTTCGTCGTCATCCAGTTCTCTAGTGGGCGATCCATGTCCTGAATCGCTTTCATCTGCGTTGTAACGACGACCAGTCATTGTTGAGTCATTTCCACCTCGAAGGAAGTCCAGAAAATTTGATTCAGACTTCATTTTGCCTGAAATAAAATGATGAAATATGCAATCGTGAATACCCACTATAAACATATAAAAGTACATAATCTCATTTTATACTGCTATATCAATTATCAGATTTTGAAATAGTTAAAGTAGTTGTTTGTAACTATGGACATTATTCAGCATGGTGGTTTTTTTTTTTTATTACTTATTGACTCGACGATACGTTAGCTAACTATTTTTGAAGTAATTACAATGAACATTTTGTCATTTAAACAATATATAAAATATTCCTTATTAGACACGAAAGACAATTGTCAACGTCCTTCAATATAAAGGGTGCCTAAAAATTTGACCGCGAGATTTTTATTTTTTACTACTGTTGGTATAAAATAAATACATTTTTATTGAACCCTAGCGGCATAAAGTCTCCTGGGATAGTATAGGACGATGATCCTGTTGAGAGTCTAGAAACATTCAGGATAAACGGGACGGTGATAATACAGTTTTAGGACATTAAAAGGACATAAATACTATGGGATGAAGTCAGGACGACAACTGGAAAGTCCTATTTAAAACTTTCCATTGCTCTGACGATGACGCTCATGGCTAAAAAGGTAATAATTAGCCATGAATTATGATCCTGTCAATCCGTTCAAAAATATTAGATTAGAATATTAGATAGCAAGACATTAATAGGCGGTCGGTTTCAGAAAAATAATGTTATATTATTAGTGTTTAATAAATGGACATGTATCGCTGTCGTCGACTTATGTTGCAGCGTTGAGTGTTGGCGTCACGAATACATAATGTGCATGATTATGTATTTTAAGATGTCAAATACGTACCTACGTATGTACTTATTCAATATGCAAGTATTATAATAATAAGTATGTTTTCAAAAAAAAATCCAGATTTTTTGAAACATTTTATACGAAATACAACTTACTGAACTCTGAAAGTTAACTAGTACAACAATGTTGAATTAAATGATTTAAATATATTCGGTTCAAATATTCGACATTTATTTTTCAATTTTATGAGTATAGTTATTAAATATTTTATGTTAAACGTAATCGACATATTTCATGAAAATCCTAACCGTATCAACTATTTTGAAACTGCAGTAAGTCATGTGCAATGTGCATTATAGCTTTATGATGTCGATTTAAATTAAAAAGTATAAATACGAACAGAAAATCGTAAATAAAAGGGATTCCTAACTTTTAGATACAATATCTTTGTAGGTACGTGTTTTTACTCTCCCCTGATTTGATTGTTTAGGAAATTCGAAATCGTTTTAAACACGAAAATGAAAAAATGTCATAATCCATTTAATATGCACGTGTTTCACGAATTTGTTTCGCATATAAGCAGATACATGCAGATAAACCTCCCTTTAATAAAATATCTATTAATATAAATTGAGTACCTGCCAAGGTTTTCGTTTTACAGTAAGAAAACGGTTTTAATTTATTATTTTTTTTATAAGTCAAAGTTTCAAGCGTTAATACACATTTACGCGTTCATTCATGTCTGATGATGGCATAAAAAAAAAACACTGAATAGTTTAAATTTTAAATAATCAAAACTGTACTAAGCCCGTGTCTATTGTCTATATTGTTTATTATTACATTTAATAGTAGACATTAGACCCGTGAAATTCTGCTTTTCTCATACCTCATTTTGACACAAAAGGTTAATGAGTTGTATGACAATCGTGGAACCGGTAATAATAAAGTTCAGATTACATCATTGTACGCACGTTAAATTCATATTTTTGTTCTAAATATTTTTTTAATGTCATCTTCATACAGTGTTATTTTCCGGCGTACAGAGTTTTCTACATTTCGGATCGCGGTAATGTTTCCGTTTCCGGTTTGATGAGGTTCCGACTTATAGAGAACTCATGTGGTCATCACATGCCTATTTAAAACAAGGCTATTGTTATTTTCTGTTTCAAAAACAACTTCGTCTTGCAGAGAGTCCGTAACAAAGAGGTTTTATTGTAAATGCAGCTTTTGGTCGGCGGGATCACGTAGGTCGTGAAAGTAACTATAATTGTAATTTTGGTAGTCGCTGTATGGTCGTAAATTATTTTAAACAGAAAGCAATGATATCAGATATGACACGTTTTGTAAACATTTTTAAGAAAATAAATCGATTTTATGAAATTTATAGTAAGTGTATTTTGATTTTTTCGCGCTGTTCAATTTATATCGAAGACGAAGTCACTGAGTATATAGGGGCGTCCTCGGGTTTTCAAAAAATACTTTGGGGTGCCGCGAAAAAAAAATCATCAGCATTCGACGTCTACGTGTATGTGTGGTAATGATACGGGCGCGCTGGAATGCGTACAGCCGTTATACCGACCTTTCTTTTTGCCGGGCGTACCGAAACTCAGACTCCTGGAGTTGAGCTCGGCCTTGAGCTGCTCCGGTGGTATGTCTTCCACCTTGAACTCGTCCGGGTCCTCGACGAATGCCTGTTGCAGGTCCCGCATGATCTTCTTCCTGATGGTCTTCTTCATGGACAGATGCCGTTCCAGATGCTTGACGTCGTCTTCGAACTTAGTCGCGCCCTTGGTCCGCCGGGTGCCACCGCCGTCGCCGCTCTTGTGCCGTTTTTTCTTCGACCCTTTGACCGGCAACAGGTCTTCTTCGCTGGCCGACCCGACGGATATGGCGCTGTCCGTACCGCCGGCGCTCACGCCCCCCAGCGAGTTCCGATCGTCGCCCTTTACGTCCAACCGTCGCAGCTCGTCCGGCAGCCCGTCGTCGTCGCCGCCGCCGCCACCGAAAATGTCTCGCAAATGCGGTATGTTTCTCTCGCTCGTCATTTTCTGCAAAAATAATAAACAAATGAAACCGGGTCAGACAAAAAGACGGTCTTTTTTTCAAGAGTATACACGTCATGTCGTGTACCTATATAATGTGACCCACGGCGAAGATTATCGCAAAGAGCCGAATAGGCAAATAAACGAATAAGTAATAGATAAAAAAACAAAACAAAAAAAATTAAAACCTTAATACGATGAGCAGCGGCCTACTGCCTAGTACCTATACGCTGTCCCCTTTACACGGCAATAGGTATTTCAAGTACGATTCGTGAACATAAGTATAGACGTCCATCGTTTTGTTACCTCGACCGAAAACGAACGTGATATAATCTGAGATCTAAATAAATATCGCGTGCGCGGCAACGTCTGTGGAACGGAAAGATTACGTGAATATGTTGTACGAGCACTTCAATTTTAACTATGACGGAAAAAATGGGTGTTTTTCATACGCTCAAAAAAAAAAAAAAAATTATTTCACAGTTAATCAAAAAATCAGTAAATTCACAAATAATTGTTTCACAGTTTAATTTATGCAATAGTATCTATACTCATACCAAGGAACCAATTTATTCTTCACTCACGGACGTTTCAGCGAGTACGGAAAATACTTTATCATCAGATTAATATTATTATATGTATTGCGTTTAGAGGACGCGTACTACGTATACTGGTAGATTATACACCCTCTCGTTCTTTTCACCGGAAATACGATATCGTTTCGCACGGGAAAGAACCCTGAAATCTTATGCGCGCGTACTTGAAACAATAAAGTGTGTTGACCCAAGAAATTCTGCGTTCCCGTCTGTGCAACACCAGAACTGTTATGATTTAGGTTATTGAAAAAAAACCAATATTCTTAATTTACACATTCCATTTTAAACGAGTAAAATAACACCAACGTTCAGTTTTAAAAATCAAATAACATTTTGACCAGATATATGAGATATCGTATAAAAAAACAACTACGATATTGAACAAAATCAAATTGCAATTCATATATTGTGTCAAAATTTGGTAATCATATCGAATACTATGCTTGTAGTCCTCCACAAGATAATTCTTTCTTACATGAAACATAGGAATTTTCTAAATAATTATACGAGTATATGCAGCAACAACAAATATCTTCAGTAAACACTAACAAGTGACCGTCACTAGTCACTAATAAATTACTTTGAAAAACATCGTTAATTTTTTTTTTTATTAAAATTTGTAAAAATGTTAACCATCTAACCGACAAGCGGGCGTGTACCTATAACACGTATTTACGTTTACGTACAAATTGTAATAATTTTAAACAGTAATGTGTATGTGCACCTACCTTAACAAATTTTAACATATGTATTTACTATGTAAGATACAGCGGTATAGATATTACTGTAATAAAATTCGTGTTTACATTATTCGATAATTAAAATCTACTATTATAAAATATACACCTAAACGTGCACAGTTGTACGCGTAGGACATAAGTAAACCACTTCAGCGAATTTTGATGGGTATGCTAAATTACCTAAAAATACACAGAGAAGCCAACAATTTTAATTCGATAAACACGTATCGTGAAAGGAGGACATGATATCATTATTATGTTTTATTTATCTACCTGTTATTTTTTTGACACTGTCATAGCCTAAAAATAACCGTTTTTGCACTTCAGTATTGTTTCATCGAAATCGGCTCACTCTTGTCAAACACATTATAAAGAAAGATCTTGCTCGTTATTTTTTCAGTAACGGTAAATCATCTGCAACGTGATCTTAACGATGACGTGAACCGAGAAGACTTGCATGAAAAAATCTATGTGTCACTTTTTTAATGCAAATCGGATAATTTCTTCTAACGTCAATCAGATATATCGAAAAACAATTGTCATCGACATTTGTTGTCGTTCAACGTGGTTCGTTTGCACCGCACTGATTATGCTGCAGATTGTTCGATATCGATTATAATATTATTGTCATACCGACAAACATCCTTCGCCGAAAACACGTCAGTCGACCACCCGTCGTTGACATCGTTGACAATCGCCCCCAGTAGTTTCCACCACCGCGAACAGCGATTATGTATCTTGAGCGGACGGACGGGGTCGAGAGAGAATTTGATAATCCTAAGCACCAATGACTTACTAAAACGGCCGGTCAAAATTTCGAAAATATTGATGTGATACTCAATGTAATATAGGTACGCGATGGTTGCCACGGCCGTGAGGTGCATCTGTTAAAGGATGTAGGTACAGTTGTTTGCCACGCGGCCGCCGCCACGGTGCACGGAAGAAGACACAAAAAAAGATACAAGTACCTATATAACAATAACGATATCGCGCGCGTCGATTTTCGTGATTCAGAGTCACTGGAAGACAGAACAAAAAAAAAAGAAAGACCAATTGTAATCGCAAACGTTACGGACCAACGGTAATGACGTGCTCATGGTTGGAGACAGAAAAAAAATCATATATATATTTTTTTTACGGACCAAAGCACAGCGATCCGGCGTAATAATATTCCACTCGACTATGGCCGAGTAAAAGGTATATAGGTATACGCGTATCGTGTGTTTATAAACGATACGGTTGCGTGCACGAATCCGTGGTGTTATTTTTTTCACCTGGTTATTATCACTCGGCTGAAGCGTGTAGGTACCGTGCCTCCTACTAACGACTGCAGCGACAGCAGCGCACGAAAACGTTTCTTGTCGACGACGCGATCTCCCCGCCACAGTAATATTAATGTGTGGGTGGATGGTGAATAGTACACTTACAAGCAAGTACGTGTCTTATAGGTACCTTGTTTGTTGTGCCCAGCAGCGATTTTTTTTTTTAATCTGATTTTTTGAAAATATTACTATCAAACCACGTTTCTCTTTTTGATTTTCGCATATATTTTGGTTTTTTATGTAATTTTTTTTTTTATTAATCAAAAATTAATTTTTACGTTTAAACGGTTTCTTGAAATATAGGATTTAAGTTAAATATTCTTAAATGTATGGAAATTTTAAAATATTACAACAATGGTAAGCCTCCCGTTATGACTAAAAACTTTTAAAATTAAAATTATAACTCAATATTTGAAATTTCAAAAAGAAACGACGGATTTTCAGAAGATCATCACTATTTTCTCTGATTATCATTTATTATTATTATTATTATTATTATTTTGCTTATGAATCACGGGATTTGTGGCTGAGAAATTTCCAAAAGAAAAAAAATTAAACAATAGCGACAAGTGTTATAATGTATATACAAAAGTTCTACAGCCGTCATCAGTCGTCACTACCCGCTGCTCGTATAGTCATCCGTTGAAGGAACAGAATACAAAAATGCGCCATGCACCGACACATGATATATCATATACTATATACATATATCATAATAACTTATATGAATAAATTTATGCATACGGTAGAACAAACGACCATTGTGGAAAAGCTCTGTGTCGTAATGTATAAATGTATAAATAAAACGACGTGTATTCCTATATGTTTAAATATAATTCCTATATGCATGTATACATAATATACGTGTTTAATACAAGTTTACTGTACACATAGCGAAACAGTTACGTGACGGATCTCACGGAAGTCGAGGGGCGTACACACAAAATAAACGGGGTACCCACCTTCCTATTATTACGATTCCTCATTTTACCAAGTTTAATTCGTGTCTTTTAATAGAAAACTATTTTCTCGTCGAATACGCACGTTTATAAAATATACTCGTCAAGTCGATAGAGTATTAAAAATGCACGTTAGACGTAATAAAAAAATGGTTAAAACTCAATACAGATTGAATTCAATGCTATACGTATAAAATACATGGTTAAAAAACTGAATAAAAGCAAATAATAATAATAATAATAATAATAAGTAATATGCCCTCGTAACCTTAAGTAGTTAAGTATAGTTTAATGGCATAATTATGTTGATATAAACAAATAACTTATAACTTCATATATTCATTATCATGTAATACTCATAAGCATAGGCGGACCCAGACTTCTACATTTGAGTGTGCCCAACCTTTTTTGTAGTAACTTTTTTAGATGGGTAAGCTATAAACAAAATTTAATTCAACTGTTTATGGAATTTTTTTAGCAAAAATTTTATCCATTAGACAATATATAAAATGTATTGAAAATATATTCTCGGTTTCCGAGAAAAAGCAATATTTTTTCGCTAAAAATAGTTACCACCACTATTAGACCGACGTTTTTGTATGGAGGACAATTACATCGAATATGATATATTCAATATGACGATAAACGAGTACCTACGATGTAATGATTTTACTCGTCTAAACATCCAGGCTTCGTTAATAATGTAAAAAAATAACGATTGATAAAAAATGCACGTAATTATTATTTCAGAGACTGAACTTTTGCAGTTTTACTTATGAAAAACTGAAATTTAATTGATGTGTATTTATACAATGAATTTTTTTTTTTTTGTTACATTAGAGTGTGCCCTGGCACACCCGGCACACCCCGTAGATCCGCCTATGCTCATAAGAGATATAAGAGTTTGATGTAGAGCTACTTAAATGATATTAAATGTAGTTTACGGATAACTGAAAACAAATAATCACATTCAATTAATTTGGAAAAACGTATTACCATAATTTGAGCAACTAAGAATTTTCTGAATATCTATTGCCTAATAATTATAGATAATTATTCGAATTCAAATTGAATATAAAATCACATCTATACACCTATATTACCTATAAAAATAGTTGATTTAACAGTACACACAACACGCATAATTTAATTTTATAATACCTACTTTAAAGTTTGGACAATTTAAAATAAAAAAGCATAATATAACATTGTATATACAATATAGGTGTGTTATATTTTACATTTTTTATAATATTTAATTATCAAGAGAAAACAATTCTATTTCGTCAAGTATTTAATTCGTAATAATTAAATAATTATTTTGGGATTCAATAGGTAATAAATCTTTACTTTTTCATCATTACAATTATAGTTTGAGTAACTTATTCGGCGTATACGATGGAAATTAAGTAATCGCGAAACTGAAGCATATAAAATACACATTATATTATATAAAACGAGCTGAGTATGCAAAGACATACAATTAAGCAATAATTGCAATTATCTCGCTTCGCTGTCCTAAAAATAAAGCAGCGTAATGTTTTAAATATAGTTTGCATTATGTACAAATAAAAGTGAAACTCGAAGTAATTGTTATTTAATACCACTTAAAAATATAAATGAGCAATGATCACATCGCCAAAAAACTAATTATTTATTTATTTCATTAAATTTATTGCTATTTATAAATGTAAATTTATTCACCAAAATAAAAAAATTTTGAATCAATACTAAAAAATTTACTCTTACTCTACGTACACATGTTCTCAATCAAAACTAAAATCTATAATAAATTTGGAACATTGTAAATATTAGTTAGTCAATGGTGGCAGCCGGAAAGGACCCAAGTTGCTGCTTAGAACTTGTAGATGACATAAAAGCGCAATATATGCTTAACTTCGTGCCCGCCTCACGTAGCGAAACTCTTGCGCTTTTCCCATAATTTTCTTCGAAGCTAAAGGTAAAAAATCGATAAATCCCGTGAAGAGACCCTTGTGGTTTTTTTAATTATACTACACTGAATCACGTCTATGCTTAACGGTATTTCACTAAAATCAAAGATTTGAAATTTCGAATTAATAATCAGTGAATTAATATTCAAAAATATCATAATTCATGCGTAGAAATATTTCTTGTAATGACAAAGCCAAGTATCAGAGCAGATATTTTTTAACGCGTTTATGTCACATCGTAGACATGATGTTCATAACATTTTCATGGCAAACTAACAAAATAGTACCTATACTCGATTTCATCCTCGATATTCTCGCTTAAATTAGTTTTTTTTATTTAAACTAGTATTATAATGTATTTTTCAAAAGAAAATCAGTTGGACATTTCATACGAGTTTTACAAAGATGACACCAATGATATACCATACAAAACTATATTTATATTAATTTACTTTTACATAAAAATGTGATGAGGTCTAAATTTCTCAAGAGTTACAATCTTCGAGGATAATTGACTTTTAATTTATTTTTATATTTAATGAACTGAATAGTGTGTTATTTATAGATGATAACTGTAGTATTGTTTAAATTCCACGTTATTCATGCTCTGATTAACGGTAAACATTTTTAACATAAATTATTTTTTAATGCATTCATAAAAATGTATTCTTAAACATATTCGACACTTGAAATTCATAAGGCCTTGGTCTATTGATTACTACACACTTACACACAATACAACTCCGTGTATACCATTACAACCAGTGATAACGTATGTTCAATCGCGGTGTTCATAATAATATACTAAATAATAAATTGATATAATATGATAGCTGAAAATATCACATATACTTTATCAAGTCCTTACAAAATAGAAAACAATTATAAATAAACTTAATCTATACTTCATCTACATTTCAGCTCACGTATTACATGGTTTGTACTTAATAAGTTTTGTCTTAATTTATCCTGTAAAATATTTCTTGATTCTGCGTTGTCATGTTGGTTCTTAAACATTTGCCTAATGATCAATTCATTATTATATCTAAAGATTCAACGTGGGTAACACAACTTGAGCTGTGAAATAATTAATAACTAATGAGAGTTATAATGATGAAGTCACTAACAAAAATATGTATGACATCAACTTTTGTAATGCTTTAATAACGAAAAATCATTTGAGTTTTTCTCATAAACTTACGTCACTACTTGGACTGGGTCCAAAAAAAATCTGTACGTACCGGTTCATTATTTTAACGTATAATAATCTGTTTCTCATTCATACGTTGTTATTCATTTTTTTTTTTTTACATGTACACAAAAAAATATTAAATATTAATTATATTCTACGTTTATGTAAAAAATCATTTAAATGAGATTTGAATCTACTGTTGTTTTATTTCTCATCTTTCGTTTATTAACAAAAAAAATCCGAAAATTGTAATTTACTTTTTTCATTTAATTTAATTTGGAAGACGATTTTAATGAAATATTGCACAACATTTTAACAACACTCAAAATGATCGAAAGTATAAAAATAAGTTTTAATATTTAATCAACATAAAAAAAAAACTAGGTATTTAATAATTAATGTAATTAATTATTTTTATATGATATAAATATAAATGATAAAAATTGAGAATTATTGAGGAATGTACACAAATCAATAGAATACAACCCTAACGTATCAAAATAATAAACTCTATACACAAATTTACGTATAATACTGTCCTTAAAGTAACTCGAATCAGCTATATCAACACCCTAGACCGGCTACATCCTAATCTAAGCTCTTAATTCTGACTCCATTCTAGGCAACACTCCAAGAAAGCTCAAGAGAAAGTAGTTATTAGTTATATAATTGTAAATGTATTTAAAAAATAAAAATGTTTTTATTTTTGTATAATTTTTATAACTTATCTTCATGTACACTTATTGGCGTTTGGAAACTATTGATTTAAAGACTAAAAAAAAATTTAATTAATTAAGTGCGTCTCCAAATAATTAAAATATATTTTATTTAAGTATTCGTACAAATACATATTTTAAATTTTTGTTTTTTTTTTTTGTTTTTTTTTTTTTTTTTTTGACCAAACACAAACTGAGTTTAGCTATAATGTTTATACAGTTTAATTTATAGTAAAGTTCCTAATTAATAGGTTAATTAGACAGTGACTATGGTGATTTCTGAGTTATGAGAATGACTATTGAAAAATATATTTACTATTCATGAATTACGCACAATGCACGAATCAAATCTTGACAAGTCTATGCATAATGCATTTTATTGTCGCCGGTGTTATCAACACCGAGCTGACGTATGAAGCACACATTGTTTATTAGACGTAGAGAAAATATAATTAAAATGGTTATTTTTTCGACTTCGGCCAAAACGAAGGCCATATATACACCGAATCAAGGACCAGTCAAAAGAAAAACTGACATACACAGTTGACGAACATTTTAAATGATCTAATTTCATCCTTGGGAATGAATGTACTTTTAAAACTTTCATCGGTTAACAGGGTTTATTTTTTATTATTAATAAACCCATATTATATGCACGCGATGTTCCATAATGAGTACTATTCTAAGCATTGATCAGTATCCACAGTGACATGATAGGCACCTGCTATATTTACATGCCAGTAGGTACTATATTATTACTCAATTTTTGTTTCGTTGACTGAGCAAACGTGTAGGTAAAGATACATCATAATCTAAATAATTGTGGGTATGCCCACATGTGGTAACTATTTTTTGATACAAATAGCGAAGAGGCGTCTTTAGTATTATTAAGTAGTAAGTGGGAAGAGCGAAATTATGGAAAATTTAAAATAACGTATTATATGTAAAGAATGATAAGTTGAGATTACGATAGTAGCAAAATTTTTGATCGCATATTATATATATATATTAAATGTTATCGAACAATGTTATTTTTTAAATAAATAAATTCCGGACATGATTCATCGATAAATTTGTTAAGTTCATTTAAAAAAATAATACGTTTATTATTTTATAAAGAATACACTAAAATATAGGTAACAAGTCAGTAACTATTTCAAACTCGAGGTTCACATTCAAAAATTAAAAAGGATAACCCAAGGCTGGAGAAATATGAAAATGTTCAACGCTTATTTTAGTTATAAATATAAATAATTCTTTTTTGATTTAACGATCTTGGCTATTTATCGAATTCTGATAATTCTATAGAATTTGTACCTTTTTTTTTATTCTTTTCAATTTTGTATACATTTGTGCTTTAATGTGGGCCGGATAAAATAAATAGATACGAAAGCCACCGCGGATACCAATCATTACACTGTGAAATAGTAGAAGATTTTTTTTTTTTTTTTATACCTAAACCATATTATGTTGTGTATTATAATTTTATATTTTATACTTGAAAATGGTTATTTGTTCAGCATTCCACAAATAACTAACTTTTTAAAACAGTTGATATGCGGGTAAGTTTGAAATTAGCAAATATAAATTACGTCCATATTGTATGCTGTGAGATATAATACAGAAAAGGGCATCTATAAACTGGTTAATAATAAAATATTTATGATTAATATAAAATATATGCATTTTTCTGGAAACGTCCAACAATATTAGTCCCTATAGCCGGTACACGGTTCTTTCATTTAGTTATTAATTTTGCCCTTACTAGAAATCATTTTTATCTACGTGCATTACTGATATTACTTACTATACATGTATTATATACCTATTATAAATAAAAATACTCATTTGTATACCAATGTATTTTGTGTAATTATTATCATTTAGTCTTTTAAAGGTACTTGTAATCCTCTAACCCAGTGGTTGTCAACCTTTTTGGGTCCATGGCTCCTTTTGATTTTGAAACAAAATACATATACGGCTCCCATACGAACATTTAAAATAAACAAATTTACATTGTTTATCATCATTTTAATCATACTTTAATTTAATAATGAACATGTAATTATTAATAATAGGAAACATTTTTTTGAGATTTATTTTTTACATACAATTAAAAAATTAATACAATAATAATAATTTTAATATGTATTTAATAGGACGGCTGTGCTTATTTTTGTTGCATTATATTACCAAACTGTGGGGTTAATTTTGAAAGTGCGATTCTCATTTCCTTTTCGTATTCAGTCTTGCTCTGTATTTGGTTTTAATAACTGTCAAGGCCGAAAAACCCGTTTCACATAAGTATGAAGAAGCAAATGTAATCAAAGTCCTGATAGCCTTATTGGCTACGATCGAATATTGCTTCTTCATAGCTATACAAAATTCTGGTAAAAATGATGATGCGAATTTGGATTTTGATACTGAATCTGAGGATAAGTCTATCAGTTGTTTTTGTTCAGTAATTGTTAATTCTGAGGGTAGATCAGTAGTAAAAGGATCTTTAATCCAATTTTGTTGTTGATCGTCCTCGGGAAAATAATGTTGGAAATGAACAATAAGTTTTGATAAGTTTTCCATGAATAATAATAAAAATCAATAATAATTTGGCAGATTCTATCAAGTTTAAATTATTTTCATGAAGTAACATATACAATGTAGGAAAACAGTCATTTATAGCACCTTCAACCATTTTATTCTTCCACAAAACTAATTTCCTTTTAAAAGAAGTAATTTTTTCAGTTAACTGCGAAACGTGGGTCTCATTACCTTGTAGAGATACATTTAATACATTGAGTTTTCCAAAAATATCACATAAGTAGGTACGATAATTTTATTGAAAAGACTTTATTTTCAAATTTTTCAAAATGTTTATTTTGTTAAAGAAGAAAACAATGAAGTTATTTTCGAAGTTCAAATACTCTTTTCAACAAAAAAAAAACACAACAAATAACACAGAACAAAAAACAATCGTAATAAATATTGGTCGATGTACGTAGCCATAACGCATATAACACACTGAATAGTGAATACAAAGCAGACAGTGGTGTGCGTTTTACAACTGATAGATTAGATTAGAGGCAAATCATTAGTACCTACCTAATTGCATGACAAAATAGATTAATTTAGATCTATTTTGTCATGCCTAATTGTAAATAGTAATCGAAGTATGCTTCTACTCGATATCGCAAACACAGTTAACGACGGCCCATGTGTCTCACACACACATGTATTGGTGCGCGGAAACTTTATTCATAGTTTCTATAGCGAACGCGGCTCCCTTGATAATAACCGTCGACGCCTCTGGGAGCCGCGACGCACAGGTTGAAAACCACTGCTCTAACCTAATAATTGTTGTTCAATATAATGGTAAAGAAGTGTTTATCCAACAATATACAGTAGAAACCGTTTATAATGACACCGGTTGTAGTGACATATTGGGTGTAATGACCTTAGATTAAATGTCCCGGCAAAACTCCAATATTTTATGTACTAATTTGTATCGGTTATTATGACGTCTATATGATGACTGTACGGATGTTATGACGGTTATTTTTGGTTGTATTGGAAAAATATTTTATCTATAACGACTTTAGTTTACCTGAGGCTACTTTATCTTAAGCTGATGATACTCCCGACGAAGGTTATTATCTATTCATTCAGTGTTCAATGCAGCAAAACTGTTAGCAAATTATATGGCTCTGAATAACCTAAGTTCAATGATAAATTTTGAAGATCTAGAAACAACAGTAGAGCGTGATTTTTATACAAACAAAGTTCAATCTAAAATAACAGATTTTTTTAAATAATAATTGAACTAATTAATTTAAATACATAATATGCACATCATTAAATGTTTTTATCTTTATTTTTTTTAATAAATACAATTTTTTTATATAAATAAATAATAATATTAACATGTATTGGAGTTACAATTTTTTTTCGTCATTTTGGTTATAATGACAACCGGTTGTTATGACCTATTTTCTTTGGTCCCTTGAACGTCATTATAAACGGTTTCTACTGTAGTTTCAGAAATGTATTTAAAAACATATTATTAAGACGAGAATGTACCTAAATTAAAATTTTGGAAAATATATTCAAAATCAAAAATCGCTTAAATATTAAACCTAAAGACGTTTTTCTAAAAATGTGCCGTTAATAAGTTTTAATGCACGTGCTCAATATGGTACAAAAATTGAAAAACAGCATTATTTAGAGCAATGGTACAAACTTCTTCATCACGACAAATGTCATTTAGATCTCAGTCGGGAGTCTGCAAGATATTTTCTAAAATATGTCTTGTCTTTCCATTATACCAATGTCATAGATTCGTACAATGTGAAATCCGGTTGAATATACAGAACATGGTTCATAATGACTTCTAAACTATTATCTTTTGCACGAGAATTACAGATCATCCACTTAGTTAGCAATCTATAGACACGCTACATATTACAGTGAACCTACACTTTTCGGGAGAAAGGTATCTATGTATTGTTTATTACAATATCGTCTGAAAATTATTACTGTAAAATGCTGTCGTAATACAACAGCAATGTTGTATCTATATTAGCATACATACGGTTTGATAAGTGTCTTACACATTGTAGTTAATAGTTAATTAAACATCAATGTATTTGAATATGTATTCGAAATTATTGTGAAAAGGAATGATGTTATATGCACATTATGTACATATGGAAAACATGCATTATATTATATTGTTCTAAAGCAACACTACTGGCCGTTTTCACATTTAATAACTTCCGCCATAAATCATTTTTCAATTCTTCAAGCAAGCGTATAGTACCTACTAACTACTTAGTCCCAATATTCTTATGACCGTCCAAGAAATCTGAACTATATTGTCATGAGTGAAGTGCACGAATCACTTTGGCCTCATTTCAAATAGCCTTGAGCCTTACAATAAAACAGTCCATAATCGTTAAAAAATATATAATAAGGAAACCTTGGAATTAAATAAAACTCTTAACGATCAAAATTTAAAATTTAAAAAAAGCATATTTGTTATGGTGTATTCCTGGAGTAAGTATATCATCAGAACTAATTACAGTCTCATCGTACTATAGAATTTTCTTCAAGGTTCCGTGCGAGGACATAGTAAATTTCGTTTATTTGTAATATTCGAAAAAAGATAGACGAAATTTAAGTGAATATTTACGATTTAATTTGCTGGTATTTATAAAAAAAAAATGACTGAATTATTTACATTTATAATTGATTAGTTCTGTTACGCTTTTGGCCAACACAATTTTATACTTATTTATCCATTCCGCGAACAACATTTTTCATGGCAATCTTCCAAAAACTATAGATGACTGAGAAAATACTTCAAAAAATGTTAAATAGACGGTGAATTGTAAACTTTATAATGCATACACCATACGCATTTATATTAATTTGATACAGTTTAATGAATAAATTATTCTTTGAAAAACAAAATTTGTTGAAAAGAATAAAATCATTAAACTACGGTTAACCTACGTCGAGCTAATAAAAAAAAAAAAAATAGATAACATTTAATAGCTGAAAACGAATTTTCTGGAACCAGATATACATTTTAAATTATAATTCAACACCAAACAATCAATAATTTTCATAAAAAACTCATAAAGTAATTTTGTCCGTTACTAGCTGCTTATTTAAATTAAAAATTAAATAAATACATATATACATAACATATAAATATACATCATTTAAATACTTCAATAAGAAATTACATGTATATCCATTCAAAGAAACCCGATTAAGTAATTGAATTCAAAAGTGTAGTTGATAATTATGAATATACTACAAAAAATACATATCATTGTCCTAGTTTCACGAAGAAAATATTAGAACACTCCATTTGAAGGTACAAGAAAATAAATTGGTTAAAATCATAAAATAAAGTATGACAAAATTATATTTACTTAAATAAAAAATATATATCTATACGATGCCGCTTGACCATGAACTTATCAGCACATATCACGTGGCTAAATATCAAACTACAATGCAAATTTGGATTTGTTCTTCAATAAATGTAAAATAATTAAAATGGAATCTTACAACTATACGGCACTACAAACTTCAAAGACATTTAGTTTCCTAGAAAGTGATAGTTATTTACCTCTCATCCTCTGAATAACCGATTACACTGGGAACTACCTATTTGTTCTAGACAGTCTGTTTCACGATTTCTACTGCTTATAATCATTTTTAATTCAATTCGGGCCGTTCAAAATAATTTCTCTAAATCGACGTCGTGCACCTGAACCAGTTAACAAAACATAAAATGTTAATACTTTGGTTACCATCACCGACGCATCAACTCCGTTTTACGATCGTACATTTGAGTTCGACCAGTAAAAAGTAATGACATTTCTTTGAATTTATAATACCCAGACAATATTTACCCCGTTTTTACGATCTATAAAATAACCTTTATGTTGGTACTTTGAGATTTTTGTGGAGTACTCGTGAAATATAGACCTCCTCAAATTAAAAATTCTTATAAAATACATGAGTTACTTTTCAGTTCTTAAAACCGGATAAAATTTGCATACTTTGATTTTAATGTAGGTCCTTAAGTTGGTAGTTAATTTAGTTATGTTAATCCTGTTAAATAAGTTACATAAAAAATAAAATAAAATAAAGACTTTTCTCTTTTATGCGGGTAAATAAAAAATTATTATGCATTACGTTCCTTTTAGATTCTGAGTGAAGCGAAGGATCTATTGGCTTTAAAGTGTTTATTTTTTGAATCTTTACATAAATATATTTATTTTTTTCGACATGTTTGCATTCTACTATTAAAATACGAAACACTGCCTGATCGAAATAGTTCTGAACGTGTTGCACTTGTCTATTATTCAGAAAAAACTCGAATGTTAACTGTTTATGATTTACGCAAGAATCCATTTTTAAATCTCGAATAATCACCCACTGATAACATTGTAGACACATAGTATGTACACAAGTTCGCCACGATGTAATAAAATGATGTACCTGTGTTTTAATTCATTTCTTTTGATTTTTATTGAATCTCGTATTGTACGTTTTTTTTTTTTTTTTTTTATTGCACTTAAAAAACATCAACAACAAAGGTTATTAGTTTTTGGTTAAATTACAATGTGTTGGTTAAAATTACAATATTTATATGGTGTTAATTATATATAGTTACTATTTACATTTATATTACAATTTTCTTAACAGTAGATTTAAATTTTAGTGTACAAATCAGATTTTTTGAGGAAGGCTAACATTGAACATGTGTTTTCGCTATTCGGACCTAGAGCTTCATATAAGTTGGGTGGAATGTTGAATTTTTTTAACTCTTCTGAATATTGATAGGACTCTGTTATTATATGCTTCACTGTTAGTGTGACCCCACAGACTGTGCATTGAGTTGGTTCTTCTTTGGTCATTAGGTGTTTATAAGTAGTGATATAGGTATTTGTACATAGTAGCGAAATACGCGCAAAATGATATCGGACGACGGACACCATCAATCATTTGGGAGATATTATTTTATATTTCATTAATGGACCATTTATGATTAACAATAACAAGCACGTAGGCACGTAGAACGGATATACATTATAATAAGACGTTTTGTCTTTGAATTGTATGGTCTGAATGTACGGGTTCGCGTCGGCAACAGGTTGCCCACTGCGCGCGCATGCGTCGTACAGATAGAACATAACGAATGCTTATGAGTTATAAAAAAAAAGATACTTTATTATCATAAATTATTTTTCATACCACTCATCCCTCCTGTCGCGTGCTTTCACTCCACGACAGCACACAATGCACGGATTTTTTCAAACGCTCTCGCACATGCACACACAGGCATTTATTATATACCTATAAATATATATACATACACGAGTATTATGTGTACACATTTTACATAGTCACGTACCCCTTCTCCCCACACACACACACACACACTCGCTAATGCATACGCACAGACATACCGACGTACGACACATACAAACACACGTACTGCAGACTCGTGAGATGACATATTATTAAAAATAAAAGAGGAAAACGAACCATCTGTTTAAACACGTAGTCCGCTGCACAGTTTTCCCGGCCCCCCCCCCAAAAAAAAAAATAATAATAAGAAGAAAAATACTCGCGTACGATGTAATAATATTCATCAGTATCGTTTCAACCTCTCTCATTTAACCCCTCCTCGAGAGTCATCACAACTGTTACGGGATGAGGATGACGCGCGTCGATCTCTTTTTAACGTCTCAGAAACCGTCGTTGTCGTCGTCGTCTGCGTGTAGCAATCGTGGGCTAGCGCACACACCGTTATCGGTATGCAATAGCAACCGCAGCTCTCAACTACGACCTATAATGTATAAAGTGTGTGTATGTGTGTGTGTGTGTATTTGTGTGTGATTTTGTACGCGCGTCATTATAAAAACTATTTACCCTGTATAGTAGTAGTCGTTTAGACGTTTGTGTGCAGTTCCGCGAAAAAAGTTTATACCTACCTACTACTGGCAATGCCAGTACTACTTTAACCACTACTAGGGTATATACCGATATCTGGTATTTTTTTTATATAATAATATGTATCAACTCTTATATACATTACAAATAAAACGGTATTGTTTCTAGGTCAATAAAATGATTAAGTTCATCGTCAACGTGTAATTGAAAATCTTCGTTCGTATTTTATTATTTTCATATGTATAGCCATATAGGTTGTTTTATTAATTACACGCATAAAAATGTTTATTCTTTGCTTATTCAAAGTACAGGGAAATACATATTATGTACAAGCATTTTAATATGATTTAACAAATGTGGTTTAACCCTATAACATATAGTGCATACATTTTAACTTTTATCTTTTTTTATACGATTCAAAACTATATTTGTAATACAGTAAAACCTCTATATAACGGACTCTCTATTAAACGGGATTCTCCTTTTAACGGAAAATGTCAATAGCCCCGGTGCAAATAATATATGAAATAATACCTCTCTATGACGGAAAATTCTTTATAACGGAAAAATATTTGGTCCCAAACGATTCCGTTATAGAGAGGTTTTACTGTAACACAAATATATGTCTACAATATTTTTAAACCTATATGATTTTTTTTTAATTTTCAGTTTTCTTAAATGATTACTACTATTCATAACTTAACATTATGACAAAAATATTTTTTTGTTTTTGGAGATTTTAATATTTACATTTTTTTGAAAACTTATTTGTAATATATTTTCATTTAAAACTAATAGTAGCAGCGTAGAAAATCAAGGATAAATACTGTATACAATGTACTGCCACTACTCCACTACTGATAACTTTCAATACCTACTTAAATTACTGGAAATTATTGGTCGAAAAAGAAAAATTCAAACAACAAATTTAAAAAAATATGAGTATATATTCTCTTTCAAAATATTAAGTTAAACACAAATAGCAGTCATAGTTGCTACTTAAGGAAACTAAAAAATAAATATTACGCAGATAAAAAATTCAACAAAATAATTTTAAAAAAAAATCTAACAGCCAAATTCTTCATTCTAAGGACAAAATAACGAAGGATAAGCACCATTTCTGTGGGATGTATTCATTCTCAAGGCTGATCATAGGACTAGGAACATTCAGTACGTTGTTTATAGGTGCCTTCGGTGTTCAGATAGACAATTGATAATACAATAACGAAAGCTGACACATAAATTTCTTTTGCTCAGTGCACTAATTTACGTAAGACCAGTGTCCAAGTCAAGCTGTATACCACCTTAAGTCTTAATCTCTAATGAAATTTGAGATTAAATCGGCCAAGTTTCTCATTTAAAATGCTTCGAGAAATAAAAAAAATCTAAAGTCCATATTTTTTCACAGACCATTTTAACAGACCATCATGCCGGGATGTTTAAAATTTAGTACTTAAGAAAGTACATAAATCAACAATTTTATGATACAAATATTAAAAAAATAATGTATGATATTATTTAATGAACCGTATAAGTACTTGCAAACAACTCTACATAATTACAGTTATTTCTAGACGTACAATGTCACCATAATTGGGTGTTAATAATACAGTTTAACACGCTGAAAATTTTTTTTTTATTTATATTATAGCAGTAAAAATCAGCGAATAATTGTAATCTTCCAAGCTATAAGATTTGAACAAACTAATTTTTATTGATTTATCATAAAATATTCAAATCAGAACATACATTACGATGAAACAACTATTTTAGTCATAAATTACTATGCACTATCAAAATAATATCTTCAAAATAATGATTTGACCTTTTATTAAGTTTTTACAGTGTTTAATTATTTAAATTATTTACAATGACAATGAATTTGCAGTATATGCATTAATTATTAATTATTTCATTATTTGAAATAGGTTGTTCAACAATTTTAAGAGAGTATTCCTGTTGTAAGTGTTACAAAAATATTTCCAAGGTTTGTGTTTACTTGCAAGCTTAAAAATAGACTGTCGTAACATTTGCTGCAATATTCGTAAGATTTCTTAAAGAAGTTTTCCTACTACAGATTACAAAAAATAGGGAAATGTATTGTATTAGCTAATACCAAGAAATGTGTAGTTCTTAAAGAAATATTTAAGTACTTTTAATTACTAAAAGTATCAATAAAATGTAATAAATAACTTTCAAATTATTTCGATAAATTTAATTTAAGTATATAAACTTAAAACTTTCGTTCTTCTAATAAACGAATTGAAAGCACAATACAACAACATAAATCGGAAAAATAATCAAATATAAAAAATAACAAGTTTTTATTGAAGTCGTGTATTTAAAAAGAACTATAATGAGGCCAACATGGTTATAAAAACAAATGATATCTGTATTGAGTTATGTGATGTGATTGATAATATTTTGACGACAAGGAATTCAATAAGATATTGATATCGATATCGAATATCGAAATGTTAAGTTTATTGCATGTGTGATTGTAATGAGACACATGTATAATTTACTTAAAAACATTATCAATATAAATTCAAGACTAAGATATTAGACACCAGTGGCGTGTTTACTATTCAGTTCGAATTAGTTGTGTTGGTTTAATATGACAGAGATGATGTAGAATATCACATCCGGGGTAAACAGAAACCCCCTATCGAGTCCATTGCATGTATGATTTTATACATTATAACCACAAATGATTTATGTGTTATTTGGCGATGATAACAGAAATCATTTGTAGTTAAACATAACTGAAAAATATAATCGTCCTTTTGTTGTTATTCGGTAAATTTTACTTACACTCGAAGTGCATTTCAAAAGTAACCTTTCTTAATTACCGTCCCTACCAACTAAAAGAAACTTCTCATCTATAGACAGTCTTTATGAAACTATTGAACTCCATCCATTCAAAGACATTATCACACATATAAAAGAAAATGCACAGTATTATAAATCCTAAATATTCCTTGCAATGTCGGTCTGGCCCACCCAGATATCCGGCAATCGCCAGGGGCCCTGAGATTTATTCTTAAAATAGGGGCCCCACGGGACCACGCCAATAGCAAAATGTATATGAATTGTTCAATTTATTCATGAATACAAATAAGGAATTTCCCGAAGTAAAAAAACATAAATGAAAATTATGTTGAAATATTTTTGACATGATATACTTAATAAAATTTAGATAATATACCAATAGACTATAGTTAATTAATTTTCGTTCTTTTGATAATGATCAAACTATAAAAATATAAATACTTGGAAAAATCTCAATCCAAAATATTTTAATTCTGTTAATAATTGTATTATTATTTTAATTTGTTATGTGATTATTATTACAAAAAGTTTGAGTGATAACTCGTGTACTTTACATACAATTTATTTTATTCAGTTAATAAAGTTGAAAAAAAAGATTTTACATAATAGTTCACATATTGTTGATATTTGACTCAGAAAAATGATATTTGTATATTGGATACTAAATTAACTTGATCTACATGAGCATTGTGTGAATGTGATATACACCTCGTTCAGTATTCAAACCGAATATAGTAAATCAGCACAACATGGTCAATACATACGTGTAGGTTCACTACAGAATGAAAAAAATAAATATAAAAAAATGTAATTTATGTATTAAATTAAATTAATATTATTAAAGTTCCTCGTTAATAAAAGATAAGAAATATTTATCTTTAGTTGGTAGTTATTGAATCTGATATCTATGGTTTGTTATTTAGGAGGAATCAAAATATTTTCCTGGGGGCCCCCATTCTGGACCAGACCGACACTGATTCCTTGCTTTGCTCAGGATTTTAATTTTATAGCTTAAGTATCGTATTTCAATTAATATCAAATGAATACATTCTTCGTAATTTTAACTGCATGTTATTTTATCTGTCTACTATTATAACATACTTTATCTTTGTCTAGGAATGTTTAACTTAAATCAATTTATTTGATCACAAACTTTCATCTTTGATTAAGGTACATACATATACTACATAAATTGTTCATCTCAATAGCATTGCATGTTTAATAAATACATAACCATTCGTTAAAATTAAATATTGTTTATAGTTGTAATGAATTTCGTTGAAATGTGAAAAACCAAAATCTTATTCTTGTTCAGCACGCCAGTTCACCTTATCGAAGATGACTCATATTTATATGTGATCGATTGTATCACAACATATTATGACTAATTCGGTACCTGTTTGGTATATAATATGCAGTAATTTCTTAAATGTTGATATTTTAGGGGGAAAAAAATCAAATAATGATAAAACATTACACACATTTATGATAGACCTGATAGAAGTACCCACACGTTTAACCAATTTACCACCAATTCAGAATCTTGGTAATAATAGGTAATAATGTACAGTTTCTACCAATAATATTTTATAACATTTACATTAATCGTGCCGAACGATGTTTTGATATTATATGCTAGATATTCGTGGCTTGGAACAGAATTTGTAGAGAGACTTTATCCTCCTGGGGCTTAAGATTTTTAACAGTTATAAATTGCTCGAATATTATTCGAAAAATTGAAAAACTATTTGGACACGATGCCCAAGGTCACTGGAGACGTTAATTTAACAAATTATATACGTGTATCTACTAACACTAGTAGTCGAATACACAAAATATACATGCTAATAGATATAATGCATAAATTATTTATGGACGCATTGACTTTTCCCGTTGCTAAGTGTATAACTGTATACATTCGAAACATGTAGAATAAAAAGGGAGTAACATGCATAACTTAAATGACAAAAAAAAAAATAAGTGAGGGATAAAACTAATAATAATAATAATAATAATAATGATAACAATGATAATGTGAAAAAATCCCTTTTTCATTCGTTTCATTAGGGTCTGAATAAATTTAGAGAACACGCTGCCTACCAAAACAGCTTGGCCGTAATTAAACTAAAGAGCAGTGCATTGAATTGTACTAAGTATTCATTACCTCACATATTACCTATACAGTATATACCTATACATTAATCTTTGTGTGTGTATATAATATATATATATATATATATATATAAGTATAAATCGGCAGTTGCATAAGTAGTGAACATTGTAAGCCTTGGTTATCCTCATTAGTAACAATGAAAATTTGTTCTTTCTTCACACCATTGCTGTACATTGATTCATTATTGCTCTAAACGCGTATTAAAGCACTGCTCTTCGGTTTTGCGGAAATGATGAATTAAACGTTTTTATACTCTTATTACAGTAGTAACTGTTTTCTATCATTAACTATTGAAGTAACTATGTTCTATAATGTACTCATTTAATAGATGCTATATGCTCATTTTTTATCACAGTAGGTACATCCGTTTGGAAATTTTATAAAAAGAAATATTTATTTTCGGCTGATGAAAGAAATTATAATCGTTAGTAGAAATGCTACAAGACTGATAATATTAAGTTCGTAAAGTATATTCCATTCAGGAAATAAAATATGTTATGTCTATAATATGTATAAATACACAATAATACATGTTATACATTATACAAATTATGTTATACATAATACTTGTGACGTGAGTAAATTTTCACACTCACTAATGACATAATGTGTTTGTATATAAATAGTTATTAATAATTAATTATTAAAAGTAATATAAGTATTTTCAATATAGTACTGTGATAAAATATTTATTTTTGCTTTTAAGTTAAATTTCATTTTTAGACTCCTTCGTAAGTGTAGTAATGTCTTATGAGATATGCCACCTCGTGATACACAAGAAAAACCGTGTAGTGATTGACTATCAGTATTTTCTAAAGATAATAGACAAATATTATCATATTATATTTTTAATCAATAAAAAAATAGATGCAATTGTAAGGATAAAAAAACTCCAAAAAATAACATGTGAAAAATGCTTTTATACCCTAAATATTATTTTAAATATGCACTTTACATTTATTTAAAATAAAAAGCAATAAAAAATTATTAAATATTACGATATGTTATATATTATATTTAATTACAAGATGTTGCAAAATCTTCGTGACTAAATACTTAAGAAGACAGTCTAAACTCTAAACGATAGTTCTTATAAATAATAGATAGGTGTTAGTAACCTACAGTATTACCGATATAAATTTTATTGGTTTTATCGGATTTTATAATCATATAAAGATATTGTTCAGACAACTTTTATGTTTAAAAAATTCGAATTGTGAAATAAAATTTCACAATTCGAATTTTTTATAAATGACCTCAAAAATATGAAATGCCCTTATAATTTAATATGAATGCCTTCAAAAACTAATTTTACAAAAAAAAATGTCAAATCAAAGGTTACTAAACATTTTCCTAAAGAATATTTACATAAAAAAAAATCTTGAACAAACATTTCTTTCAAAATGAGACCTAAAAGTCAGCTAATCGAGGGTAATGTCCTCAGTTTGTTATACCAATGGCTTTGTATTAACGTTAAAGTCATTTCATTATTCATTGACCATTGTTAATGCATATTGGCATAAATAGTAGAAGAGAAACCTTTCTCATCGAACGTTTGTTTATAAAGTATTTTATTTTTATTTTTGGTTTTGTTTTGATAATTCCCTAACATTGTACTTTTAGCTTATGCTATAATAATCATAAGTTCACCGGACAGTTTTATTATTATTATCATTATTATTATTATTATTATTATTATTATTATTACTATTACTATTATTATTATTATAATTATTATTGTTGTTGTTGTTGTTGTTGTTGTTAGATATTGTATGTAGAGAACAGCGTCGTTGATAAACCCAAGAAATATGACGTTCAAGAGGTGCCCCAAAGGTATATAACCTTCATTATTCTATGACACCCTATACGCAATCAACGCCCACTTATCGAACGCTATAGTGGACAATAGCTCGAATTTGGTTTCTTGGCCAACATATTCAACATTTGATATGACTCAATGTATTGTCGAACAATATAATAATTTTAATATTACTCGACATCGGGAAAATTGTTGTTTAAACAATCTTCACAAGTGGGTAGTGAAAGCGAATAATCGAGCGTATGTGTGTACCTAAATGTGCAGGTGAATTTTCGATCACTGAAATCCAGCCAACACTTATCTCTACTGGAAAATTATTCTTGAATGAAATACTTAAATGGGTAATTTTTTCGATTTAATAGACATTATATATTTTGAATTTTCCAGTTATATAATTTTCGTAACAATTCCTTTTATCCTGCAAAATCACGTAAGTTTACTAAATATAAAATCCTTTATCAGTTACTAGTCTATGCGGGATGATGCATAACCGTAAAATCGTATGATAAAATTGTATACATGTGTTAAAATAATGTTAATAATTATGACGTCAACATTTTAAATAAATTAAAAAATGTATCCATTACTGTTCAATAACATTTTATTGAATGAAAAAATAAATATATTTAATTATACCTTTAACTTAGAAAACTTATTTTGCTCATTTAAAATAATATATATTCACTATTAAAATATAATTATCAACCTGAATAAATCTAAATCATGAAATATCATGTATTTATCTTTATAAACTAAAAAGAATAGCATTTATAGTTATATGATCGTCCATAATCTTCAAGATTTTCATAATTTTATATGTACCGCAAAACGTATATTAGGCAATGCGTTATGATAATACATTATGTTAGTGTTATGTAATCAGTTCTCAATCATAACTATAATATGATAGAGTAATTTCAAATGCTGAAATATGCATTAGATTATTACTACAATAATTTGGTCTGGTTTAGTTCGTTCATACGTATACTATTATACTTGTGTGTGTGTGTGTGTGTGTGTGTGTGTGTGTGTGTGTGTGTGTGTGTGTGTGTGTGTGTGTGTGTATGTTTGAAAAATACCCTTGAACTTAATTCAGGATACTCACATAGCGGAAATAAACGTCCGGTTGTTGGTTGCTAAATTTTTATTTGAATAGTTTAAGTTTTAACTATGTATGTTTTACAATTATTAAGTCGGCAATATAGCTTTTTACGTATATATATATATATATATATTAAATCAACCAATAATATTTTTCTTAATACTCATTAAATAAGTAAAAAATTAATTCAACTACATAAAACTTTATTTTATTTTTGAGATATAAATATAAATATTTATGAGAACTTCAAAAGGAAGTAAAGAAACATTTTTCATTTGAGCTTTTCCTAAGGTAATTAGGATGGTTGTATTGTGTAGTGATAAAGTATGTAGTAAACTCTTACTACTAAGTACTAATAGAATAAGTATCTAAAGCTACGCACACTTTATTTTATAGAATTCAATAATGAGGTATGTATGAGTATAATATTTTATATTAATGAAATTAATCGACCAAACGAGAAAAAAAATTAAAAAAAAAAATCTATTGATAAGCCAATGCAATTTCAAAATTATCGAAGTTAAGTGTTGACGAAACGAGTTCTAGATTTACACAACAATTATACAATATAATTTTAAAATTTAAATAATAATAAAATGTAAAGCAACACAATCAATTAATTTATTCAGAAAATTATACTTCATGGAATATGTTATGCTTAAATATAATAAAGACTATTTAAGTGTAGAACTTTGTTCAATCAAAACAAGTTTTAAGTGCTAGTAAAAATAAAATTTAATTGAACAAATTGAAGTGTGGCTAAATAATAACAAAGCAAATTGCAAATAGTGTTATTAGTATTAATTTTCAAATATACATATTAATTATTTTAACTTCAAGTCTTAATATCCAAAATTAAAACTGATTTTATGAAAAAAAAACTCATAAAATTATTTCGTTGCAATATAAATTCAACGAAATTCAAATTTGCAAAAGAGTGTACTTCGCACAATTGGATATTTTTTGCTCTTGGACAAGATAATGGTGATGGGTGTATTACCTCTTAAAGAAACGATAGATCATTTCTTTAGTTTAAAGATTCTGAACAAAAATTTAGTATAAAAACGTATTGTTTATTGTTAATATATTTTATCATCAAAACTTTTTGTCAAATGTAAAAAGTACTATTACAGATAAACTTAAGAAAACCAGGTATTTTCAAAGTCCTATATATTTAGCCTGAAAACTGTCAATTTTTTTTTAACTTTCATAAATTATGTAATAATATAAGTTATAACCATAATATATAGCAAAATTTAAGTTTTTAGCAACATTACTTCGCGAGCTATGATTAAATAACTAAAATTGATCAAATGAAAACTTTGTTTACGGTTAATTTTACCCTTTTTACTCGGTTTTTTGGCAGTTCTCCTCATGATTAGAAAAACTACTAAAAATAGAGAAAAATGAACTCTAAACGTACCATATATATCCTATTTCTGATCTATAGAATGGTTGAATAAAACTTTTAAATAAAGTTGAGAATACTAAAAATTTTCTCCGGAAAATGAAATTAAACATCATTGTAAAACTTGCTTCACTCGAAATCTAAAATTGATAAAGTATGGCTACCAAAAACTCAATGGTTTACCCTTCATTCATAAATTCTTTATAAAATACTTAAACTGATAATAAATTCGAAAATATTTTTTTAATTATACACAGGGCCGTAGCAAGAGGAGGTGAACGGTGCCTACGCCACGGACGTAATTTCGGGATTGTTTATATTATAAGAATTTTATTTCATTTGAATTTAATATTCATACACCTCATAGTTCTTACAATAACTTTTAAAAATTTTTTTAATATTACTCCCCTCAATGGCCCTCGATTATTTCTACTCTCAAAATGTTTACACAAATTAATAACTGTAGTTATTGACTATCCCATAATAGTATCTGTAGTACCGTCTAATACTAATAGTCTTATTACTATAAACCCAGTGCCAATTCATTCATTTTCGTCATACAAAAATTACTTTTAAATTTGACCACTAACCTTTCAATGAACGCTTATAATATTAACATTTTTGATTACATGTAACTCTTACCATAATATTTTACCCATTTTATTAAGTATTTTCTCTAATTTATTTTATTTTTAATTAGGATGTTTTTGTAACTGTATGTTTTATTATGTATTACAATACTATATTATGCAATAAAACAATATAATACGTACATGTTTAAATAAAGAAATAAGAACTACTATAAATAGAATTTTCCTCAAAATGTTGAACAGTGAGTAGAACTTATTTAAATGCGCCACCGTCTACCCTCAATAAACCTTTTTATTCAGTTTTCAAGACCATGACGCTAAATAATCGAATCGCAGAAGGAAAAAATGACCAAAATTTATATTTTAATGAAAATAACAGACCGATACATTCTAAGATATAGATTTAATTCAAGAAAAATGGTCGCCGTTCAAGCGATCGGAAATTACCAAAACTCGAAAAATTATAAACATATTTAATATTAGTACATATTTCAATATGTCTTTTTTTATTAGTAATTATTGGTATAATTTTATTTATAAAATTATATTATATATATAATGTATTTGTATAACAATAAAATATACATAAATATTATTAATAATATTAAATTGCATCAAAGGCACCAAAAGTAATGATTAAATTAATATTATTCAGATTACAAACAAACAATGACAACAACCTGTAAAATCTCATCTGATTTAAATAATGTATTTTTTTAAATTTATTATTATTATTATTTATTATTTATTTTTTGAATTTAGCAAATTTAGCCAATTCCCAATTCGTTAACTCAATCAAAACTTGAAATGGCGCACCAGTTGTCGATGTAAACAATAAAAAAGAAATGTGCGATTCCCATTGCTACTATTCACTATTGTGTATCTACACACAGTACACACACTGTCATCTGTGTCAACGATCATGATCGCACAGTCACACATTATTTTTACAGCTAAATAGACCTATTTTCATTCCGACGTTCCACTTTTAAGTTTTAACGTTAATCATAGAAGGCGTGATAAAAATACTGGAAACGTTTTTGAATTTGTCTCCATATTTGTAACAGAAAACTACTTATTTTATTCGAATTTTTTAATTTGACTCATAATAAAGTTTTTTATGAAATTCAACACATTTTAATCTAAAAATAGATATTTTCCAGTTTTTTAAAAAGGAATACACTTCAAAGGTATGATAAAATATTCCAATTTTGTTTTTAAAATCCTTATCCTAGATCTATTAAGTTTGATGAAAACACGTTTATATTTATTTTAATTAGTTAAAATAAAAATGCGATTGCATTATTGAGAATACCGTTAACGCTATTCTTAAAATTCATTATTAGAATTACATCAAACAAAATTTATAATAAACCTTCTCTAAAAAACACATTATAAAAATCACAAAAATATTAGTTAATTTAAATATTCAAAATAAATAACATTAATCTATTAAAAATGTATTATAATTTTTATTATAATATATTTTATATATAACTGCACCATAGTTTTTATTAAGTAATAGGATAAATAATATTACTTGACTGAATAAAATATTTATTGACGGTTATTTAAAACTTACTCTGAAATCTTTACTTTATAATAGCTTTGTAGCACTTAACCGTTTACGTTAAATTACGTTGAAGTAATAATTGAACTTTACAGTGTATGCATGTCTTACACAATCATCTTAACAATATTTAACTACTATCGCTAACATTCGAATACATTTCGTCTGTGAAATATGAAACAAAGATATAGGTGAGGATATAGGTATTTAACATTTTAGGCTTGGTTTAATTATTTCAACATGAGCTAATATAATGTTAGTGTATCTGATGTCATTTAAAATTATAATAACATTTATGGTATTCAAATTAAGTGCCTCCTTTGTGTAGGTAGGTAGAAAAAAATATAAAGTAATTAGTTAAAAACGAGATTGCCGTTTTTTTTGCACGTTTTCCATAGTCATTTTAGAAAAAACTACTCCAGATATATTTAAAAATCGTTGACCTCATATTTATCGCACGAAAAATTGCATAACTTATACCCATTAGTGTCCGTCACCATTGGGATCCATCGGAATTTGAATGACAAGATTGAACTGGCAAACAGAAAAAATTTAGATTATATTACGTCTGGCGGCGCTCTGTCTAAAGCTCACCTAAACGTCACGTCGTGAAAATCATAAATAATAGCAAATTTCGCGCACTGCTCAATGTCACTGCCTTTGACGTCCGTCCAACGGGATTTAAAGTCCATTGTTGCCAAACGGTCCCCCGTCCCCCGCATGGTTAACTCTCGTCCGCATCTTTTGTCAAAGCAGTCCGCCATGCACTCGTACCTATATATATATATTATATATTCATAGGAGCAGAGCCCGAGGGGTACCGTGGCCGAATCACGACCCAGACAACCGGTTCCAGAGACAAACGACCGGTTTTTTCGACCATTATTATTATTTTTATTATTGTTAGTAGTCAAACGTATACGGTCAACTTATTTATGCATATACCAGTACACAAATATACCTACCTACACCGCGTAAACCGTCAAAGTTCAAATCGCCACCCCCTCATCGCCGTCTCGCGGCCGTGAAAAAAGAGTGTATTACACACGTAATTTTACAAATTTACACAACACTATCGATATCGGATATTAACAATAATGATAGTAATAATATTAATAATCTGTCAATCTGTCGTACGAGCGCGGTACTCACCTCTGATCGGTTTTCTTGTCTTTCTTCTCTCTATCTCTGTCTCTCTCTCTCTCACTCTCTATCTCCGTCTTTCTCCGTCTCAACGTCACACTCACACACACACACGGTGCTGTACGTGCAGCGTGCGCGAGCGGATTCCTCGTCGACCGCGAGAGTGTGTAAACGTTTTCGTGGTGACGCGCCCGACCACGGTCCAGTCGGATTATCACGTGAGACTCGTCGGCGGGTCGTGGCGAACGTTTCGGTACATTTCGGCAGCTAAAGTTCGAAGCGCGAACGATCGTAAGGAAAAGACCGAATACCGTCTGTATACGTATCTGGTGTGCTGTAGGCTAGGAACCGGACGACCGAAACGCGGCTGCTGTAGCGATGCCGTCCACCGCGCGGTGACTAATGAAAGGTTGCACTGTCGGTTTGCAGACCGAACGTACCGCCGGCCGTGTATGCGTGTGTGTGTGTGTGTGTGTGTGAGTGTGTGTGTGTGTGTGTGTGTACCTCTGCTTCACAGGTGAACGGGCCCGCACGAACCGCACGGGTGAAAGCCGCGGAGTGGGGCAGATCGGCCGCTGTTGCTGCGAGTCTCCGGAGCGGCGTTCGGTGATGCACAATAGCGTCATCTCGTGGTGTCCAAAAGTTCTTCTCGTTTTTCCAATCGGTTTTCCCCCTCGGCACGTTCGGCTCTTTATTGTTCTCCAAACGTACGTGTTACATATTTTTATCGCGGCATCGTCGAACAGGTGGTGTGCGCGTACCTACCTAACACCGTACGTAACGTCGCATCACTCGGCGAACTGCGTCGAAAAAACAAAGATCCCACGCGTAACGTGATATGATATTTCCAATCGAGGTGTTCTCTGAAAAGGATGTGTATGTGAACACTTGACGGGTTAAGTAATTATTATTCGAAACCTCGCGTGCAGGACAAACGCGATTTCGATCCGAACAATATAAATTTGTAACTCTGCACAACTGTATACAGAAGCTGTACTCTACAAACTATAGAAAATTAATTATTTTTTAATGAATATTTGTTTTAAAAATTGACGTTTACGGTGTATCATTTGTCGTACTGGCGTATATTTTAAACCGTCTATCATGTCTATCATAGCTCACGAAGGAGTAGAGTACCTACTCTGGAAATTTGTCCCGAAAATTCATTAGGAACAAAATCACCCGTGTTAAGTGCACTTAACAAAAAAGATAAAACATATTTCTTTGCTTAATATTGTAAATAACACCAGATGCAAGCACACCGTGGTATTTAATAAATACCACCACTGAATGTATTTAGTTTTCAACTGTAGATTCTGAAGCTCGACTAAAGTTAACTCCGACCTACATACGTTTGAAACTTAAAAATCAATTTAAATCAGTTAAAAATTGATTTTTTTTCAATACCTACGTTATAATATAGTCTTAAAACTCAAAAAAATTACACCTTATCGAGAAATATATGGCTTTTCAATATTTTATTTTTTAAACATATCTTGTACATTGTATCTACAATCTACAAATATATTATGTAATGATATCATCTTATAAAGACAAAAGAAACACGGTCACAAATCAGTAAGTCTCATTTTTATTAATGTTCATTCATGTTGTCGGTAAAAATACACATTGTTTACACATACCACTCTCACCGACAATCTGATGGTATTATATTGCAAGCAAATACTCCAAAAATGTTGCGATTTCTCAGTGAAAGGATCCTAGTACATTTTATTATGCAATATTCATTAAAATACGTATAAATGCGTGCGAGTATCAATGTCCGTTTGTGCATTTTGTTTGTTTGAGAGAGAGAAATACTAGCATTAGTGGCTATAAAGTATAAAGGTGTGTAAGTTTTATCGTGAGGGTAAACATAACAGTCTATCAATGTGTCCGTTAATTTTTTTGTATCAAAAGTGGTGGGTCAAATTGTAAGTTCAGGGACAAACTTTTTACTTTTACGGCTTAATTTAAGACGGTTATTTATAACGAAAAAATTTCAAGGTAAATACATTTATATAAAATACCTTGTCAAACCTACAAATAATTAAATTCAATTTAACGCAGTTGAATGAAAGGGTAAAATGTTAAACGAATCCCAAGTATACAACTGTATTCTACTTTGAAAATTCGAATTAATCCAATAAACACTCATATGGCATTGGTATTATATGTGATTTGTGACTGATAAAACTACTTTCAGTAGAAATATTTCTTTTCTTGAAATACAAAGGTACATTTTGACAATCTCACTTACAAAAATCGAACTTTTGATTTAACCTAACGTTTGAGTAAAAATGTGTACACTAATTTCCGTCGCCTTTGCAAAAGTATTCAATAATGACTAAACAAAATTAAATGGCAATATGGCATTGAAATGGAATAACCACCCCGCCTTCAAATTTTCAACTGTACTAAACGTTTATGTCTAGATACCTACCCATCTTTTGTGAGTAATTATTTCCGGCAATAAAATAATTATTAAAACGTTGTATTATATATACTCAGGACTTAGTTTTGTTTTGATTTGGTAAAAACCTTCAAGTTGAATAACATAAAATAAATCTTTTTCTTTATCTTCATTTTATCTTCTGCGAGTAAGGTCAGCTAAATACTCATATATTTGCCCTCCTCCCCACTTTTCTTTATCTATCACCATTTTTTCTATATATTGCACATGCCTTCATATCTATCCTAATAACATTTAGCTGTTTTACATTTTTTCCCAATTATTCTTCTCATTTTATGTCTTATTGGCTATCCTAGCATTTATCTTTTACTAAACATAGCCATTGCCATCTAAATAAATTCTTTCTCATTCTTCCTACTTATTGTACCTCTATACTCTTAAACTACTTTTTTTAATTTTTCTTCTGATTTTATATTATTCTTTGATAATTCTATATAGAACATAGTTACACAACACTCACACACATCTATACATGCCTTAAAAATATTTCATTCTTGCAAGGTACTTCTATTTTTATTTAAACTATTTTATTCAATGCTCAACACTCGGACATTCAAATCATCATTGGCATCATCTCATAAGAGTTTTATAAAATGTACCTTTTATTTTTTTATAATAATAATAATTATTATAATTTATTTATTTGTAAAAAGGATAATTTACAATAAATAATATTAACGCCCTTTAGGGCAAAGAGTACAGAATAAGATATAACTATAAATGAAAATTTAATAGCACAATTTTATTTTTACATTAATTGACATTATGGAAATTTAATACATTGAATTTTGTTATTATAATTTTCCTATTATAAATAAATAAATATATATATATATATATATATAATTAATTAGTCTATATTAAAAATCAAAATCAAAAATACAAATTATTCTAAAAAGTTAAACAGCCTGTAATCTGTGTTACTTTTAGTAAACATAAAATCTAAAAGCACGTTGGTATTATTGTGATACGTAACTTTAACGCAATAGTGTTGACTGTTGATGTTAGTAAATAAAAAATAGTCAAAACTATTGCAATTTCATTAAATGGTGTTTCGTTTTCAAGTTACATACAACCATGTACCACAGACATGTCAAACACGTGGGTCACATGCACCCCATTGGCTATTGCTAATTTTTTGTGGCCCACAGTTATCAATATCAATAAAAAATGCAGTAAAATTAATGAGAAAAAATTAAAATTAAAAATAAATAATAATATTTGCATTTCATGTTATACCTATGTAAAAAACAGGTTTATTTTTTATAATATGTGTTATGTTACTTTTCCACCGATAAACTATATAATCAAAGTATTAAAAGAAGATACGAGTGCTTCTTCAACTGTTAACATCGAATTTAATCTAATTCCTGCTAGTCATTTTTGAAATAATATCTCTGAAATAATTTATTTAATTTTCTTTTCAATTCAAATTATAAAATTTAACTTTTGAGGCGTGCTTTTTAATTACATATTTGAAAATCACGTCATTGAATAAATTCAAAATTAAAAAATTATTATTTGAAATTTCACATACAAGTTACATAGAATTAATTATTATTGTCGTAAGTGCATAGATATTTTTAACGTGTTAGGTATAAAAACTTCTTCTTCTTCTTCTTCTTCGGCTTTTTACAGGCCTTTTAGGCCCATTGCCGCAACAACATATTGTCTCCATTCTTCTCTATTTTGTGCCGTTTCTTCAGCATTCCTTACTCCCAGCATCTTTAGGTCTTCTTTTATTCTATCTGCCCATCTCTGTCTAGGCCGTCCTCTGGGCCTCTTTGCGTTTGGTTTCCATGTAGTTATTTGTCCGATTAGTCCTTTTGATCTCCATACATGTCCAGCCCAGCCTATTCGTGCGCTTTTCAAGATCCCAGTAATATTGGGTTCGTTATATAATTCCTCTAAATTTTTATTGCTACGTATTTCATATTCTCCTTCATTGTTTTTCTTTGGGCCAAATATCTTTCTCAATATCTTTCTCTCAAATACTTCTAACTTTTTTTCATCTGACTTTGTCGTCGCCCAAGTACTACTTGCATACAGAGCTATTGGTCTGACTAGAACTTTATATAATGTTACTTTGGATTTCCTTGATAGTAGTTTTGATTTGAACAATGGTAATAGTCCATAGTAGCATCTGTTTGCTGCGATTAGTCGTCTTTTCACTTCTTCGTGGCTATTAGCATCTTCATTAATATCTGCACCTAAGTATTTAAAATGTCTCACCCTTTCAAATGTGTATTCATTGATTTTCAAGGAATCCGATCTGTGGTTTTGTCTAGATATTATCATGTATTTTGTCTTTGTCTCATTAATTTTTAGGCCAATTTTATTCCCCTCCTTCAGCAATATATCTGTTGTGTTTTTTAGGTCGTCAACTGTTTCGGCTAATAGTACTATATCATCCGCGTAAGCGACTGCTGTTAGATGTTGATTGTCTTTTATTTCTATGCCCTTAGCTTGGGATATAACTGTCCTCATGACTGACTCTAAGGCGATGTTGAACAGTGCAGGTGATAAAGCGTCACCTTGTCTAAGGCCAGTCGTTACCTGAAACTCCTCTGATAATTCTCCTCCAAAACTAATTTTACTTTTTGAATTAAATGTACACGATTTTATTAATCTGGTTAACTTGGTTGGTATTCCTAACGATTCCATGACTTCCCATAGTTGGTCTCTGTTGATTGAGTCATACGCTGCTTTGAAGTCTACAAATAGTAAATATGTGTCTTTATTGTATTCGTGACTCTTTTCAACAACTTGTTTTACGATGTGTATTTGATCTGTTGTCGATTTTCCTAACATAAAACCAGCTTGGTATTCTCCAATTATTTCCTTGATATATGGGTTAATTCTATTCAGTAGTATGTTGGACAATAGTTTATATGAAGTATTAAGTAGTGAGATCCCTCTATAGTTTTCACACTCCATGATGTCTCCTTTTTTGTGTACGGGGCATATGATGGATATACGCCATGCTTCGGGTATCTCCTCTTGTTCCCAGATTGTGTTCATGAGTTTGTGTAGCTGGTTCAGTAAACCTGGGCCTCCCTTTTTTAGGCATTCAGATACTATTTCATCATCTCCCGGCGCTTTACCGTTTTTTAGCATTTCTAGTCCCATCTTCACTTCGTCTTCTGATGGTTTTTCAAGCATCTGTTCTACAGTAGAGTATTGAAGTATGGTGTTATTTTCATTTGGTTGGTTTAACAATTTTTCGAACATATATTTAAATTCACACGCAATTTCTTTACTCTCTGTTAGCAAGGATCCATCATGTTTCTTCATAGCTGTTGGTCTAGTTTGATATCCACGTTTAACTTCATTTGCTTTTTCGAAAAATATTCTGGAGTTGTTATTCCTGTTGTTTTCTATGGTGTGTATCCGTTCTTTTTCCCATAATCTCTTATTTCTTCTGATTACCTTTTTTGTATCTCTTTGTTTTTGTGCTAGTAGCCTTTTGTTGTCTTCACTAGGGTTTTGTAGAACTTTTGTTCTTGCTCTGTCTTTTTCCTCTTGAGCAGCTTTACATTCTTCGTTAAACCATCTTTTCTTTGTCTTTTTTGGTACATATCCAAGTACTTCCTTTGCTGTTATTTTGATTGCTTGCTTTACTTTTTCCCAGGCTTCATTCGGGTTCACAATTTCTTGTATGTCTCGTAATTCTATCGATATTTTTTCTTGGTACACTTTAGCTGTTGTTGTCTTCAGCATATCCTTATTAATTTTTTCTCTGTACTTATTCTTTTTTTTCCATTTTGTTGAAATTCTGAGTTTGATTTTGGCTTTCACAAGGAAATGGTCCGACATCGCACTACTCCCTCTCATACTTCTTATATCTTTGACACATGATTTTATCCGGTTGTCCACTAACATGTGATCTATTTGATTTCTTATTAACCCACATGGGGATATCCATGTTTGTTTGTGTATGTTCTTATGAGGGAAGTACGTGTTACTTATTATCATATTTTTGGCTGCGGCAAACGAGATTAGTTTGTTTCCATTGTCGTTCGTAATTTCATGAAGGCTTTCGGATCCAATTGTAGGTTTGTACATGTTTTCTTTTCCGATCTTCGCATTAAAGTCCCCTAATATTATTTTCGGTTTATCACTCGGTAGTGTGTCACACACCAGGTCTAAGTCTTCATAAAATTTGTTTTTTATGTCATCACTCTTATCTTCTGTCGGTGCATAACAGTTAATTAGGAACATGTTGTACCATTTACTTTTGAGTTCTATGTAGCATAACCGATCACTTATTGGTTGGAACCTCACTATATTTGTCATAATGTTATCCCTTATAACGAAACCTACTCCGTGTTCATGTTTATCTCCACCACTGTATAATAATGTATTTCCTTGAGATTTCAAGCTACCTGAGTTTGTCCATCTCACCTCTTGAACCGCAGTTATATCCATCCCATATCGCTCAAGACACGATAGGGATGTTGTCAAAGCTCCAGCCCTATACAGAGATCGCACGTTCCATGTTCCAATGTTGATGTCCGTTAAATCTTTGATCCGAGGCTTATTATGTTGTTGTTTCTTAACAACTATTTTTTTATGAGGTAGGGTTGTCAGCCCTACGCTCAACCCCCAACCTGGAGGGCCAGACCACACCGACTAGTTAAAGTCAGTGTGGGGCTATTGCAGCACACTTTTTGGTGTGCTGGGCGATGGGCGCGCCACTTTCCCTACGCCTACGTTAGGTATAAAAACGGTGTTATTAAATAATGTACTACTTGTAAGATTTGTAAGCTCAGTTTATGCACTCACCAGTCATCAGTTCACTCATGACGTAAAAGCTAAATATGAAATGGATCACACTCGCTGCGCACAAGACCCCTTACACAATAAGGTAATTCTGCAGAAATCTTCAAATGGACGCCAGCACTGTTACGAAAGCGATTCCATGTGGAAAATAATAACAAAAAGTCCCGACGGTATTAATTATTTCAAGGGCATCTATATGTACCTATTAGTAAATTATTGATTCAATGGAATCCATCAACCCGTCTTTAATCAAACTTGAAGTGCAAGTATCACGTGATGATATTTAATAAACGTGATCGAAAATGAAAACAATAAATCCTGGCAATTATAAAGTGTTTTCATTACTCTTTTTCGATTAAATTTCTGAAGAAACGCCAAACACATTCTATTGTTACGAGTTTTAATTTCTCACAGTAGGATTTTCAGACTGTATAATAATGCAATAGTCACCGCCATGGCGCTCTTGCTTCGAGCTCAATAACTATAAGACCTAATCACACGAATTGTAACTATTATTTGAAATTATATCTGGGATATGTAAGGTTTATAATACAAGTGTATGTATAGACTACATACAAATAGAGTATAGATACGAGCTATACGTACAACGCGTACCTGAAACCATCGATTTTTTTATGATGAAATAAATTGTTTCAAAAATAAGTAATGAATAGGTAATAATGATGTTTGTATGAAATAAACAAAACCTCTATAAATACGAATAGAGATCTATTTGAATAAACAGTATTTTAGCTGTTACTCGTTAGGTAGGTACTAATAGTATATTAATTTTGTATTTTATTATTGAGCTTAAGTTTTACAAAAATGTACTATTTAACATTATAACTGATAATGTATCTTTCATCGATAATTTTTTTTAAAAATTGCTATTTATAAACACTAAAATCTGAGTTTAATTACGCATATATATTATTATTACAGTATATAAAATGTAGGTAATATACACATCTATAAGTTATAGTTATCAGTATAACTAGGATATTAATGATGTTTGATAATTTTTTATAATACGTCCATAAAATTGTGTATAATAACATATTTATCAATTCCTATGCACTATTGAGCATAACTACAATGTTACTGAAGTTTCATAATTTTTCACTTTACTTTTGATGACATTATTATCTTCATAAACATACATATACATTATACATATTCATTTATTTATTTATACATCCTGTCACCATTAGATTATAAAACATGAATGATAAAACCCATATCTATAGACTATTATATCTATACAGGCCCGTATACAGGGTGGTTCAACCCCCCTCGAAATTTTAAGTTTAAAAATTTTAAAAATTATATTCTAATAAAGGTGCCTACAATTATATTATATCACTTCTCAATTTCTCAGTTTACTTTATCTTAGATATTGTATACAACAATATAACCTAACCTATATTTATAAATTATAGTTATTAGTTGACATTATATTCTATAACCCTGAAAAATAATTCTAAATACGTGACTGCCTATAGGTATCTACATAATACGTTTTAACCTGCATAATCATTTAAATTTTAAATATTTTATATGCAATTCCGTACCTCTGAATTTCGTGAACTATTTTACCCACCATAGTCCACGTCCAGTGCCCAAATTAGACCATACATCGAGGTATCAATATGAGACCATAGGCGAAAACACGGGTGCAGTAGTAGGTTTATATGCTTCATAGGTATCTGAAACGTTTTTTAGACCAATTGACTGACCTGCCGTCGGCCGTTGGTTACCTACTGCCCCTGAATCACGGTCCAGCATGTAAGCTGGGCCAATTCATTATTTAATATTAGTAAATAATATGAATTTGAACCAGTTTTTTTTTATGTATTTCTTTACGCTGGAGTCACTTAGCAGTTAGCACCCGGGCACCTCTAAATTTAAAATTAGACCTCCAAATCTACTTTGAGACTGAGCCTATGTTTCATAATAATTAGGTATTTTTTTATTTATCGGAAGTTATTATTATTTTCGCGTTTATGAGATTTTCATTACCTAGTTTGTCTGAATAAATTATTTATAATAGTTAATAGAAAAAATACTGAGTTTGTACAGATAAACAATGAAAACTGTTCAACTGTTACACATCTATGGGGATTCGGTCTCGTGTTTTATGTTTTATCACAGTTCGTATTTAATGCGGATGGAAAAGATATAGCGAGTATTATAAAAAACGTTATACATTTTTTATTCTTGTTAAATTTGCTTGAAAATTCCGGTGAAAAGATTTTATAAAAGTAAAAATAATATTATAATATCAAGTGGCTATAGCTATCGTTATTATTGTTGTAGCCTCAGTTTAAATATTTATAGTAATGTGTGTAGTCAGAATAAAATGTATATTCTTTAATATTTCACAATGTTCTGTGCAATAATTTTGAAGCAATAATAAGGTTATAATTAATTAATATTACATTTATGAGATATCTGGAGCTATTGAAACATTAAGGTCAAACGATTCTTCACACGGAAAGGAATCCCAGCAGTTAAAGCTTAAATGAAAATGTTGTGTATAGCTGTGCAGTTGGATAATTAAAAATGATTGTAATGTCAATAATTTTATAGAATTATGTTTTAGCGAATAATTGTAGTTATTTGGAGAGGTGAGTCAAAGTAAAAAGTTTAGCATTCCTGAATCTAAGACTGTAGGTATATTAAATGGGTCTATGAGCATTGAGCATACTGCCGTTTGAATATAATACCATAGAATATTTTTACAGTCAAAACCACGGAGCTCTGTTCAATCTACAAAGTACAATAGGTACTAGTTAGTGTAGTTAATTATATTACAAATAATTATTTGTACACTGAAGATACACTGTTGAAAAACATGGGATTACTATTGTTATTATTGTGCAAAACTTATCAGTTAATATTTTATGAAACATCACACAGATGACAAATCTGTTTACATTTTTCAACTTTAATAAGTACCTACTTATATTATTAGTACCAGGAAGGCCGATCTCCGATCGTAAGATATCGTAGTTCTCCGATCTATTTATTAGTAAATAAGGTGCGGTTATTTTACACTGTATTGTTTTTATGCAAAAAAGTATGCTTATTTTTTTGTAAGTAGATTTTTGTTAATAAATAAAAAATGTGCAGAAAATTATAGCTTGCAAAAGTCACCCTTATTGTATAAACTTGATATGTTGTGTTTTGAAATTTTACTATTTTTTACTAATTTGTTTTCGGAAATAATATTTGAAAAATAAAATCTTAAAATGTCAAGCGAATTTTTTATCTTTGTATATTAATAAATTTATATTTTTTTAGGGTATTATGAAAAAAAATATCTTAAAGATTTTAAGGAAACTCTGGCCAATGAATTCCCCAACTAAGACATATACAGGTTGTTAGAGAAAAGCCTCAGGAATCAAATGGTATGGGTCTTATAGTCGATTGTCGTGCAAAATATTTAGATATAAGGGTGCAAAGATAAATAAATACTGCATTAGTCTTATGGGGAGAATTCATGAAGTTAATTATTTTTACCATGAAATCGCGAATTCCCCAATGCAGATAGTGATAAACTGAAAGTTCAAAGCTTAAAGAATTTATTGGTACTTTCCGAATATGAGGTATACGTGGGAAATTTCGTGTAATTAAACGAAGAAAATTTTATAATTTATGATTTTAAAATAAATTTTTTTCCATAAAATAATTTGTAAACTGCATTTAATACAAAATATTAATATTTACTTGATAAGTATATACACGGAAGTTTGAATTTGAGTTTTGAATTTGTTCTTTTTGCAGAAGTACTGTTTAATAAAATGTTTCATAAAATGTAAAATTAAAAGATATTTACTATTAAATTTTTGAATATTATTTAAAAAATTAATTTTTTGAATTTTTAAAAGTATTATTTGTATCATTTAAATAGTTAAATGTGTATTATTTTTTTTTATCACTCAACGACTGGCCGTCGGACACGCTGGGGATCCGATGCAGGGAGAATCTGGGGTCCTATGCAGGGAGAATCGAATTGTAGGTTACCAGAACCCAGAACGTCGCGTTGTCATCATCGCGGTCCCAAGAAAGGTTTTCCATTAGCAACGTATAAAGATATGAACTATCACAGGGATGGCAAATAAGTGGCACGCGTGCCAAGGTTGGCACGCATGAGATTTTCGATGGCACTCGAAAAACTTTTATATGTCCATATGTATTTACGGATTTTTAAGTAAAATACAGTAAATTGCACATATTAATAATATAATAACATATTTCACAACGACGACGTATTGTTATCTTATCATTATTATTATAAAATATAATATGGAAATAACATTCCGGGTGATTTTTATTCCGTCAAAAATTCGCAATTTCATTGTTAACCAGTGCTCGAATTGAGGGGGGACGCAGGCGGACGGAGCTCCCCTTCTTATCTTTATTTTTTTAAGCGTACTCCTTCTTCAATTTTTAATTTGCATTGATTTCAATTATTGAGTGGGACGCTAATTTTTTTTAAAGTTTCTTAGTACCCCTTCTTTTATATTTCCAATTCGAGCACTGTTGTTAACGATTTTCTCTTCAACCTATACAAAAGTCTCTTTTCGGTATTAAATCATACACTTTCAAAGGCTAGGAACATATTAACGGAGGAAGATTCGGCAGCGTGTATTGCCTTGCAATAAACTTCATATGAACCAGACATAAAAAAAAGCTTTCAACCAAAATGAAGCAAAAGGTTTCTAACAAACGATAATAATTATATAATATTTCATTTACATTATTTCCATTTTTACATAATATTCTACATTATAATCATTAATTTTTAATTTGTATTTTTCCGTGTTAATAAAAATAATTATGGCACGGCTGAAATTTTTTTTAAAATTATGTCATAAATTGGCACGTTGGAAAAATACTATTTGCCATCCCTGAACTATCACGTCACGCGACGGTGATATGGAAGGGGAAGTTTGGGCGGCCACGTCTAGCCCCAGTCCGTTGCCGTACCGCGAACCTCACCCACAGATACTTTTACTGTATAAAGATTTTTTATGAAAACTCATAGAAATGAAATTTTCTTGAAATTTTGACTAAGTCCATTGAATTCCTGAGGTCGAAAACTCTTTAAATGAAATATAAGAGAAATCGTTAGAGCCGTTTTCGAGATGGTATGACTGGAAATAGGTACATACAATTCCTTGCTCCTTTTATAGTATAAGATAAGATAGCCACTGCAGTAGGTAGGTACCCAATAACACAGCCTATCTGTGTACCTATCATACAATTTTGTAACTTTATTGTGGCTGTAAAAAATTTGCTGCTTTATTCTGTTTGCATCTTTATTTCAAAATAATGAGATTGTGAATATAAACTAGTTTATTTCATGGAATTGTACTTTGGAAATCCAAAATCACTAGGTAATCAGAGGCGGATTGGTCAGACATTTCGGCTTGGAAAAATAAATACTCACCAAACCGTCATTTTTTTACAGTCCAAGACAACAAATGATTTGAAAAATTTAACATTATATAACTGAAAATTCTTTTGTGCTTAAACACATTATTTTCTCTGTCAATTTCATTTTTTTCATCATTTTTTTATTTATCTTACCATGTTTTATTTTTATAGTTTTGAAACGAAGTAAAAAAATATATAGGTTTATATAATAATAGTGTGTATTTTTTATGACTATACCTAATCATATTTTCAAATAGGTAATAAAAATGATCATCAAATATTTTAATAATACTGAAAAGTCATTGAAAACCTTTATTTATATAAAACATTGAACTTTGAACACATATTATCATTTTTATTTTTGTACGAATGTGTCAATGATTAAAATCCATTGAGAATCATTTTTTTATTTTCACGCTACTTACTCATGTATCCAATCGAATTTCAATCTATTGACATTAGTATTACGTATCATCTGTACGACTATACCGAAAGAAAATCGTATTTTTAGCCTTTAAAATTGATTTTATAGCGTGAACATGAAAACAACAAGATTAACAACCATGTATTACTCATGTAGGATTTGATTGTGCCATATTTTCGAATGTTTAATAAAAAAAAAAATTACAATTATAATGATTTTTTTGTCTGTTACTACATTTTTAGATTATAAAAAAAGGTCTAAATGTGTTATTCAGATTCACTTGTAAGTTGTTATCTAAACCGTTTCTTCTACTTGGAGCTTGAAGAATGTAGATAATTTTCGAAATATTTAACAGTTTTTCCAAATGTTCTGTACATAACATTCAAAATTAAATCTACAAATATAACAACTAAGGAATTGGATGAGTATAAAAATATGAATAAGCATTTATTTTTTGTAGGTGGCTATGATTAATTTTTATGGACGTGTACAAAAAAAATATGTTCTTTGGATATATGAATATCCAGGGACGTTTACTACTGACGGAATGGTTGCCATAAATACATGCATAAATATCATCATCATAATTTTTTCATATTGTTTTCATAATTCTTAGTGCATATTTTAACATAGTTTATGCATATTTCTGTATTTTATGCTGCATATTTGCATGTATATAAATATATAATAGAGTATTTTCACTGCATATAATCCGCGGTCTTTTATTATTATTACACCTGACAGTCTATTTACTTATATAATATCGATTAATTACATCTATCGTAGGCGATTCTAGTACAAGAGAGTCACTACTTTTTCGACTACTTTTTTTTCGGGAGGCAATTCGTGTAACCTTTTTTTAAAAAAATCACGGGGGGCAATTCGTGAGCGCCCATTTTCGTAATATCAACAGTCCTACAGTAGGTACCAAAAAATAATTAGACGCCAATTAATCGGATAATTAGATCATTCTGTCACGTCTGTATATGAGTGTTTCAGGTTTCTTATATTTTATGAAAACTTCAAGTTTCTATCACCATTATTTTTTAATATACAGGAAACTAAATGATTGAAATCAATTTCATAAAAATGTGATTCACGGTACACGAGTATTTGACTGTTTTAATCTATTTTTCGGTTGTTTTTCCTTACACTTGAAAAAATTTTGAGAATAGTAAAGAAAAAAGTTTTTGAAGTACCAAGTGGTTAAAATTTCTGTTTCATAGAGAGGCTAATTCGCTTTTGAACTATGTCTACAACCAAAAAAGTGTTTATCACAGACCCAAAAGACATATTATATCATCTTAAAACCACTAGATACTAGGTAGTAGGTAATAATTATGATAGTGTAATACCTACTCGATAAGAAAATCACTTGCCTTATTGACACACACATATATATATATATAGTAATTCAGAATGTCTTTCACGTTCCAATAACACGGAGAAAATGTTGGGACTGACTATGGTTTAAGTCACAAGTATAGTACTATAGTAGTGATCATGATGTGACTAAAGCCGATGATGTGGAACAATTTTTTAAATAATTTAGATTTTACATTCAACCATAACCTTTCTCAATGATTTTAGACATTGTGTTTCAATAGTATAAACTACTTGGAAACAGTATCAACACGGCATGATCAGTAATTTATTTTCTTATGAAAAAAACTATTATTATTAATAATTTATATGCATCAAAAACCTGCCGAATGTACACAAAATATACTTGAATTTATGCACCAAAATTTTTAAATACATAATTTGATGCCTATTCAATTATATAAAAAGTACTAAGTATGCTCGGTAATGAAGGATATCTAATTTAGATTATCTAAACACAAGTAAACTCAGAACTTGATATGTCTATTAATAAATTATATATATATAATATATGTACAAATATAGGAAACAAAACCAAACAAATTTATTTCAGTATAGTAAAAAAACCTCAGTCAACATAAACAAAATTATCATCATGTCATGACATTATTAAAATCGATGAAAATAAATACCAATTAAAAATAAATATTCTACTTTGTACGAATATAAAATCTCTTGGATTTTCGTCTAGGATTTACTGACATCTCATTCACTCCACTAAATCACATTAAAAAAAATCCATCAAACTGTGGTAGGCATCATTCACTTTGGTTAAAATAATTATAAAGTAAACCAAACTGGTTAATAAACAAAGTATAATGAAGAAACAATAGCACAGTATGTAAAAAAAATAAGCACAAAATGTATATTAAAAATAAAAATATACACCATGCAAATGGTCAGTAAAAATAAATGTTGAAAAATTATTTTGTTATTTAAACAATAAAATTAAGTTTTAATTAAATACACGGTGTTTAGACCCATTTTGTATTTTGTTTACAGTAACCTAGATACGATATGAAAAAATATCATTACCAATAACATTAAGCCACATGTAATCCAAAGTAACTTTATTTTAGTGGACAAAGTTAGTAGTTTTCCTAAAAATTAATTAATTTAAGCGGAAATGACAAATTTTGATTTATATTATTGATAGAAATACATATTGATGATTAAGTTACTTTAGTTTTAATTTAGATATAAAAACATATAATCAAACATAATTAATTTAACATAGCAATGTCTATGATACAAGATATTTCAATATGGGACTTGCTGCATGATTATTTGCAGCATATATTTAAATAATATTAAAAATGTAATAATATTATTTATTATAAATAATATGCAAATTTTAAAAAAAAATTAAGTGCAAAATTGTATAGCCTAATAAATATAACCTCTGATAAAATATAAAAATAACCAAACTTAAATTAATAATTAATCTATACAAGTTAAACCAATGACAAATATATGATAAATTTTTATTACAAAACATCAATGTAATATATTAGATTTTAAGTAAATTAATATATTTTAAACAAAACTTTAAAAAAACAATGTGATGTAGAAAATGCTACACATTATATTTAAATGTTATTGCAAGCCAATAAAATACAATACACATAACATATACTTGAACAGGATCAGATAAAAGGAGAAAAAATACACACATTTATTAAAACATTTTTTTATATCCTAATCAATTTTTATTTTATACACAATAATTTTATTTTTTTTTATAAAATAGTATAAATAAACCTTAAGTAGAGTGGTTTTCTTCTGTTTCTGTAAAACTACAAACGTAAATGTCATAAATATATAATATTTAGACAAATAAGAAATAGAGCAAGATGTTTCAAACATATTTAACTAAAAAAAAAAAAAAAAAAAGGTATTAAGTAGGATGATTGTAATTAGGAAATAAATTACTAGTAAAAATTTTTGTTTAAAGGATTTCCACGTAATTTGAGTTATTGAAAATCAATGATGTTCTGGGTGTTAGAGTGATTAGGAAAATAAAGGAATGAAATTAACATAAATCACAAACTATGTTAAAATAAAAATGTAGATGGTGTGCTTAATGTAAAACAATATGTGGCAGCCCTACACTGGTCGGATAAAATTCAAAATAAATAATACAGTAAAATTATAACCTTACATCAACTTAAACAATGACATTATACACACAGTCTTTTTTTTACAATTCATCGTGGGCTTCTTCAGATTTGGAAGCAAGTTCTTCATCTTCTTCATCTTCGTCTTCTTCAGGTTGGGCTTCTTCAGTTTTCTTGGCTTCTTGTTCTTCCTTCTTTCTTTCTTCTTCATCCAAAGCTTCCTTCATCTTCTTCTCACCCTCCTAAAAATAAAATTAATTTTAAAATTGTATACCATCTTTAGTTTTTTAATAGTATTAAGATACACATACATATCTAGGTTTCCAAATAGCATTGGCTTTTTCTTTAGCTTCTTCAATATCGTTTGTGATCAATACATTGTTGAAAATAGTTCCAGATTTCACTTGCCACAAATCAAAACCAATAGCGCAAATTTCTTTTCTTAAGTATAATTTATCGTCTGGTTTATACTCAGGATTATCAATTTCAGGGTGCACCCATACTCCCTACAAATATACATAAAATGATCAATTAGTACTTACTTTAATTAAATTTAAATTGTTTTCAAAAATAAATTTAATTATATAACTACCTTATAATTGGGATTGTCAATCTGTTTTGGTTTCCATTCACCCTTAAAATCTGGATTATCAATCATGGCTGGTTCCCATTCACCGTCCATTTCATCATCCCAATCTTCTGGTTTAGTGGCAGCTGGGTCAGGAATGTGTTCTGGCTTATCCCAATCTTCTGGTTTTTCATCATTGGGGTCATCAATGGTTGGCTTTTCATCCCAATCTTCAGGTTTCTTAGCTTCAGGGTCCTTAATTTTCTTAGGGGGCAAAAAGTCCCAATCGGCTTCTAAATCACCAGACTCAACCTTCTCATTGTCAATCAAGACTTCATATGTATTATCAGGCTTGACGATAAGTGTGTAGACGTGAGTGTAGACGTCATCACGACAACGAATATCTTTATTAATCAATAAATTCTTTCCATTGTAGCTGAAGATGACATGTACTTTCTTGGTACCTGGACCACAAATATCAGGACCTACAAACGAACAAAACACATTAACTTTAAAATATAACTCATAGGTAAACAATTTTAAATTATTAGGATAAGAATATACCAATACAGGTTACATACATAAAAATAAAATATAAAGTATTGATACCTCCTAAACATGAAAATGACAATATACTATATTAATAATTATATAAAATACTGCAATGTAACATGGGAAAATGTAATATAAATGAACTAATGACAAATAAATGATTGGTATAAAAATTTGAATTTTATTTTTCTAGATATTATTCAGATATACATATATTAAAATTGATTAATTGAGCATAAAAACATTAAATTTCAGTTTTATTGAGTGGGCATACTTTAAAAAATATTCCAATAATTATATTAAACTTAAACAACATGACAGGTACCTACTAAAAAAATAAAATATTTGTTCATTATTACAACTGTCAATCAGACATGATATTACCACATTAGTAGTAAATTACTATTAAATGACAATTTAATTAAGTGTGACATTATAATGAAGGGCATTAAGTATTATTTCAATAAAAAACAACTGAAATACACTGAGTTAATTAACTATTTACATAGAGCAAAATCAATTTCGTTATTTTACCCTATCAAATATACCTATCTGAACATATTATACACAAGTTTTTGATAGTAAACCTTTGAAGAATGTTTTTTTATGTAATTAAATAATGTTTAGGTAGCTTATTTACTTTATTTTTTAACATTTATTATTATTATTTTTTTTTTTTTTAAGGAGAAAGGCTTGAAAATATATAATAAAATAGGAACATGTTCATATCAAATGTGCTACAGTGGTAAAGTAACACAATTAAATACAGTTTGAAGTGAAAAAATTTAGCCATTAATTTATAGCATCACTTAGTAATATACTATGAAAAAAAGGATCTGTATCCACTGAACAAAAACAATTGATCAAGATTTAAAAAAAGAGTTTTAATACTATCATGTTATATATCCAATCTCCTACAAATATATAAGGAGGCATTAGAGATAAATAACTATTGTTTTAACAATTAGTTAAATTGTTAACTAATTATAACAAAGGTATAATCTTCGTACTTACCATATTTTTATTTATTTAAGTTTAAATTACTTAAAAAGTAACTAAAAAGTTTCCTTAAAAATAATAAAATTAATAAAATCTAAATAATTGTCGAATTTTTTAATTTCTTTAGTAAATTAAGTCATCCTAACTCAATCCATCTAGTTACAGAGAAACAATTTAGCTAATAGTATGTTAATTACACCAATGAAATTATAAATTTAATAATACATGTATGTGTGTGTGTGTGTGTGTGTGTGTGTGTGTGTGTGTGTGTTTGTGTATCAAAAATATGCGAACATTTAAAATTATAATATGCAAAAGTTTACCTTTTCTCATTTACAACCAAATCATTAATTTTCCTATTTAAAATATTAAAAAAATTAAATTAGGTACAGCTATGATCTTTTAATGTATTTTAAAATACATAGATCACTTAATTTAAAAGCTTTTCCTAGCAAATTCAATCAATTTTCTACAATTAAAATACATTTATAACTTTCTTGGTATACCAAAATTAAACCTATTTTGAATTCATAAACTAAAATGTACATTGTCACACAGGTTTGACTAACAACAAAGGACTTGTGATGTCAATGTTAAAATTTAGATAAATGTTCAGATAAAATACTCATGTGGATAAGCCAATAAATAAGCCTAATTGTTAGGTACAACACACAATTATAATATAGGAATACATTTGAATATATTTACCGAACATGATCTCGTAGGGCGTTTCACCGTGCATTTTCTTGGGCTCTAAATCGCAGTTGAACAACTTGACGTAACCACCGCCGCAATCAATGTTTTGCTCGTGTTTGACGGTATACTGGATGACGAGATCCTTACCTTCGTTGGAAAAAGGCGTGAACTTCTTGGACAGCGCGTAAAACCGGGCATCCTGTGACGTCTGGATACCCTTGTCGGCCTCGGCATCGTTGTAAAACGCGCCCGAGCTGTGTACGAACTTTCCGAACTCTTTACCAGGGTGTTCCGAGTACGTCCATTCATTTTCCCACGAGTCTGCGAAGATACAAAAACAATCGTGAACATAATTACAATCACAGAGGCAATAGGAAAGCGAGCGAAAGGGCGGACGGGCGAAATTGTCGTCGTCACCACCGTCGTCAGCCATACTCACCGTCGGGGAAGTTCTCTTCGAAGTAGATTTCTGCGTCCGCGACCAGGGCGGTGGCCAGGCAGAACAGTGCGCAGAGCGCCAATCTCGACGGTGCCCTCATATCGTGGCTTCTCAAACTGGTGACCCGACAAGCGGACGTCTCTCGTTCGGCTTCGCGGTGGGAAATATGGGAACGCGCGCGACCTGCACACGACGACAACGGACGGACGCTGTTGGTGTCGACGACAGACAGACGTGAACGCAGTGACGTGTATGTGAGTGTGTACTCGAATGCGACGGAAGACGAACAGAAACAACAGGGAAAAAAACTACGACGAAAAGGTCGACGTTTACGGACGCAGACGACTACGTAATGCGTACACGGGGCACTGTAGTGAGCGGTGACGACGACGACGGCGGAGGCGGCCGGGAGTGTATAGTTATCGCGGCTCGGGACGATTTGAAGTCAAGACAGATGGACGGCCGCGATTGGCCTGGCCGTTCAGCCAACCGGCGCACAACACGCGGTGTCCGACGGCCGCCGACGTCCTCGCAGTCGCCGTACATAACCTACAAAAACCCAGTGCAACACCGCAGGCTGCCACCGCGGCCGACGGTGAAAACCGCCAAAATCCAAACGTCATCGGACCAATTGTCCGTGGACACGACGTGCGATTATTATCGGCGTTGTTGTACCACGTCGGCGTCGCCAAGACGCGGTTTTTTTTTTCAAACATTTTTCGTTCGACGTTTCGCGGTGATGCGAACTACGTTTACAACTTACTATACTAGGCCGCTGTAGTTGTTGGGACGCGAGACGGACTATTTATGTTGAAGAATTTCTTTTCTATTTTTTTTTTTTTTTTTTTTTTTTTTTTTTTTTTGTGAGAGAAAACATTCGACCCCTGAAATTCGGGAGGGAAAATTTTTGTGACTTAAGGTAACCGTGAGCTGTCTTACCGCATACATGGTCTACTCCAAATAATCACGGTTATTTATTAAATGTTATCATCATTTCGAATGAAATATTTATAAGCGATTCTACTCTCTAAACTTCAAAATATTTTTCCCTAATTTGGTAGGTACCTATATAAATATAACGCCATCAGCCACGGATACCTGCCAATAATTTTTTAAATGTGAATTTATCTATATTTATTTAAAACTATTCATTACATCATGTCATAACCTATTTTATGAACCTAACATACATTTTATACAAATTTCAAACATATTGAAATGTAAATAATAACGAATCACACCTAATATATTATTACCCATACCTTTCAATCTATTCATTGGTATTTTTTAGATAATGTATCAACTATAAGGAATGAACGCCTAAATTATATAGATATCTGAATGATAAATTCTTGTTAAAATTTTAGGTATTTTTCTGTGCTTTGTAAATAGCTTGATAAAATAGGTAAGTAGTATATACTTACCTATTTGACAGCAGACAATCTCTCCATCATTTCCTAGCGGTTTTTATTGATTAACTGTAGTTATGGGTACCATTCAATGTTTTTCCCAATAGCTACCTATAACTAGGTACCTAGGTAATGCGAATTTCAAGTCTCACAACACTCAAAAATAAGTATGATTTGGTAAAATCAAACAATAATTATTATTGTGAAATAAATGTACTATTATATTAAAATACGCACTGATCAAAATACACCAGGAAAACTAATTTGAGACATGAGGATGACAAGTGTCCCCGTAGGTAATCTGTACGTGCACCAATCCCACGTTCGAAGCCTAGTATAGGTACTGCTCCACGCTCTAGCCCTCAAGCCGACACAAATTAAATTTCATAATTTTCATGATAATAGGTGTTTGATTTATCTTATTTTTTGCAGTTATTAAAAAGAGTAGCATTACAGCCTACCTACAGGATATGTATTAAAAAAGTATATTTACCAATACCTAATTAATAGGAAAAACATTTAGTAATATAATAAGTAATAACACAGATAAACAATGACTACTATTTCGCATCTGTGGAAATTCCGTATGCCGTAATACATTTTAACACACTTTTTACTGTGCACTTTCCTATAGGTATAGAAAAAGATTTAGCGAGTACCATTAAAGTACCATTAATTATTATTTTTTTATTCTTGATCAATTTTCTTAAAAATTCTGGTAAATAAATATATTTTAGAAAGGTAACAATATACTATTATTAGTACACCAAGTTATTATTTGTATATCTGATACATTTATAGGCGTATATACGGGGTTGTCAAGGTGAAAAGCTGCCTTCTTAGTGACTTGGCAGAGGGTTTTAGCCTTTTATCGTCTCAGTCTTTTCTATAAAAATATTAAGTAATTGCATTTTTTTTTTTTTATTAATATTTAATAAAAACGATTTTCATAGGTACCAAATTTTTCATTTTTAAGTGAATTATTAATAACAATACCTGTGTTCTCTCATGTTTAATGTTTAATAGGTGGCTAGGTTATAGTAGGCAGTGGCCGTATGTAGGGGGAGGGCTAGTGAGCTACAGCCCCCCCTAAATCTCTCAAAATACTTTGAAATTAACTTTAAACATTTGTTATATTTTAATGGTGCTTTAGGTTAATTTAAAATTTCATCCAATCGAAATAATGCGATTAGTGGAGACAAATTTTATTGCGTTTTTCAAATCGTTTTGAGACATTCTGTAAATTAAATTTTGATAGAAACATACTGTATCTTCTGTATCTTTTTAGTTATTCTAGGTAGCATTAGTAATTTAACTTTGTCCATAGTAACCCCTTCCGAAAATATTTTCCATATACGCCACTGATAGTATAGGTACCTGATTTCAGTTACTAATAACATTAATGATTTGATTTATGTGTTAACTATGTATTTAACTTGACATTTTTTATTACAAGTAATGTGCAGGTTTGTAAATTTTAAGTGTTAAAATATTTGTTAAAATTTTTATATGAATATGTAATATGTAGGTATAGAGGTAATTGATATTCATACAAAATTGATAAAATATTATAAAAAAATTGACTCACTCAGACATTAATTTGATGACTTTATTTATTAGGTAGTTATAATTACGTAGGGAAATGATTTTGTAATATGGATAAAATCATTTTATTGAATGGACTAATTATTAAAGGTGCTAATATTGTAAATTGCAATACTATACATAAGTATATATATGAAAAAAGAAAGCAATACAGGTAAGTTTATAAATAGCTGATACTTGTATATGTAAAAACTAAAAACTAAAATATTACATTTTACCCCCCCCCCCTCCCCCAAACATGAAGGGAACATGCACGCGGATGATCTGATAAAATAATGATTGCGGTTTGTATAAAATGTATGTTAGCTGACTAACGCGATTTATGTTGACGAAAATTTATTACGTATCATATTATAAAATTATCACGAATAATTTTTTAACCATCAAAAAAATATGACTATGCCTGTAATGAATTATCTTCCTACTTATACCTAATAGAAAGTATTAATGCATTTAATTTACCATCAAAATGTGTCCATAGTGCCATACAATTACCATATACCTATATCTATGCCTAATTAGATACGTACCTACTATCTTTATATTATTTAATAAGATAATGGAAATATTATTTTGTTATTCGGTACCTATACACTATTTAATCAGCTCCGTGTCTATTGGTTCCCACTACACATTTTACATTTATACCTAACTACTTTTAAATAAAAAAAAAAAAAAAAAACAACTTTTCATTAAATAGAATTTTTATTAAACCAATTCTTTTATCACTAGGTACTCTATATCTAAAATGGTTAAGTACTCGAATCTCATATACGGTGCTCTGCAATCTGTGTAGGCTGGTTTATCGTTCAATGTGCAGGACCCAGAAATTATTCTCTCTGGAATTATTGGACCTATAGTGAATCTTTTGCATATAATTAATTTTAATGTCATATTAATTAAAATTTTCTGTATAGTAGTAAAAGTTTCGTTAAAAAAATATTGAACAATGGTACTTACACATATGCTTAATTATGTAACTATATAAATTTCAAAAAAAACCTTTTGACACGTGTAATTAAGCTTATTTCAATGACACCCAATTTAAATTTTAAAATATGAAACCGTGTTGACAAAAAAGTACCTAAAAGAAATTTATTGACCAATACCGAATGATTCTTTTATCATTCTATGCTTATTTGCACAGTTAATTTTGTGGTTTATTATGGTTTTAAAAGTCACAATGCTATTTAAGAAAACTAAAAATCTCAAAACATCACAAGAACAAAAAACTTGAGTAAAATTTGATTTTTGCAAATTAAAGATCGACAAAGTTTTAAACTTAACAAAAAATAATAAATACATAAAATCCTGTAATAATTGGTCGAAAAATTAATTTCAGTACTATAATAGAATCACTCGGTATAATTAATATACGCATAATTGATGATAATAAACACGTAATAAATAAAAGACTGAAATGGATGTGTGATAAAATATTATAAAATATAAATTGTATACCTATACATTTTTATTTACATATAAACATGTAGCGTAGTATAAATGAATAACGTTAACCATTAAACGTTAATTAAATTGTCATGTTAAACTACAGCTTGTTATTTCGTTTTTTAAAATGTTTCATCATCGTTAAATGAAATTGTGTACAAAACGATTAGAATCAATTATGCAACAGTAAATACTTATAATATAATGATTGGGAATGTTGAGAAACACGTGATTGAAGCACACAATTTTTGTGTATGATTTAAGTGCTCTCAATGAAGCGATAAAATTATATATGTATTGATTTCTGTATGGAGTTTTTTTTTAAATGTCCATTATAAAGGTTTTTTTTCATTATAGTTCAATTTTCATAAAGATACTATTCTAAACATTTTATCTGATTGATATTTAAATAAGCCATTGTTGTGATTTCTCAGTACCTACCTATAAGTTTTAAGCGTCATCTTAGACACCTAAAGAAAATTATTGTATTCACTGGAATTGTTTTTGTTTTTTTACAGTCACTTAGTTGTAGGTATACAATTCATCCAATACTGCAATAAAGATTGAACTAGTTATAGAATTTTTATTGTTTACCGATCATATTTACCTGTGAATCGTATATGACTGATCAGAATTTCTTAAATTCAAAAAATTTTGACCAATTTTGGTTTATGCATAGGAATTTATATGTTTTATCTTTATTTTCATGCATGAAATTTTCAATTTTTTTTTTTTGGTTTAACATCACTTTTTGGTGTATAAGCGACAAATAATTTCTAATTAAATTATAATTTGGAAATAAACAGGTAGCTAAATAAAAGTCTATTTTAACAACGTTGTGTAGTTAAAATCCGAATTTACGAGTAGATATATTTTTAGACTCTACACTTACAATTCCATTGGAAATGAACTTTTAAGGTACCTATACCTACTTATCAACCTACAACTATATAGGTACGTATTTATATACCTGCAGCAATCCACATAAACAATAGGTACTGTTATGCTGTTAAGTATATTTTTATAACTTATATACACAACTAGGTACTTATAATGTATGAACTAAAATAAACAATTATAAAAATGTATGAATATTTCAGGCTAATCATGTTTGAATCACTGTAAAATGTATAACATAAGTAAATTTCGTGTATACTAAATTTTAATATATCCGCTGATAAACCTAAAGGTATACCCAGGGCAAGACTTTTAGGGGAACATTATGGGTACTTGCTCAGGGCCTCTAAATTTCTGAGATTCCATAAATTATAAAATACAAACAATCGATTTTCAAATAATAAAAAAAAACTTGTTGGTATTAAAAATTAAAATCATGAAAATTATTGTCAAACATATAAAAATGTTCAATATCATGTAGGTAGACCGTAGACATAAACGTATGGTTATAAACCTATTTACCTATATAGACATTTTACCAAGTATTGAAGTGCCTATAGGTTATCACTAGCTACAATATAGTATTAGTCATTTTATACTGTGTTGTATTGTGTCATATTTAATAACAATATCAACATTTAAAAACATGTCGATATTTATTTAATAATCTAGCAGCGGATATATCTAGACGTATTTTATTAAGTAAGTAGGTAGTAAGTACCTATACTGACAAAAAGGTGTAAAGGCCCTCGGAAAAATAAAACCTTACCTATCTCATTACCAAAAGTCTCAATATTTCTAGAAATATGGTGAGAATGTGAATATTAGTCATCTGTTACAACTTGTTGACTAATTATAAAAAACTTCAAATAAAATAAAAGTCTACTATTTATGTAATTATATATGAACTTTATCCAAATTTTCTATTTTCAATTAAAAAAATAATTTAGGTGACATGCTTATAGACGTTTATTGTATAAAATAATTTTAATTTTTCCGTTTGTGTATGAATATTATGTATGATCATTAAAATCTGGGGTTAAATCAACATTCAGCTTCATGATACTAACACATCAAGTATGATTAGTGTTGAATGGTTATTCCAGATTTTTCATGTTCTTGACCTATTTTTTAAACGGTGAAAATTCGTAATTTTGTAATTGGTAATGATGATGGATAACGAACCAATGATTAAAGTACATATACCCATAACCCATATTCGAAAGTAACAAATGATATAGGAAACAGCCGTAATTAAAACATAAAAATTATACTAATATCTATTAAATAATGTATATTGATTAACATATTTAACATTTTTTAATATTAGATATTAGATACCTTATTAGGCCATTAAGATATTGAGCCAAACAAAACTAATAAAACATTGATTTGGATTTTTAAATAGGTACCGCAATAATCTTAGGTAGGTATTTTATGTTATTTAATAGACATTCGTATTAAATGATTTAATACAATTGTTTTGATAATACAATTTTATAAAGTTTCCATGTTCTATAACTAATTTGTCAACACCCACCTATTTTGACTATGAATCATTTGCTTCATGAAACACCCATTCGCGCCGCCACTGTGTATATATATTGTATATATATATATATATATATATATAATAATTATGATTGCTTTAGAAACTAATAATAGTTTCAAATTTTTAGTATAAAATTTTTTCTTAAATTCAGTCAAAATAGTCAAATATGAGGGCGATGAGACCTACTTTGTAGACTTCCATTTCCATGAACACGACAGCGTCTTGTAACGGGCAATTATCAAATTCTCGAGCTTTCTATAATTATTTAAAATGTTTAAATTATGTGTTACCTATATTGTACCTGTAGGCAGTGGCGTATACATAGATTTTGTATGAAGGGGGATCTGTAGAAAACATATTACCACGGAAGAAAATTTTTTATACCATAGAGCTTTTTTAAAACTGTCCATTGGTTTCACTATAAGTACACAAAGCTTTTGACACCAACTCCATCAGTTTTTGAAAAAATCACACATACTTTACAAAAACCACCCTGTTTTATTTCTGAATAAGCTAACCATTTATATAATTGTAACCAACGAAATTTAAATCTAATATACCTATCTAGTTTATAATACCGTATTTTTACATAATAACTTATAATTAATAATGCACATATAATTAAAATTATAAACGCCTTTTTTTGACGACGTGGGAAGAATATCGTCAGAATTTTGTTTGATCTTTTCATTTTTTTCAATATTTAAGGCTGGAGGAGTATTCGAGGATGTTTTAAAAAATTGTTCAATGTTTGTCGCTTCTTCATACCTAGACCGTTTGTTTAAATGTGTAACACACAACTCTACTCGGCATATGAGTACTTACTATTTTTTTTTTTATAAATACGACTGAAGGGATGGGACGCCAAAATATATTTGATAATTGGTTTTAGGTAATATTTATTATTGAATCTATTTTTAGCTTAACCATTGGAAATGGCAATGAACAAATTACAAATAAATCTATGTAATGATAATATTTCATCCAAAATTGATAATATTATAAAATAAATGCGTAAGAACTATAGATATTGTATTACATTCTTATTTCTCAGAACTTTTTTTAATGTTGGAAAATATATTATAGTCTGAAGGGGGTATCTGACCCCCCCCCCTTGTATACGCCCCTGACTGTAGAAAGATGATCTTACTGAACCCCAGAGTAGTTTAGTTTTTGTATGAATTTTTATATATGAGTATTTACCTTACATACTGATACTTACCGATTATAATTTTAGACAATTTTGTATGGGAGAAGAGAGAAATCTGTTTTACCAATAATTGGTAAAACAGATTTCTCTCGTAATTATTACGGGGTTTATATTTTTTATTCATTTTTATGTGGAACAACTAGATTTCGTCAAAAAGTCAGTCCTTTTAAAAGTTGTAAATCTCTTTCTCTATGTAGATATTTAGTCATAAGCATAACAATAAGAAATAAGAATATTGATATAATATATTGTATATCGGTATAGTCATATAGATACTTTAATAGAATGCTTATATTATATAGGTATATTAAAAATAGGCAATAAAGAACTTTAAGCTTTTTTTATGCTTTCATTTATTTTCATCATAATTCAATAATGATCCCTACTAACTTTAAATAATCTCTAATTAGTATAATAAAAGCTGATTCAAATACTAACTAGACTAAGCTTCTATCTGGTATGTAATAAAAGTATTAACTATAAAAAAACCCACAAAAATAATGAATCAAAATGGGCTAGTGTGTGTATTGAATTTCAATACTATTAAAAAGTAAAGAGAACAGTATACCTATCGGGATAAGAAATTTACTAGCTTTACGGTTTTTTTGATTTTGTTTTAATGTATTAAAGTTTTTAGAAGTGGTTGAAAGGTTCATATGACCTCGTTAGGGAGCAAATATTGAATTACATTGTTAAAATAATGATAAATGATTAACTATTTTATATATTTTATAATAATATTTAACTTGTTAAAACATTAAATTTGGTCAATTTTAAATCAAAAGCGTCAATTAAATTGAATAAGTTTAATTTACTAATTTTAAACTGTAAATTATTTTCATGAATGTTATTTCTAAATGTTCACAGTAACATACACAGTTTGCAAATTTTGCAGTTTTTAATCAAATTATCGGCATCTGGTAGGTTTTTAAAATCGAAAAATTGTAATTTTTGAATTTTAAATCCAACAAAAAATTGCAATGAAAATATTAAAAAAATTGTTCTACTTATACCTCTATTTTGTAAAAATTGAATAGACTAATAATTTTAAATTCTGAGTGAAGCAAAGAATCTGTTGGCTATATTTATTTTTTTTATTTTTTTCTAGAGGCACTTTTTGGCCTAAAACTTTCATTCAGCAACTTAATACCAAAAATTGCACGTAGATGGTACTCTGAGGGTTCATTTTTCTTTTCTCTCAATAGTTTTTCCAGAAGTGATGAAAAACTATCGAAAGTAAATGACACTTTCACTAAATCGATTTTAGTTATTTAGTCGTAACTGGAAAAGTGATGTTACGAGAAGTTTAAAATTTTTAAAATAGTTAAAATAGAAAAAATAGTTAATTCCATTATGTTTATAACTAAAATAAATAAATAAATCAAATAATCTTGAAAAATGATTTTGAATTTTTTAAGTTAATTATGTTTAAGTGAAAAATTATATTAATTTTTTTAGATCTTTATAACAAGAATTTATTTATATTTCTCATATCTAATAAAAATTGTCCAAGTAATTAATATGCAATTGACTACATTTCTCATTAATCAACTTGATTAAAAATAATCCATATGTTTTCCTTTTTAAACAAACATTTTATTCTATTTTGAGGGTAAAACTTAACACAACACACAGATATGATAAAAGTAAACCCAGTCATCATATAATATTCTGAAATCTTTTCAATGATTTGTTGTTGGTTATAACAGTAATACACAATACACATATATGTTATATATTTGAAAAAAAACTCATATGTTCATAACTTATGCTGTGCCATACATCATAATCAACAAATATTTTTTTCCACATTAACTCAGTAAGTTGTTCAATGATCAGTAATAATGTTTTATTAATAAGTGATACTATTTATAACATTATAATACTAAATATTGTATAATAAGTACATAACTGTGTGGGAGTAAGTAAACCAGTGACATTTTAATATATTTTTCTGGAAACTTATGTTTGTTCACATATCTAAGAATATATTTAGCACATTTTGCTAAAAATATCAGTTTGAAATTAATAAACAATTGTTTTTATTGAATTTTTAGACAAATTGTATGTTTTGGAAAACCAATTGATAAACGAAATGAATGAAATTTGTGTTTTTTTATTGTTATTTAAAAATATGAAATAGTATGTGCATTTATTTGCAAATTTAGTAGGTTAGGTTAGGTTAGGTTATTCAAACATGAAGAATTAAAAAAAAAAATGTTTTAATGGTTTCTTTATGTGAACTGTAAAATGATAATTCAATGATCATTAAGATTATAATTACTAATTTATAAATGCCTAATTTCTTATAGTATATATATTTAAATTAATATATGTTAATCTTTATTGAATAATACAAATTAATTAATCAATTTACAGTAGCTTTATTATTGAAAATCCTAAAATTACAAAGTAGGTGAAGATGATTTCACTAATATTAGTTTTCTTACAGAATGGAAAGGTTTAGAATATATCTACAACAATAAAACTACAAAAAAAATACCAAAACGTCTTGTTAAAATCAAAAAAAGTCAAATACTGAAAAGTATTACAGCGTGTACATATGTTTACAAGAAAAGTACCAATTTTTAAAAGACAGATTGTACTACTCAATTGGCTAGAATTCAAAAAACTAAAATAGTAGTATAAATTGTAAAAATAAGTGCCAAAATAAAAAAAATATATAAAAAGTTTTTAATCTATAAAAACAAAATAAAATATTAATTTACCAATTTATAACAATTTATAATTACAATAGTTAACATAGTACTAAAATGGAAAATATATTCATTTGCATTTCAAAATAAAAAAAACTTTAAATTATATTTAAGGATGATTTTCTTTTAAGTTGATTGTATTATCTTTATTCCATCACAATAATTTGAGTTTTTAAACCTAAAACACATACTTTTATTAATAAATATAATTTTTCTTTTGTATAAAGCATACAGTGGAAAGTTTACGGGTTCAAAATGTCGTTTAAATTGCATAAATATATTAAATAACTTGACTAAACAATTTCGAAATTTTTTTAGAACAATATAATCAAATCAATACAATAATTTGTTCTAATGATTAAAATCTAAATTTTAATGATAATTTGTTTTAATCTTCTTAATCACTGTTATTAACTCTTAAGTTTAATATATGCGTTTTAATTGTTTACTTAATTAATGTTAAATTAATGTCTAAATTAATTGTAATTCTATTGTTTACATGTAATATTTCATACAAATTTTCTACTATCATTCTAAATTGTACTGTACCTCAATGTTATAGGGGAAACCCGTATATTTTGTAATAAATAAATAAATAAATAAATAAATAAAATAACTGAATATTATAACTTCAATTAATATGTATCTATATAATATCATACATTTTTGTATTACAATAGGGTATAAATTTCAAATGTATTAAAATATTAATAAACCAATAGTTTCTGGAAATATTACTTTTATATTAGTTGAGATCATGGACACCAGAAGCAACCAATTGTCTAGCTAACCAATCAAGACCATCATGAAGACCTGTACCACTTTGGGCATCACAAGCTTGTATATGCCAACTACGCCCACAGCACAATTTATACAGGCCAAATAATTCAGTAATGGTTTCAATAGTCACACATCCATGTATATCCTTAAAAAGACAAACATTTTAAATGAAATATAATGTTTGAATAACAATTATATCATACTTGTTTGTTAGCAAGAATCAATAACGCAGCATCTTTCAACTCTTTTTCTGTCATTAGTTTAGATAATTCATGTTTTGATTCTAACAGTCTCTGTTGGTCACTGGAGTCGATCACGAAAACAACTGCCTGAAAATTACTTTAAATTAAAATGAATCTAGTGTAATTACAGCTTTGTTATAATTTTATTATTATTTTTGTACATATAAAATATAAGCTATTTAATATTATTTAAATTTATTATTAACAATTTAATTTATAAATATGTATATAAATAATTTACTAGTATCACTATGTAATAATATAATTATCACTAAATTATAATTCAGTATATTATAAAAGAACTATCTTAAATTTTAATAAATCAAACCTGTGTATTAAGGTAGTAATGCTTCCACAACGGTCTTAATTTAGGCTGTCCACCAACATCCCAAATAGTAAACTTCATGTTTTTATAATCGACCGTTTCTACATTAAACCCAAGAGTAGGTATCATAGTCATAAATTCATTTTGTTTTAATTTGAAGAGTACACTAGTTTTGCCTGCTCCATCTAATCCTAATGTGACAACACGAATTTCCATTTTCGGTCCAATATGCACTCTGTTATCCTAAATGGTTAAATACAAATTAAATTGAAAATTAAATAGGGTCAAGAACTTACTTTAGTGAAAGTAATGGGTATACTGGCGTCGGGTTGTAATTGTTCAGGACCAAGCTCAGTGAACATTTGCTTATGTTTTTCAATAACATTAAGAGCTTGGTTGATATCAGCACTGGCAGAAATGACTCGGGCGTCATCCTGCCTAATAGCTTGTTCACATTGTACACATATTACAGCTACTTGTGATAATGATGATGCTAAATCTTCTTGTAAGCTTCTCAGTGAACCTAATCGCTCTCGGACATGTGTATCAACAGCACTTAAAGCAGCAGCTTCTTGAACTTGTAATGTTTCACGTAGATGTTGAAAATACAGCTGAACTCTAGCACGAGCCATACATCCTGTACCAGGATTAGAAGCTTCTTCGTCAACTAAGCCATTTGCATCCATGCCTTCCAAACGTAACATTACTTGGTCTAAAAATATAACAATAATGTACTACAATAATAGGGAAAAATGTTAAATTTTTTAAATGATTTTTACTAGATTAAATTATATTTGGAATATATTACCTAGTCTTTGAATAGTATCATTTATTTCTTCCATTAAATTTCTCATTAATGGTCCAGCACTTTTCACTTTTGATCGTACATTCTCTGCTTCTGTTTCTACTAAAGCATGCTGGAATGTAAATCAAATGTTCAAATATCATACAACCAAACATTACAAAATTGAAATACCTTATGATTTTTATGGGTTCCATAATCTTTACAGACAAAACACATGAGTGGAGGTGATGGTTGATGGCAACTATCTTGTAAACAAGTAAATTCAGCCACATGAGATGGATGTAATGGGCATCTGGGTCTTTCTTGTGGTTTTTCCGATAAAGGAACTCGGCGATGTTTTGCCAATGTCCGTGTACTATGAGTTTGTTCAGAACAATAAAAACATAAATTTGTACAGCACACAGTACAATAAAGAACAGCTATATGATTATCATTTTCATCACAAGTTATGCATAACTATAAATAATTCAAATAAAATACGTTATTTGAAGTTAAAAATAATGATTTACTATATTGGCTCACTTGTTCTTCTTTTTCCATTGTTTCAGCATTTAAATATGAGTTGATATTCATTTCAGATTTGTTGTTTCGTTGTAAACGTTCTAATAGCTCTAGCAAGGCAAAATTTTTTTTTAAACCCCAAACCCCTGAAGATCCTACAGGGGTGGTTTGTCTGTCGAATGGACACTGGATTGACGAACATCTTTGATACAAGCGTAACAAACAAGAATGACAAATAGTATGTCCACAGTAGAGTAAACGTGGAACCTTGTCTCCTTGAAAAGTAAATATATCTTCACAAACACGACATTCTAAAACCTAAAAAAAATACAATTTATTTTTAATTAGAATTGTTTTTTAAGGTACTTAAAAACATCATTAAAATTAAATTAAACTCGATAAATTTTATAGTTACGTAAAAAAATGTACTTAATGGTGGATACTAAATAAGAATAATTTGTCTAAAATACATTTAAATACACATGAGCAACTTTTCATAAAGAAATAATAACATAACTAGTATTTTTTTTTAATTTTTTTTTTTCAATTTGTGAAAATGTAGTTCTGTAAATTTTTAATAATGAATTTTTTTATGTTTCAGATATAATAATTGATAGGAGATATCATAGGCACAATAATCAAGTAGAGCATTTTAATCTCATTTCAAACAATAATTAAACGTTGTAGACAGTTTTAAGCCCTCAATCTAATAAATATGTAAGTAGCTGAATAATCTTACATCTGATTTGTCTGGTATTGATGTTATTCGTCCAAATGACAGTGAATTACAATCAAATGAGTTACCACTCATTGTATTTCATCAAATATTGAAACACTTAGTAGGTGAAGGTGAATGCGTTTACCCAAATGATTTAAAGATACTGAAAAAAGAAAAAAATTCACAACAAATGGAAAACCCTATAATTGAACATAGTTGATATTCAAAAACAATAAGAATACTGAATAATTATAGATTTTTACTAGTAACAATAACAACTTTCAGTTTACAAAATCCTATTTTATATTATATCACTTTATCAAGCTATCAGCTGTTTTTTATTATGAACACTTCGAATAACCAGCAATTGGGAGACAAGGAGAGGGCAACTATTGGCTTGAACACGGTGGTAACTGGTAGGCAAATTAGCCGTTTAATTAGCGTTTAATTTTCAATTTGCATAAAAATTAAAAGTAGGTATCATGAAAAAATTAAATGGGGACTGATTTGTATTGAAGAATTGCACACCAGTTGTATTTCACAACGTCGGTACCTAATTCGTATCTCTAATCCCATTAGGCAGACATTTTGTCAAATATTAAAAATTGTATAAGAGATAAACTTTAAAAAATCAAGATATTTTCAAAGTCACATATTTAGCCGAAAAATTGTTCATTTTTTTTTTTTATGAGTTCTGTTATAGTATCTATCAATATGCCATTAATAAATTATGGACATTTCAAGTCTCTAGCAACATTACATTCAGAGTTAATGCTAATCAATTAAAATAAATTAAATAAAAGTGTCGTTTACGACAACATTTTACCGTTTTTCTCGATTTTTCAGTACCTAGTTATTTCTCGCGCCTGAGAAAACTATTTAGAAGAGAGAAAAATGACTTGTTTACTGTTTAGAGTATAGTCTACATGCAATTTCCAATTTAATGAGTTGATGGTTGAAACTTTTGGAGCATTATTACTACCCGAAAAGGTGTTCATAGAAAATAATAAAAAGAATAAACATCATTAAAAACCCATCAGATCCTTAGCTTCATTTAAAATCTACAATGCATAATTTGATTTTCAAAAATATCTATTCCCTAAATATACCTAATAATAAAATGTTACTCTTTTAAAACGGTCTAGTTAATCGATTAAAACCTAGAATAAAATTATTCAATTTCCAATATCAGTAGGTACATATTAATTGAGTTTTAATCTCATTCCTGATTTAAAATATATTAAAAAATAATTTCTTTTTTTATTCGTAAAATACTAAAATAGTAAAATCTAACTTTTAAGTCCGTTCAGTCATGGACAATCCGACAATCGTATATTTCATGGAAGACTATTTGTTGTGTACTCTGAAAATGGCGATTCAATGTTATCAAACATTAAATAATCGTGTTTATTTATCAATTTATTCACGTTTTTGGTTTCTTTAATCTATGTTTTTAGCGTGTAGTGTATACTATATTTAATATTTATTACTCCTGTATCCTGTTATGTGTTTGTTATTGACGATTAGTATCATACGAAAATAATATACTATATAGTTCATACCCTCTGATCAATTTTACTGGCATTTATAATTTTTCTGTAGTCCATGTACTCTTAATCCAATATTATCAATCATGTCAACTTGAATTGGAACTTTGTCATAAAAATGAGTCATTTTTTACTGTTTGAGAATATTTTCTTGTAATATTCATCTTTAAATGTCTTTATAGATATAGGGATACAAGTAAAATTACTGTTTACTCTTCTTCAAAATATTGATTCTGTGGTAGGAAATAATTGACTTCATTGTTGTATATTTCAAAACAACAAAATTGTATTTTTAATTATTTACAGAAAATGTCAGCCGATACTGAAAACATTGATCATAATAGTAAATGTGATGATAAAGTTTATGATGATTTGGACAAACTCATTGATTCAGTAAATGCCGAAGAAAGAGAATTAAAGGTTATCATTTATACTAATTGTAAACTTTAAATATATATAATTTATTTAATTTTTGTTGAAAATTTCATTGATTTTATAATTGTAACTACACTTTTTAAAATAATTTTAATTTTTACATGAGCAGTACATTAATTTAGCAAATGTTTTTATTGTGCCTAATATGTACAAATTGTATGCATCGTTTAGGAATAAAAAATTAAAAAATTAAAACTTATTACATAGATATATTTACTAATAGTTGTAGCTTAAACTAATAGTTTATATCAAGCCTTTAGTTTTGATACATTTGTTCTATCACTTTTATCACTTATATGGTCTTTATTTTGTTTCATATTTAAAAAAGTATACAATGTCATTTAAAATATTTTGAAATCAGTGTATTATCTCAATTTTAACGTGTGTTTTATGAAAAATTTGTTTCAATAAATTTTACGCTTATTCATTGAAGTCTTACATGGAAATACTTTTTATTATTATGATTTTGTTCTTACATTAATTAGCACTCTCTTTAAAAAATTATGATAGTGTATGATAGCATAAATTTAATGAGAATCAATGTAGTAATAGTGTCTTAATTACCATTTGAGTATTCTTCGGGGTATAATATTAAAAGCAAAATAAAAGTGTAAAACAACTATTGATAAGCAAATTAGATGTATTTAAAAAAATATCATAGTGTATACAATATGTATTCATAGGTAAAGACTTAACTTTGTAATTGAAATAATAATAGAATAAAAGTATCAACTACATTGTACATTGTATAGGTATTTACAACTGTATATTATTGATCCTGTAATAAATAACATTTTAAATTAGGTATAATATTTGTTTTATAGATGAAAATTGAAAACAATATTTTGAATAGAAAAGACGAGAAGACACTAGGATCAAATGGTTTTGCTGAGGTAAGAATATATACTAGTTATGATTAAGATAAGTCAAGGTACATTTAGTTTTTTTAAGTATAATTTGATATATTTGTTATTTGGAGTATTGATATTGTCAATGTATAAACACAATTTTATTTAATAGTTTTTGTATTGATAGTAATGTAATTGGTTAAAAAAAGTAAAGATTTTATTTATCAAAAATCTTACATAAGGGTAAATGATGTATAATTGTATAATTCTATACTATACTAAAATAGTTTTAAATGGCTTAGCTTAAAATTATTGGAAATGAATTGGAAGATAAACCAGAAGCAATGGAAACTAAAAATGTAGATGATGAAAAACTTGGCTATGAAGACAACCTTCCATCAGAGTTCAAAGACAGTCAAAATAATTCTGAAGATGGAAAAGAAGAACTAGAATTGTCAGAAATGATTGTTTGTGATGAAGTAGCTGGCGATAGTGATGAAGTATATATACTATTAATTTTATTATTTTTAATTTTAGTTATTATGTATGAATTGCATTAGGTAAGTTAATTTTGTATAATATCAGTCAAAAGGAAACGAAAAATTAATTTAACTTCTTAAGTTTAAAACTGAATGGAAAAGTATTTACTTAACACAGAAAAAAATATTTGAATCTAATATTTATAATATAAAATTGTATTATATTTTATAATTTTGTATAATGCACTGAAAATACATTTGTAAAGCATAGGTACCTATAATATATTATATAGGTACCTATAATATATTATAGAAGATTCTTGCTGATTGGAATTTAATGGGACTGGACTCTTTCCAGACCTTCAAAAGTAAAAATTAAATGAAATGATAATTAAAATAGCTGTATAGTTATGCTATTAATACATATGTACCTATTTTAGGAGAATATTATTCATTTATGTGTATTTATACATAAATATGTAGTATAAATAATTGATTGTCTACATCTTGACTTGAGATGAAGAGATTAAGAAAGGTCTATTGTATTATAAAAGGTTTCAACACTTTTCTATTCTATTCAAAACAAATAAATAAATAATTTATTCCTTAGCTATTTATAAATTAAACATACTATAGTACTATACCAATTAAAATCAAAATTTTTGAAATAGAAAATTTATTAAAATTGACCATTTTACATACAGTTAATATTCAAATTATTTTATTATTTTCATTGATATTATAATGGTTTTTTGTAGTAATAAGAAATAATTCATAGATTAAATAGAAAACATTTATAAAATAAGTAATAAATAATAATAGGAACTCAATGAAATCTGAAACTTCTTACCAAATAATAAAAAAAAAATAATCATCTTAAAAATTATTAATATTTGATGTCTAAATCATGACTCATTGTTATAAAAATAAATTTATTCAGATGAAAGAAAATAAACTCTAAAAATTAATTTATTATTTTAACAAGTTGTGTCAAATCTTATAAAAAAATTAACTTTTAATTTCATATTAATTTTTAGTCAGTTTATGCTCACCTTTGCATTTATATATATTTATATGTGGGGTCTCAAACAATATATTTTTAAATATCGATATCAAAGTGATATTTCCGATATTTTATCAGGATATCGAAAAATCAAATTTAAATTTGATATATCAATATCATAATAATTTATCAAAAATATAAAATGTAATAGTATATACATATATTTTTTCTTTTGTATTTATTATTCTTCATATTCAAAGTTTGAAAATATATACATCATGCTATATATTGTAAGTTTTGTACAATTAGTGAAATGTACTATTAATTATTAAAGAAATTTCATATCATTATTATAAATTACTAAACAAATAATATTTTTTCATCAAATAAATTTCAAGTAAATAATTTTTCTTATCAGTAAACTTCAGTTAAACACAATTATAAATAATGTGCATTTTTAAGTAGCCATATATTTATTGACTTTCAATTTACTGTTAAAAACTTCCAATAAGTTAAACTTGTGCATGTGATTTTTCTCTCAAAATTGTCTCTTGAAGTGCTAAAGATTTTATTTATTTTAAGTTTTTAACACATGTGTGTATATGTGTTGTATGCTATCAATTGATTTATGTATATAAATAGGTAAAATTAGATAGTCACCTACCTAATTTTACAAGTGAATAATATTTTAGAGTGAACAAAAATATAATAAGAAATTTTCTACTTACATTAACCTAAGCATTTAATCCTTTAGCATGTTGAATAATCATGATATTCACCACCAAATTGTTTATTATGACAAAAAATTTTCAATCAGGTTTTAAGGAATTGAAATTTAAATGTTTATAGTAGCATAGGAAAGTTAAGAGATTACTTGGAAGCTATTATTTTACTTGAAAGACAACCACAAGACAAATTATGGCAATCAGTTTATTCTAATAATTTTTTTAAGACTAGGTAGTTGTTTTATTATATAATATTGATATTTGCAACTAATATTCAAATTAAATAAATAGTAATTTAGGTTATTTTTCATCATAGATACTTAAGATATTATATATTAATCGTACGAGTGGTTAATTTTTATGTACGTTATTTTTTCCTAGATAAGATAGCATGCAACTATACCAAGTTTTTATTTATTTTTCATGTTAACATATTTTTTATATTTATAGGATGATAGTAAAATAGAAGTCGAAGAAACTATCATAAATGATAAAGATAAATATGAAAAAGATAACAAAAAATTTAAAAAAGAATCAAAGGAAAAAGAAAGCAACAAAAAGAAATATGATAAAAAATCAGGTAAAACCTTTTATTGACTATTAAACATTATCAAGAACAATAATGCTTATAGAAGATTACATAATTTGTATTTATGTATTTATATTTAATAAAATTAATGTATAAATAAAGTAATGTTTTAAAAATTATGTAACTTTATATAACTGTATATTAGGGTATCCTCCAATATTCATTTACAAGTATGAATTATTATATAAACTAACAGTATATAAAGTTGTAGTATTGGAAATTTCAAACCAAATTTATTTTGGAAAAATAAATGAAATTGGAGACTAGATACCCAAACATATTTCAGATTTAATATGTTTGGCTCTTAAGCTTCCTAGATCAAAATACTAGTTGATGAATATCGTTTTATTTTAATTATGAAGTTAATTATTTAAATGTACTTATAGTTGACTAGTAACATGAAATATAATTAGATATTAGTTATTTCATATGAAAAACTAGATATTTTATTTACTTAACAGTGAAAATTATCACAAAATATTGATGTCTTAAATTTTTAATTTTGTTGATGGATTAATTAAATACTTAGTTTTTCTTTTGATGTTTTAAATTTTCATGATTTTTTTCCAGTGATTATTTGCGTATACATTACCTTAATATCTTTAAATCTAAACCACTATTGGTATACAAAAATGATGGATATATATATATAATAATTTATACTTAAGTCTTATAATGTAAAAAATTATTATCAAATGTGTTCATAATATGATTCATTTATCTACTTTTTTTTATGAATATTTAAATATTTAAATTAATATTTATAATGTACAAACTACAAAATTAAACTAGTATCAAGTTACCTACAAATCAATTTATTTAATTAAACGTTTCATAAAGTTCAATAAATAATTTTTTGAAATTATAGATTAATTTACATTTATTTTAATTTGTTTAATATTCTATGCATCAACTATCATAGAATTATTTTATTTAAATCTTGTTCATAATTCTTAAAAGATATTTAGGAATTGGTGATTTTGTATAAAATAAAAATATGATATTTTATCATTAATCAAAGACAAAAAACAAAAATGTATTATTACGTTATTAAATATAATGTTGATAGCGTTTTTCTAATTTAATTAAATGTTTATTTATTTATCATACTGAGCTAGTATTTATTTTAGATTCTAAATCAAAAGATCGCTCAAGAAAAGAAGATTCCAAAAGAAGTGATAAAAAACGATCACGTACACCTAGCAAAGAACGTTCTAACAAGGACAGTTCACTAAAAAAAAGAACAAAAATTGTATGTTAACAATTTAACTACATTTTCGTGTGTTTCTTTAAGTTACATAAATTTGAATATTGCTAATTTTTTAATTAGATTGATAAAGAAAAAGATTCAAAAAAACTCCGAGAGCTTGACAAGTTTTGGCAAACTGTGCGTGATGACCCATCTGACTTCATTGGATGGACTTACTTGTTACAATATGTCGATGGCGCAGTAAATTTATAAAAATTGATTCTATTAATTTACATTAAGTTTGAGCTTTTATTTTTATTTTTTTCAGAAGAATATTGAGGCAGCTCGTGAAGCTTATGATGCCTTCTTAGAATTATATCCATATTGTTATGGTTATTGGAGAAAATATGCTGATTGTGAAAGAAAAAATGGAACTAAAGAGAACTGTGAAAAAGTAAGTAAATATCTGTGTATTGTGTATTCAGTTGTGTAATATTTTTAAATTTATGACCCACAATTAATTTCTATATAAATTCATTAATTATATTAATTATAATAAAAACAACAAATATGATATGATTTATTTTTTTCAAAAATTACTCTTTTGAGTGATTAAAAGTTTAATTCAACTCAAATTACACCCCCAAAACATGCTAAAGAGTTTAAAAATATATTTCTATAACATTTAAAAAATCATCAGAAAACAAAAAAAATATCAGGTATTTTTTATAGGTACATAATTTTTGTATCGCTTATATCCTCCAATAATTGTTTTTGAATCCCATTTAGTGTTCAAATAAATAAATTATGATTCTAAAACCAGTAATTTGTTTCAATGTGAATGCCAAATTAATATCCTGATCATACCTACTTTTTATTTATAGTTTCCCACCAATATTATTTTATTGTCAATCATACAACATTATCATCTCGATTAATGTTTTTAATTTTTTTCTTGTGTTGTGTTTGACCATATTATTAAGTAGAAAAGATTGTTTTATTTCTATTTAATGTGGTAAATAATTATTTTATAGTTATATTATAAGATATTTTGTTTGTATAGTTTACATGATTAATAATTAATAATTATTTGTATAAGATTTAAGTTGTGGTTTATGTTGAATGTACTGAGTTTTTTACTTACAAAAATTTAACATGTAAATATTTATAGAGAATGAAGTACCTTTTCAAGTTGCTCAATATATTTCATGATTTTACTTTAGAATCATAGAATCATAAATTGTTAATTTTTGCACTTGTATTTCATTAAATTGTTTTAGTTTATAGATTTATATATTTATTTAAAATAATATTGTTGTGTTATTATTTTATGACTAGTATATTATATATATTTTATATTTATCATTGTTTAATTAATAATTATTTTATTTATACTTATTATTTGTGCGTGTTTGGTTTAGTGTATTATTCAGTTTGTTTAATTTTATCTTAAGCAAAAAAAAAGTTTTATTTATTCATCAGATATTTTTTTGATATGAATAAATTCAATAAAAAATTCATTAAGTTTATAATTACTTTATTGAAGATGAAGATACAAGGTTATTTTCTTCATGGATTTAATTCATTTTGGGAATTTCCACATCTGTGTAAAATGTTTGTTTTGGAGAAGAAATGTTTTCCTTTGTTTTCAAAATATCAACATCAATCAAAATACATTACTCGTGTCTTCCAAACCAAGCTAAAATTATTATGTATTTTGTTATTTTATTTTTTTATAATACTTAAAAAAGTTAGGTATATTGTTTATATGACTTATTTTAATGGTGTTGTAAAACTTTAAAAAAAAACTTATTTTCGGGTGATATGATTGATTTTATCCAAAACCTTAAATATATTTCCCTTTTAGTAAAAATTCTTCCAAGATTTCTATATAACTATTTAACATGATTTTAGTCTAGATATTTTTCATCAGGTTGCTGCTGGATAAAGCACAAACACTGCACGCTCCAATCATGGTCCAAATAAAGCACAAATTTCGTTTAAAAACATGAAATTTATGTGAATTTGAAATTAATTTAAATTGTATTATGTATTTGTTGATTAAGGAACATGGTGTGGCTTTGAATGATAATCAGGTCTTAAATTTGTATTCTTTATATTACTATTAAGTAGTAAAAATGAATCATTGTAATTGTCATTACTATATTTTAAGTATTGATATAAGTACTATTATTATTATTACTGTTACTTATCATTATCATTATTATTGTTATTATTTTTACTGTTTCAATTATTATTATTATTATTATTGTTGTTGTTATTTTATTTCATTTATTTGTGTTTTAATTATGTTGATATTTGTTAAAATTATTTAATATTAAGAAAACATAATAATGCAGCATTGAGACACACACCAAGAGCTGTTATTGGATATATTTTGGGTAAGCGGTGATTTATAAAACTAGTTGTAAGGTTATTTGTAAATGTATTAGAATTATCACAAATTTTATTTATTTTGTTTAAGGCATGATTACATATATAAGTAAATTATTAATTGTTAACTAACATTTCATAATACAACTTTAAATCTTTAAACTCTGTACAGGTATTTGATCGTGGCTTAAAAGCAATACCTTTAAGTGTTGATTTATGGATTCATTATATGGGATATATGAAATCAATGTACCCAGACGATGAAGAAATGATAAGGGAACAATTTGAAAGAGCTGTAGATGCTTGTGGAATTGAATTTAGGTAAATAAATTATGCCTATTACAACTTAAAAAAAATAAATATCTTAATAGAAATAAATTAAAGGTCTGACCGTTTATGGGATCATTACATAAAATTTGAATTGGAATGCAAACAATATTCAAGAGTTACAAATATTTATGAACGTTTAATTGCTACTCCTACTCATGGATACTTAAATAATTTTGAATGGTAATAATTATTATTTAATATTTATCATGAAAGTTTTGGAATATATATTAATTTATATTTAATTATTTTTCCTAGTTTTAAAGACTATGTTAAAAAGTACCCTAAAAACAAAATTTTGGAGACTGTTAAATTTTTGGAGTTACGAAAAGAAGTATTAGCTGAAATTAAAGAAGCTGAGGCTAAAAAAAGTCTTGGTAGAAAAATCGATTCAGGTTCAGATTCTGATGACATGGCAGATCCTATGGAACAAGTAATTTAGAATATTTATGAGTTGAAAGAAGAATTTTTGTATACTAATTTTATTAATTTTCCTTTAGCGCACCAAAGAAGAAAACTTAATGAAAGAAAAAATGATTTCTTCTCGAATGGTAATACATAAAGCTACTACAGAAATGGTTGCCTTGCGATTACCTTATGAAGAAATGGTTAGTACTTGACATGTTGTTTAGTTTGATTCAAGTTTAATATACCTTTTTGTTTTAGATTAAACGTCCATATTTTCATGTTAAACCTCTTGAAAGATCTCAGATTAGGAACTGGAAAGAATATTTAGAATTTGAAATAAGCCAAGGAATTTATAAACGTATTGTGGTGCTATTTGAAAGATGTTTGATTGCTTGTGCTCTGTATGAGGAATTTTGGACTAAAGTAATGAATAAATAATTATATTAATTTACTAGTAATAATTAATTCATGATTTTGTCATTAGTATTTAAGTTACTTAGAGAGTCTTGAATCTGAAGACCAGGAAGTTAAAGATCGTATTGAAGACGTATATATTAGAGCATGCACTGTACACCATAAGAATAAACCTGGTATTAACTTAACATGGGCTTTACATTTGGAAAATAATGGTAACTATTTAAATTAAACAGTGAATAACAAAATTTGATATCTTTTATGTATACTTTGTTACTCTAGGACAATACGACAAAGCTGCTCAAATCTTGGATATGTTAGACAGTGTTGCACCACACAAGAAATTAATTATTCAAAGGAGGATTAATTTGGAGAGAAGAAGAAACTGTTACGACAGAGTTTGTGAATTATATGAGCATTACATTAATACGGCAAACTCATCACTAACTTCTATTCTTTTTACTATTAAATATGCTCGATTTGTTTGGAAAGTATGTATATAATTCTTATAATATACTAATAAACAATAACTGTAATTAATACATTTCAGGTTCTAAACAAAACTGATAGAGCTTCTGAGATTTTGTGGACTGAAGTAAAAAAAATTAATGTTAGTACTTTATTTGAAATAATTTATTATTCGTTTTGTTTATTATTAAAATGTTTTTTTTTTTTTTTTTATGTTAAAGAATGTTCAAAAAAGTAGCCGTTTGCTATTACAATTAATTGAAATAAAAATGAGTGACAATCCTATGAATATATTGGCTGTTGTTGAACTAATTGATAGGATTTTACACATGAAGTCCATTGATGTTGAACAACAAGTTATTTTTGCTCAACGTAAGGTTGAATATCTAGAAGAGTTTGGCAAGGATATATTACTGTAAGTACTACTTTTTGAAATAATTTTAATAAGTTTTAAATTTTGCTAACATAATTATCAGTCATTATTAATCTTAAAATTAAAAATTATATTAAATAAAATGAGTTACTTAAAAAAAAATAGTTGATTGACCTTTTTAAAATTGTTCAACACACAAATGTTATTCAACTTGTTTTTTTTTTCTAGATATTAATTACTTCTCATTAAAATTATAAAGAATTGTATGATGTTATTAGTTATATAACCTCATTTTTTTAAGTTGTCTACCTTGGTTACCTAATATTCATTTATGATAAGACATGTTTAAAAGTCACTATATAATCTTAACTTCATAATTGTATTATTAGTTGTTATTTACTCTCCAGTGGATAGTGTTAATATTTGGTAAACTAAACTAATTGTGTTCTATTGAGTGCCAAAATGCCTTTGAAAAGTTTTATTCCATATCCTACCGAATCACATTTTCCTTTAGAAAACCTACCTTATGGTGTATTTTCTACTGCTGAAAATCCTGTACATCGAATCGGAGTTGCTATCGGTGATAAAATTCTTGATTTAAAGTACTCTAAAAATATTTTTAATGATCAATTACATGAAATATTTCAACAGACATCACTTCATAGTTTGATGGCTTCAGATAAAAATATATGGTCACTAGCTCGTAAGTCAATACAATCTTATTTGAGTTTTGAAAATGTTAAGAATTTAGAAAGAGGTGTATTCTGGAATCAAAATGAAGTTACTATGCATTTACCAGTTTCAATTGGAGATTATACTGACTTTTTTTCATCATATTATCATGCTTATAATTGTGGTGTTCACATGACACCTAACAAACCTTTAGCAGACAACTGGAAAAATATGCCAATTGCATATCATGGCAGAGCATCATCAATTAAAATATCAGGTACTCCTGTTGTGCGACCTAATGGGCAGTTTTTAAAAGACGATCAAGTAACTTTTGGTCCTACAGAAAAATTGGACTACGAATTAGAAGTGGCATTTTTTGTTGGAAGTAAATTAAATTCTATTGAACCAATACCAATAAGCAAGGCTTCAGATTACATTTTTGGTATGGTTCTATTAAACGATTGGAGTGCTAGAGATGTACAAGCGTGGGAATCTTATTTCCTTGGACCATTCCTTTCAAAAAATTTTGCTACTACTATTTCTCCTTGGATAGTAACAATGGAAGCATTAGAACAATTCAAAACAGACAATTTTAAACAAGACCCTACTCCATTGAAGTATTTATTACACGACACCAAGTACAATTTTGATATTAATCTGAATGCTAGTATCCGTTTTTCGGGATCACAGCAAAGTCATTCAATTTGCAACACCAATTATAAATATATGTACTGGACTCCGTTACAACAAGTAGCTCATCATACCATCACTGGTTGTAACTTAAAACCTGGTGATTTATTGTCATCTGGTACTATTAGTGGTCCTACAGAAGAAGAACGTGCTTGTCTGTTTGAGAGAACACATGGAGGACAAAAATCAATAGATTTGGGCGATAAGAAGTTAAAATATTTCAATGATGGGGATGAAGTCATACTATCAGGATTTTGCCAAGGAGATGGGTACAGAATTGGTTTTGGCGAATGTAGCAGTAAAATTCTTCCGGCCATATCACTACAAAATATATAAATTGAATTAATTTATGATCCTTCCACAAAAGCAAGTTTTTATATGTAATTAAATTTTTTTTTTCAATCTCATAACTAATTAAAAGTGGCCATTATATTTGATTTTGTGTTGATTTTCTCAAAATGTACATAAAATTTATTCTAAACAGGAACAAGGAATAGATTAAGAAAATACTTGGAATTATTTTGACATTATGATTATTATATTATATATATATAAATATATTGGATTATTTTATTCTTTAAATAGATATTGTATTGAAAATTTTAAAAAAATCATTATTTAAGTACACTGAGAAATGAAATGCTATACAGTAAAATATTCTTTCTTTTAACAATATAAATTTGACCTATAAATCTTATTAAGTATTGTGATAGTGATTGAAATATTTGTAGTTCTTTTCTGGTGGCTATGTATTTGTAAAAAAGATTTTTTTAGATATACAATTTGATTCTTGATTGTGCTACCATAATAATGCACTAAGTCTCTAATTCATTACTGAATTATGTGCATATTTTGTACATAGGTTAATTATGAAATGACTGAATGATAATTAAAGTTATTATTTTATAAAAATGCATTCATGAATATTTGTTTATGATTTACTATGTAGAAATAGCAATGTTATATATTTTTATCATATAAATTATATTTTATATATTAATGATTTAATGGATAAATTGTTTTAATGTTTTAGGATAAATAAAGCCATAGCAGAGTCAAAAAGCTACATGAAAATATACAATGATCGCGAGAAAAAATCATTAGAAGGTATAGATACATGTAGTGGTAAAGCATAATTAATTAAGAATATTTAAATTAATTCATATTATATTTTATAATTTTATTTGATGTAAATACATTTTATTTTAATAATACAATGGTATTTATCCAAGTTTTTTTTGAAGTTTATTTTGAAACAAATTTTTAATCTTGTAAAAAATACATTTTGTATTTATTATAAATATATTGTCATTTAAAAAAGTTATGTTAACTATTGAATTGTATATATTAAAATATTTAATTAGTTAGCCTATAAAATATTAATCACAAGAGACTAATAGTAGTTACAAACTTATTTACTATTAATATTTTGCATTTTGAGTTTTTCTTTTTACATTTGTAAAATCTATATACAAAAATTATTCAAGTATGTTTGTTGAAAAAAAAAGAAATAGAAAAAATAAAAATCATGTTTATAATTACTTTGGTTTTTACTAAACAAATTTAAAACATAATAATATTTATACACAAATAAAAAGTTTATAATTTACATAAGAAAAAAACTTATATCTATTTAACAGTGCCACTAAATTTGTTGGAAAAATATCCAAATCTGATTTCACAGTCAAGAGTTGGCTCCAACATTATCATTGATTCATCTTCCAATCCCTTTACATCAGCTGTAAAAATTGTAATAATTAACACCGTAAAGATATGTTCTTTTGCATAGACATTATTGAATATGAAATATTTTTTATAACGTTTGATATGACAATTTTTTAATTATAGCATAAAGAAAATTCAATCTATCTGAATTAATATCAAATTAACAAATCACATTGATATACACTTTGAACAGTAGGGAAGAAATTAAAAATGACTAAGGTAAAGGAACACACAATTCATCCAATGGATAAATATTGCTAAGTTTTCCATGTAAAATATTGTTATATTTTTTTATTTGATAATCAAACAATTGAGCAATGTATTTTTAAGAGCAGAAAAATTGAGTGAAAAATAAAAAAAAACATTAGAAGTGGAATTTTAAATCTAAAAATTGCTCTTGGACAGTTGACTAAAATCAAGCAGTCACCTATAGTTATTATTTTAGTAGTATTAATTCCAATAACAAAAAAATTTTGACTTTCATTTGTCCTTTATTGTAGTGACATGCAATCATTGCTTTTATGTACTAAAATGTATGATTTCAACTTGGAAATATTCATGGACAAAGTGATAATATGAACTGTTCCAACATTTATCTAACAACTTAATGTAATTTCTTAACATTCTTATGTAATTTGGTCTAATTCAGTGTTTCCCAACTTCTTTAACTCGCGAAACCTTTGCAGGAGCTTGAACTTTTTGTGGAACCCTCATAATTTTCTATAGTAGTAATGCTGACATATGTTTTCTATACTTGAATGAGTGGGTTGTCAGATACTTCCAGCACAAGGTTTTCACGGAACCCTTAGGTTCCGCGGAACACCAGTTGGGAAACACTGGTCTAATGTACTTGTCTATGTGTTTATACAGTCTGATTAATTATGAATATCGTGAATATTAAATTAATAAATTAGTTTTACTTACAAAATACTAGATTATGGTTAGATGGTGATGGATCAGAAAAAAATGAAGGTCTACATGCGTTTTTTATGTGAATCATTTTTATGCATTTCATTGCTTCGAGCATCTATTGAAATACAAACAATGTAGTAAATGTTATCAGCAAATATAACAATATGTACCTCTACAAGTTCTCTGACAAACATTGGCTGTAAGATGGAATAATATTCTTTTTTTAGAGTTTTTAAAATAATGCCGGGTTTGACAATTATTTTGGATAAAACAGAGTTCAAAAACTTTTCCAAAACTTCTTTGTTGATAGTCAAATCCAGTCTGGTCCACGGACGAACTTTTATAAGATCATAGGTTTCTGGGGTTTTAGGATCTCTAAAATAATAACATTCATTTAACATAAGGTGAAAAAGTATAAGTGACTAACTTCACATTACGAGAATAATTAGTAATACATGAATTTATTTTCAAAGAAGTACTTACTCTTTAGGACAGTCTAAACGTATCCTTTTAAAAGGTGGACTCATTGTATCTGTATCTTCTGAAGTCAACCTAAAATAAATAATAATTTTCATGCACAATAAAAATGAGTAAACAATAAAATTACACAACTCACTCGGAAAACAATGTATTTTCATCTTTGATAACTGTGGCAGTATTCCAATTCATACTAGGTATTTTCACCAACCATGGATCAACATATTGATGATGCACGTATGTTGGTACTTCAATGCCAGCCCTCAATATCAAGTCTCTGTCCATCAGATATCTCAGAGATATTGCGATAATCCCCAGAGACACATCACCAAAGCGTTGCTAAAATCACAAACATATTTAATTATCCATAAGACCATATAGCGATTAATACTTTAATTAAAAATGTGTTCATGCACTACTTTAATGTCTCGCTGTGAAGCTCCACAATGTTCTTTGGATTTACAAAATTCGAGAATCTGAGTGCACCAAGCGTTCAGACCATCTGAGATGAACTGAAGTTGTGGTTTGAATATTGGTTGACTAAAATTCACAGCAATATAAACAAATAAACAATGGATTCATTTTTATATAAAAACAAATTAAAATTAAACACAAACCTAAAAATGAGTGTTGTTACTAACTCAATTTCTTCTTCAAAGTCAACAATAGATTGTTTCAGTTTGCATATAACCTAAAACAAGGTGCAAGAAAATGTTATAAACTGCAATAAATACAGCATAATTTATTAGCAGAAAAATAAATATTTCTATTTTAAAACGATCAATACTTTACCTGGTAATTTTTCAGTTGTTTTGTAACAGATGTTATTATTTTGATGTATTCAACAGAATCATTAGAAGTTGATAATAAATCAAAATGACGACTTCTCATACTGAAGCAAAAATATTATATGATTTAAAATTAATTAATAAAAATAATAATAAATAAACAAAATTTAAATATAGACTATCCACAGTAAATAATAATTACCGTTTAAAAGTATTTTTTAAACATTTAGATCCTTCATCCAAATTTTCATCAGGCATATAATCTAAGTACTGTAGAAAAAAAATATACATTTAAGAATTCAAATAAATAATAAACAACATTTTTCAAGGGAAAACTATATTGTTAATTATAAAAAAGTATAAATATATATATATTATAATATGGTTTAAGGTTCATTCAATATATAAATGTACAGAGTAATTTTCAAACACAATTTTTAAAACTACTAAAACTATTTTTTTGAGGGAAAATAATTATTTGGCTGTATACATGTGATTTTTTTTGTATTTTTAGTTTTTCATTGCTGCCGGCGTATATATATATACGTTGAAATTAGTTAGACTATACACTGCCGTTGGCGTACATATACAATATACATTTTGTATATAATGATTATGTACACATAATATATATCATTTAACAATTTTTTTAAGGTTTTTGATTTAACAGATCAATTCAATACATCATTCCAGTTAATATAAAAATAAAAATTAATATTAAAAAAAGTCAAAATGGCTAGCCTTTACAAGTATCAGAGTACAAAATGCTTGGCAGTAAAAGGGTTAAATTGTTAACAATTTATTTCAACATATTTTAAAAGCGAATATTTAGATCAAGAGTTTAAAAAGACAAGATGTATTTTGAGTTTGGTGTAGCGGAGTAATTAGAAAATTTTTAATACAGTAGTCTGCTTTTCCACTCTGTTACTCTAAACTTTAAATGTTTATAATTCTTAAATGATATTTCCAATAATAAATATAATGTTACTATGAAATGATTGGTTGAAATTAAAAAACTTAAAATTTGAAATAAATACATTTCATAAATAGTGTCGGAACACAATTTCACTTGCCTTTTTATCAAACTCTATAGACAGATCTACATTACTTAGCAGTGATAAACTGGTCAATGTTGAGCACAGACCACAAGACGGAAACAGAAGCAAAATTTTTCGTTCAGCCAAATCTTCTTTGATATCTAAATAGGCAATGAATGCTTCTCTGTAACGGCCTACATCGGTATTGCCAACCAAAGTTGAAAAATATCTATGATTTAAACATTGTAAGTATAGTTAACAATACTGTATAATATTTATTTAATAAAATATTTTACTATTTAATTAAAGACGCATATAAATTAATAAAATATCATATTTAAAAAAATGTTACGTACTTTGGACCATAATCATATGTCTTAGACTGAATAATATGTGAAGTGGATAGTAAAATCTGTAATGACTCTTTATGATATTGACTGCACGTAATTATATTAGTGTCCTTGATAGCACTGAATGATTGTTTTAAAATGTCATCTGGATACTGTTTAAAAGCTTGTAAGTAACTCAACGAGATCTGCGGGTCTGCACTTTGATTACTCAATGAGCTCTGACATAAAAATAAAATCTCATTAATAGATAATAATGATTTTATATTAAAATATTTATTCTAACGTAAATGACCAACGACAGTAATTCAAGTTTGAAATACATAATGTAAAGACAAATATTCTAACCCTATAAACATTAGTTTCTAAAATATTTAAATAGTGATTTAAATTTACGAAAAAAACAGTATAGATAATAAAAATAATCATTGACAATCATTAAGAACAAATTGTTGGAACTTTTTGTGGAAATTTGGATACCATAAGATTTATCTCTTCTACTTACGTGTATGAGTGCACTAACAACTGATGTTAAAATTTCATTCACTGTAAAAATGTAATCAATTTCTTGGATCAATTCTTGTTGGTGACAAAATGTTTCAGAATACAAGAATTCCATCTCAGAAGCATTTACACCAATATAATTACTACCAATGGAATCAAGTTCTTGTTTTATATCAATTTGTTGAGTTACAGTCTTTTTCTTTTTATCTATTACACATTGAGTATCAATTGTTGTACCACGTTCTTGTAAAAAAATGATAAATTGTTTAATATTTGAAACAATCAGATCTCTCATTGATTTATATTTTTTCATGTTATATAGTTCGTGTTGTTTTTCAATGTCTTTCTAAAAATTAATTAACAAAAAAATGTCAATTATTGCACAAAATAATCAAAACTTCTGAACAAATAGTATATATATGCACAATACATACTTTAAATATATCTATGATTTGTCCATCAGCAATTAACTCGTTGTGCAAAGCATTTACACGGGTTTCAATAGAAGAATGTCGCATTAAATACCGTATTCGTCTTAAGTAGCTGTCAATGCTTTTTAAACAATAAAACTGAAAATGGTAAATCAATAATATTTATTTATTGTGTTTAAAAAATGCTTATTAGTTTCAATTAGTAAGTGAACATATTTTCATAAAACCAACACCAACACCAGTACTATCAATTAGAAGTAATTTGATTGGTCACCACTTTTCTACTATGTGGCTTGAATTTTACTAAAAAAGTAGAAACAATTCAAATGATATGAATATTAAATAATATTCAATTTTAAATGCAAGAATGTATTTAACCTTAACTACAGCCTGATCAGATGTTATTAAATATATAATATAAATAAATTATTTTGATTATTTACTGAATACAATAATTCATATAATTTATCTTATGGCCACAATTAATAAAAATTATTTAAATAGAATTTACATTTTACATTTAATTTTAAAGGTAATTAAAATTTGATCAATATTCAATTCTGACATTTTTAAAATTGTCAATAAGTAAGTTTTTTCAGAAACTATAAGTGTTCCCGATTATGATATAAAATAAGAAAGTTACATTTATATATACAAAGTGATTCAGAAATTGTATTACAGAAATTATATATAAATATTCAAAATAGAGCAATATGTATGATATAAAAGTTTCTTTATTTAAATATAACTAAAATGATAATTTAATTTCAACATTTTTAATTACCATTAAGAGGCAGTTTTGGGGGTTACATTTTTAAAATCAGATGGAAATCAAAATTTGTTTTGCAAACACAATGCAAAGATAATTTTTTAATAAATTTTAGAAGTTGAAAAAATTAATAAGAACAAAACTCTAGGTTTGAGTGATTTAAAATTTTGCACATTGTATTATGAAAGCATTCACAATCGCACTACTCATGCACTGCACTATGATCTTAATATAATTTCTAAAATATTGAAATCACTGTTAAACCTACAGTTGTACCTCAATCAATGCTTTAACCATTAAATTTTACTAAAAAAATTTCTTCATATTGTGTCGGAAAAAAAAATATAGGTTACCGTTTGATTTTCAAAAATGTTTGAGTATTAAACTCTAAACGTCTAGTTTTACAAAATAAAATACAAATTGTAACTTGTTTGCTTTAAAATAATTATAGATACAAAATTGTATCATATAAGTTACATACTTTTCCAAATATTGATCTAACAACATCTTTGATTCCATAAGAAAGAAATGCATGTGATTTAACTTGTTTTATAATCATAGTACCCAATTTCCAAAACAAAAGCACTTGATCTTCAACTGGTGTCCACTTAAATCTCCTGTGTTTTTTGTTTTTTAATGTCTCAATAAGTTAAATATTAAAATGAGTTTTAATTTTTCTAGAGATAGATACTTACAATTTATACAGCTGATTATTAGTCTTTTCAGTTTTATTCTTTTCATTTTTTTTATGATTATTATGTTTTTTTAATCTTTGCATAAGTATAAGATTTAACTTAGTTTTTCTTCTAGTAGATGCTAGTGCGGATGACTTTTTTTTTATATTCCAATTTCGAGCAAGGTGCCTAAATAAAATAAAATTTCATAAATAATAATAGACTTATTGTATTAAAGCACAATAAATTGTAAATTTAAGTATTATTTGTTTATGTATAAATTTAAATAATAGGGGTACCGGTTAATTTGTGCGGTTTTCTAACAGATGGCGTAACTTGATTTTTATTCCAGTGATTCACCTTTCCAAATATGTGTTGGAAAGCTACTGTCATATTGTTTCAGAATCAGTATGTGTCATTTAGCTGAAGCGTAAACAACAATACTTTTTTTTAGTCTGAAAATGTCAAATTTTGTGCCGAATAAAGTGTTTTTGCGGGGAGTACTTCATTACTTCAATATGAAGAAAAAGGCTGCCGAAAGTCATCGTATTTTGGTGGAAGTGTATTGTGTGCATGCTCTAGCTGAGCGTACGTGCCAGAAGTGGTTTGCATGGTTTAAAAGTGGCACTTTTGACTTGGAGGACAATGAATGGCCCGGACAGCCAAAAAAGTTTGAAGATCACGAATTGGAGACATTGCTTGACCAAGATCCATGCCAAACGCAAGAAGAACTTGCAAAATCACTTAGCGTCGCTCAACAAACCATTTCCGATCGTCAAAAAGCAATGGGAATGATCCGGAAGGTAGGCCATTGGATGCCGTATGAATTGAAGCCAAGAGACGTCGAACGCCGATTTTTCGCGTGTGAACAACTGCTTCAACGACACAAAAGAAAATGATTTTTGCATCAAATTGTCACTGGCGATGAAAAGTGGGTTCATTACGATAATCCAAAACGTCAAGCAACGTATGGATACCCCGGCCATGCATCAACATCGACGGCCGTTCAGAATATTCATGGCCTGAAGGTCATGCTGTGTATTTGGTGGGACCAACTGGGTGTGATCTATAATAAGCTGTTGCAACCGAATGAAACGATCACAGGGGAAGTCTACCGACGACAATTGATGCGTTTGAACCAACCATTGAAAGAAAAACGGCCAGAAACTGAGACCAGACACGATTGTGTAATTTTGCAACATGACAATGCTCGGCAACATGTTGCACAGGTCGTCAAAACCTACCTTGAAACGCTCAAATGGGATGTCCTACCCCACCCGCCGTATAGTCCAAACCTTGCCCATCCGATTACTATCTCTTCCGATCAATGCAACATGGCCTGACTGACCAGCACTTCTCAAATTATGAAGAAGTCAAAAATTGGATCGATTCGTGGATAGCGGAGAAACCGGCAGAATTTTTCAGAAAGGATATTCGTGAATTGCCAGAAAAATGGGAAAAGGTTATAGCTAGCAATGGACAATACTTTGAATATTAAATTTGTAACCATTTTTTCACAATAAAGCTTCAATTTTCGAAAAAAAAACCGCACAAATTAACCGGTACCCCTTTTACATAATTTATATCAATGAATAATATATTATATAAACCACAATAATTCAAATTGCCACATAATAGCATAATATGCATTATATTAATATGAAATGTCTAAGTAATAAAAAAAAAAATTTTGTTGTTATGCATTTTATTTATTTATTAATTTAAGCAGCTGTCTTCAAAAATTCTTCTTGTTTAGAGACACACCTTTTATTAATCATAGTGTGATATTGGCTTGCTGATGATATTTTGAGACGTTATAAGGTATTAAGTCCCTACTCATAGTAATAACTAATAACTAACAATTATTTATTGTTAATAAATTTCATTAAGATTCTCTTAGTCTAATACATAGAAAATATTTTTAAGTTCACAATTAATCAATGTTTTGATATATAAAAACACACAGAGAAAAAAAACGTACGCAAATAAATGACTATCGAACCCTGCTGCTCCTTTATTATCACCTGGTATTGTTCCATCATCTTGGGCCACGGCTTCTAAAGCACTTCTAGAAACACATGCTTCTTCTATGGCTATTTTACTTCTTTCAATAATTTCTCGCCGTTTAGGTTTAATTAATGCATTTTGATTCCTATAACCTGAATTTGAAAATAATTAATAATTATTTATGATATTATTATATTTATTTTAACTTTTTTAAATTTACCTAATGGTGTATTTGTGCAAAAATACCAAGTATCCAACCAAAATGTTTCCAATTCATAATTGCTAAAAAATGAATAAGATCGTTTTTCATAATCCATATCAGATATTCTGTAATAGCTCTGACTACTCTTCACAGTATTTAAAAGACTAGCCCGTCTATTCAAGAAAGCGTATATCTAAACACATAAATGAAAATATGGTATAAATTTGATAATAATCAATCATGATTTAATATTTACCAATTCTGTATCTTTGTACGTCTTCGGACCAAATTGTATTAAGCCAATGGTACAAAGTAGACGTAAAACATTTAAGGTATGTCGAATGTGTCTACAAATTAAAAATAACATTTAAATAAAAAATTAAACGGATTAGATTTTTCAGTAATAACTATTACTTTTTTTGTCCTTGTGATAACATACAACGCACATCAGATGAGAGTGTCATTATAGGTAAATATTTGAACACAGGATGTGTGGCGTAGTTTACAAGTTTATCTAAATTTACCGTGGATTTGTGAAAATTTACGATTTTTAGCATCAGGTCTAATGGCATATGATGGATAATATCACTAACAAAAAACCATCCATCTGGATATTCTGAAATATTTAAAATATGAAATAGTTTAGCTATCATATAAATTAACACAATGAGTAATGAACATGCAAAAAAGGAAAAATATTAGATATCATACAAGTAGTCACATAAAATAATATTTGATACAATTGTTGACTGTAAGCTTTATATTAAGAATAAAATTATTCATAAATTATTTTATAAATTAAATAAAAAAAACCTCTAATATAATAAAACTTGCAATCAAAAATAATTGTATATAGATAATGTTACATATTTAAGAAAAATGATTTAAAACTTAACTTAAAATTACAAAAAAAAAAAAAAAAAATTACTTGGATATTTTGGTAAAGGTGGCACAAACATTTTCCAACCTACAGTTGGATAGTAAACTTTTGGTAACTGTGATTTTTCACCTTGAATTATATCATTTCGATAACTGTCAACAGTCGCTTCAGTCTCTTTACAAACATTTAAATGAGAATCTCCTGGATGCTCATAAACCAAATAATACAAGTATTCATGTAATGATCTCATTTTCATAAATCTAGGAAGTTTCAGCTCTAATATATTCTAAAAATGGAACATTTTTTGATTTTCATTAATTTGAAAGTATAATTAAAAACATAGTGTATAAAAACCTACAATTTTTGGTTCGGGTGATTTATACACCACTAAATTCCACTTTTTAGTTGCTTTTGTAGTTTTCATTGCATTGTTAAATCTATTCAAGAAACTATTCATATAAGACATTACTTCTGGGTTTGCTAAAATGTTACAAAATAGTAAAAGCAATTAAATTAAGTATACTTATTTATAAAGTAAAGTTAAAAAAGCTGGTAAAATAATGGTGGTAGAAATTTGTTAATTGTTTTTTTGGTCATGGAAAAATAATGGTGGGTGAAGAACATTAGATGAGCTGTTTTACGGTTAGGTTAGGTTAGGTTAACTGGCGAATGATACAAGTAATATATTATTTTTAAATTTGAATCCAATAATAAATCAGATAACTCATACAATGAAAATACAATTATCAATTTTTTATACATGTCTTTTTAAATCAATATTTTATAAGAAATACTTAATTTAGAGTATTTTAATTTTATCAACATTTTTTAAATCATTTTACATGGTTTTCACCCAATATCATTTAAGTCTTTAAAAAAATAATTTAGAAATACAATGTGTTGTTACTCACTAAAATCAACACTAGAAGTTCCCACGAATGACTTCCTCACTGTTTTTGTTTCATAAGTAACTCGATATTGAACAGTTTTAAGTTTTCCCATCTTTTCAAAATAACCAACTATCTTAATTAATGTTTTAATATCAAGAGTTCCAATAAATTTTGGATTTTCTTTCTCTGTTTCAATAATACTCTAAAAAAATCACATAACTGTATTTTTTTTAGGTTTTCATACATATAAATTAAGTATGATTAATAATATAATTGATGAATTACTTTTTTTAAGTTCAGCAAACTAATCACATTTTCTGAGGATAACATACTGAATATGATTTGTTGTCGAAAATAAAACCTATCAGTCAAACTAATGGTTTGCCTGTAAGGATAAAAAAAAAAAAACAAAATGGTTTATAATTTGAAGTAAAATATACTTTACACTACACTTACTTCGAATTTTCATACACTGATTTACAATACCCATAATCCATTTCTCGTGTAATTGTTTGTTCTATGTCACATTGCTTACTATTTTCATCCTGTTGAAAATAAAAAACTATAATTCACATGTATACAATATACAAATTTTTAAATTATCTCATACAATATTTTAGTTGTATTTGCTTTGGTGAAAGCGAGATTTAATAGTCAAAATCACTATACCTGGCATGTCTAAGAATTTATAACTGAGGGTCAAAGACATTTAACAGAAGTCATTTTTAAAAGACCATAAAACTATATTAAAGCAAGAGATATTTATTTGAAAAAAAAGGTAATTGGTACTACTAAAAAAGGCACTCTTGGTGCTGGTAGACTATTTTTGTAATAAGCTCATTTGGAGTACATTTATTTTATATAATAATTTAAATTTGAAAAACAATGATGAATCATTTATTGGATTGAGAAAAATAATTGTTAAGAGAATACTAAGAATAATAATTGTTGACAGTATTTAAGTACCCATAAAAATAATGTGCATTATACAACTTACCTTTTGAATTTTTTTTAAATAGCTGGAATGATATATTTAAGCTCATATTAAATTTTAGACTCTGAGTGCAAAGGTTCTTATGGTTTTAGATTTCATAATTAAAATAGTATTCAAAATTTAAAAGTAAATCAGTAATAAATGTGAGATTGGAAATAATTTAAAATAATTTTGACTTAATATTAATGATTTGTTTTAAAAACAAGTCTGAGTAAATATGTGTACAAATAAGTAAGATGATGGTGGTACAATTTCGTCCTTCGTCCCTTCGGTCCTCGGACAAGATATTGGTGATGAATGTATTAAGTTTTAAAGAAATGATTTCTTACTAAAGAAACTCATTTCTTTAGTATAAAACGATTCTGAGCAAAGCTTCAGTGTTATATAATATATTATTATTTAAATACTGTTTACGTATTTTACGGTTATTTGTATAATTTTTGGTGAGTTATAATAATTTATTTAAGTGTGTATAAAAAAAAATCCTGACTAACGATTTTTGAACTTTTGTTAGGATAATTAGGTAGGTATATGAGTAAGGTCATATTAAATTTTCAGAACTTTTTGTCAAATATTTAAAATTATATTACATAAAAACTTTCAAACAATTTGGTAAATTAAAAGTTCTATAATTAAGTCAAAAGTGCTATAATTGTTCTGAAAATGTTTTCCAATATAAAAATGTATGTATTTGATATTGGATAAAATTTTCAAGTTTCTAGCTTCAATACTTTTCGATTTATAACTAAATACCTAAAATCTGAACAGTGAAAATCTCGTTTACGGCGGATTTTTACCAATTTTACTCAATTTTTCGATCGTTATTTTTGACTACTGGAAAGCCTATGGAGATTTTGGAAAAATGTCCTCTCTAAAGTACCATCTCAGTTCAATTTCGAATCTAAAAAGTTGCTGGACGAAACTTTTGGACAAGGATTTCTATACGAAAAAGTGTTTACAGAAAAAAAAAAAAAATAAATAAATAAACATCATTGTAAAACCATAAGATCCTTCGCTTCACTCAGAATCTAAAAATTACAAATTGTATGTTCATAGATTAAAGTTGTTTGAGTTATAAAAAATAATAAGGCAGGACTAAAGTTTTTCAATGCCTAATACTAATAATTTAATATCAGAAATAGATAAATATTGAACAAAATGAAATACATACTTGCACAGGAATGTTAATTAAACTGCTATTTGAAGAATGTTGAATGGCTGAATCTAGGCTATTTGTCTCTACATTTTGATTAATTTTAAAACCGTTATTGCCAACTTCTTCTGGAATTATTCCTTCAGAAATATTTAACACATTGTCAACAGTAGTATTCGTTAAAGAATTATTAACTAAATTAAATTTGTTTTCAAGTGACTCTTGTTCTTCATAATTTATTACAGGCGAAATTTCATTTTCAATATTATCATTTTCATAAGCCAAATTATAATTATTTGCAATGTAGCTAAAAAACCAAATACATATTAATATGAACTTAAGTTTTTCATTAATTTGAAAAATATTCACCTAAATACTTTAGTTCGACCTCGATCACAATAACTCTTAGTTAAATAATTTAAATTTGTTAGCTTTTTTAAAACTCCTTCTAAACTACCATCAGTAGTAAATCTGAATGCTCGAGAAATGTCAGAAAGTGTTCTGCCTAAATCACCATGTTTTTCAATCCATCTTAGAATCTGGCGTTCAAATGTACAATCTTGTTTAAGTTCACGACCTATAAAAATAATTATTATACAAGATATTGGTGATGAATGTATTAAGTTTTAAAGAAATGATGACTCATTTCTTTAGTATAAAACGATTCTGAGCAAAGCTTCAGTGTAATATAATATATTATTATTTAAATACTGTTTACGTATTTTACGGTTATTTGTATAATTTTTTAAATGCTTGGAAAAAAAATCTTGAGTCACGATTATTGATATTTTTTCGGTATTGACAGTTTAGTATAAGAGTAAACTTGTATTAAAATTTCAGAACTTTCTAACAAATATTCAATATTTTATTAGAAATAAACTTAAAAGAAATCAGACAATATCGTATTATAATTTATTAAAGTGTGTATAAAAAAAATCCTGAGTCACAATTTTTTAATTTTTGTTAGGATAATTAGGTAGGTATATGAGTAAGGTCATTTTAAATTTTCAGAACTTTTTGTCAAATATTTAAAATTATATTACATAAAAACTTTCAAACAATTTGGTAAATTAAAAGTTCTATATTTAAGTCAAAAGTGCTATAATTATTCTGAAAATGTTGTCCAATATAAAAAAGTATGTATTTGATATTAGATAACATTTTCAAGTTTCTAGCTTCAATAGTTTTCGATTTATGACTAAATACCTAAAATCTGAACAGTGAAAATCTCGTTTACGGCGGATTTTTACTGATTTTACCATTTTTACTCAGTTTTTCGATCGTTATTCTTGATTACTGGAAAAACTATGGAGATTTTGGAAAAATGACCTCTCTAAAGTACCATCTCAGTTCAATTTCGAATATAAAAAGTTGCTGGACGAAACTTTTGGACAAGGATTTCTATACGAAAAAGTGTTTACAGAAAAAAATAAAAAAATAAATAAACATCATTGTAAAACCATAAGATCCTTCGCTTCACTCAGAATCTAAAATTATGAATAATAATTATTTTCTAAAGTTTACTAAAAATCAAATCAAATTTTTCTTAAAATCATTATAAATATTAAATATCCTAATATACTACTAATATAATATAATTTAAAAATTTCAAATTAAAAACTCTTTTACCTTCAATTATGTTTTTCTCTTGTTCTTCGGGATTTTCTTTGTTGTCATCATATTTTAACTTAATACATCTTACAATCTTTTCATTTCTAGGTTCTTTTTTATGTAAATATTCATTTTCAGTTGCGTTTGGATACAACTCACGATATTTGAGCATCTATAATAAAAGTCATTTCATAACTTCATAAGATTAGTTTAGGCTATGATTTTAACTAGTTTAATATGACTAACTAAATTTGTGTCACATAATTTCTTGAGCTGAGGTTGCTTGAATGTTTTTGATAAACTAATACTACATTCAGCCTTCACTTGCTCATACGAAGCTATAGCATTAGGTTGTGATTTCAAATATTCAACAATTTTTGATACCATTACATCAATCATAGATTGGCGTTGAACAAAAAATCGTACTAAACTTGAAATTACATTACGATTTGCCACTTGTGTACTACTTCCAGAAAAAGCAAGAGCCTATGAATTAAAAAAAATGTTAATTGAATGAAGTAAAATTATACTTAATATTTATATGCTAATTTAAACTTACTTGATTTTTTATCAGACCATCATCAGTTAATCGGTTTCTTATATAAGACAATGCCTTAGGATCGGTCATAATGGCTCTTAATGAGTGCTTACCAAAAGATGCTTCTCCTAAATAACGTGAACGGCCAATTCTTTCCAATACTAAATAGTAACGGACTGAAATATTTAAAGAGCACTGTTTATCTTCTGGAATTAAAGCTTTTGTGCGCACTTCTTGGTTGGCAACTATAACTAAACTTCTACCCCATCTGAAAAAAATTTCTTTTCTTCTTTTTTTCTCAACATAAAATTAATAATACACAAACCGTTTCTCTGCTTCTTCAACTGATATTTTCCTAGGAAAAGATCCTAGATTGAATCTAGTAAAATATTCCTTACATGAACCCATAATTGGCCCATCTATAACAGGGTGATTTGGATAAATATCTTGCGGGACACTTTCCTAAATATCGATTAAAATTAAAATTTCTACAAAACCAATTTTAGCTAAGTTAAAATAAAATTTTACCGGTTCATACAATGAACCAAATTCACTGTTAACATAATCAAATCTATTATAGATTATTAAAGGATCCCTGGGATTTTCAAGCTTATAAAAATCTACATTCTTCAGACAAACTATAAACGACCAGACAATTTTTTTTACTGAATCATCCACTGGTTTTAAGGGCCAAGCACAATTATTTGACAACCTCTTGCACAGTGCTATGAAACAGAAAAGTCATTTTTATTATATAAAAAAAAGTTTCAATGACTGATTTTACCTTCAATAGTGATTCCATCTAATCCTTCAAGAGCTATTTCATCCAAAATAATAGCACTAAAATCTTTTTGAAATCGTTGCATTTTAGTTATATTTTCAGTTTATTTATTTAACATGTCAGGAATCAATATGCAATCATAAAACAATATTTATTTGAATTACAGCCATCAACAGTGTAATTTTAAATTTTGATGGAATTTGAAGTTTTTGAACTACCCATAAAGAATGAATCTAGTACCTATAAAAAACCTAACCAAACCTAACCTTTAGTATCACCCTACCTACTGATACAATGTAGAAATAAACAATGTTCTATGATAACAGCAACTTCTTACGCGAGATAAGGACCATGTGTATATGTATGTATAGTTGTATCACGAGCCGAAATATAAGGGGCATATGAATCGTCCCAGTATAATAAATCGATTCGTATGGCCGGGAAAACCGAAATTACTATCGAAAGTCCGGTAAAAAAATGTTGACAGAAAAAAATCCGTCGGGAAAAAAGTTCAATGAAAAAAATTTAAAGTAATTCATGTCCACAAATATGAATTTCGCACATAAAAATGTACGTATCCAGTAGAAATTATTTGTTGTTGATTTTATAAAGAGGTATTGTATTATGTTTTATAGATTAATGATTATCACTTTCAATAATGGAAAGTTGTAAATCATACATTTTTTCTACTGCACCTGCACGCGACATTCCATTTCGGGCATAGTAGTTCCGAAAGAACAACACGAGACTTACAAATATAAAACAATCGCGTCATTTATTTATCGTCATAGTGGCCGCATGCACAGGTGTATGTGTGTGTGTTACATATTATGTTTAAATTAAATATAAGCACTGAAATCTAGCAATATAAAGCATTGTCGGGTCAGCTAGTACAATATAAATGCATTGGTATTTTAAAACTGTTGTCCATAATAAAGATGATTATCCTAAATTACGTGGGTACTTTCTAAATAAATTATTTCTATGATACAAATGAAAGACTAAATTGCACAAAATTGTAAAATATTAAATGATAATTCACACTTCTATTTGCGTCCTGCGTCGATCACCGAACTACTGTATACCGTGACTGTGAACATTATTTAAAAAAGGCGCGGTGGAGATTAAAATTTGCCTCCAATAAACGTTTGTCTTACTATTAAAATTCTGCAATGACACCCCTGGGTTAATTTAACATTTGAGTTACATCAATTTTATCGTAAAAATATTCAAAACATAGTAAAATGTATAGTATGAAAGTTTTTTCATTTGAGGAAATCTATAACTTTTAGTAAATTTCAAAATTTTCAAGTATCTTCAAAGAGTAGTTTTGGGGAATAACTTTTATAAATCAAACCTGAAGACAGTTTCCCCCACATAGATGACACGTCCCAGTAGAATAGTGGTTCCCAACCTTTTTTTATTATACGCCCCCTTTGTAGATTTTTGAAACTCTCGCGCCCCTTCTTTTATAACATGAAAAATATATCACTTTTTTGTGTACTTTACAAAGAAATTGTAAAATATCCGAGATGAATTCAATTTTATTGATGATAATAATTATAAAATGTAAATCATAGTGAAATAGTAAAATATTAAAATAATAAATAATATAATATAACGAAATTGAATATTTATTAATGTGAAGGCTGGTAACACTTTTCTTAAGACAATTTTTTTATGTTTGACTCAATCTTTGTTAAAGAGCACCTCAAGTCTGATTCGACATCCAAGCGATTTCTATGTTTTGTTTTTATTTTCATCACATTGAATTGAAAAAAATACGGAACTTTTTAATTACTAAATCAATTGATTTTTTATATCAAAAGCTAATTCATCTATGCGTCGTTTCACTGTATTATCTGAAAGAGATATCTGAGCTATTTTCTTTTGACTTCCTTCCCCAAGTACTATTTCAACAGCTTTAAGTATGCTAGGCTTAATCAATACTTCACCCAACGTATGTGGTTTCTTTTGCCGAGTCACCATGAATGCGATGTGGCATGAAGCTTCAACAATTTTTTCATTGTCCTGTTGAAATTCTCCGGTATTGTCAAGTTTCATTTTACTTAAAGAATTTTTTTCAGTAACAAAAAACTCTTTAGATTTTTCTTTTAGCATTGGATGAGCTGAAGTCAAATGTCATTCTAGTCGACTTGGTCGGAGGGCATCGTTACTTAACACAATGTGACTAATAAGTAATAACACGCTGAGGTTTTTGAAGACCATCCTTTTCAATAAACGTAAAACCAAACTTGACATAATCATCGATATACATTCTTATTTTAGAGGGAGCCATAATCTTAAATAATTGTAATCTTTATCAATATTCAATAACCGGTTGTTATTAATTTTTCATATTTTCCCTATATTTTAAAAAGATCTTTTATATGTATTCAGATATTTTAATTTCATATACATATTTTAAATCTACATAATTCGAAATAACATGATACTCAATTAAAATTAACATAAGACATATATTATTTGAATAACTACCTTTACTTCCACTTTTCGTTTTTCAGCACACTAACAACTTATACTTCCAATTTTCAAAATATTACCAAATAATTTATACAGAATTTATACAGAATTTTATTCATAAATTCTTGCCTAAGATTATTGGAATCACTGTATTATAATTAACTTTAACTAATTAAAAAAATTAATTAATAACAAATCACTATATTCATTAATAAAATTATAACTCAACGGCTAAATTTTAAACGTAAAAATCAATATTGTAACTTAAAAAGTTCAAATTAAAAAATAAATAGCCAATAAACATGTATTATATAGTGTCCTTTATTATAACTCAACGGCTAATTTTTAAACGTAAAAATCAATATTGTAACTTAAAAAGAATAAACATTTATTATATAGTATCCTTTATTATGAATAAGTTTAATGGTTTTCATTATTTTAGATTCTGAGTACAGCGAAGGATCTTATGGTTTTACAATGATGTTTATTTTTTTTCTCTGGTGACACCTTTTGCTCAACTTAACTTTGTCCAAAAGTTTCATCCAGCAACTCTAAAGATCGAAAATTTGATGTAGATGGAACTTTGCGGGTTTATTAAGGTCTCATCTCAATAGTTCCACGTGACCGGAAAAACAGTCTTAAATAGACCAAAAACTGCGAAATTCGCTGTAACGAAAATTTCATTAAATGGACTTTAGTAATTTCGTTATTACTCCAAAAATAATGTTGCTAGAAACTTGAAATTTTCACCATATATTCACTTAAAAATATTCGTAAAAACGCTTAATTTCACCGTAATTAGACATTTGTAGCTTAAATAAAAAAATCAACGCATCCGATTACTATACAAATGTAAGGTTACTTATAAAAAAGCTTAAGTAAAAATGTTAGATTTTATAACCAAAAATTGTAAACAGTATGGTATAAAAGTACGTACTTCGTCCCATGGAGCATTTTTCGTTTCTTGTACTAGTTAATGGGAATGGATGTATTGAGTTTCAAAGAAATTATTTATCATTTCTTTGGTTAAAGAAATACTACAAAAACGCTTGCTTCATCAGTATATAAACAACAATTCTTATAGATCATCACGAGCATTTGTTACTCATATGACAATTCTTAATGTCATCTAGGTATGAATTATAGTATACGAATTAGATATATATACATAAATCAGTAGTCTATTTTACTTCACCATTGTCTCACACCATTTGTGAGCTCAACCACCGGGTGTTTCACTTACAGCCAGTACAACAGGTTTTTTTATTACTCGATGTATAAATGATAACAAAACAAAACAAATACATACAAATACAATTTTTTTTTATTATAATAATTTTTAAACAGGCCACCAGCCTACATCATCATACCACGCCCAATTACCTGTGGCTCCGTAGAGCCACAGGTCCGGTGGTGCTGAGGGTGCCGCGGTGGGGTCCCGCACAGCCACCTGTATGACAGGACCCCATGCGTTATGCAACTGCGTGGTGGCCGTGTCCTGACTGCTCGTCCCCGTCTGCGTGGCCGCGGTCCTGCGCGAGTACGTGGACTCGTCCGGCACGAGAATTCCACGTGGTGCAACCGGCGATTGCAGCGCGCCGTCGCCGACCAGTAGTCGGCGGTACCGCTGCCGTCGTTCGTTTCCACCACCTACTGGCGTCGTCGGGGTGATCGTGGTTCCGGAGCCAACGTTCGCGGACCTAGCCCGCGCGATGGGGGCAAAGGCGGTGGACCTCACCCCAGGGGCATTGCGGAGGCGTGGATGGTGTCCACGTGAGACCGGCGGTCGCAGCGCACCGACGCCGACCTGTTGTCGGCGATACCACTGCTGTCGCCGTCCGTTTTCCTCACCGCTTCCCCTCGTCACCGGGGTAACCGCGGTCCTGGAGTGTGCAGTGGAAGTGGGGGTGGCGTATCTCACCTCCGTGGGACAGTGGAGGCGTTTATGGCGTCCTCGCAGGACAGGCAACTGCAGCGCACCGACGCCGACCTGTTGTCGGCGGTACCGCTGCTGCTGCCGTCTTTCGTGTCCGCCGCTTCCCCGCGTCGCCGGGCTGGTAGTAGCCCCGGATTTCATCCAAGCAGACCTGGCGTACGCGCACCGTCCGTCGCCACTGCCCCCGGTGTACGCCGTCTGAACGTCCGCTGCACGTGGTGCGATCGTCACGTCACCGCAACCAGATGGTGTCCGCGTCAACGGTGCGGCCTCGCCGTCACTTCTTCCTCGCGTCACCGAAGCGGCCGCGTCTCCATTCCCCAGCCGACGGTTTTCGCGTTGCCGCGATCGGCGCCACAGCCGTCGGCTTTCACTATAACGCATGGCCGGCGACGCGGACGCCACGACTGTCCGCGCCGACGTTCCTTCGCCGTACGCCGGCGCAGTTGTCCGGTCGTCATCGTCTCTCGGCGCTGTAATCTGACCGTCAACCCCACGTCCGGCTTGGCCCGCGGATCGACGGCGGACTTGGGTGGCGGAAGACGTGTTCGCGGCCGTCGCCATGTCTTCGAATCTGCTCACCAGGCGGCTGACGCGGCCGGTCCGGAATACGTCCGCCGCCGCCGCCGCCGCCGCCGTCGTCGTCGTCGTTGTGGCCACGCCGATGTTCGTCGACCCACGGTCATTGGTTGACGTGAACCGCTTGACTAGGGCACGTACGTCAACACTCGTCTCTATTCTCGTCGTCATATCCGACAGTTGTTTAATAGACTAGATTTCACTGTACGAAATGTTATAAACAATGTCGTTTCAGCGAGTTTCGATAGTCGAATGACGAACGCGAATGTTGTATTCCTGTGAACAAATTACGCGCGTTAACATAGCAACTCGTAGAGATTACATGAATTCTTATTTCAGATAGCAGTGTAATTATAACTCGTATATACGAATATGATAGTTAATAATTATTGATACATACTTCACAAAAGTTTCAAAACGAAAATCAACAAATTTTGGGATCAAAATAATACTTAAAAAATACATATCTGATAAATGTACCCTCAAAGTATCATCTATATGTCTATATATCTACATCTACATCTTTATCTACATAGTTGCTGGATAAAATTTTTGGATAAAATTAATTGCGACAAAAAGTTTTTCTAGAAAAAAAAACCAACATCGGTGTAAATCCATGAAATCATTCACTTTACTCAGAATCTAAAATAAAAACAAATCAAACATTTTACGTCAAAAAACCACAGAACAAACATAATTCCGTCAAATTTATTTATAATAAATCATAATTAATATTAATATTTTATTAGTATTTACTAGTTTACTACTACTTTACAAGACGTATATAATTATTGTTTACCAGTAATAAAATGATTTACTAAAATAAGTACACCTATTAAGTATCAATATTTATTAGTATTGTTTAAATTGTATCATATAAATTATCAAATGCACAGTGAACATGAACACTCTCACTATTAACATCTTCAAATCCAGATACTATTGCATTAGTTTCATTTATGGAAGGTTTTGAGATTTGAGTTTTATGACAACTTTTCTTTTTAGTTGAGTAGAGCCGAATCTGATTATCTATTTCTCCTCTTTTCCATGCGTCAAATTCTGTGATTAAAATTTTTAATGATTTTTATATTTGTAAATAATAAAAAATAAATTAACAAATATTATTCACAATTATTACCTGGGATGCTTAGAAATTTCATTTCTTTCACTTTTTCATTAAACTTATGTAATTGAGATTAGTAATTATTCAATTTAGCATAGGAGTAGGTACATGGGTTCTTTAAATCCACTATTAGGACAAATTCGTGTACATTCTATGTTTCGTGTACATTCTATGTTTCGTGTACACTCTATGGTTCGTGTACATTCTATGGTTCGTGTACATTCTATGGTTCGTGTACATTCTATGGTTCGTGTACATTCTATGTTTCGTGTACATTCTATGGTTCGTGTACATTCTATGGTTCGTGTACATTCTATGGTTCGTGTACATTCTATGGTTCGTGTACATTCTATGGTTCGTGTACATTCTATGGTTCGTGTACATTCTATGTATAATTGTACAAATGCTCTGGGAATTCAATAATTGAAGTCATTGGGCTATATTATAACATGATGCCGGATCCACTCTGGTTTTTGTTTTGTTTCTATAACTAAAAACATTTAAGATTGTCGTATCTGTATCGGGAAAAGTTAATGTTTTGTTTTATGTATAACATAATTCATAATAATATAATGTAATATATTTAAAATTTGGCGGTAAAATTTTTCAATCTATGATAACAGATATAGTAAATATTTGATATAAGTGATAACGCAGCCAAAAATTTTACGAGAGCTTCGCAGCAGCAAGATTTTTGGCATCCTTATCACGAATATGAGCGCGCATAGTGAAGTAATACGGAGTTACTATCATGAATATATTTCTCTTTCGATTTTGGCGGTTTTTAAACATGGATATTTTTCGAGTGAGCGCATATTATCTATAACAAGAATAGTCACTCTCACGCGCTGTGAATTTTTACAATAGCCCTAATATGAGTTATAATTGCATGTTGTGATATTCGTACAAATTTCGAATATTAATAAATTTACTGTGTACAGTATGTAGATTAATAGTTAAGTCAGTAGAAGTAGTTATAGGTAATTCGAAATATAATGCAGATGTTGAGGTCTGGTTTTTTTTAAATAATAAATATTATATTTGACTTATTTGACTAATAGCCTATACCATATACTATGGTTAAAAAATCCAAAATTCAAAACCACTAAATTTTTTTTTTGAAAATTCCAAAATATGTAACCATTTTTTAGAGTTAATTATTACTTATTAGTAACACGAAGAAAAAACTGTTGAATGAATGAAAGCATTATATATTCTCAAAAAGTACCTACTACAAAGTGTAAAATTGTAGTTTTTAAACTTTTTAATAGATAACAAATGATGTTTCAATAATAATATGCACACATTTGGTTAAATATTTGTAATTTTTTTTTTTTTTAACTGTTCAAAATGTCCACCATAGACTGTTATGCATAACTCAATTTTATAGGCCTATAATCTTAGTAATGAAATTAACTTGTAAAAATACTGGACATCAATATCAACATTATATTTTGAATTATAACTACTGACTTTCCAATTAATTTACATACTGTATAAAATGAATTGCAATATCTTAATAACTTTTTAAAATTTGTAATTAAAAGATGGGCATAGCTGGTATGTCAATTAAAAAATAAAAAATAGTAAATTATGTATTTATGTAATATTTTTTTTTCAATCCGAAAGTTGGTTTACAACTCTAATTCTCAATCCGGACAATTGTTCGCCTTTTCTTTAAGTTATCTGTTATGATACGTTATAGTTATATAAATAATTTTATATAATAGATTATAAGTTACCTGCCTAATCAGAAACGTCTTCAGTATCGCTAGCAGAACACTGATTGCAAACAATAACCCGTTAATATTTGCGACAATACGATAAGTCTTGGCGACTAGTCGGCCATAAAATAAACGTTAATAAACGTATATTATATACGGTATACAATAATATTTTTGAGAAATACCCGCAACTAACGATAATAAGATAAAAACACAATATAAGAAAAACTAAAATATAAGTAGAAAGCTGTTGTTTAATTTGTAACAGTGCGCCCGCTTAAAGTTTGTTTAAATTTTAACGAGTTTTTTTTATAAATCAAATAAGTAGTATTTTGTACTCATTTAATTGTATATTTAATGTATTCACTGTGATATTTATGATATAAGTAGTATTTTGATTTTTGATGTACTTGGAGTACTTCCCAAATTTGACATTGACAATGAATATTCCATTATATTATCACAGAATAATCTGTGCTATAATCACGGCCATATTTTCATGATAGTAACTCCGTATTACTCCACTATGCGCGCTCATATTCGTGATAAGGATGCCAAAAATCTTGCTGCTGCGAAGCTCTCGTAAAATTTTGCTGTAATGAGCACGGCTATAGATAATATTATCTATAGCCGTGGTAATGAGACACTCGTGTATTTTTCATGTTTATCAATTTCAATATTGTTAATTTTCTAATAACCTAAAAGCCAAGAAGGCTATAAGTATTTTGATAATTCATATTGGCGTTAATATTTTAATTTTCAATATATACACATATTAAGTGTATTATATTTTTCATATTTGAGTGTCTACCGTGTCTACCGATCAGTGTGCTGTACCGATTGATAATTGTATCTGATTATATTCAAATTTGTTGTATTTTTCGCGTGTTATAGTATTTACGTAGAGTCATTTAAGTTAAACTTTTAGTTAATCAGTTAAGTGCAGTTTCTTTTAGTCAGTTCTCATGTTCGTTGTATAATGTCCACCGAAACTTCGGTTCAAGAACATCTGCATACTGTGTATCCTTAATTTAGAATTTAGTTGTTTAAGTTACTTTAAGTTTTATCAATCATGTTTATGTATAGATCTAAAATAAGTTCTATTTGTCGTAAGTACTCGCAAGCTTCTGTTTCTGCCACCGCCACTGCTGTTCCAAACAATACTCAATCTCGTCCTCATGCTGTTAATCAAAGCGTTCCGTCGTTTGCAAAAAGTTTGTATGTTGGAAATTTCGTAAAAGATGTGTTCATCAGAAAAATGGAAAAAGTTGATGTACCAAAATGTGAAAAACTTTTTGGTGTTTCCGTGCCTAAAGAATTTGGAGGTTTGGAACTACCTTCAGCCTCAATATCAGCAGTCTATAAAAATGTTGGATTATCTTCCATGAAAGGTTATATTGCTCATGGTAGTGTTGCTAAGTGCATCAACTCCTTTGGAGCATGTGATGTAAAGGAAAGTTATTTACCGAAATTAGCTTCTGGTGAGTATATTGCCACATTTTGTTCTTATGAAAGTGATCATGGGTATGATTTTCAAAATAATGAAACTACAGCTTCTTTTAAAAATGGAAAATGGGTAATAAATGGTTCAAAACAGTGGGTAGTTAATGGAAAACAAGCCAATGTGTTTTTAGTACTTGCTAAAACTATGGATGAATGTAACCGACCAGAAAGTGATCAAAATTTCTTCACAGCGTTCTTAGTGAAAAAAGATCAAAACAATGGAATACAAATTTCAAATGATGGTGATTATTATAATGTAGCATTTAATAATGTAAAAGCCGATTGTGTGTTAGGATCAGAAAATGAAGGTTCGATAATTTATTCATCATTATTCAATGCAGACATATTAGAATCATCTTCTTCTACTTTAGGAGAATTGAAAAGAATCATTCAAAATGCTTGTAGTAGTTTAAATAACCATGATCGATGCAGCCAAATAAAAATAGGAAAGTTGAATAGCCATTTGTATACCATGGACTGTGTTTTGGATTTCACTAGTCATATATTAGATTCTTACAACCCACAGAGTGATTATGAGCCAATTCTTGCTCGTTTATTTGTAAATGAAACGGCACGCAGTTGTTTGAATTTGTTGAATGATTTGGGACTATCCACAAAGCAATATAAATATATTGAGAACTCTTTGTTATTTGAAGGCAGATCAAATTTGCTATCATTTGTTGGTGCTTTACTTGGTATTCAATATGCTGGTCAATATATGTCTGATGAAGTAAGGCAATTAAGAAATCCATTAATGTTTCCAAAATACACAATGACTCATATTTTGAGAATCCAACGATCATTAAAAGATAAACCAAAATTGAAAGGATATATCGAAAATTACATGCACCCATCTCTAAAGAAACCAGCTTTAGACCTAGAGTACTGTCTGAGTAGATTTCAATTTGGTGTTCAAAATATGTTTATTAATCTCGGACCTGATACTTGCTACTTCCAAATGATACTTGAAAGAGCCAATAGTATTGCTGTAGATTTGTTTGCGATGGCAGCTGTATTACATAGAGTTTCATACAAATTATCCAATTCTAATTCGCACCTGTATTCTACCGAATTAATTTTTGCCAATGCATATAGTAAAGGCGTTCGTCAAAATTGCAGTCGAAGAGTAAAAGAAATACTAGATGCTCCTGACAATGTCATTGATCCACATTTAAAAACTTTAGGTCAAAATTGTTTTGTAGAAAAAAATTATTTCTTTGAACATCCTTTAAAACGAAATATTATTTAATTAATAAGTACTTCTTTGAATGTAATATAAAAACATCTGAAAAAATTGTATTTATTGTATCTTACATTTATTTACCAAACTAATAGTCATTAAATATTTATTTACTCTTATTAGAATTTTTCCTACATATTTATATCTCAGAACTCTTAAATTTGATGCTAAGACAACACATCGAGCTAGAGCTATCTACCATGCTATTAGAGTAGAAAAAGAGCCAAGTAAAAGCAAAGTTAAAAAAATTTGCCATATTGATGGTCAGTTTGTGGATGTGTAAGTATTAAGATGTTCAGCATTGTGACTTATCAATATAATACAAATTTTAGAATTTTATAATCTGTCAAATGTACTGCATTACAATAGTATCTGAATAATGGTACTTATGCAAAATATAGTGCAGTGTCCAATTTTTCATTAATTATTTTAAGATATCGATAATATAAATGTGATTTACCAATTATACTTACTAGTTTTTAATGTAGGCAACTATTTAAAAAAAATGTTTAAGAAATGTCTTTAAAAAGAGTTTTTGCTTTTATAACTAGTAATAAAATGAACGCTTGTGTACCATTACTGATTAATGTCTAGGTTTCAACTAAAATTAAGTTAGTTATGTATACTGTGTTGCATAGTACATACTCACTTTTCTATAGAGTACAAAAATAGTATTGAGTATTTTACGAACTTTACAATGCTAACCTAAATAGTTAGATATCAAAGTAATATTGTTTCTAATGATTTATCCATTTTTTTTTTTTTTTTTTCAGGAAACTTGAATCTACACAACTCAACTCATTACGTGCAAGTTCTAATGGTTTACTAGATATTTTTATGCTGCTATCTCAAGTAGTGGAAAAATTTGATCTTGAATGTCCATCAAGCGACTATGATCACTTCTGAAACTCCTCGTCAAAATACGCCATCCCCGACCGAAAGTCGAGCTAACTATGGATTTGCCTTATATTTAGCTTCTAAAACAGCACTTGTTGTTTATTTAGCATGGGCATTCATACCAAACCATTGGTTGGCAGTTATCGGTCTGACATACCTCCCTCAAAAGTATTGGGCAATAGCTATACCTGTATGGGTGTGTTGTGTCATTGTAGTAGCTGCCATTTTATATCCAGCTATTAATATGCTGCTTGTTCCTCCAATGAATGATCCTCGTATATTAACTGATTCATTTGCTAGACCACCAATTAATGTAGTACGACCTGGGGGTATACCAACTGTTTCTGACCTCGATCTTTCAGATGTTTGTAAAACATTGTATTTGAACTCTAATCATTTAAATTGAGTAAACATTTTTTACTTAAGTGTTTTTTTTTTTTTTTTTTTTTTAATGAAAATACAAAAAATTGTATTGTATGTATAATTATATTTATTTTTAAATAAACAATTTATAAAAAAAAATGAATTATAGATTATGTATCTATTTGGTATTTTGTTAGAAATATGGTGAAAATAAATAATTTATTATGATCACTATTTATTTTTTATTTTTTATTCAGTTTTAAGTATTTGTATTGAAATAAGTGAACCAATGAATTAACAAGATTTTCTAAATTATGAAAAAATGTTAAATGTGAGTTTATAATATACAGACATTTTAATATTGAATAGAGTAGTCGATTTAATGAAGAAATTAATTAATAATTCTTTATTATAACTTCATTTTTAAATTAATATGATTCATTTGATTTTATAAATAAATCACGATTTTTATTAAAATTGATACAATGATAACAATTATAGGAACAGTGTAGATACATTTAGATCAACTTTATAATAATAATTAACACAACCCTGTTTAGTAAAAATAGTGATATTTCAAGTATGAATAATACAATTACTGCCCTTTTTTCCAAAAAATTAATTAGTATTAATCAACCAATTATTAATAACGACTTCATGATTTTCTAACCAGTCAATATTATTATTCACAACTTCAAGTGCTGTTTTTCGACTTGCTTTACCTGCTCCAGCTTCTGGATATTTATTGAAAAATACTTTCATCTGAAAAATGTTAATATATATATATATATATATATATATATATATATATATATATATATATATATATATATATGTGTGTGTGTGTGTGTGTGTGTGTGTGTGTGTGTGTGTGTGTGTGTGTGTGTGTGTATGTGTGTGTGTTGTATAAAATTAAGACAGTGTTATGCAAAACTGTATAAGATGCACATAAAACAATCATATTTTTAAAAACAATAATTTTTATAGAAAAAACAACTTACTTCTTCAAGACGTTGATGAGTGTTAAAACTAGAACATACTGAAAGAATAAGTCTTCCAAATGAACGATCATTAAGAGTAAAACGATTTACTAAGTACTCCCATTCATCCCTAATAATAATGAAATAAATATCAAATGTTATTATCACTGTATAAATATAAATATTACACTTAGATTATTAAACTGCTTGGTTTACAAAATGATCAATATTTTGTTTAGTTATAAATTGAACAGAATTAACAAAATAGGTGATTTCACAGCTTATATATATATACATACCTTAAAAAGTCCCAAACTAACTGGGATCCGATAGGATTATGACTAATTTTTGAAATTATTATGAAATAATCTTGAGAACGAACATAACTTTCATTTTTGGCATATTGCATCAGTCTAAAAATCAACAACTTATGTATATTCTAGACAAACAAACTTATTATGACAAACAAATTATATAAAATACCTTGTTAATATTTGTGGTTCTTTTGAGGCAGTCAATGCAATCATAAGTTTAAGTTTTTCTTGAGGCTCTTGTTCATTTAAGAATAAATCCCATAATTTATTCCAATCACTGATATCACCATTGGCCATCCCTATTAAAAACATTATTTTATTGAATTCATAATTATTTATAATTTGTTATTTATGATAGGAACCTAAAATGAGAACTCTCAATGAATTTTTTCAGTGGTGTTTAAATTGAATATGTCATCAGATTTGATAATTTAGGAATTACAGTAATTTCCTATGCATTTTGATAAATAACTTTTACTTGATAAAATATTTATTTTATTACAAATAAAATGTAATATTATTAAATTATGCTTACTTTAAAGGGATAATTAAATTAGTTTAAACGTATTATTATTATTATTATTACATATTTGAATTTGGATTTTTAGAAACACTTACACAATTACTAAAAAAAATTAGTTAAAATGAGAAATTGATAAAAAAAGTACTAGATTTAAAATATACTTATGTCCAGACCCTTCTTCGAATAATCATAGATATTTTATCAGTTGCTACAATGTCAATAGACTAGTGTTTAAAGTTATTAAATATAAATTAATAATAGTTTGATAATAATGCTAAACAATTTATTCTATTAAAAAATTATAATTGCCAGAGTACACATAATTTGTTATTTTTATAACATTAACATTTTAGTCTCTAACTATGGTTAATTAACAAGGTTATTTCTAAAATAAATCATTTTTATTTTACTTAAATCTCAAAAAGTACTTAAATATATAAATAATAGTTTATTATTATTATTATTATTAATTTTTTTTTTTTTTTTTTGATAACTTATTAAGACCATTAAATAAACCAGAAACACTAAAGAAATTAATTTAAAATTTTACTGACCATTATAATAAACTATGAATCTAATATCAGGATTTGGCTTGATTTTGTTATCCAAAAATTTTTTAAACAATTCATACGCTTTAATTTGATAGTTTGGAAAACCACATTCACATCCTAAATTAAGTATTACTTCTCGAAGTTTACGTTGTAAAAAGTTTCTATCATTAGAATCTTTCCATAAATCTTCTTTTATATTCCCCAACAAATTATGTACATATTTCTGTAAATTAAAGTTTAAAGTTTTAAATATTAATCATGAATATCAAAAAAATTATAGTAAGTAAAAATTACCTATTCATTTTTATTTTTACCTCAATATTTTGATGTCCTATTCGATGATGGAACTTATGCCTTATTTGTATTAACTTAGAAGCAGCTACAGTCCAAGGAACATAATGGTGCTCAGAAACTAAATATTTTGTCATGTTTAATGCAATACCATATGGTAGGTGACAAGCTTCCGCCAAACTAAAGGCGTCATGAATAAGATTTGAACGGTCAGCAGCATTGAGTGCCTTAAATTTTAATAATTCAGTTTGTTATTAATAATTATTTTTAGATGAAATTTTAATACTCACATTGGTGTTATTTTGTAATAAATTACTAAGTAAAGACCAATCATTTTCTGAATAATTTACCATATAATATCCAATTTGTTTATAGTTTAACTTTATCCATTCTACATTAGGTATATCTATCGTAACTTTTTAATAAATATTAAATTGAAATATTATTATTTAATTCATTTCAAGGATCAAATATTTTAAATATTTACCTGACTCTTGATCTTTGGTTAACCAAAGTTTATGCACAACATTGTTGTCAGAAGTGATGTAAGTAATTGGTATCTCCCATTTATAATTATATGGAGATGATTCAGGTGAATATTTAGCCTTTGGATCAACTAAAAATCTCTTTTGCTTTAATGTCAGTTTAGTTCCATTTCGTGTGGCGGAAACCACAGGAAAACCTGCTTGACGAGTCCAAGTATCCATTATCTAATTATTCAAAAATTCATAAAATATAATTAAATTTATAAAACAAAATAAGTAAGAATATTGTAAATATTATTCAGTAAAAATAAAATATTATGAATTGCTTAACAATTTTTTATTTTATCCAATGAAGACAATACTGTTTTGTTACCTTTTTTACATCAACAGTATTTTGGGTAGCAGTTTTTAATTCTGTCCATAAATCATCCGTTTCACCATTGCTAAATTTAAATCGTTTTAAATATGCACTAACACCGATTCTAAAAATTTCATTGCCTAATATTCCTTCTAGCATTCGTATGACAGAAGAACCCTTGAAAAATCAAAGATTACAAAACAATTTAAATTTAATTAATACTTACTTATTTAACTATGTTTAACTCACTTTGTTATATGATATTATATCAAAAATTTCAGTTATTTGATCTGGATGAGAAACATCTTGAACAATAGCGTGAGAACTGAGTTTATCATCCAAATATTGTACTGAATGAAGACTATGAATAAGGAAATGTGTGTCCTAAACAATGTTTAAAATATATACATATAAAGAAAACATTGGTTAAAAAAAGGCATTGTATATACATACAACATCCCAATCAGGGTGGACAACTTCCAATGCTTTAAATTCCATATAAGAAGCAAACCCTTCATTAAGCCACAAATCATTCCACCATTTCATTGTAGCTGAAAAAAAATATAATTATAATTAAATATGTAGTTTAAATTTAGTTCATATTCATTAAATAAAATTTGAAAACAGATTTTTTGACACAATCGCCCCTATACAATACATATATGTAGTTTCTGTTTGAGTGCAATTTAAAACGCTTATAAAACTAAATTTTTACAAAAATATAATTTGTTTGCATACTTTTTAAGTATTTGATTTTCTTAAATAAAAAACGTAAAAAAAATTGTTCAGAAAACATTATTTAAGTTTTTATTTTCAGCCAATAATAAAAATATAAATATAAACATTTAAAGTTTGAGACAGAACGGAGTACAGCCATAACTCTACACTAACCAAAACTTTACATTTTTATATTTTAAAGCTATTTAGTTTAGTTATAAGAATTAAAGCATCAACATTTTTCCAATACATATGTATGTATAATCTTTTGATGTATTAACAAAAATTAAAATAATTACTCAGAAAAACAACAACAAAATAATTGATATGAAAAAAGGTAATATTAGTATTTTAACTGTAAAACACAAATAAACAAATCAATATGCTTAATATGTACTATACAAGGTTTTTAAATAGTTAAAGGTATAGTTTTTTTATATTTAGAAAATTTATTTTTATTTACATACCTAGATTTCCAAACCACATGTGAGCCAATTCATGAGCAACAGTCAAAGCTACTTGTTCTTGATTAGCACTAGAGCTTAAGCCTTCTTTAAACAAAACGCTTGTTTCACGGAATGTAATTAGACCCCAATGTTCCATAGCACCAGATACAAAATCTGGAATCGCTATAAGATCTAAAAATATAAATAAAATACAAATTATAATTATAATTCAGAGTTATAAGTTCTTGAAGATATAGGTACCTAATTTTGGTAATGGGTAATCAATACCAAAATAATTTACATAAAAGTTAATAGCCTTAAGGCCAACAAATTGAGCATATTTCATATTTTCAGCTTGACCACGCCTAGCATAAACTGTTAATGGAAATCCTTGATCTGCTTTCACAGGTTCAAGTGATTGAAAATCACATACAATAAAACAGGCTAGATATGTAGACATTGGGACACTGTTTGCAAAATGAACTGAAGTTAATCCGTTTGTTGGAACATTGAGTTCTTCAGCCTAAATCGAAAATTAATATAATATCTATTAATTAAATGATTAATTTTTAATAATATTTGTTATAACCTCTTGGTTCATATTGGATAATGCAATATAATTTTTACCAGATGGTCGGGTTATACTAATTTTAAATTTTGATTTCAACTGAGGTTCATCAAAACATGGAAATGCTAATCTTGCATACGTTGGTTCAAACTTTGATGTAGCAATATAATGTTGTTCATTGCTTTTTATATCAGTATATACACTTTGATAAAATCCAACTATTTTGTTTAATAAGCTACCCTCAAATGTTAATTGAAGTTTGTGCTCTCCGGCACTTATAATTTTATCAGGTATTATGACCCAAAATTCATGTTCTGGATATGAAAATGCTGTCACCAAACTAGAATTCAATTTAGTTTCTTTGATGTTTAATCCTTTTGAATGCAACTTAATGTATTGTTGAGCAGTATCCAATTTTAATGTGATATCAACAGAGCCAACAAACGTACCTTGTTCAAGCTTTGGATACAAATTAATGAAGTATTGCAGAGGATGAATATGTGGTGATAGGCGATGGGTAGATTCCCAAGGTTTGGCAGCCATTATAGTCTAAAAAAAGTATTAGAAATAATTACAAACCTCAAATTTGAATAAAAAAATAGATGTTACATTATATTTAACACCCAATACAGAATTAAGAAATCCACAAATATCTATACAATTTTTTGACAAATTCATATTTAACATTTAATTGTACCATTTTTTAATTAAAACAATATTAAAATTAAATCATCCATAAAAAACTTACTTCCATAACTTTACGAATCATAAAATGGAAATAAAAATGATTATCTTTATACTGATAAATTAATGGACAAAATGCTTTAAACAGAGGCCGAAGAAAATTTTTAAAATGAACACGATTACTGGATTACACTAAGTAGGTATTGTTCTGGTCTGTGGTATTACACAAATATTTTTGAAAAAAGTAGCATACACATTATCATAGTAGAAGTTGTGATATCAGTAAGTATAGTACAGTGTTTCCCAACCTCATGCTGGTACCTATCTAACAATTGAATTTAATCAATCTCATGAAGGCAAGACGTCATAGTCATTATATTTTGATATCATAATATTATATTCAGGTTAATAGGTAATCCGTATTTGATAAAATGATCTACTATAAAGTCTGCTATAAATTGTACCTAAGAGTAGCTAACCTAACTAAAATATACAGCTGTGAACTTTCTCTTCTAGCTATAAGCTTTCTATTTGAACTAATTTAAAAATTATGTCATCAAACATAATTAAATGGAAAATTTCAAGAACATAGATAATAATAATAATTTTCATTTTTATTTTATTTGATTTGATGCTTTCAATTCAGAATTGAACTATTTTTTACGATTTAAAGAGATATGTTTTATTGCTATTCAGTTGTCATGTCAATTTTATTTTAAAACCTTTGATTATAATATCTTACCTAGGTACTTCATAACTAATGATACCTATGTCTAGTTTACAATATTTTATTGCTAATTAAGATATTTTATATTCAATTTTAATCCTATACAATGCATAACTATAATTGATTTATTTTTTCATACACTTACTTAAAATTTCAAACATCAAAAAGTTCAAATTATACAGGATAAAATAGGAAAACCATATTTAAAAAAATCGCCTTATAGGTAGGTTTATAAAATAATATGTGCCTTCTAAATTCACTCTTGATATCTAAATTTACATTGGAAAATACTTTATGAACTGTAATGACTATTGCTCAACTAGGAAGTATGTCTGTTGGTTTAAAATCGTCGTCATAGCTAAAAAAACAGCAAGTGAGTGGTTTTATAATAGGTTTTGTGATTTTCTTGTAATAGCCGATTACGCCAAACCGGGCAGCGTTTTATTTATTAAAATATTCTGAGGCCATAGTTACCTAAAATGATAACTTATTAATTAAGTTAAAGGTATGTTAATGGTAGCCAGGGCCGTAGCAAAACCTATTGCGTCCTTGACAATGAACTAAATCAGCGCCCCAATCACCTAATTAGATTTTTTTACTGACAATAAAATGACTAAAAGAAATTATCTTTTTTTGCTATTAAATGTGAAAATCGTTTATTATTAATTTCAAGTGAAAATTGAGTAGACACCTATTATCCTGGTTAAAATATAGATGACGGACATATAAATATTAACAATAAAAAACAATTGAAAAACTAAAAGATAATAAAGAACTGATTCCTTTTAAGTGAAAACTAATAAGAGATAGGAAATGTAAAAAAATTAAGAATGAAAAAAAAAACAATAGCAATTGTAGCCAAAGTCCTAAATTAGTTATAGATATTGCCATATGGGTAGGTAGGTACCTATTTTATATTCGTAATGTCCATAGTATATTCAATTTTTAGAATAACAATACAATTAAATTTGAATTGCATAAAAAATGGTATATAATTTCGGCAAGCCAATGAAGATTATTTTAAAAGTAAGAGGTCCCTTGTGCATTCAGAACTCCCCTCCGTAAATGACTGGAATACGTAAATGAGGTGTCATTTATTTATCAAACATTTATAACGCATTTTAACACAGTAATTATCAAAACGAAAAACAACTTTTGTTACTGATTTCGATGTATAATAGTAATATTTAATTCAAATTCTACATTTTTTTTAAACGGTCTAAGGAGTGGTGGGAGGCATTGAGTTCACCCTCTTGGTAGCACCAGTGTAAGTAAACTGGATTATGTGGATAGAAAAATTAAGAGAGCCAAGCAACGAACACCATTAAAATAACTCTAATAATGAGGAATAGTGTTATCTCAAAACACATCATCGAACATCTCATCGTCATTAGTAACTATATCATAATATTATATATTTAAACTATAGAATACGTTTGCAATATTATGCATTGTGTAGGTACTTTATATTTTTCTAGTAGGTACCTTCCTAACTAAAAATTAAGTACTTAATATTTCTAAAATTGATTAACTTATAAAATAATTGTTACTATTTTTACAAACAATATGTTTCAAGTATTTACATACTTAATGATTTATACAGGTATATCAAAATAAAATATAGGTACTTAATTACAGGGTCGGACAGGCCTATACCTACTATTGACTGGCAATAGCCAGTGAGGCCCTTATCTGTATGAGGCCTCCTTTTTCGGGTACCATTATTGTGTTGTAAAAGTGTTATATTATAGTTGTGGTAATATTAATTTTTTTTTTTTAAATTTATTTTAAACTTAGACATACCTAGCCTAAGGATATCTATATCTAGGGATATTTGACAATATACTTAATTAGTTTTAACAGGTATTAACATGATATTTAAAAATATTTTTAAGTGCTAAGGATAATCGGTAGTTTAAGATATAAAGAAGTAACAATGTGATTACGATAATATACTAATATTTACATATTTACAATAATTTAATAACTATAAGTAACAGAGAGGTCGTAGAGTGATCTGGAAGAAGCGCACGTGTAGAGTGAAGATTGGTAATATTAATACGAGCATGATGTAGGTACATTGTAATATGCATTTTAATTTATATTTATGATTTAATAATTGCCAAATAAGCAACATTTTTCCTTGGAATAAGTACTTAGTATTATCATACAAAATTCTATGTTGTATTTATTATTAAAAATGTATTGTTTTTATATTTGAAAACACTATGGTCTGTGGTCCGTGTTAATTAAATTGCATAATTACACAATATATATATTGAATAAGTATAAAATATTTTAATAGTATTAGCATCGAAATTATATTTATAAATTAACAACAAATTTTATTGTTGATGATAAATTTAATTACAGACGACTGACGAGACCCTTTATTTGTCGATCCCCGGTGAAGCCTCCCATACCTTGTATTTACTATATATACCCTATTATTACTAGTCTAAAAACTCACCGATTTGTAAGGCCCTGTATGATGGTTATTCTTTATTTCCATAAGTTTTTCGTTTTTTATAATGGTTTCCATTTTTTGGTCGATGTCAATTGCTAAGGTTGTGATTGATGTCAAAAAATATGTAATTGTCAATTTTAATACTGCAGGTGCCATACTTGATCTGATAAAATTAAGTAGATATTATATATTATTCACTAGGAATCATGATGTCATATAAAATTATAATATATACGAACACGTATGTGTATGCTAGTAAACATGTATTTTAAAGTTTAAATAAGCTTGTAAAGACAAAATTGTTTACGCGCGTTTTATTTTGTATTCACCAAGACCAAGTATTATCAAATGATAATCATACTGTTATAATACCTACTTCTTGCAGTCAATTTATGTTAACTCCAAACTTGTGGGTACAGAATTTAAATTCTGTTTGACATATTTTTGTTTACTTATGTAAATACGACGTCAAACTAAAGTGCCCTTCTGTCAACCGAGTAATTTACCTACATCATAACGCTAAACCATAATATAATGTACCATATATACCAAATATATGTATGGGCGTGTAGAGATTTAAATTTCTGATACAGTATGGGATAAAATCTGCTCATTTGTACTTTTGTTTTTAGCCCAAATTGCCAATAGGTAATTATTGATTTTTTTATTATTTGTATGAAAACATCTCGTGATATATTTCGAAGTGTTAAAATTAATGTTAATTTTAATTAAATACTTATCAATACAATTTTTATTGATTTAAATAATAAATTCTTATAATACGCACTGAATAGTAAATGTTGTGTACATACGATTATGCGTCAATATAGGTACTTATATTTTACATAAAATACCCGAGTAAATACTGTACATTTGGAGCTTATTTAGTATTTTGAGTCTACTAGTCCACTAATATATTGGTTGATAGTTTCATTGCGGCTTATGAACATACACATTATTACATATAATTATATAAATATAAATATTAGAATATTAATTGTAAATAATTTTAAATAGATCAAGAATAGGACATCCGCATAGTCACACATACATCAGTTAAACGTAATCAGAGATTAGTAGGTAATCAGCAAAGAACCCATACTATCATGCGACACATGCAGAACACCCCTAATTGGGGTTACCCTATATAATTATCCAATGCTCAAATTACTCAATAGCACGCTATATTCTCAACAATCTAACATAAGAAAAAGTTCTAAACTATATATTTCAGTTTTTTAAACATATAGACCTTTATAAAAAAAATATATAATTTAAACTATATAACACAATTAATCTGACGATATAGGTTAATTTAAGTCTATATTTCAGTTAAAATGTATAATTGTTTATGCATATAGGTATATTTAAAGAATATTTTGTTTTTTGTACTAATAGGTATCCTGCATTTTTACAGCTAATTTTACCATAACAGTTAAGTTACTAATCTTCTTACTCATTATACAATTTCATTTGTTTACTTATTTTAATTGTTCACTTACATATTATTTTAGATTCTGAGTGAAGCGAAGGATCTTATGGTTTTACAATGATGTTTATTTTTTTTATTTTTCTGTAAACACTTTTTCGTATAGAAATCCTTGTCCAAAAGTTTCGTCAAGCAACTTTTAAGATTCGAAATTGAACTGAGATGGTACTTTAGAGAGGTCATTTTTCCAAAATCTCCATAGTTTTTCCAGTAATCAAGAATAACGATCGAAAAACTGAGTAAAAACGGTAAAATCGGTAAAAATCCGCCGTAAACGAGATTTTCACTGTTCAGATTTTAGGTATTTAGTCATAAATCGAAAAGTATTGAAGCTAGAAACTTGAAAATTTTATCCAATATCAAATACATACTTTTTTTATATTGGACAACATTTTCAGAACAATTATAGCACTTTTGACTTAAATATAGAACTTTTAATTTACCAAATTGTTTGAAAGTTTTTATGTAATATAATTTTAAATATTTGACTAAAAGTTCTGAAAATTTAATATGACCTTACTCATATACATACCTAATTATCCTAACAAAAGTTCAAAAATCGTTAGTCAGGATTTTTTTTTATACACACTTTAATAAATTATTATACGGTTTTTTTCGATATTGTCTGATTTCTTTTAAGTTTATTTCTAATGAGTTATAATTGCTATAACAATTGAAGTTTAAATGAGTTATATCTAATTGAATATTTTATTACAAAAATTACAAAAAAAACTCACCAAAAATTATACAAATAAACGTAAAATACGTAAACAGTATTTAAATAATAATATATTATATTACACTGAAGCTTTGCTCAGAATCGTTTTATACTAAAGAAATGAGTCATCATTTCTTTAAAACTTAATACATTCATCACCAATATCTTGTCCGAGGACCGAAGGGACGATGGACGAACTTGTACCACCATCATCTCACTTACCAGCTTTTTTTATATTATATAGTTAAACGTATACTTATATATTATATTTTTATTATTATTATTAATTCAAAAAATCTAGCCGATTATTGTATGCAAAATAAAATGTATAAATATGCTATATTAACTGCAAATTTTTCATAAAAAATATGACATACCTAAATATCGTGTACGAATAAAAACAAAACAAAAAAAATTATAATGAAAGGGATTAAGATTTGAGTTTTAATTTATTATCGGAGTCTGAAACCGTCTGAATGTCTGATACAACACTGATAAAATAATGTATCAATAAATAGTGGTATAATATGTGTACACGAATATGTGTAAGGTATATGTCGTAGAGAAATAAACAATAATGATAAGAACTACTCAGATGGTGTACCTGTAGTCTGTACAGAACAAAGCACACGTGTATAGAACATTTTAGAACTCCCTAATTCTATTCTAATAGTTTGATTTATCTAAAATAATATATCTAATAAACTACGAATCAAATTAGTTTATTCTAAGATGTTAAAATGTTTAGCGATTACACAGATTTTGACTTAGTAAATATCGCGAATAACCCCGGATTTACATCATTGCCTCTCACCTACCTGAGTACATAGGTAATAACTATGTGAATTCCGGTTAGTCCTTGTCTTTATAGGCTCTTTCTTCATATAAAACTGTACAGTGTTTATTATACTGTTACTCATACTAATTCGACAAAATTTTAGGTATAATACAAATAAATATATTGTTTTTTAATCAAAATAGTGATGGGGGGAGAAAAAATAATAATAATTAATGTGTAAAATATTAATTTGGTCCCATTGGTAAATGCTTGTACCTAAATTATATCTTCTACCTACGTTACCAGCAACAAACATTCAGCTTATTTGTTCCTGTAAGGGCCTATAGCTAATCTAAATTAACCTAAGCCATCACGTGTTTAACTATGTACACACTTGTATTTTAAATAGTCTAATAATTAACTTGATCTATTATTATTACTTATAACTAAGTAAATAATATATTTGTTTATGTGTAGGTATATATATATATATCATATTATAAAAAATTGAACATACTTTAAGTATACACTGGTCGCAAATCTGTGTTGTAGTGTAATGCAATGAAAATTTGATGTAAACTGATAAGTAATATATTATTTTCTAATACATCTGTTTTAGATGAATGATTATAATAGCCTACCAAGAACGAATACTGAATCACTAAGAAGTAACATGGATAGGTTATTAATTTAATTCAAGAAAGTGAAACTAATTCCTATCAATTTAATATTTGACCTTCTACCAGTTAGGTCAAATTAAATACTTCCAATCAAAAACTGTGGTCTGTGATCAATATTATACATATCTAAATATAGTTAAAATTCTCTTGACAGCAATTTTAAAGCAATTTTTCCTAATTTTAGGTGAAATGTCCTGATTTGGGTTATGAAAGAAACGTAGGTAATAACGTATTTTAAACTACATTTAATCAAAGCCAATAATTTTATTTTCTTACTTATCTCATTTTGGTCTAACTTTAAACATAATTTAGTTGTTATTAAACAATACGTTTTCAATAGATCACTTGTTTACTTTTATTGTTTTTATAGTCTTATAACCCATAGTGTTAAGGTTAACCTGCAGGCTATATTAAAGCACAGAACAATAATTAAATTACTGTAATAATACAATAAGGTTCCTTATCAAAATGTACATTAAACTGTTCAAATGAAACTCAATTAGTAATTAAAATGCAATTCAAACTTCAATTGTTATGTTAAACAATGAAGTACCAACTAAACAAAATACTTCATATAACATTTGAAAAATTAAGATGATACTTCTATTTTTATAGTAGTTGAATAATTAGTTGTAAAGGTAGGTAATAATAAAAGTGAGAACGAGATGAGGATTCTTTCTAAGAGTAAAACCAACCTCCAGAATGATGTGAGCCGAAAATCAAAAATGATTTTAATACCTATTGAAGATTTTTATTCCTGTTGATGGTATAAAATTGTTTTTAAAAATAAATTGAACTTATTTTTATTACTTCAATTTAAAATTATCTTTATGCTTTATTTGTGTAGTTTCTTGGAACAATTTAATATATTTAATAAAGTTCCTCGTTACTTTGAAATGTCGGCTGTTTGGATACAGCTTTCTTTTATCTATGTGGTTATTGAGAATCTGTAAAATTTTTACATAATCCGTGTACCTATTATAATCATTAGTCGTTGTGGCGCACTGATGTTGAGTGGTGTATTTACGGAGGAGGGGGTCTATAGGCTTCCATTTCATAAAACTGTTTTTAATTATGGTTAACTAATAAAAGTTAATTTTTAATATCGTGTTTCAAATTACTCATAGCGATAAAGACATAGGCGCAAATAGTGGTTGATATTTGGTAGGGGGCTGGAACTCAGGATAATTTATTAATACACTCTAATGTACATACTACATTAGCGTATTATACTAGTGTATACATTAGCTTGGGGGCTATATATAGTTGTGGGGGATAAGCCTCCACCCACGTCTATTTACGCCTATGCATAGAAGAAATTTTTATTTTATTTAACACGAAAAACAATTTAAGATTTAAGATAACCTATATAATGACATTTAACTGTCGAATATTTGTAAGATTTATAAAGGTACCTAACTTGGGAATAATTTACCCCATAGCGGGGCTACTGCCCACTCTACCTCTCCCGTGTGCACAGTGGCGTATTTTCAAATTTTTCTGGGGGGTCCTCAGTTTATACATAATGAATATAAACTATGATATCTTATTGTAATAGTTACGTTCTTATGAAGTTTTCGGAGGAAGTTGAACAAAATATATAATAGTATAGTCTTATGTAATATTATATATACATATATATTGTATTTAGCACTACATAGTATTATAAGTATTGTTATAAAATAAATTCCAGTCGTCTCGATTTTTTTGTCAACTCCTCTATCACTTCATCAACAGTGATTTCAACTTCCCTGTGAATATTTAACATGGCCAATCCGTTAAGTCTTTTCTAAAACAAAACAACCACAAATATTAGTTTTAAAATTAAAATGTCTTAATAATATTTTATTACCTCAGATATTGTATTTCGTAGATATGTTTTAATTCTTTTTAGTGATGAAAAAGTCCGTTCGTTTGAAGCCGTAGATATAGGAAGTGTAGACAAAATTTGAAACAACTTATTAACTCCTGGATATATGTCTGCATTACACAACTTCAGTGCATCAATTGAATTTTTTGGTTTTATTTCCATTTTTTTAAGTTTCCTTTGCCACAGTTGGAACTCTTCCATTATTGAATTATTACCATTTAAATCTTCTTCATAAAATACAGCTAATTTTTTGAATTCTTCTTTTGTAGAATTCTCGTCAAAAAAAGAGTGAAAACTTGACAAAATATCAATATGATCAAGAAATCTAGATTTTAATTGACTTATAAAAGAGTCTAAGTATGGATTTAATGAGAGGTTCTTGGGGGGGTCCAGTACCCCTGGACCCCACCCGTAAATACGCCACTGCGTGTGCATACCTATGCGGCATAGTCATACATTTAGATTATTTGTTAGAGGGAGGACTAGAATTTCAAACCTAAAAAACCCGCCCAGAAGGGGTGACGCTCTTATCGCATGAATAAAATATGTTGTGATTTGTGTCTTATCGCATACCTACACTAGTCCGTAAAAATTTCCCGTTGTCGTCTTTATTAGTGTAAAACGCCAATTTATAGGCTATGGTTAAGTATATTAATATTTTAGTAGAAATACACCTACCTATCTACACATTTTGTGTCTCTTAAGAATAGTGCATTTTAATCGACTAATTTCTTCTTCGAGATTTCTTCTTGATATCTTAATTAAAATATATCAATGCAATTACCCAGGCCCGTACTGACTGCTCTTATGGGGCGGTTGTTGTAGCCTAAAAGGGCGCCTTAAAAACATTGTTATTATTGCAAAAAAAACTATTTTATTTATATTAAATATTTAATATTGTGTATGATTGGTGGACAATATTTAATAAATATTTTTTTAATAATGTGAATTAAATATATAATTTTGATTCATTTAATGTTTGTATTATCTCGGAGAAATATTTAAAAATGTATTCTCAATCAATTACTAATGTTTTATAAATACATATATTTTTAAATATTTAAAAAATAATCACTTTTTTCATTTTCTGTAAACACTTTTTCGTATAGAAATAATGTTTCAAACTTTTCATCCAGCCAATCTATAGATCAGAAATTTGCTCTTGTTGGTACTTTAGAGAGGTCATTTTTTTCTCCATTCAAAATTTTTTCCAGAACATTTTTCTGCACACAGGGGAAAAAAAATTTGATCGGAAAATTCTGATAATTTAATATGACTTTGCTGACGATAGTATACCTATGGAACCGACCTTTTTTTCATAGTCAATCGTTTTTTCAGAAGACCGGAAAAACTGCTGAAAATTGAGTAAAAACAGTGAAATTTTAAATATTGAACCAAAACTTCTGAAAATTGTATATGTTTACACTTAGACTAATTTCTTTTAAGTTTATTTCTAGTAAAGTTTTAAATATGGGCGCAATGTAATTCGTAATTTTCATGGGCGCATCGTGCATCTGCCCGGTTGCCCAGAGGGCCAATACGGGCCTGCAATTACCTATTATTAATTTTATATATTAATTTTCGGGTTCTAATATCAATAATCAAAACATTTACTAAATAAAAAAAATCTGGTAAAATAATGGTAGTGAAAGTTCTTCCTTCGTCCCTTCGGTCCTCGGACAAGATGGTGTTGGATGTATAAAAACCCTTAGGTGAACCACTTTTACGATTTACTAACAATACGTCGATACGTGTATAGTAGAAGGCATATTGTTTTAAATTTGAAATCAATGGTTTCAAATGAATTATTGATTTCGGGAGATGATTTTGAGCGAAACTCAATTTATAATTTTAGTATCATCTAGTTAAGTTCCAGAAAAAATGAAATATCTCATAATAAACAGTTGGATCACTTTTCAAGTTCCAAGTAATAAAAGTCCTAGAATAACAATATGAATTATCTATTTAGATTTCATAATTTTCATAAAACGCTCCATTTTGCCGTATTTAGACTCGTCAAGCTTATATAAAAAAAAATGTATATATATATCAACAACCGATCAATATCCAAAAGTGGAAAAACGAAGAAAAGAAAGACATTGTAAAAACAAATAAGAATCTTTTGATTTTGCAATGAATTTATCAAAGCGGTTCTTATCCTACTATAGGTCGTGGTATCGTGGACCACTTTACGATACAATAAATAACCACGGACTCCCAAATAAAAACAGTTTTTGTTTTGTATTTATTATTTAATATTTATGATAAAAAGTATTCGGTATTATTTTTACCAATTTTGTAACATGAAAAATTAATTAAGTGTTTAAGTTTATAAGAATGATACACACCTAAATTCAATATAAATTACAACGTAATTAATAGAGCAACTTGAATTGTTAAATACTTTTGAGCTCCAGTTCAAAAAAAAAAATAGAACCACTGTATGAACCATCAGAGTAGGTATATCCATCTACGGACTTCTTAGGAGTATGGACCAATGATTACGAGCGTAATATCTATACATTAGTCCGTTTGTTTCACTCAGAATCTAGATATTTGAAAATTGAATACCAAGGTACAAACTACATGTATATAGACGTACATAGCCACATAGGTACCAGTAGGTTAGAGTATAATTTTCAGCTTGTAAAATAAAAAATTGTAAAAGTTATGAAATAACAACAAAAATTTATTGATCTATCATATTTTTATTATAAGAGTAATTTGAGCAATTAATTACGTGGTGAATTTTGAAATAGTTGAACATACTAATTTACCGGTTTCGGATTGAAATTTTAAGATTAAGATTAAAAAACAAATCGTTAAATGTTTTACGGGAAACAATAAGTTTTAACTTCGATGTAAGAATTAAGAATAATAATATATCTACTCTGTCTATGAAACATTGAAAAAAAAAATTATTTTATTATTTGACATTTATTAAATTAATATTTTAAATTGTGGTACTGTGGACTGTGGTATTTTTTTTAATAGTCACTTAAGCCACACCTTAAACTGGTATATGGTTAATATTACTAGTCAATAATTTGGTTGTAAACTTATCTACCAAAACTACAGATTAATATTATATCTGCCACATGTCAAATTGATAATAAAACTGTGATAAGGAAACACATTGAAATTGGAAGAAATGTCATGATGTTGTTAGTGAAGGTATGCTGACAATAATTAGTTACTGACGTCATATCATGGTCTATGACAACTTTTCATTGATTTATCAATTTGTTGAGAGATTTCTAATTTTCATGACAAATGAAATGTATAATTTATAGGGTAATAAAAAAATTACTCCAAGGTACAATCACAATTCACGACTGATTGTATGAAGTGTTAATATATTGTTTTTGTTCCATGATGCGCTTTGATTTTTTGGCAACATTATCGTCGAGCAACTTACCTAGATATCCGCACCATGATTGTGAACTGTACTTGTGTACGTATTTTTTCTTTCGGTTCATCATAATAAACTGTTAAGTGCAAATGCAATATTACGAAGTATTAATCCTTAAATTAATATTTTTTTTGAGTTGTATTGAAATTTAATTTCTTAAAGGTAAGAATTTAATTTATTTGTTTTATGATAGAAGAGTACATTCTAAGTTGTATTTTCAGATTGCGCAAATAATTTACGAAAATGGTGCTGTTGGCTTCTGCTGTTTGTACAAAAACCGGAAAAACAATAGTTTCTCGACAGTTTGTTGAAATGACTAAAGCACGAATCGAAGGTTTATTGACTGCATTTCCTAAGCTTATGTCTACAGAAAAACGTCATATTCAACATACATTTGTTGAAACGGATTCTGTACGTTATGTGTATCAACCTTTGGACAAACTCTACATGCTTTTGATTACTACAAAAACTAGTAATATATTAGAAGATTTGGAAACATTAAGATTGTTCTCAAAAGTAGTTCTTGATTGTTGCAAGTAATAAACTGAAATATATGTTTTAAAGTTGTATTAAATAAATGTTTATTTAATGTTTTTATTGCAGGTTAGTTGATGAAAGTGAAGTATCAAAAAAGTCTTTTGATTTAATATTTGCATTTGATGAAATTGTTGCGCTTGGATACAGAGAAAGTGTTAATTTAGCTCAAGTTAGAACATTCGTTGAAATGGATTCTCATGAAGAAAAAATGTATGAAGCCGTACGCCAATCTCAAGAACGTGACGCTAAAGTCAAAATGCGTGAAAAAGCAAAAGAATTACAGCGGCAACGAATTGATGCTGTTAAAAAATCCGTTCGTATGCCAACATCATCAAGTTCTTATATGTCTATGACTCCTGTTGCAGATTCAATTTATGAAATAAAAGTATCCAAGCCAGAACCACCAAAATATGCATCGAGCAATAAAGCTTTGAAATTAGGAGCCAAATCTAAAGATGTTGATATGTTTGTTGATCAATTGAAATCTGAAGGCGAGAAAGTTGTACCTATTAACAAGAAAGCAACTTCTATTACTACTTCTCCATCAACTGTTCAAAGTGATGTTCATATTAAAAAAGAAGAACGTTTAGTTGCGATTGTAGGTCGAGATGGAGGTGTTCGCAATTTTGAGTTACATGGATTGATTTCATTAAGAATATCAAATGAAAATTATCAAAAAATTGTTTTACAGTTTAATACTGAATCTGGTAATATTCCATTGCAAACACATCCTAATATTGATAAGGAACTTTTCAAGACTAACCGGTTAATTGGTTTAAAAAACCCAACTAAGCCATTTCCCGTAGACTCTGAAGTAGGACTTTTAAAATGGACTTTACAATCACAAGAAGAATCTGCTATACCACTTTCAATTAATTGCTGGCCAAGTGAAAATGGTTATGGTGGTTGTGATGTAAATATTGAATATAATTTGGAACATGTAGACCTAGAATTGAATAATGTTACTGTGACTGTTCCGTTACCCTTTGGAAATGCTCCAGTTATTCAAGAGTGCAGTGGAGTTTATAGTTATGAGCCCAAAAAGAATGTTTTGATTTGGTCCGTTGCTGTAGTAGATTCATCCAATCCAACAGGATCTATTGAATTTGAAGCACCAAAATCTATTGCTTCAGACTTTTTCCCAATTAAGGTCGATTTTATGTCAAAATCTGCTTACAATAAAATAAAACCTATGGAAATTAGACTTGTTGAAGACAACACACCTGTAAAGTTTACATCTGAGACATCTCTATACACAGGAAATTATGAAATTGTGTAAACATTCAAATTTATTTTTAAACACATTAATTATTTTATTATTATTATTATTATAAAGTCTTACATGATATTATATTATACATGAACATTATAAAATTATTCAATTAAAATAAACACTTTTTTCTTTATTCGTTAGAATTATTTTGAGATGCAGATAAAAGTAATTCTTGTACTTCTTTTAAATAAGATATTTGGGATCGGACTGTGCTTAAATACTGAGGATATGTGAGTGAACTTAATTCTTGAGCTGGTAATGGTTCAGTTCTCGTAGGATATACCATCAGTGGTATATAACGTTGACTGCTTAGACCTGAAATTTAAAACATATTTATTGATTAATTATTTTGAGTTATATTATTATTCTATTTAATGACATATTTTTTTAAGTGAGTTAATCTTGATACACATTAAATACTGAATGTATTAAAGATAATATTCCTGTTTACATTATTAGTATATAATTTGTAAATTTTCATTAAAAAAATAGGATGTAAATTTAAAAAAAATTCAGTATTATAATAAGAAATATTAAAAGTGATAAAATTAAAAGTGACATTTTATGTATCTAATTGTTTTTGTTTAGTAATATTTATAAATATTAAAATATTGATGTGAAAAATTTAGAGTATTATTTAATTGTTATATTTTATGATTTACATATAATAATAAATATTAATGTAAATATTAAATTTGTTGATTTATTGATAAAACTAAGGCATGGGCAGTGAAGTACATTATTTATTATTATTACTTAAACTTATGTCTACTATTTGAATACAGTGTTTTTGATGTACTATTTATGAAACATAGCAATATTTTTAATTTTTAGATTGAAAGTTGATAAAAATAAAGCAAGTAATTAAATTATATTTAAAATTCAGAACTCTTCATTCAAACCACTAAATAAATTAAGTAAGAAATAACATAATATAGCTTAAACTAGTATATCTCAGTATAAACGTACTGCGTTGTAATTTAGTAGTTATTTAGTTTTTTATTTTCTATGTTAATAGAGCCTATTAAACAATACTACAAGTGTTAGCGGAAATATGGGCAATAGTTAATTTATGAACTTACATTCAAATTAATCAAAACGTATTGTTAAATTATTTTCAGCTAATAATTCAGACTTATCTATTTCGAGAAATTACTATGTAAGAGTATTTCTCAACTTTTTTTCATTCGGATATCCCTTGACCTCTGACCACTATTTTACGTACCCCTAATATCAATTTGGAATATAAATAATGGAAAATAATAATATTTTAATTCCATTAAATTTCACTTTTCCGTTACTACTTAATTTTTTTCACGTATATCTTGAGATCATTTCCCGTACCTCGGGTTAAAAACTGCTGATATAAGATGAGAAAAAAAAATTATTTTTTAAATATATATATATACATATATATAAATTAATAATTAATATACAGAATGTTAGTAGAGTATTTGACTTTTAATTTTTTTTTTTGTTTTTTAACTACTAAATAATTGTATTCTGGGGGACGGAGTGGCCGAGTGGACTCAGGTGGCGGTTACGACGCGTACCGTCGCCGGTTCAAACCCGGCCTCGGGCAGTCTCTCTAACTTGGACAGGAAACAACTGTCTTCGGAGAGAGACTGCCATCCCCCACTCCGGGGCATGGCACAAATCTACGGGTGCCCCAATAGAAATTCTGCCAAACCAGCATCCGAACTGTAGACCCTAGGGTCTATCTCCCGGATAACCATGCCATACGAAAAAAAAAAATTGTATTCTTAAGATTTATTTGAAGTACACTTGTTTTATTAATTTCAATTTATCCTTACAGTAATATAAAGTACAGACAAATAGTTACAATGAATATTAGAATTTCTAATAAAATGTCAGAGGATAAGTAAAAATTGACAATTTATAAGACATCTTAAATGTATGAGGAAAGGATAATATGATACAGAGGAAAAATAATACCACGGGAAGTGATGGGAAGTTATAATTTAAGTGCAGATAATATAGTAGGTAAATGAAATAACAGATGTCAAGCAATTTTTGATTAAATATGAAGAGTGCAGAAATTATAATCAATTGAACATTTTGTATTTCTTAGTAGGATAGTAGAGATTGTCGCACACACAAAGGCTAAAATATGCCAACGAAATTTTTTTTTTTACTGAAACCTGGACTATTGCAAAATATTGAGGTGAATGAATTTATTAATAAATTCAGAACTGCCAAAAGCTGGAAGTATATTTAAAAAAATTACTAACTTAGAAGATTCGTAACTGTTTATTTAAATTTGAACAGGTACTTATTTGATATACAGTTATATATTGTCATATATAATTTAAAATAATCCTATCACCTTACATCGAAGAAAAAATAATTTTAATGAGTCCATTGTAATTTATAAAATATTCCATTTTATATAAGGTAATTGGAAATGATAAATGTGTATGTTACTATTTATAACTAATATTTTTGTAAATTAAATCAGTGCCTATGAACTTAACAGTTTTTCAGTTTTATAAAATTTAGTCCATACAATTTAATTTACTTTATTATTAATTAGTAAAATAACTAATAAAAAAAATAATATTTTTCCCAACATACAATAGGTATATACAGGATATATTTATTTATATGTTGATCTAGGTATACAAGAATAAGAATAGCTATTTATAACATTTACACATTTATTATTTGATTTTTTTTTATAGAAATATTAATTTTTAGTTATTAGTACCTAATTAACTTTTTGAGATTGCTTGCAAAGTTAAATAATTTAAAATTTAGATTAGATAGAATATGTTGTACAAATTTCCATATTTTTGCTGTATGAAGTTGTTATATAATGTCTTATTATAATTATTTTGATCTTATTACAGAAACTAAATTATTATTATTATTATTATCAGGGTCCGCATTTTATAGCATTTGCTAATTATTATACAGATAAAAATAGCAGGATGGGATATAAATTTGTTTTATACACCAGGGACTCTAAATATGAAATTGTATTTTGCTATTTTTTGCATATTTGATGCATTTTAGATTTTTAGTGCTATTTTTCAAGTGTTGGTACTATTTTTCTTATATAATGCTTTATTTAGTAGTTTTCATAAACAACGTTTATATAAAGAAAAAATTATTATTCATTTATGTGAATTCATAAGAAAAATTACAACATTTTTAAGTAATATGTATATAAATAAAGATAAAAATTTAAACCACTAGTAAAATATGATAATTTCAAAAAAATTTGTTTTTTGTTGCTATTATTGATATTTTTAGGGCATATTATAGCGCATTTTAGTACTTTTTGGTGCTATAAAATCCGAACCCTGATTATTATATAATAAATAATAAATAAAAAAAATTAAAATAAATAAATTATACCTTGTTGTTGACACTCAATGGCAGTTTTAAGGTTGTATTCAATTTGGTCACAAATTGAAAAAAATTCTTCTATAGCCTTTTCAAATCTAGGACTGGGTACATCCACAGTTTTTAGTAATCCTGTGTCTATGTAATGATTTTGCTGTAGAGTATATGAAGCTGCTCGCAATACACAACTTAAAGACTCTTTTAGCTGAATCACTTGCGTTTTGACTTTTGAAATGTTATCCAATTTTTCTTGTTGTTGTTGCTGTTGTTGCTGTTGCTGTTGTTGTTGCTGTTGTACTTGTTGCATGGCTTGAGGAACTTGAGGTGTATTCGAAGGGAATACAGGCATAGACATCGTTAGAAAATTAAACAAACTATTTCCAGAGAATATAAACTGGCAATCGGTAAAGAATAAGATGCCTAAGCGTTAAGATTTCTGCTAATTCATAACAAATCACAAAGCACGAAAAATAGATAACGTAACAAGAGACCAGGCTGTGATTTACAAATTACAATCATAGATGATAATAAAGATAAAAAACTTATTTATTTTCTTATCTGCGTTTATTGGTTAAAAAATACAAAGTATAGTAAGCAAGGCCTTAGAATATGGCAGAGTAGTAAGTATTCTTAATTCATGGTGTAAATATTTTGATATTGATACATTTCCATGGGCCACACTGATCGACTAGGTTGGTGGCTTCGGCGAAATCTGGGTGATAGCGCGCCCATCAAAGTATAATTTTCCCGCAGCTGGCGCTGTGCTTCTGTTCCGCAGCTGGCGCTGTGCTTCGGTCCCGCGGGCAGTTGCTACTCGGTAGTCGGTACTCGCCAGTCGTTGATCACCACTGGTGTGCGCCTGCGTTCGTCATTCTCACTTCGATTTTCTTATCAGTCCAGCGCATAGATTCCGTTTGACATAGTTAAATTATTTTGTTTGACACATTTTAGCATACCTGTTGTTCGCTAGTGTTTGAACGAAGAGTAGTCAAAATGGCGGAGGATGATGGAAATGTGGAAGAGAATAACGCTAGCGACATGAATACCAAATTTGGGCTGCGGTTGCGTGGGCGCAAAGGAGCTCTGAAGAAGAAAAACGTCTATAATGTCAAAGATCACAAATTCATACCGAGGTTTTTTAAGCAACCAACGTTCTGTAGTCATTGCAAGGACTTCATATGGTAAGTAAACGTATAGCAGTGTATTTAAATACTTGAAGTAAGCTTTTTTTGCACGGCAAGATAATTTCTAAAGAAGTATGCATTAGGCGGAAATTGATTATTTTCTCGAGTAAAGTTGTTATTATTTAATTATGTACCTATGTGAAAATACTTTTTTGAACATCCGAGACCGGTATATGTAATTATACGATTAAATCAGGTTAGTCTGAAAATGGACCTAGTTAATTCAAAAACTTTAAAATAATAATAACATTCCGTTATTTCGTCTCGAAATGAGCAAAGTGAAATAAGAGTCCGACGAGTTCATATATTCTTCCTGGACATGCATATCCGCACTAGTAGTTTATTTAACTTTTAAAATTTGTCTCATTTCTTGAATGTTAATCATTTGAAAGAATAAAATGATAAAACCTAATTTTTAATTTTTATTTTATCCAATTATTTTCAATGTGTGCTGTAATTATTGTTGTTAGTTTATTTAACGTATACATAAAAAAATATTTTTCCTCAAAGGAGAGTATATTTAATATTAATAGTTTCATTTTCTTAGGCTTTTTCGGAAAACAATAATTTTTCATCAATTTATTTTTAATACATATTAAATAATGAAGGTATAACATGAGCCTAAAAATGTCAAAACAATTTTAAATCGTTGAAATGATTGTGATTTATGAATAAAATATTATTCATTTTTCTGTTTACTAATTTCCCGGGAGTAGTTTTTCGAATTTAATGATTTATTCATGTTTTCAAATGTATTAATTAATAATAAGATATTATCCTCCGTTGGCGGATGAAGGACCCTGAACAGCCCGAACTCTATTTCTTTGTTTTTGTGTATATTCAGAAAAACCCCGAAAACATCCATCCGTTTAAAAAGCTTATAATTTAACGATTTCTGATGGTTTTTCAACATAATCTTTCTTGTGATAATTATAATATTGCTTAGTATTAAAGAAATCTAAAAATCTTGCTGAATATGTGTCCTTAAAGTATGCTGCGATTCTGCATTCCTAATTGCAAATAATGTAAATTACTCAAAGTACAAGTTCTCTTATTTTTGGTTATTTCGGGTATTGGTTGATACCTTTTATATAACATGATTCGGTGCGTTATATTAATTTTGTGCAATGAAAAAATATAAAATGATTTATCCCATAATTATCGCCCACTAACTCATTTGGTGATATCAATAATCAATATTAATGGAAATATATGTTGAATGAATCACAAAAATATGTTAATTCTAAAGAGTTATTCACTAAAAGCGGATAATTATATCTTGGATAGGTCATATAGCCGTGTAACAACAGCCAATTGATCACAGGTTGATATCTAGCAAAGCTAGCATAGTAAATATAGGTAAATATTATAAGTTAATAGTATAAGTACAATATTGTACCAAGTGTTTGATACATGAAGATTGCTATTCGCGTGGTCAACTATGTTTACGAAAAATCTCATCAATGAGTGAACTAGTAAACAGTAGCATTTAAAGTCTTAGGCTTAAAATAAAGTACTGGTTTTGTGTTTTATAAAAATCCGTTTTGACATTCAAATTAGGTTTTCTCAAAAAACATTTTATTTGATAGCATTAGATAAATACAAATCTGAAAAAAAATTGAGCCTATTCAACACGCAATCGCGCTGTTAGGGATTCATTTGATATATGACGAATTCATGCAACAGTGTTCCCGAAAAGAAAAATCGTACGTTATCGAATTCTATCCTTTTAAATTAATTTTTCAATTTGAATAAGATTTGTTGAATAATATGCACCAATTTTTACATGTTTATACCGGTTTTAAATTATTTTTAATTTATTGTTAAATAAGCGTTGTTAATATTTTTATTTGTAATATGTAAGTGCTTAGTTTACACTAATTAAAAAAATAATTAAATAATTACTGCAGATAGTCTTGTACCTATGATCCTATTTTTCATTTCATCAAACACATTGTAAGCACTAATGCGTAGGAAAATACGGTATACCGTATACTTTGATAAACCAGAGTATCAACAATTTGTTGTTCTAGAATCTCATGGTTTTACAAGGATGTTTAATTATTTTTTATTTTATTTTTTGAAGACTTTTATAGGACAATAACTTTTTACTAAAGTTATGTTCAGCAACTCTGTAAATCCGGAATTCTATGTAGATTGTACGTTGAGAGGTAATTTTTATCTATTTTTTCATACATTAGAAAAAAACTACCAAATTACCTAGAATAAACGATAACATTTACCGTTAACGTGACTTTCACTAAATTTATTTTAGAATCTTGACACTTTCAAGGCATATATATGACACATTATTACATACTTAAAAAAGTTTCAAAAAAATTTGCAACTTTTGGGCTAAAATAGAATTTAGAAAATACCGCGTTTTTAAAAAATTATCCCTTACAAAATTGTTTACTAAATAACGGTACTGAAAAATCTCAAAAATCGTTAGCCAGGTTTAATAAAATTCTTATATTATATATGATTTTTATGGAATTGACTGTTTTTACATAATTTTTCAACTTATTTTTAGCAAACAAATTATTTTTCGAGTTACGAATTGTTAACTAAAAATTATTTCAAAAAAATCTTGCGTAAATACGTGTAGTTTTATCATTCATGCTCAATTTTTTGGTGATTTTTTTGCATTTGAAAAATTGTGAAGGAATTAAAAAAATAACCATTCATTTAGGGGGTGCCCACATCTTACATGTGTTCTTTGGTGCAAATAGGATTCAAAATTTGGAGGAGCTGAAGTCATTTAAAACAATTTTTTCATAAAATGATAGCTATGATAAACAAGCCCGCATGTGCATTGTTTCTAAACTCCCCTATTCATAAAGTTAAATAATATGTACAGCGTTTTAAACGAAAAAATGTTGTATTGACATTAAATTTAAATTAAAAAAATATAAAAATCTTGTATACTATTTTCAAGTATTTTTTGCGTTTAGGTTTAGCATTAAAATTATTACGGTCTTAATAATAAATAACCCTAAAGTTACATTTATCAATATTGAATATACATATACTTTAGATACATGATAAATTATATAAATTTACCAATTGTAATTTTTTATTTAACTACCTGGAATATAAAGTGTTACATTATTTAATTTTGAAAAATCAATTATCTTAATCTACATATTATAAAATACGTTTTCAGTGATTAGCGATTCAAATATTTTAATTACTTCTTAGATTGAATTTTATATTCAGATGTTCTAATAAAAATTTATCACAATTTTATAGTTAATAAATTGATTTTTACTTAATTTTTTGGAGGTGCTTAGCTTCCTCCAAGCCTTTCCCTAATTTCGATTATGTACGTGTTGAGTGTGCTATATGGATTTAATCAGAACTTGTGTACAATGTTATTTTATTCTCATAAGTATATTGGATTTGATGTTCTAATAAATAATAAATTAGTTGTTAATGTTAACAGTTTAGTGTACATTGTTAGTGTTAATAGTCCAAAGTAGCTTCTGTTTGCAATCATCATTCTTTTATCACATCGTGAGTCGTGACTATTTGCGTTTTCATCCTCCCACGATACAAGGTATTTTAAATGCTCTACACTTTTTAAATTTAAAACCTATTTCGAGCCTTCTCTCCATTAATATTGATTGTAATTAAAAAATAAAATGATTCATTAAAAATTAAATTCAAAAATATTTTTTACGTTATGTACATATGTTTATATTCCTGAAAAAAAAAAATAAACACAAAATTGTTAATCATCGTATTCTTTGTCACGATCAGAATCGAAAATAATTTTAAATTTTAAATTTATTATACAGAGTTCCACTTTTTGAATGCAATCATTGTTTTAAAATTTAAAATTCTCTTCTGTTTGGGGAGTGCTCAAGTTTTATTTACCTGACTATTATAATAAATATAATTTTAACATAACTCTGAAAGTCTCAAAGTGTCCCATCTAAATACGTTTTGCACTCATCGCTGGTATTTAGTGGGAGAAAAGAAATGATTATTATTATGTTCAAATGAAATGTTGAGTTGTTAACTACCTACGTAGTTCTTTAAATTAAATTTTGTAATTCGATATTCTAAAATAGACCTTTAAAATATATTCAGATATAGAATCTATATTTTTATATTATATTACGTTTATTAAAATAATCATAACCCTTTTCTTTCCAAGAAAATCACGTAAACAACTGTGAAAATATGTGAGATGTATGGTATAATATTATAAATTCATGACTTGTAATTTGAATGTTATACAAATAGTGTTCCATCTATAAAAACTAAAAACTCGGGTTAAATATTTATTTTAACATTGCAAGTTTTTTAATAACTGTAAAAGCTTCACAACTTTGCACATAGGATTTTGAATTTTTTAAATAAAAATCATTACGATACTATTAAAAAGTAGAAATTCTAGAGTTCAATAATTTTATATTCATGCACTTAATTAACTTAAAAATATCTTGAACAGTGACCTAATTGTTTTTATTAAAAGTCTAAATTTTATGTACGAGTACATCTAAGTGTTTCTAAATATGTATTTGATTTTAAAAACAATTTTTTTCGTATTTTACAATCATAATAATGTGAATAATAATAATAGTCATATTTTAATTTAGCGTGTTCATAGTATTTTTGGCTCATTCATGAAATATGAATTTTATTATACGTACTTTATTTGAATTACGAAATTATTAAGAGGTTTTTGTTTAGTATAACTTGATTTAGTGTAAAAATGTTTGAAACTAAAAGAAATGCGTGATTTCTCAGTGATATTTCTATGTTACATGCTGTTTTTTAATCATTGTTATTTGAATATAAAAATATGTTTACACAATTTTACCGCTGTGATATTATTGGCTTTTTAACGTTTATTTTATTTTGCATATGACGTTTATTATTTTTACATAGTCTGAGATATTCGTATATGATATATTTTATTATACATATAATGAAATTGAAAATTTAGTTTGCTTTGTTTATAAATAAGGTGTAAGGTGTTACGTATCATTTCGAGTACAATATGTTCAACGTACTAACTTGCTATACTATTAATTGTATGCTATCATATTAAAATTATTTCAAATTATCGTAATGAGAATTAAAATATTATTAATAGATAACCAAGAATTTGATGTAAATTATTTGTATATTCAAATTCATAATAATAATTAGATAGTAAAAATAAAATATGTTTTTTTTTGTAAATTAGGTATTTTATTTTCAAAACTATTTACTAGTTGATATAATAGTATGCTAACTGTGTTTTAACTTACGCGAATATATTACAGTTGAATAGTTGCCTGTTAGCAATAATAAAATAGGTATCTTGCAAATTAGCTTTCATTTAATAATATTAATAACTATTAACTAATAACATGTTCATGACTTTCGCTTTTTTCATTATGCCTTCAAGGCATTATTTTATTTTCATGATTGAGTTTTGAAATAATTATATACAAATATATCAAATTTAAAAATTGAATTTACTCTGTCCTAAATTTTAAGTTCAATATTCTATAAAAACCATGTAATTTATTATTAAATATTCTATTTTTATTTACATAACCATTTGTAAGAGTAACAATCTTGAAATGCTCCTTTTTGATTGAAAATAAGGTTGTATTTTGGGATATGCACTTTCCTAAACATTTTGATATAGGGAAAATATCTTGAACCGGGAATGATATAATTAAATTTGATAAAATTAATATATGTATAGTATAATTTGTTAATTATTAACATGATGTATGTAAAATACATGCCATTATTGTAAACTATAATTGTTGAAATTTTCGTATAAAGACTTAATATTTTAAATTTAAACGCCATTGTCTACCACAAGTTCGTATTTGAAGATGTTGGTGTATTTAAATATTCAGTAACCTCGTGCATGTCAAATGAAGGTGTTAATCAATAAAATATCTTAAATAACTCAATATTCAATATTCCAACTATGTTTGAAGATTCATAAAAAAAGCATATTTAAATTTTTTTTTTACATTTAATAAAAATTATAATTGAGCTGAAGTATGATTAGTCTGGAGTTTTATTTAGAAGCTTTGCCTATTCTAAAGAAATAATTGATCGCTTCTTTAAAATTGAATTCACCTATCATCATTATTTGGTCTGAAGGTTTAAAGAGTGAACGACAAACTTCCATTTCTAATATTTTATCACCTTTCTAAATTGTATTAACTAAGTACTACAACAAATTCACGATATACAATTTTTTGAGTTTTCCGCTAGGTACTTAATTTATTATCGCTTATGTTATATTATAAATTAAGTAGCTAACATTTATATTGCGTCCTTTATTAGCGAAATACTGAAAAATACTGTTATCAAATAATTCTTTAAAAGTATTTAAAGTAATGAATAATGAAAAGGATTACGAATTTAATCTCCATGTTAAAGTGAAGAAATAATTTTTCAAAATTATCAATATAGCTACATCAATATTCTGCATATTTTCTATAAGAAACCGCGGAATTGTATACTAAAATTTAAATAAGGACGTACTTCGTGCCATGGAATATTCTTCGCTTCTCGGATAAGATAATAGGGAAATAGGGATGGATGTATTGAAATTTAAAAAAACGTTAGATCATTTCTTTAGCTGCACGATTCTCACCAAAACTTCAGAAACTTAAAAAATATACCGTTTATTTATTTAACGATTTGTAGTTTAATTGTCAGTATGTTCTTTTATCGAATTTGTTTAAAGTTTTCTTGTTTTATAATAAATTGACAAAAAATTATTTTTTCTAAAAAATTAAAAACATGTTGTTCCATCATCAACCCAAAGTTTCATAGCAATTAGACAAATTGAAAAATTCGAAAATTGACCTAAAAATAGTCAATACTTTAAAAACCGTGTAATAATTTACTCCAACGCTTATCAATAATAATAAATACGGAGTCACGAATTTTGAAAGTTTTTCAGTATCGTTACATTATTGTATGAGTATAATAATATTAAATTTTCAAGTATTAAAAATGTTATTAGATTATAATATTACACTAGATAAGCAATATTTTTCAATAAAAACCTTATAAAATTTATAATTATTAATCAGGTAAAATTTTTCTTTTGCCAGTAGATCCAACACATATATTTACATCTTCTATCTAAGATTTAAGTTCTATAAAGATTAACTCAACAATACATTTTTTACTTCACGCGTTTTAAGTTGGAATTACGGCTCAAATAACTCTTTTTACGTTAAACGTCAAATATATTTATTTTTTTAATTTATTAAATTTATATTATTCATTTATAAGATCTGAAATTTTAACATATGCTACTCGTACTGTTCGTAATAGTATAATGTAATAGTCGCTCATCTTTAGTTCTCTATAACCAACACCATTATTTTTTCCGAGCAACGAAGTATGTCCAGCTTTAGTTTATTTACGATTTAAGTACTTAAGTAAGGTAAAATCATTTTTCAGATTCTCGAAAGCTGACTGAGTAAATCGTAAATGGTCTTACTCAAGATAATAAATACACCTACTACCGATATCTCGTCCAAAGATCGAATGCTTATTTTCCCTCATACTATAATGTATCCTGAATATACTTGTAATCATTATATTTAATATAATTTATTCTCTTTTCATTACTGTTTCATTATATCTAAATAATAAGAACATACAATGTAATATCTTAATGCCACTCTCCATTTGTTTAGTAATACCTTTTAATCATGTATGCCAACCTCTTAGGTGTATGATACTTTAATTGGGTTTCATAATTTACGTATCCGCCAATTGAAAAAAAAACACACACACATATATATAACAAACTTTCAATTATTATTGCACTCGCGAATATATTATTTAGTTGAGGATATGCCCTACAGCTCTAAAATTTCATTTTCTTTTCTTTTGTAATGTAACTTTGGATATTATTGTTTCCTTTTTGAATTACATACTTAATTGATAATTTTATTGGTTGTGAATATTTAAATTAGACAATTGTGTTATTTTATTATATTTATTTTATAATTATTTCTAAAGGCATTAAATTAATTTAATCATTTAATTAATCTCATTATCTAAGTTATACTATTAGTACCTAGTTATATAAATTTATCAGTCGAACTTTTTTTTTTACTATTTATATGAGAAACTTTTATTGTTGTTAAAAATCAATAAATGCAAGAATTACAGTGTCAATATTAATTAAAAATATTTATTGAATTTTATTATTTTAATCATAATTACTAATCCAGGTATGTTTATCATTGAAAAGACTTATAGTAAAAATGTACACTTATGTGGCTTTTACTTAGTTGACCTAAATACAAACTATAGAACTTTTAAGGGTTCTATAAAGAAATACAAACTTTTAGCGTATTATATAACAATCGCCTCTCTAGGGAAATTAACCATCAAATATATATATATATATATATATATATATATATATATATTTATATATATATATATATATATATATATATATATATATATATATATGTATACATACCCTTAAACGCATATACCTAGAATACTAATAACTTAATAAAAGATCAATTTTTATGAATTTATAATATTGATAATAATAGAAAAAACAAAGCGGGTACTTGAGCATGTAATTTTCGTACTAAACTAAATATTTTAATTTCAGAGCAAAGCGTGGAGTAGTTATGTATTGGTTATATAATAATTTGTGCTTTTATTTATAGGTCCATGAAGTTGACAGGAACTTAAGCTTAAAAGCCTTATTATTACCAAAGTGCCAAATTTTTAGTGTTGAATTAGAATTTCCAGAATATGTTAAAATTGTTGCTCTATCTTTATTAAAGAAATAGTTTTGAAATTTCCACCCTCAACGCTGATATGAAAAAACAGTATTCTCGCTCTAGAGCTAAATTTTAAGACTCAGTTAGTGCTTCAAAATGATATTAAAATTAAAATTATGAATTAGTTTTTTCACGATATTATACTTATTTTCCTTGTTTAATATAGCGAGTGATTCAAATTCACACTATATTAAGTATTTTTAATTGTTTAGAAAACAAATATATAATAATTTAAGGCATACATGTTATTTGAAATATTTAATTTAAATTTATTTGAATGGAGAGCATGGAAAATCTTAGTCAAAATTTGTTCTATTATGCAATCGATTTATAATGACGATTGATTTAAGATAATTCGAAAATCTAGACTGCGCCTAATTCTTTTTATTCCCATTAAAGTTCGTATAACAGTCAAAACAATTTTATTCGTGTCATCTTGAACTTCTTGAAGATTGTGTATTAATATACTAATATTGAAACACTAATAGCCAATAGTAACTCCTTTTGTAGTTATTTTTTGTTTCGATAAAAATTATATTTTTTAAAATTATTTTGAATTTTTGGGAAAAAAATGTTATGTCATCAAAACTAGCGGGTATTTAATATATTTGAAATTGTTAAGTATTTTTAGTGTTTACAATTGTAATGTTTGTTCAGGTCGGTTTGTAAGAAAATATGGTGTTCTTTTGCTAAAAGCAGCGTGTAACTTGATAATTTTTTCTTTTGTTCTTATACTTGCATTTATGATAAATGTAGTTTATTTTAAAATTAATGTTTTTATGTTAAGAGTTGATAGCTTTTTTTAAATAAAGTATGATATTCAAAAGTGCGATTATACGAATTCACAGCATATGAACTGCGTCAAAAACACATTTAATTCAATAAATGGCACATGAGTTGTATCCCGTGATTTTTAAATTATTGCATCCTATTCATACATATATCTATAGGCGTGTGTACGGGGTAGTAAGAGGAGAGATAATTCAAATATACATAAATAATTTTCATATCAATTTTCATGACAATTATCGTGTTATGATACCAGCCTATCCAAACATTTTTAAAAATGAATAAAAAATTCGAGAGTTGTGTTAAGAATTCTGTATTAACAATCGATTTCAGCAAAAAACCATCATCATACATTAAGTGTAAAACGAAATGTTTATCGCAATCGAAATTTGTGTATTATAATTTATAGCTATTAAATATGGCGTACTTCGCACCATGAGATATTCTTCACACCCCGTACAAAATAATGGTGATGGATGTATTGAATTTTTAAGAAATTATACATTATTTCTTTAGTTAAATGGTTCTGAACAAAACTTGAGTATAAAAAATATACTATTAATATATTTAACCGTTTTTAATTCAATTTTCGGAATGTTTTTTAGCAAACCTGTTAGAAATGTTTTTGTTTATCAAATGAGAAATTATTTTTTATCAAAAGATTCAAAACATGGTTTCCTGTTGTCATTCAATGTTTTATAATAATTAGATGCCTAATTTTTTTAATAAACATTTAAAGTTGAAACTTGATGTAAAAAATCTTATTCCGTAAAAATTGTTTGGGTAATAATTTATTAACGCTTATAAAAAAACTTCTAACTAATGATTTAAAAAAATTTTTCAATATCGTTAGTTGAGTATATGGGTATAATCATATTAAATTTTTAGTACTTTTTGTCAAATATTAAAAATGTTATTAGAGATAAACTTTAACTAAACAGGATATTTAAAAAATTCTATTTATAGCCTAAAAGTTGTCAATTTTTTTTGAAACTTACAGAAATCATGTAGCGATGTAGCATTATTATATGGTGATAATTTCATGTGTCTAGCAAAATAATTTTTTTACATTATGACAAAATTACTAAACAAAATTTAATGTATTTTACGGCTAAATGTACTGTTTTTACTCGGTTTTTAGGTGGTTTTTCCTCACGCCTGGAAAAACTATCCAGAATAGAGTAAAACGATTTTTCTTTAGTACAATTTATATACGATTTCTGATCTATTGAGTTGCTGTATGAAGCTTTTGGAGCATTATTACTACCCGAAAAAGGGTTTACAGAATTAAATAAAATACACATTATTGTAAAATCAATAGATCCTCTGCTTCACTTAGATTCTGAGAGTTCTAGAATAATAACAAGAATAATTCTTGTTGATTTAATAATATTTGTTGAAATCCCTTATTTTGTCGTATTTAGATAACTCAAGCATATAAATATTAAAAAAAAAAATTGTATCTGATTTACATGCAAATGTAATTATAGCTAAGGCCACACATGAAGTATCTTATATGCAATTTTCTCATCTAATATTCAAGAAAAATAAATTTAAGATTTTTAAAAACTATAAATTATTAAAGATAAGGGTAAAAACTATTAAAATCACAATAGTTTCTTGGATTTGACATTGCTATAAAATAATTTAAATCAATTTTGTGAAACAAAATTTACTACATTATTTCTACTATTCAGTACTCAATACCGAATACATTGTAGATTTATCACGAAGTAATTTGGTATTGTTCTGCGATTGCATTTTACTACGTTGCAAAATAAACAAAATTTTATTTTAATTGCAATGTGTAATTAAATAAATTTTAATCTTCGTCTATGTTTTTTAAAGTATGATGTTTTCTTCTGTATATTTACTATATTCTATGTGTTTCTGTACTTATTATATCTGTTACAGAAACAATATACGTGATTAACTATTAAAGAAATATTTGAATTTATTTCTATATTTATTTTAATTTTCGAATGCATTATACAGTCAACTCACATAACTGTTAATAATGGAGTTCTATATTAAAATATATTCTTACGATTATTTGTGTTGCATTTTTATACTTAATATTCAAGGGTATATTCTAATTTAAATACATTTCTAATGAATATTTTATTTGTGTTTGTTGAAAATTAAGACAATTTTGACTCAGAATAAAAAATGTATTGTTATTTTTAAGTATTCTTATACAAATATACCCATAATGAATAAATTACGACATGTTATATTATAATTTATATAATTTCAGTTCTATGAATAATAATAATCATTACGTTGTAAGGATTAGAATTCATTACTAGAATTTTCATTTGTTTAATACAACATCGGTTTGATATAATGCTATTGTGCTGAAGTATCATGTATATGATTTTTAATAATAACTCAGAAGTTTAAGTATGGGGACTTTAACATGATTATGGTCTTCAAACTTGTGACCTTACACACCGTAAATCGGTACATTATCATTAAGAGGCCGTAACACCGGTAGCTTATCTTTTCATTTTTGATGTGCATCTATCGTTGTGTGGCTGAAGAGTAAGGAGAGATAATGCACCATGTCAAGATGATATATCCAGACTAACAATATATTTTCTGAGTAGCAAAGTGACGAAGAACGAACTCATATCACCAATATTTTTTTCCGGTTTTTAGATTCTGAGTAGAACGATAAATGGTTAACGATTATTGGTTTTACAATTATGTGTTTTTTCTTTTATGTTTATGTCATTGAACTTTTTTTTAGATAGTATAAATATAAATAGTTACGTTACGTTCAGTCCTTTTACATATTAAGAATTTCATCTACTTGGTACTTAGAGAGGTCATTTTTTAAATTTTTTAATAGTTTTGCCACATGTTTGGAATAAGTACTAGAAATTGAGTAAAAACGATAGAATGTTATGTGAACTAGATTTTCATGAAATCAATTTTAATAATTTAGTCACAACTTTGATATTAATTGATTGTAGAATTTGAAATTTTCTCAGATATCAATGGCCCTCTCATACAAGTATAGTAGCGTTTTCAGATAAATTTATAGAATAACGTTTTAAATTTTTATACACACATCTGAAAATTTAATAGAATTTTACTCATATGCTTTTCTAACCGCTGAAAATACCTAAATATAATGTGCACCATTGGTATTCTTTGCTTCTTCGAAAACATTCCATCGTCTTATCAGTCCACGGAACAAAATAATCGCAATAGGAAGTTCATCCTTCGTACCTTCTGTCCTAGCACAAGATAATTGTTTTGAGAAATTCGTTCTTCAATCTTTTTATAAGATATTGGCGGTGGCTGTGTCCATGACAATCTTGTTTTATGGCATAATTTCCTATTTTAATAGTAGTTTTTTTTTACAAATAATGGATACTTTTTGAAAGTAAATAAAAATTTCTTGTTTACATGTTTTTAGAATTCAGAAGAAGCATTTGTTGACCTACATAAGAGCTAAAGTAGTTTTTTGCCGAAGTTTACTTTTTTTTTTGGTAAAAATTGGTAAAAAAAAAAAAATATTGTAAAATGCAAAGCCAATATTATACCATTGGCTGCACTTAGAATCTATAATTTCAAAAATCTTTTGTCAGAATATAATTTTATATGAGTTTAAAGTTTTAGTTTTTACAAAAATGAAATTTCCTAATCAAAACCTTAAAACATATTGAATTTTAAATCTGGTAATAATCGTTTTCACCCAAAGGTTCATCTTATATTTTTATGTCGAGGTTTCCCGTTTCATCAAGATTAATTTTACGAATTATATTTTATATGTTGGATTACAATAAAATGTCTGTCGTATATAATAGAAAAAATGAATAATTTTAAAATGGTTGTAACTCAAAAATTATCACCATTTTTTTTTTTTCATCGCTTTTAAATAATTGAAATAGTTGATTTTGAATAAAGAAAACCATGAAAAAATGGTTAGAGCTATTAGGAAAATGTATATATATATATATATATATATATATATATATATATAAATATGTTATTCGCATAAATACAAAATGTTCAAATTGTGATAACTCAAAAACTATCAATCAGCGCTAATTTTCATTTGCACTATCGCTTTTAGCACGTTAATTTACTTTAAAAATTGGCGAAATATAGGGTTTTCCGTAAGGTAGAATATTTCTGTCTACCTATAACTATTAAAATTTAAAGTTATTGGTAAAGAGTTATTTATATTTAAAGTTTGGTGAAATTTTTATAGAATCTTTTTTTCATACATGTTATCTAATAAAACTTAAATTACTCGTATTTCAAAATTGAATTTTGATTTATAAAGATTATATAATAGTAATTTAGTACTCATAATATTTTATAATGATTTGTATATCTATGGAATTGATTTTTAAGTTATAAAAAGGTATATTCTCCATTTTTTGTTTCATTTCATTAATGTTTGTAATTTTTTTTTAGGGGCTTTGGAAAACAAGGATTTCAATGTCAAGGTAAGACAATTTGAGCAATACTTCTAAAATGTATAATGGATGTATATTATGCTCAGTTAATTTAATGACATTAAATGATAACCAGAACATTTTTTAATTTATTTAAAATTAAAAAATGAATAGTCAACTTATTTTTACATTAGTATTATACTAGGTACGTTATATTACATGTTAATCAACTTGATTTTTATGAAAAATTTTTGAACATTTTTGTAAAATAAAAAATGTTTTTCTAGTAGTTTTATTGAATATACTTTCTGCAGAGGTTCCTTGTGAAATTTTGTTGCTGTAAAAACTAAAAACTGAGGTTGATAAAGTACGGTATGAGTATTTTTTAAACAAATTGTCTCTCGGAAGTAAGAATATTCTATTTATTTCTAGAGGGAAAAATCATTTGAAGATAAGTAAAAACCTATGATGTTGATAGTTTGTTCACTAATGTAATATTACTAGCAACTAGTATACATTTAATTGTAGCTCATGTGCACTGTGCAGTGTTTAGTTGACTATTGTTTTTTTTCAACTAAAATAAAAATGAACGTCTTGAAAAGTGAAAGAAATTAAATATTAGAAGTGATTGATGGTTATAAATTTGGTTTTCACAAATCATTTAGGTAAACATGATATTAAACGTTAACATAGCACATTTAAAACTTTTTTCTTTTAAATTGAATGATGATAATATTTGAATAAATTATTTTTGTAATTACAGTCATACTGAATTATAAAAACAACAAATCAATTGGCAGGCCTAAATTTACTTATGTTGTTATAAAATATATATGAATCGCAATTTATATAAAAATTAAAAATTAAATGCAATTCACAGCGACCTGTAAGGGTAATGTGGTGAGTTGACTTCTTAATTTTGTTGTAAAAGTGGATATTTTTGATTTAGGGAAGTTATGCTAGTTTGTTAATCTACTGCTGATTGCTCTTAATCGACTTTGGATCGATTGCTATCTTTCCTGTGTTTAATCTCTGTTGATTTTAATAATTTGAGTACCAGCCAAGTTTACTAAAAACGTTTAGGTGGAAATAGGTTTAAGCCGGTAAATTTAGGGTACATTTTCTGTGTTTCACTTATAATAACTTCTTACTATTTATAATCAAATGCCTGAAAGTATATTAACTTGGGTAAAATTAGGTTCAAGATATTTTAAATCCATGACTTTAAATTTAAAAATGGTTTTCTATCTTGTGGGTTATTTGTAAACATCACGATCATATTTATAATAAAATATTTTTCAAAATTTTGTTTTTCTTACAATGCCATTTAATAAGTTTGTTTTTACAATGTATTTTTTATTGTGTTAAAATTCAAAAGTTTTCAAAATGTTCAATTATTGTAAAATTGGAAACCATATTATATTATATACGTGTAGTATTCTGTATGACCAATAAAATTTTCACTATAATTATTAGACATATTAAAAATAATTAAAAACCATCTAGGGGTTCTCACACTGTGATATTTTCATATACTTATACTTCAATTTTTAATGACCCTTTCTGTTCAGTTTATCTTTGTTTTATTTTGTTGTTATAATCAATTGATTTTTTTATTTCGGCTGTAAATAAAGTGTTGGGTCGAAGGAGTTATTCGAAATTTTGATATGGCAAATTTATAGATCAAATATTATATTTAGCTGATGTACTTTATTCTTAATTTGTCAACTATAGTCTTAATTTTTTTAATTTCTAGTTTTAGTACCAATGAAGACTTAAAAAAGTTTTTTCCGTTAGCCGTAGTTCGATGTTGCGAAAATGTGTTTGGCTTGAAATCAATCAAAATAAAATTAGATGATGCTCCTTAAAATTTGTTCACGTTATATAGATATTCACCTAATATGTAATAATTCATTTGCTTTAAATAAATAAATTTATGAAGTTTTAGGCTTAAGTTTCAACGTGAAATCGTTATAATTGAATGAAATGTTTAATTTTTAAATTTTAGGTCTTAATATTGAAAAAGTGTGTATAATATTGTCGTATCATGCGCAGCTCCGTAAGCTTGTTTAAAGTTTTTGAAATAATTTGTTTTAGCATTTTATTTATATACATTTTTCAAAATTTAAAAATGACCTTTTCACATGGATCACTGTATAGTTTAAAGGTATAAAGTATAATAATACTTATTATTATAGTTATCATTTTTTATAACTAATTTGAGCATATATCAAACAAGGTAGATAATTCGATTTTTCCAATATTTGTATAAGTATTTAATTTATATATTTTATAATAATGATCAATAAAACTTACAATGAAAAATGTATGTGGGGACCATTTAACATCCTTGGTAATAGAACCACGCCTTAAATATCTATATTAATAATTTATGTTCGTTTACCTCCTTTTTTGACAGTAAAATTAAAATATTAAGAATCATAAATTATTATAAATAACTTTTAAGTTAGAAATAAACAAATATAATTAAAAAAATGAGTGATTTTATATTTAAAGGTATAAAACATATTTTATTATTTAAGCCTAATTATCTTAATGGATTACAGTGAAAAAGTTCACTGTATATATTAAAAACGTAAATTAATTGTTATATTGATTAAAATATATTAGGTATATTGTAATTTTATTAGTGTAAATTATGTTTAGTTAATAAACCTGATATAATGTATACTAATAACAATTTATAGTATGCTAATAATATTCAGTCATGGGGTAGAGTCGCCTTTTTATCTTTACTTAGTTGTGGAACCCTGAGGCAATTGCTCCAATTTTTATAGTTATATTATGAAAAAAATTAAATATTTTAGTGGTAGTAAATATTTGCTTCTATTATTGATTTTAAGATTTACAAGTTAACTCCTCATTAAAGCCACTAATAATACGATTAAATCAAGTTAGAATAAAAATATTTTACTATTTTTTTGATGACTGCAGATCAAGCGTAGATTCACCTGTCTGCATACAATAGTTATATAAATCGTGCTTTTTCAAATGGTATAATTTATTTTGTTGTGTGATATTTGTCTCATTAAATGCTCGATAAAAAAGTACAACTTTCATGACAAAATAAAGATTTAATAAAAAAAAACAACTTTTATGACAAAATAAAGTTATGCGTATGTAAATATTGCCATAAATGAAAGAGGTGATTAGTTATTTTTGTTCTTATTTTAAGTACGTAATTAGTTAACATTTAACATTTTTTCATTAGAGTAAATTAATTTGAGTTTTACTTTTATGAAAATACTAAGAGAATATTATTTATTAAACTTAAATCTTGAAATTATAATTCAATTCAGATCTTGGCAAGCTTAATGCAAAGGATCTAGTGGTTTTATAAGGATGTTTATTTTTTTTCTTCCTCTCTGGAGACACTTTTTGGGGCAGTCAACTTGATTCAAAAGTTTCATACAGCAACTCTAAAAACTATAAATCGTATATAGATGGTAGATTGATTTTTAGATTTCATAAATTAGAATTTATTTTTTTTTCATCTCAATATTTTTTCTAAGCACGAAGAAAAATTGACGAAAAATTGAGTAAAACTGTAAACGAGACTTTTTTGAATCGATTTTAGATATTTAGTTATAACTTCAAAAGAATTTTTACAAGAAATTTGAAATTTACAATATAATAATAATCGAGTCTTAACAGACATATTGACAAAAGAGCGTAAGAAAATTTTGGACAAATGTTAGGAACACAAAAAACTTTTTAAAAATGTTATATTTTGTGTATTGAGATGAAAACTTTGAAAGCGAAATTGAACCATTTCTGATGAAGTAATCTTAATCATCGATTAAGCTGATTTTTCTGAACTTTTTGATGTATAAATGTCATATTGTGGCTTGTGCCTTTCTGCCTATTAGGGCTCGAATTATATCAATATCAATAAACATATTGTTACATACTTGAAAAAAGTTTCATAGTTTTTGGGCTAAAAATAGAACTTTGAAAACTCCTCGATTTTATTATGTTTATTTCATATAAAATTTTTAATTTTTGATATTAAGACTTAACATTTAATATGACTTTACTCATCTAACAATACTGCAAAAATATTAATAATTGTTCCGGAAGATTTTATTTTATAAGCGTTTAACGAAGTTGTTTTACGATTTTTACACAAATCGTGTTTTTCATCAATTTTCAACTTTAGATGTTAATAAAAAAAATTTCTTAAATTGGTCCATTAAAAAGTTTGGAATATTTATTGGAAAATATGTTTTGAATCTTTTAATAATAAAAAAAAATGTCTTTCGTGTTCTGAAAAAAATTGGATAAGGTTTTGGTAAAAAAAAAAAAACCTACCGACAATTAGACTGAAAACATTAAAATATGTAAACAGTTTATTTTACGCTAAAACTTTGCTAAAAATCGTTTTACAAAAGAAATGATTTATTGTGTCTATAATATTCAATTCACCCGTCCCATCACCATTATCTTGCTCGAGAAGTGAAGAATACTTATAGAGCGAAATACGTCATTTTTTAATGTTTGAATTAATTATCAAATAATCAAAGTTTATCTTTTTTACTAAATCTAATTTTCTCAATATAATCGCATGCAATTAAATATTTTGAAAAATAATGAACTGGACAATTGAATGTTTCTGAATTATTTGTATCATTTTAATAATTTCAAATCATTGATGATAACTTACAAAAATCGTCTTTATTTCAGATTCTGAGTGAAGCATAGAATTTATTGGTTTTTATTAAATGTTTATTATAACGTTTTTTGGAAACAATTTTCAGGTAATAATGCAAATTACTTTGCATTATTCTTCGCTTCTCGGCCGAGATAAGGGTAATGGGTGTATTGAATTTTAAAGAAAAGATAAATCATTTCTTTAGTTAAACGATTCTGAGCAAAGCTTTAGAATAAAAATATGCTGTTTTTTTAATTTTATAATTTTTAGTCTAATTGTTGGTAGTTTTTTTTTATCAAACCTGTGTAAAGTTTTCTTATTTGACAAAGGCAAATTGTTTTTTTTATCAAAAATGTCAAAACATGTCGTTACATCTGTATCGAAGGTTTATAACGATTGGATGGTCCAATAATTTTTTATTCTAATTTTAAAGTTGAAAATTTTTATCAAAACAGTCTATTCTGTACAAATCCTAGTATAACTTGAACGCAAAAAAAAAAAATCAGACTAGGTAACGATTTTTGAAGTATTTTCAGTATTGTTAATTGAGTACGAGTAGATAAGTATGATTATATTACATTTTCAGAACTTTTTGGTGGTTGTATTATCATTTACGGAAATTATATAAAAAGAAGCTATTAAATATTAATATATGGTGAACATTTCAAGTTTCTAACAACATTACTTTCTGAGTTATGTTAAAATAATTAAAATCGATTTAGTGAAAATTCAGAAATAAATAACTGGTTATACCCTTTCGTCATGAAATACAATACCTAGGTATAGATGGAAAAATTTGTTTTGAATTTCTTGGTGTAAAAAAAATTGTATCGACTACCATATTTAGAATATAAAATTGTGTCAGGTTTTGATAAAAAATAAATCCAATCGACAATTATACTAAAAACGATAAAAATGTAAACGATAAATATTTTACTGAAACGCTTTGCTTTGAATCGTTTTACTAAAGAAATGATTTATCGTTTCTTAAAATTTAAATACACCCATTATCATTAACCCATCCGAGAATGATAGACGAACTTCCCATTACCATTATATTACCGATTTTTATTAACGCACCTATTGAAAAATATGTAACATATTTTATTTTTACAATGTAAATGAAAAAAGATATCATCCGTAAAAGTAATTTTTTCAACAATTAGGTAGCCGTTTTTCATTTTTAGAATTATTAGTTTTCACGTAAAAACACGAATCATTAAAATACCGTATTGACGAAAACTTGTAAACTGCAAATTTGCATTTAATTTTCTAGTTATTTTTTCTTTACGAAATTTGTTAACAACTTATTGTAATGCCAACTGATTAAATTACTTAGTTCTGAAACAATATGCACTTGTTTACTTTTCTATATTTTATCAATTTATTATAATCTACTTTTAATTCTTTTGGATATCACCATATTTTTTTTAAATTATTAATATGAATTATAATTAATAAATAAAATATATGTTACAGATAATTATAAAAGTATCATAATTAAAATTATATTCTAAACAAGTGTTAGAAAGCTTTTTGTAGTAGTTTCATACTATCTATTTTAATTTAATTTTTCTATTTATCATGGCAATGTTGAAAATTAGTATTCTGTTTAAGGTGTGTTGAATGTATCTCATTAGTGTTGAAATAATTTTCAATTGTACGCCAGATGACTAGAATAATTCTAAACAATCATGTGGCGCTCTGTATTGTTGACGTATGATGTCGAACGTGAATTGTATTTGGAAATATTTTTAATTTCTTGTTAGATAATATTTAACTTTCAACCTACAATTTATATCAATACAATTTAAATTTATTTATAAAAATGAACTCAAACTATTAATATAAATTTTAATAGGATTTATACATATTTTTTATATGGTTAACAATTTTTTAAACTTTGGTTTTATATACTTGCTTTAATAAATTAGAAAAAGTAGAAACATAGGTACAGAAAAAGAGTTCTAAATATATGTATTTACATTCGTTTAAAACTGAAGTACCTATCTAATATAGCATAGTATCAAAAGTCATAAAATGACATAAAAAACTTGTTTTTTAATTTTAATTATTTTTTCATTTTACCACATAACCTACATCTAGGAGTGTGTTTTTATTTATATTCTATGGTAACCTTACATTAGCTAATACAATTTATAAGTTAAGTTTAATTTCAATCACAACATATTTACAGTTATAGATTCTTAATGAAGTTTCTCATATTCTTTACATATATTATCTATTTATTTCTTTAACTATATTATACCTACACAACTATACTATACCTATAAACTATTTTTGTAACACCTTTGTAAAACTTAAGTATTGCATTTTAAGACAATTTAGGTTTTTCAACATAACATATTTAGACATCGTATATCCGTCCGTCTTTCCGTACTCCATTAACGTTACTAAAGTTTATATCTTCAATATTTAGTTATCGACTCCCACAAGCTAGTGGCTGGGCTTGCCTGAGACCTACTCCAGTACCAAAATTATACATAACGAGTGGATTGGTTCCACCTCACATCAGGAGAGAAGTGCACACCAGAAAGGAAAGAACGAAGCAATTAATGGATGACACCCAATGAATGGACAAGTAGCACCCTATAAACGGATCAAGTCAAGAGAAAGTTTCCTTAGAGCACGTGAACCGCTAACAAAAAGACCGGAAAACGAACGCTTAGAAAAGTGGAAAGAGGAATCAACCAACTCTGACATGATTAAAGAAGCATTACCCCCTGGACACCGACTACCATATCGAGATTGGAAAACGTTAAATCGCACACGGACAGGAACAACCCGCACACGAGTAAATCTTGTAAAATAGGGCATTGAGGAAAATCCAAGATGCGACTGTCGAGAAATACAGGACGACGAGGCTGAAATGCACGAATGCACCATGTAATATACAAAATAAAAATGATCATTTTAATACATTGACTGATCGAGTAATCGATTTTATAAAATATTGGTCGGAGATAGGTACGTATATGAGTTTTGTCGACGACACGAGAAGAAGAAGATTAGCTAGTGAAAATACCGAAATCTGAGTGGTATTGAGTGGAGTTTATAAGTTGGCAAAAATAAAGAATGCACGTAGTTATGCAATGCATGTATGCATGAAGGTCCACGTGTATCAATATATTTTGTGAATCCAGAGCTCCGTATGAACTGTATCTACGCACGATCGAACTAACGAGGTGACCAAAACTCCGCGTTTTAAAAATATTTTAAACATCGAAAGTCTGCATACAATAAATTGTTATAATCGATAATATGAACAATATCTTCATTTTATGTAGCACTATACTTATGAGTAAACGTTTACGTGACGAATGCAGTTCTCTGAATATTGTTTAGTGCAAGGATGGCGGAAATATATAACACGTGTGCCCGAAATGGCACTCGAAAATATTTTGAGAGCACGCGAAAAATTAAAACATTTATGTTATATTTAATCTTGAGTAAATAACAATAACATAACATTGTTATTACTTTTTCACTATCATTGACGTATTTCAGAAAATTAAATTGTAGATTCGTTAAAAATGGGGTTTTCCGAGTGCGTCCCGTTTTTAATTTTTGACCTTTTTCATAGCCTGTGTGCGCACCTGGTTTCATTTACAATTTTTATCGGATAGCCTGAGTGCGTCCGAAGTTTTATCAACTACTCGTACTTTGCTCGCTACGAATAGCTCGATTGCATACACACTAAAAGAAGTAGAAAAAAATAATTTAAAATAAGCATTCTAAATTGAGAATAACGAAATTCAAGGATTGTATATGTAAAAATTGTGGCAATTAAACATCAATCGCTACATAAAAAATAACATGAACATTAAAAATTATTGGGGCACTCACCTGAAATTGTTGAGTGTATAACTGTGTAAGTCAAATAAATAATATATGACTTTTAATATAAATTTAATAAATAAAAAAACATTTTGGGGGTGTAAACTAGTTAACCTCCTCGTGGTACTGTCTGGGTAACTCAAATGAACTGGGGTGCATTCGGGATATGTTGAAAAAAATATTGTTATTTCTTGGGACGCACTCGGGTGATACCTTTTTGTAGACGTGCTCAGGACATTAAGAAAAAGGTCATTGTAGGACGCACTCTGAATATCCCCGTTACAAACCTTCGATAGATAGCATATGCTTAATATAAAAATGAAATAGTCTGAATTCTAACATAAATCCTATTATAGATGTATTATATTGATATTTACTACTAAATTTGACTAGATTACTCCACTTTGAAGATAAATGTGTTTGCTGTTTTGTCTATTTTCTTTCGACTTACCATATGAGTCATTCTTTTCAGAAAATTGATTTCTTTTAAATCTGATATAAAAAATCGACTAACTATTAATCAGTACAAGTATTGAATTTTAAAGAAATGATAGATCGTTTCTTTAGTTGAACGATGCTGATCAACAATTCAGTATAAAAAAAAATATACCATTTATATATTTATTTATTTTTAGTTTGATTGACGGTATGTTATTTTATTATATCTGTTTCAAGTTTTCTTATTTGACAAAAGTGAAATTCTTTTTTACCAGAAATTTCGAAATAATATATTGTTCTTTTTTTTTTTTTTTTTTTTTTTTTATTGATCTTGAAATAAATTTCTGCTTCGACTGATTTGGTCATCAAAATTACATTTATGTAGAACTTAACAATATGGGTAAATTATACATGAAAGAGAAAAAAAAAATAAACAAAAGAGAAAAACAAAATAAACAACAATATTTGTACATTTTTTAAATTTCCTATAGAAGATTTAGTATTTTAATTTTTTTAAAGAATTTTATAGCGTTGGTTTCGTTTTCTGGATTTAGACCTAGACTTGTTCCAATTTGGTGACTTATATTGAGTTCCTCTCTTTGTTTTTCGTATTTTCTGCATCCTTCAAAGATGTGTTTGATTGTGATTGTGGAGCCACATGATTGGCATATTGGAGGGTCACCTTTTTTCATTAAGTGTCCATGCGTAAGTCTTGTGTGGCAAATTCTGGCCCGATTTAGTTTTTTTTCGTTTGTAGTGCTTATATTTGGGTTTCTTTTCCATCTTTCAACCGTTTGTTTGACTTGGTTTAATTTGTTGGTTTGGATGTTCCATATATTTTGCCAGATTAACGTGGTGTCTTGTTTTATTTGTTTTCTTATATCTGTGAATGAGGAGATGTTGATTTACTGTGAATTTGGTGAGTTTATAGCTAGTTTAACATGTTTATCTGCCCTTTCGTTACCGATTATTCCTATGTGTCCAGGTATCCAAATTATGATTAAATTGTTATTTTTTTCTTTTGCTCCTTCTAGTCTGTTTTGAATTTGATATATCACTAGGATTAAATTTGTTTTTTACACTAATGAGGGAGCTTAATGAATCACTTAGTATGATATATTTTTGATTTACCTTTTTGTTTTTGTGTTTTTTGGCCATTAGTACGGCAAGTGCTTCGGCTGTATATATAGAACATGTTGATGGTAGTTTGAACGATGTCTGTAAATTGTTTTTTATTACGGCTATACCTACTCCATCATCACTTTTTGAGGCATCGGTATATAGTTCTTGAAATTCGTTTAGATGTTCAAGAATGCTTTTTAGATGGTTTTTGTATATAAGTGGGGATGTGTTTTCCTTGTATAATGAGTTCAATTAAGTATTTATTTTATATATGCTTATCCATGGGGGACTGATTATTTTTTCTTTTTTTATTATTTGTGGTATCTTGGAATAGTTTGTATTTTTTTTAATTGTAATGCTACGGTTTTGTTGTTAGTTGATGCTGGGTTGTTTGTTAATCTGGATAGTCTTGCCGCGTATATGAGTGTTAACTCTGTTCTTTTTAAGTCTGGTGTTGGTTCTCCCGCTATATTGTAAATACTTTTGATTGGGCTGCTTTTGAAGGCACCTATAGCCACTCGCATCCCTGTGTTGTGGTTTCCATCTAAGTATTTTATTAGTGTGTTTTTGGCTGTGTTATAGAGAATTGATCCATAGTATAGTTTTGCTTGAATTGTTAATTTAAATATTTTTATCAGTGTTTCTGTTTCGCTACCCCAATTTGTGTGTGATAATAGTTTTATTAATCTAAGTGCTTTGTTATTAGATATTTTTAGGGATTTTATGTGCGGTGACCATGTGAGTCTAGCATCAAATGTTACACCCAATATTTTTGTGACTTTTTTGTTTAGTATGATTTTGTTATTCATTTTGATATTTAGTTCTCCTATATTTGATTTTCTAGTGAAGATTATGGAATTTGAATTTTCTGTTGAAAAGCTGAACCCCGTTTTTGATGACCATTTTTCTAGCTGTTTTACAGTTTCTTGTGGGTGATATTGTATTGTTTTGATATTTTTACTTCTACATAAGAAGTTTGCACCATCTGCAAATATCTTGGATTTTATCGGAAATTTACAGTGTTTATCAATTTTGTTAATTGCAACTAAAAAAAGTATATATTGTTATATTTGTATTCAAAGTTTGATAATGATTGGATGGACCAATTCTTTTTAAAAACATTTGTAGTTAAAAATTGACATACAATTAGAAAAAAAATCATGACAAACGATTTTTGAACTCTTTTAGTATCATTAGTTAAGTGTATAGGTATAATTATATTAAATTTTTAGGACTGTTTGTCAAACATTAAAAATGTTACAGATAAACTTTAACTTAACGAGGTATTTTCAATGTTCTATTCTCAGCCCAAAGTTTTTCTCATTTTTTTAATCTTCTGTAAAGTAGTTATCTATGTGCATTATATGATGAAGTTTCTAGCTAAATCAATTTCCGAATTATTACTAAATAACTATATTTGATTTAGTGAAAGTGTCGTTTACGCCAAATTTTACTGTTTTTACTCGGCTTCTAGGTAGTTTTTCTTCGCGTTTAGAAAAAAATATCGGGAGGAAAGAATAATGACCTCTGTAATATACAATTTACATATAGTTTTAAATCTATGAAGTTACTGGATAAAACTTTTGGACTTTTCTAACTATCTGAAAAAAGTTCACAGAAAAAAAAAGAAGAAACATAGAAATACATAATTGTAAAACCAAAAGATCCTCTGCTTCATTCAGAATTTTAGTATAACTTCTTTTCGGAGTAACGGAGCTCAAAAAAAATTTTGCTTGCGAAGTTAAAGTGATATTGTGTAATATTTGATTAATTTGTATGATGATAATATTAATTATTATTTGAATATTTCTTTTGAGTTAAAAAAATCTTTTAATTTTTATGATTATTTAAAATATGTGTTGAAACAGGGAGTTTAGCTTCGTGAGCTTTTCCTAATTGATTAATTTTATTTTAAAATTAATTTCAACTGTATAAAGCTTATAATCTTTGGTTTTAACACTTAAAAATTTTCATGTAAACTCATGTATGATATTTCCACTGCACTCGGAAATTCGTAAATCAGTTTTTATAAACTTAAACATAAAATGTAGTAGAAACACTATTTTTACATACAACTTACAATTTTTCCTGTATGAAATAATTCTTTTGGTAGTGAAGTTTAAGAATATGCTACTTACGTTTTAGATTTTTCTTTATCTAATTTTTTGATATAAGTTGAATATATAACTACTTTTATAATTTTATTTTAAATGTTGTTAATAACTTTAATAATAATTTTGAATAAACAAAAAATCATAATTATGCGCGATGATAATTTGAATGATTACCTCGATAATAAACTATTATTGTGAATCATATTTTTAGTTCGAATATTTTTTATTTTCACTACATTTTTATTGGCATAAAACATAATATAATTTACAAGATATGATATCATTTGAATTAAATAAATTTAAATTACATTTTAAGTGTATATTTTGAAGGTTCATAGAATGTACTTAGTAACATAATACTATTCTTAATCTGAATATATTATTGTAACCTAAGACCTTTTACGTATTAGATAAAATGTAATACTATCTATTGCTCATATTAGTATTGGTATACATATACGTTATAACGTATATTTATTTTTCATTTCCATTATCACCTTTTAGTTGTTGAAGATTTCAATTATGGTTTTAAACTTTAAAAATTTAATGTAATCAGCTATTGGTTTTCGGCAGTTTTTCTTTCGCCAAGAAAAACTATTGAATATATAAAATAAATGAATCCTCAATGTAACATCTACATGTGATTTTTGATCTATAGAATTACTTAGTAAAACTTATGTACATAGTCAGGTGTACCAAAAACTTCCTCTAGAAAAAAAAGAAAGAAAGGATAAATAATCCTTATTGTGAAATCGGTATATTCTTTACTTTACTCAGAATCTATAATGTTTACCATTATAGCTAAAGTTTAGTGAGTGTGTGTATGTGTGTTTGGGTGTGTGTGTGTGTGTGTGTGTGTGTGTGTGTGTGTGTGTGTGTGTGTGTGTGTGTGTGTGTGTGTGTGTGTGTGTGTGTGTGTGTGTGTGCGTGCGTGCGTGCGTGTGCTCACATGAAAGAATGAAGTTGTTAATTTTGATATAATATCTAAAATATGTAAGTCATAAAAAATAAATTTTTCAAATTGGTGCCGAATTATATAGCTCTTATCGTCGTTGCTTTTAAGTTTTCATAAATATGTCTGTTATTTTATTTGCATCGTTTTTATTTCAATACACTGTTTTTTTTTTTATTTCATATTTATCATATGATACAATACATACATAATTAACTTATCTAAATAAAAAATTTGATATTTATTATTTATTTCCTTTTTTATTTTTGTAAACATAAAATGTATTTCAATCTGTTTAATATTAGACATATACCATGATTTATTTTCCGTGAAAAATAATTTGCTTTCATTCTGTGACCTGTATTTTGTTTCTTTATTTTAAAAATCATTAGTAGGTAGTTTGTAGTGACTTTAGAAATTTATTTTGACACTATTTCACCTCCTCTATGGTGGTCCATTATATTATATGAAAAAAGTAATGTGCTCATTATATCCATTGATACGTATGCATTGGCATGTACTTTACTTTTTACCGGATATTTTCCTAGAATAAAAACTTTAATTATATTCAATAATCTAATGATAATATGTATTACTTGTATTATAATTGCTAAGCCAAATGTTTGTACAACGATTCTTAAGTATAAAAAAAAAAAAAACTTTGGTAAGGAACTACTAGGTAAGGAAACAAAAATATAATATCTTTAAACAATATGGATGTTTATTATTTAGTTTTTGAGTTAATGTGAATTTAAAAAAAATAGCTTTTGAAATGTTATATGTAATAATTATATTTAAATTAAGAAATATTTAAAAATAATATTTGACGTTTTCCTTATTTGTTTAAATGATGTTTTTATGAAAATATTTTCAGTTTAATTAATAATTTAAATGTTTAACTTATTTTATATGAATGGTACTGACATCTACGTTTAATAAAAAAAACATGCATTTTATTAGTTTTTTAGTATTTAATGTTTTTATCGAGGGAAATTTTAATGATTGTTGTTAAGTATATAATATTATTATTCATGTTTGGTTAATTATACCAAATATTTAATTAATAATTAGTAGTAAATATTTCATTAATAAATAGTAGTAATGAATCTATGATTTGGGAGATTCTCTGATGTAAATAATAATTATAATACAATGTGTCAATCGTTCACACATTTAGGTATCATACAATATCATATCCAGTTACCCTGGATTAAAATATAGTATGTTGAATTCGATTAGGGGCGCTACTCGTATTTAATAATTGCAATTAATATTGTTCTATTCATTATTTTTAATATTAAAAAAAAAGTACTTCAACATACAGGGCTGATATTGAAAAAAATTATTTTCCTATGCTATTTTATCAATGTATTTTAAAGCCTTTTTAGTTTTCTTAAATAGTTAATATAAATAATTAAAAATAACTTATTAAAATTGATCTCATAATATTATAAAAAAGTACTTTTTTTGGACATTTCGTTTTTAGATTTGTATTATTTGATTAATAGTTTGAGATATAAGCTTTGAATAATAATACTTCACATTCATTGAATTTAGTAAGTATACATTTTTTTTTCATGAAATAAAAGATTTGACAAATAAAAGCATGTGTTTATTGATGTATGTGTTGGTTGATAATATTTTGGGTTACATAAATAAGTAATAACAGAACAATGAAACTGGTTTCAATAAGTGTTTATTCGGAGAACAGGGTGGGAACGAAGCTCTTTATAGGTAAATTTTCAATATATAATATTAGCCAACTCTGAAATTTCAATAGATTTCGGGCAGTAATATTATGGCCTGTTTTTTTCCTCAGATTTATTATTTATAATTTTTTTCCTTTGGAAGAATACTATTCTTATTTTACCCTCGAAAATATTTTAAATTATATGCATGTTTAACGAGCAATAATGTAATGAACACAAAGTAAATTTATATTTGTATTATATTTTATTAAAGTACTTTTCGTAGTTCATTATATTTAATATTATTTTTTATGCATTGCTGAGTTATGTATACAGTTTATGTAATGATTAATGTTAATAAAAGATTTTTTTTTTAATTTCTAATTATTGATGTATCTTGTATAGTTTATATTAACTATATTATTTTATAATTCATATACTAGGAATAATTAAATACTTTTTAGTTTGCTCTTTTATTTAAATGAATCAAGTTTATTAATAAAACTGATTAATTATTAATAAATAAATTCTGATTATATTTGTCTTAGGCATTTTTAAAGATAATTTTATACTCTTTTTATAGCATATTTTTAATAATATATAAACGTAGACTTCGAAAATGTAAATTTGTATTTACAACTACTACGTAGTTTTGGAGTTTTGAGATCATTAGGCGTACATATACGTACATGCATATGTATAAATAGTAATTATTTTTACGTTTTTGAAGTAATTAACATCATAAAATTCAGATTTATTTTTAAGTTTATTTTACTTTTTCATTCTATTAGTTTCATTTTTTTTCATAAGTTTTAAAATATTTCTTATAAATTAATCAATTAATGAATACATGAAATGATATTTTTTTTTTTTAATGGAATATAAAATATTTATCATTTTCATTTCATGGATTTTAATTTTTAAATAATAGGTTTTTTTTTTTTATAAATTTGTTACATTAAAGAAAGACACATTACTTAAATATTCAAGTTTTATACGAGGCTATATTAAAGTAAATGATTTCAACTCATTTTTCAGGATTATACGCTTGGAAAGATCTATTAAAAAAAGAATAAATAAATAAATAAATAAATAGCTTTTTATATGTATGTACTTTACGATATAGTGTTCCTATATACATTTATACTAGCAGACCTGGCCTTGCGTTGCGATTGCTGGATTTCATTATGTACTATTGTCTTGTCTATGTATACTTATTTACTTCTGTAAATACTAAAATGGATGATTTGTATGTAGTCTAGAATCTATAATTTGCTATACCGCAAAATCACCTTGCCTTTAGAAATAGATTTTCAAAACCTTTCTTCTTCAATCTTTACAGCTGACAATCAACTCTATATTTATTAAATTGAATACTAATTTCTAATAATGAGTAATTGATCATTTTTTTTTTCATTCATGTAATCAAGGTAACTCAAATCGACAAACAAATTTTAATTTTTGTTTTAAAACTACTTAAAACCCGATTTTGGGAATAGTAGAGTCTGGTAATATCGAAGGATTTTAATGGCTTTAAAGCTCTTTGGACAACGTTGACCACTTTACAAAAAACGTATCTAGTAGTTTTTGAATCTTTTAATTTCAAATATATCAACAGTCATTTATGCATACAATAGTTGCTTCGTATAATTTATTTTATTTCTATATTATTTTGTATAGTTATCTATTAATTATTTATATAAATGTATTGGTGTAATAATTGGTCTGTAAAGTGTGTATGCTGCAGACAAATATTTGCACGTAGATAAGATTAAAAGAAATGAAATTATTTCAAAGTACAAACTTTACTATCAACTTAATATTATAGATAATAATAATTATTAACATAGATTAAATAAGCAAATAAAGTATTGATAATCACAATAAACACGAGAGTGAATGTTTTGTTTATATTTAATGTCTATGATCCGTTTATCATAGTATCCAAATTGATTTAATCTATCTGTTTTCATCTTTTCAATTTGTTATGTAATTTGAGGATAAATTATACTTTTTTACTTCTTTCATAAAATTATTAAGAATTTCAGTTGTACAATGAAATATTTACAACTGTTTCAGACTTGTTTGTGATATTATTATTCAAAAGTCAAAACTATTGATAATACATTTTTTATGTTTTAATAAAATATAAAAATGAATATTCTAGATAGAACAGACCATATTAATGAAAGAATTTGCATAGAAAATTTCAAAATAGATGAGTCATTCAAAAGTCTATTAAAAAAATATGAAAATTTTTTTGTCATAATTGATTTTTTTACCAACGTTCTAAAGTTTATTATTTGTATAAAAAATTATTTTCATTAATGTTTTTCGTTCATTATTTTTTGAATACCTACTTCAAGTTTAAAATAATGACTTCAAATATATGTATAATAATTTAGTTTTTATTGAACTCCACTCACTATCACTTTTAAAACGTAATTATTGATCATTAATAATGCACAATCCTCGTGTGTTTAGTGGCAAACATCCGATCTCACTTATCATCTGCTTATTCGTTTAAAATAATAATAATAATAATAATTATAAAGTATAAAACGTTCACTAAAATAACCAATTCAATGTGCTCAATATCTACTTAAATGTTTTATTTCTAGATATGATAATAATGCAATTGTCATTATTATATGATTATGTGTATTATTTATTTCGTGTTGAATATTTTTATTCTAAAATTTTTTTTTCTTCGAATTCAAGTTGATTTAGCTTTTTATTATTTATTTAAGTCTTTGAAGAATTTATTTTTAATTTAAAAAACTTAAAAAATAGAACATATTTGCAGATTAATTTATCACTTTTGAAATATATAAATTGCATTTTATATTCATTCATTTTGACTGTCGTTAGTATTAATTAATTTAAGAGAAATGTTTTATCCAAACTTCGAAAATATCTGTCAATTAAATGTTATTGACAAATGGTTTAAAATAACATAAGTACATAATGAAATATAATTTTCATTTAAAACTATTTTTACTGTTTTGAAAACACAGATATTTGAACAGAATACTGTTTGGAAAACATGAGTTCTTATAAATATAAATAAAAAATGAAAATAACGTACATGTTACAAATTATTATTCTTGTATTTTTAGGGACGAACAGCAGAATGTAACAAACACTAGATTTACTCGTATATCTTATCACTCCTGATTTTTATTACATCATTTTTAGGTAATTTTATGTATATTCGTTCGCATCTTATTGCTCATTAAAATTCAGTCATTAAATATTATTTACGTGTTTAAATGATTAAAATGTTTAGCATTCTTGGTCATTAGTCTTCAGTCTTGAAAGAAAATACTAATATTTCATAAAAAGCATTTCCATCGATTTTAATCAACTATTTTATCAAAGAAAATTTAATTTTACTGCTCAATTCAGTAAACTTAAAATTGTATAAAACGTTTATGAAAAATTTGTCAATATTAATTGATCTCATTTATGCAGAGCGAACCAGATCTATTTTACAAATGCGATAATTTTTTTTTTTATTCATTATTTTAAACTTTTACTAAAAATAAATACTCGAGTTACATATTGAACAACTAACTCGCACATATTGAACATTTAACCGTTACCATTTATACTCGATGAAATTTGGGATCTTAAAAAGCCGTATGGAACTTATGGACCACTCCTTCTACCAAAAAAATTATTTTTGTAAAAGATTTTGAGTAATATTTATAAAATTAAATCTATGGTAAAAATACGATATATCTTAATTATGTTAATTATGTTAAGTTAATTTAGTCTTATATTTGACTCAAAAATGTAAAAAAAATGTTGAAAAGTTTACCCAGTCAAAAACAATCAGACCTAGCTTATTAAAATTAGTGTGAATTATCCATGAACACTAATTTATAAATAAAAACATTTTTTTTTTGAACAAATCAATATTTCCTAATTTTTCAATATTAATTATGATATTTTTTTTTTCTTTTTTTTTTTGAATGTGCGACATTAAAATATAACATTTTATAAGTATTAATTTTGAATGAATTTTTTTTTTTGTAATGCTCGATAGTGAGTAAAATTATTTCTGAACATTAAACTGCAAATAAACACTGGCATAAGTATTATAAGTATACAAGAAAAAATAAGTGGAAGATTTGCAAAATAATAAATTGAATAATCAATTTAGCCAAGTGTATCCTTTAAATCTAACTTATATTACAGTGTAAGCAAAAAAGCGTTAAATACAAAATCAATTGATGAAAAACAATTATGTTCACAATTAAATTTTGTTTGAGTGAAACTAATATTAATGCATGCATGAATATCAATTAATTCAATAAATTAAGTAAATACTGAATTTAATAATATTCTAAATAAAAAATCGAAGAGTGTAATAAAATATCATTTTACATTCTACATTACTTTAATTAGAATCGGCATCAACATTTTTAATAAATTTCAAAAATAAAAAATTCACTGCATATTTTATATTATAATTTACAATGTTGAGGAAATTCAAAGTTCAAAGTTTTATTCTGGATTTTCATTATGACTATAAACATAATAATTTATTTGTTATGTCTAAAACGAAGGTATTAGATAAAAATATTCAGAAAATATTGGAATACACTTGCAGAACAGCAACATAAAAGACATAAAAATAGATTGAACAAGACTTCCATACTTATTATGCATAGTTATTAAGAAAACTGCGGAGCAAAATATTGCAAAATTGGAAAATAAAAATAAAAATAAGAAGTGATATAATGAAACATACCAGGGAGCCATTGGATACCAACACATAGTTTAAAATAAATTATATGTGTAAGTTCTAAAGATCAAACCGCAAATGAAAATAGTTGAAAACATTATTAACAGGTTACACTAAAAAAAAAGAAGATTATAAATGGGATAGGTACTAATAGAAACCAAATAAAAATGCTTGCATGATAAAATAAGAAACTTTTCTAGCCTATGGACAGTATGGATCTTTTAATTCATTATCTAAAAGCTGGTAAGTGAGATGATGGTGGTACAAGTTCGTCCTTCGTCCCTTCGGTCCTCGGACAAGATATTGGTGATGAATGTATTAAGTTTTAAAGAAATGATAACTCATTTCTTTAGTATAAAACGATTCTGTGCAAAGCTTCAGTGTAAATAATATATTATTATTTAAATACTGTTTACGTATTTTACGGTTGTTTGTAAAATTTTTGGTGAGTTTTTTTGTAATTGAACCCTCATAAAATATTCAATTAGATATAACTCATTTAAACTTCAATCGTTATAACAATTATAACTCATTAGAAATAAACTTAAAAGAAATCAGACAATATCGAAAAAAATCTTATAATAATTTATTAAAGTGTGTATAAAAAAAAATCCTGACTAACGATTTTTGAACTTTTGTTAGGATAATTAGGTAGGTATATGAGTAAGGTCATATTAAATTTTCAGAACTTTTTGTCAAATATTTAAAATTATATTACATAAAAACTTTCAAACAATTTGGTAAATTAAAAGTTCTATATTTAAGTCAAAAGTGCTATAATTGCTCTGAAAATGTTGTCCAATATAAAAAAGTATGTATTTGATATTGGATAAAATTTTCAAGTTTCTAGCTTCTATACTTTTCGATTTATGACTAAATACCTAAAATCTGAATAGTGAAAATCTCGTTTACGGCGGATTTTTACCGATTTTACCGTTTTTACCCAGTTTTTCGATCGTTATTCTTGATTACTGGAAAAATATGGAGATTTTGGAAAAATGACCTCTCTAAAGTACCATCTCAGTTCAATTTCGAATCTAAAAAGTTGCTTGACGAAACTTTTGGACAAGGATTTCTATACGAAAAAGTGTTTACAGAAAAAAATAAAAAAAAAAAATAAATAAATAAATAAACATCATTGTAAAACCATAAGATCCTTCGCTTCACTCAGAATCTAAAACTATAAATTATCGAAATAAAAATATACTCATGAAACCTTGTAAAAAAGCTAAGTAATTGCGTGAACATTTTGTAGATCTCCTATATGTAATCTCCTAGATCTCCTATCTCCTAGATCTCCTATAAGTATCAATAAAGTTAGTGAGCAAGGTGTAATTTCAATGGCGGATCCAATGATCGACGATTTTACGAAAGGAAACAAAATTTACGTCTAATAGACTTTAATAGCACCTTGGTCAGTTTACACACTTACTGAACTTTATAAATTTCAGTGATGAAGAAATATACAAATTCATATACAGAGTGTATCAAAAGATTTGAAAGAATAGAAAATGACCAAATTTTGGAAAAAAAACAATTATTATACACCTGTATAAATAGAGTGAAGCAACTGGATGTGATTATTATGATTATTATTATTATTATAGAGGAAAATCTAAAACATTGAGAAAATAAATAGGACTAAATATTAAACGCAAAGAAAACCCAAATTCAAAACTATTATGAAGTGGACGCAAATGAATGTATGAAAATGTTGACAAATTTCAACACCTCTACGTGATTTAGAGTACAAAAAACATTTAATACGATTAGTATTTAACAAAACCAGAGCTTTAAACTATCTACATGTATCAATTAGGAAATACTTTTTTGACAACTTCAGTTAAATTATGCTAAACGATAACTGGAATCATACTTACCAATGGATTTGAAGCATGAATGATTACCAGTATAAAAGACGAAGAAATAGTATCTTTAATGATACAATTTTGAAGATAACATATGGATAAAATTTGGGTGTAACATTGGAATGTCACTAAAAAAATTAGGAGTTTATCTAGTTAAAAACTTCATAAAAAGTCAGGAATATAATGGTCCCGACATATTATTGCATTCTTTGTATTCACAGAAATGTTGATAACACAAAATCAAAAAAACAATGATCTGTAAAACCAAAAGGGAAAGAGGTACCAAAAGAAGTTCAGAGACATGTTGTTGGATGTGATTGAGGAGGACTTGGTATGTTAAGAAGTAAGCAACTAGAGAAATTAAATTCGATATCAAGAATCTAGTTGTGGGATATTGTAATGGTTGGAAAATCACTTGTAGAGTAGTAGAAGGCAGAAATCAGAATGCTTTAAAAATAACGTTAAAATTTAGTTGAACAATTTTTTCATGAAGTGTTGGATTGTGATGATATTTTCCATCATCGTGTTATTACGATACCGATTTCATGAATAAATCTTTTAAAAATTAAACAGCATACATTTTTTTCTCTTTTGATTTCGATTGATGTACATAATATAATTTTCAGATATTAATAACAAAAATGTATTAGAAAGAATAACTTAAATAGGATTACTAAATGTTTTTAAATTTATTTGAAAAAAACTTACCGATTGAACATTTATTTATATGTCTAAGTTGAATATAAAATTCGTATATTCCTATATTAATATTATTTTAATTTTATGAAGTATAACTTAAGACAGTTTTATTCGTATTTCTTGTTATCAATTAATAATAGAATTTTTGTTTTTTGTTCAGTTTAATTTACACATTCAATTTAATTGTTACCATGTTATATTATTTATCAGTAGGTATCTTGTATTAGCTCAAGACTGCATGTTATATATATGTATCTATTTTATATTTATTTATAAGCACCAAGAAGAATGTTTTGCTTTTATTAAATATGTCCGATGATACTTGTATCAAATAAAATATGTGTTTAAAAATTCTTACCAATCCATATAATTACATAATAAATTATGATTTTTATTAATAATTACTTTCAAGTTATATTATATTTATTAGACGTTCCTATTTAAAAATTTGTTCGTGTTTATTTTATTTTTATTCTTATTAAAAAATTGTAAAGAAATTTACGCCATTATATTTTTGGAATTTAAGTATTTCATTGCAAACAAAGTTCCGAAAAATTTGTTTAATTTTAGTTTAATTTTTTCTATTTAACTTAGTATTGTTTAAGGCAAAATATAGGTCATCTTTAAGTACATAATTATAGAATTTTATATATTGAACTACATTTTTACACCTTACCCATTTTTTTCTAATTAAAATGTATACTTTAATGTAGTATTTTTTCAATGCAGAAGTTTTATGAATTATATTTGAAATTTATGTTAGAATAATTATTTTACATTATATATGAGTGTTTATGAAAAGGGTGTTTTTTAAATTCGTTAATGGTGTTTGACGTATGTGCTAAATGCATGCGTTAATTTCAAGATGCGTGATACGAGTAATAATGATGTTAATTATTAATGCCATTCAATAACGTGCATTGCATTTTAGAAAGTTATTTTATTTTTATAGACCATGAAATTTTGCTTTTCATTTTTTTTTTTTGTTTTTTTTTTTTGTTTTAGTCATAAATATAATGTTCAATTGAAAATCATCATTGAGTTTTTCAATTCTTAAACGAATCTTGAACTCTAACTTATAAATATATAAAGTGATAAAGTTCTATGAAACTAATATATTAAAATATTAAGAACTCGTAAGAACTACTCCTAAACAGATTGCACATGAGTGTATAATTAATTTATTATGTAATATATTTTTACAAATTATTTCACAATTTTTATGGATTGCGCATAATTTTATTATATAATATTGTATAGATACGGATATATCTTATGAGTAGGACCCGGATTTATATGCAACAAAAATCTATAAAATATGCTGTTTCATATCATAAATATGCAAAAATATGCAAAATAACTTTTTTTTCAAATTAACAAACTATAATGTTTTGAGTAAAAAATTTACACAATCTAAATGTATTATGTATAAAAAATTGCTTAAATTTATTAAAAAACCACATACATGTACACAAAATGTAAACACTTACATCGTGTAGGTATGAAAATATTATAAACTAATTAGGTAAGTATTATAAAAAATTCTTATTTTAAAATTCAGAATAACATTATTTTTATAAAATTGTGTTTTAAAGTATTAGATAGGTATACTATTCATATTAAATTATTATTTTAAGATGAGTACCAGCATGAAGTAATAAATATCGATTTTAAGTTTTCGAATTGAAAGGATCTACGAATATCTCGGACCTAACCATACTTTTGTACTTGGAAAAACTTCTTTCCACGTCACAAGATACAATTGGTGCATACCTATTTAAAACTAGATAGATCTTCAACTGACAGTCCCTTGTCGTGGTCACATTCCATTACCTCGCCGTCGATGTGCACCTATCGGCTATCGATAGTATTATAATGGATTACTTACGATTGACAGTTGATATTTTTGCATACGTAAAATCTACGAATTGTAGAATATGCAACATTTATGCAACTATAATGAAATATGCAATAAATATGCATTTTCATTCGAATATGCAAAAATATGCAAAAAAAAACTATCCATAGCATCTACACATTACGAAACGTCGACATTTATAATCAAAATTATTCTAGGTGAATTATAGAAGAATATGCATTTGCATATAAATTCGGGCCCTACTTATGAGTAATCGAAGGATGGAGTGAAGGAAAATTGCGGTAGTTTGTAAAAGTTACTAAAATTTCGATTTAAATTTATCCTTAAACGTGATTTCACGTTGTATAAGATTAATTACCGTATTGTTATCAGTTTATCTGTTTTAGATATGAGCTATAAACTCTTAATTTATTTCAATTGTAGTTAAAATTAGTTTCATAAAGTACTGTTCTTCAAACTTCAAAGTTTTGAAAAATTAGATATTTTTTGGGCTAAATATAGAATTTTTAAGTATGGGGAATATGTCGTTTTTTAGAAAGTTTATCTATTCAAATTTTGAATCCTTAACATAATATCCTGAAAATCTCATATTGTATTATTTGTATATCTAACTAACAGGACTGAAGAAATATTAAAAATCATTATTCAGGATTTTTTTATACACATTAAAAGTTAAAATTTTTACAAAAATCATAACACGTATTTTGATGATTTTTTTTATAAAATGTAGAATTATTGATCCTGTTGATTTTTTTCACTAATAGATTTGCCATATATATTTCTATCTAAAGTTCAAGTTTCTTAAACATTAACTCGATAAATTATTTTTTATACGCGTTTGAAGTTAGAATTAGGACTCAAGTCACTTTACGTAAAAATGACAGATTTATTTCTATTTTTATGCAAACTTCTTTATAAGTAGTTCTAACTACACTTAAATTTCCATAGAAATAAATGGTGACAATATTTGTATATACCTTATCTAAAAGTGTCTAATTGCGGTAAAAAGGAGCATTTTACGAATATTATGAAATCGACATGGATTATTCTTGTAATTATTCCAGAAATTTTACTTGAAACTTTAATTATTAAATTAACACAACAATTAATTATTTTGAGGCCTTTTTAATTTTTTCGAAAATACCATGATTAGAATTAAATGTATATGTATTACTTGAGTTTCGCTTAGAATAATGTTATCCGAATACAATGCTTTTTTCGTGAAATTTTCATTTAAGTTTTTTATGTTACTAATATTTCAATGATTATACCTCCAATGATTATACAATGATAATACCAATTAGTTACTATAATTATTTTTGCATTTCACTTGAAGTGTCTAAATATGTGGAATAGATTATTTTTTTAAATATCTTCTATTTAATGGATTATTCTTGTCATTTACTACTCTACTATTTTTTTTTTTTTTGAAACTTAAAAATTTTACCAATTGTTAATCATAGGGTTTTTTATTATCTTCGTTCAAAATCGTTTACCGAAAACAGTGTCTTATTTCACATAAGTTTCGAGTTTAAAATATTATACTAATACACTACTCTATTGTTTGCTAGATTACCCAATCATAAAAATGGTGGCTTATCTAACGGTTGTTCCACCTGTCACTATTATCTTGTTCGAAGGCTGGAGTAAACTGGAGGCTAGTGGTGAACTTCCACTACTATTATATTACCATTATCTTACATTTTTTCTTGTGTTTGATCTGAGGATCTAAGGAGAATCCACTTTCGTATTACTTGTCTTCAGTGTATACTTGTCTTTGTATTTATGTAATGTGACTTTAGTGTAAACCTTATAGATTATCAATTTGTCCAACAACGTCTTGTGTTAATATAATATAAGTATCGGTTTATTGTATGGGTTTACTGCAAATCATTGAGTATAGTTTAATCAATGTGCATTGTAACATTTTAATTGATTTTTTTTTCTTAATTTTAAAGTGTTATAAGTAGTTTATATATCTGTGATCTAAAACTATAGTACCTAATTTGATTTATGAAAAGTGCTAATTTGATATTTTATTTTTACAGTATGCAGTTTTGTGGTACACAAAAGATGTCATGAATTTGTTTCTTTTACGTGCCCTGGAGCTGACAAGGGACCTGATTCTGATGTAAGTCATTTACAAATTATAATTTTTCGATCAAGTACATAAATTGTTTTTTTTTCTGTACCGATAATTTTTTTTACAAACATAATGTGCAGGACGACCACCATACGTTCGGATCATATTTTATTGATCTGTTTAAGAATGGATTCATAAGTAAATTATTATACCTTGTTGTTATAATTTACTCATGAAAAAATTCCTGTTGTTTTAATCTTTTAGTGGATATTTGTTACATTTAATAATTTTTATTTAGTAGAACGGCTCTTGGTATAGGCAATATTAATGCACTAATGTTCCCGGTTCAACAAAACGTATTTATTCGTTTAATAAAATGTAAATTAATGGTTTGAATATAATGATGTTTAATATACTCGTAATAATGAAAATACATTGTTACTTATTTTGAAGTTTTATTTGAATCTTAAGTTAGAAATGTTTGTATGTATATTTATATAATATCCGTTTAGTAATAATTGGATGTTCAAAGGCTTAAAGTTAATGAAATGTACTAATTTCCTTGATTTGTAATATATATGAAAACTGTTAGAATCGATGGCATCAATTAAAATTTTGAAACTATTTTTTAGTCCCACAATTTATTCTATAATTATAAATATATAAATTATAAAGTAAAATTTTCATTCTAACATATGAAAAGTTAAAAAATTATTTCTTTAAGATAATAACTTAAATTTTTGTTTTATATATAGAAGATGTATATTATGAACAATAATTATTGATTAATAATCATGTATTTTAGATTCTGAATTAAGTGGTGATGTAAATATATTTCAAAATAAATCCTTGTATTATGTTATTATGTATTATGTCAGTCTGACATTATTTTTTTCCTGAAATATTTGTTATATTCTGTATCATAAATTTTATAAAAATCAGTTCAAATGATTTGTTTTAGTTGTGTAAAGTATGTTTGATTTATGGCAAAAATTACTGCTATCACGAAAAGTTATTTGTAATATTTTGTTGTATTTCATTAAAGATTTTTTTTTTTTTTGTAGAACTTAAGATTTATAAACAAGGTCACTTAATCATATAGAATCGTTTTGATATTTCTAATTTCTTGTTTTATTAGTGCTTGAAGTGATTATTTTCACTACAATTCAGCATTAAATCAACTTTTATCATATTATTAGAATCCCCAAAACACTGATAAAAGTCATGATGAAGACTTCACTGTTACTTATTCTAGGGATCTCCTAGCTTTATGCGTTATCCTAAATGTAATAATTCATCATTATTTTAAAATTTCTGCTAATTATGCAGTGTTTTTGAGCACTATTTATAAATTGTGATTTAATCCTTTATAATGCATTCATTTGAATTTTGTATTATGCATAGCATACAGCACTTATAAAACTGCATTTTTATGAAAAAAAATAAAAAATAATTATTTTTAAGTGTTGCAGTTTTCTTAAATGGTTATAATCATTTATGGAAAATCGAACTATAAAATATGTATAGCTGGTCCATTAGTTTTTAAGCTTTTCAAATTTATAATTTTAGAGAAGTTGCAATTCATATTTCGGAGATACCTCCTTCTTATCTCCGATTCTTCAAAACTCAAGTGGTCATATCTTCTTAAATACTGAACAATAATTGAATTAAAATATCAGTTATGAAAAAAATATTCTTATTTTCATCATATTATTTAATGAATAAAGGTTTCTATTTAAGGAATCTGAAATAACTTAAAAATGCTTGTAAACAAAAATACCTACTTTGCACCATCGATTATTCTTCACTTCCCTGACAAGTTAATGGGAATGGGTGTATTGAATTTTAAAGAAATGATAGATTATTTTTTTAGTTAAATGATTCTGGGTAAAGCTTTAGTATAAAAAATATATATTTAACTATTTTTAGTTTGATTGTCGGTATGTTTTTTTTTTATCAAATCTGTTTAAAGTTTTCTTTTTTGACAAATGAAATGTTTTTACCAAAACATTCATAACATATCCAATCTATGCTCAACGTTTCATAATGATTAGATGGACCATTTGTTTTTTTTTTTTTTTTAGTAAACATTTAAACGTTTAAAATTTACATAGAAACAATTCATTTTGTAAAAATCATGTAATAATTTACTTAAACACTTATAAATAATCCTGTATAAAAGTTCCAAATTTAAAAATATTGTTTATTTTTTTCCGTGTATAATTTTATCTATTTATTATTATTTTTTTTTATTTTCTTTTTAATGTATTCCTTTTTCTAAATGTAAATTTTATATAAATGTAATGCTAATGACCATAGCAGTCGAAGCAGAAATTAAATAGATTTCAAGATCAATAAAAAAAAAAAAAAAATCCGGTATAACAATGTTTGAATTTTTTTCATTATAGTTAATTAAGTGTATGAGTAACACCATACTACATTTTCAAAACCTTTAGTCAAATATTCAGAATGTTAGAGATAAACTTTAACTAAACTAGGTATTTTCAATGTTCTATTTTTAACCCAAAAATGTCAAATTTTTTTGAAAGCTTTTTAGAAGAATGATATAATACTTCAATTATATATGGTGAAAATTTCTTGTTTTTTGCAAATGAATTTCTGAGTTGTGACTAAATAACAAATCGATTTAGTGAATGTCGTTTACGGCTAATTTTACCGCTTTTACTTGGTTTTTCAGTAATTTTTCCTCTGGTCTTGAAAAATGACCTTTTTTAAGTACAATCTACGTGTGATTTCCGATCTATAGAGCAACTAGCTGAAACTTCCAAACCACTTAACTACCCCAAAAAAGTATTCACAGACAAAAGAAACATCGTTAAATTAATAGATCCTTCGCTTCACTCTGAATCTAAAAAGTAGTAAAATAATTGTTTTTTTTTTTTTTTTTTTTTTTTTTTTTTTTTTTTTTTTTTTTTTGTTGTTCTATTAGTGTTTTAAATTATAAATGAAAAAAAACTTCAAATTTTGGCATTATACAAAGTTAAATTTTTCTAAGCCTTTCTCGTGGTATACCCCGTATAGTTTTTTTGGTTCAAAAATACTGGAATGATTATTTATTAAAACTTGATTATTCTTTTTCAAATTAATTTCATTAGTTTTTCTCAATTATACAAACATATTTATTAGTGATATTAAAGTGTCTTTGATAATTGGTAGTAATTATATAATTGGGTTTTTAATTAAAATGATTGTATCTGTGTATACATCATTAATATAATTACGCATAAATCATGTAAATAATATTTGATTCAACATGATCATTGTGTAAAATCTTCTTTATTTAATCCCGTGTATTTTTAAATATGTTCCATGAAAATAAATTTAATTTAATAAAAGATGTATTCCTATATTTTTCTAAGAATATTTTTGAACTCAAAGAATATTTCGTAACATTCATTTCATGTTAAGTTGTTCCTAAATACATTTTTTTATAAGAGGACTTAAAGATTAATTAAATCTTCCTTGGTATTAATTAATGTTTTAGTAAATGCATTATTACTAGTTATCGATGTCATGTAATATTTCACTGAAGATCACGATGTTATGGAAATTTAAACGATTAAATTTCTAGTTTTAATCATATAAAGCCCTCAGAAGCAATTAAGTCTTTATTATGTGCTTGCCACAGCCTCTCGAGACTGTAAGGGTTGCAATTGGGTCATGTCTTTGGTGGCGAAAGCATGCACATTAAAAGGCGTAAGCTCACTGGCGACCACATATAGCCACGCGTAGCTGTAAAACAGCGATCGATGACCCAGCTCAACAGATGGCAACATGCGTGCAATGTTTTCGACCTACAATATTACAATATTATGTACCGTTGTTTTAGTATTTAATTTATACAAGTTTTAATCGAACATTTTATTTGTTTGATATTCATGTATTAAATGGAAATTATTTAGTTGGCCAAATAAAGAATTCAAATATTTATTTTATATTCATTCTAATAAATTGTATTACATATTTAGCATACATTTTTTGTATTCTTATGAATTTATTAAAAGCTATAATTATAATTATTTAAACCAATAGTCTTATGATAATTATTTTTGCTTTTTAATTATTTTTAATTTAATCTTTTGTTTTAAATAATAAAATAATAAAGTTTTTTTTCACAAATTGAATCGAAATTAAATAAATTTAAATATTAAATCTAAGTGATTTTCAAATTCTCATCTATTTTCTTACTACACGGTTATGTTTAAACTTTTGTGACATAAATTAATGTTTACATCTCGCGTGCGTGCAAGTCTGTATGTGCGTTTACGTGTGTATTCAGGCACATAAATCCATATTGCGTAATTTTAGACAATGCTCACATATTCTTTATATTGCGTAATTACTTCATCTGGATTACTTTTCCCTTTTTGGAAAATTAACCGTACAGAGGGTTTAGATTAACGCATTGAAATTTGATCCTGAATAATGCTTTATATGAATTTTTATGAAAAAATGATTTTGCTTCCAATTATTTTTTATAAAGGTGATTTATTTATTAATAAACTTATAACCTTTATTTATAATATTATGAATATTGTATGTAATTTGTATATAATAATATGTAGTAATACCATCTAAGAAAATTGAAAATTTCAAAGTTCACAAAGTAAAAAGTTATTTTTTTCATAGAAAAACCGTTCCATTAATGGTTTTTTATCGTTGAAAAATAATTCCAATTCAAGCTTTTTATATCACATTATATATATATATGGGACATCCTGTATATGACAGAACTTTAATCATTTTGATATTTTGATATCTGTATTGTAGAATTATTAAATGTGTTTGCTTAGCCCAAATGGTGCTTAGCTCCATTGGGTTGTTACATATACGTTTCACAGTCGCGCCGTTTCATTATTTATCACGCAAGAGAATGCAAGACAAAGACTGAATAAACAATTCTTACTTCATAATAAATATGATTCCACGTTTCATAAAAAGACAATTTGTAAATATATGTAACATTTTTACGTGGTTTACAAGTCAACAAAAGTAATCTGAATATGATATAGTCAAATAGTTAATATATTATTATTTGTATACCATTAAAATTTAAAATGTTAATAAAAATAAAATATTCGATTTGGAACAGTAACGAAATAATCAAATTAAAAATGTTCTATTTACCAGAATCAATCCTTTAAATTCCTTATAAAAAAATATTTACAAAATTGATTGTTTTAAAAATTACAAATAGTTATAAAAGATAAAAAAAAGTTAGTGTAAAATGTATTCTGGTTTTAAAATCATAAATTACAAATTTTATGCGTGGATCAAAAATAATTTGTCAACAGTTTTATGACATTGTTAGTATAAATAAAAGTGCATAGTTACTTTATATGTATCTTCAGGTTTAAAAAAAATCACGGAAATTTGTGGTACTTCCTTAGCTCAGAATTAAAAAAAAATCTTTTTTGAGATATTATATAGATATATAATATATATTGGAGATAGTGCTGAGTTCTTTTTTATTATTTATAACTATATGAACATTTATTTATTACCTATAAAATATTATTATTTCAAAGTGATTTTTTACCCTTTTTACTAATTGATGTATTTTTAATTTGAGACTTGAATTTTAATATTGAAACATCATTTTAAGCTGAAATATCAATATGATTTTTTTATTATTCATTGCAATGAAATACCATTCAACTTTAATTTGTTTAAGAATCAAATTATATTGATACAACATGTACAACAAACATACGTATTTCCCAATTTACGTTTTAAATACGTTGACTAATTATATAATATATTGATGTAATTGTCAATAAATACGTTTTGTTGGATAGACTAGGCGATAACAATATCTGGGAACCTATATTTTTTAAATAAGAGCATAGACTTACTCTACTTTGTAAATATTTTTAAACTAGATGTATTATGTAACTATTTATTATTTAATTATAATGTTGAATAGGCATTACAATATAGTAATATAGTTTTGTAGATACGTTTAGTGAAAAAAATTGAGTACAACTGTTATCAACATATATATACAGCATTATGAAATTATATATTTCATTAATTTAGGCATATATTATTTATTTCTAAATTAATTATTATGTAACAAATATTTGAACTCAAAGATATTAGATTTCTGAGTATATTAAATGCATTTTTATATTTTTTACAACGTGTCAAGTTAAAAAATGTATTATGATAACTCTACATTGTAATATATATTTTAGTCAAGTTAATTTTGTTACATTTAGAATATATTTAAAATATTGATTTACTAAAATTAGATATATTTTAACAGTGTAATGACTTCAAGATTCGTATAGGGTATATACAATCGGTGACACAAAAATATTACTTTCCTGTAAATACGATCAGAATAACAGAATTTGAAGTTTTAATTCGTTCTGGTGTATAATTTTCCTTCTTCAGTTTATTTGATTTATTTTATAACAATATTTTCTCTGGCTAGTCTTCCAGGACCAAGCACAGATTCAAAGTGCATTCCTACGCTAGCCCGGCATTTTGCGACCATTGTGGCTCATTATTGTACGGTGTCATACATCAGGGAATGAAATGCGAAGGTCAGCAAATTCGAAACATACATTTTTTTCATTTATTAATATATATATACACATATATATTTTTCTATTATTTTTAATTTCTTCGTTTTTTGAAAACAATATTCATGTGTTTATTTTCTTATTGTTTTGTTTGTTCTGAATTATTCTACCTGTATGCCTGCCTGTGTTCTCTACATTACTTTTTGTAACTATTTTTAATTTTTATTTTTAACTACAATGAGCATTTAAGCATAGACTTGTCATTTAATACCACTATATACTCTTCTTAAAGCTTGCACGAATGTTTTCGAAAATAATAATTGCGATGCATTAACAAAAATGGTGGTGAGCTGTGTAGAGTAAGACCAATAACCACTAGTTCTGCGCAACCGAAAGCAAGAGCCCTAATTAACTACTAATATATTTTGTATATACGCGTTATATATAATGGAGTTTCGGGGATATATTCACTTCACCATATTTGAATCATCTTTGAGGATAACATTGCCATGGTGATTAGCCGCGGGATTCAAGTTTTGGCGTATATATTGTATAACTTACGGACCTTAAGTTATGGTAGTACAAAATCACATTTACCTGCTATTGAGGAAATGAGTGAAGACTAATATTATATTATACAGCGTATATATTCAGCGAGACATTTAAAACGCAATGAATAATATTTTTTACATTTTTTTATTTTTTATTTTTTGTTATATTTCATTATAAAAATTGAATTTTTACATTCAAAACGTTCTGAGTATTTTACGTATGTGTACTATATTGTCTATTTTTTCAATGCTACTTATTTACACTTCTAAAATTTCTGTAATGTATTTATGTTAAAAATTTAGACCCTATTTTAAATTAAAATCTATCTGGTTATTTCTATTATGTCAGTTTAAAATAGAGTAAGTTTGTTCTTATTGATCTTGAAGATTTTATTTATATGTAATTTGATCTGTTTTAGTATAAGGGATGATTTTTTTCTGTTTCATAGTCTATTTGATTTGTGTTTATTTTGAATTTTATGCTCTTGCGGTTATTTCCAAAACTAAAAATGTTTTCTACAACAACAAATATTGTATTTCAGTATAACTTAAATACTTATTAAAAATTGATCGATTTATTTCAAACTACAGTATTGCAATATTTAATGGTATTAATTTTGGTTTAATAGTATACTTAAGAGTAAACATTGATAATGTACTGGATTTAGTACAATAGTAATCTCCAATAAAATATTTAGAACATTTAAACTTGAAAAGCGTGTAACATTAGTTATTATTATTAGTCTATGACCTCATTTAATTGTTTTGTTTAAAAATATGTGTATGGTTGTTTTCTGTTGGAGGAAGAGTACTTTATTTTATATACATTACGTAAATATTAAACCAATACAAACTTATAACTTTATTATAATCTATAATAATAATATGGATAGATAATAATTAATAGAAATTTCGAAATCGGTGTAAAAATTCTGCTCTGTGTTTACAATGATATACAGTTACAGTAATATCGTATAATACACTACGAAAAAGCATAAAAAACATGCAATCTTTTTTAAGTAATAACTCACATGTGAGTTATTACATTTGTAATAACTCACATGGATTCTTTTAAAATCATAATTACTCAGCAATCGTTAATTTAGCCATTTTATTTCTATTACTTTGTTCGAGTGTTTTTACTGTATTATTGAATATGAGTGATTCCATTGCAGACTTCATTTATTGCTGTACCTGTTGAATTTACGTAAGCCGTCGGATGGGTCGATAGCAGACCGTGTGTTATCATGTACTTACTCTCGGCATTATTTGAAGCCCATGGCATATTATTTAAAGTTTATATGAAACTGACAAATGGAATGTTAGATTCATTGTACTTAATTAAATTAAATTTATAATCTTATCTTTGGTTTTTAAGAGAATAATTTTACTCAAATTTAAAAATAATTTTCAAAAGATATCAATTTAATTCGAAAAAAAAATATTTTACAATAGTATTCCATGTTTCAGAATAATATGTATTCAGTTTTAAAATAATATTAAACTTATATTGGATATTTCTCAATGTTAAATGTAGAATAGTATAATTTTTTCATTTGATGCTTATTAGAAAAAGCCCATGATTTAAAATATTTTATGAACTGGTTAAATTATTTAACATAAAATAATATATATTTAATTTAAATATATCCATACGTAATACGTCTATAAACCCAATATAACCTGTTAATAATCTATAACCTGTTCAATCTGTAAATAGTAATTTATTGATTTTATACAGACCATAAAATGGATATTATCACAATTTTTATCTTAAAAATTTATTTTTTCAGATTTGCATCTGTTTAAATTTAGGAATATTTACAAAATTTAATAAATATTATTCAATATGTTCATATAAATTTGCATATTATTTAAAATTCGTAAAATATTGACGTCGAATTATGAGGATAAATAATGAAAGAATAAACATTTCTTTAAATAAAAACATTTTTGTGTTTTTACAATTTAGTTCAACCACTAAAATTAGTTTCTAAAATTAATTTTATGGTGCTGTTATATTATTTTATTTACATCGTGGAGTTGTTATTATATTTGTCTAAATTATATTTATTAAGTATGAAGTAAAAAAATGTAATTATTAGACTTCTAGTGTTTATAAATATCTGAGTACACTTCCTCTAAAAATATTTAAGTTATTTTAGTAGACTATTTAATATGAATGTAGTTTAATCATATATTATTTTCATTTTTTATTTATTAATTTTTATAACTGTATTATGATTATTTTTTGTATGTGGTCATCCTGACGTATGGCACGTTATTCTATTTTTTATTATTTGAATGAACAATTTGGTTATTGATCAATTTCCAATCACAACTATATCATAAAAAAAAACAAAGTTGATAACAAAACATATTAATTAACTAAAAACAATGCGTCCTTAAATATTCCAATTCTGTTATCCTGATGAACGGATATATCTAGGCCGAAACGGCGAAACATCAATGGGAACTTCATACGTATATCACACCTTCTTTTTGCGACCATTGTGGATCAATGTTGCACGGCATTACCCATCAGGGTCTCAAGTGTACAGGTTAGAAAAACTAAACCAATAAAAAAACATACTATTTAATCAATTTTAAACAAAATTAGATTTATCTAATAAGTTTAATTTTTGTTCAAAAGGTATGGTTATATTTTATTTTTTGTTTTGCTTTATTTTAGTGTTTTAATGAAATATGTCACTCAGTAATTTAGTATTAATCAACACGAATAGAAACAATAAACTTTTGTATCTATCCACATCGTATACAAATCTTAAATTATTTTTTATTTTAGATGTATACTTCTCATTATTTTTCCTTTTATGAAGACTTCAATTAATTGATATTTAATTGTAGATTTATTAGGTGCCATTTAACTTCATTAACAACCTCTCAGATTTTATTTTATGATTCGGTATTAATTTATATTATCGCATGACACTTATTTTCATTAAATCCTTTATGCATGCTACTTTATGTGTTTAATTTTTCATTCAAGCTTTTATTGTATTTTAACGTAATTTGTATAAGTAAAAATATTTTGTATGGATTATAACTTAATTGTTATCCAAAATTTTACACTATGCATACACAAATTAGCATGTGACATGAACGTACATAAACGATGCCAAGAAAGCGTTCCAAATCTATGTGGTTGTGATCATACTGAACGAAGAGGAAGAATAGAAGTAAAAGTGGCGTGCCATGGAACAAAACTTATCATAGAAAGTAAGTTATATTGTGATGAATTCCTATTTTGCTCTGATTTGTTAGTTTATCTATAATTATTTTGCGTATCAAAAAAAAAAAAACAATCTTGTGTACCAAAATGACAAAACCTTTTGGTCGACAGATCAAATTTTAATATTTTAACGATTTTTAATAAACTAACGATTGATGATTAACTTATTTTAAGAATATTATGATTCATATAATAGACTTTTATACGGAATGTTGTACTTGCTTGAATTTTTTATTATTAGACATGTTATATATATATATTATATAATACTTATTTATAAATTATGTAAAACTATTAGAAAGTCGACTCATTGAATTTTGTATTTTTAAATATAAATTGATAATAACAAAGAACTTGACAAATTAAACATTCCAAACTCCCTAGATACGGCACTCGGATCAAACGCCGCTGACAACACCTACCAAATTTTAGCTTTTTTAAGAAAATTCAAATTATATAATTTAATTAAAAAAATTGTATTATGTTATTTATATAATCAATGTAAACTAATGACCGATGTCGCCGATGTTTCTTTTTTTTATCAATAAAAAAAAAATAATAATAATAACAAAAAATTAATGACCAGATCTATAAAATTAGTTATAAAAAACTGATTTTTTTTATGAATGTAGAAATATTACTACTATACTATGAAATATTTATTGATTTATTTTTAGAATAAATTATCAAAATATTTCATTGTAATTTTACGTGTTTTTTAAGTACAAATATATCAAATAGGGTCCGTAGGGAATACATACGCGATAAACCTATTTGTAAAAAATAATTTTAACAAAAAAAGTAAATAAATGAGTAAATCGTAATTATGAAAAACGTTAGTGTAAAAAATCTTCCGAATATAAATTTTAATTAGTACTATATATCAACACTATTAAATCTGATTTTCTGAAATTTCAGCTTCTTGATAACACCAACAACTTATAGACAAATTTCCGTAATGGATATATTTTTTAAAAGAAAACAATTTGTAGAAAGTAAACAAATTACATATTTTCAGTTTTACTGTCAGCTGAAAACGACAAAACGTCAATCTTGCTTTAACGACACTATCAATGTTTTAATGACATTTCAGAGCCACACATATTGTTCGCAGCATATCAAATGTGCGTTTTTCGATTTATATTGTTTCAGTTCGTACGCACCATGGTTACAATGGCGTGTATGATTTTATGATGTAGGCGCATTCGAATGTGGTATAAATATAGATAGAAAAACGCTCAAAGTACACGCCACTTACTGCGTTCTCCATGTGAGACTGTGTAATGGGATGCAATTTTATCAAAAATCGTTTGAAATATTTAATATATATTTTGGTACTTCGTGGATTGTAATTACAAAAATTTTCATGGGCACTTTATTTATACCTTCCAAATAATATATATTTTAAAGTGTTTTATCATATCCATTTTTCATTAATGGTTTATAATTATATTGTTTTTAAATAATCGACTATGATTGAATTTGGCTCTTTTTTTAATTAAATAAAATATATTATAAATGTTAAATAATTATGAAATAATGTCTCTAAAATAAATTTGCAAACATTTTGTTTTCATTTGGTACTTAATAAATTTATGTTTCACGATGAATTTTTATTTCGTGGGTATTGAAAGTTTGTGAACATGGTTAATGGTTTTAAAACAATTTCGGAATAAGATATAGTCAAAACGAGTTAACTAAAAATGAATATGACTATTTTTAAACATGCGTTGAATCATATTTTTTTAATTAAGTAATTTTGTATCTAAAAATATAGATTGTCATTGATATAATATATCTATATTATATTTATTCAATCTTAATTTTAGTGTCCTCCTGAAAATCATTTTCAAAAAAATCTCCCTGAATGAGTGTCTTTAATTGTGATATTTTATTATTCAATGTAATACATGTTTTATTACAATTTTATTAATACTACTATAAAAGTTACTTTATCTGTAAAATCATACTCAATTTAAGTAAATATTGAGGGTGACTTAGTACCTATACATTTTAAAGTTTAAACTAATTCTAAGTATTATGTGTGTTTTATTTACATTTCCTAAAATGTGTTACCTATTTATCTTACTTTATTCCATTTAACATGTTAACTAATACAAGATATAGGCAACAGTTTAATGGACTTAGATTTTTTGTCATTCAATCATTAGTTATTTTAATCATAATAATAATTTTTGAATTTAGCAATGCGTAAAATATATTTTAAAAATTTGTTTTTTTTTTTAAGTACCCATCTTTCACAAAAAACAGGATTTCATGTGTCTTTAATTTTTTTTTTAAATAGTATAGGCGTATTGTACCTTTTAATTTTGGATATTAGTTTTACAAAATAATTATAACAGAATTGATGTAAAATATATTTTTCTTTGAAAATTTTTTCAAATAAAATCATGCTTTTAATTTTCCAAGATTAACATTATATTACGCTTAATATGTATAGTGAATCTTTATTTGTATAGTAAATTGTTTATAATTTAATAATTATTCTCTTATTTATCGTAATAACATAAATTACGGAATTAAAATTGCAATATTTTGAAAGTTGTCGCATTTATTTTACTGATTGCTAAATGTTTCGAAAATATATCTAATGTTTGTAAATTATACCTATTCTAATAAAAAATAATAATTTCCATAAATTATTTACACCGAATATGTCAATATAATATCATTTTTTTTCTTTTTAATCTTCCTTTTTATACCTGTCAACCTATCTAAAATTGATTAAAAACTGTCGCCGTCCAAAACCATTGAAAAATGGCTTTGTTGTTCGGTTGATAATCGGAAGCAATATGTTGATAAATATATAATACATCTCTGAACAAAAATATTTTACTTACTATAACAAAGGGTTGTCGTACTTTTAAATTCATAATATGAAAATTATTTGTTTTTGGTTGAATTTAGTGGGAATGAATGAAAATATTTTATCTCGGATTTCCTTCTAGTCCCCAGGGAATTAAAGAGAAAATACTGTATTACCGGATGGAAATTTAGCCTGACTCGTTTGACGTACAGCCTCAAGGGACTAATTTGAACGAAATTCTATTTGTGTGTATTTTTAGAAGAATAAAATTGACACCATTAATAGGAGGTGTATACAATAAATTGTTTGAAATTTTATGTTTTAGATGAAGCGAGAAATGTTGAGATATTCTAATAGTTTTTTTGAAAATTGTTTGTAAAGAATACATGTAAAATGTGTGCTTCATAAGATTTGATCTTGTTTCTCTATGAATTTACATTTCATAGGGTTTGTACTTAAGTAATTATTGGGATTTTTCAGAAAATAATGGAAATACTTTTAAATCATTCACTCGTTATTAAATCATTACATATATTTTGCAGTCATTTTTAAAATAATTATTGACTACTGTAGTTGTATTATCTTTATGGTGTATGCCGTGTGTATATGTTACCTATCAACTAATATAATATATTTGTAGAAACATGTTACATAACCTAATTAAAATAAAAAAAAAAAAAAAGTTAGCAACCCCCAAGCAATCATTTACTTAAATCAGATATCTTAATTCTAGCTCATGATTTTTCAACAAAAAAAATTTTATTAAATTAATTTATAGGTGGTTGTATTTTTTTCCTTCGTATTTGCTTTAAAAAATTGTTTTATTTTATGTATAGAATTTTAATTGAACTCTTATACAATATGCATATTTTAAACTAGCTAACATTTTTTATGTACCTAAATTAAATAAAAAAAAAAAAAATCTTTTACTTAGATTATCGCTTTTATCATAGATATGATTTCACGTAACGCTGGTCGTAGGATTCAAAGTTACAAGTATGGTAAAAAAATTGGCTATCAAATACTGTTAGAAGTACTTCTTATTCGTGAATTCTTTGATTTTGTCAAAATAAAGTAAGACGGTTAATTTAGTATTTATGTTTGTTTTTGATTGTCATCTTGTTGGTGAAAATAAATATAAATTAAATTATGTGAATTTGTAATGCAAATAGTAATGCCGTTTATACATTTCAATAACTACTCGATATTTCTAAAGTTAAGACATAATATAAACTCATTATCTAATTCATGGTTTAAGAGTAAGGTTGTTAAAAAATAAAATTGTTTTTCTTTGTGCAATTTAATTATTCATCACATACATTTTTAATCTAATAAGTTATTTTATGATTTTATAATTAGAATAATTTGGACATTGTATAATGTTTTTACCAATTTATGTTAAGAGAATGGAACTAACTATTTTTAGGGTACTAAGGTTATGATACATACTACCTTGTTACGGCGCTGTTCCTGTAATGTTTTTAAACAAATTGTATACATTAATTGTATCTCTAAATATTTTTAATTCAGAATTTTACTTTCTTCTTCTTTCTTTCTTGGGTTAATCGGCCGCTAGGACCATCCCGTCTCACAACCAATTCTCTATTTAACCAAATATAGTAAAATTCTGAACTTATTCAGAATTTTACTATATTGCTTTATAAAAAAATCAAAATAGCCGTTTTTTAGTATAATTTTTAGTAACATTTTGGTGCTTAAATTTTAATGAGGGATGACTCGTTAATTTTCTACAACTTTTTAGAAAGTTTTTAAAAATAATACTCTTAATACTTTTTATTGATAATGTCTAATCTAATATTTCATGGAAAAATAAATCTATATCACTTATTTATTGAAATTATTGTTTAAAATATCGTAATCATAAAACACTATTTTATTAAATACACATTTTCAAACATTTAAAAAAATCATAGTAAATAAATAACGTGACCCTATAAATACATTTTACCACCAACATTTTTCTAAAAATCTGGTTTACAAAATGGCTATTTTGATTTTTCTTTAACTTATATTCAATTTTATACCTTAATATTTGGATTCCGAAAATAATAAAAAAATCTTCCGATAGAATTTTATTGTAGCGCAGTTCTACTGTTCATTAAAAAAAAATATGTTTATATATATATTTATATATATATGATGTATAATATACATAATATACATTATATGATGGATGTTTATACAGATACAATCTGATACATGTATGACAGTATGTATCTTACAAAAATACTATGCACCTTCCTGTTATAGTCCTGTTATAGAAATTATTGTCTGATCTAGTCGTTTGACGGTTTTGAACATTTTTTTTTTTTTTAATTTGAGGAATATCATCTTTTGATACGATGTTAAATAAGAATTTAATGATGCTTTAAAATTTATATGTGATCAAAGGTGTTGATCAAGAACATATTTTATTCCTAATGGCATTCTTTAAATACAGTGTCTTCTAAATTTTATTTGATTCACTTTTTTACTAATTTTTAGTTAAAATTGTATTTTACTTAAAATCATTTGTTTTATTATTATTTATGTAGCAATTATAGCACAGTAATTTTTATTATAACTTTTAAAATTTATTCGTGATTTATTAAAAAATGTCTTGCTTCGATTTTTCGTTGTTATCCATATTTGAAAAATCGGTCTTGGTAAAATCAACGATAAAGCATTTGCATAATTTATTGTTAAAAAAAACTCAGAATGTAAAACATTTTGACTGTGGATAATTTCACCGGTCAAAATGTGAAAAACCAACCCATATAAATTGTACTTGCATCCTTTGTGTATGTATTGGTTTTTTCACCCGTTAACCTACGGCGCTTTTCAATTGAAAACCTTAACATTTAAATTGTATTTACCTGAGTGACTGAAGTTATACCATGCCAGTATTTATTTTTTTGTTTTATTTCAATGAATTTCTTAGTTACTAATCAGTGTGCAATTTTAAATTTTTTTGAAAATATTTAAACTTTAAATTTTCCTAATCATATTTTTCGAATTATATTTACGACGGGCTAAAATTAATATAAATGAGAAACTTTCAATCGACATATTTGTTTAATTTATCAACTAAAGTATTTATGTGAAATTCGTATAAATATTATTTACAACAAAATGTAATTATTTATATCTGTACTTTTTTTTATAATTAAACATGATGAACCACAAATTATACAATGTGTCCGGGGGGGAAGTGACCGCCCGGCGCCATATGAAAGTACACCAAAAGTTATGCAGAATCCACCTTTAAATGGGGGGTCTAACTTTATTATGTTTTAAGTTATGGGCGTTTTAATTTTTGTCTTAACAAAACAAAATCTGCCGAGAATTTTTTATGTATCTTCAAAAATATTCAACTTTTTTAAGTAATTTTTTTTTTATTTTAAAGCTGTTTTATTATGCTATCAAATGACATAACACAATTAAACCAGAAATTTACAAATTAATTAAAAAAAAATTTTAATGAATTTTTTTTTGTAAAAAATCAGCATTTTTATAAGTTAATCGAGTATGACATCAAATAATCTCCTATTTACTACAGTTTTTGTTTGTATTTTATTATTCTACTAAATAATACCTATAATTTTGTTAAATTAATTTTTTTCGTATCTCTCATAATTTCCAAGTTATACGCTGTTAAACTTGACTATTTAGGATTCTCGGAATCGTTTATCGCTCTGTGTAAGGCGATTACAAGAATATAATTTAAAACCCTAAGGCCTATTATTACATTTTGTTGCTAGTTGATCGTGTGAATGAACTCAAACAAATTGAAATTGTAATGATTTAATTAAAAACGTATTTTAATAAACACAAAGGAAAATTAATAAACATAAATAACAACACAAAAACTGTAACCTTTTCAGATCATAGATTAAGAAAATAAAAGTTATGCTTAATTAATTAAATTTTCGAAGTGTTCCCCACCTGACTGCAGACATGCTTGAACTCTTAATGAAACACTTTGTGTAGTTCTTTGAATTTCCACGCGATTTTGTCGAATTTCATTTGCTGCAATGGTAAAAATTGCAATGCTGCAATCCTAAATAGTCAAGTTTAACAGCGTATAACTTGGAAATTATGAGTGATACGAAAAAAATTAATTTAACAAAATTGTAGGTATTATTTAGTAGAATAATAAAATACAAACAAAAACTGTAGTAAATAGGAGATTATTTGATGTCATACTCGATTTACTTATAAAAATGCTGATTTTTTACAAAAAAAATTTCATTAAAATTTTTTTTTAAATTAATTTGTACATTTCTGGTTTAATTGTGTTATGTCATTTGATAGCATAATAAAACAGCTTTAAAATAAAAAAAAAATTACTTAAAAAAGTTGAATATTTTTGAAGATACATAAAAAATTCTCGGCAGATTTTGTTTTGTTAAGACAAAAATTAAAACGCCCATAACTTAAAACATAATAAAGTTAGACCCCCCATTTAAAGGTGGATTCTGCATAACTTTTGGTGTACTTTCATATGGCGCCGGGCGGTCACTTACCCCCCGGACACATTGTATTTAACCGTTTTTCAAATTATTTTTAAAGTAAACTTTAAATGATATGTACGTCATTTAATTAATTTTTTTTTCATTAATAAGTTTATTATTATCATGCGTTTATAATTATGTATTTGTGAAATATTATGTTCATGTGCTCTGATTTACATTTACCTTACTATTTAAAAATATTAATTTTACTATAGATAGATACGTTACATACCCTGGATTAAATTATTTAAAAATAGGTTTTATTCATATTTTGCAAATCATGATTTATCTCAAAAAACTTGTATCTACTGCTTATAATTATTTATTGTAAAATATGCCAAAAAGATTACCGTATTCTAAACTTGTATAGCAACTTTACTGAAATATCATTGGATCCTAATTGAACACAAAGATAATAAAATTTCTTTATTGTGTTATTTTAAAGTTAGGAAAGTTGTTGGAATTTTTAATTTTTTTTTAAATACGAAATATAATTAATTTAAACTATTACTGTGCATTAATTGGTGACAATAATAATTTTAAGTGATTCACTACTAAATCAGCCAAAATAACTATTTCTTTTAAGGAATTCAACTTTACGTCTTATCTCTTGAATAAGATGAATTCATTTTCACTTAGGATCATTATTGTGATAAAATATAGTAATTAATAATTAACGTATTATACAATTTAGACATTTTTATAAACCACCTTTTCCGAAAATAAAAAGTTTAAACTTATAACAAACCTACATCTGAAATGGTGAAAAATAAGTTGTAGCAATAATAGCTAACCCTTCAATATAATCTACGTATTTTAAATAATGAAACGAATTCTCGATAGGTAATGTATACATTAACTTATTATTTATGCATTTAAGCAAGGTAACTCATCAAGTGTCCTTTACTTAGCAAAGAACACTTAATGCGTAATAATGGATGAAACAGGTTTTACGTCTCATCATTTTGATAAAAATCAATGAAACATTACGGTTTCTCTGTTGATTTTATTTTGTTAGTGTTACAAAATCACCATTGGACTGAATCTGTTTATTCATTTTAGTCTTCATATACTATTTTCATATTGAAATCAGTGAACTGCCACGACTTGTTATTTTCTCTAAAAAATTATTACCAAGCCCAGTTAATAGGATAAACTAATATTCGAGAGTTAGGTACCTCAAAACTATTTAATAAAGATGGAAGTAAAGTTTGCTTAACTGCAATTAAAACATGTCCGCCACAAGTACAAGTACTAGTTAAGGCATTTCTATTAACGCTAAATAAAGGAAATCCTGTTAAACTCAGTTTAGCATTATCAATGTCAAGGGAAAGTCATGTCTCTGTTGAAATAAACTCATTATAATCAAGTAAATGAAATAGAAGGTAAAGTAAACAAACGATAATTAATCCTCCTCGACTCATGGAATTGTGTTACGAAAGTAACACCCTGTTAACGTAATTTCCATAGTTACCAATGTCAATGGTACTAATGGAAAAAAAAATTATTTATTTATATTTATAATATTATGTTTCATTACCATGGTTACTGATATGGCATTGTAAATAGTTGATGTAAACATTAAAACAACCAAAAGCTATAGATATCATTATATTCATTATGGAAAAATAAAAATATCATGCCTGAGAAAAAACATATTTCAATTATTACAATTCTCTCTCAATACATTGGATCTTTTTTTCTCATGATCAACTTGTCCTATAATGTTAGTTTTTTCAACACAATGCTATATCACATAATATAAAATATGGCGACAATCCTGACGTTTCGTATGTAATGTATTTACAGCTTTAATGACTGGTGTTTTACCAAACAGTGCTTAATTTGTTTTTTACTCAGTCTCCGCCCATAAGCGTGTATGGTTAAATGTATGTGTACCTATATATTATTAAGGTATCATGGCAATCAAACGATGTATAGTTTATTTATTATGTTTTTTAATTATTTATTAGAATAGGGCTTAATTTCAATACTGAACGAGCAGATATATTATCACAAGTACGGATTTGTCTATTTAATTAAACATTTCTGCTAGACAAGGCTAGATATAAAATCTTATGATTTATAATTTTAAAAGAATTTTGGAAGACATTATATTTTTTTAAGTATAAGTTTATTTATCATACAGATTATTAAAACAATAATTATTTTTCAATCAACAACAATAACAACGACAGTCCTATGCAGTAAAAACAATGAATTGTTTATATTACAATGTCGCTTAGTTAGGTCCGACATGAAATCCCTACAAAAATTTAAACTAAAAATTAATTTTTTAAATTATCTAAAAATAATTTTTTTATAGGATTTACAGGGAAATATTGATTTTTCTTTTTCATAACTAATTGTATGCTGTATATTAGTTAAGTTTGACTGTACAGAATATGCACAGAAATTAAACTATTTGGTTCAAGGACAACTCAATATGCTTTCTTTATTTTTTGCAAAAATAGCATAGGATCTTATGTCTATTATAGTTTATTTTTGAAATGTTTATATGTTATAAAAGTTTCATTCTTGAAGGATTTTTATTATAAGTATCCAACATAAAAATTTAAAATCGTATAGTTGTTCATACATATTTAGAGTGGGTTTGAAAGTTCGAACAAACTGAATCCATTTTATTTCGTTTGCATTTAGTGTAGTACAAGAAATCGATAGTCGCCCATGTTCTATGGAAATGTACGATGCTTTGTGGACTTAAATCTTCGTACACTACTTCTTCCTTCTTCCCATTTGGATATTAATTTCTTTAAATTAAAATTAATAAACCTAAAACTTATTTTAATTCGCTCTGATGTCAGATCAATATTTATGTTTAATCAGTTTCATAAATTATGTTCGTTAGTTATACTGGGTAATTTTTTAAGCGCAGTAAACCCATTATTAACTTTGTGTAAAGTGTGTAAACTTGAATTTTTCACAATTTAAAACATCATAATTGTTTTCACTTATGTTTACCCAGATGATTTTTCTATTTTAGTTTTCTTAAATAATATCAACTTATAATATAATACTGTGAAAGAATTTTTTTTCTTTAGACAACTGAATTGTATAATTTTTTAATTTTTGAAAATTAAGATATAAAAGTATTTTAATTTCAGTGAAGCATATTCATATATTGGCAGAAAATTTTTATTGAGTACTCATTTTTATCCTTCCTACATTTCTAAATTTTAAATGCTTACATCTCTTAAACTATTTATATAGAGTAATACAATTAAAAAATAAATTGTCCAAAAAAAAATATATATATATTTTTATAATAGTATATTATAAATAGTTGTTACCTTTTAATAAAAGTAAAAAACTGAAAAAAATACGCAATAAAAAGAAAGTTGTGAAAAAAATTGAAAAAAAGAACTTAATTATTGTAAACTAGGTTTAATACATACTATGAATCAGGGGTCTTAAATCTTTTTTTAGGTAGTGGGCCCCTTAATATTATAACACAATTTTGTGGACTCTATACACAGTATATCTTTATAATTATGTAGAAATAAGCTCCCATCGCCAAAAAAGGTTACCAGTTATGATTAAAACGTGTCAGTTTTAATCATAAATATAAGGTGGGCAGTGGGTTGAAGATCCTTGCTATAGATTTCAGATTTGATCTGCGCATGTGAAGTTATTGTTATTAATTTAAGTACCTTTGTGCTGATTTTTTTTTGTGTTTATTCTTTTGTTATGTTCGATTATACTTAAAAAGGTTCATCGTTTCAGTATTAATGTTAACACCTTCGTCGCTGCATCGCAACATTTTAATAATTTATTTCATTAATATTGTTTATTCAGCTGATAAATGTACTTGAATTTTTTCATAGTCTATTATCCTGATACACGTATACATATTCTTAAATATATTGTGATGAATAAATGATGTATTGTGGGCGGAGTAGTGCCCCACGGCTTTGGAAGAGGAGAACCTCGCGGTGCATTTCTCTCCTCAACCGCATATCGTAGACATCGACCTAAATAGATGCATAGCCCCCAAGGCAAGTGAAAACATAAACTGCTGTAGCCCATTGATTACGATTCCTCTTTTTCCTCGTTGAGTCATGGGTTTAGATACTTTATCGTACTAATTGTACACAATTTCCTATGTACGTCGATTACGAGCTTCTTGAATAACTTTGGTTTCGTTAAGCATTCCTTGATTCTAATGGTTCTATATTGTTGGTCAAAACTACAAACGAAAAAATCAAGTATAAAAAGATAATTATCACTTTTACCAAATCATTATTTTAAACTTAAAATGGTATAAATTGCATACTTTTTGAGAAATAAAAATATAACTCACATAGAGCATTTGTAAAATTAATTTTTCGTTATTAATAAATATTATGTCTTGATCTTTTGGACATACACTGTTATAAAATTTGAGTCTATCAACCTCCTTGCTAAATTTAATGAAATGAATATGGTGTTAAATTTTATGTTAATAAAGCAATATATTTTTAAAGATATCGATATATTTAAGTGCATAGGTTTAAACATAAAATCAGTAATGACATTACTAAAGCAATGAGAATTGTAAGAGAGAACCAACAGCTCTTTATGGCGTTTTTCACTTTTATTTTTCATTTTCTATGCAATAACATAGAATTACTCCATTAAATGGATTTTTTTTGTTTTTTAATTTTATTGAAACACATGTTATGATATGTTATTATATTCATTTTTTAACAACGGTTAGACTCACATTTTACCCATACCAAACAACTGTGGAGAAATATTCAGTGACTTCAAATGATGGGAACGATCCCGGTGATCGGATAGAATGCGAAATATAACAACCTTTTTCAAATTGTTTTCATATTTTTCGTGTTCCTCGTGTTTACTGCCACTGTCACAGTATCATTACCGATGAAAGTCGCCACCTTACACCCAGAATTTATTCTATCATTTACGTTCTACGTTATGCGATTCGTTTTACTATGTGTTATGTGTATCGAATCTAGGGGAAAGGGTGTTGAATAAACCAGGGTCATTTGGGAGCCAAGGGAAATGGTTTCGAAATGAAAGTAAGTTTTTATAATTACGGTTTATTTGATGCTAAATACCCTAAAAATACCTAGATCGGCTACTGTTATTATTACTATTTTTATTATTATTTTAAGTGTCACTATCACTAATATTATTATTGAAATGTATACGTTATTTACATTATATTTCTAATTCATTACTTTTAATCATAATTATTCAAAATTGTTGAACTCAAAAAAGACTGATCTGTTTTGAAAAAAATATTGAAGGTTACTTGTTTCTAACAAATATACAAATGTACGATGCAAAGTAATTAATTATATCAAACTTTTAAAATATCATTAATGATTTTATTCATATTTGCGTGATAATGTTCATAGGTATGATATTTAAGTATAGAATTCAATAATTCACCATTAAAGTTCTTAGAAAACTGGAGGTTGAAAAAATGTTCTGGTTTCTAACAGTACATTTATTCTTCTATTATTCTTTATTTTTCGTTTGAAAATAATTGTACAAAACTTTCATATAAACCGTATACGGATCAAAAATTCCATATAGATTGTATTTTAAAATTTTATTTTGTAATACAAGTGTAAAAGTCCAACAGAATACATTATTTCATAAAGCTTGCTCCCTACGGTGTTAAATTATTATACATAAATAAGTTACGATTCTCGGTTAAAAAACTATTATTTTTCCAAATGTTAATAGTTTATTTACGTTACTGATAAAAAAAAGAAATTGCTCGATTTATAAGTGTAATAATATGAATAGTTTTCAATAGTTATAAGACATATACTATTCTTTAATCTAATATACTTACATACATTATGCATTATGATGTTATAAATAACATATAATACTCGTACAAATATTTTATTCACAATAAATTTCAAATCACATTAAGTTTTGTTTTTATATTTCTAGTTCGCCAAGGAAAAAATCTCATACCCATGGATCCCAATGGATCTTCAGATCCCTATGTAAAGTTGAAACTCATACCCGATACAGATAACATAAAGAAGAAAACTAAAACGATCAAGTCATCATTAAACCCTGTGTGGAATGAAACGATCACATTGTGAGTATGAATTTATTTTAACAATAAGCTATATTGATTTATAATGGTAGTTTTGTGGATTATACGATAACAAAAAGTAATAACAATTTATTTTCTTTATGAAACTATTTTTCCTCAAAATTCCACTGACACTTCCATCCACATGTATGCGATTAAGATAAAAATACCTGCTGCGATTTTGATTGATTAAGGATGCATCGTTAGTTTTTGTATTTGGAGTATAGAGTGTCATAGTTAATCAACTTTTTTGATATCTATGAGATTAATTTTAGATTTATCTTACCCTAAAAATCTGTGACAACCAAAAGATTTTCATTTTATGTATTCTAGTGGAATTCAATTAATGCATGTACCATGTTATGTTATGTTCGTATTGTTTTTGGACTTTTTTTAATCTTTTATACTACAACATATTGTAAAGCTATATTATATATCAAATTTTACTATTTCGCTTTACTGATTTTAAATTTTGAGTTTAAGCAAAGGTTCAATTGGTTTTACAGTGATGTTTTTTACAATTTTTTTCTCTGTTAACACTTTTTCTGGTAGTGAAAATGCTCCAAAAATATCATACAACCTCTCTATAGATCGGAAATTACATGTTAATTCTACTTTAGACAGGTCATTTTTCTCTCTTCTCAATATTTTTTCTAGACGTGAGGGAAAACTACCGAAAACCCGAGTATAAACAGTAAAATTTGACGTTAACGACACTTTCACTGAATTGATACTATTTAATCATAACTCGGTAGTAATGTTGGTAAAAACTTATTATTTTCGTCATATATTGGTGGAATATTAATACATTCTTTACGAAAGTTTTAACAAATTTTGACAATTTTTGGGCTAAAAATAGAACTTTAAAAATACTTTTCTTTGTAAAAGTTTATCTCTAATAACATTTTTAATATTTGACAAAAAGTTTTAAGTATAATCATCCTCTTACACATATTTAACAATACTGAAAAAATTTAAAAATCATGATTCAGGATTTTTTTTTTTTTTTTATATGTGCATTTAAGTAAATTATTATACGATTTTCACGGAATGGCCTGTTTTTATATCAATTTTCAACTTTGAAATGTGTATGCAAAATTATTAGACCATTTCATTATTATTAACCTAGATACAGGTAAAAAAAATTTGGTAAAAAAAATTCCTCTTTTGTCGACAAAAAATATTAAATATTATGTATGTACGTATTTATAAATTAATTGATAAAAAAAAACCTAACGTAAATTAGACAAAATATGATAAAATATAAAAACGGTATATTTTTGTATTGAGATTTTCTCAGAATCGTTTAACTAAAGAAATGGTTTATCATGTCTTGTCCGAGGAGTGAAGAATATCCAATGATGCGAAATACGACATTTTTAAGTTTTATACTTTTCTTAAACTATGATATCCCCAAACAATACAGTTAATTCATTAAATATATTTCGACGTTTAAATTTTTCTTACTTAAATTGAAAAATTGATTGTTTCTTAATACATTGAAAATACTCTACATTTTGATTCATGATCAATTATTATATAGTAAGTTTATTTTTATATCGACAAATAAAAAGAAAATCAATAATGATTTCGTTTGATTCATTTAAAATGTGTTCATTTTAGTATAGTATTTGAGTATACCAAAACGATTTTTGTTCAATTCTCTGATTCTTAACGTCAACAAGTACTATCGTTTTTATTTTTTCCATAATAGCTTGTTTTATTTAGAAAACATATTTAACACAGTTTAGTTTTGTAAAAACTATTATATTTAATTGAAAAAATTATTGTAGTGTACTTTTTTGAATAATTCATATTTATTCTATGAATATAAACGAACAATTGCCTTACAAAAGTTTCTCGAGAAAATTAGTTTAGCACAGTAAAAAATTAACCAAGTATTGTTCATTTAGTTGACTTAATGAAACTTTTCACAAAAAGAAATGACTTTTATCATTGACTAAAATACAATAGTTTAGTTGCTCTGTATTTTGAACCTATTCTTATGTGACTTTGATACGAAAATATACATTTTAAATTTTATAAATATAATTAGGTATATAGTCTATGTACTATCTTATTCAAATAGGCACTTGTTAAATGATGTTTTTTAAAGTTAAATTTTACCAATTTTTAGTTCTTTCTTCAGGGCATTTTATAATTTGATCACAATATTAATTTTTAGTAGGTTTATTTATAAATATTTAAATTTTTTGGTGTTTGTTTAAAATATTTAAAAAGTGAAACTGAGAATGTTTTTTTTAAAGGCGAACTTTTTTTCAAGACATTAGTGTCATAATTTATAACATTTAAGTATACATTCATTTTAATTATTTATTAAAAATTGTTTTTCTATATACATAATACATATACATTAATATTTTTCTTTACAGAATATTTAAAATATTTATATAAACACTTAAAATGAATATATGGATGATGTATGTTTCTTTTAAAGATTTTACATTTATTTTACTTCCTCTTTCTATTGAATAATTTATAGTTCAGTTAAAATATTTGTTTTTTTTTTACATTGGTACCATATTATACGTTATGTTGTGTATAATTTATAACTTTATTGTAAATTGTATAAAATTTACAATCACTTAATTTATCATAAATCATAATGTATAAGTAAAATGACACGTGTGATTCAAAAGGTCATCTTTGCTTTATTTATTTTGATACACGACGAGTTTTTATCATATTTAATTTTAAAAAACTTTGATTTTCTAATTTATTTGTTCTAAATAATGATATATGTATGCAAACAACATATTTTTATAATATCATGTAGAATAAATTTCATGAAATTATAATTAACGTAAGTTAACATTTAATATTTATAATAATTTCATAACTACTAAAAGTATAAAAAGTAAATTGCTCGTAGTGATATTATTTTTTTTTTATTGTCTTATTTATTAATGTAAAAAATTTACCATTTAAAAATGTATGTTTATTTTATTTTTCAATGAATATTTAAATCCAATATTATAGTATCATTGTTACATAATATAATAGTTTTCTCAAATTATGATAATCCTTAAAAAAACATTGTGTCATGTACAAATATTTTCTCTATTTACGTATATGGTAATAATACGAATTTATAATTTGCTTTTACACCTAATCACTAACTGAACTGGATATTAATTAAAGAAAGTATAAAGTAAAACTTAATGAAGCGTAAATGTACAATTAAACAGATATTAATTAGTTTTGTGGTGGTGTGTATATATATATATATATATATATATTATTTCAAGGAATAGGTGTTATACATTAAGCCATCACCATAGTACAAAATGAATTATCCCTCTTCAGGTAATGGAGTTTTATTGAATTTCCATCCAATAATGTACATTTAGTATTATAATTGTATCCAGTGATTTAAGTAGAGATTTACGGAGTTGTAACCCCCCAGAAATCTTTTCTTAGCTGTATCAAATATATTTTAATAACATTGACAAAATAACAAAATAATAATCATAGCTAACAATTTTGAGTTATAACTATTATACAAAAATGTAAAGTATAGCCTTTATTATATTATTTAATATTTTGTTATTATTTGTATTTTTACATAAACTATTTCATAGTTTATCATAGTTGATTATACCTTATGAATAATAGGTAGATGTTTTTGAAAATAATTTCAAAGAAATTGGTTTTTGAAGATAAGTTTTGAATAAATTGTTTAATGCTCTTCATAGTAAAAGTCTTTTATTTCTTTTAATTATTTAATTTCAAAATACATTTTCAGAATTGAGAAATAAGTTAATTTAGTTGTCGAAAAGTTTAAAAATATATTAGTGTTAAAAAGGTTTAAAAAATTGCAAAAAGCAAATCAATTTATATGTTATCTCAACTTAACATCAAAGTTGACATGCGAAACTGATAGATCTTAAAATTAAATCGCAAAACTTACTTTCTATTGTTCCAAGGGAAATGTTGCCAGAATGATAAAACTGATAGTATTGATTTATGCAGTGAGTTGAAGCCCGAAGATAAAGATCGCAGACTATTGATTGAGGTGTGGGATTGGGACAGAACGTCCAGAAATGACTTCATGGGATCTTTGTCATTTGGAATTTCGGAATTAATCAAATCGCCTGTAGAAGGTTGGTTTAAGTTGTTGACTCAAGAAGAAGGTGAATTTTATAATGTGCCGGTACCTGAAGAAGGCGCTGATTTAGCTGCCTTAAAAAATCAAATGCGGGTAAGGATTACAAATACTAATCAATTTACTATTCATTCTAATTTGTCCTTCATTATTTTCAATTCTATCTGTGTGTGTGTATGTGTGTTCGTGTGTATCTGTATTTGTGAATAAACGATTAAATATTAAGAATATTATGTACCAAAAATATAAAAAGTATTGATTAGTTATAACTGTTCCAATAGTACGAGTATTAATTAATTAATTAATTGTCGTATTATCAGTTATGATGTCTTACTAATTTTGAAAATTTAATTTTCAACTTTAAGAAGCATGATGAAATCTTGATACTTTTACTTCATTTTTCTATCTTCGTTTTTCGCTATTACAATCTAATAACTTTGTTTTTTTGCTATAATTTTGGTATGTTTGTCAAACTGAATTTAATTCACATTTACTTAAACATTGCACATTGATTAATTTATAATTCTATATCTTAACACAGGGCTCGAAAACACAAAGTCGAAATTCGGTTCGTTTTACTCTAATAAATTATTATGTAGTTTATTTGAACAGCACGTATATATTTTAAAAACAGTGTTATCCTACTTTTATTTATGGAGGCCAAAGTTCATTACATAGTTTTCATTGAGTTCTAGAGACTTTTTACTTTAATTTCAATTTAACATAAGTATATTCAATTGATAACATAATATATTAACCTAAGTATTATTTTAAAATTTAAGTTTAATAATGTAAAAATTAAATTTAAAAAAAACAATAATCATTGATGACTTACAATATTTTATTTTAAATTAGGTATTTCATTATTTATGGGTTTGAAAAATTGACCGCCACGTTTGGCGATTTGTAGACAGTCAAAAATAGTAATTTCATTAGTTCATCAATTTCATTAGTTTTCAATCACCTTTCTTAACATCATATTCTTGTAAAAGACATTAATAATGAGATAATTAACGGTTATTATTGACTTATTTATATTTATTAAAATATTGTTTTTTTCTTAGTAGGTACCTATATCAATAATTTTAAACGATCTTGTTTAATTATATAGATTATATTGGAAAACACTGTTTTAAAAAATGTATACAACATTTCAAAATGCATTTTCATTAATATTCTAGTAACACTTCATCTTAATTATAAAACTTAATTTATGTGTACACTCACTCATTTTTGTGTTTATGTATATATATATTTACTTGTTACTCGTATTTGAAAGTTTTATGTTTTTATAACATAACTTCTAGTTCTAGTACATCACATATTATTTCTCCACTACCAGGAAAAAATGTTTTAAAGATTATTTAGTACTTGTTGAATACTTACACTCTGTATTTATTCATTTAATTAAAAGATTAATATTTTAAAAGTTCATAATGTTTCTACTTTGACTTCTTGTTTTTTAACTTATTATATGAAATACCTACTTACCTACACAAAATTACTAAAATATTTTATTTGTCACAGTAAGCTGATTAAAAATGTATTTTGACTGATAAATAGCATAAAAGAATTATTTAACATTTGACCAGATTTTTAGAAAATCATTACTTTCAGTTGTAATAAAATTAAAATTGATAATGTTTAACATGATGTAATATTAAGTTTTTTGTATTTTAATTTGATTTTAAGTCATAGAGTGTTGAATAATATTGTGAAAACGATCTTTTATCTGATATGTATAGTATTATAGTTGACTTATGATTTAAATTAGGGAATTAATAATTTATTATTGATATATATATATATATAACTTAAACAACGAATAAAAACCATAATCGTCACCTTAACTTTTCATAACATTTAAACATTTTTTGAATTATTAAATAATATAGAAATACTGATAAATTAATTTATTAATATATTTTAAAACCGTCTAGTATTTTTGAAAAAATACAAATCAGTGATAAAATATTTTGACTTTGAAAGTTTGTGGGAAGTACTTTTATTTATGTAAAATAAATTTACATACACTGAATATTTTAAAATATTACCTTTGATTAATTTATAGTTCAAACAATTTATGTTTAAGTCATAATAATTATAAATAATATATTTGTTTTGTTATTCATAATTAAAATCTAAAAATTTAGAATAATAATAATTGTACTAAGTAAATTTGGTGGCTTTATTTAGATATTTGGGTTAACTGTTTTATTATTATTTATCAACTAAAGAAAACAAAAATAGTAATAATATGTTAAATTTATTTTTTGGTAATAGTTTAAAAAACTTCATTGAAGTAAAAAAAAAAAAAAAAAATACACCGAAGAAAACTGCAATAAATTATTCATTACTTCATTTTCCGTCAATCAAAACATTTCGTATTTTTTCATTCAATTTTCAATGTTTTTAATTTCATGTACATTTTTAATCAAAAACTTGTATTTAATTTAAATATTTGAATAAATATTATTATTAAAACATAGATGTAAAGATATAGTTTGAATATATACTTAGTTTTTTGCTTAAATCTTAAATTATAACATAAACATTAGGTTATTAATTGAACATTTATTAGGTTTTTAATTGAACTTCAATAAAATAGCAAAAATTAATGATGTAATAATAAAAAGACAAAAATTAGTTGGTGTCATGTTTTCAAAAATTATCTGAAATAATGACCATTAATAAGTTTGAAAATATTGATATTTCACTTTAATTAATTTATTATTTTATGATTTGACACAGCATCAAAAAATGTTAATTCCTTTATTTAATTGCATCAATATAACGGTTGATCAGTACTAAAATACCTGGTATAGATAATGACTTTAAAAAAAATTGAATGATATAGTTAAACTTATTGCAAACAGATTTAATTTTCAAAACAAATTCTCTTTAGAATCATTTTTTATTTACTATATTTAAAAAAAATACAGCTTAATCTACAATTATTTGTATATTTCATGTTGTATTCACTGATTGATATGTTTAGTTATTCATATATTAAGTTAATCTATAATATTATAACGACTTTTTAGTGTCACTGTATGTAATGAAAGTTTATATTATATTTTTTCACTCTCAGACTTAAAATTGAGTTATATTTTAAAACTAAAACACTTTGTTTTTATATGCTTAAAAATGATATATGTGTTGTTGTTTTTTTCAATATTTCAGAATAAGATACTTGATTTTACTAAAAACATTTTTTTTAGAGGTACAAACTCCCCTTTTATACTTTTGATCCATTCAATTGCTATAATTTTTCAGTAGATTATGAATAAATATTTATCTCATCAATATTAATTTTGTAGAGTCTTAAATACACTTGACGTGTTAAGTTCAGTATACTGTCATAAATATTAGAGTTTAGTTGTAGTCAGTTTTTTAATTACTGCTGTTTACAAATCGAAGGGTATACTCATAATGCTTACTTTTTATTTAATTTTTGCATTGAATTTTAATTGCCTTCTAATCCATCATAATGAATTTCATCATCCATTGTGCATATATCTAGAAAGTAGTTAAACCCATTCCATTAAGAGCTTAAAACTATTTTAAGTATATATTTTACAAAATACTTTAATTTATAATAATTATAAATCATAACAATAATATTTAATTTTAATTTGATCGCAAAATATTTCAATTTAATATCTATGATAATTTTTGCATTTATTCAATATCATATTGAAATAATTTTAACCACAAAAAAGCTTGAAATTTATTTGATTAAAATGTATTTATGTTTTTTTTAAATTCAAATTAATGTATCCTGTAGTTGCATGTTAATGTAATTCTTTCGTAGCTTTATGAAACAGTGCTATAATTAAAAACAAACATATTTTGTTTTGAAATTATGTTTTATAATATGTAGAAGACATCAATAACTAGAAAACCAATGGTGCCCGATAAGGATGTTCCTCATAATATGGGGAAAAAGGACGTTATCAGAGCATCAGATTTCAATTTCTTACAAGTTCTTGGCAAAGGCAGTTTCGGTAAAGTAAGTATTGATAATTTTATTATGATTGTGGCTTGTTCTAATGTATGTTCGAAATTTAAAGGTAATGTTGGCTGAGCGTAAAGGTACTGATGAGTTATATGCAATAAAAATTTTGAAAAAAGATATTATTATTCAGGATGATGACGTTGAGTGCACTATGGTTGAAAAACGTGTATTGGCTTTATCTAGTAAACCACCATTCCTTGTGCAACTCCATTCATGTTTTCAAACTATGGTAAGCAAATAATATATTAATCATTTTTATTAATGAATAATAACAATTATAATTAAATTTCTCATTAATAAAACTAGCCTACTTGCTGCGCTAATTTAATATATCTATAACTATTAGTTATTTATTTTAATGAATTAAAAATAATTATAACATAAAACATGTTTAATTTACTGATTTGATTTTAAGATTGTAATGATTACCTAAGAACACTGAACTAAATTCAGTTTTTTAATGATTATTCCAGATTTTTAGTTATGTACTAGAACTTTGCAGTTATTCATTTTTCTTAAGAAAAAAAGTATCGCTAAAGTAATATATTATATTATAATATATAATAATAAAATAAAAATTTTAATTAAATTATTGTTTTAAATTATTTTTTATTTTTATTTATACAGTTGGATAAAACAAAATTCTTTTGTAGGTACTTGTGAAAACCTATAAAAATTATAAAAGACCAGGATTTATTAAAATTAATTTTTGTTACTTCATTGTTGTAAAAAATATGAGGTTACTATGTAAATCCATAAAGTAATTGAGATATGTATTGATATGTATTGTATTAATGTATTTAGAAATTATCTAGAATAAGCAGTATGTTAAGAGATATCACATTTGAAAAACTTTTTATAGGAACAAAAATGTTAGATAATATTATTGATTATTAAATTATTAGAATCAAAGTAATTTGCATTTTCCTTGAATAAAATAAAATTTCTTATTTTATCATAAAAGTTTAATTGGCATATTTTATTGATTATATGGTTAAACTGAAAAACAATTTTAAAAAGTAATAATTAATGAAATTCTCTTACCTCTTCAACCAAATGAATATTTTGGGATATTTTTAGTTCTATATCAGTTCAAAACATAATATAGTAGTATAAGTAACTAAATCTACATGGGCAAACTTTCTATTTAAACTGTTTACTCCAAAACACACATTTCACTTGGAGCTCTATATCAGTTTTCGCCGTATAGCTGCTATAGCTGCTCGTGACTGAGGTCTAGGGCGGAACCGTAGCTAGTCGAAGCCTAGCCTAATACCTAGGTATATTTAGTTGTATTTTTTTTTTTTTATGAATTAAAAGTTGTTTGAAGTCATTAAAGTTGAATATTATTATAAAAAGTATGAAGGGTAAAGAAAACACTAAAAATTAATTGTTGGATGTAATAATGCAAATCTAATTATTTTTTAGCTAAGTCTGAAAATTAGTCATGTTTTTCACAGTAATTGTTCGTAATGTAAATTGCATATTTAACTACTAATTAAAAAAAACCAAAATTTAATAAACTACTGTTACTATATTTTTTTACAACTGTATATTATCCAATAAAAATTATAAATATTTAGGATACATTATAATTTTCATATTTTTTTTTTTTTTTTTTTTTCGTACGGCATGATTATCTGGGAGTGTAGACCCTAGGGTCTATGGCCGGTCAACCGGCATATTTTTTGCTGACACTAGCATTGTTTTAAATATTTCTGCTTTGAGAATATACAATTTAAGCACATATTTGTATAAAATATTAAATAAAAAACTGCTTTTAAACTTTAATTAATTTTAATATTTGGAAAGAAAGATTTATATTTGTATTTTTTTCTCAGGACCAACTTATAAATAATATATGAGTATATGTATGTTTTGAAACGTAGGTCCTTATTGCAATAGCACTCTTTTTCTTTAATGTACGTGAAAACTACATACATTGTGATGTTAGATATTTCTCGCCTTTTGTGTTACAACAACAATATATAGAACCATGAATATTTATAGAAAATAATTTTAAAAAAATGCCAGTTTTAGATACAATATACATTTTGTTATTCTCAGCCAAGCAATCATGTGTATGATACAAATATTTAAAATATACTTATATTATTATTTCATGTTTATTCTTCACGATTTTTAAATCAAATGGATTTTTTTTTTCATTTAATTTTACTTCTGTATTGTATGTTTATTCGTCCACTGTTTTTAAAGTTTTTGTTTAACATTTGTTAAAATTATAAAGTTTTTATTGTAGGTTACCAATTATATTGCTGATTTAATTTTTAAAAAATTATTATTAAAATTATTATTATTATAAAGACCTTAACTTGAAATAGTATTGTTTTAATGTATATTAATACTAAATTAATCAATTCTTCAACTATAGATTAAATATCAGGTTGAATCGAATAAAATTTATTTTACATTTTTCATTAAGTTACCTACTTATTAATCATTTTATAGATTTCAAAAAACCCTGTTTTTCTAATCTAATGTTGACTAAGAATTTTTATTTTTTTATTTTTATTCATTGTAAAATAGATTTTCTGTATTTATGTCTATATTATGTTTTTCACAGGATCGTTTATATTTTGTAATGGAATATATTAATGGTGGAGATTTGATGTTTCAAATTCAGCAATGTGGAAAATTTAAGGAACCTGTTGCCGTGTATGTTGAATTTGTGTCAAAATTATTTTTTTAATTAATCATTATTTCTTTTCCAGATTTTATTCTGCAGAAATAGCAATTGGACTTTTTTATTTACATCTCAATGGTATCATATACAGAGATTTGAAGTTAGACAATGTACTGTTGGATCAAGACGGGCACATCAAAATCGCTGATTTTGGAATGTGTAAAGAAGGTATTATGGGTGACAAGACAACAAAAACTTTCTGTGGAACACCAGATTACATTGCTCCAGAGGTAAATTGTTTATTTTTTGATAAATAATTAGAGAAAAATTAAAAAATGTACCTACAATCAGAATTTCTAATTTCAACTTATTCTTCTCTAATTTATACAGTATCTTCAATTAATCGCGAAAGTAGACTTTTAAAATGTTTTTAATAAAAGAAATTGTTTTTGTGTACCCATGAATATACCTAACTATAAGTTATTAATAAGATATTTTATTCAAAATGATTATTTTATAAAGACAATATTTGAAAACATTATTAAGTAGGTACTTTTCAATTTAAAAATATTGAAACCATCATTTCAACTCATAAAGTAAATTACTAAAAACGTTTAGCAATTAACAACAAAACTTCTTGATAGCGGATAAATTTATAAAAACCATATGAGTTGCAGACACATCCTTAAAAGTTGGCATACAAATTGCGAACATAGATATAGATATAACATAGGTACTGATTGTGGACAAAGTTCTTATCATTATTTTAGCTATAATGATTGCCGACACAGGTTTTGATCATGAAGATTAGAGATAAGGAGACCAAACTCCTATGAGCCGCCCGTTTATAAAGTGGCCCGACAAAAGTCGCACGGTTATTCTGCCACCAGGAGCGCGTCGTTCGATTAGAGGGCTACATTTTACAATTATAGCATGTAGACATGTAGTATTATTATACTATATATAATAGGAATTATGTATGTTTTTCGAATTAAACATGATTTATTATTCCTTGCAAATAATTTATTACTTTATGATTTAGATCAGATCTAAAACATATATACAGAATTGGGGATATTGGTTAAAATTGGTTCAATAATAAAAAAGCTGGTAAGATAATGGTGGTGGAAGTTGGTCCTTCGTCGCTACGCTCCTCGGACAAGATAATGGTCATGTGTATAGAATTTTCTATTGCGGGATCACCAAGTTTACGATAATTTAGTTGTATGGTAGGTACTTTAAATTTGAATGCAATGATAAATCATTGCATTCGGAAAAAACCATTCTGAGTAAAATTCAGTAGATAGTCAATTTATTATGTAAATTATAACAAGAAAAGTTTCAAATTTTTTAGCACTATTCTTGTTGAAGGCAGGACAAAATAATTAACATCGATTATATAATATTCTTTATTTCGACGTTTTTAGTCAAATATTGTAGGCAATTTGAACGCGTAAACAGTTGTAAAAAAAAATTGTGACTAACGATTTTCGATATTTTTACATCATCGGTAGTAATACACATGAGTATGATTGTATTAAATTTTCAGCTCTTAATATCCAAAGGTTAAAATTTTAGAAAGCAAAAACCTCCAAAAAATGAGAATTTTCCAATATTTTCAAACTTCGATATACAAGTCAAAAGTTGTTAAATCTTTGTGAAAATTTTATTGGCTATGTGAGTGGCCATTTTTAGTAGTCATTAAAATTTTCAAGTCCCTTGCTCTATTATTGACGGAGTAATGGCTAAAAAACTAAAATAGATTTTACGAAAATCGAGAATACGGCATTTTCCCCGTTTTTTGTCATATTTTCGGTAGTTATCGCCCACTCCTGGAAAAACTATGGAGAAATTCGAAAAATGAGCCGAATAAAGTACCATCCCAACAAAATTTCCGTTCTAAAAAGTTGCTGGATGAAACTTTTGGACCAGTATTTCGATAAGAAAAAGTGTCTCCATACATAAAAAACTAACTAAAAAACAAAACTAAAAAACTAAAAAAAAAAACTAAAAAAAAAAACACACAGATTTGTAAAACCAATACATTCTTCGAAAAACTTAGTTTTACTCAGAATCTAAAACAAATATATTATTATAATTAGCTATTAAACACATGGACATAGATGATTTCCATATGATTATTTATTATTGAATTCATCAAAATATTAAATTTATAAATAGACAATGTATACAATGGTAAGGTTTCAAATAATTTGTATTATTATTTCGTATTTGTTTGATTATTTAAATACAATAATTATTATACATAAAACCAGAGTAATTTTTATTTTTTATTTTTTTTACCTAAACATTATAAATGGTTGAGTGCTGTTTTGTACCAGGGTGTAATACTGGTTATGCTTTAGATGTCAAACAACAAAAATCAATTGGATTAAAAAATAAAAGTTTATTTAAAGCACCCAAAGTAAAAAAAAAAAACAAAATATCTTAACCTTATTTATGAATAATAATTTTCCTATTTAATTATTTGTTACATATGTTATTTAGAATACAGAGCTTTTAGCAAGATGGCATAGAGCCATACCTAGAAAAGACAAAATGCTTACAGAAAATTGCTATATATGTGAATATCATTTCGAAGAGAATGATATTCTTTTTTTTGACGAGACTATCTAAAATGATGGAACAGTCAATAAAATTAAAAGAATTAGACCCATATTAAAAGCAGGGGCAGTTCCATCTATATTTCCGAACTTGCCATTGTATCTAACAAAGCATACAATGAATAGAAAACCTCCTCTTAAAAGGTCTATAAATATTGATAAAAAGATATCTAAACCAAGTCAGGCATGTTTAAATATAGTTGAAAATTCCCACGAAGAATTTTCTTTTCAGTATTTAAAAGAGAATCTGAATCTGTTAGAAAAACCATGTAATAAATGGATGTTTGGATTAACTGATGATAAAGTAGTGCTTGCAATATGGAATAGTGATTCTGAAAAAAGAATAGTTATTTCAAATAATTTTATAGTAAAAGTAAGCAATTAATTATTCAAAAATAAAATAAATAACTGTACAAACCTATAATTGTATTTTATATTAATTCATATTATTCCAATTCTTTATACATTAAATATTGACAGATTTTTTTGAATGGTATTGAAATTTTATTTGACTGCAACATTACTAATACAATTTTATTGAGTATGAATGATACAAATAAGTTATTGAAATATATACATTCTTTAATAGCATGTAAAGGGATTACATCAGCAAATAACATTAACAGGTTCATGTATTATTTATGTACATACCATTTTTCATTAAACTCGTAGTCATTATAGAATATTTTGAATTTTATACTTTTTTTACAGGAAACACCTTTTTAACTTTACTTGTATATTTAAGTATACTTTAATATAAGCAGGTAATTAGTAATGAATGATAATTTATATTTCATTCAAATACAAAAATAACGTACATTTATAGTAAAATACATATAATATGTGGTAAAACATAGCCCTCTAATCGAACGACGCGCTCCTGGTGGCAGAATAACCGTGCGACTTTTGTCGGGCCATATTTTGTATACGGAGTTTGGTCTCCTTATCTCTAATCTTCATGGTTTTGATTTAGCATGCTATTATTTATCAGAACACAATATTATTTATCAGCTTTAAGATTGTGTCGGTGCTATCATTAAAGCAGATCAAAAATTAATTAAATCAGTTTAACGACAACTTTCCTTCATTCCTTGTGCTTGTTTGATATCTCTTGTTTTCAGTAAATATTAATGAAATGTACAGTGAAAAACCTGAAGATTTACGCTCAATAAATGGTTTAAATTCAATATTCATTGAATAATGAAGTTCAACGCTAGGCATGTTCTTAAATGTCATGTAATGCATTTTTTTAAAATTATATACATGAATTTGCTGAAATATAATACAACTATTTTTAGCTCCATCTACCAATTCAATGCAATTTAAGTATGTAGAATGGTAGCTCGTTCTAAGTCTTAAAAAAGTGATGAAGGGAAGTATTTGTGTGTGCAATTTGTATATTACCTTTACAAGTCACGTCCACAATTCACATGATTTTGATTAAATAAATATTTGCAATTAAAATGTTGATAACCAAAACCCTGCCCGCAACTGTAAGGTTAAAAATAATGACGTTTTTCTGTCCATAACTAGTATCTTATATCAAACGGTTTTTAGTTAATAAAAGTGAAAATAAATGAGAGTGATTATCATACATTTTATCTTTCTTTTTCTTGTATTATTATTATTATTATTATTATTATTATTATTATTATTATTTTATATTAGTATAATAGTTTACAACTTCTTCTAAAAAATTTTATTTTAAATTTCAATAGTATTTAAACTTCATTAAATATATTCATTCACACAAAATTGAGTCATGAAAGTGCTCTAATTATTACTTTTTTCTATTCAACTAAATTATTGTTTAAATCTGAAAAGAAAAAATATTTCTAATTGTACTTTAAAACCATAAGACCTTTTGAAAATACCTGCTATTATGCTCTAAAACAAGCTTTTTTAAAATATGCATTCATTGTTAAGTTTTTGACTCATATTATCTTTAATTCAAAATGGTTATTAATAAAATCATAATTTATATGCTTTGAGATATCATTAAATTAGTTAAATTATGTTCTATGAATAATGAGCGTTAGTTGTCAATGTGTTCTTATGATTCAAACCAATTAATAATCTATAGAAGATAAAACAATCTTTATCTAACTATCTTTTATAATCGCAACTATTATCAGTATAAATAAATTATGGTTTCCTTTAACCCTTACTAAGCTACCGTTGTAATAATAAATTAACTTATCTAATAAATCATTTATTCATACTACTATAGTGTGGCCACACTACCTAAATATTTTAATTTGATTATAATTTGTTTTTTGAGATAATAATTTTCACCACATTTATTATTCTCTATTTAATTGAAAATTGAGATCAATTATTTTATTGAAATCTAAATAATTATTATTATTTTTTAAAAAGTTCTTAGGTATTAATAAAAACCTTATTTATTAAATTATAGATTATTTTATACCAACCATATGGCAAATCTGTTGATTGGTGGGCTTATGGTGTTCTATTATATGAAATGTTAGTTGGTCAGCCACCATTTGATGGTGAAGACGAAGAAGAACTTTTTGCAGCAATCACAGATCACAGTGTCAGTTATCCCAAAGGAATGTCTAAAGAAGCCAAAGAAATTTGCAAAGGAGTAAATTTAATATTTTTATGAAAAAAAAAAAATAATATAAAAAATATTTGATAATATTTCTCAATTTTAGTTTTTAACAAAAAATCCAATGAAAAGATTGGGAGGAGGTACTAGGGGCGAAGAAGATATTCGAGGACATGTTTTTTTCAGGCGTATTGACTGGGCAAAAATTGAAAATCGTGAAGTGCAACCACCATTCAAACCAAAAATAGTATGATTTGTATTCAATTTAATATAAAAAATCAATATTAATAATTGTTATTTTGTTACAGAAACATCGTAAGGATGTGAGCAACTTCGATAAACAGTTCACTGGTGAAAAAACTGATCTTACACCTACTGATAAACTGTTCATGATGAATCTAGACCAAACAGAATTCATGGGTTTCTCATTTCTCAATCCAGAATTCATTCAGCATGTGTAATTTACTTATTTCCTTTAAGTTTCCTTTTTTCGATTTTATTACAGGGTTTCCTTTTACACTCCTTCGCTGTTATCCTATCCCATCTATGTCTACCGATTCCGAATTCATTAGTCAATTGGACGTATCACAACACCCATCGAATTTCTTTCAGTCTTTTTAACTGGTACACTTTTTAACCATAACCCCTATTTGCGTTATCCAAACATAAAGAAACACACTTCTTCTGTTTACTATTGAGTATTATAATACATATTATATTTTTATTATCATTTTATTGTACCCTATTAAACTCATTAACATTTATTATTATGTAAGTGTTTATAAGTAATAGGTACTTGATATTTCACGGAAACGTTGTTAATTTCCTAATATTATCGTCATACCGTACACAGTATTCTTACTTAAGATTAGAGTATTGAAATTTATTTCATAGTGCTGAGGAACAGTGAGTCGACTAACGTTCATTTGTCAATGTTTAAGTATAGGTATTCTGCTATAACAATATACTTCAACACATAGATGTCAATCAATCAAAGAATATGAATTCTTATATAGGATAAAATTGGGACCATTCTATGTATTGATATACTTTGTGACTTAAAATTGTTTTATATGATTTTATCCAAAGTGGATTAGTTAATAGCAGTATAATATAACATTCTAAAAAAATGAATACAAGTTCTATCTGTGATCTAATGAAGTGCAATAGACACAAGGTGTGTTTAAATCTTAATTATACTTCTTTTGTTTATATAAAATACAATTTTCAAGTATCCTAAATAAATAGAGTTACCTATTTTCCATTAATTGTCTAGTGATAAATTTAAATGTGAACAAAAAAGTGTTTTATTTAGAAACAATAGGTTGTGTCTAAATGTTTTCCTTGTTTATAAATAAGTTTAGAACATACTTTTTATTCATATATAGTTATTATTGCTTAAAAATGTTAAATTATTATTTTCATTGTTATTAAATTTAATTACATTTTAAAATATAATTATGTATTTTATTGTTATGTCTTAATCAACCTTCATTGAAACATTATGAGAATACACTTTAAAACGTTGTTAATGCTTGTGTTTTGCAAAAACATTAATTTTTATAGGTCGTCTGATATTATAGTAGATATATTGAAAGGTTATTTTTATAGCATTTAAGGTAGATGGATGATAATTCATGAGCACCATAGTGTCTCTAAAAAAATTTAATTTTTAAAATTTTTTTTTTTAATTTCAATATAAATTAATATCAAACGATCTATAATACACGTTATAAAGTATATGTATTTTCATATTTTTAAATACGACATATTTAGGTGATTTTGGGATTAACTGTTAAGTGATATTTTATGAAACTATATTATAATCAATAAAATTAGTAGTATCTTTATTGTTTACTTCTAGTTATTCTTTAACTTGCTCACATTTTAAATCTATGTAAAACTTAAGTTAAATTCAAGTAGTCTGGTATACATTATGAAAAAATAGCATTCAACGATCAAAATTAAGTTTATTTTATATGTGGTAGTATTTATGTTGTCTAGTTTGTACATAAGTGATATAGGTACACTTTATAATTCTTTTACCATTATATTTATGTAACCATCTTTATTGTTAAAATTCTTTTCGTGTACAACAATATTGTTAAAAATAATTATCTATGTATTAATTAATGTGGGCTTGGGGGAATTTTATTCATTTTTATTGTTGATAATTTTCATATTATATTATTGTAACCTATATTTTGTGCACTTTTTTTTTACTCTATTATTTTGTTAATTTATGAACTTTTTGCATACTTACAAATGTTTATTGCTGGTCAGTCATACAATCATTATTATTATAATTATAGGAAATGTATGGGTAAATAATATTATTGTTGACTTTTCTAATAAATATTATTTAACAGTTAGTTACTGAGAAAACAATATCACCTAAGTATACAGCAGAGTTCTAAATTTAATGACTGACCAGCATTTCTGTAATTATTTAAATTTTTATTACACCTTAAAATATTTGAAAAAATTTTTAAACACGACTTGGTCGATAGACTTAAATCATGCTAGATGCAATTATAGGCATATTTACACCATTTTAAAGTATTAATAAATATTAATTATTTATCAAACTGACAATCAAATATTACTAAAAATTTCTGTCGCGATATTTTACATTTCTTTCTTGCATTTTTTATTAACGTGCCAAAATTCCTCTCAGTGTTGTTGACCCATTTAGATTTTAATAATTGTATCCTATAGCATTTAATCCATTTTACAATATACTACTACCAATTAATAATTTTTAAGTATATTACTACATTGTATTTGATTTGTTTTCATTTCAATTAAAGATTATTATAACTCATATGGTGTTGAATTTATTTTTTATTGCGCTAAAGAAGAGTGTATCATTTCAACAAAGTAACTGATCGAAATGGTTGGTGATTGGTCGACGGTCGTGCATGTAAATAGCGTAAATATGGATGTTCATAAGTGTTTAAAATGTGATAAAAATGCTCTGTGTAATATATTAAAACAATACATAGTGTTAAAAATGTTGACCACGTTTCAATATAACAATACAGTAACAAATACCCCCAACCATTTATGTTGAGTAATGTTCTTTAGACAAAAATGAGTTTAGAATATTATTTTAACGCAACATTTTTTGTCGTCTGTCTCTGTCCTGAATAATTTAATTCTTTATCATGTTATAAAGTATTAATGTAGTAATATTGTTCATTAGAGTCATTAGACAATCATACACATGTGTAATAAATGCAAATGCCACGACACTTTGTTATTGGACTTCTGGTGAGTCCATTATCATTTATCTTTAATACGAAAGCAAAACAAAACAATTTTCGGAAAGATGCTTTTTTTAAATGTTCTACACATGCACATATTTGGAATGAATGAACATAGGTACTCAAGTACTACATAGGTACGTAATGTATTTTTCGCATAGTCGTATTTATAAAAACTCATAAAATATGATGATTCTTATCAAAAAACTCATTTAATTAATTTCTTATGTATTACATGTTTAAATTCAATGCATTTGGAAAACCTAAGGGTGACTTACCAAAAGCAATGGAAGAATTCTGAAGTATGAGTGTAGGTAAGTAACTGAATGGGTAAACTAATTCTTTGCGAAAATCATTAAAATGTTTGCCATACGAAAAGGACGTACCTACTTTGCACCATGGGAATTGGGATATACTTGCTTTTCGTACAAGATAAGGGTGATGGGTTTATTAAATTTTAAAGAAACAATTGAATCATTTATTTAGATAAATGATTCTAAGCAAAGCCTCAGTATACAAATATATTTTATTATTTTTATTCCAATTGTTGGTAGATTTTTTTTGTCAAACCCGTTTTCTTGTTTAACAAACGAGACAAATTTTTTACTAAATTATTCAAAACGTGTTGTTCTGCCTATATCTAAAATAGTTACGTCACTGCGAAAACAGATTTTGCTTAATTATTATTATTATTATTATTATTATTATTATTATTATCTATTATTGAGCCTCCCGCGTGCACGTCCAAGTAGCCGCGTAAATTACGTCTATCGTCGTTCAGTCAATGCTACCCGCTGAGTGGGCCGTATCGGCTCCGTGTGAGTTAATGATAAGTGATTACCGACCAAGTGGCCAGATCGGTTTCCCGTCTAGCGTCTTGGGCCCACAGATATATATAATAATAGTTATTATATATATCTGTGCTTGGGCCAGATTTCGTGACAGTGATAGTCGCGCACGAAATCCACGGTACAACACACTAGTTACAACACGGTATAGAAGATAATTATCTTCTATGCCGTGGTTACAACATAGTATGTCACGTGGCAAAGATGGGAGGTGAGCTTTATGGATATTTCGGTCGCGAACCCCGGTGGCTCCACCGGCCGCCGGCAAGGGTTGCTTTCCGATTTCGTCCAAGATCGGAATTACATTCCTGCACGAGCCTTGTGGTATTTTTGGTCACGTCTCTTATCGATATTAACGTCTACGGTTGCCCGTTTCTGATATATCGGACAAAACGCAGGTACGTGCATATATTTTTTGTGTATTAAAATTAAACCAACTCGAACAAATTAATTTGTCCCGAGAAAAAATGTTTTATGTCCTCCGCTGATCGGGAAAAGGTCACATTCTATTGCTTTTACTGGCATCGAAAATTAAATTTTCGGCAAACACGTGACAAACTACATAAGCTTTAGCCTTATTTTATCAACAGAGGAGTATTCTCGTATGACGTAGTAGGTATACAAATCACTGGCAAGACTGTTACATACATAGGCGCCCATGAATACAATTTCAGATAAGGATAATATATGTTTTGTTCAAGTGGAACCCAAATAAATGTTATTTTCAAAGTCTATACACATATAGGTAAATACGTCATGATTAAAATAAATTTTTTTATCAAAAGATATTTTTCTATCTATGCCCAATGTTTTATAACGATTGGATGGATCAACTATTTTGTATACCTACACATTTAAAGTTGCGAATTGATGTAAAAAAAGTGTACAAATTTAGTTAAGTACTTATTAAAAAAATCCTGAGTAAAAATTATTAAAACTTTTCAGTATCTTTTAATAAATTTATAAGTAAATAACATTTTCAAATCTTAGTATCAAAAATTAAAAATGATTCATTAGAAATAGGCAAAGAATAATGTATTTCATAACTCTATTTTTTAATCCAAAAATTTTCAATATATTTTGAAACTTTTCAAGTTTGTAATCGTATGTTATTATAGTGTATGATGAATACCTCAAGTTTCTTACAATGTTACGTTTTAATTTATAACTAAATAGGTAACTAAAATCAATTTATAAAAAGTCTGATTTATCACAAATTTTCTAATTTTACAGTTTTTACTTAATTTTTCGGCAGTTTTTTCCTTGCGCTTAGAAAAACTATTGGAAAGAAAGAAAAATTAACCCTCAAAGTATAATCTACATCCAATTTTTAAACTATAGAGTAGCTGGACGAAAAATCGGGCAAAGTTTACTGATCCAAAAATCAGAAAAAAAAACATTATTGTAAAACCAATAGATTCACCGCTTTAATTATTATCTAAAAAAAAATGAAAAAAAAATTGTAATCAGATTTATTATTTAATAAATATTATAATAATTTGAAATTTTTTTGATTCATTCCGATGTATTAATGATATTCTAAATAAAACTAAGTAATTAGATAATATTATAGTACAATTTAAAAAAATTAAAAGTCCATATTTTTTCCAGGGGGGAAGTGTCCCGTCTTGCCGCTCTTTAAGGGCACCCATAGCTACATATATTGTATTAGTATTCAGATAACGATTGACTATCAAAAGGTATATTGAAAGTACCTACCTACACATCGATATCATACGAATTTATACATTTTTCAATGAAAATATTTTAATAAATACCTACATATAGGTTATACAAAAAGAAAAATTACTGAGTGGAATAAACCAAATGGTAATTTTCTCCAATCACTTAGGTCAAATTTTATTTCTATGTTTATTTGTATAAGCAGTATAAGTAGTTAAGTTGTACCAACTTAAATAAACGTGAATTTATGTATATATATACAGTAGCAGCCCCGGCAGACGTTTTCCACCCTGTCTAGATCAGGAATTTTCAATTGGATAAGTTAAAACAAAGTCAATTTTGAAAACTAAGTCAAAATGTCATGTTTTCCAAATACCTAATACATTTCATTAATTTAAATTTGAAATAACAATGATCACGAAAATGTTTAATTTACATCTTGAAAGTTAAGTTAATAAAAATTGAATCAAACTAAAAATAAGTTTTAATGAATAAAGATAAGAATTCTCCCGGGCAAAAATAAGTAATAATGTTCCAGACAAAGAGAAGGTACCTCTATGTTACCTATGTTAGTCTATGTAATTATAGTCATGTGTTGGCAAAAAAATACAGGTTCCCATTTAACTTTAAAAATTGAACCCCCAAAACTATCCTTTAAGGGTTGTTAAAAATATGAAATGTTCTTATTGTTTTAGATTTCTCTGAATAAAGAAACTTTAATAATATAAATTTTATTACATTTAGAATATTTGTATCATAAAATTTCTGTAACACATTTGTTGAATCACTCTGTATAGTCGGAAAATGTTTACTTTACGACAAACGTTTGTAGGCATGCGCAGACCTCCGTGGTAGAAAGGGCCACAGCCAATAAATAAAACAATTTTTGTTATCGTTTTTTTCTGTAACGGATAACATACTTACTGATTTTAAAGATAATATTCATAATTAAACACCAAGTATTTATGTACCTATATTTAAATTTTTAATCATTATGATTCAAGTTTTTAAGTATTTAAATTATACATTTCATTATTATGTGTGAAAAATATTTCTCCCAATGTGCATACTGATACAACCCATACTGTATTTCTTTTCTCACTTACATTTAAGGCCTTAGAGTCCAACTGTAGCTTTATATAGAAACTCGAGGAAAATTCTTTCCCGTAACTTTCGCATTTTAGGTAAGCAAATTATGTTTTACTTGATTTTTCACACATCATTTTACGTTTAAAAAATGAATTTACAAAATTTACAATTTCAATTTTTTCTATAATTTCAAATTTTTTTACAAAATTAATTTTTCCGTTTTGACAATTTACTAATATAGACTTTGTGAAAATGTCGTTTACGCCAAATTTTACCGTTTAACTCGGTTTTTTGGCAGTTTTTCCTCACGCCTCGAAAAAATATTGAGAAGAAAGAAAAATGAATCCTAAAAGTACCATCTAAATGCAATTTCCAATCTATAGAGCTGCTGAATCAAACTTTTGGACAAAGTAAATTATACCGAAAAATGTACCGAAAAATTGTACCCAAAAATGTCTCAAAGAAAAGGAAAAATAATTTTCTCTTCACTCAGTACCTAAAATAGACCTTGTAGTTTTTATTATAACGTAAGTTTTTTTAAAGTACGAAATAAAAGAAATATCTTATCTACCAAAAAGCTGAAGTAACATTTGAATCTCTTTTATTTGTCAAAATACGGTTATATGTTATACATGGTTTGATTTAAAAAAATAACTTTGAAAAAAGAAACACATAATTGAAATATCAATACATTTTTATCGTCAGAAGTCTAATCAGAAATTAAAACACTATACTATAGAGTTAATAGAAAATACTTAAAACTTAAAATGTATAAATATAGGTGAAACAGATAATATTGGAGTATTAAAAACATTAATCCCTGGCTGAATGCAATAGACTTGAGTCCATTGATGAACATTCGCTGAGATAGTGATTTACAAGGCATATTTTAAGGCGATTAGACAATTGGAACTATTTGTTAATTTTAAAATATAATATCACAGACATAATTACGTATATATATATTGTATAATTGATTTTTTTATTTTGTTTAATTAGTTTTCATCTCTAACACGGACCTTTAGAATGTTCACAGAATCTATGAGAAGACCGGGTATGGAGTGGTGTAATAATGGTTAAGCCTGTAGTGAATTAAGAAGATTTAGCAATGAACAGAAAGAAGTGGTACGAAATATTTTTGAAAGTAAGGTCTTAAAGATCATATATTGAAGAAGAAAAAGAACAAAAAAATTTACCACTAAAATAATGAATATTGTTCGAGGACTACTAGGATCCGATAGGCATCCTAAATTGTTTTTACTTAATACATATTCAAACATTTTTAGTGCATAATTTAAAATTTTTTCTATAAACGTATAATTATAAAATTATTATTAAATATTATTAAAATTCAATAAAGTTAAATGTAAATACTTAATTTAAATATTAGAATATGTTGGTACAATTTTTTCGGTAGTCAAAATGTACCGAGTAGGTATTATATTTTATTTTTGATAAATTACGGGTAACAAATGACGAGATATATCATGTGTATTTTAAACAATATAAAATACTTAACCATAATTTACTGTAAGCTCTCCCACCACATTAGGTCTGTAAAGAAAATGGCCCTAGTCCCACCTGCCCGTCCATAACCAATCCATAACGGCTTAAACTTAATGCTAAACTACGCAATATTGAAGCATAACATCGTGAGATTACTGTCACCGTAGAGCAGTTTTGATTCCATTCGTAAAGTTTTCAGTGAAAAGGATTATATTAATAAGATATACTTAATATGTACATTCAGTGCCGAACATCTATCTATTTAATTAATTAGTATATTAAGTTATAAAATCGTAAAATTATTTATTTTAAATCAATATGGATTTTACATCTGAACCAAAAGTAAGTTTGTATGTCGAATGTACTCGTAATATCATTTTATTTATAATTTGAATACGTACTAGATAGAAAAAAATACAATTTCATTTGAAATGATTTTCTCATTTAAAATTTAAATTTAACAATTATATGATTCAGATGTTCAGTTATTTAAATAGGTATTGTAAAACATTAAACGTGATAAATTAATAACTATTAAAAAAAATATATATATATATATAGGTATGCGTAATTTTTAAGTTGAAAAGGTAACCATAGAAATTATAGCTCACCGTCTTATTTTGCTAAAAGTATTAGGAATCTAATCTTACAGTTACGCCACTGGTTAATATCATTTCGTAATGTTTAATGGGTGTTATCAATGACACAAACATCAACTACTTATTTGACAATAATTATTATTTATATAAACATTATATTATAAAATGTACTAATAATTATGGAATTTAATTATATTGTTTAGATTTTTTTGAGGAAATACTTCATGTAATTAGTATATTTATTCGAAAAACCGGTACCTGCCGTGTTTGCAAGGCAGACATACTATACGGTCAAAAATATTTTTTAGTTAAGAAGAAAACTCAATTAATTATTTATAATTGATCATATTATATAACTATGATTACTTATTAGGTACTTATTAGTTTAGTTGTTGATTAATTAATTGTAATATCTATATCTATAATCCAATATAAGATATACAAGGTAAACCTGCGTAGACTTATTTGTTCATATGACGTTTGAGTTGTAATCGTTGAATAACGAAAATACATTTGCATAGGTTTAAACATAAAAATTAAAAAAAATATTTTTTAAATAAATAGAAATAGAAATAATTAAAACCATTATCAGTAATTGTATTTTAATGCACTGAAAATGTATAAATATGTAATATGTATACAGCTATTGCATATTATTTATATTTTTTAAATATTCATTTAGATAAGTAGTCGGAAATTCTAGCATATTAATTTAAAATTGATTAATATAAAAAGATTACATTAAGATATTTTAGATTCTGAGTCGCTAAGGACAAATTGGTTTTAAAATGGTATTTAATTTTTTTCTTTCTGAAAACACTTTTTCGGGTTGTAAGAGTGGTCCAAAACTTTCAAAAGACATTTTTTGGAACAAAATTAATTTACTTTGTCCAAAAGTTTCATCTAGGAGCTCTATATGTTGAAAAACGCATTTAGATGGTGCTTCATGGTTCATTTTTCTCTCATCTCAATATGTTTTCCAGGCATGAGAAAAAAGTAGCGAAAAACCTAATAAAAACGGTAAAACGTACCGTAAATGATACTTCTACTAATTCGATTTTAGTTATTTTGTCATAACTTAGAAAGTAATGTTGTTATGAAATTAGAATTTTCATCATATATTAATGACATATATTAATGGTATTGAAGCATATTTCATAAAAGTTTCAAAATCATTTTACAACTTTTAGGCTAAAAATTGACTTTAAAATATCTTGTTTTGTTAAAGTATATCTCTCATAATATTTTTAATATCCGACAAAAAGTTTTAAAAATGTAATATGATCATAATAATACACTTAATTAACGATATTAAAAACCCCGGGCATCGATTAAAAATTTTTCTTGCCAATAATAATTATAATATTATAGTTTTCATTTATTTTTTATTTTTATTTTTACAAGAAATTTACAATCTATTCTTAATTAGAACAATAAGCAAATTCGCATAAGGTATTTGCATATGAATTTTTTTGAGGGAAGAAACCACCCATTGGTGATACTTCCTATTTTGTGTTCTTTAATAGTATAGTAATTACAATAATTTGTTCTGTATTTCAGTAAAATCCCCACAAATAATATGGGTAATATAAAACAATTTTATACATCAGTATAAAAAAATAAATAAATCCATGGGGAGATCTAGCCCCCCCCCCCGTAAATACGCCACTGAAGAACATAGTCATGAATTTATCATAGCCTCTGGACTTAAAAGAAGGTACTTGATTAGATACACTATAAAGTCTGTTATATTGAACAATTTGAACTCATCATCACTGCATTTTCTTTTAAATCAAATTAAATCAAATAATTTATTAAACTTCTCGGGTTTCTAGTTCCAGTTTAAACAATAATTAAATTGTATTTATATAACATAATATTTTTAATGAATCTAACCTAAAATGATAATTTTGTTATGTGTTTCAGAAGTATCCCAAGACTATATGGCTAATAGCACTCAACGAATTCTGTGAAAGATTTAGTTATTACGGGTTAAGAAGTAATTCACTAAACATGTAACCGTTGATGAAAATTTTGCTAACTACAGCATCGTTTTATTTTCAGCCGTCTTAGTATTGTACTTAACGACAATTTTAAAGTTTAATGGGGATGAATCAACAATGATATATCACAGTTTCGTATTTCTCGCGTACTTTATGCCATTACCCGGAGCTATCTTGGCTGATTCGTGTTGGGGTAGATACAAGTATGTTACAGTTTCATATCAAATTACCGAGTATAGTAATTTGAAATGAAACGTTAAAAATAACGATACCTCAGTGATCGTGTTTTCTAATAACAAGCATATTATTTAGAACAATAATACGATTGTCAATCGTGTACGCACTAGGAAACTTAATACTCGCTGGTTCCTCGATGGCAGATATTTTTAGTCTCGACATTCAAAAGTTAGTAAACTACTTTTCTCTTAACAAATACATTTGAAAACTTTTTTATTGATCTCGTCCATATCGTATTTTTTTTTTACACTAGACTTAAATTCGAATTTTCCGTAGACTCATCGCTCTCTTGGGTTTATCATTCATATCCATTGGCACAGGTGGTATAAAACCTTGCGTTTTTGCCTTTGGCTGCGATCAATTCCGGTTGCCTCAACAAGAAGAGTTGGTATTAAAATTCACAACGAAATTCATGATCGCTATCAACGCGGGTGCACTATTATCAACATTTTTAACTCCCGAATTAAGACACAACGTACATTGTTTTGGCAAAAAAACGTGTTTTCCACTGGCGTTCGGTGTGCCGGCCATGCTCTTGTTATGTGCCATAGGTAATATTTGACAAAGGTTTAAACGTTCTCAACTTAACGAATAGTATATTTCAGGCATCCATTGCACGTGTGACCAAATATCTACAGTGTAACCTACCATTTATTGATAATACCTAATATTTTATACATCTCGTTTTAGATATTTAAAATTTGCTTCAAAATAATAAAAATAAAAAAAATTAACAAAGCATACTTTTCGAATAGATATTTTTATATAATTTTAAAAGTTTCAAAAATGTAATGTTGAGTTTAAAAACTGAAATAAAAATGTTGTTGTAATTATCACGAGTGTAATGAATGCCAGTATATTGTACAATGTAAAAATTCCTTCAAATTTACGCAGTGATATTTGTTTCCGGGAAAAACTCGTACGTGAAAAAGAAACCGAAACAATACGTGATCTCCAGAACATTTGGTTGCATATTCGTAAGAGACACGAAAATCGTTTTGGTACACATTAATAATTATAATTTCGTTTTTATTTGTTTCAAAGTACGCGTTACGCACCAAGATATTCTCGCCCGTCCCGAACTCAACCCATTGGCTCGATAATGCTAAGGGCGTGTATACCGAAACGGAAATATCAGAAACAAAAGCTGCCTTAGGAATCATTAATATGTTTTTAGCGTTTCCGATTTTTTATGCGTTGTACGAGCAACAGGTATGTACTTTGCCGACGTGCTTTACTAACGACGACTGACGTTAAAATATATATTGGCGTAGTTCCCTGAGAACGAAACGCGTAGTGCACGTACATTTTAACTTAAAGGGTTCTCGGTGGACGCTACAAGCTACGTTAATGGATGGCCATATCGAATTCTTGGACTGGACAATCAAACCAGACCAAATGCAAACGATTATTCCGTTTCTCGGAGTGATATTTCTTATTCTCTTCGACTACACTTTATACCCGTTGATAGCAATGATCGGAATTCGGAAACCGTTGCAAAAACTCACGTTGAGCGGATTTCTAGCAGTCATAGCGTTTATTTTAGCGGCTCTGCTTCAGTTTAAAATTTTTGTAAGATTTTTTAAATTTACATCCCTGGGTTTTTATTTGTATTAACTTCCCTATACGTATTATTAATTTTACCATTGAAGGGAAAAACTACTGTGATACCCGCCGGAGAAGGACGACTCAATATTTACAACGGGTTTGATTGTAACGTATTTGTTCGTTCGCCATCGTTGAAAGTGGATCACATCGGTCCGCTTGAAATGATTAGCACCAATTATAGACCTTTGAATCAAGAAGATAACATTGAAATCGAGCTGTATATCGATCGTGCATCTTGCAGTTTTATTTCGGAAAATGTTACATTAAATACCTCATTAACTATCATCAAAGGAAAGGTAAATTGTATTTATTTAAACTTTGTCAAGCCAATTATACATTTTTAGCAGTAAAATAATTTTGTAATCGCAATGGAATCCATTTTAAAAGTTATATATTATGTACTATAACGCAATAAATATAAGATAAATGTATTAAAAGATTGTATATCACAACACTTTTCCTTTAATTTATCATATATAAATTGGTAAATTGATAAATAATTGGTACCCACATAGATACATAGACGAATGACATTTGTAAGTAATTAAGTAAATTTATGTCTAAATTATAAATTTAAAAATAAATTATTATTATAAGTTTGCATTGGCTTACCCAAAAAAAAAAATCTAGATATTATAAAGATATTGGTATTAATGTTACCTACAGTGCAGCGACCATCATTACTAGGTTTAAGTATGATATTAGTATAGGTTTTACTGTAACAAAAAAGTAAAGAAGCAGACGAACCTCACAAAAATATAATGCCACTACTCTGTTACTTTTGATTTGCTTGCTCCTCTTAAAATATTGGTCGATAAAGAAAAATCTTCATATAAGAGTTTTCAAAAAAAAAAAAAAAATTAAAAAATGCCTTTCTCGTGTATATTTAGCTATAGGTAAGTTGTGACTGCCATCTAAAAAAGTAGAAACATTACTTGATAAAAACAGTACATATCATTTATTTCATAAAAGTTGTAGTTTATTAATGTTTGAAATATTTTAAACGAAAAAAAATTGAAATTTACGTATTATACAGGATCAGATCACAATATGATTATTTACGAGTATATCAGGGGTGGCCAAACTTTTTTTGGTCACGATCTACTAAAAATGTACTTCACCTTTGAGGATCGACTTTCATAGAAAATTTTGTAGTTGAAATTATACAGATAAAACTTATCGACAATTTGTACTAATTTTTTTTTTATATTTAACTTATTATATATTTTATTTTTAATTAACTACAGCCTTGATTAATTTTCGTGCGCGTGTCCCTAAAAATAAATTCCAACATGATCGACTTTGAAACTGTCCGCGATCGACCGGTCGATCGCGATCGACCGTTTGGCCGCCCCTGATTTATATTATACTTTTAATCAGTCAAAATTTTACGAACTCAAAAAGTCCGTTCATTATTTTAACATACAATTTATAATTATTCCTCCTAAATGTCAATAATGGTTCAATAACTTAATTGTATATTAAAAAATTATGAATAAATGCCTTCCGAAATTAAAAAAACATAAACTAGTACAATTTAACCTATCGTAATTTATAATTTTTAACCTTCAAAAATTAAATCCTATTAAGTTCGTTTGATTACTCAAACAAATATACTAAAAGAATTTATTTGGTAATTCGAATTTTACGGTTTCAGGAAATATCATATTACTTGACACGTTCATACCTTAGTAAGACTTTATTAAATAGAGTTAGCTATTATGACAACACAATCAAAGACAAGTACGGAAATCCTAGTTTGAGGTATTTATGTGTATTTTTTAAATTATACAATACATTTGAGTTAAAAAATATATTGGTTTTCTTTTTAGACTTTTAATTGATAACACTTTTAAGTCTAATGATAATATTAAATTAATCAATGAAGACGAAAACTCGTTCAACTCTTATTCTTTTTCTTCATTCGGAGGGATGGATTTTAATGCAGTGAAGGTTGGGAAGTAAGTAGGCATTATTATTATTTACAATTAACAATGAATAAAAATTACGTTTTTAATGTGTCATGACATTGATATTAGGTATGATTTATTTTTCAATGAAGAACAAATTTATGAGTCTTTGAATTTTATACCAGCAACATTATATACACTAACTGTACAGAGAAATGGAAACCGAACGGTAATACTATGGATAACTTAATTTTTTTTGGGGGCAGGGGGTGTTATAAATATATTTTGTATTTCAAGCAAACTTATTATGTGAAAAAGAATTGATATAGGACGTAAGATTATTCTCCATGGATGAAGGCAACTTTCTTCATATCCTATGGCAAGTACCACAATTTGTATGCATGATCGTTGCAGATGTGATTTTCATAGTCAACAGTCTAGAAATATCGTTTACTGAGGTACATTTATTTTGGTTGATTTTCGAAAATAATTATTGCATTTTACGTCATTTAATATGAAATTTTTTTAAGACTAACTTAAGATTTACGATATATTTTGAGCACAAACAATTCAAATCAGATCTTTCTATACTACTTACATTTTGACGATATTGTGATTTAATAAGACTAATTTCACGATCATTATAAATATGATATTCAATTTAAAAACATAAAGCAATAAGTTTCTACAAAATCACTAGATTTATAAGTATTATTTAAATGTTCATTCTTCATAGGCACCGTCAAATATGAAGTCGTTTATATCGGCAATCAGTTTATTAACGAGTTCAGTTGGAAATTTGTTAGTCGTGTTCATATCGGCGATGTCAATTAAAAATCAAGTAAATATCTGATACATAATATAATGTATTTTAATTTACTAATGGCTCGTGCACAAGTTTATATTATACGTATTATATTTTATATTATGATTTAGGTATATGAATATCTACTATACTCGGGTCTCATGTTTGCTGATTCATTGTTATTAGCTTATTTCAGTTTAACTTATCGAAAACCTCTGTTGAACCAATGACTGCAAAATATCAAAAGTAATTGCGGTGTCGTCTACTCATCAAATACAGCAAAAATTGAATTAAATGTCTTATTTTTATCGATTTTATAATTTACAATTTAAATTAAAATAATATTTTCTTAGTACAATAATGTAAAATGTAATTATGAGACAAATATACCGGTAGGTACGTATATTGTTTTTGTAAAGAAAATAAATATTGTATTAAAAAATAATTTTGTTAAGTATGGAAATGTGTTATTTTGTCTATAACGCTTTGAAATAAATGTATTTTTTCATAATCTTAATATTCTGTATAGTAATGATTAAGAGTTGACTAGGAAATTTATTTATATCGCAATTTATAAAAATAAAGTAAAAAGACGATTATATACAAAAATATATGTATTGGTATTAATTAAAATTAATAAAAATATATTCGGAATTTTTCAAATATTTCTTGTGTATTAAAACATACTTTATATCCAAAATTAAGAGTCTTAATACATAGTGTATACTTGCTGGGTTTAGTTGATTATTTGTATCAGAATACGCTGTGGGTAAGTACTTAAAAATTACATACTTACTAATAAATTTAATTTAACTAACAATCTTCTTATAACATTCATGGTTTTCAAATCAGGATTGTACCATAATAATGACATCTACTAAGGACTAAGACTATGGTATAAATAATTTAAATGCATTTAACTAAACAAATGTATATTTATTTATTTTTAAATAAAAATAAATTATTAAGTTATGCTCATAGAGTCATAGCTATAACACACGTTTTAATAATTCAGTTGATATTGTTTCCAAAATGAAAATAAATTTCAATCAGTTGTATCCATTGTTTGTTTTTTGTAAAATATATGTTACTTTAAAAATTAATCCATATTTTTTGGTGATAATTATATATTAATTAAACAATGTACAAATGAAACAGATTTTTATAATAATTGTTCTCTAAAGAATATATAATAATATTCAATCTTGATTTATTTATTTGATTATATGTATATGTTATTCAGGTAGAGTACGAAAACGGGTATGTGTTCATTATCATCTAATGCACATAAAGTATGAAGTCTCAACTCAGGAACTTTAATCTTTTTTTTCACTCTCTCTATAACAGACATATTTGTTGATAGCAAGTGATTCCGTTATAAAAAAACGTGCTGTACCAATAATATTCTAAAAAAACAAATCATATTAATCCCAAAAAATTATTTACTAGGCCAACTAAATAAAATCAAATTATTAATTTTATACCTGAACATTTATAAAAATACATTTTATTTCATTACAATTTATTTATTGGAAAAGTACCTATATTTATGAAGTAAATTATGTATTATTACATTATTATTTTACATATCAAACAGGTATAGTTATTTATTGAAATATTTCAAATTCATGTGGCATTTGGAGTTACAAAGTAACTCCTCAGATTTTCATTTACATTTATTTGATGAATATTTATTTTTTTTTACATAGATATTTTTTTGAATTTTGACCATCAGAAATAAATAATGCATCAACATTTCACACTAACATTTTTTGTTGTCGACACTTCGAAAGTATCTATTAATGGTATAGAACAATTTATTTCTTCAATACAGTTGAATAAGAGTACTGTGTCATTTTCATTTCCGAGTTCATAGTATTAATTATCACTGAATATAAGTGAAGTGAACACGAAAACCGATAGCACCAACTATACTGCAGTTTAAAATTATACAATATTAGTGCACACGTTTGACGTTTCATCATAATCTACACAAATATTATATCTACGATTGATGTTTTATCGTATTTTATTTTATTAAAACACTAAATCTACTCGGAAGTAAATAATCTACAAATCATCCGATTAATGTTAAAATAAATTTTTCACAAAAAATATTTTTTACTTTTTTCGATAGGCAACTGTAGTGTGCACGTCACTCAGTTTATGCGTACCTAATCAACTTAAAATTGTATAAAACATTGTTGTTAATAAATTAAAATAGTAGCAGATAAAATAATTTTTAATCCATCAAAATATTTTATTATGCTCGTACGTGAATACTAAATATCATAAATTATCATTATTCGTATTTTGGTTATCATTAGTTTTCACATGTACTGTCACGTGAAGAGAATAGGATGTCTACGCTCGTTTGTTATTGCACCTTGTTTGTTTACCAAATTGATTGTAATTAAAAGAGAGTGTAATGTTTCGATCACCGCATACATTTTAATATATTGTTTTATAAATGTTTCGCTCAAAAACAGATTTTTTTTGTCGCATTAATGTCTCAAAGACTGAAGCAGAAATATCAGTTTCAAATACTACAGGTTACAGCCTTACAGGACAAAAAAAAATCCAACTATGGTATATTACTATTTACTACAATCTTAATAATAATTTAAATATTTGTATTAAATGAAAGGATGCGTTCAAACGTTCAGTTCATATTTTTCACACAGTGCCATTAGGTTTTTTGATACGCTCATTTTTACGCAGACTTCAAACTGTTTTTAAACATTTTGATTGCAACCGAAAGGGTAGATATAGTTTTTATCAGTATATCAGTTAGATACGTAATATTTACTCGACTTGTATAAACTTTAAATTCTTTAAAAATGTATGCCTAGATAAATTTTAAAATTATTCTAAAAGCTTTACCGATTTTCTGGCACAAATTAATTGTGCATCAGCCCTAAAATACACCAGGACTTGATTCGCCCATGGGTTTATACAAGGGGGTTTGATCTCTTCCGTAATTTTAAGTTTAAGAAATTAAAATATTGTTGTATATTTTTAATTCACATACTAAAAATTTATAAATTAAACTGAAGTAAAGTCAAGTGCTTGGATTCCTGCCAATCAATTATATAATCTATAGTAGAATAATGTGGTAGCTCCGTAAACTCATACATTGTTTTGATTAAATTTCATAAGAATTAATATTTCATCAATTATATTATAGTAATATTATTATCACAAGACATTGTCTAGATTAAATAATTGCATTTTACCCTTAAGCCTTTCATCATTTAATTTGGTGCCATTGGTTATAAGCCGTTGTCGGCTGAGGTGAAAGATATATATATATATATATATATATATATATATATATATATATATATATATAATAACAATAGAAAATAAAATGAATAGGCCTCTATATCAGTCAGCACAATACTTTTTCATATGATTAAAAAAAATGTCTATTATCTGCGTACTTTGTGCCGGTTGAAGGCCATGATGCTGTTGCCTACTTTTGACAGCTCTTATTTATCAGTGGCCCCATTTGACTTACATTCGCCTTTTATATCTGTAGTCATAATTTGTTCCTAGTAGCTGTTGGTTTCTGACTATATTTTAAAGTGTTTTTTGTTTGGTACTGATTAATGGTCATAAATGTAGAATAGTTTATGCTGAAAACAATTTTTTTCTTATTTTTTTGTTAAATTATACATAATTAAATAATATATAAGCTAAATAAATATTCGTATGTCATATGTGAAACTGATTTAAAAACTTATAAGTTATAATAAATTAGTTTTTTTTTTTTTATAAACTGCACCTAAAAAATATTTTAAACTCGAATTTTATTTTTATTTAGGTGCATAGTTTTAAAACGTTTGAAAACAAAATTCTAAAACACCCTCTCATACGCCGGTGAACGAATAAAACAATTAATTTCAAAACACACTTCCTTCTAAAAAGGCTACCAACCTCCGTCATCAAGTGACGGCAATGAGTGGGCATGACCCTGGACGGAATCCCTACCAAGCGAAACCTAGTAATATTTCATGTCATTACTTTAAATCCGATCCCAGTGTAGGATTTATGTTAATTAATAATATCTCGAATATTTTTTTACGTTTTTATGACCCGATCAGCCGATACGGTTATTAAATATTTTTCATGCCTATAAAATACACGTTTTAGTGGATTCTGTTCAAAAATGTTGTTTGTGCTGAAAAAAAACCTCTTGTGCTGGTTACCGTGTGTTCAAAATATAAAGCCCCACCCGAAAAAATCGTGGCAACCGAGGGTTCGTTCAGTTTGCTGCGGCGACGACTAAAAGAAAAAAACCAGTTCTTTCCCACACTACGTTCAAAAACGCTACTACGACTGCCGAAAAAAAAATACTAATTGTAATTTCTTACGGTGTCTAGAGTGTTGTTGCTTATTATTATTATTATTATTATTTTGTATCGCACGTTGCCGAAAAACCGTCCAGTAAGCATTTGAATATTTTATTTAATATTCATATTGTTCGCACTGCTCAACACACGTAAGTATTCCTCAATTGTCGCATTCATTTTCCAGTCGCTGGCGTTTAGGACTGGCGATTTAATTGAAATCGTTATTTTCTTCTCGTTTAATTTTTTTAAATCGTTCAAGTTCAACCCACATTATAATCGACCCCAAAACCGTTTGATCAGCATATTTAATTGAAATCCGTACGCTTAGCTTTTCGGTGAACACAGTGTCCGGCCAAACGGCTTGCCATTATTTTAATTACCGTACCTCGTGGTTATCTCCGCAGTCCGTATAAGTATGCACTATTATACTGCGCTCAAATATATATTATGTCGAGAACCAAAACGTGTTTATTAGCTAACAGACGTCCGCCCGATGGAGACGGATTAGCACCGCACTGTCATACTCGTACACGGGTAAACAATAAGGAATATTGTGTCCGCGCGGACCGAAATTCACTCGGAGCAAAAACTTGAACGACAGGGCACTATATCTCTTCGGGTTTTTTTTCGTCTTGTTAGTATTCATCGTGTTTGTAATGAAAGTATGCTGTTTTTATTATTGTAATATCATTAGAAGTTTTTTTTTTACGCTTACGATAAAACCGTGTCGGAGTGTACGAGTATTTTTAATTTTTATCGTTTTCATTTCTTTTGTTTTTTATTTCCATTATTCTTTACGGGAATGTCTGTTTTAATGATCCGATCCCCGTTACAAATAGACGATTGGAATTAATAAAAGTCATAATATTTATATATATATAGTCATTAAATTAACGATTGACATTAATAATTCACGCTGAGTTAATTCTTATTATTTTTTCTTAAACTAGACATCAAAATGGAACGAGTTGATATGACTTTGGTAAGTATATGCATTATGTTGTAATTTTGGGATGTAATATGTGATTGTAACTCGATTATATTATATCATTCATTTCCAGTATGATATTTTGAATTGTTTCGAAAGATCTCCGTAGAATTTTATCTCAAGAGAACTAAAATTGATTAAAATTCGAGGACGTATGCCTATATTGAAAGTTTTTTCAGTGGAACCTTTTGAGATTCCTAGTTTCCATATTCGTTCATAAACCAACTTTGATTTATGTACTTCCCAGGCACGTACACAAGGGGGGAGGGTCAACCCCCCCTGAAATTTCAGGAAAAGTATTCAATATTTAACGAAATAAAAGTGGTTCTATTAATGAGGGAGATATTAGATAAAAATATGTCGGTTTTATTACTATTTATTAGTTTATTACTATATTCTTATTATTGACGTTCCTAATTTTAAAATTTATACGGTGAATATGCACAGGCCGCATAGTTATCGTAAAATTGTTTATGAAAAAAAAGAAAATAATGAGAAATAAATCATTTTTCCATTGAAATCATGTAACATTTTTTATATATAAATATGAAATTATACAACCTTAACCCCCCTCCCCCCCCCCCCAAAAAAAAAAAATATTTTTTTGTGTACGCGCTTGGTACTTCTAAATACTTAAATCAAGCGTGCCTTATCATTTATCACCAAAATTACTTATATCACTCTTCTTACGTTGCTTACAAACATCGATTTTCATTTCTTTCACAACAATTAAACATATTATGTTAAAATATTTTTTTTATTAAAGGTCAAATTATAAGGTTATTTAAGTGCTATTTGCCAAATTTGTGAGCAATACATTAATAAGAATGTGAACATTTTTAAATTAAATTATATTTATTTAATGTGAAGTGAATATAATAATTATTTAGTTAATACATTACTCTCATAAATATGATTCCTCTTTTTTCAAGTGCTTAAAATAATTTTTTCAAATAATAAATAATTTTTTTTTTTTTTAATATACATTCGAAACAAATATTTACGAGTATATTGGTTTTTATTGTGCAATTTTTTTTTTTTTGTATAAATTTTTGAAATAAAATTAATTTTATATTTTAATAGTATATTTTGAAATAAATAATGTTTATTATAATACACTATTAAAATATACAATATTACGTAAATATTACTATTAAGTATTTATTACAATAGCAGTATTAAAATAGTACAATAAGTTTCTTCATTCATAAAATAATATATGATTATAAGGAATACCTAAACGTACGCGTATAAATAAAAATGTTTAGTAAACATACTGGTAGTTGAATTTCATCTTTATCACTTCGGACCCTTGATAATAAAATGAGGAGGGAGTGGGCATAGACTCTTAAGTCAGATAATTTATTCGTTAGCTCACCTGGTAGTAGGAACACTATTGTGATGAATATTATTTGAAATTTTAAACCAATAATTTATCACTACACTGAGAAAATGATTTTGTTGAAAATGAAAATACTAAATGCTGTGATAAAACACTTATTTCGTTTTTTGTTATTAACCGATGTGTATTGTTCAAATTGGTTATTGGCTTACAGTAAAAATTTTTAGTGCGCTTTTCTTAATAAAAAAAAGAAACTATTTTAATACATTTAAAAATTATTATTTTATATTAAATAAACAATTCAATTATACATTTTACCAATTCTAGTTTGTGAAATTTAATACACTAAAACAAATATTAACATATTATATTAATAGTTTTAACACTGTGAAATAGTAATAAATAAATAATCTAGCAAAATAGTACACAAACAAATATACAACATGTTACTATATATACGTTTAACATATTAAGACATGACTTGTCAGTAGTTTTATCAATAACTGTTACTTTTTATTATCGTTTATCCCTCTTCATAATAAATCCAAGATTTTAAAATGTTGTTCAACGCACTAACTACATGCAAATCTATATGTAAAACGACAAATAGATTAACCGTATTGTTTAAAGATGGCTTAAAACATATTCATTAACTATTCCACATTATTTTGGACATTATAAACGATGTCAATGATGTCATCAATTTGTAAGTACTTGTTCATGTGATAGGTGGGTTTGTTCACCTAAGTGCGTTGAAATAATATACACCTACAATATTGTGGAATTGATACAATATCAATGAAACCTACTTATGAGTTCAACAAAAATAATTTTAAAATATAAATAATTGTCTGTCATTGAAAAAGCTCAAATATTCAGTGAAGCTTAGATTGTAATATAAATTGAAAATAAATACATATTAATATTTTAATAGTAAGGAAATTAAAACCCGGTTTCAGTTAGACGATAATATATTGATAACTATAGTTTATAATTATTTCCACATACTTCAGTATACCATACATTGTTTATATAGATTACTTTGAGTGATTTTTTTTATATTTATATGTATTGTAAACATTTTATATTGTTCGTAGCCATGTGAATACGCAGTATATCATATTTATGTTTTACGAAAACAAAATTTGTAAAACATATTTTAGATATGTATATGAAATTAAAAAAAGTCACCAAATAAAAATGTTTTCATGAAAGGCAACAAATAGATAACATAGGTACTACTTATTTCGAGACAATATTAATCAACTAAAATTACAGCAGATGTATAAAAAATCAGTGTATTCAAAAAAATAATACTGTGTCTTATTTGAGAGTGAAAATTAAAGTTTTATGCATTATGCCTATTATTTTTCACTAAGTTGATAGCCCAATGCTGATAAAATTACTCAATGTATAGTTCAAATTATCACTTCATGAATTTTTTCATATTACACAAAAGAGAAAAAATCAAAGATTTTCATTCATGTGTTAAATATATAATCTGAATTATTAACCCATGTAATGTTGATAAACTAAATTTTAACTACTGTTGTAACCCAAAACAATTTTTTGAAAATAAAATGTATAATATTAACCACGTCTATATCCGACAATATTATCACGGATTGACCTTGAGCAAAATAAAAAAATGTACTGAAATATGATCATGTGACATCAACATTCGTGTTGTTTTATGCGAAAAATTTTAATTTGCTGACATAACAAAACTAAAGAATGAGTTGATACATTACATTTATTTTACATTACATACCTAGTGAAAATTATTTGGAAACTTCCTTAAACTTTAAAGTGAAATATACTTATTAGAAATTCTAGTCTTGAGTAAGTCATGGGAATAAACTGATCAATGCTATGTAATATTGAGAGCGTCCGGGAATCGGGCCTAAATTAATCTTTTTTTTTAAAGGTATAACGAGTAACTGGGCCACTAACATTTTACATTTATAAAAAATGCACCCGGCAACTAGGTCACTACTTAACTGTTTCAGATTCTGAGTGAAGTAAAAAAACCTAAAAGTAATCATGCTAGAAGCTTTGATTTATACCAAAAACATGTAGGCTTTATTAAAAGGAAAATATTAAATTATATAACACTAATCATCAATCCGATATCTAAGGATAGTCACTATCCGATAGTGTATGACTAATCGATCATGGCGGCTATCGGTGAAGTAATTTGTAAAATTTCAAGGAATATAATATATAAGTAAATATTTCAAATTTTGTAGTGTAGCTTAAAATTTAAACCTAATGAAATATTGATTAGTCGGTGATAAACAATGATACCTACGATCTACCCAGTATTTAATATCTACGATGGAATATAAAACACACGAAAGATGGCAAAAATTATTCATTTTAATGGGTATGAATACTCTTTTGCTCACTAGGGTAAATTCAGTTAAAGTTTTTGGTGACGGGTAGATAAAGATATGTTCTGCAAAAATGTACAAAAATTTAAACTTTGTGTACGATTATCATCGATACAATTCTGGCATCAACAATATTAATATTACATGTAGGTATGTTATAATTATAAATAAGTGAACCCATTACCGGTACCCTTGAAACTTTCATAGTTTTAATGTGGCCAAGTATCCGGGTAATCAAATATACAAATATTTTGTGTACGAAGTAGGTAGATAAAATGTGGTTCGATTGCCTACCACGTATATCATTCTAAAAGAGACCTAACGTGTATCAAACTGAAAAGAAAATTCCTATCTGAAAAAACTTTTGATTTCAATTAAATATTTAAAACTGTTTTTCTCGGTATTTCGTTTTCGGGCCGGTGTGGCCGGGATTATTTACCGCGTGACATTCCCCCCCCCCGGTAAATTTTCACTAGTGAAATTTTACCTCCCGGTAAATATTCGCTAGTGAAATTATACCTCCCGGTAAGTATTTACTAGTGAAATTTTACCTCCCGGTAAATAATCACTAGTGAAATTTTACCGGGGTTTATAAATACATTGGGGTAAAATTCCACTAGTGAATTTTTACCCCCGGTAAAAAATCACTAGTGGATATTTACCGGGGGTAAAATTTCACTAGCGAATATTTACTGGGAGGTAAAATTTCACTAGTGAAAATTTACCGGGGGGGGTAAAAATTTCACGGGGGTAAATAATCCCGGTTACACCGGTGCAGTTGAATAATTTAAATACTCAATTTTAAAATAAAATTGTAACTTTTTTTTATTAAATATTAACTGGTTATTTTTTTATTTTTTGAGTCGAAACGCAAAAGATAGGGTTCAAAGAATAGCTCTGGTTCAATCAGCCGATGACAGGTTATCCATGTGTGTGATCAATAATAATCCTATATCTGAGAAGTAATAGTATTTTTTCAAAATAATATGTTATGGATAACACAAATGTTTTGTTATAGTATTGTTTCATGTTTATTTAAACAATATTATATACAGTCACGCAACAATTCAATTTATTCTAGTAATCTCCTTAGAGACATAAAATTATATGATTTGAAATTTCGAACCTAAACAATGATTCCAAGTAAATGTAACAAAAATATTTCAAATTTTTAAATAAACTAAACATTCAGCACAATCAGCAATATATATAAATCGTAACCAAAATAACCGTAACCCAATAAACCATTCCTGTTCAAAATCTTGGGAAAAGTTTTCATTTTCCAAGTTTGACTACTAATCATGAATTATGAAATAATTCAAAATAAATTATTATTATTATTATTATTATTATTATTACTAACTATTTTTATGAAAAAAGCGATTTCACGAAATGTTAATTGACAACAGCATGTAACAGTATTTATATATTTTGTATAAATAATTAGTGTTAATCTAATTTATAAAGTTATAGATATTTAATTTTTAAATCTATTTTTGAAGCATACTGTTACGAATATTGTTTTTATTTTACAGAAATTTCCAAGATCAGTATGGCTCATCGTATTCGATGAATTATGTGAAAGATTCAACTATTACGGTCTTAGAAGTAAGAATACAAACTGTCGTCATTAATATGGTTAAGTTCAATTTAAACGCATATTATGTGGCATGCTCATATTTATCATTCTATAAAATGCCTGGGTGTTCTATAGAATGCCGGATTAAGTACTCTGACGGCAACATGTGCAATTCGAGAAAAAAAAAATAAAAAAAATAAACTTTTACGAATATTTTGCTATTTTAATTGTTGTTGAATTGTTAATTTATATTATTACGTTTTACATTACTTGTTAAAATTAAACCTTGACTTAAACTTCCAAATTTATCTATCCTTAAAATTATTGTCCCTTCATAGATTAAATTTATATCATCATTTTTTTTTATTTTAATGCCTTATTATTACACAGAAACTTTATTCAGAAATTATTCATCGTTTCTTTGAAATTCAATACACTCTCCGCCAGTATCTTGTCCGAGGAGCAAAGAATATCCGTAGTACAACATATGTCCGGCCTTTTTTTTTTTTTATTCACTACTGTCCTTTTTGAATTTCACCTCTATTGGTAAATGGTAATCATCACAACCTATAGAAAAATATTCGTTTGAAACAGATTTAATTTGAACATCCTACAGTTTTTCTACATTAAGTCATATATTTATACCATATGTATAAAAGGCATGATAGTTAACAAATTAATTTTACTCATAATTTTATAAATTTCAGCTATTTTAGTGTTATATCTGACATCTATATTAAATTACTCTGACGATGATTCGACAATGATTTATCATGGTTTCATATTTTTATCATATTTCATGCCGATATTTGGCGCTATACTAGCTGACTCGTACTGGGGAAAATTTAAGTAAGAATTGTAAAAAAATATTTTCAGTAAAACTGATTGTGTCTATCAATATATTTAAGTTATCTATTTTTTCAGAACAATAATTTGTTTGTCAATAGTTTATGCTGTAGGAAATGTCATCTTAACTGGAGCTTCAATGGCAAATAATTTCACCCTCGAGACACAAAGGTAAAAACACATTCAGTTTTTACTTTTTAGTCAGTTTGAATTAATGAAGTTAGATATACTGCCTATACTGAGCAAGGCATAAATAATACAAAATTATATCATTTCAAGGAGGGGGCAAATAGGACATTTGCCCCTCCTTCAGCTACCTATAGTAATACCAAAATACCTCATTTTATTAATAGAATATTGAAAAATATTTGCACTTATACTATATTGTTGGAACCTGGTCGTTATTCGTAGCATTGCCCATTGGTGCTCATAGCTCTATCATACAAACACGCTCAGTCAATTTATATCGTACTTTACCCCCCCCCAAATTAAATTCTGGATCCGCCAATGATTTCAAGCGAGTGTTCAAGATCATATCGTCAATATTTTTCGTCAACTTAAAAATAAAAAAGTAACGTGAAAATTAAATAAACATAGAAAAAACATAGTGTTGAATATCACAAAATAATTACTACAAATCATAATTATCTTTTATAGTATTAGAAAATATACAATTAAATACAAAGTGGGTACATTAATAACCATAAGTCATAACTATATATATATATATGTATAAACATGTGTTTGATATTTTAAGTTATAAAATTAACATTACGTCATTACACAAGTCATATTAATTATATAATAGTAATAAAAAGTTTCTGTACTAAAAAATTGTATCAATAAAAGTATATTACTTTATCATAGCTTTCATATTTAAAATAATGAAAATTGCATTTTCTTGTGCCCAGATACTAACTTTAAGTTGATCTAACTCACCAGAATAAAATAATATCAATCCAATACGAGTAGGTACGTCTATCGATGAATCCAAAATCCTATACCCGAAAATAAACGTTCGTTAACATCTTCAATATCTTGTCTTAGGAGCAAATAGTACCGATAACTTATACTTAAAAGTCTTTGAAACAATTTTCGTTTAATAATAGAAATGTAAGACATTTTTTGAACAATTTCTTTAAAAAATTATAAAGTAATTACTGATATAGGTACCAAATAAAAATTAATGTATTTTTATAAATCTAAAAAATTACTCAATTTAGGTAAATTGTAAATTTCATACTCATAGCATACATAATACAATTTGTCATTTATAACATCTATACTGTTCATAAATTACTAGTTTTTTTTAAATTTATTTAATTTGTCTTATTATAACAAAATTTCTTGTTTGATCATCATTATTTTACCTATATTTATAGATTTTTACAGTATTTTTCGTAAATTATTTTCATTTGCTGAACAATATTCTTAAAATAAACGTTGTTCTACAGTGTAGGACTTACACAATTAAACACCGAGGTCTCCTCAGAAACGATTTTTAATGCAAAGAATATATATATTCCAATTAAAAATAATCACTCATTCTTTGTGTGTCATGAAAAAAAAGTTCTAGTGATTCTAAGTGCTTTTCGTCCGTGTCACCAGTATCCTAAATGAAGACCGAAGGGGTAAAGACGAAAACCCAATGGCAATCTGGTAGAATTTTTTTTTACAAATTACGACTGATAGACGGTAATTATGTTTGCTTTGACTATTAAAATAATTTTACAGACATTCTAAAATAAGAATATGAGAGAAGATAACTTAGAACTATCTAAGAATATAATTAATTATCGGAATTTATTAAAAGTTATTATTTAAAAAATGAAATGTTATTTAATAGTATTTGGATTTAATTTGATTAAATACGTGATTTTAATGAATACAATATTTTTTTTTAATTTTTAAGTTTAAGTTTAAGTAATTTATATAATTGAATGATAAAAAAAAATGTTTATATCTATTACAGAAGCATAGCCATCACGGGGTTAATTCTTATATCGTTGGGAACAGGTGGAATAAAACCTTGTGTTTACACATTTGGCGGTGATCAGTTCAAATTGCCTGAGCAACAAGATCAACTAGCAAGCTTTTTCAATAGATTCATTACGGCTATTTACATTGGATCATTGATATCCACTTTCTTTACTCCTGAGCTAAGGAAAAGTGTCGAATGTTTTGGAAGGGACACTTGTTATCCACTTGCATTTGGGGTATTATCTCTTTTGATGATATCAGCCATAGGTAATTGAAATAAGGGAAGATAAATTATGTTAAAATAATTTATGGTGTATTACTGGCATGTTTGTTTACATTAATTATGATAATATTAGTATTAGGACTTTTCAATAATTTTTTTTTTTAATGTTTCCTAAGAATTCAAATAAACAGTAAATTATTTTACTAATAAACATATTTTGAAGTATTCGTAAATATTTTTATATAATACATTTTCAGTTATTTTCATTCTTGGAAGAAAAATGTATGTGAAAAAAAAACCTGAGAATCATGTAATCTTCAAGACTTTTGGTTGTATATTTGTAAGTACAGATGTTGTGAGAAATGTGATGTCTTATTGATAAATATTTTTTTAAAGTATGGTCTTCGTAAAAGGCTTACTTTGTCAACTCCTGATGGAGGTCATTGGATAGATCATGCCAGCCATAAATACTCAAAAATAGAAGTGTCTAGTACAAAGGCAGCCTTAGAAGTTTTATACATATTTATAGCTTATCCTGTTTTCTGGGCACTTTATGAGCAACAAGTAAATATTGCACAATTAATTTGAAATAATGATGTCAGTTAACGAACCAACTATATAGTTTGGGAATATTTTAGGGATCACGGTGGACACTTCAAGCAACGTTGATGAATGGCAAAGTAGAAGGTATTGATTGGGAAATAAAACCCGATCAGATACAAACTATACACCCAGTTTTAGCTCTCTTACTGATTTTGTCTTTCAAGTCTTTCTTGTTCCCATTCCTGGCCAAGTTTGGTATTCGAAGACCACTGCAAAAACTTATATTTAGTAATGCTATGGCAGTACTGGCCTTTATGTTTACTGCTTTTCTCCAGTATAAACTATTCGTGAGTGAAAAATATTACAATTTTCATACATGTCCTCAAGGCCTACGTGTTTTATTTATTTTTTCTTTTCATAAGGGTGAAAGCACCATTTTATCGTCTAATGAAGGCCAGATCACGGTGTATAACAGTTTTGATTGCAATGTTTATGTAAATTCATCACTAACGGAAAACAGCACCGTTGGTCCATTAGATTCGTATATTTTCAAGTATACACCAGTTTCAGATGAAGAAATTGACAACTTCACACTCCAATTCGATAATTCGTGTAGTCCATATACCAATTATAATAAATTAATCACTAATGTGACTGTTTCTAAAGGAGAAGTAAGACACTTAACTCATTATTTGCTTTCCTCGATTTAAAACTATAAGTACCTAACAGTATCCAGATTATGATTATAGTTTGAATTAAATTAATATATTGAAATTAATTCATCCATATTCAATAAATAATATAAACATTTTTTTTTTATATTTGAATAAGGCTTCAACTTCTAAGGTCATTAGCCTGTCATAATTACAAAATAATAATGAAAATTTAGTATTGATCTTAAAACTATGGGGTTACATTATTTTTAACAATAAAGGATGTTTTTAAAGTATGTGTACATTTTTTTTTTTAATTAGTTTTGCTAAGCCTATGTTTTTGAAAAATGTGTATATATTTTTGGAGTTCTCTTCGCCAAGTGCTTGTTTCATCGTTAATGGGTTTCCGAGAATTTGTCTGGAGCTGTTGAATTTGGGCACTCTAGTGTGATATGTTTGATCGTCAGCACTTCGTCACAGAGTTCACAGGTCGGGTGATCTTCTTTTGTTATGAGGTACAAGTGTGTTAGACGAGTGTCCTATCCGAGTCCTAATATAATCATTATTAGTATGTTTTATTAAAAAAAAAGAACAATATTTTTGTAATTATTTATTATGTCTGTGCAATCTTTAATATTTTTAATTTTTGTATATTAATGTAGCTTAATGAATTTTTGTATTTACTTCTTACTAGGTACCTATTAGTGCGACATACGAAATTCAAAATCTTTTTCGCTACTTCTAATTTATATAAAAGTAATCAAAATATCAAATTTCAATTCAAGTACAACGCGAATTAATAACCTAAGCACACAATGCGTACGTATCTATAAAATATGTACTAATTTTACTAATTAGTTATAAACCTTACTGGTTTATTTTAATAAAATGATATATTTTTGAAATAATACATCAATACCTAATATTTTAATGGGAAGTAAATAATTAAGTTGGGATCGATTGTTAGTGTTCGCTGTCAATTGAGTAAACAGGGGTCTACTTTTTTTTAATGACGTTTTACTATTATTAAGAATTGTTAAACTATATATTTACGACTATAATAATAGTGTGGCCATTCGTCACTCAATTACTTATCGATAACACGCAAAAAATATTGCAACTGATTCCTCATGATTTAATTATTTTTGATACATAGTCAACATCATATTTTTTGACGACTTCTATCAACAGAGAAGTCACTCTACGGCGTATAAATCATCACGATGATTTCATAAAGCCTAAAAATGGACATCCTACTCTAAGGTATTTATTTTAATTTATAGTTTTATTTAAATATTGAAATACTTAATAAAAAAAAAAATATTTACTGTTTTAAATTGTTTAAGAATTATAATGAGCGATAATATAAACAGAGATGAATTGTTTGCTCTCGTGAAAACGGAGAAACATTCTTTGGTCTCGTATAATGTATCTTTATTTGCAAATGAAAATTTCAAACAAGTGCTCCCTGGAAAGTAAGAATTATCAAACAGCAAATACATCATTAATATAGTTTATAAGCTTAGTATTTAGTTAGAATTTTTTATTTTGTTTTTGTTTTAGATATAATTTAACTCATAGTGAAAAAGTTATTTCATCGCAAGTCAATCTTCAGCCTGCAACAATATATACGTTAGTCATTCGTAATAATAGTAATGAAACGGTAAAATCTTTATAGAAACTAATGAATAAAGATACTTATATAACCTGAATAATGTATAGGAATCAAAATTGTATGCTACCGACAAGGGAAACTATTTGCATATTTTATGGCAGATACCACAATACGCTTGTATGATTCTTGCGGACGTGATTTTCATTGCTACGACGATTGAATTTTCATATACAGAAGTAAGTCATTGTGTTATACAACATTAAACGTCTTTACTCAAATACGCTCCATAGATATCTAAGTAACACCAGTCACAAAAGTGTATAGTCTTTTGCGAATCGTGTACTTGCTATAAAAATACTACTCAATACCAAATAGGTATTATTTTTACATTAGACATTAGAGTTTATGAATATATCTCGCATTTTTCCTGTTTGTGGTAGAAATAATATTTAGATCGCAAATTATATTACCAATTAATTGGGAACGCTTTAAAAAAATTCAATATTTATAAATATTAATTAATTACCGTAAAACCATTGATTTTTTAAAAGTATTTGCTAACCATATACACCATCTTTGGATGTTCATTTTAATTAAGATTTTTTCGTTTGAAATTATTATTGAAAAGAATTTGGTTTTACAACCAAAAAGTTGAAAAGGTTTTACAATTATGTTGAATTTGAACTTTTTTTTACTCTGAAGAAATTTTTTGGCGTTGTCAACTTTATTCAATAACTACAAGTTATTGAATATTTTGATTACACTTTAAAAAAAGAAGTTGTTGGAACTGGCGTATTTTTTGTAAATTAAACGGAGTAACCAACTACCATCCGCGTTATTTTGAATTAAAATTAAAATACAAAACTAATAAAACTATTAATTTAAGTAAAATTAATAACTTATTTGAATAATTTTTTTCCTAAATGTATTCGTAGGCTCCACCTAGAATAAAGTCGTTTATATCTGCATGTTACTCACTGACACAATCAATTGGAAATTTAATAGTCGTCATTATTTCTGCAGTGTCTTTTCATAAACAAGTGAGTACATATATTACACATGCATTTTAGTATTTTTCGAAAATATTTATTGAAAATAATTTTGTTTTTAGGTACACGAGTATCTATTTTTCTCGGGCCTAATGTTAGCCAACACAATATTATTAATTTATTTGAGTTACAACTACAAGTATAAAAGTTTCGTACAACAGCTCAATGATGATGACGTTGATAACAGTGACGATATTGTTCCAAATCAAAATGAAGTTCAATTAAATACAAATTAGACAGTAAATAAATGTCTCAATATATTTAACTTCAGAAATAATTTATATTAATATTACAATAATATGACAATTTTTTGACATAAAATGATAAAAAGTTTATTATTTTATTTAAAAAAATATACATATAAATAAATACAAATATAATATATATATATATATATATATATATATATATATATATATATATATATATATATATATATATATTATAAATTGGATAAATTTAAGTATTACTCAAAATCAATTTTATAAGCCCCATTGCTTTTCATCCCTTTGTAAATTAAATAAAGTGCTGACCTTCTGTCACGATTATTGAAATCATCTATGTAAGAATCGCTTAACTTTATAGATTTAGGTAAATATGTTTTCAATATTCTTCGGTCTCCTTGCAGACTTACCAATATACGTAAACCATACTTAGACTGAACTTTGGATAAATCGTTAATTTTATACTTCCTATCCAGTTCTAATGCGGATATACTAACAAAAGCTGTATCTTCATTGTATAGGCTGGCCTGAAATTTCAGAGCCTTCTTTATGTTCTCCATTATTTTTCAAGCTGTAATTAAACCATATAATATAAAATATAAATTAGTAATTTATGATTTTCTACTGACTATAGGTACCTATCAATCTAAAAACGGAATTAAATTATTGTATCTTTATTAACTTAAATATTGAAACATTTTTTTTCTTTCAAAATATACTAAAATTTAGTAGCTAAATTTCTCTATAATAGTTCAAGCAATAATTTTAACGAATAAATTTAATGAGCATAAAGTATGTCATGTAAACATTTGAAATTAAACTTATGTATATTATCGTATCAGAAGTGTCATTTGGTAAATTGTGTTGTTTGTCACGCTATGACGAGTAATTTGTCAGTATGGTTGTGATATGTTTACAATTTTATTGCAATTATTTTAAATTAGCTAAGTACATTTAATGTATTTAATGTATATTTAATATGTAATATTTAATGTACACTCGTTTAAAGATGTTTAAAAAGTACAAATAACACTTAAGCGTGATATTTCTCATAAAGAGATTACATGAAAGCATTTGGTTTTATGATGATTCAGCAGATATGTAGTCTTTAGACTATCTCAATAAAAACGAGTGGCATATTGGGCGTATATCGATTCCGCCGATTTGGTATCGATTCCGCCGGCTACTGTTTATAAATACTGTACATCAGAACGTACAACTAATAGCTGTGAATCTGTCCATGCTAAATTAAATTCTGAGTTTACAAAATGTCACCCGAATATATTTATATTTACACATGTATTAAATCTGAAAATACAAACTGACACTTATATTAAAATTAATGGAATAAATGTATACAAGCATTACAAGCATAGTCAAAGTAAGATTTTTAATGATAAAAAAAAAATGTAGAAAATTTAATATCAGAATCAAACAATAATCAAATTACCATTTTTTCATATTTAAAACAAGTGTCTAAATATTATATTGTTGAATAGGTAATAACTTAAAATTAATTTTTTGACTGATCATTTTTGTTATTTTGTTTAATACTGACCTTAATGTTTTATAATTTATATATGTATATATGTGTACCTATTATGATTATTTTTTGAGCTAGATATTATTATGAATTGAAAAGTATTAAATAATAACTAAATAGTATGATTAACCATTTAATAAACTATATTATTTTTGTGCGTACTATGTATATAGTACCTAGCCGGCGGAATCGATAAATGATTTTTATGAACAGTAGCCGGCGGAATCGATAAATGATTTTTATAAACAGTTGCCGGCGGAATCGATATATGATTTTTTTTAAACCAGGTGTTTCGGCGGAGTCGATAAATCCCCGGCATATTAATGGGGAAGATAAAGAGGTTTAACCCCTCATGAGCTGTATCATAAGTTAATCAAATTATAATTACAGCCATTAGCCTGCTTCTAATTCCTATGGCAATTAGTACTTGTTTTAAATATGTCAGCGCATGTTAAGTTGCCAATGTGCTCAATTTACAGGTCTTCATTTTTTCTCTTTTCTCGGGAGATCGATGTATCCCTGCAGTGACATAAGTAATATTAAGTAAAAAACTAATATTTGAGGTAAACATATACTACGATTTTTAGTTCACAGAAACTAGTATAGTAAAGAAATCATAATAAGATTAATAAGATTAATCATCGCAAGCATGCAATTAATTTGAATGATAATTATTTTTAACATCGGAAGTTTATATTATGCAAACTTGTAAAAGAAAATATTGGATGCACTATTACAGAAAATTGGTACTTTCAAACTAATTGTATCGTATAATCATAGCAGCCAATGAAATAATTCATGAACTAATATAAGTACATAAATAATGATTTCATAAAAACGTATAGTTTCTAACAAATAAATTTAAAGCTAGATTGTTACCTACTTCATTTATACATTTATTTATTATAGTACCATATTTTAGTATAAATAGTACCAAACATTCGTGGATAACCATATTATGGAAAAAACATTTTTGTGGTTTTAATTTAAGGTGCATTAAAACAAATTCTAAACTGATCCTAATTTGAGTATTAGCCTATTGAAATTTATATAATGTCATTTGTATATATATATATATATATATATATATATATATATATATATATATATATATATATATATTATATACGACTATACCTATTGTTACTTATTGCGTGATATATTTTTAAATACTAAGTGAACATGTTATGATCTGCACAACTTATTTAAAGAGAATAATACCTTTTCTTACCTTCTTAATAAAGAAAAATACAAAATTTAGAATTTGTTCACAGTATTAAAACAAGTAACAACTCGTAACGTAAATAAGTTGATCATTTTGTGCAAGCCACAATCAGAAAAAAATATTCATTAATATCACATTAAAAAATCATTGTCATGGTATTAATATTCTTTATAACGATTGTGGGATAAATTCCAATTTATATGAAAAACCATACAGTTTATACAATGCAATTAATCTTGAATAAATACAATACGTATTAAATAAATAAGTTAGTAATGCTATTTTATTATTAAATTTATCAGTGAAGACTGAAATATATAGAAGTGGTAAATCAATATTACTCGTATTTACTAAGTTTTTGTAAACATTGGATTAGAACTTAAGACGTAATAACTATAAAATCGTATAACAAAGAATTGTATTTCTTAGATCAATAATGACGAAAACGTATCAATAAGATGAAAACAACGTTTGTTATGTTTCGTCAAAATCTTGTTATTTTAAGGACCATGAAACAAAAAAAAATTCATTTTTTTTTAAACCTTAATATAATATTAGAAATGAAAACTAAAAAGTTCGTATTTTCAAAAAAATTACCCGATTACTTCTGTGTCAAATAGCGATCGTACATATACGCGTGACGTCACCATATAGTGTGCACGGATTTGTGCCGCCGTATCATCTTACGTGGTAGATATTTACATGGCGTTTTATAAACACAACAATTATTAAGTTAACATTATTGAAATATATTAATGCACTATTACAATGAGTATTTGAGTTTTACAGTTTACATTTAATATAAACAGAATAGTACAAATTTAAAATGGTGTACTATATTTAAAAAATTTAAATATTTAAATTTGCATAAAAATTAATTTATATTTTTAGAATCTTGTGATTTTTTTTTCATTAAATCGTTGTAACTAGGTTTTGGTTGAGAAACTATATGTGAGGTACCGCGGGTAAACGGAATTTTTCTGATATTGTTGAATTATTTTCTTTCATGTGTACGTGGACTTTTTGCATAATATTTTCACGCCACTCATTATTTTTAATTCATATTTTTTTCAAAATATTTTAGTATTTTATATTATTTGTAAAAACCTACATTATGATTATGCATGTCTATAATCATATATAAAATAATATACTATAGTATATTTAGTTATTTAAAATAATGAATATAATATATTTAATACTAAATTTGAATTATAAATAATAGTATTTCCTTATATTATAATAAGTACTTTTATTTTTTAATCAATGGTTTATGTAGTCATTAATTAAATATATTTAAATGCTATAGTTATAGTATTTTAAATCACAAATGAGCATACGAAACTATTTTATTTATTATAATTAAGTTATGTTGTAAGTACTAAAAATAATTAATTTAAATAACTTACCTATAATTACAATTTCAATTGAATTGTCTAACAGCAACAACGAATGACGCTGAAGAATGCCAAATGACAATATTGATAATATCCTATAGATCCTATAGTTTGTTATTCATGTTATTAAAATGGAATTATCTAATACGATATAAATAAATTTTAATGTCAATATTAATAAATGATAATGTTATAATACTGTAACAGAAATTAATTCAGTCTTATATGTTGTATGTTTGAATTCATCATATATTATTAAAAAAAAACATATTGTATAAACATATTATAAACATAAATAAATTTACAATATTATTGTACCGCCTAAAATAATATGGCGGCACAAATCCGTGCACACCAGTGACGTCACGCGTATAAAGATCGGATAATTTTTTTGAAAAGACGAACAATTAAGTTTTTATTTCTAATAATATATTAAGGTATAAAAAAAAAAAATGATTTTTTTTTGTTTCATGGTCCTTTAATTAATGTTTTATTGTGTTGTTCAAAAGCTATCTAAAATAATTAAGTTAAAAGGTAGGTTAATATAATCTTATAAAGTATTTGAAGTATAATTTTTTTCATATTAATATAATAATATAAAATAAATATAACATAATATAAATAATTGAAAAATATAATATAAAGCAGCGAACACAGCGTAAAGGATATCCGCAGTAAGACTTTGTGTGGCCATACTCTTGGCAGTTCAGACATTGGCTTATAACTTTCGGTTTATAGGGCTCTTCGACTTTGATTTTTGTATGGAGAAAAGAAACAAGTTTGAAAATGTCGTTTGAGTGGTCAGTGGGCTCGAAATCGACAAAGAACAGAGGTAATGGCAATTTACTGGTCTTATGTAGGACATTTATGACCTTTCTTACTTCGAAGAGGCGCAATTCAAGTTCGCTTTTTATTAGTTCAGTGGATGTAGAAGGGTGTAAGTTTCGCAAGACACGAGTAGGCTTAAGACAAAGATAAGGGAAGACCCCTTAACTGGTACGTGTGGAATTGGGCATTTTGTTCTCTCAGATAATGAACCAATGTTCTGTATGCATCGGGGATGGCGGTTTGAATTTTTAGGCTGTCTGTCGATGATTTGCAGTAAAAGTTGTCGATTCCAAATTTTTCAATTAGTGCTGCACACAAATCTGGAAAGTTCACTATGCCTTTCACAAAAATTGGTGGTGGTGGTTTGATTGGATTGACATGGTTTGGAGTTTCTGAGGTAGAGTTTTGTGCGTCAGTAGTAGAGTTTTGTTTGATTTGAGGTTCGGCTTGCAATGGTTCATAGCGATTTTTAGTTATAAATAATTTTTTTTTTTATTTATAGTGAGATCAGGAGAGCGTGGATCGGATGAATCTGATAAATTTCTTTTGTTAGCAGCCACGGATCCAGAGTCTAGGCCTGGGTGGGGCCAACTGTTAACACTACAATTAATTGTACCTTCATTATACATGTACTATATATTTATATATCCTAAAGCTTTTTAAAAAAAATACTATGTGTCATCTATAATATGTCTCTATAATAATAATAATAATAATAATCAACAAAAAAAAAACTTACATCTTATAATACTTATGTGCCTATTAAATCACAAAATCTAAACGTCTGTTCGTACTTATTTTGGCAAAGCGGTCAATAATTAAATTAATATTTAAAATATTTTCTCTGTGCACATTTAATAAACACGAGGTAAAACGGTCCTCTTGCATTTGTAAACAAAGCCAAGTTTTTACCCATCTCAGAATGGAGAAACTTCTTTCAGAAGTTGCTACACTTACTGGAAGCGTGCAAAGTATGGTGAGTAGTTGAAATATTGTGGGAAATATATGTTCATCACATTCACATAGTGCATCTATTGCTGTTGATGGTATCTGATTTATAACATTTAAAACTGTATTACGTTCCCATCGTTTTATCCAAAGTTCAAGTTCACCTTAAAATATTATTTTTCATTAAGTTTTAAAAACATTTATTAATTCTTAATTTATTTAAATTGTTTATGAAATAAAACCTACCTTGTATATGTAAATCAGCTATATGATTTGATGATAAAATAGGTGAAAACTGCTTAACAACATTGACAATTTTTTTAATTAATAATTTATTCTCTTTTTCAATAAATATTTGCGGTATCAAAAGTCTTAAATCAAATGTTCCAATTACATACATCTGAACAAAATCGAGTTTTAATATCATTTTTCACACCATCTAATAATGGTATGTAGATTGATCGACGATAATACTCTTCGGCATTTTGTGCTGGATGATTTGATCTATTAATTTGCATATTAGACAAACGTGGTATTTTAACTTCAAATCCTAAAATGGTAGCCATATTACAAACGTCAGTAAAAATATTTTTAAACACATTATTTGAATCTGTTCGTTTCTCATTTAACACTTCTTTCACTTCTTCAATAACAAAATTTGCACTTTCTACATCAAGTGAAGTAGATTGAAGAATTCGACTAACTGGAAGTGTCAATTTAAGTATATCAATGAGAGAGAAAAGTGAAACTATAAATTCACAATTGCATATAGTCAATTCAAGTGTATTAAGCTTTTGTAGATGAATTTTTATTAGTCCAACATTTTATATCAGATAGAGCTTCTAAAATCTGTAAATAAAATACGCATTCTAATTAGTAGATATCAAATATAAATATTTAATTTATTTAAAAGTATTCATGGAATACTAAATAAAAATTAATTGACATATTCTATAGGAGGCATATAATATTACATATAACTTATTATAGCCATATGCGTTTGTAAGAGGCAGCATAATGCCTATGGACCTATACCCAGCTGTGCATGTCTTTGATTATATCTATGAAGCATAAATATTAAATTGATAAAACAAAAAAAATATAAAACTTTATAATATGTTTTACCCAATTACCCAGGGATGGATTTTTAGTGAAACCTATTAACATTTGCTCAGCTCTGATACGCGCTCTGGTGGATTATTTATTAACGACTCCAACGAGGTAACCGCACAGCTCATAGTGCCTACTCCTATTCTCCAAGACTATTTAAATTACAAAATAGTGAATTGTTATAGAACTGTAAACTATAAATAGATGTTCATTTATTTTTGTTATACTTTTTCTATTCATTATCAATGATAACAAAATTCGTATCATAATAAATCTTAAAAATATAACTACAAAGTTTAATACAACAACAACATTTTACATTGTCTTTATTTCTGTACCTATATGTAATAATATAGTTTTTCTAATGGATAGGATATGTTTAAATGCAATTTATGAATTTTGTGATGGTACTCCTACTACTAGAAATATGGTAAAGGCGAGAATATTTTAAACTCTGGTCATTTAATACATTGTGGATATACACTTAAGAACCAGGAGCTTTTAAATATATTTTCAATGTGTCTTCAAACATCAGCCCACAGAGAAAAACCACACGAAATTCAAGGAGTTTTTAATTTCAAAAACAATGAAAATTGGGTTATATCTGAAATGAAATGTACTTGTAAAGCTGGGGAAAGTCAAAATTGTAAACACTGTGTAGCTACATTACGTTATTTAAACAGGTTAGAATTTAAAAACAATAAAATTGTAAAAAAAATTATTTATTAATTGGATTTTACTGGTTTAGAACTGGTATAAATGCATTAGAAGCTATTTCACAAACTGACTTGCAATGTACATGGAATCAACATAAACCTGCATTGCAACTTTATGCTCCTAAACCTTTAAAAGAACACACATATTTTAAAACAAATACTCCATATAATAAAATAATACCAACACAGGAAAATATTTCTAAAATACAACAGATTCTTTTGAACAGAAATAAAAACTCAGCTTTGTTTCTTCATAGGTATGTTATTTAGTTGTCTTGAATATTTTTAACAATTTTTATTCATCCAGATTAACATGAGTTAATATAATTTTAATTTGGTATGAAATCTATGTAATTAAGTACCTACTTACATAAATTATTTTTATTATAATTCATAGTCACTAGGTAGCTTTTTCTGTTCAACTACTATTTCATTACTTTTATACATTTAATACTTACATATATAATCATTTTTGTTTTTAGTGTTGGAAGGCATTCATTATATATTGACAATCAGATAAAAAAATTGAATAATGTTATTACATCAGACTTTAAAAAAAGTTTAAGTTCAATACTAAATCACTCACAACACTATGATAGATATATTGATTTTACTTATGGTCCTCTAAGATATTGCTGTCATAAAGAATATAATAGTATTAGCTGTGTTGATGTGATGGAAATTTGTTACAAGAGTAGTTTATCTAGATGTGAATGGGATAATGAAAGAAAATTCAGAATAACAGGCTCAGAGTGCTATGCTTTATACACTTACTCATTTAATAATAACCCAGATTGGAGTAAAAAATGTTTAAAGTAAATAATAATGACTATTTTTCAAATAAATATGTAGAACATGGCATTATTAATGAACCTAGGGCAAAGAAATTATACTCTAGTTAACAGTTAACATAACAATTATTATTCTGTGTCATAGATGTAGATAATAAACAATTTATGATAATTACTTGATGCCTAAGTACGTATATGTAAGTATAATCGTGATCGTGATTAGTTGTGATTAGTCATTAGCTGGTCACCACGGCTGTAGATTTTAGATATACTATTTTAAGCACTGTCGTGGACGCGATGGTTACCTCGTTGCTCATAAGCCACGCCCATCTCGAAAACGCCAATAGTAGCTATCTAATAAAAAAAAGTGCATTTAATACTCATCCAGTCTTGCTATGTGTATACAAATATACTTTTAAATAGGCTGTATTTATAATTCACAATTAACTAAATATGAATTAATATTTAATACTATTAATTATTTGTTTTTAATTAACTTACATTTGGGAGAATGGATTTGAACTGCAACTCACCATCATGTTGTTCAATCCATCGTATCTGACATAAGCCTGATAATCCTTTATTTAATTTTTTAGTAAGTATAGAATGTCTTTTGGCTGATGAATTAAAAAATGAAACTATTTCTTTTAAACATGCAATTGTATTTCGAACAGCAACAACTTTTGATGACTGAGCCAATGAGTTATTCAAGGCATGGTTATAACACGGGGATCTCACTGCATAACAACATTCTTTTAAAATTGTGGTAACTGCTCCAATACTTTTTGATGTCATAACGGCACACCCATCTGTACCAACACCAACACAATATTTAAAATTAATACTAAATTGATTCAAAATATTTAGTACTATGTTTCCAAGAGCTTGACCAGTAAGTTTTGTCTCTCCGGAAGTCATTATATCTTCATCTAATATAGACTGATAAGCATCGACAAATGTTAAAAAATTTTCATTAATTTGTTTACTTAAAACATATCTGATGGATATACTGAGTTGTTCTCTATGGGTAATGTCTGTTATTTCATCAAAGATTATCGCATAATATTTTGCTTTTTTAACTTTTTCAATAGTCTGAAATTGTATTTCTTCACCTATACACATCAAAAGTTCATTTTGAATGGTTTTACTAATATATGTTGCTCGGGATGAAGTAGTTTCTAGATGAGATTTTAAAATATGATCTCCCGAATTTATTTTAAACCTTAAAAGCTCTCTAAAGTTTCCTTCATTTGATACCAATGACTTAGAAGTAGAATTTAATAGATTACCATCATCAATATCTCCTCTTAATGCAAAGTTCTGCCTTCCACATAATATGAGTGTTTCAATTATTGGTTTAATTCTTTCACAATTTTCTTGAACTAGCTTTAGTCTTTGAACATTGACTTGATTTATAATATTAAAACTAGGATTGTGGTAGGATTTTAAAAACTCATCTCCTGAAATTACTGAGTTTACATGGTACTGATTATTACTATGTACAGTCAAGTATCCATCGTTCCCGGTTAGTTTAGAAAATTTTGTTAATGTGTGTCTGACTAATGTTTTTAGTGTTACATTATTTGCAGTTGATGGGGCAAAAATAAAACAAAATTTACAAAATAAGCCTTTACAAATGTTTGATATAACTAGTCAATGAAATATGTTTAAGTGACTGAAAGATATGGTTCTCTTTTTTTCTTTTCCGTGCCGAATTTGAACTGAATAAGGAAATTTGTTATCTTTTGGTGGCGTCCAATGATTTGTTAACAATGCATATTTAGTGTAATCATCGATATGTATTGTGTTCAGTAAATTACCAATATCTGGATACAATGCTTTTTTAGTTGTTGGTGTTTCAGATGAATTTTCAGGTGTACTTTGTGTATGCTGAAACATTTAAAAGTTAATGTAAAATAAAATGAGTTAAAATTAACATCCATCAAAACAAAAATAATATTTAATAAAACTTTTTAGTATGTTTACTATATTGTTAGCAGTATCCTAACCTATGTATTATAATATAATACTATAATTATTATTATAAGAAAATTATTCAAATATTATATATATATATATACCGTGTGTCCCAAAAAACAGGGGCCACTTTACCACTCATTACCATGTAAATATTTTTCAATTCTGTTTGCGGGACCTTAAACTAGACTAATGGATCGTACATTTCTATGACTTACAATGTTTTTAACTCGTGTAAGATACGCATGCGCAATAAAACTTACATTTTTTTAAATGGCAACCTGTAATTTGAATATCATATTCGGGTTCACCGATTTTTTTCAAGCCATTTTGATGTATCAACTTATATCCTAAACCCAAAATTGACTAAACTAGAGCTAAGTAGAATTTAAAAATTTAAAAATTCAATTTAATTTATTTATTTTTCTAATTGTACGTACTTATTTTTTTTCTAAACACCATGAAACAAACAATCAAAATTATTATTACTAAACTAATTAACTATTTACTATTTATGAATTATTATCTTATTTTATTATTACACATTATGAAATAACATAGTTGAAACATGAATTTTCAAGAAACAAAATTTCTATTTTATTTTTTTAACATTATTATACATTTTTATTTACAATTTAATTTACAAAAACTACAAACATAAACTATTCAATAAACTGTTCGAAAGTCCCTCCCCGTGTAAAGTGCATGCCTCAAATCGACGTAAACATTCACGAGTAGTTGCTGCCAGTATTTGGTTTTCGTTTAGAAGGTTACATGCGTGTGTAATTTTATTCTTTAAATCTTGGATGTTGATTGGAGGAGTTAATTAGTTAAATAGTTAATTAGATTGATAATAATAATTTTGATTGTTTGTTTCATGGTGTTTAGAAAAAAAATAAGTACGTACAATTAGAAAAATAAATAAATTAAATTGAATTTTTAAATTTTTAAATTCTACTTAGCTCTAGTTTAGTCAATTTTGGGTTTAGGATATAAGTTGATACATCAAAATGGCTTGAAAAAAATCGGTGAACCCGAATATGATATTCAAATTACAGGTTGCCATTTAAAAAAATGTAAGTTTTATTGCGCATGCGCAAGATACACGAGTTAAAAACATTGTAAGTCATAGAAATGTACGATCCATTAGTCTAGTTTAAGGTCCCGCAAACAGAATTGAAAAATATTTACATGGTAATGAGTGGTAAAGTGGCCCCTGTTTTTTGGGACACACGGTATATATATATATATACACATTACTTTTTTGGACAATGCTGTGTCTGTCTCATTAACTGCTGATATTTGATCTATTACATTTTTCTCTTGAACATCTGTTCTACTCTTATTAATTTCTTTATTATAATCATTATTCTATAAAAAATACCATTTTAAAATAAAAAATAAATAGGAAAAATGTTTCAACTTTTAAATAATTTTAATAGGTACCTAGGTAACTCCTTAATATTTTACAATATTTCAATTCAGTGAAGTGTTAGATTAAAGTGAAGAAATTAAAATTGATGGAATCAGTTTGCCAAAAGTAAAAATAAATATTTATTATAAATCATATGGTTAATATGGAAATAATTTAACATGTTTATGTTATATTTACTTAAACAACTTGGTATCAAATGTGCATATTTAGTTTATGAAGTTAGTTATTTTTTTACATTTATAATTTGTACAAAATACCAAATTCTATATAGGTAGATTCTGAAAAAATAATTACTTATGTACTTTAAAAAATTATTGTACCTATTCATAATTTTTCCCACATTATACATTTATTAATGTTAAATAATATAGGTACTTCTTAATAAAAAATACTTATCATCTTATAAAAATAAATTTAAAAAAATTAACTTCTATTACAAAGAAAAAATAATATTACCATTAACGATGAAATTACAGGAATCCCAGGATCATCAATGTCTTCATCTTCAGTTTTATTTGGTTGTGTGCAAGACTAGTACAAAGAATACATTAATATTGATTTTATAATGAAAACAAAATTGATTTAGATTATGAATAAAACTTACCTGTTTAAAATACGAGTTAATAGTTTTAAATTTTTTATTTTGCTGAGCCATAATGTATAATATAATATAAATTAATATATTATATATAAATACGTAAATAATATTAATATATTAATATTTAAAAAAAGAGAGAAAGTGACGATCAAAACCAAATTACACTCAATAAGTAATGTAAAAACGAAAAATAAAAACTATGAGCAATTGATCAAATATGTTTACATAGATTATAGAAATATTATTTTATTTTTGATCAGGAATAGAAAAACGATTTTTTTTTTTATTACTCCATGCTCATTTTCAGTTCTTTTTTTTAACCATAGACAACCACAAGGTTAGGTTAGTTATACTTAGGGATGGCAACGATATATCGATATGTCCGATATATCGATACTTTCTTTCGATATATCGATATTTTTATATCGTTTGATGGCTTGGGTTAAATATCGATTATCGATATAATTTCACGATATTATCGATATATCGCAATTCATGATATTCTTTATTCGCATGTGGAAATGGAAATTAATTTTTTTTTCAGAATTACACAAATACACCACATAAAGTTTTATGATAGGGTACTAAATTTTTAATATTAATAATATTATTATTTATATAGTCACGAATGAATACAGATCTGAAAACATTGATTTTATTATATTCGATATAAAAACTGTAAAAACCTAACGTTCTTTACCCATATTGTAATATTATTACTCTTACGGCTAAAAATAACAACAATACCTATAAGCTATAGGTTATAATTATTTATAGTACTGTATTACTATTTACTAGTTGATTTACCCGGAAGAACAGTATTATTGTTTACTACTACACATTTCACTATACATAATATTAACTATTTCTAGTTTGTGTTTTTACTTTACTTTTACTAGACGATTTACTTTTTACTATTGTATTAGTATTTAGTACTTTTTATTATTTGTCAAGTTTCTTATATCAAAAGACTGATAATTAAGAAGTTTTTTTATTTATTTTTTAATATTATATATAAATTTATGAATATTAATGTATAATACCTATATTTATGTAACATAAATATATTATATACAATTATTATGATGTTGATGAATCATTATTTTTTGATGTTTTACTTAAGATTTGTCAGATAGTTATTAAATATGTAGTGTCATATCATTATAATATCAAAATAGTATTGCAAGTCACAGCATAGCTTGTTGGTTCAATAGCCATGGATGGTTAGGTAAGAAGTTATTTTAACATGTATATTAAACAACGTTATTTGTTTAAATTATAGATTTAGAAACCGAGAATTAGGTGTGGTTATTTAATAATTAGAATTTGGCTGTGGATTTTTTTTAACTTTTTAAAATTTGTTCGTTTCGATATATCGATATATTTAGTCGATATATCGATATATCGATGAAATGCTGATACCGATATTATGTTATCGATAACGTAAGTTTGAAATATCGATATTTCGATATATCGAAGTTAAGACGATTTTTGCCATCCCTAGTTATACTGACATATTACTGAGTTAGGTATTACTGTATTACTGTATTAATGAGGTGCATTAACTCTTATCCATTTCTATAAATTTATCTACGATTATAATCAAAATAAATCTATAAATAAACACTTAACACATATTCCCCATTCCTGCATGCAAACCACAAAACGGTCGACTGCTCAGTGGTTCTCAAAATATGTAAATATTACAATAATGGACTGTTATTAATAGTAATTGGAAAAATCTCAGACGGGGCTTTGCATTTTCTTTATTTTGTTCGTGCGCAAATACTAAATTCGTAATCGTTCTCAGAATGGCTGGGGGGGCACGGCCCCTTGACCCCCTCCCTGAGTCCGTGCCTGTTTGTTAGGCATATGTGTCCACTGTCCACTCACTATTTGAAGAGTCGTCTATGTTGTCGCGAGATAAACTTGGGTTGGTGGCATCGAGTGTTATATTATTTATGATATGTAACTTGTTTAGGCGACCGACCTGTATATTCGCATTTTTGTTTTTATTGCTATTTTTGTTTGGGGATTGTGACATGTTTATCTCTGGCAGAGGTCGTGTATCGCCGTTCGGCGCACTGAGTTATTTACATTTTGAAAGAAGCGGTTTTAGGTGCAATTAAGTTAATAATTTTGATGATTAAACTACAACGGTGAACGTGTTTTTTTGTTTTCTTTATAAAGAGATGAGTCCCAGTTTAAATCATTTTGAAAAAATATAGTTTAATTTGTTGTATATTTTACAATAAATCATCAAAAATTTTTTTATTAATAATCTTTATTTGTTATATAAATAGGTGCTTAATAAAAATGTAAATGGAAGAGAATTTCCATTCACCTCATCGTTTATAGTTTTTTTTAAGTAAAACAGAATTAATAAAATCGAAAATAGTCTCCTCAAACACATAACTTAATTATTATTTGAAATTAAATTTTTATATTTAATGATAAAGATTCAAAATGTTTAAAAAAAAAGGAACATAAGAAAAAAAACAGTAGAAATACAAAAACCGGAAAATATTGTTTTATAATTATTGAATTGCCTATGGTTTACTCAGAGCAGGCGTTAGATTTTGCAAGGCCCTGGGCGAAGTATACCACGAGTCCCTTTCATAAGAATGGCCTACCAAAGTATCAACCCCTCCCTCTCAAAAAATATTGATGTAAATATGAATTATGAATTAACACATAAAAATTAAATTATTTAAAATGGTATTTATTGTATTTTATTAAAGTAATCTAAAAAGTTAAACAATAACATTAAATTTAGAAACAAAACTGCAAAAGATATTATATAATTAATGTCGTGAATTGTATAATTATAATTTCTTTTACACAAGTAATCAAATAAATAATATAAAATCAAATGTATTAATCCTTAGATTTAAAAGTTATTAAACAGACATATACTTCTTAAAAAATAAATTATGAACCTATGGTCCACTCTTAAATTGTGCACCGAGGCCCTCTAAATTATCTATAATTTTTTTAGTTTGACCAGAAAAAAATTATTTTATGAGGCTCCTCTTACGGATTTGCCGACTTTATTTGAATCCTTAAATCCACCACTGGATCGACGTTAATTAAACGTAATTTGACCACGAAAAATATACGAATATAATCGCTCATCTGGAAGAAAAACGACAGAAGTCAAAATTTAATGTTTTTTCAGGAGAGTGGATTAAACATTTTTTTTATATAAACCATTATATTGATCACTAGTGACACTAGTGCGCTCCGATGGTGAACTTTTGAACTACAGATGTGTCGTTTTTTCACGATAAATATACACCTTATTTTATTATGATGTATAAAAACCCAAAATTGATCATTTTTGACTTGTGTCGTTTTTATTCCGGATAAGCGATATGTCTACGTAATATAAACGTAAAACATATGTGTATCTATACCCAAATATTGCCGAAAGTTCGACCAACTAATAATCAACCAATGATCAACGTATCTCATACCTATAATATACGAATATTAACTACGTTTTATAAAAAATTAGATTCCAATTATTAGAATGTCACAAATTGGCTTTTTCTGAACTGTTTTTACTATACAATATAGCAATTATCATACCCTCTTATTTATTTAAAAAATAAAAAGGTTTTCATATTTAAATCTTACTTTAAATTGTTTTTTTTATTTATAAATATTACTATTAAGTATTAAGTAATAATTATTATTAAATGTATGTTAAATGGAAAAATGCACTTCTACAGTATTCACTGATACATAAATCATTCATTTTTTTTTATTATTAACAAAAGTAAAATTGTTGAGCTTGCCCCTTCAAAAAATTTAATTGCCCCATACTGCCACCCTAGGAAAAAAATTCTGGCACCGTGCCTGTGCGAAACCGGGAAGACAAAAATAAGAGGATTGATAACAATTAATAACTAATAAGATTTTCCATGTTTCATCGATGATGGGTTATGTTTCATCGATGATGATGGATGTGTGCAACCGATGACAGATCGTATGGTGCCGAGGTAGATGGACTTAGTGTCGTACGCAGTCGTCGCTGCAACTTTCGATACGATTAGCTCCCCTCCCCTCGGTCCACGCATGTCGGATTCACTAGACGTCACAACTGAAAACTCGTCCATTCTGAGAATTTCCTAAGAGCCAATTGGCCATTTCATAATTTTTTATTTTTTTTACTTTTCGTCGTGTGTGTCATATGTGTCCAACGTTATGAATCACAGCAAATCGGCAGCGGTCAGGAACGAATTTAAAAGTACTTACATGAAAGCCGCGCGTTGTTCAAACAGCCAGATTTCTTCGACTATGCCGTTGCCTGTAAGTATTTTCACGGCCGGGCGGTTTTAACGTCGTGTATTAACAATTCAGATCAGTTGTATATACAAGGTGTTTCGATCTGATAAATGTTGTGAATGTTATTCTATTCAATATTTTTTATTTTTTACCATTTTTTCTAAAATAATTTCTTTAACAATGCACTACAATTTAAAAGAATTGAAGTACAAATTTAAAAGATAATGTCAATATATTTTCATTTGCGTGATTTCCAAGTTTTAAGTTTTCCTAATTGATGACACAATTTATAACATAATATTATGGAAGAAAAATACTTTTTGGGAAGTTTCGTTATGTAAAATTTTATCGATTAATTGATAGGTACTTTGAGAGATATAATCAATTCAAGTTTCGAGCAGTAAAGTATTTGGTGAAAACTGAAAGTACAATTACCTATGCAAGGAACCCCAAAATTTTCTTCTCATTTACCTTCTAAACTTTGAATGTTTTTACTTCTCTAACTACTGGTTAAATTATACACATTTAAATATCGAAATCCCCATAAAAAAATATCCTCTTTTTATGATATTGTATTTAAATGATAGTTACTGTTGAGGAAAATTAGAAGTTATTATTTTCAAAAAATTATTAGCTGATTTAAAACACTGTATACTCTAAAGCAGTGTTTCCCAACTTCTTTTACTCGCGGAACCTTTGCAGGAGCTTGAACTTTTTGTGGAACCCCCATATTTTTCTATAGTAGTAATGCTGACATATGTTTTCTATACTTGAATGAGTGGGTTGTTAGATACTTCCGGCAATAGGTTTTCACGGAACCCTTGACGCCAGCTCACGGAACCTTTGGGTTCCGCGGAACACCAGTTGGGAAACACTGCTCTAAAGTGACAGATGACTAAATTAGGACTCCAGCTTTGTAGGTTGGTTTTTGGGAATACATAATAATAATCGATATAACCTTATATTAATATTAGTTAATGCCATTGATTATAGAATAAACAGATAAGCCATGCTGTTCTGGCGACCACTATGTACTATGTAGCACTTTAGTCGTCGTGCTGTCGTCGGTAGAGGTACCATCTCGCTGTAGGAAATATGTATGACTGGGGGAGCGCGGAGTAAGCCAGGCCCCATGGTTATTTATAAATTTTACTTTTAGTTATTCTTAATATTCTTATAATTTTATATTGGTTTATCATATTAATATATTCAACTCGACAACGCTACTAGACACTAATCAGTAACATAGATTAAATATACTATAGATATAGTATATTTAATCTATGTCAGTAATCAATCACTAATCACTACGCTTGACAGAGCCAATGCGTCTACACGATTTATCGTCGTTTTGTTGTATTTCTTTATTTCTTCATTGAGTTAATATTTATGAAACCATGCCTGGAAACAAATGTCAATATTTTAATTGTTTAAAAACGACAACAAAATTTCCTGGCTTACGAATGTTCAGATTCCCCAAAGATGCAAGAAACGAAATTTGGGTGATTAATTCTGGTAATTAAATATACTTAAATTTAATTAAAATAATTGGGATAATTGGAAACAAACTTTATAACATAAATGTATAATCTATAATAAATAATGTGTTGATAATAATAAACCTATATAGTATAGAATGTTACCAATTAGACCTAATAGTAAAATATTTAAGCTATTTTAAGTGATTAAACATTCGAGTCCAATTTTTTTTTAACCTAAAACAAAATTAAATTATTGAGTTATTCGAGTTTTTATTAATATAGTTTTCTTTGTATTTAAATAAAGGAAATCGTGGTTTGTTAGAACTTGATGTAGACAAGTTGTACAATAAGTATCTGTGTCAGGAACACTTCAGTTCAAATGATTTCATGCAAGGGAATAAAAAATCATTGAAACCGACAGCTATTCCATACAGATATAACGTTACATCTGAAGAAGAACCGTCTACATCGGCTGGTACTGGTCTATTGCAATTTTTAACTCCTACTAAAACCTATAATAAACCTAGAGCTGCAGATACTGCAGTAGAATTAGTATTTCCTAGCCCTACTTCTAGTAATTCTTCAATTATGTCTACACCGAAAAAAAAAATGATATCAAATTTAATTCAAATGCCTAGTCCAAATTTAAAAAAAAAATTAGATAATGACTCGCCCAGAAAAATTAAATTAAAACAAATAATTGAAATAAAATCAAAATTAATACACAATAAAAATACCCATATCTTAAAATTAAAAAAATCTATTTCTAAATACAAAACTCGTCATAATTTGAATAATCTTATGTCTGCTTTTAAATTTCCATCGTGTAACTCGAGAGCTATGGTAACTATGCAATTAAAAAATAAACGTCGTACATGGACAAATAATGAAAAAAAACTATCTTAAATTTATTTTATAAATCACCTACTGCGTATAAGTTTTTAAGATTGCAAAAAGTAAATTTGACCGCTCCTTCAACCATTAGACGCTGGATTGGCCAAATAAAATTTTTACCTGGTATCAATAATATATTTTTTAGTCATGCCGAAAAGAAGTTTCAGCACAAATCTTACAAAGAAAAAGCATGTACAGTTTGTTTTGACGAGATATACCTACATTAAAGAATTCTTAGAGTATTCAAAAGATTATGATTTTATTGAAGGATTTCAAGACTTAGGGACTTATGGTAGGATAAATAAGAGTGCTAACTGCGTTTTGGTATTTATGGCTCGTGGTATATATACTCAATGGAAATTTCCTATCGCGTATTATCTTGCACATTCCGGTGTAAACAAAAATATTCTAAAAGAATTAATAATTGATATTGTAAAAAAATTATTTGATGTTGGCTTGTGCCCAAAACTTATAGTATGCGATCAAAGCACATCCAATCAAAGTGTATTAAAACTATTAAATATTTCTAAAGAAAATCCATTCTTTTTTTTGTAAATGGCCATAAAATATTTACATTATATGATGTTCCGCATTTATTAAAAAGTGTACGTAACAATTTTATTGAGGCTTGTTTTCAAAAAGATAACAAAATCTTTTCATTTAATGACATTAAAGAAACTTATAAAATAGACAAATCAAATAAAAAAAGTAAAGCACTAATTAAGATTACAGATTCACACATTCACCCTACTTCTTTCCAAAAAATGCGAGTTAAGCTGGCCGTCCAAGTCTTCAGTCATTCTATGTCTTCAGCTATCCGCACTTGTGCAGAAACTAAACAACTTCTCAGTAAAACTGCATTTGATACTGCCGATTTCATCGAATTTATGAATAATTTATTTGATTGCTTAAACAGTAGGTCACTTTTCAGTCATAATCAATATAATGCAGCTTTAAATCATTCAGGAACGGTTAAAACATTCTTATTAGAAGCTTCAAAATACTTTTTAAACTTGACAAAAATTAAAAATTTCCCAACCACCGTGTTTTAAAGGATTTACACAAACTATTAACACAATTTTACAATTTTTTGAGGAGGAATAAAGTAATAATATAGCATTTCTAATAACAAATCGGCTTAACCAGGATGTCCTAGAAAACTTATTCTGTATTTTTCGGCAAAAAGGGGGGTATAATAAAAATCCGACAGCGCGAACCATAAGAACTTCCATTAGAAGTAATTGTATTTTTTCTATATGTACTTTGACAGGAACTAATTGTGAAACGCCCCAAGAAACCGATGACCATGACACTGTACAATTTGACGTAGTAACTCCATTATGTACCAACACTGATATTATACTAGATACGTCTTCTGATACTGAATAAAATATTTCCTTTAATACTGAAGAGTTGTGCCCTGTAGACGAGATTATAACAAATAAAATTACATTGGAAGACTGTTCGGTTACTTATTTTGCTGGGTATCTTGCTTACATGTGTGATAAAATATTTAATTGCCACCAATGTCAAAATAATTTATTTACCAATAAAAATTTAAATGACAAAAGACAACTTCTTTTAATAAACAAAAATTATTCATCTTTTGACCAAGATGGGGGACTTAAGGCACCATCATTTTCTTTAAATAAAATAATAAATCGTGCTTTAGAAATTTTTGAAAACAAAATGTTGTTCTTTTGAATATGGCAAATCATTTTGAAATAGATTAATAATTTTACTGAGGAAACTAATTTATAATTATTATTTATTGTTACAGATACTTAAAAATATCTCTATTATTCCAGTCTCAAAAGTGCCCAACGATTCATCACAAACAACAAGTTTAAATAAAAAGTAATACATATATGTTAGAAAAATATTATTGAAAATCATATTGCAATAATAAGTGTACCTATTAGACTAATAAATGATTGGATATATTCGTATACTGTATATAATAGAATATCGGATTAGTATGCAATTTACCAACATGTTTCAACCTTCCTATTAAGTATATTATTTGAGTAAATTACATAACCTATCAATGTGAAGCTCATAAAATATATTGTTTAGACACCATACATTTTTTTTTTTTCATTTACATAATACTATTGTTTTTTATTCAGTAATAATATGTTACAAAAAAAATGTATGAATATTAAAGTTTAATTTTAATAAGCAAAATAATCAATGATTCCTTAACCCCCTTAGCCATATTTCAGAATTCCCAGGGGAATTAAGACTGGAACTAAAGTGTTGTGTGTCATGAACCTATAATAATGTTTTTGTTTCAGATTACTAGAGTTTAAATGTATGTAAAAAAAAATGTAATTATATATACCCAACATACCCAGGATAAAGTGTTAACCTGTCTATATTCAAAACAAATATATGATAAAAATTATAATCACAATATTTTATAATTGAAAAAAATTGGTATGCTTATAAAATTGAAGTATAAATAATATGTATGCATATAATATATATATTTAAACAACCTCTCATCAATTTTCAAACCTTGTTGGTTTTTATTCAATAATTATGACATTTAAATGATATGATATAATATACTTCTTCTTCGTAGTTGACGAATAGAGAATGGTCCTTTAAGACCAAACTGACATATACCATGCCATCTCTCTCTATCCTCCGCTAGGATTCGCCAATCAGCATCCGGTTCAACCTGCTTCACATCTTTTGAAACCTGATTTTCCCATCTCAACCTTGGTCTTCCATATGGTCTTACGCCTTTTGGAGAGCCACATAGTACCTTGTGTATAACGGCTCTTTCTTTTCGCCATGCGTGGCCAAAAAGAGCCGCCTCTTTCTAATATCGTCGGCTATGTTTGGTTTCTGATATAGTTCCCCAATCTCCACATTATGTCTGATTCTCCACTCTCTTGTATTCCTGTCTATGCAAGGGCCAAAAATCGACCTCAAAACTTATCGTTCAAATACTAAGAGGTTATTCTGTTGTATCTAATGAAGCGTCCAAGTTTCACATCCACACATCACCACTGGTCGAATAAGTGTTCTATACAGTTGTACCTTTAGGCTCTTTGACAATATTCTGGATTTAAACTGCTTGTTTAATCAAAAATTGCATTCATAGCCTGCATGTATTCTTGCTTTTATCTCCTCTTGTATTTCATTATTCTGAGTTATAAGTGTACTTAGGTACTTGAACTTCTGTACTCTGTTAAATTTATATGCCCTCACTTCCAGATGAGTGTGTACATCCTCCGGCAAAGACGCCCCCTGAGCAATCATGTACTTTGTTTTTTCTCGTTTATTTCTAACCCAACTCTTTTTGCTGCCTCAAGTAATTCTTGAGTTTGTTCAATGAGCTCTTCTTTATTTTCTGCTAACAGAACTAAATCATCCGCGTACACCAGAAGACTTAACTTTGTCTCACCTATTTGTACACCACTTTGTTCAAAGCTAGTGCTTTGAACCACTTTTCCAGTGCTAAGTTAAATAAAATTGGCGATAATGCATTCCCTTGTTTTAACCCTGTTCTTACTTGGGTTGCTGTTGATAAGGATTTTCCTACCCGTACTTTAATTTCCGTGTACATGGTGCTTGACTTTATGAGATTGACTATTATGTCAATTATGTATTTACTCAGTAATAAGTATTATAAAATGTAATATCCTGTTGAACTAACGAAATAATGTAGCTCCTCCCTGTGACTTAAGGCACTAACTGATAAGTATTTCTCTCTTCTTTTTTAATACCATTAGTAGAGCCTATTTTCATCATCTTTTAATTATTTTTAGTTTGCTAGATTAAAAATTAAATACATGGCCCTGAAACATGTATCTAACTATTACCAAAGTAATACTACTGGTTAATCTTTAACTTAAATTAATGTTAAGTTTATAGTATTATAGTAATAATTTAAATATTAGTTTTTAAATTTGAACAATCTTTGTTTTCATTATTTTATAGAGGAATTGAAGCTGTATTGTGTCAATCAAAAGAACAGTTTGCTGTGTCAAATTTAAAGATACCAAGTGGAATATCTATTAGTCCAAACAATGACATAGAAAAAAGTATAATGTTGCTAAAAAGATTACCCAATATAACGTTTCAGGTTGTCAATCCCAAGCCTGTTTTCAAAGTTCCGGAATCTCCAAAACTGAATCCTAAAAAAATGTATGGATTAGATAATAAATCAAAAACTATTTCAGAAAGTAAAGTATTGTCAGAAAAACAAAATAATATTAAAGTAATTGAGAAAAATAAAAATTCAAAATTATTTAACACTGAAGATCTCACAGAAAAAAATTCAAGTTTTCATAAATCAGTGCAACAGCGTAAGCCAGAACAAAACAAATCTGATAATATAACTGTATCATCAAAAAATAATTATGATACAATTATTTCAAAAATTCCAATCAAAAATTTATGCTCAGAGGTAAAAAATACTAATACACAAAAAACTAGTTCTCCAAAAAAAAAACTTCTAAAAAGATCAATAAGTTCTCCAAGTATTACAACGGAAAATCTAAGAACTGTAAATCCAGAAAAAAAACAAAAAATATCAACTGCTTCTACTGGTCTTCACGAAGTTAAAACTATTTCAGAAAACAGTTCTGTTATAAATAATATTGAAAAAAAAACACCTGTATCAAAAGATTATTTGCTTATAGATTTATCAAGTGGAAGTGAAAATAACATTGTTTCAGCACTTCCCCCTTTAGATTTTCATAATGTTAGTCTTCCTGAGTATGATAATTTTGCCATGGGAATTAGTGAATCTCCAGGAGAAAGTAATATGCATTTGGAAATTTCTCAAAATCACATTGAAAAACAAGAAATCAATATTTCAAATTATCAGACTTATGTTGATAGTTCTTCAAATTTAAATAAATATATTGATGTTCCTATAGATTTAGTACCTAAGTCAGTTTTTATTAACGAAAGTGCATCTCTGGATAGTTTAAAAACTGATGAAATGCATGTTAACATGCCATTAGAAAACAAGTAAAATCGTAATTCTTATTTTGTCAATAACTTAATGAAATAACTATTACTTCTGCATAATAATATATAAATACTAATGAAAATGTAATTTAAAAAAAATTTTACTAGTGATTTTTTACATTTTAAGTCATTTTATAAGTTGTCATTTTTTTATACTGTCTATTTACCTGCATATTCAAATTTAAAAAATTATTATTTGTATTTAAGCATTATAATTTATGATGTTTTACCTACTTAAACTAGGTAGGATATAATTAATATTTATAGGTAATTTAAAGCTTGATTTGGATCATGAAATGTTTAATTATAATAACATGTATTTTTTTTTTTTAATAAAGTCAAATTAATATGAGGATTTTACTTATTTTTCTAATAGGTGTTTAATATCTATTGACACTGATTACAAATATTACTAATATATTTTTCTTTATAATAGCATTATCTTTGTACATTAAGTTTATAAATGAATACAAAATTTCTGATTGGCTATACTATTGGCATTTTAATTAAAAATGTCTTTTTCTAAACCAACCAGCAAATAAACTAATATTTTAAAATGTATTCAATTAACTTACATCTTAAAACTACCTATAATTGAATTAGTTGTTGCTGTTATTACTTGAATGATTGTAACAAAATATTATTACTTTGTGAGTAGTCGAGCACACAATTTAATTTAATTTAATATTTGTACTATTTTAATGGTCACTCTGGCTAGTGTAATATACAAAAGTCTTCAAGGCTCCCCCTTTTGTTTAACTCAGCTCTATGACACTAACGTTGGATATTCACTAATATTATTTTACTTCTAAAGTTTTCACTAAGGATACCTATGTAATGTTTTATATGACACTATGTTACATTTTGTTGTGAACAAACTTCATTTATTTGTATATAATACACTTATTATGTATTATGTTATATTAAACAATTAACTTTAAATTATAAATTAGTACATAACAACAGAGCCCCCACAAGGGGGGGGGGGGTCAGGTGGACCCATGGTACTGGGGCCCGGCGTTCATGTAAATAATTACTTCAATGTATAATAGAAAAAGGTTTCAAATACATTTTGATGATATTATACATAGCTTTGCTCAGAAAAAAGCAAAATTTACTTAGTATAAAGTTAAAATCATAATTTAAATGATAATGTGTATTAAGTACCTATTATGATTTATAAGACTACCAGAACTATACATACATACATTCAATATGATACAGTATAAGTTATAATAATCACATTATTTTATTTTTTAACATACATTTTTAGTTTGTACTATTTATATAATATTACACATGTTTTCAATTTATAAAGGATACTTATCAATTTATTGATATTTTATTTTTTAATTATAACTACACCCACAATTCATACATAAAACTAATATTTAAGGTCTTGAAGTAATATTCATCTCGAAAAATAATTAATCTATATGATAGAGGGGCCCGGATTTAGTTCTTTACCCGGGCCAAAAATATGATGTGGGGGGCCTACATAACAATACATTAAAAAATTAATGTTGAGCATCAATTATAACGAATTTTTCGGATAAAATTTTATTTTTTGTATTCCTAATTTCTAGTTCCAAAAATAAATGTCAAGAATTCGCAAAAGACTTTAGTGTGCAGTAGTTGGCAATACTTTTTGTTTCATTTCTTTCCTTTTTTTAGATTTAGCAGATATCAGAAGATAACAGGCTACAGGGCTGATCACAGACAACAGACATAATACATAATATCTGTGAGGGTTGATCATATCAGTTTAAGGGATTATATGTTTGCCGCATAACTTATTAACAAACTTAACAATACTATACTAATGGCTAATTTATTATGTATTCATTACCCATTTGTGTACTTACTTCAAGTCTTATAACTACGTATGCAGGTACTTTATTTGAATATTGGGTCTACAATTATGTTTGAAACACCTGTAGTATGATAATTGATGCATATCTATATTGTATAGGTGTACAATTTTAGAATACTGAAACATGCATCTATTTTAAATCATATTGACTGTAAATTACTGTGATTTAGTAATGGATATTGATCCTATTATAGTATCTACAAGTTTGGAAGCTCTAATTGGTGAGTTTAAATATCATAACAGTTTGGTATTTAGTAAATTGAGTATCACAAATGTAAGTATGTAAAAAAATTTGTTCAGAAATTTCATGAAATAGTATTGTGATATGCTATATAATTTGAGACCCTAATTGTTGTTTTCTACATGCTTAAATTTATTTAATTTATGTTAACTTATTCATGTCGAATCTTGATATTATACCTTACCAATTCATTTTCATGTACTATTGAGTAACAAATATACATATTGGTATCTTAACCAAATACACATTTTCTATTTACAAAATATTTTAAAGAGGTAGGTATTAAAACTCTAAATGATGAATTACCAATTAATGCACAAATAAATATACATACATATATATAGATATATATTAACAGTGACATTTCCAGGGGAGAAAGGCAACCTTAGAAGAGCCAATTATTTTTGAAATAATTTATTATAACTATTAACCATGTTAGAAACGTGGATGTATATTTTAATATGTTAAGTTATGAAATTGAGGGTACTGTCACTGGACAGCCTCCCTCCTCATATTAGTCATGTGATGTTAATACTATTCTATTTTAAGCCTATTTGCTTATTGTACATATGTTACAGATTTAAAATTTTTCTATTTTAATAAAAAAATAAAAAAATTTAAAAAAAGTTATGAAATTGAATGGCATATGAAACTGAATATAAAATAGAAATATTTTTTGTTAAATTTTAATTCAATAATATGATTAAATGATAATAGCATGTGTTTAGGTATATTATTTTACCTCAGTTCTGATAATTAGGTAATTAAATTGTTGTCAAACTAAACTTAGTTTCAATGTAAACTGCTCCATACCATCATAGTCTGATATGCCAATATTTGGCTTTAGAACGAAATAAAACTATCAAAAATATTTGACACTATAATTATAAAATATTTTACTAAAAATATGAATTTTATTGTAATTAAAAGACATTTAACTTCTTACTTAAATGATAATATAAATAAAACAATAATTATGTGTTTTTTTTTATCTAAGATTGTAATTATACCTAGTAATGTTTGTACAAATCAAATCAAGTAACTACCTATATTTATCAGTTTTTGAGAAATAAAATCAAAGATAAATATTTTCTATTAATTATATTGTTGATAAAACAACAAATTTAAAAGTATACAAATATTACAAATACTTATAAAAATTATTCATTGCATTCATTGTTTTTTATTTTTAGAAAGGGCTACTAAAAATAGTAATGAAAAAATTGATAGTGCTGCAATGATTGCTTTTAGTGGTTTTGTTCAAAGAGATCCAGAATGTGCTCCTTTGGCTGCAAAATGTATTTTGGCCAAAATCCATTCGATGCAAGAATGGGAAGCTTTACAAGCTCTTCATGTATAGCAATTTTTTTTTTTAAATATTTAAATTGAAAGTTATTTAAATAAATGTTTTATTCAGTTACTAGATATATGTATGCAAACTGGCAGTGCCAGTTTTCAAGCTGAAGTTGGTAAATTCCGTTTCTTAAATGAACTTATTCGTTTAGTATCTCCCAACTGCAACGGATTGCATACACCAGAGTTAATCAAAAACAAAATAGTTGAACTCCTTAGTTTATGGTCCTCTCAATTTCCTAAAGAAATTAAAATACAAGATGCCTTAGATATGTTAAAAAAGCAAGGTGTAGTTAAGGTAATATATCATGTAATAGACGATGGGCCATACAATAGGAATATCTAATGGCTATTCAAAGTGTTAGCACTGTTAGCAACACCTACGATGATACATAAATATTTTTATCATTTGCATTGGTTTATTGCATGGTTCATCTGTATATTATATAATTAATATTAATATTATGTATGCATTTACAAATCTTGACAATATTGTATGTTTACCATAGGATTTATTATTTAGAAATACATCATCATTGTCAAAGACTTCTGCTTTAAAAAATGATCCTAATAGAACGTCTATTATGAATGAAGAAAAATCATTATTGCTGCAAAAGTTACTTAAGAGTAAAAAATCAGAAGATCTAAAAGCTGCAAATGAATTAATTAAATCTATGGTTCAAGAAGTATAATAATACAAATATTGACTCAAACATAACAAATAATTTTTAATATAAATTTAATTTATAGGAAGAGAAAAAAGCGGAAAGGATTAGTAATATGTTGGCTGATATTGAAATAATTTCAAATAATGTAAAATTACTCTCAGAAATGCTTAAATCATATTGTGATGGTGCTGGTTCGTCTAATGATTTAGAACTTATAAAAGAACTGTACAATACTGTGAAACAATTGGAACCAAAAATGCAATCAATGTTATCATTAGAAATTCCAGAAAATGAAGATACTGTTAGTAAGTATTTGGTATTGGTTATTGTATAATTTTATTTTATTAATTTTCTGTTGCTACCTGTATTAATTACATATATATATATATATATATATATATATATATATATATATATATATATATATATATATATATATATATATATATATTGGATTTGGTAACCTACCTATCTGTTTTGTCTTTGTGTATTGCAAAAAGAAAGTTAAACTATTCTATTATATTTTCTATATTTTATTATTTTTTCATCCAATTTAAATTTTCTTGGTATGATTTTTCCTGATTTACCCATACAATGTATTATTTAATGATAATATTTCATTACTATTTTTTTTCTACAGGGAAAATAATTAAACTTAATTATGAAGTAAATGAAACGTTAAAAATGTATAATGAAGTTTTAGCTTCACCCAGTATTATTAAACCAGTTGATCAAGAAAATGATGAAAATTTGTTGGATCTCAATATATTATCTGTTTCACCAGGTATATATTTCATGTATAATGTCAATACTTACATTTTCTTTATTTAATTACAAAAAATGTATATGCCATTTCATGTCTAGTATTTATCCAAAAATAAAAACTAATCTGTACATATTATTTCTGTGATTAAGTAGGTATTTAAAAATAAAATTATTCATTTAAGTTGTGTTTTTTTTTTTATTTACTTCTTATACTAATTTAAGTTACAGAAAATTTTTTAAGTGAATCTAATTCTGGAAGAAATCATCTTTCAAATGACGTCTCATCAAATGGTAAAGAATTAGAGGATTTTTTACAAATGCCAAGTCCTATTAAAGTATTTATTCCTTCATTATCTGGTAAGGCTAATCAATAATTTAAAATAGTTAAATAAAAATAAAATATTTTTATGTATTTTTGATGAAAAAAAAAAAAACTTAAAACTTTTGATGTTTTAGAAAATATTAATTCTCCTAAAAAGTCTGCTGAAATGAAGGAACATAATATTTTGAATGTAAATTTATTTGAAGATTTAAATATTCTCGGCAAAGTTATTCTTAATAAACCACATGAAACCAAAATAGCGGACAAGTACATTTTTTTTTTAGTATTAATATTATGTCAGTTAATGTTGATTATAATATTCTAATAAACACATATGATTTTACAGAACATCAAATGAATCATATGTGATTGATGAAAAATTTAACTCAGATAAGACTCAAAATAATGATTTATCCGAAGAGTTATTGTTAAACATAGATGATTCAAAAACATATAGTCATCTAAAAACTGATAATTGTTTGTTAAAACCTCTTGGTGACATAACTATTACACTTGAAGACATAATCCCTCGTACGTATTCAATGATTGAATTAAAATATAATTAAAAAAAAAAAAAAATGTATACAACTATTTCAATTTTTAATTCTATTATTTTATTAGCCTCAACTTAATATATAACTGATTGTTTTTATTTTACAATTCTCAGTTTCTCAATCAATTGTGTTTTTCTGGTTTATTTTTAATCTTAAGCTTTTAGTATCAATTAAAAAAAGTTTATTAATTAAAAACATTAAAAAAATACTCTAAAAAAAATTATGCCTCAATTTATTATTAAATACACATTTTGCATAAAATGTATTATGCATATTATTTAAATTATTCGAGTATATTCAATTTTCAGATCCTGATTCCATTGTCATAATTTTATTTGATAAGAATAATATTCGTACGGAGCTACATTTAGCAGCAAATAAACCCAGGGATGATGTTACAGTTTTTGTTGTAACAACTAGAAGTAAATGCAAACAACCTATATTCAATTTTTCTTTCCAGCCAGTAGTTCCAGAAGTAAGAAGTTATCAAATTAAATCAATATCGATTATTAATTATTTTTTTCCAGGGTTGTAGGCTACGTATTTTACCACAGTCTAAATCCAATCTTCCTATCTATAATGCATTTTTACCACAAGAAAATATAGTACAAATTATTTTGGTGGCAACTATGATTAAGGTTAATGATTTTTATTTTTATTATATCTTACAAATCATGTTTATATGAATGATTTTTAAATTATTTTTTAGGAATATTTACCTTTGAAGTATGTGATTAGTTATACAATGGATGGTGAAATGTTTACTGAATTCGGTGAAACTAATCAAATTTTCATAAATTAATTAATTGTTATGATCTCAATTAATTTTTTTTATAAAAATAATTCATTAAAATATTTATTATATTTTTTAATTGTTACTTTAATTATAAAGTATAATGTATACAATTTAAATTTTGTAATGAAATAATTGAATTTATTTATACATCATAACATGAGTAGTATTCAATTTTTTACACTTTATTCTACTCTAAAATGTTATTATTTATTTGAATATTATTTAAATTGTATTCGTGTCAATATTTTTTTGATACATTGTAATAATTTAATTTGTATTTCTAAACTAGTCAATGATAAAAGTATTGAATATTTATATTAATTTATAATTATATTAAAATTAAAATACTATTAATAACTTATGTATCATTTTACTATATTATTAAAAACTAGTCAAAAATATAAATGAGGCTGTCGAATTTAAAAAGGGAATTTTCAAATTATTAAAATCAATTTTTAAATAAATTTGAAATTGAATTTTACTGATTGGTAGTATATCTGTATTAAATATATCTGTTATTTTAATAAGTCAAATTATATTAATTCACCTGTGATAAAACAATTTGAGTTTTTATTAATATTATTGATTATAAATAAATATGTATGAATACTATAATATAACATATTAATGCTATATACTGTGTAATCAATAAGTATTTATTATCATTGCTAACATTTTCTACAAATATGAGGTTTTTATATAAATTATAAATTATGTAAATTACCAAACAATGAACTTATAAATCTTTTTCTTCTATTAAAACTTAAAAGTATTTACAAATTTCAGACAATATTCTCCATACTAATTTGTTGTATGAAATTAAGTTTACTGTCTCTAAATAACAGCATTATTATAATAATATATACGACTAATTGTATTTTATATGACAAGATTTATTTTTAAAGTAGTTCTTTGAAACTAATAAGATCTACTAGGTGAGAAGCAATGAAAACAGATGGCACTAGTTACTATTATGTTTTTAAAATTAGTTAAGTTAAATATTAATATTTTTTTCTAAGACATTGATGTAAAATAACTGTGAGAAATATGTTTTATAGCTCATAATTTATAAGTTCTTTATAATTTAATTAACACAATTTTTCAACTTTTTTAGAGTTCTAATTTGCAATAATATCGATTAAATCTAGTAAGTAGTGTCTCTTAATTTCTTCAATTTTCAGTCATTTAAATGTCAACTGAAATAAAATGTGTGGAATGTTGTTTTTCTGGAAAAGTTCAGAAAATAGAAAGGAAATCAAAAAAAAAAAAACTTAAGAATTACCTCAGTGTCTAAAATAAATGTATATATCACTATATAGTATATATTGTTACTTAGCTGTTTTAAATTATATTAATTAATGCAACAATTAAGAAATTATAAAATGATTAATTATAATTTATAACCTTTGTCTTACTGAAAATTAAATTTAAAAAATGAACATAGGAGTGATTTTTAGTGTTGAGTCCATTTAGGTAAATTTATTGGTTACCAATTTGAATCATCTAATGTGTTTTAATTATAAAAATGGGTATATGGAACTAATTATATTAGACGAAGTAATTACATGCAAATGATTTATAAAGTAAATGGTATGTTGTCTTCACACTCGGTTACCAAATATACCAATACTTATATTTTAGAAAATGAATTAAATTATTTTATAATGGCAGTTGGTTCACATTAAATGCGACATTCTGCCTTGTTGAGATCAATCATATTAAAAAAAAGATTTGTTATTTTAACTGTGTGATTTATAATACAATTGTTGAGCTGTAATAGTTGATAATAAAAGCTAAATAAAAAAAAAAAGAAAAAAAAGAAAGAAAGACTGCAGAATTGTTATTTTTCGAATACAATAATTATATATTCATGTCTTTTTTACGACTGATTCTACTGGAGGTGGAGAACTTTCAATTTATATTTTAATCTGATTATGATTGGAATTTAATTGTGTGTTTTAAACAGTAACCAAAAATAATAAGTTAAATCATAAATTATGAATGTGGAAGACTTCGCATGACGTGAATCGTATTGATGTCACGGACTAATAAATGTTTATTTCCTCGACGTTTTTATTTTCTATTTTGAAAATTGCCGCGCCAATTGAATAAACGTTCCGCCGGTCGTTGAGCTAGTGGGTACGACACACGACCACGGTATGTGGACCGCAATAAAGTGGCGTCATACAAGAGCGGTGCGGCTAGCCATGGCGTCCATTGCCCCGTGCCCGTAGATTGTTTCTAACTTCTAACCGGTCGCCTCGCAGTTGAAATGGCCGTATGTACATAGTGTTTTTACTATACGACCGCTGTTTGTTCTCAAACACGTTTTTTAATGTGTGTTAACCATGTTATTCTCGGTCGCTTGCTCTACCGTCGTTTCATAATGTCTACTAGTAATTATTAATATTTATTTCATTCGAGATTCAAACGATTAACACAAACACCGACGGGCAAGTTGAAAACTTGGATCTACATCGTTTTCATTCAACGTGCTACTGATAATGGTGAGTTCACAATATTTTTTTGCCTCGTTTAAACGATTTCGGTGATTATGCAGTTCATCACGACAATTTCTGTGCGATTGGAACATTATTCGCAATATCGTTTGCTTTGTTGACTATTTAGTACGAACCACTCTTGCCGTGTGCTCTAAGTACTTAGGTTCTTAGAAAGTGTGTTTTTTGGTATAAACGGAACTTAATATTAATCCAACAACGTATATTCATTGCTAGGTGTTCAATCGTTGATGTACGCCATTTTACGATCGATACACTAACAAGAGCACGTTTTTTTATCGTTCTCTTTCGTGTTTTAATTTTGAGTTGCATAATCATCGCCCGTCCAAAGTCATCACATTTACATAAAAGTCATTACATACGTAGTTAAGTCAGTGGCTTGAGCCGAACTAATATTATTTGTTTTGTTGCGCAATTTTTTCCTTCCATCTCCAGTCAAACTGATAATGGCGGACGACTTTGACATTGAAGCATTGCTTGAAGCACCCTATAACAAAAAAGAGCCAGAAACCCAACCAAAAGAAAGTAATGGTACTGAGGAAAAATCTCGTAAAGACAAGTCCCATAAGAGTCGTCATCGTACTAGATCTCGATCACGTGATAAGTCACGTAAACGTAGTCGATCTAAAGAACGTAAACATAGACGAAAAAGTCGTTCTAGAGATAGACATCGTAGTCGTTCTAGAGACCGACACTCTCGCCGACGGTCTAAAGATAAACGAAGTCGATCGCGGTCACCTGTCAAACTACCCAAATATGGACCGCCTTTACCTCCTCCTCGCTATGGTAGAAAACAATCACCTCTGGCATCTAAAGTGCCACCAGCTAGTATGCTAACTCCTGAAGAAAGGGATGCTAGAACTGTGTTTTGTATGCAACTTTCTAAAACCATTCGAGCTAGGGATTTAGAAGAATTTTTTTCATCTGTCGGCAAAGTCAGGGATGTTAGAATGATAACTTGTAATAAAACACGTCGGTTTAAGGGTATCGCTTACATAGAATTCAAAGATCCTGAATCTGTTCCACTTGCTATGGGTCTAAATGGCCAAAAACTTTTAGGTGTTCCTATTGTTGTTCAGCCTACTCAAGCAGAAAAAAATCGTATGGCTAACTCTATGCCTAATATGGTACAACGTACCCATTATGGACCTATGAAATTATATGTTGGTTCATTGCATTATAATATAACTGAAGATATGTTAAGAGGCATATTTGAACCATTTGGACATGTTGACAACATACAATTAATGATGGATACTGAAACAGGTCGATCCAAGGGCTATGGATTTTTAACATATCGTAATGCTGAAGATGCCAAGAAAGCTCTTGAACATTTAAATGGATTTGAAATAGCTGGCCGACCAATGAAAGTGGGTCATGTGACTGAAAATCATTCTATGTATGACAAAACTGCATTTGAAGTTGATGAATTAGACAGAGCTGGTTATGATTTAGGAGCCACTGGTAGATTGCAACTGATGTATAAATTAGCTGAAGGTACTGGATTTCCAATTCCCCAGGCTGCTGCTAATGCACTTCAGGTTGCCACAGGAGTAACACCAGCTGCTCCAGCTGCACCTACAGTTCAAGTGACTCCTCCTATTGCAACTCAATGCTTTTTATTAGCTAACATGTTTGATCCAAACAAAGAAGATGTGGACAGTGAAACTACAACATGGGAAAATGAGATAAGAGATGATGTTATTGAAGAATGTAACAAACATGGTGGTGTTTTGCATGTTTATGTGGACAAAGCATCTCCTCAGGGTAATGTGTATGTCAAATGTACAACAATTGAAACTGCGCTTGCATCTGTAGCAGCTTTACATGGACGGTGGTTTGGTGGACGTGTAATCACCGCAGCCTACGTGCCTGTTACAAACTACCACAATTTGTTTCCAGAAAGTTCTTCACTTACAAAATTGTTGGTATCATCTAGAAATAAAAATTAAGAACTTTTATATAAAACTTATTTTTCTAAATTTGTCGTAATGATTTAAATGTTTACTTTATTCTTTTTAGAATAAAACTTACCTGCCTAATTATATTTTTAGTCAACATTTTTCATAGGTAATTCATCAATATGTGGTTATATTTTTAAAATTGTGATTGAATTTAAGTTGTAGAAGTTACATGAATTTCTTCAATTTCACTACTGCATAATTAACTTTTTGATGTAAAATGTTGTCACTAATTGTAGGATATAATTCATTGTTTGGAGATTATTTTTCAAATAAAAATAAGTAGTTGGTCAATATTTGAATTTTTTTACATCTGTGGGCCTTCATCAGAATATAATTCCTTTTGTTGGCATTATTATGTTAAACATTTTGTTTTTTTTTTTGTTTATTAATAAATTTCATTTAGTCTTGTATTTATTTTTTGTAATGCTTTGTACAACTATTATTACTAGTTTTACTGATTTTTTCCATCCTAGTTCACCGTTTATTTAGTATGATTATTAAAACAATTTTGAATCTGGTTTAAATAGAATACCTGATAATGTAATTGTATTTTACATTGTACTTGAATTAACTATTAATGTTCTTAATTAGTGACATTGCTAGCATTTTTTTAAAGAGAGCTTATAAATCAGATTTTTTGTTTGCACTTAAGGTAAATTAAATACTTAGTAGATGATCAGATACATAATATTTATAATATAAATATTGATATTATCAAATAAGTATCAACATTAATACTTTTTAACTTTTTCATTATATACAACAGTAAATGTAATGACTAATGACTAAAAAGTATAGAGTTCACATTTTATTCATTTTTAAAATTTTTCCATATCTACCTACTAACATAGAAAAAATTCAAAATAAACTGATGCTTCAAAAATTATTTTTTAAATATTATTATTATTATTATTTGAAGTATTAAAAAGTATGTCTAAATTAATTCCATTTTTTTTTTCAAGAATTTTCTGAAATAAAATAAATAATAAAAAAAAAAAAATACATTAAAAAATGGAATTTATTATTATGAGATTCAGATACCATACAATATTAAAGTCAATAATTATGTAGTTAAAAATCAAAAACTTAAAACTATAAAATTTCATAATATTATGTATTGACTATAATATATATTTACGTATAGCTACATTAGTTATTTTTTATAAACCTACTACTTATTTAAAAATAATAAATATATTTGATGGGCCATAACTTAGTGCCCTCTTCTACGCTTCTGATCGTTTTTATTCTTACCATGAAATAATATTTTGGTTTTCAAAAATAGTAAAGTATTGATTTATTGAATTAAAAAAAAACTTCTTATATATTTATTAACTTGTAAATTTTTTTTAAAATTATTATATGTGTATGTATGTATATAAATACGCATATAAGCATTGGTTTTCTTTGTCAAAGTATAAGTTCGTCACATCTTTTTGTTTATTTTAGCCATGTAATAAAGAACATAAGTAACTTATATATACTATGTTACACTTACACATTTATTCTTATTTAAGCCATTAATTATGTTGGTTTTCAGTTTTTAGAATAAACCTATGACTTAACATTAATTATTGTTACCTTTAAAGTATGCAATGGTTACCATTAATTATCTACTATTTTAAAAACCATATTAGTTTACATATATTTTTTAATTTATAATTTAAAACATGTAGTATTAATAATTTGAATACAATTGATTTAAAAAATATCTGTTAAACAACATGATTGATGATTATAATTAAATATTATGAATATTTTTTATGAATTGCACTGTATTGGTATTTATCTGGGGGGGGGGGGGGGTGAAATGTAATTGCTAAGAAATGAATATTAGTACTATAAATACCTTTTTTTTATTCCAACAAATATATAATTGTGTGATAAGAATTTTGGAAATTGGTTTAATGACTTCTTTTCTTTTCGTAATATATTTAAATCCTATGTATAAGTTTCCATTCATCAAAAGACGAGTCAAAAGATGTGTATTTACGGTTGAGTCTATACACATTATATAAAAAAAAAAAAAAAAAAATCATAAGTTAATAACTATTTGTAAGTCCAATTTTGTTAAAGGTTGTTTGTATGATCCAAAGTAAATTATGATGTTCTAATCCATTTTCACCATAAAAGGTGCATCGTCTGATTAATTGGCTGCATGATGCAATAAAAAGTGATCCAATGTTTTTTATACATATTATATTGTATATTTCCTAAAAACAAAACTTGTGTGTTTTTCACTTTATAGAAATTATAATTTACAAAACAACAAAGATTTATGTCTGGAGTATGTTAACACCTTTTAGCAATTATAATTAATTCTAATTGTATAGTTATTAATTTTAATGATGCATCCAATTTATTACTATTTGAAAAATTGTATATTATTAGGTTTACTTAAAAATGTCATAATGGAAAAAAATGTTGAATAAAATAAAAATCAGATTTTAAAATATATTCTTTTATCAGTATATAAGTTTGTATATATATTATTATTATTAATATTAATGAATAATGAGCTTTTATTTGATTAAAATATTACTGCTTTATATTCTAATTTATTTTCTTATGTACAGTTATATATATTATTTTTTTTTCAACAGTGTATATTGTGAATGTTGCAAATTTTACTAGTTAATGAATACCTGTATTTCATCTTATTTGATAAAAATTTAACTTCAAATATTTTAAGTATTTTTTTTATTTATTTTTTGTTATATTTAATGAATAATAATATAAATAAAATGTCACAATTATTATTTTCATACAATTTTACAGTAATATGTAGTGTAACTAATCTAATTTTTATTAAATAAATGAATAAATATGAAAAACATTTTTATATTTTTATTATATTTTAAGTATACTTAAAAATGTATATAATTATTATATTATATAAAGTATATAAAATTGTAACAAACAAGACAATTGACAGCCATTGAAATTTATATTACTTGAAAACTTGAAATAAATTATAATCTATACTATCTGATTATTTGTTTTAACCCATTTATACAATTTATAATATAATAGTTAAATATAACTAACTATACTATAGTTTTATTGTTCACAATTCTAAATATAAAAATACTGTCAACATTTTTTTTATGCAATTTTGAGTTTTTATGAATTAAAATAAATAGATTTTTATCAATTTTTTTGCGTGCCTTATTGTTCAGCTTAAGTTTAAATACTAGTATAAGAAGAATTTTCGTTCTAAATATCTTCGTTTCCGCAGGCAAAACTAACAATCCTTTACGAGCACGCTACCGGCTTCACGCTGTTTAAAGTAAAAGAATTTGAAGAAATAGGTTCAGAATTAGCACAAGTCGAAAAATCTGTACGCGACTTGCAACGTTTCACCAAAATCATTGAGCTATTGGCATTTGCTCCTTTCAAAACGTCTGTTGACGCTTTGGAATCCATCAACAGCATATCTGAAGGTACAAAAACAATAAAATCTGACGTCCTTCTGCTGTGTCCAGGTTTCATCAAGTTGTTTATTATCACATTCTTAGGTGTATTGCCAGAGAGTCTACAAATATTCTTAGAAACCAATGTACCTAAAGTGGGTAAAATGTCAAAAGTCACTTTGGGAGTTGCTGACAGCAAATTGGGTGCGAGCATTAATGAAAAACTTGGGCTCAAGATACAGCATACTGGATTTGTACTCGAGATATTGAGAGGTCTGTTTTGTTTAATTTTCATTTTGCTTTGGTATAACAATTAAAACCAAATTATTTTCATTTGTTTCATTTTGATTAAATGATTTTCTTACAAATGTTGAATGGAAAATAATTCTTTAAATTATAATTTAAATACTCATAAAATCTTAAAATGTGTTTTTTATGTTTCAGGTAAGTAATATTAATTACTTAATTTTAATGATTAGTTATGTATTTATGTTTGAGCATATAAAAAAAAGAGTACTTTATCAAAACGCTTCTACCATGTATGGTAAGGGACTCTAATAGGAAAACAAGTAGGCCCATACTGTACTACCAAAAATTAAAATTTTTAAAATTACTAATTACCAGTTGAAAACAACAAATCTTTTCCCTTGCTTATTAATCAAATGATCGAAAAAATAAGGATAGACATACTTTGAACCACAAATATTCTTTACTCCTTAACCAAGGTATTTGTGTGTTATTGTAGCATATAGATACATACCTAAATGTAGCCTTATAAATTCTAAAAATATTGATAACATGTTTGAAATAAAACTGTATCAGTATAAAGTTATATAAAAAAAAAAATTAAAAGATCAATTTTCTATCATTATGTTTAGGGGGTAAAAACTGACAAGAGGTCACAATTAATTTTGCATTTTTTTGCTAAGCACCTCATATTTTTTTAAATGTTCAGATGCGATCTCTATATATTATATTCGTAAAACATGTGATGTTGCACGAAATATTTAAATTTGAAATGTACTTTTGAATGCACTAAAATGTTTGTATATCACAATTCTTAAAAAATTAATCATTGAGAAAGTTCACCCAATTGTAGCTGCACTACTCTCAGTAAAAATATAAAAATATGGCCTCTAATTATACCTTTTTTAGTTTTTGATAAAGTAGTCTACTATCCAAAAAAGTACCTTTATTTGAAAAAAAAAATTGAAAGGCAATCAATTTATTTGTTAAATTAGATTAAATATGATAATAATAACAATCATCTACTGCTATTAATGAAATATCAATGTAATTTTATTTGAAAATAGGATACTACTACTATAAAAATTAAGTTTTGAGCAACAATGTAAATTATAATTTGCAGTCTCTCAAGCTCATAAAATTAACACTAAATTATACTTGATTACATATTATATATTTATGAGTCGCTAAACAATATATTTTTATTTTCATCGACAATTTGTATCTTCACTAATTTATTTTTTTAATCATAATATCAATAGATATTAAAGTAAATAATATCAATTTGTTTTCATATACTTTTTATTTTTTATTTATGAAATATTAATAGAAATTATAATTAAAATATTATCACCAAACAAGTGTGTGTGTGTCCATTTAAAAAAAAAATTTAGTTAGCTTCATGTCCTAGTAAATTTTTTGCTCTATAAAATGGTATAGGACACTACGTCCAGTTATCAAAGTAATGAAAATAAGGAGATGGAAAATATAACCATGTCCATTTTTAACTTCTCTTGAGAAGTTATCTTTAGCAAATTTTTAGATGAAAATAAAATTGAAAATTTGACTTTCTGTTAAATTACTATTTTGTGACATGGTTTCTTTTATTTCCGGGATACAGATATATATATATATATAAACATTAATATGACGATGATTATGTAATGATCATAGTACAATACTATGTTAATATAATATTTAAGGTAGAAATGAGTTAAGATCTGTTTTGAGAAGAGAGTTTAGAGAGCTGATTATAGAATTAAAATTAGAAAATAAGTTAGATAGAAAATTAAAAATCAGTCAGAATGAAAAATTGTGGATGTCTTAATTTAATAAAAGACATCTCAAAATAAATAAATATGAATAATCCCTTTACACTTCAATTTACAGTAATGTTATTTTGTAGTTAACATTTTTATTTGATTATTTCAAAGTATGTATTATCCACAAATCATGATCAAATAATTTATGCATAGACTACTATTGATTATTTTAAACTGAAAAATGTATGAATGTTTTCAAATTTTCTAACATTATATAATTTGCTCTTATTTTTATTTTGCTCATATTAAAAATGTAGATACTATACTAATTTATTATTTAATAAAACAATGTTTCTATTTATTGTATTATGCAGGTATAAGGTACCATTTTCCATCTCTTATGAAAGGATTTGCTCCTAAATTGGAAGGTGTGGCTCAGTTGGGTTTAGGTCACAGTTATTCCAGAGCTAAAGTTAAGTTCAATGTGAATAAAGTTGATAATATGATAATTCACAGTGTTTCATTACTAGATCAGTTAGACAAAGACTTGAATACTTATTCTATGCGTATTAGGTAATATACATTTTAGAACACTCAAAGAAATAGAAAGAATATTTTTCATTATATCTTGTTTTATTTTACTTGATAGAGAATGGTACTCCTATCATTTCCCAGAACTTTACAAGATTGTACCTGAAAACTATTTGTTTGCTAAAGTAGTTAAGTATATTGGTGATCGTAAACAACTTAATGAAGAAAAAGTTGAAGGTCTAGAAGAGATTGTTATGGATTCTGGGAAAGCTGCAGCGATTTTGAGTGCTGCTAAATCTTCAATGGGTAATTTATTTATCTTATTTAAATATGTTTATTTCTGACCTATTGAATCATTTCAGGCATGGATATTTCTCCTGTTGATCTTACAAATGTGTTGATGTTCACCAGTCGTGTTATATCACTGTCTGAATATAGAAGAAGTTTATCAGAATATCTAAAAAATAAAATGGGAACAGTTGCACCCAATATGGCTGCATTAATTGGTGAGCAAGTTGGAGCTCGGCTTATTTCTAAAGCCGGTTCATTAACAAATTTAGCCAAATGTCCTGCATCTACAGTTCAAATTTTGGGTGCAGAAAAAGCTCTTTTCAGGTTTATATTTCTTTATTTTAATATTTATTTTGTCTTGATATTTATTTTATTAACTTTAATTATTAAAGAGCAATGAAGACAAAAACAAGCACTCCGAAATATGGTCTCATATATCATTCTACATTCATTGGACGTGCTGGCAGGCAATTTAAAGGACGTGCCTCTCGGTTCCTTTCAAATAAATTGAGTATTGCCAGTCGTATTGATGCCTTTTCAGGTATTATTGTTGAGAGCCTGTTTTGATATAAAAATGGTAAGTATTTAATTCATATATTAATATGTCTCATTTTGCAGAAAATCCATGCAATATTTTTGGTCAGAAAATGAAACAACAGTGTGAAGATAGGCTTAAATATTTTGAGACTGGTGAAAAACCTCCAAAAAATGTTGATGTTATGCATGATGCTCTTCAAGAATCTCTTGTCTTGCAACAACAGGTATTACTAACATTATAAATTTTTGTAATAGCTAGACTAAAGTGTTTTTTTTTTTTTAGAATGAAAGTCTGAATGTAAGTGTCAAACGTAAGAAAGCTAAAAAAGAAAAAAAATCAAAAAAGAAGAAGGAAGATCAAGAGAATGGAGAATAATTGATTTATATTTTTGATGACAATTTTTTACAATTAAATACATATTTCATTATGTTGATTATTTTTTTGGTGATAACCATCAATTGAAACATGTTGAGTGTTACGTTTTTGTATAAACATAGTGAAATATGAGATTCTGTTGTTTATTACCAATATTGAATTTACAGAATTTCATAATATACTTTTTTGGTACAAAATTTACTTAGAATAATATCTATTTGAAAAAAGTAAACTATAAAAAGTTTCATAGAGCAGTGGTTCTCAAAGCGCTGTGTTGTAGAATTTTATTTTGTTATAGATTAATAAAAAGAAATATATTGTGACTTGCAAAAGGGCACCCTGATAAAATCATAGTTTAAAAAGTGTAAATTTATCTCATAAAGCAATTAGTTCAAAAGTTTCTAATAAAAAAAAAAAAATATTAATGTAATAGTTAACTCGTAAAACAAATCGTAATTCATGATTTTTTTTTACTATTCAATAAGAATTTTGACAAAACAACTGTAAATCAAAATTTTACTTTAAGAACTATCCAAGGAAAAAATAGACCTAAGTTAAATCTTATGTACTCGGTATAAATAAAAATTATTATTGTCATTTTAAAATGACACGGACGTCACAGGTTCTATTAGACAGCTGGTGGCTCATTTCAATATACGCATCTCTTCGACGCGCTTCGTTCATTTTTAGGGTAGAGTTAGAAGTATGCCTTTTCACAATACTACATTTTAATTTACACATACCTTTTCTCAATAAAGTCCGTGAATTAATCCAATGAGTAAACTGAACATGACAAATATATGTCTTGTGTTTTATTCGGTATATCTCATGTACCTACTCCATATTTTTCTTTGATTTATTTTTAATTTTTATAATCATATGTTAATGAGTAATATTCATTACTTATTCATCTAATATAATTTTATGATTAATTAATTAATTAATTTTGGTTTTACAATGATGTTTATTTTTTATTTTCTGGAGAGTCTTTTTGCTCAACTTTGTCCAAAAGTTTCATCCAGTGACAATATAGATCGGAAATTCGATGTAAATGGGACTTTGAGGGTTTATTAAGCTCTCATCTCAATAGTTTTTCTAGGCGACCCGAAAAATAGCCTCAAATGGGCCAAAAACGATGAACTTTGTCGTAAAAGACATTTTCATTCAATCGACTAGTAATTTCGTCATTACTCCGAAAATAATGTTGCTAGGAACTTGAAACTTTTACCATATACAATTAATTTATTATCATAAAATTTGACAACTTTTGGGCTAAAAATAGAACTTTGAAAATACCTTGTTTTTTAAAGTTTAAGTATCCATAATAAAGTTTTAAATATTTGACAAAAACTTTTGAAAATTGAATATGGCTTTACTCATACTCTTCTATGAAGATAACAAAAAATTCAAAAATCGTGATCCCGGATTTATTTTTATAAGCGTTTAAGTAAATAATTATGATACGGTTTTTACGTAATAATCTGTTTTTACGTCAATTTTCAACTTTAAAAATTTATTTAAAGAAATTGGTCGATCCAAACATAATGAAACTTTGTATACAGATAAAACAAGATGTTTTGAATATTAGTTTTGCTCAGGATCGTTTAACTAAAGAAATGGTCATTTAAATTCAATACACCCATCCCCATTAACACGTCCGAGTAGCGAAGAATATCCCAGGGGGCGAAGTCCGTAATTTTTTCAGTATCGTTAGAGAAGTATATGAGTAAAGTCATATTCAATTTTTCAAAAGTTTTTGACAAATATTCATAACTGTCTGGGATAAACGTTAAAAAACAAGGTATTTTCAAATTTTTATTTTTGGCCCAAAAGTTGTCAAATTTTGGAGCCTCCTCGGTCTGTGAGCTATTTATTATTTTAGCACCTCTTGAGATTTAGGTCTAGTTGCGTCTATGCGTATGACCCTCCAGACTCAAAGACTTTTTGATCTTAAATAAGTGTATGAGACAACATTACTAGTCAAAAATTGTAAAACTGTCCAGGCGCGAAGCGAGAATTTTCTCATGTGGGGGGGGGGGCCAAAATTCGTAAGTAAACTCACCTATATTTATATTAATCCCTAAAAGGTTAGAATTACTCAATGTAGCAGACATTTTTTTACTCAAATGTATAAAATATAAATAACTTAAGCATTGAAATTATAGGTACTATATTTACAAATATAAAGATTTATAATTTATACTATACCTTTTTATTAATTAAAGTATAAAGTATTTATTAGAGGGTTTTCAAAAACTCATGGGGGGGTGGTTGTGATCTGATAAGCCTTTTGCGTTAAGATCGAAGAACAACAGTGATCGATATGTTCTCGACGAACCGGATAAAAGCGTACGATTTAGGTTTTTTCATATGGCCCACGTGACGAGACTTGTTTCCTTTAATTCGATACAGAAATCAATAATATTGATTTCTATTGTCGTTCGCGACAATTTTAATTTCGATTAATTATACTACTATTTGTAAAACTCTGTGTGAAAAATCCGTTTTAACTGTAGGTACCGATTTGTGTCGTACCAGCTGGTTTTGCTATATTTTATCGACGGACACGGCGCAAATTATACCAACATTTCACTTACGACCAATACATTTTGCGTTGTTATTCAGTCGTAAGGCTTTTACATTGTTGCACCGGAACAAATATAGGAATCAACATAAATCTGTACCTACTGTGTCAGATTTTAATTTTATAGAATTTAATACATTTATTTTATACATTTGTTGTCACCAAAACATATATTGGATATTGAAAAAAATTACTTTTTTTTTAAAAGTAATTTAAAATTAAAGATTACTGAGTGACGAGTCTGAGGGTTGACAGAGCTATAACAGGTTTTTCACAAACGCCTAAGTTTTTCTAGTAATTATGTTTTTCAGAGTTCTAAAGTAGATTTGCGTCTATGGGTATGGTATTTTTTCAAAAATTTTTTTAATATCTGAGGGCTTAAACCCTCCTGACATTGTCTTATAATTGCGCCACCGAATACGGGGTGTATTAGAAATATAAAATCTAGGATTATAATTCTGAGCGGAGTTCGACACATTATACTGGTATAATATGTACTTTTAAAAAAAGTTTGCGAATCAAAGATGTGATTGGAAAATTGAAAATTGACTACTCTTTGTGATGTACGTATGATGCGATTTCTGACCTATTGAGGACATTTACGAGACTTTTGGATTACTCCGTTTACCCTAAAACGTAATCGCGCGTAACGTGTGTTCAATAAAATTGTTAAAACGCACGTAAATGAAAAACAGACGGATACGACCGCTTTACTCGTAAATTTAATTATGTCGTTAATTTCTCATTAAAAGAAAAAGCGTGTTTTCGAAATTATCCACCCTATCTTATTTCCAGCGTATCATACTTATATGTACATCCCTCCACTGATTTTGTTGAGAACGTCTTCCTAGTATGGCGGGTCATCGATCGTGCCAAATAAATACGTCCGTTTTCAAATGAAATTTTTCGTTTCATACCTACTTTATGAACTTATTCGGAACTGATGTACGCTATCGCTAAGATTAAGTATATCGCTCAGAGAAATGGGCACCGGTAAAATATTTTGCCGAGAAAAGAGTCAGCACTGGGCATTATTGATTTTCGCATAGCCGTGACACACTCGTTTATGTTAATAACAATACTGTAGCCCGTGGGTGCCTATCTCGTGGTGTGTTTTTAATTCGTTGATCGCACGTCCCGGTGCTGGCGACCATACTTTTGTTTTAGTACGAGCGATCGTAGGTCTAGAGAGATCGATAAATGTACCCTGAGATCGTGTTCAAACTACATTAGGTAAAATTTTTATTTATTTATTTATTTATTTATTTATTCATTTATTATAAACGGGTCAAACCCTTTGAAAATAATAGTACAGTATAGTCTTAACTCAACAAATCAAAGTAGCTAAAAACTAAAACGAAACAATTTAAGAACACGAATTAAATAATAGTAGTTTGAACATTGATAGTAACAAATTAAACAAATTAATGGGAACAATATTTAAGTAATTAATAACATTTTAAAACTTACTTAATCATAGATAAAAGTTAAATAACAACCAGACTCAAAGCTGTATATACCTACATTTTGTTTAAACATATCTCGCGACATGAAAAAAAAAAATCTATACGGTCAGCAATATTATTCGCTAGGTAACGACAACGCTCTAGGAAAAAATGATGCAGAACTATAGTTGTTTTTATAAAATTGAACGAAGAATAAATTAGATTTTCTTAAAAGGCGATTGGGCATATTAAAATTAATTAAAGATAGTAATTCAAGAGAATAAATATGACCATTTAATAAATCGTATAATAACATAATGTCAGCAACGTTTCTCCTTAATTAACAATTGTGAAACCTAGTTGTGGGATTTGAACATTTTATAAGTCTCTTGAAATGGGCACATTTAATTTATAACATAATAATTAAAAAAATGTATATTAGACATTTTCAATAATATTAATTATTCGAAAATCATTCACGTCTCGAGCCGTACTCTGATTTCTAGTAGCGTAGCGCGTTTTTTTAAATTTTTTAATTTTTTTTTTTTTTTTTTTTTTTGAAGCTAGCTAAAACATGGAAACGGTCAACGGAGCAGAGTCTTCTGCCGATTCGTTACCGGTCGTCGGGCTAGACTTCAAAGAAGCAATGAACGACTTTAAGATAATGTTCCCGACATTGGACGACGACGTGATCGAAGCCGTACTGCGGTCCAACAAGGGGAGTGTAGATCACACGGTGGACCAATTGTTGACGATGAGCAACGAATGTCGGACCGATTTCGAACCCAGCGGATCGATGTCGTGCGATGACGGTGGTCTGCCAGACACCAAACCCCAGCACGCATTTTTCGACCCGATGTAAATATCCCTTTAGATGTAAACATGTATTACGATTGTAAAACTGCATATTAATAGAAACCCATCTCAGGTTACCAGACGTTTTGCACAACCTCAGCGAGAAAGACAAACAAATATGTTCAAAGCGTTGGAACCCACCCATCCTTGGACCTTTACCTCACGATTTCCTCAGACTAACAACGAATTGCAACGCTCAAGTAAGCATTTCACTATTCGATACGATTTTGTCATGTATTGACCATTTTATAATAAAAAAGGTTTCAGAGAGTGAACTCAACGACGAGCAAATAGCGATTTTATTACAAAACGAGGAATTTCTCATACAACTACGTAAAAACGAACATTTTCTCTCCACTCTAGAGAAAGGCATGTAAAATCTGAAATGTATAATTTTATGTTCAACTATTCATAAATATTTTGAGTTTTTTTTTTATGGCATTATTATGTCTTGTTTAAACAGATAGTCCAATGGAAGAACAACAATTTTTTATTACTAATAATACATCGGGTGACGATGACGCAGCATTTAAAGAAAGGCTGAAAAATATGGGAAAAGGTAAAGGAAATAAAAATGGCTCAGTTAAAGCTAGGGGTCTCCAACTTAAAACCCGTGGACTGGTTTTGGTTTAGTCAAGCTTTTAGAACTGGCCAAGCTTACTGATGTTTTGAAAATACCTAAAATAAATACTCATAACGCACAGATTTATCAATACTTTAAATTCCCTATCAAAATTAAAATAATAAAATAAAGGTTATTTATTTAAGTATTATTCTATAGGAAAAATTACTTTTCTTAGTCCTCAGTCTCTAGTAAAATGTTGACTTATGACATCGAAACGTAACCCATAATTGGCCTGCTCTGAGAAAGACAAATTGTAAATTACCTTAAATATTATTTTGATATATTATTACACGCCATGTAAACTCTCTTGAAATTTGTTCACTGTAGTTGAACAAGATCAGAACTGCTTTCGATCCGATTCCACAAGACATATAAAGTACAATTTTCTTTTTGTACAATAATGTTTGAAATTTTAGAATTTATTCAGTTCTGAGATATTCAATTAATTTGATATTTTTATATTATGAAAGTAAACATTGTACTCTGGTTAATAAAATTTGTGTTTACATTTAATACTTATACAATGACATATTATTTTGTGCTTCTCATATTATTTAAATATTATATGATACAATGCATTAAAAAAATGATCACGACTTAAATATTATTATTATTATTATTATTTATTCTTTAAATTAATTTGAATTTTATAATTATTTAATAAGTTTTTGTTTTTTAAAACTATTTAAATTATTTTTTCCAAATGACTTACAAATATTACAAATTTTAAACCAATAAGTTTTACCTAAACATATTTTATTTATTTTACATTTTTGTTTAGTTAATTCAACTTATAATTATAACATAATAATTTAAATAATGCTTGAATTTGTGTTTCCACCTCATCATAATAACGTACACATTATTTTGTAAATTTCAAAATAACTAATCTTAAGGAACAATATAAACAGCAATAATCAAATAAAAAGTTCTTAAACAATGTAATAATGCAATTATAACATAACGTAATCTGTTGAGAAACAGTTTGTAAAAGCAATTATTAGAGTAAAATCATTTTTAGAGGAGTTTACATAAAAGTAACACGGTAGAAAAATATTTCTAGGGGAATTTACAACTGATCCAACCAAAGGTTGGAAACTCCCGGTTAAGAGTATCACATTTATTTTATCACAAAATCATATTAAGTATTGTAGTTTATAAGAAAACTAAATAACATTCAAATTTTAATGTAAACAATATTAATTAAAATTTTTATTACATTTCATTTAGCATCCAGAAAAAAATTTATTCAAATTGCACGGGTATTCACAGGGAAAAAGAAGAAGAGCACAGTACGTAACATATTGAACCAAGAAGATACTCATGCAAAAGACAATTTATTTCTGCACGGAGAAGAACGTTGAAACAAACATTGTAACTGTTGTTTAGAAAATGACTTTATATATATATATATAAATCTGATTTTGTTACTGTTATTTTGTTTTAAATAGTTTAGTAGAAATTGTTCAAAATGATGTAGGTTAGGAATGAGAAAAAACTACGAGTTAAATAAATGATTGTATTTAAAAAAGCAGTTGTTCTAAATAATCTTCAAAGTCATCTTCTCTAGGTTTATTATCTTCTATTTGTAACTGTTCACTCCAAACATTATCTTCAACAGTCATTTTAGAAGTAAGTTGTGGATCATCTTGGGCACTAGCTGTTGTCAGGGGACTGAGTGTTTCTTGATCTTTTGAATGTTTGGATTTCGATTTTTTCGACTTGGGCTTATTACGTTTGATTTCTTTCTTTTTATGTTTATAGTTTAATTTATTGGAGCACTCAACACATAACCCTGGTAAAGTTTTGAACTATATTAGAATCAATAAATATTATTATTAGGTATGGCTTATGAACCGTACTTAATTTGACTAGAGTATTTTTTTTTTGTCCATGTTCCATATAACTAAAATTTACTTCCCATGTTCGTAAATGTTTGATTTCATTACAAATTTTATTTCCACATATAAATTGTCCTTTACCACTAACCATTTCCTTTTCAGTTTGCCAACGCATTGCCACCTACGAAATGCAAAAAAGGCGAAGGCGTGTTTATGGTTTAATAATCAAATGCATAAATGGATTGCATACATAGATAACAGAACTTACTTTAGACATTTTATACAAACTCAAGTCACAAATGCAATACTCTTTGAACAGTTTGTCATAATACTTTTTTGCCAATTTCTGCTCCCAAGTGATAGCCTCATCATCATCGTCCCAGACAAATTTATGGTTTTCGTGTATTACGTCGATGTCTCGTTTTTCTCGTCTAAAACCACGCGTGCGGTTAATTACCTACTGTAATAAAAACAAAACTGAAGACAAACATACTTTTTTGCGTCAATAAACTTGCAGTATTCAAGATATTTGTCCAGTAAATTTTTGTGCAGTTCAAATGGTTGCAATGTGCTCAGTTTTTTTCTGTCCATATCGTATTTGGATCAAGAATAAATAAAATCAATCGTCACGCTCATAATAAAGTTATTCGCACGGCCTCAGAAGATAATATCTTCCAAGACCGCGGCTATTTCTTTAATATTCGAAATTATTTAAAATGTAATTAACGATTTATGCAGTCAGAACAAGAAGTGTCTGAAAGAATTTAGAAAAACATTGTAAATTTGTAAACAAGACACGAGTTGTTGATAATCGTTCATATTGTATGATAAAGTGATACCGTTTGAAATAGATAATAATGTTTTGTGATAGTGTCAGTGATAGTAATATCACAGAATAAATGAAATTCATTTATTCTGTGGTAATGTTACTCTATAGTCTATGGTATAGGGGCGGGATCCAGGAATATAATTTGTATATTTTTTGAATCGGCTATAAATTTGACTCCAAAAATGAATTCAGCATAGTGCATACCGGCAACAGTAAATTTTGAAAAAGATTATGAGTAATTTTTATTTAAGTTATTTATTTGAAATAAACGATTTAAAAAAAATATTGCTATAATGATATCACATACGAATGTATTTAAAATGTTATACCCATGGGTTGGTTACCTAGTGTATGAATATGATCAAATTACGTTTTCAAAACTTTTTATCAAATATTAAAAATGTTGTTTGATACAAACTTTAACAAAGCTAGGTATTTTTAGCGGTCTAAATTCCATTTTTAGTTGGCAATGTTCATTTCAGCTTTCGCAGAGTAATGTATCAATATAGGTACCATTTATGTAGGTATAGTGAAAATTTGGGGTTATTTTTTTCCGAGTTATGACTAAATAACTAAAATCGATATAGTGAAGGTGTCATTTGTCGGAAAATTTTAGGAACTGTCTCTCCAGCGTATTTATTATAGGTATTATCGTGTGTATATCATATACCTAGTATAATAGTGTTATCGAAATAACATACTATTTACGACGATTTACGAAGTAATATGTGAGACTTATTGTAATTAATTAATAATTACAATTAATTATTATTTCGTAAAAATATTAAACTCTCTGGGTAATGTTATATAATATATATCTTAATCAAATTACTTTTTTTTAACGTGGTTTCCAAAATGTTAGACGTGAAATGATGAAGTTTTTATTGTAATTTATGCATTTATCACATCAATTATTGTTGCGTACCTAGGTATAGCATAGGCAGTTGGTCTAATAATCTAATAAAAATATAGCTTACATCGAGTATATTATTTATGAAAATGTAATCTATTGTGCCGTATCTAATTAAAAATGTTTTTTTTAAGAAACTGTCCGAATCAATCGCTATTAAAATGTTAACGTAGTTATTAACTATATAGTAATATTTACATACGTATTGTTATCATTGCTAATATAGCAATATAAATTTATCGGGTCTAGAAACCAATTGACTTACCTATTCCAAATGTTATGAAAAAAAAATCATAGATAAGTACCTACATCGTTTATCGTAATAAACTAATAAGCAATAACAATCTTTGAAACATGACTCAAATTTTAAATATGTGCCATTATAATTTATCGCGCTGACTAATCTAAAGTTTTGAATTTAAATTGAAAATATGTGATGAATTTAAAGTTATAAAAATGTTGAAACTTCCAAATCTTTTGTAATATTTATGAACCGTGAAGTAAATGTGGAATACTAAAATAGTTACCTAATGAATACTTAATAACTGAATAATCGAAGTCATTTTCATTATTTTTCAATATTTAGAAATGTATCAAAACTTTTATAGAATGATCGGGTTATTTAACTTCAATTATCTATTTCAAATTGTATGAAACAATAATTTGAAAAATAGTGTCTGGATTTCATAATGTTCAAATTGAAAATAAGTACACTTTGAAAGTAGGTAATTTAAATTAAAAATTGTATTAGGTTTCGACGCAAAAAATAATTTTACCAAAAAAAATGTAAGATTTTCCGTAATTCCGTCTAAATGTAAACTTAAATTATGTATAAAAAGTTTACGAAATGTATGACATAGGTTGAAAAACGATATGTAGTGAATAATTTGGCACCTATAAAATATTTTGAGTGTAGGTAAATTAAGATTTCAATTTTCAAATTAAATATCACTGAATTTTTTGAAAATTGTATCAAATTCAAATCTGTTATACGTTATAGCATTGATTATAGAATAGATTTAATATTCTATAATCAATGGTTATAGGTACATCTGTTCAATTTCAAGACTACATAAATATTAGTAATGGAATAATAATATAATAATTAGTTATTACGGTCATTTGAGCTATAATTCTTATAACATTTTTAATGCAAATAAAAATAATTTAATAAGCCGATTTTTATAAAATTATTGCCACATTTTGAAAAAGATAGAAAAATGTATAAATTGAATTGGCTTTGGGGTTATATAATATGTATAATTGTTTGTATTGACACGAGGGTTATTATGCATAAACTATACACTGGCCCCTATCTTGGACATTTAAATTAATTATTAGAAGTTAATCAACCACTATATTATTGAATAAGTAAAATAATATCACTGATAAAGAACCTAATAAGTGAAACGACTATAAAATAATCATATTAAATATTTTTTACTTATTTTAATTACAACGAATATAACCGCTATAAACGTCAAACAAGAACATTCAAAGGTGCTGTTAATTAGGTACAATATTTTGTTCATTGTTTGAGTATTCTAATCGTCAAAAAATAATACCTATCATTTGCAATTTCGTATCTAGTGACCTGTGCTACGTAATTCAAAGTCTGCAATCTGCAGTGTACCTATAATGATATGTTCACAACACGAACGATGGCAAGTTATTAAATATTTATAATGCACTTATTGGCAAACACCTGAATACAATTATTTTTACCGTTTACTCGGGTTCAGATCAGCAAGCTTTAGGATACGTGCCTGTACTAGCAACGTAGGTATAGTGCCTATATTATCATCATTGCACTAGTCGCAGTATCGCAGATAAAAATGAACCGAGTAAACTTATGTAAAAACAGATTAAACATTTATCACTTGTATATTCAGGCGTAAATATGGTGAAGTGTCATATGACTGATTACGGATAGAATATATAATTAATCATTTTTATTTTATTTTACTCGTTAATCGTTTATCGTGTACATATTATACAGTGTAAATATCACATAATATATTTACATCAAACAGCCAAGGACGTATTTAGAATTTGAGCTACATGGTAAAACGCCCATAAATTATGTTTTCATTTGCAGATACTGAAATTATCTATAGTGTAAAAAAAATAAAAATAAATCTATGATTATTTCAACTCGACACAGAGTTTTCATCTCGTGTTTCCGATGATTACGTTTTGCTATCTGATAGGTATTTAAAATTATTATTTCATTGAATAATCACACGGTTGGTATAATGGTAGGTACCTATATTACAAAATGTAACATTAATAGTTCACAGATAAATTCAACTATTTAACTAAAATATATTTAAGTTATACGAACAACAACTTTGTCTACGCACTACGATAACTTCACTAACCTCATGTTGAGGATTAAAATGCGCATTTTTAGAGATAGGTAGGTAGTAAAAGTAATTCTTATCCCATCGGCCTATCCTTTTAAACAGGTCGAGACACGGATACACCTAGTAACGTCAAATTATTGTGATTTAACAACGATTTCGAGTAAAAATTGACTTTGCTTGGAATAGCATTGATTATTATATAATATATATAATATATATTTGTTCTGTATTATGGGGTGTCAGATAGGGAACTGCTTTTCGCTTTACTTCCTAATCGGCCCAAAGCGATAGTTGCATCGTTAAAAAGTAAAATCCGTGTGGTCACCCATCTAGGAACTAACGATGTCAGGCGGAGCCTAATCTCACCTCTCGTGCGTGACTGCGTTAACCATTGCGTCATACCAAACCCGAAAATTATAGGCAATAGTCTATAGTCTATAATCAAAATAGATACCTCTTGGCTCTTGGAAACGGGTAAAAACTCTTGAAAACGGGTGCACCAACTCAAGTAGATTTTGCGTGATTATTAAGACCATTCCGATGACGATAACGTGGAGAATGGACTTTTTTACTTACCGTTACAGAGTACGATTGACGTCCGACACGAATGCATATGCTGGTATGCATCGCGGGTGAGTCTGTAAATTTCGCCATCGGCACGTACCTATCTACGCTCGTAGATGCTACCTACGTGTTAACCTATGGCCGAACGTGCTCGATTTTATGTACCGACCAACGATGGCCGACAATCGATTCGTCAGCACTTATTTATAATATGATTACACGTTAACACCACGTCGTGTAGTCGTATCCCCGGTGTGCAATGGGTACTTCGGTGTTTCTATTTTTTTTTTCGGGTGCGATTAAAACACCGTCAACGGTGACGCACGAGCGTGAAAAAATAACGGACTCGTCACTCGGAACAAACGCGGCCTTGTCGGGGCGTATGATTCCCAACACAGAGGTTTTCGACTAATTCTACGCGACTTCAACGTTGAACTTGGAAATTCACGGTCGGCTCAGTTAATCGCGCCGAGCCCGTGACAAACGCTTTGTCGACGTCTATAACAATTAACAGTACTGCAGGAGTACAAAATCGCTTTTTTGGGATTTTCGATCATAAATGTGGAGCTCAGCGACAAAGACACGCATCATATTATAATTATTATACCTTTACTGTCGGTGAAAAATTTAGATATACTTTGGAGGTCAGAAGACAGAAATATGATTTTTGTTTGACTTGCAAACTTTTGAACGGTATTATTCTGTTACGAAGTACTCAAGGAAGAATGAATACCGCCGTAATAGTGATGTGAAAAGACTCGAGTATGATAATAATTAACTTTAACACTTTATTTAAACACTTTACAATTTGATGAGAATAACATTTAATAACAATTAGTATAACAGTATTACACGTGTGATAACAATGTTCAGTCTCGATTCCGAAGGGCTTCGTACAGACTGCTGGACACGTCTGCTCTAGGTATCGTCTGGACTCCGTTATATAATATGATCAGGTTTTCCCTCTGTGGTGCCTCGAATCTAAGAATAGCTTACTCGCAGAATTTCGGCTTTGGATCGTGACTTCTGCTGTTTCATCGGTTGTATAGGTACTGTAATACTGTATAGTGTAGAATATACTTATTTAGGTGATAGTGGGCTAAGTGATGGTGTAGGTGAGTTCGAGACGAAAAACGTGTTGTAATTATAAGAGTCGGAAAAGACATATTTTGGCAAGGCCTATCCGCATTTGACTTTCAAATGTTTTTGGGATTATCGCAACGTAGTGCAAATGCCACACATAATTTATCATATACAGCAATAGACGCTCAAAATATGCTTATTAGGACGAAGTAATAAAATTCATATTACAATTCATTGCTCAGAACTATTTATTGAATTTAATTTCCTAGTTCCAGGTTGTCAAACAAGGCAATCTAACAAGTCTATCAATCTATGAGCCATTTCATCGATCAAACTATTCTCAAAAAGGTCCAGTTAGTTATGTGCATTGTGTATTTTAGATTTATGAAACGATCGTTGTACTAACACTTTTTCTTAGGCCCGTTCAAACAAAGAAATGAAGAAATAATAATATTACATAATAATATTACTCGGGCATCTCGCCGTATGGTAGTGTCGTAAATGACGCAGACGGCGCATGAATCACCGCGGTCGTTCCCGAGGTGTGAAACAAACAAAATAAGTACCTTCCGATAACTACTGAGTAATGACAATAATTCACAGAAGCATTAAAAATAATAATTATTATCAATTATTATCATTATATCATTGTTGTTTGTTGTTGTCGCCTGTTGGACCTCGGGGGCGCTCCTCTTTCTTATCTTATCAATGACTTTTTGCCGGCAGTCCCACTATCTAACTAATATTATGTATTTTATATTTGGTCGGCGTGTCATCATGGCTTATCTGTTTTTGAACAAAAATAATACTGTCGTCGACCGTTCGTCTTCGACCCGGAATGTGAATAAAACAGTTCGTCGCCGACCCGTATCTACACCGAGTACGCGGCCCTTAGAACAAATTACAGTCCGTCGAACTTCCCGTCTTGGTGAAAGCGAATTCGGGTCGATCCGATCATTTATTTTTTGTTTACCTCTGGGAGTCGTGACAACGCTGCTTAATCGCCCACTGCTGTTCTCGTCCGGTAATTGACGCCAGTTTTTTCATTTTTCGTCTGGCGTTCAGAGTGACGCGTGAACGTGGCGAAGTCCGCGGAAATCCTAAACATGAGCGACGGTAAGTGACGGTTCGATTTCATTCCGATAATATTATTCGCCGTTCGTCGAGGCCGTAGGTCTGTGGGTTTCCCTGCGTTTGCTTTGACGCACCTTTGGTTCTGATAACGGTCGTTCAAAAGTCCCGAAGCGTTTGCGTGCGTGCGAATCACGACCCGGGTTCACCAGTAATTAAAATAACATGTTTATTCGAACCCGTGTACCTATTTAGTGGTTCCTACTCTTGGAATTCTAACCAATCGCCGATTGCTGGCTATATAAATAGCTTTTGGTCCATTCATGTTGATAGTCTTTGTTTTGATTTCGGTCTCATCCGTTTGTGTATGTGTTGCAGAAAAATAATACTGTAGTTTGATCTAGAGTGTGATTTATTCATAATATAACTGAACAATATATACATATATGTATATATGTATTCTTTTATTTTTGGAAAAACATTTTTTTAACACATACCTACCTACTAATTTTCAAGGAATATATGTTGACAGGTAACTTTTTCTCAGTTTATGAAAAAATAAAACCAACATTACTATTATTGAGTCTCTTTTATTGAATTTTCTAATAGAATCACTACTTTGTTACTTTTAAAATTAGTTAAAATAAGTAAATTTTAAAACTAAAAATTAATTTAATCTTACTCTCCAAAACAGGTTTTATTGTTTTGTTCTGTCCTGTATGTTAAACATTTAAGAATGTTTATTTCTATTATTGATTTTGGACTGTTTGTATATTATTAAATATTATATTAATATTACTATATATTATCTGCAGTTGGTAGATAATGTATAATTAGGATTACCAGATATTGTGGTTTGACCAGTGTATTCACTGTTTTAAAGTAGTGTCCTGGTTGGTCATTCATTTTTCCTGGTTATTAGGGACAGTGAGGAAAAACATTTTATTATGCAATGAAAATAATCATGACTAATTGCAGATACATTAAATTTACTATTAACAAATAATTATTAGAGCTTAAAATCTACAAGTAATTTTGTAGTATATTTTTTTTGGGGCTAGGAATTCCTCCTCCTAAAGCAAAAGTTTGAACAAAAATTAGGTAGTCGTATTAATGAAAATACATTATAAAGTGTAATGGTATGCCTTGTGGATTTTGAACCATCTTGCACAGGGACGCCCGCAGCAATGTAGCTCAGGGGGGGCAAAAAATTGCAAGTACCTAAATACTTATGGGAAGATTTACCGCTACACTTTCATCTACTCATACTTAGTAATAGTATCGTTTATAATTTTTTTTAAATCAAAACTAATTTAAGTAAATATAAAATTACACTATTATTTCTAATATTTCTAAGGAAAAACAATAAAATTTAAACAAAAAACAACTTTATTTGATTTGAATTTACATATTATATCATTACATGTTACATATTACATCATATTTATACATCATAATATTGCATTTTATTCAAAAAGTAATGACAATCTCCTTTTATTAGAAGGAAATAAATTAATTGAATTATCAATTTGTTGATTAAAAAAACCCATGATAGCTGAACACATTACCCAGAATATGATAAATTTAATAATAATAATAATGTCTGTCAAAAGGTTTCTATTTCCGTCGACGACAGGCTGCTTATATATGACTTGTTAGTTATAAGGATTGTCGCATAGTCGCTAAATACCTAAGACCAGCTTTATGTAAAAAAACTTCTAATTTTGTAACTGACACAAATAATCTCAGTGGGGGCAATGGCCCCCACTGGCCCCCCCTTCCGGGCGTCCCTGATCTTGCAGTTGATTTTTAAAACAAAATTGAGACTAATAATACTCAATCAATAGAATATTCAAGTTTGTAGTAAAAAAAAAAAAAAAATGAAAGCTTTGTGTAACAATAACAGTTATCATGTTAACACAGAAAAAGAACAGTTAATATTAAAAATAAAAGTAATAATGTTTCTATCAAATAATATTATTATATATTTAAATAAACGAAAAAGGTTGCCTATTTAATAAGTTTTAATTTTGGTGGTTTCAAAATATGGCAATCTTATATAGGTATTATTGTATGTTATTGCTTTATGTTCCTTAATTTTTCATAATAATTTATTGTTTGTATAATAATTCATGTCATATCCCAACCAACAATTCTGTATCATTAATTATGGTATTTGTTGAAGGTCAAACTTACTGTTCTAATTGACTCAGCTACCTAGATATCTACTAATATACTTATAATCTTAATCAGTGATTAAGATTAATATATTATTATTATTGAATGTTGAGTTGGTGTTGATTTTCAAGTTCTTAAAATAAATGAAATGCATTACCCTATTGGGAAACATAATTTGTTTAACTATTGTTAAATACTACTTACAATTGAAGTTGAAAAGATAGTTATTTTGTATGAATCATCATGAAATAATTCCTTATTAATACTTCAATTCTTTATAATTATTAAATTTATAAACTGTTTAAAAATACATCGTAATTAAATAAATAATCAAACTGTGGTCAAATACTATTAAATAATTTTAGATAAATGAAATAAAATTATTGAGCCTAATCACTGTTCAAAAATTATTTTGTTCATTTTTGTTTCATTTTTAGAACCAACAAATATGGAAGCTCTTAGTGAGGCTTTAAGCTTGGCAAATCATGATTTTTCATTGTCACTGTATACGGTAGGTACAAAATTATTACTCAATAATAAAGTGAATGTTTAATTTATTTATTTACTTTAAATTTGTCTATAGGAACTGGCAAAAACAGAAACTGGAAACATTTTCTACTCTCCGTTCAGTATTCATGTGATCATGTTTATGGCTAGTATTGGAGCAGCTTCAAAAACATTTGATGAAATGATTGCTACGATACATTTAAACAAAACTACACATTCTCTAGAAGCATATCAGAATTTATTGGAAGATTTGACTGTAAGAACCTATTTAGGATTAAATTGACATATAAATGTATAATTTTATGTACGAGTTCATTTTTTGACTCTTAACTTAATTGAATAATTTTTTCTGTATCTAAATTGCTAATATTTAATGTGATACATGTTGCATGGTTAAATATCTCTTTATTTTTAAAATTTTTTTCATTTAATTTTACTTATTTACATTTTCTGGTCATGGTTTTTTTTAATTAAGTCAAAATAAAATTTTTTCTTATACACATATTTTTCTTATACACCTTTAATATTTATTTATTTTTTTTTTAAATAGAATATTAAGTGTTTTTGAGTTCAAAATAACAGAAATATAAATGTATTATATGTGCATTAAATTAATTTTAATTTATTATTATTTTAGAGTGAAAATGATAATCTTAAAATAGCAACTGGAATGTTTGTTGATTCTGCTTTCAATGTCAAAGAAAGTTTTGTAAAAAAATCTAGAAGCTACTTAAAATCTTCCATGGAAAAATTAAATTTCAAGAATGACCCTGAAACACAACGCCAATATATAAACAATTGGGTTTTAAATAAAACCAATAACAAAATCAGTGAATTATTTCCACAAGGTTGTTATGATTATATAAATGTTTTTTTAATTTAGATGATTATGTTTATGGAAAGTTACTTAATATTTCTACTTTATTCGATATTAAATTGCATGAATTCATTGTATTATTTTCATTTATATTTATAATCGAATATTGGTTTCTACTTTTTAGGTTCTATTGATAAATCCACTGCTTTAATATTGGCTAATGCTGTGCATTTTAAGTGTGGCTGGATAAATGAATTTAAAGATGCAAAAGACGAACCTTTTTATTTGACTCCCAACAACCAAGTAACAGTAAAAATGATGTCTCTTAAAAAGAACTTGTATTATCATCACGATGATGATTTAAAATTTGCTGCCCTCCAGCTGCCCTATGATGTATAGTTTTCAAATGTCTACTTAATATTCTTAAGAATACACAACTAGATTTTTTATTAATTTTTTTTTAGTCGAATGCTTATTCAATGATTATTTTATTACCTGATGCTAAAGATGGTTTGAAAAACCTTGAGAATAATTTGTCAAAAATCAAATTACCCAAAATCGTTGAACAAATGACAAAGTATGATGTTAACGTGAAATTACCTCGTTTCAAAATAGAACAAACACTGCAGTTAGAACAAATTTTATCGAATGTGAGTGTTTTTAATTATATAAATCACATCTGACTAAAAAAGAAAAATTGTATTGTAGCTTGGATGTCCAACCATGTTTACAAATGCAGCAGACTTTTCTAACTTGGTTGAAGATGATGAAGTGCGCGTAAGTAAAGTTGTGCATAAAGCATACATTGATGTTAATGAAAAAGGAACAGAGGCTGCAGCTGCAACAGGTAATTTACCATATAATTTTATACGGGTTTTTTTTAACATTAAATGTTCTGCCTAACAAATAAAATATTATTTGATTAATACAATGTTCATTATTTCTAATAATTTTACATTTCATGTTATATTTTCATTTTTAACCAAAAGTAAGGTGTAGTTTGCTTAATTTACTGTCTACACTGATATTAAAAAGAAAACATATCTTAGTTTTAACTATTTATTATAAATAATAGTATTGGGCTGGTTTTAATTTGCATCAATTATTATTAACCAATTAGTTTTATAATTTTTAATTATTGGCTTTTTTAATGTTTTTTCACCACATCAGAATCAATCTGAATCCTCAACACTTGTATAAAATCTTTAATAATCATGTATTAAAAATTTGAATTTCACTACATTTTTAAATGGAAACCCAATTATTCAAACAATAACCTGCATAAATTAAAGATTTATACATAAAACTTAATACATTTAAATATTATCATGACTTATTATTTTGGTAATATAGTTTACTCGAATGATAAATGTTCCTCATAATTTACTCTACAAATTACATTTTATCACATATTTCTAATATTTCTAATATTTTAATTCACAAAATAAAATATTACTGTTGCTTTTATGATAATATAAAATATGGCAGACACTATTAAAATTTATTATTTCCACTTTAAAGGTTTGAGAGTTATTTAATGTGCAAATAATAATTTTTCCACTATATTGTAACTTGTTTATCATCTAATCATTTTATCATTTAATTTTTTATGTAAATCTGAAGTTCATTGTAAACCACTCTAATATAGTATATTTTGAAAGTTAATTACATATCATTATTACTTTTTTTTATCTTGGTAAATATTTAAAAATTTCTTTATTTATTTTTTTTAATGTTATAAATTAATCTGAATATTATTGAGTCTAAGTAGATTATTCATTATAATTTTTATTTCATCAACACTGGTATTTTCTTTAGCTAAGTATTCATCATAATATTTTGTAATAAAAATTATTTTTAAATTATAAATTGTATTCAATTTATCATACAAAGTTCATAATTTAACTTATTCAACTATCCAGGAACAAGGTATTGCTTTCTTTTCTTCTGTCTTTTAATAATTAATAATATTAATATTTTAAATATAGGTACCTTTTAATTTAGTTTTGGCTTTATTTAATACTTATTGTCCAATTAAATAAACCTTTTTAAATTATTACTAGGTATGCAAATTCGTTTGAAGAGAAGTTTATTAGTGAATGAACATAAGAACTTTGTTGTTGATCATCCATTTATATTTTTTATAGTAACTCAAAGTAATAATATCGTTTTTGTAGGTCGAATGGCCAAAATTGATCCATTAGTTATAAACTTAGTTAAAGAAGAGCTCTAATCTATTAAACAGTATCAATTTAATTAACCAATTAATATGTTTTTAATGTTAGCCATGATTTATTTATTTATTTTGTGAAACAAATTTATCTATTATTTTTAACGAACATTTTTGTATGCACTTGTGTAATCAGTATTATTTATAATTTGAGTATAAAAAATGTCAGTTTTTTTTAATACTATAGTCCGTTTTAATAGACTAGCGACTCGGTCCTAGTGCGACTCATAGACAAAATAAGGTGAAGTTTCTCAAACTTACTGTTATTAAAGCGAGATAATTTAAAAAATATGATAAGATGATTACTAGTTTAGTGAATATTTAGCATCAGTGATTTTCTTTATATCGTTAGTCATCTCTGAAATGACAAAAATGGTCTATGGGTTGCTCTGAGATTGAATCGCTAGTCTATTGAAATCGATTATAGTGTATGATTTTGTTATTAGGAATGGTTTTTCTTACCCGGTGTTTGATGACCCCCAGAGTTTATGATGAAGTTGATTTTTTTGCAAACTCTCCATTCATCTTCTATATTTTGAGTCAAAACAATGAACTTTTGTTTTTTGGCCGAGTACACGATTTTTAAGGAAATCAAGAATTAAATTGTCACTGTTTTTGTGTATCATATAATTATCTTGTTAGCTATTTAAATTTTATCAGTATTATTGCACAGGCTTAATATTTTATTGTTATAATTAATATTAGTTTTAACTCGTATGTTATAATATGTTTTCATGTGATTTTGTTATAACTACATAATACATGTTTACATTTGCTTACTTAAGTTTATTTTTTATTGAAAACTATTTATGAAAATAATGTGTTTATACAAATTTATTGTTTATACAAGAAGCCCTTCATTAAATTGTAAATTGTATTGCACATAAAACAAAATCATTAAAATATTCATTGTAGAAGTATTATTTTTATACAATTTTTATTTTATATGAACCATTATGTTAAAGGTATGTGCTGTTCATTATTTTATTATTAACTATTGTTAGGTTTCAGTAATCATATTAAACAATTAATTAAAGTTCATGGTGTTTGTACAATAAGTACAATTGTCTTTGAACAGTTGATTTTTATATCCAATCCATTCATCAATTCTAACAAATAAAAATAACAAATGATTATATAATTTGTCAAATTAAATGTATGATACATGTAACTATAGGATTTTTATATACTGTTGTATCATTAATCGTTATGTTGCTTTGTGTTGTGTGGAATCATATTATACGATGTGCTTGGGTTAAAAATCAAATTGTATTTTATTTTTGTTGAGTGAATTATAACCATGCATGGTATGTCTTGTGTTTAACAGGCGGGGCTATGAGCAACTCTATAAGTATTCCAAGAACGAAAAATGAAATTATATTCAAAGTCGATCATCAGTTCATTTTCGCTATTTTATCTGAATCTGATCCGTCTTACATACTTTTTATGGGCAGAATCGTTAAGCTGTGATAATGGTACCATATAGACTATTCTATTGTTGATTGATTAATTTTCTCTTATAACTATAAATGATAAATTTTATTTTTTTCCATGTTTGATTAATGTATGTAATTAAACTATTGTAAGCGATCAAAGAGTGCCCGTGGTTAAAAACTTTCTGATTCTACGCAATTTTATTTTATAATGTACTGTACTGCTATATAGTCAAATATTCAACAGCTTTTTTTTAAGCACAACATTTAGTAGGTTATCGGGGGTATCTGATCCTTGAAGTATAAAGTTCTAGCAATAATATTAATGTACACAAAATTGTCTTTTGTCAACAAACATTACATTATCAATTAAAAGTATAGTGTAATAGGTATTGCTATAGTGTTAATAGTTACTTTCATACGTATGAAATCATTGTTTATTCTAAAAGTTTTCTTATGCTGATTAAGTTTGTCAATGACGTTGGTAAATACTAGTGCTGAGCAACTCATTGACCAATCCGTAATCCTAGAAAGACTAGAATTATTCAATCCGGATTTGGATTCAATCCGTTTTATCCGGATTTTGGATTCAATCCGTTTTAATATTAAATAATTTATTTGATAAATGTGTATAATATTAAATAATCACAATTGATACGAATATGTGTTTTGAGTATATTATTCTTGAAATAGCTGTCGTTCCCAATAGCCCATAAAAAAATTTAAAAAAAATCTATGACCACTGGTGACTGTCTCAGTTATGAAATAAAATGTATATAATATAAGAGTACCTATATAAATAATTGGTGTGTTTTAATTTTTTCAAAAAAATTTAAATTATCAATCCGAATTTTCAATCTGGATTATTAAACCGGATTGCCAATCCGAATGTATCCGGATTACCTTAATCCGGTTTAAACCGATAAAGGAATTTATTTCTGGATGGATTCGGATAACCAATCTGGAATTCAATTGATCCCGATTACATGCTCAGCATTAGTAAATACTAAATTATACTACAAAGAAACAATTATTCTTTATTGTTTTCATAATTTATTTTTCCATGAATGTTTTGTTTATAATGGATCATTTCCATCATTGCACATTTTACAGAATATTATAAACTTTTGTAAAAGAATCATCTAAATGTTTTTTCAATAAACTTATAGACATTTTCATTTATGTTTGTTTTGATTTTTTTTCTGATAAGAAGTAGGAGGTGTTTTTAATTCAACTTTATTATTTCAACTTTTTATTGGATATAATTTCATTGTGGTTCTGATATTAACAATACCTATTTGAATATATCACTTTTGGTTTTTGTGAATGTTAATTTTCAAGATTCAAAATATATACCGGAACAAATGTTTTTCATGACTTATATATTATTAGGAATTTAGAGCCTACATATCAATAACAATAACATAAATTTTATGGTTCAAAAAAGTCTACTGATGTATGTATTATTCATTATTGTATGATTATTTTTGTTTGTTTAGGTATATCAATTATCCTTAAGAGCGAATCAAGGCACCAAACTAGTTTTGTTGTTGACCATCCTTTCATTCTTTCAATAATTTCTCGCTACAACAATGTTTTATTTTTAGGTCGTTTAGTAACATTTTAAACTTTATAACATGTTGAAATTTCCATAATGAATTGTAATATTTAAAATTTGACTATTACATGTCAAAAAAATCAATTCCTGTGCCCAAATATTGTAATTACCTTCACTGTTTTGTGAAAACTCTTTTAGATGAAACATAGACATTTTATTGTTATTATTTTTTTTAATTTAGACATATTTTTTAATAATATAGACATATAGGAGGGTTTTATGATTTCTGCTTTTATGCAAATTAAACTATTTATTCTATAAACTTGCCCCATGGAAACAAAATGGTTTACTGATGTAGGTAAAATAATGTATACTAAATTATACCACAAAACAACAATTGTTCTTTTATCATTTCCATAATTTAATTTACTGGGCATTTTTTACTAATAATGGTTCATTTCCATCATAGCACATTTTATAGATGATACACTTTTGTTAAAGAGCTGTCTAAATGTTTTATTAACGCATCAATAAAAAATTGTATTTAATTTTTCTAATTTTTGACAGGAGGTAGGTGTTTTTAAACTAAAAATTATTTTAACCCTTTATCGAATGTCATTTCATTATGGTGATGATATTATATAAACCTTTTTAACCATATTTTTTTTTTTTAATTTTTTTTTTTAATTAACATTAAGGCTTCAATATTACAAAGATTATTAGCCTATATATGATTACAAAAGGTTAGAGAGTTTCAATATAAAAGTTAACATTATTTTGATATTGAAGGAATACAACGTAAAACATTATGGTATTTACAGTATTTTGTCTAAATCTATTTTTTTGAAAAATTTAAAGATGTTGCCTTTTTTTTAACCATATTATTTTCAATAATTTTTATGAATATGATTTATGCATATTCAAAAAATACTTACAAATGCTAATGTTTTGTATGATTTGTACATTATGAGGAATTTAGTGCCTGCGGGTTTTTAACATCAAATTAAGGGGTCATAAAAGTATACTGATGTACTTACCTATTGTTTCTCATTATGGTATGATTATTTTTGTTGGTCTAGGTGTACAAATTGCATTCACGAGCCTACCTTCTGTACAACCGTCTCAAACTAGTTTTGTTGTCAATCATCCTTTCATTCTTTCCATAATTTCTGGCAACAGTGATGTTTTATTTTTCGGTCGCGTAGTAAAACTTTAAACATTGTGACGTGTTGAAACTTCAACGATAAATCACGTTAACTATAATAGTTGTAAATCAAAAAACGAATTGTTTTATGCAAAATTTGTAATTTTCCTCATGTCTTGTGAAGACTGTTTTCAATAAGATACATACATTACATCAATATAATCTCAGTAGTATTTGTTTTTATTGTTTATTGTTATTAACGATTGTATGATTATTTTTGTTTGTCTTTGTACATTATTTACCCTCACGATCCTACCTTCTCTACCACAACCTCAAGCTAGTTCCGCTGTCAATAATCCTTTTATTATTTCCACAATTCCTCGCAATAACGATGTTTTATTTTTAAGTCACTTCGTAAAACTTTGTCACATGTTAAAACTTCCATCCAACAATCATGTTAACTATTAATACGTATGATAGTTATAAATCGAAAGACAAATTGCTGAACGCAAAAGTTTTAATTATCTGCACTGTCTTGTGAAGACTATTTTCAATCAAATACATGCGTCATATCTACATGATTTCAGCAGTATTTGATTTTTATCGTTTGTGGTCATCAATTAATAGTTATTGCATACTGAAATGGCATAATGTTTGTTAAAATGAAATCACATTGCATATACGAGACCGTACACGACTTGACGGATAATAATTATTAAAATATATCTGTTGGAGTGTCGACTGTTAATGTCTTCAAATCCATAATATTATATTTTTGTCACAATATCGATAAAGATACTACGATGTGTCCTTTGGTGTTGATTAAACAGTATTACGTATGGATGAGTATTATAACTATTTGTAAATTTTGTCAAATGATGAGGATTCAGTGATCTGAAAAATGTAATTTACTTTAAGACGGATTCGAATTTGTTTTCAAAACAATTCCAGAAGTAAAATTAAGATGTCACTTGTCAGTATGAAAAAATAATCCAAAATAATCCAATTCAATCCAATAAGGTTTGATTGGCTATTGAATTATTTGAGTTTGCAAAAAATATATATGATCGATTGAAAAATTTCGTGTTTTAAATATTTATAAAAATAACCCCTTAATAAATCAGAAAGTTTTTGCAACAGTAAAGAAAAGTTATTTTGATAGAGTAAAAATAGTAAAATATGGCAATCTAGATTTCCATAACATGTATTTCAGTTATTCAGTCGTGACTTAAAAAAATAATGGTACCTAATACTAAGTGAAAAATTAGAAATTTTTTGCAATTATCAACTATAGTTTTATGCAGACTTGATTACATTTTCAAAAATGTAAAATCATTGTTTTGTTGAAAAACTTCTCGTAGGCCGAATAAAGAATCTAAAAATATCGCATTACCTACTGAAATTTTTTATCTCATACCCAACTTATTATTTTTATTACAAAATACGAATTTTTTTCTTCAATCAACTCAAATACAAAGGCATAGGTACACGACTGTAGTAGATATCAATGGATGAGGATTCAGATTCATTTACCCCTCTCTCCGTTATTATGTGACTGCCATTTTGTGAACACAGACAAGCATTTAATTTTATTTATGAAATATGGCCAGTGCAGTGCAGCACCGCGCGCCGTCCGGTCAGACGGTTAAAAAAATTCGTCTCTTACAACTTGATCGCTAACCATGTGGCGCACATATTCCGTAGGATTTGATTCAGGACGTTGGTGATTCGGCGTAGAGTCAGAATAACTTTGATTTGTCCTGTAATTCAACTTAATTTTAATTATAGATTATTGTTATGCGTTACCAACGATACATTTTTGGGCAGGGGGTAGGAACTCTTAAATAAGCGCCGTATATCCGTGTACGTTTCGCCAGCACGAACACATTACCACACAGTATTCACTGAATTCGTATTTTGAACATGTCCCAACCAAATATTTTACTAATACCGTTTTGTGATTTTCTCCAGGAGTACAATTCGCGTTATTGAGCGCTTGGTCGCCAGCACCGAAACCGAGCGTTGCATTCAATGCCGATCATCCATTCATCTTCGGTATAACCTCACGTACAGGAGACCTTTTGTTCTTGGGACGTCTGTCAAAACCATGAGCTTCATTATTCGTTATCATGTTATTATTATATTAAGCATTTAAACCGTTGAGTGCACTCGATGATTTCATATCTATCCATATACATCATATATATTATATATCGTTATTATAACCATGTACTATCTTAAATCGTATCTACTTATTGTCGTACGTTATTTTTGTATTATTTTTTAATCGCGTTTTTTTTAATCAAATACGCATTCAACCATATTGTTTTTATACTTTTTAATTATTTTCAACGAATAAAAATTTTTAAATAAAAGCAACGAGTTATCCGCGATGATGATGGTGTAGTATTATGTATACGCCATATTATACGCGCCGCACGGTTTGGTGTCGTAAACCGTAGCCTGTAAACTGGTATTTTTATACTCATACGTGGCGGAGCAAATCGAAAAGTACGGTCGTGTACCGAACTCGGTATGTCGTCCGACGAAGTTGTTAGAAAAAGTAAGCAGATTATAATCGTTAAAGGATGAATAATCGTGTAAAATATAACTATCTGCCGGTATTATATCGTTTAGTCGTGTGCGACGTGCGCGCGTTTTCCCAGGGGGATCAACTTTTTTTCGCGGGGAAAAATTCGGGTAGGTAATCATAATCGCGTTAAGGTCTCTAGTCGTCGTTGTCATTGATTCGTTTGATTATTATAAATAAACATTTATGTCTGAACTTCGCTTCGGTAAACAATTTTGTCGATCACGATCATCAGCGAAGTCGTAAAAGACACGTACCTACATTATACCAGTTCTTTCTTTCAAAAAGTTCAAAGTTGTGTTAATTTTTCAATTTGAATTACTACTCGACACTGTATTTATGCGAGTGAGACGTTTTTCGAAAGAGAAGCACTTTATTTTAACGATCTAATCTGAAACTAAATTTATTGATCACTTGAAATAATTATTAATGAATTATTCGTGATTATGGATTTAAAGTTATATGGTGGTGTAGGAGAAGTCATGAGCGTTTTTCGACTGCTATTGCGCGTGTTGACGAAACTTACGCTAATTTGAGTAAAAATTAAAATATTGACGATCGTATGCTACTCTTTGACTTTTTTCCTCTATAGATGTATTTCTATATTTCTATTTTTTTCCCAGATTATTTACATGATTTAAAATACTTTAAATACTATTTTACACTCATATAGGTACGATCAGTGTCAGTTAAAAATATGATTTTTGGAGTTTACCGTCAACATTTTTTCGGAGCTAAAAGATCACGGATAAAATAATTTTTGGGTGAGACTACGGAAAAATATAAACACGTGACGGCAACGTCTGCGTACGCCTATAAGGTATGATCAGAATATCAGGCAAATATAATAAGACTTTGAAGACTATAGTACTCGATATCGTCCGTTCGATTTTCTATTAGAATCAGTGGCGTGGTGAACTGAAAAATTTTTAGAGACAAGTTACAAATATGCCCCTATTTAACCCCCTATTTAACACACCCTCCCCTTATTTAAAAAAAATCTCAGAGTCAATTGCCTCTGGAATTATCGTTCGCCACGCCACTGATTAGAATTAACTATGTACTCGGAGGAATTAAAAACATTTTTTTTTTTTTAAACGAGTGGTTTGATTTATAGAACAGCCGTATCATCGATATTAATGTCTCGTTTATCTCGGGACTCGTGGGCGCCAAAATTACTCATTGTTATCGGCGTTACTATACCGTGGACATCACGGAAGAGGTAAAACATCATTGTAATTATTGACGCATTCTGCGATTGTCCGCGTGGTTCGTGTCGACGACTGTGTGCGGCGTATAAAAAAACAAAACAATGCCGTATTCAGATTAACAACATTGTACATTAACGTGTCCGGGGTTCAAAATTGAATTAAATCGCCAGCGGCTGTCTAGCGACTTCATCACCGTATCGTCTATTATCGGTAGATAAACGCTTATTGATATGGGGTGTATAATCCCGAAAAAACAAAGTAAGTACACACTCGGGAGCATTTTTCGTGGTCAATTAACTGTGGATTTTTCCGTGGTCACAATACCACACGCCCAACAATAATAATTCATAAGTAATTAAGTCATAATGACTATAACAGTCATTCCGAACAAAAGTTTTTATAAACATTTTAACGATTTTGCCACATCTCATTAGGTTATGTTATGTACAAATTCTATTCAAAACCACACTTTTGTACCAGTAAGTAAACTAGTTGAGAAACTATTGTTCTACCAACCATAAACTCAGAAGACTAAAAAAGAAAAATTGCTCAGAGGTTTGCTCGATGCATTTGATCAAAAAAGGAAAAACCTCTAGTAATGACTAATCAAAAATGTAAATATTTTTATCGTATGGCACTGCTGAGAGCCTTCTTATTCTAAATGAAAATGTTATTTTAATCAAATTTAGTCATTAGACTTTCTTATTTTACCTTAGTCTTATAGGTTTTTGGGCTGAGGACTTTTAGTACATAAAAATCTCAAAATATGCATGCACTTATGCTCTAAAAAAACAAGAAATACGCACTTAAAATTGTTCTTAACATGTATTTTATTTTATTGATTCGTCTAGTTATAATATTAATATGAAAAAAAATAAATAAAAAGTATTATTTCGATTTATCAATTATAATAAAAATTTGAAAAATGACGGGCAACTGAAGTTCACTTCCTACATGCGTTTCGATTTTATCGGACAGATAGTAAATTATCTAAACGATAATAGAAATATTATTTTTAAACACAAAATTTACCAATTAGTTCTTTTTTGTTTGAGTTAATTTAAGAACTTAAATCGAAAATTACCAATTATGATCGTAATTTTTCTAATATACTCAAATATGCATTGATTTGCAATAACGACAAAATACGCAAAAATATGCAAATTAATATTTAAAATATGACTTCCCGGTGTTACGAAACATATAATATGTTGATCACTAACATGACTCTACGAACTTTCTAAAAAAATATGAAAACACTAGAAGTCCTCAGCCCTAATATTATAACAGTTGGTAATAGTCAGCCATGTGAAAATTCGGTACCTAGTTGATTATTAGTCTGAGTCAGTAATTATAATAATTTTGTACCTATCTGAATGGTACGAAAAGTTATGCAAGGAAACTTCGCGTACCAATAACTGCTTAGCTATACACAATACAATGATTAATACCTATTGTATTATATATCATAGGTTTTTGCCCGACGTATAACTATCGGTTAACAAAATTAAAGTATTATCGTTATTATAATTGTTATGACTACTTGTTATTGATTTCCCTGCTCAAAACGATATGTTTCATTTGATTGAAAATGTTTTTCTATAGTTTTCCATTGCAAAATGTGGGTAATGTATGTGTTGGTTTACCTATATTAGAATTGTTTCTTTTGATATTTTTTCGATCATGTGGTAAATATTGTAATTTATATTAAATATATTGTTTTGTTTATTTTATTCAGAGTAATCTGTGATGGTTTTTTATACATGTTCTATTAGATGACTCCGTTCGAGACCCTTAATCATGTTATTAATAATAAATTTAATCATGTTAGCCTTTAATTCTGAACTAGTTTCAAAATCTACCCACTAATTTTCTATACAACACATTTTTTATTTTCGAATTTTTATAATCTTTTTTTCAGTTACGCATATTTAATCATTTTAGATGTAAAAAAACCTATTTTTTTTTTGTAAACGTATTTTTTTTTATAGGTATTACATTAGAGCATAAGTCGTTATTTTTAGTGCATGTGAATTAAATCCTAGATTTATTACGTATTAAATATTTATCTATAGTCGATACTCGTTTATTGTTGTATTTCAATTTTCATACTACCGCGTATCAAACCGCACTCTGAATTAAATAAACAAAAAAAAACAAAAATGGCATTTATTCGGTACCTATTTAAAAGACCGAATTCGTATTTGTAACAGTTGAATTCAAATAATTTTAATGACTAAATTAGGGTTAGTCCTAGAGGAAGGAAATATTGCTTTTAGATTATTGTAATTTAGTCAAGTCTTGAGGTCAAGGGATAACTATAATATTCAATTATCTCTATAGCTAACAATTGGTCGTGTAACTCTTTTATCGTATTGCATCTCTACCTCCTAAACGGATCGTCCATCAATGATTTGGGTATTGTTATACAACGTTAATTAGGTATTATATAACAGTAAATTATTGGCAATATGTCGAGTTGATCATGTATTAATATTAAATACTTCGGAGTAAATTAATATTCAAAATACATAAAATGCATTTTTTCGTCAATCGCCGATAACTTATTTAGATAATAATTTGAATTAATTATACAACTTACCTACATGATAGTCAAACATTTGGTGTAGTTTGAACGTTAAAGGAACACAATTCAAAGAGTTAAAAATACGATTTTAAAAACTACGTCAACTAGCATAGGTCTGCCCCTAGTACCTATAATACTTGTATTATATTGACAGCGTTTTAATGAAGAGCTCATCAAAAATAAATAAAATAGGTGCCGTAAAACGAATTTACAGACCAATTTATTATTTCAAAGTTTCAGAGTCTGATAAAACGATTAACAATCAGTTAGATTCAGATTTAGAAGCTGCATTGAAATCATCGATTCACGATTTTTCATTGTCATTTTATAAGGTAAAAACGTGTTGAAATTCAAACCGTACCAAATATTACTCATAATCACGAATGTTTTTTTATAGGAGTTGGCCAGTACAGAAAGCGGAAATATTTTCTATTCCCCATTTGGTATTTATGCGATTATGTTTAGTACTAGTGTTGGGGCAAAGTCAAAAACATTCGACGAAATACTGACTGCAATGCATTTGGACGAAACTTTCTATTCACAAAATGCATACAGCACGTTGTTGGAGAAATTGACAGTGAGTGTATATTATATGATTTCAACTTGTTACCCTTATAAATTGTTTCGTCTGTGAAAACTTGGTCACATAACCACATCGTTTTATGGTCTTGAGTCTTGACGCATAAAACGAATCGTGTGGTTTCCATGAACGACGTGGGCAATACCGTTGATTTTAATATACATATTTCCCATGTAATATAATGTCAACATTCGATGGTTATTGTTTTCGATACTATTTGATTGGTCCTTGGTGATATTTTTTTTAAGCGAAAATTGCTCACCCGTTTTTTTCCCGTGTTATAATTGTAGACACTTTTTAATTTGATTTTATCATTAAACTTAAATATTTTTTTGAACGACTTTAATCCCCGAATTCATTGAAAACACAAATATCTGAATGAGTTATCGTTTAACGTTGATTTTAGAGTGAAAACGATAATCTAAAAGTGATAACTGCGATGCTTGTCGATTCAGTTTTTGTTGTAAAAAATAGTTTTGTGGAAAAATCGATGAAATATTTAAAATTATCTGTTGACAAGTTGCATTTCAAGAATGACCTCGAAACAGGGCGCCGATACATAAACTATCAGGTCCTAGACAAAACCTATAGTAAAATCAATGAATTATTTCCTGAAGGTTGATAAAATCAATAATTCATAGCTAAAAGACTAATTCATTTCAAAAGATATGATTGATAACAAGTGACTTAGTCTTTCTAGTATAAAGTATTTAACACTTGAATTTTATCGAATGTGTAATAATTTATGTTCCAATGCTATTACTGGTTAATAGGTCCCATTGCTGAAGACAATAATTTTGTGTTGGTAAATGTTGTGCGTTTCAAAAGTGCATGGCAATATAAATTCAAAGACGCTGTAGACGACGGATTTTATCTAACTCCCAGCAATAAAATAACTGTAAAAATGATGGTTTTAACACGATTTCTGCAGTATTATCACGACTTTGATTTAAAATTTGCCGCTCTCGCATTACCATATGAAGTGAACATTGTTTTTTCCGAACTTGTACCGAATTCTATGTGCTGTATTTAAATATATAATTGAGTGATTTGTTTGTTTGTTTTGGTAGCACCATACATTTAAAATGATTATCGTATTACCAGACGAAAAAGATGGTTTGGAAAATATTGAGAATAATTTTCCAAAAATAAATTTAAACAACATTTTAAATAAAATGAACGGGTATCATGTTCATGTGAAACTACCTCGTTTCAAATTGGAGCAATCATTACGAACAGAAGGAATATTATCAAATGTACGAATACATTTAAGTACTCAAATCGACACCTCAAAAAAAAAAAAATGTATAATATACAGTAAGTTCTCGTTTAACGTCGAGGTTAGGTTCCTGGAAAACACAACGTTAACCGAAAAAACGTTAAGTGAAACGATATTAAATTACATACTTTTATATGAAATTTATATAAATATAACAATGATTTGATGAAAAAATGTATTATAAACGTTATACTCGAACCGTTGCAGTGTTAAACGAAACATAAGGACTTTAACTTCTACGACGCAATAGCGAAACAACGCTAAATGAGGTGACGTTAAACGAGAACTTACTGTATATATATATGTACACAATTAAGCGGGTATAATAGGTATTTATTTGGCTTTCTGTAGATCGCAAAAATTCTTCAAAAAAAAAAAAAAAACATTTATAGACGGCAATAATTGCGATATTTATTATCAGTTGAAAAAATTTTGTAAATCAGGTGGTAAGTGACTAATGTTATAGACAAATGTTAATCGTGTGTTATATACTTTAATCCCTGATTCTGACGGCGAACCTTTGATTGATAAGTACAAGCGCGTATAGTCAAAATACCGCACTCGATAATGGGTACCTACGTATTTTTAGTCGACATGTTGATTTAAAAAATAAAAAGAACGATCGTCGATTGTAGAGTATTTTTCGAGTTAACTTCTCGATTTTTTTTTCTTTTTTTATTCGCCGCAGTAAATAAGTAAGGGAGTAGTAATATGTTATTACGTAGTCTGTTATTACGTAATTTACTGTCGACCCCCCGTGAAAATTGTACACGTAGTCGGTTATTCGAATGATCACAGATCATGATTTTTTTTTTATTTTACACCTAGAAGCGCGGAAACGGTTCGCCGTCGCGATCCTTTACTCTTAGTAACAAATAAAAAGAAACCTCGACGGTCCTTGTGGATCGTTGGTGGATGTCTACCGAAAATCAATCGTACGTCGCAACGCTGTATTTTAACGATACATATTTAAAAACGATGGTACCTACCTTCAACGTGATAATATTTTGTCGGCAACAGCTGTCGAGTTTTATTAGAAGCGTCCCGTCGATCACCTGCGCACTCTATACGCCGAGTGCATGATATTAAAGTATATATTTTTTACAAATTGTAGCTTGGATGTCCAACAATGTTCACACTGGAGGCAGACTTTTCCAACATGGTCGATTGTGGCGATTTGCGCGTGAATAGTATTGTGCATAAGGCACGTATCGATGTCAATGAAAAAGGAATAGATGATGCAACTGGTACAGGTAATCAATCAAAATTTTTTTTGTTCGAGTCTCCGATATTTTATTTGTTTTAAAATCGTGACCGAAACCAGGTGTTTTATGGTTAGAAAATTATGTATTTATTATTATTTTTTTTCTGTAGTTACCTGCTTAAAAACTTGACGTGCGATTGTGAAATTCACGACACACTTGTTTTTTACGTGCTACATGTTGGTTTTTCTATTATAATTCCGAAAATCGTCCTATCATTTTAACGAGTTTATCACGTTTTATAATATTTTTGCGAATCGTATAATATTGATGTGATGTAAATTTTAGACAATTTTTCGTCAAAGCATTGCAATATCGCTTGTCATATATTTAATAGTTTAGCTTGTTTTTTTTTTAGATATTCTTCATATCAAATTTTGGCTTATTAATTTAGAGTTTGAAGTAAAATATTGAGATGGTTTGTTGAATCTAAAAATTGATAAATACTATTTTACGCCGTTACTTTGTGGCTGGTACTTACTCATAATTTGATTTGATTCAATACATCATTATTTTAAAATTTTTCCGTGTTTAGAAGTTCAGTTAAATTGTATTTTTTCTTAACACTGTAGGTTATAAATTATAACTTGTGTTTTAATTTGAACCACTTTAACCTTTATTTTAAAGTGAATACGTTTAACTATAAATCATGAATATTTTCAAGTACCTATAATATAACTATAGATATAACTAAAATTATACATCCTAACTACCTAAAATCTAAATGTAATAAAATATGCAACTTTCACAAAGTCAATGAATGACTAGAAAAATTATTTCTCATGTAATATTTCATTATAATCGACGAAATATTCAATGTTTACATATATGTATATTATATGAATATATGTAAACATATATAATATATGTGTATTATACACGCACACATAAACATTTTTTTTTTCGTTCATTGAGTGATATTTATTAATAATATCTAAACAAATGTATATAATATGTTGTTCACAGGTATCAGATTTGTCAAATATCAACCACGTCGACTCCAGCCCGTGGTGCATTTTGAGGCCAATCGTCCTTTCATTTTTTTTATAATATCCGACACTGCGACCGTCTTGTTTATGGGTCGTGTATCAAAACCATGAGTTTCGCAGTGTTCAAGATCGCCCGTACGGAAAAACGTACGAAACTCCCAAAAAGAACAATAATAGTCAAGACTAATTATTCACCGTTACTTTATTATCAGACGTGTATGCCTGTACTGCAAGAGCTCGCGCGAATAATCACGAACCGTATAAAATATGTGTAATAAGCTAATTAATTGAATATCACTGACTTTAAATGATTCGAGTTGTCCTTTTACCTCTATAAGTCCATGCATTTTTTTTTTATTTATTTTTTTTACGGAATAAATCCATTTACAATAGTAATATAAATAGTGTTGCAGTGTATAAGACATATTATTACAATCATTTGATGATAACATAATATTTAAAACACAATATAGATATAGTACAAGATATTACAAAATATTAATAAAATTATAATTTAATTGAATTAACATTGAACAGTTAAAATTATTATAGAAATAATTACAATATACTTACACTAATAGGTACAGCTTTAAATATAGTACACAAGAAAGAGGTAAAGAAAAAACTAAATAGTAAGTGGCATCATAATATTATAACCATTGCGTGAATAATGTTACTCAATACTTTATACTTTTATGTGATTCGACGTATGTTTGCTCGTATTTTGTGTTCTCTTTGTCGAACTCATTTATCTCGTCGATTAATTTAAATTAATCGGAACTTTTGTGATTATAATATATAACGATTGAAAACTTCCTTACAACGGCACTGTTGTACATAATATTATGAATGTACTTTCGTATCTAATACGCTATTTATACCGAACGGTTGGTACTATAGAATTATATAACCTCTAGAACTGAATTGAAAAACAAAACTGGAACCTACTAGATTTATAATCGCGTAGTTGATATTTAAACTATTTTTATTTAATACAAATTTCTGAAAATTATTTGTATTTTGTTTTTACTTTTGTTACATTATATAATTTAAAAATATTCTATGGACTGCCGCCTGCACATCGAAACAGTTATACCACCAAATGGCCTAATGTCTTATCGCTGAAAGGCCGTCTCAAATAGTCTCATCTCCCGAAAGTATTGATACTCTGAGAATTGGTAAAAGTTCTGTACAACGAAAAAATAGCGTCATGGATATCACTGAAAACATTCATGTAAATCTATTGTTTTTCGACCAGGTAATTTATTGGCTAAGATTTCTATCGTAACTTGTCTCACGCATATGTTGGTTTTTCTTTTTAGACGATGGCGGTTCAAGAGGTATAAACAATTTTAGTTTGGAGGGTAGCGCGGTGCAAACATAATAATATGGCATTTACTAAACACGTAGATAACGTCACTACTCCGCTACTCTAAAACTTAAAATGATTTTATCTCATGAACATAATATGGCCCCACAATGTAAATTTAAAACACAAGTTTACGAGAAATAATATTTTTTATTTTCCGCAAAATTTAGTTATGAGTAACGATTGCTGTTCAAAAAGAATCACACTGATCAAAAACATAATTTAAAGAAATATCGTTTTTCTCGTAAAAATACATTACCGTTAGCTCATCAACGTTTTCGACTGTGGTCAGGTGTATGGAAAAAAATTAAAACGTACACATTACGTACCAGGCTGAATCGCGATTAGTAAATTCTCACGGGACACCTTGCGTATCATAATTTTTAATTGTTTTACTGAATGTCAGTTGTAGACACGAGGCGTTCCGAGCATCCGAGCGACTGTTATTTTCAACTCGACGTTTTTAAAATTTAATTAAAATATTAAAACGCATAAGTTCGAATAATTACGTTAATGGTTTTTTACTTATAACTACGTCAAGAATACGAACACATGAACGTGTATCCGGGACGATATGACTGAGCTTCATAATATACGTATACATGACATTGTTCCAACGCGGTTCAGTAAATGCACAGGACTTTTTACGACGTGGGTACCGTCGAGTTTTTTATTTTTTGTCTTTTTTTTTTCCACCGTCCCTCGCTTTCAAAATATACGCTCCAGTCGTTCAATAAGCATTTAATTAATTTATTTCAATTGTGAAACTCGACTTACAGTTCATAATCACATAATGTTTCACGGCGGAAGGGGGCAGGGGTTTAGAGAAATATATATAACATATAAATGTATCCATATTATCTTTCTCTTTAGCGTAATATCATGACGGGAATAATATTATAATTGACATGTTTCATTGCTATTGCAAATATCAAAATAATAAATGAATAAAAAGCCGTAATACATGTTGTGCACGGGGTAGAACGGTAATTTTTTTTATGAATTCTACGAATCTAATAATGACAACAACAAAAACTACGAATAAATTGTGATTTTTAACGGAAATTCTACGAATGTATTTATGATTTTATTAAAATTACTCGGGTTTTACGGTGTCAGTCGGATAGATGAAACAAAAAAAAAGCGTTCCGACGCGACGCGGTTTCCCCGAAAACGCGAGCACTTTACACTTTCGCAATATTAATACGTGTAAAATTATTTATGAGCAGAGACGGGAGACGAGACGGTCGTACACGCCGTACACTCGGAGAAGTACGTAAATAACATAAAAAATTAATCCGTTTATTAATGATAAATTCTCAGACGGCCGTTTTAGACCCGTGTTTGTGTTGACGTTTGTTGTGTGACGTGCCTGCTAATCAATGGAAAGCTAATGGAAATCGTGCGCTCGACCAATGGGTATAATATTGACATTTGACGGACGCACAGTGGACGGTGACGTCCGATCCGTAGCTCGCGGGCCACGTGGGCTCGTGGGTTTCGATGGGCCGTTGAAAAAAAAATATTATAAAAAAATGAATACGTATTTTCAATTATTTTCGGATGTCGTTCAAATCACTATGTACGTAAATACTATTTTTTTTTGTAAATTCTGAATATTGCAGGATTTGCAACAGTGGTACGTTTTCTTCTTCTTCTAATTTTTTATCGCACATCCATTGTCGAGTGATAATAGTAGGTATGGTGTAATAGTGCTCCAAAAAATTACGTCCAACGTCCAGATACTTCAATACTACCTATATCGTTTTTTGATACTCTCCACAGTTTTTCCGAACATAAAAAAAACTACCGGCAAGAAAAACGGTAAAAAGTGACATAAACTAGATTTTTATGAAATCGATTTTGGTTTGTAGTATAAATAAAAAATATATAGTTATTAAAATCCATATTATACTATACACACACACTGTTATGGTATAACATAATTCATAATTTGATTTAAAAAATTTTTAACTAAGAAAAAGTATCAAAAAATAATGAAAACATAAATGCTTAATTTTTTTAAAATTTTGAACAGTCGTTAACCTGCTTTATCGGGCGTATCGACGTAAATAAAAATATGCAGAGGCGACGATGTTTAAACATTCATTTATGACATTGCGGTTCGCTAATATACCTACCACCCACCCAATTTCAAACTTTCTTTTCATTTTACCTACTTTTTTCTTGAATTAATTTATAATTATGATTTGTAATTTGGTGCTGTTTCTATGGATGATTTACTAAATGATTTGGGTTCATAACAAAAAAAGTTGTGTTTTATTAACTTTATAGTTGTTAATTAATATTATTAGCATTTTAGTATTTTTATTATTCAAGACATAATACATTTAAAAGTTATAATGCAACTAGAACAATTTTTAATTAAACAATTTTAATATTCATAAAAAATTTTTTTTTCTTACATAGTTAAATTTTACACAAATTCAAATAAAGAATATTTATTTTTCAAGTTTCATATCATGTTACTGTACTTATCGTATTTCGTAAATCAAAACAATACAGCCTACATAATAAAACTATTTTAAACCTGAAATTTGCAAATCAGTATACCTTTGATTTTAGAGTTTAACCAATTTTAATATTCAACCAATTATACAAACTTCATTAGTGTTAAACTAGTTAACTGTTGAAATCATCATACCTTGGACACCACCCACCTATTTCATCTATGAAATTAGTCATTACAAAAGTATAAGTTCGATGCCTCTGAAAATATGTACCACCCAAGTGAGTATAGGTACAGATATTTGATGTGCAAGAATTTTTCCAATTTAAAACTGTCCAAGTATTTATAATTTTGAAAACAGTACTCGTACTTTGGTTTCGAGGAAATTCACAATGCGAGCAGTTTCAAATATTGTTTGGATTATGCCCCCATAAGTTTATTTAGGTTGACATACCTATAACAGTTAGTCAACATTTTAATCAAATGCTTATAAAAAAATCCTGACTATTAGTTTTGAAATCATAACGAAATGACTGAAATCGATTTAATGAAAATCTCGTTCAAGGTGAATTTTACAGTTTTTACAAAATGTTCGGCAGCTTTTTCTCACAGTTGAAAAACTATTGAGAATAGGGAAAAATTACAGTCCAAAGAACCTTGTACGTCTTAATGCTGCTGGTCTATAGAGTTGCTGGACGTGACTCAAAACAAAGTTGACTACCCTGAAAAGTGTCCCCACCCCCCAAAAACAAAAAAAATAAAAAAAAGCTAAGAAAAAATATAGAAAAATAAAATAAAGAAGGAACGAACATCGCTGTAAAACAAATAGATCCGTGTCGTTTCGTCCGGGATCTAAAATCTAATGTCTACGAGTGAACGTCGTCGTTTTTGGAAAATGTCGTGCGTGCGTCTGTAAAGTATCGATAAACAATCGACGCGTTTCGACTTCGAAGGCGCCACGGTACTCGGCGTGTCCAGGCGACTTACAAGCGGACGGGGAAACGGCGCCCGAGACGCAGTCGGGCGCGTGCCTGTTTATGTTTTAAAGTCAAACGCCTTTTAGAGGATTCTCATTTTTTTTTATGTTTGTCACTATCCGATTTGCCGCGTCGCGCCCACCCACGCCCGCGTACACGGTACGACGACGGCCAGATCGGATCAGAGATAAGTCTGCTGGTTTTTCAGCGCACGGACGCCGGTGGAATTAACCGCGGACATTACGCTGACAATACACATTGCACGGCACACAGACGCACAGGCGCACAAAATACTACTACGAGACCTAACTAAATGTATATATATATGTATACACTCGTATAGTGTTAAACCGTGAATTTCATCGCGATTGTTTCCGACTTAACTTTCAACAGTTATGTGGGCTAAACCGTACCTACGTGTACTATATATACATGTGTGTGTGTGTGTGTGTGTGTGTGTGTGTGTGTGTGTGTGTGTGTGTGTGTGTGTGTGTGTGTGTGTGTGTGTGTGTGTGTATTAAGAGGGAGACGAAATCCTGCTGGTCAAAGCGAATTTTTCGTATAATTTGACCGTTCGGTGTTTACACTTGGACGACCGTTGGATTTAAACGATCGAGACGCCCGTGTATATATGCGTATATATACGTATGTATGTATGTATGTATGGATATGTGCCCGTGACTATCGACGACGTGTTCGCGGTAAACTCTTGTTCGCGACTGATCTTCACGCCGCCGTTTCCAAGTGTATTACTTTCGTGGCTTACGACGCGCAAGTTAAAAACTGCATTTGACTTTATTACGGTGTACGTCCTGACAATGCCCGCAAAAGTGATTGGCGCGTGTAATCGTGTAATTCGTTCGCCTGAGCGCGCGCACTGGATGTGTGCGTCTTGTGACGTGACTTTTGCGTCTTGTGATGTGATTTTTGTGACGTCTTGTCAGGTGAATAGAGGAGTTGAGGGTCCACAGGAATATTTTTGGTTGTCGAAAATTGGTTAATTGAAATGGCTGTGTGACAAGGTGCATTGTCATTATGCAGCACCCAGGTGTTTTTGATGTTCGGTTCCACCCAAATCACCCTTTTTCGAAATCTTTCAAGAACTCGTTATAAAATTGTTGTTTGGCTGTTTGGCCTCGAGGTACAAACTCCTTGTGGACTATTCTCTGGCTATCAAAAAAGCAAATAAGCATCGTATTGATCATTTTTTGAAGTTGAAGGTCTTCCACTTCGAGGTTCATCTTCAATCAACTCTCTGCCTTATGAAAATGCTTTGATTCACCTAAAAACCTGGGACCTTGAAAGCACATTTTTTCCATATGCTATTGTTGAAGCTTTTGAAAAGTTTCGGTCGCACGGTAACAAAATTAGAAACAAAATCGGATACCACATTGTTGCTCAAAATAATTATAATCACCCATTATTAGAACGTACTAAAAAAAAAAACAGTTTACAAAAATAATCACCATAGACCAACATGTGACACTGTGAAGTTCAAACTCGTATTGAAGGTACATTACATGTTTATCTACAAAACTTTTCAAACGGAAAGCTATTAATGCTGCCAGATAACTAGCTACACTATCAGTCTCATTACTTTATTTACACACCTCGTATATTTATATATTTTTTTTTTACGTAGAAATATTATCGTGATCATCTCATATATATATATATATATATATATATATATATATATATATATATATATATATATATATATATATATATATATATATTTGTGTTTTTTGCAAATTATCGAATACGATTTGAAATACGTTTGATATCGATACGATATAATGGTGCGAATAAAAAATAGTAAATCGGAAGTGTACCGTTAGCGTTTTTTTCGGGGTCGATTGTTGAAACATTGTGGACCGAATTTATTTTAGGATTTAAAATAAAAACACGAATGACACCTACCTACGTGAAACGAAGTGAAAGGATATAGAATTTTTCACGTTCGTTACAATACAAGTATTTGTAGCGATAAATTGAATGTCAGCAGAAGAGTGGATTACTCAGTGCTGCGCATTGCTACGGTTGTAATCATGAGTACAAGAGAACCAGCCGCGAGGATATCTGGGAAAATAACTCGTATAGATTACGGACGAATATATGTTGTCTTCGATGCAACCAATATTTTAATACATAGCCACAACGTGAATACATCGAAATACATTTTTTTCACTCCCTTCAAACATGAATATTATGTCAAAGTGCTATTTCATTTTCTATATCTCAAAACCATATCAGTCAACACTTAAAATTTCGTAGTAACTGTTTTTGTTTTTTTTCGTTTTTCGAACTATGATATCGTGTTTTTACGATAACTATTGGAAAATAACAGTACACAATAGCAATACTACTGAATACTGATGTCATATTTTGATAATGTGACTTCAGTTTTTATTTATTATTTTTTTTTTTAAGATAAAATTGTTTAACTACAACAGTATTACACAGTACGCCTAATATGCGTTTTTATGTTATACACCGGTATGTGTGTTTCGGTGAGCTCGAAAACTTTTACAGTTGCGTTGCATACACGCGCGAAAAGAATCTTTTTTAACGATATTCGTAATAACGGTTATATTATAATGATTCACAAACAGACAATTTTCAACTGAAAAGTGTGGATGTCAGGGTTTGACAAAAAAAAAAAAGTTAACACTCGTTTTTAGTAAAAAATAAATAAATAAAATATAATAAGTGTTGACGTTTAAAAATCAAAAGTTGACACCGGTTTTCAACGTGCGTATAATAAAAATGACGAGGATAATAAATGGTCGTGGAATTCTATGACGTAATAGTAAACTCCCTTTAATAATTTTTCGAAAACATTTCATATTTTCCACGTCAAAAAAAGACTCTCCGTACCACCGGTCGTGCGATTTTATTGTGTTGGCACGTCGGAAGTATACCGCAATAGAGTCTGATAGAGCACCTATTCACAATATTACGCACTTAATTATTTCGACACAGTGAATGCACTCACGGCGTATGTGTTCGGTATAATGTTCGTGTATGGATTACAAACTAACTCAATAACTATGACGTAATTAAAGTTGGACGTCGAGTTCGAATCGCTAGAGTGGTCGTTAATTTCGAGAGCGGATTTTCGTTTCAATTAAAAATAGTTCATGTCATGGTTTAGTTTTTTTTTTGTGTTAGGCGTACACATCGGCTAGGTATCTTACGTGGAATAAAAATAAGGAATTATTTTATTATGGATTATTGTGTATTTGTCGTACGGCCGAATTTTGACATTTCAATCGGCTCGACAAAAAAAAAAAAATTAAATTTTATTCATTTTTTAAATATTTTATATTTAACTTGCTAATCAAACACAGATGATAGCAATAATTTGATTATTGGATGTAACATAAATCGTGTAACATTATAGAATTAATCATATAAATATTTTGATAATATGTGTGTGCTATGTTTGGTGAAAATGCAAGTAATAATGACGAAAAAACTATATAAATTATAAATATAAAAAAAAATCACAACAATTGGCTTTATGAGTAATGATTTATTATTTTCATGTGTTTCAATTTCGAATTATACTTCAAATGATTGTGATTACGAAAAATGAGAGATATTTTAGTGTTTTTTTGTCAGAGGTTAGCAATGCCAGAATTATGTAATTTGGAGAGTCTAAAAATAATATATGCATGAATAAATAAAAGAATATATATATATATATATATATATATATATATATATATATATACATATATATTTAGAAAAAAAATAACATTTATAAATAAACGTTACATTGTAATTCGTTACAGGTTGGGAGGATTTGGTTTGGTAGTTTAAACTTCACTAATTTAAACCAGATTTAAACCAGAGAATAAAGTGATATAATTATTGCTCGTAAAATTATTTTGTTCAGTAACTATGAGGTACTTAGAACAATCAAAACGACAATAACTGCACACAACAATAATTGTACAAACATATTTTCTGATTACACTAAAACTATTTAAATAATGTAGGTAATCATTAATCGTATTTATTACCGTATAGGTATATTTTATTTTTGATAAATATGTTTCATGTTTGAATTCACTCTGATTTAATTTAGAATGTTTCCATTTAAAGGATCAAAGGAGCACCTACCACCCCCCTTGGCGTTATGGATCGAAAATAAAGCTGTTTATATATTTTTATATTTCACCGTTGTTCCGTTATTGCACCAAATTTATTTTAAGTCTTCTTTCGTTTTTTAATTATTTATTGCTATGCTACTTTATTAATATGTAATTAAAACTCAAGCGTAATAATTTCTATCATATCGTGTGCACGAAAATTTGCTTACTATGCGATACTTCACGTGGTCAAGTAGGTGATTGCAACAATAGTAATATTACACTGTTATTCTCGAGTAACTACGTAATAATTGTGTTAGGCGGGTTACCGAGAGGGTCTTGTACACATTTGGCCGGAACACAATGTTTTTTAATGAGTTCAAGATCGATAAACGACGAGCATAATTTATCTTACTTAATTCTTCATTAGACGCATTTACTTCCGCCTCATTTTTACAGTGTTCCAGTTACGTTTTTAACGACTCCTATAAAACGCCTTTGTGTCATTTTATATTATCTTATTTTAAAGCACTCGTCTTAATTTTAAATTATACATTATATATATATATATATATACTGCATACGTGATCTGAGAAAATATCCTATATACCGTTCATTAGTCTCGAAAACTAATTATCCGTACTATTTGCCGCCGGTAAAACGACGACGAAGGAATTTATTATTTCTTTTATTATTCCGGCATCCTATTTAAGTCACGTAGAGGTACATCATACTTCCATACATTCCTTATAATATTCCGTTTCTACGAAGTTATTAACACGTAATAAACGCCAGAAGCTCGTATCTAAACGTATTAAAATATTGTAGGTACTGTAAAACAGAACGCTATCCAATATTATAATGTCTACGAGTGTTTGAAGTTAACGCTAAAGTTATTATAGGAAACTTGAGCAGTTTATTTTTTTTCAACGTAAAAACGTTCTTATTTATATATGCATTAAAACTTGAATGTTAAAAATAAATATCTAAAGGTCTAATGCGCGAAGACGGAGTTCAATTAAAACCTTAAAAAAAAAAAGAATCATTGAATAACCGTTTCATAAATGTCTAAGATAATTTATAAATTCTATTTGCTGTAATTTAATTTGCTATCAAGTGTTATAAATTATGGGATTCTACGTTTCATAATAGATTATGAGCTTAAAAGTTCGTTATTGTGTTTCAAAGTATCTCTTAATACTACTACAAACGAACCTAGGCTACAATATAATATTTTGTTTATCGACTAAAATGTCTAACACTTAATTATAATAACACTACGGAAGAAAAAGAATAATTAAGAGAGACAGTATTATTACTAAAATATAGAAACTTTGGAGTACTGATAAAGCTGTGAGTAGGCATATATTTTGTTTTGATATTATGCATGTACATACATTATTATTATTAGTATTTTAATAAAGTTCTAATTGTTTATTATAAACTTTCGGAAAATACTGTTACTTTTTTAAGGATAATACCGATTGATCTAAGTTTAATCGTTTTAAGAAATAATTATCATAATTGGAAAGCAAATATAATAAAATTACTGTAATGCTAATAGAGATAATACTAACAAAATAATTTTGTACACACATTTACCTTGGGTCGATTCCCATATTTTTATTTATTAATTTGGTTCGACTTCTAATATTTTATAAGATTTTTTGTGGTAGGCATATCAGAACGGTTATAATTATTTTACCAGTCAAAATAAAATAATTGAACTTTCGAAATTAATAACAAGATGTCAAAATTCATGATATTTGCTAATTTAAAGATTGCACATAAGACATATTATACCTAATCAATTTTACACATACCATTTATAATTTGTATTATAGTTTAAATCATATACGTCTGTACGATTAAGAAGATGCGAGTAATTAAGTATTTCAGATTAAATGATATTCCGATGACAATTGAATGAATTATTAATTTTCAGTAATACTGAGATCCGGAATAATTTATTTTGAACTATTGAATCTGTAAATGATAATGTACGAAGGAAAATATTTGATTTGACAAAAATTTATGTCTTATTAGTTTTTAACAAAAAAAAAAATATTTATAAAAAAATGATAGTGTAATAGCTTGAAAACATTTTGATTAATATTTATGGAAAAACTTTAATTTCAAAATTTGTTCAGTAGTTACTTTTAGATACTAAAAATATATACATATGTATAAGTATGAAATGTTACGCATTACATTTTCGTACACGTCAATCGACATTAATGAAAGTAACGAAAAAAAAAAACACAATTTTCGAGTTTGAAATTTAACATAACTGTAGCTGATGTAGTGCAAGCAGTTACACGAATGACTACGATGTATGCGTAGTAATCGTCAAATTGTAAACGTGTGATAATAATGTAAGTGCTTTCATTTTTCTTAAATCCAGTTCCATATTGCGATGAATGGCTGAAACGACCGATTTACGCGAATTATCATGCGCACATCATATTATACACGTACGCGGAAGAAGAAAATCGTATTATATGTTTGACTGAGTTAAAAGAAGAAAATATCGGTGTGTCAATTCAACACGAAAAAAAGACGGAATAGTCTTAAAACGGCTGATGCTGTGTGATATTCACAAGTTTTCACATCGCTTTACATTTTACCTTAGTACATTATACTGTGATCCACATAGTACAAATATTTTGGCTCGTTTCGCTCTAAACGTATACGCCAATCAATCAATATCGTATCGATGTGATAATACAATTCGGTGGTTCGGTCATAATAGTTGATAGGTACTAGGTATGACATTTTATCGACTGATATGAAATACGAATAAATTTTATTTCCGAAATTCAGGTTACATGTTTTTGTTTTTATTGCTTATCGATTCCACTTCGTGCAATTCGTGGGGCGTTTCACATTCACGAGGCTTAACTGATTACGATTTAACATTACATGCATAACACGCACGCACGTTTGAATTTTATTTCGTGTACACTTCAAAATATTGTAATAAAACTAAATTTTTTTTTTTGTATTTAGTTTAGAGTAGCCTATTAGTGGAATGTTTGCAAAAATATACCACTAATACTCTAAAATTGAACGTATATTACATAAATATTTTAATCAAGTGGCCCGGCAATACAAATTTCAATACAACTGAAAATATTTTTAAAAAAAAAACTTAGAAATTGTTATATCCGTATTGTTTTTCGTGATTATTCCGAGTTATAAATGGTCGTTACCATTTATGACAACTATAACAATTTTAGAAACCTTCATAGGCGCAACTAGGGTTTTATTTTTGGGCGGGCTAATTTTTTTGGTATAAAACCTGCAACCTATGGTGGCTCTACCCTCGCATTCCTTCATTATGAATCATAACGCATTTTATACAATAAGTCATAACACAGTTTTAAATCAACTTTTACTTCAAATACAAAATTTAACAATATAATTAATATAATAATAACAATATGATATGTATAAAGTACCTACATATCAGTCAGATAAAATAATATTAAATTAATACTAATCTTCTATTTACTGCTGAAAATTTATCAATAATTGTTTTTGTGGACAGACTATTAGTTACATCTCTTTCGATTTTCAATATTGGTAAATTTGAAAACCGTTCTTGTCTCATCGTTGTTCTCTGCCAATTTTTTAATCGCCGCATCGAAGAAAATGAACGTTTACAGTACATTCACGTTCATCTGTACCTGTTTTATGTGAGGCTAGATAAATATTCGAGGGGCTGGACAAATATTTGGGGGGCTAAGCCCCCACAAGCCCCACCTAATTGAGCCTATGGAAACCACATAGATTAAAAACAGCTTAAGATTATTTTTTCCACGTAAGAACTAGACATTCACAAAGAGGACGGTACGTTAAATAATATTATGCGAGATCGAACAAAGATCAATGGCTTTCAGCTCATGTAAGAATTTTTTCCGTTTTGGTCGAAAAAATCACTAAAACTACCCCGCCGACGTCCGATTTCTATAATTATCTCTCCTTTGTCATCTACAGAGTGTACGTCCAGCGTCTAAAACGTTTAGGCCGTTTTTCTGTGTCTCGTAACATGGTCACGGGTCACGTACACGACTGTAGGGGGAAAAAAGGTAACGTTGCGTTTCTCGACCCACTCGGTATCTTCGAATCAAACAGCATTCATACCGCAGTTGTGGTGATTGTGCGATTCAATTGTTTTACCGCGGAAACGTAAGGCTTCGTCTGACAGTCCTTTGATTGTTTTTTTCAACGGTTTTACGACGTCCGTGTGCCGTGACAGTGTTATTGAATATTTTATAATAGCACCGTGCAATATTTTAGTTCCGATTTTCATTTCGCTGCGGTCGCGGCGATTTCAATCGCACTCGAGTTTTTCGATCGTACCCAAACGGTATATAGCTGAGTATACGAGCTCGTGCAGTACTGCAGCAGGTACGCGACGAGTAACGATTTTGAAAATTCTCCAAAATCTGTTCGAGCACAACCATTAAACGTATAATTTTACCTCGAGAGAGCGGTTATAATAATAATTTACGAAACGTGCGCGCGAGACGTTCGGTCTCTATATTATGTATAACAATTTTCTACTTCCGCAAAGCAAACTATTCCGCGAAAAGACGTCGTTTAGTAACGTAGGTAATAACGTCGTGTACGCAATCTAAACGCCATCCGGAAAAGCATTATGTACGTGGAATCCGCTTCCGGTCCTCGTTATTTTTTCTTTTTTTTTTCTTGTACCGGGTTTTGATTTAGCGATCGCACGGCAGATAATTTTTATAAACGGGCAATATTCGATTCCTTGTACGTAATATGTATAAAACATAGTTGCAGTTGCAACATTATTGACTATAATATTATTATTATTATTATTATTATTATTTTGTCGCAGTCGCACGCGCATTCATACTATGAGCGATAAGAAAAACGAGCGGCTACTAGGAAATCGCGTTGAAAAGCCCGGCGACGATAATAACGATAAACGAGCAGAAACGTAAATATTAATAATAATAATAATAATAATAGTGATATAAGTGTTTTATTTTTTAAAGTAAAATAAAATTCTACGTTTTACTCAGAACCTCAGAACGTATTGGTTTCACAACGGTGTTGTTTTTGTTTTATCACGAATCCGCTTGGATTTGAATGTAAGTTGAAAAATCGGATAACACATTTTTTTTCATGACCTCAAAAGCGTTACGGTAATACTTTTCAGTAACATTACGGTTCAAATTCATCGCACGAATAACGTGTTGCGGAAGGTCATATAAATGCGTTATGGAAGTCGTCCTTTCGATTATAATGTTTACCGTATTTTCCGGAATAAAGTTACCGTGATTACGACAGTTGCCATAGTTACGACGGTTGCCATGCCTAAATGGTGTCCATGGTTACCCAAATTCCCATGGGTACGAATTTACGACCCGTAAAACGTACCACAACTGTAAATGGCACCATTGCTTTGAAGTTTTCCCAAAAGGATAGATTCATAGATTGTTTAGCTGTGTGCGTTTATGGAAAATTTTAAAAATCACAACATTTAAGAATAGAACATTTTGTATTTTTACTTAATAATACGATTTAGTTTCTTATAATTTTGGCTATTTTCTCAAGCGATTTCTCTCTTATATATATATATATATATATATATATATATATATATATTGTTTTTATTTATTAAATTTCATTGTTTCAACATAATCTTTGTTTTTACAATTTTTTTTTTTGTTTTAAATAATATAGAGTATAATAGTATTATAATAGAGTATAAGATAATTTTTAAATTGTTTTAATTTAACAAAATGTGCTTAGATTATGAGCTGTTTTACTAGGTCAATGTTCTGATGATACCGATGTTGAAGATGATGATTCTGGAGGTAACAAGATATCTTGAGGAAGACGTGGCTTTAGTCTGCGGTTTTTGGTTCTTTTCCCAATTTTGAAGTGAAAGGCTCCTCCTGTTGTGTTGAGTTTCGAATGAAATTTTTTAATCTCTTATACATATAAAATATATAGGAATTGAAATTAAATGTATAATTACTGCCATCATTTTCATTAAAAGCTAGGAAAACGTTTGGTTTCGTGTACCAAACACGAGTAAAGAACGATAAGTACCATCACGTTAAAAATTAATATACAAAGTAAAACTACCCCGCTCTAGGTGAACAAATCGTGAAAATGGTTTGTCAATATCTTGGCCGAAGAACGATCCAGGGTTTTTTTTTCAACTCACAACCATCCGTGCAGGTTGTTTATCTTAGTCCTCGACGTTCGTTATTCACCACGATCACACACGTCCCACGCGACCTTATTATCCGCTGCTTTCGAGCCGTTCTCAAATCACGTCTATTACCCATCTGACATCTCGTTTTAGGCCCTCCTTCTGTTCTCTAAACATCACATCCTTGTCCGTAATTATACATTTTTTCCAAGTTCGTTTAACAATACGGGTCCGCATCGCAATGCAGATCGACTATGCGCTATTGCTTTGACTTGAATAAGGAGTACAAATAGCTCGAGAAATTTTTACCTAATCAGCTGTAAGCCGTAACGGGCGAGAGTCGATAGCAAACGAAAATCAATAACGATGAAACATTGGAAATATTTTTGGATGCAAATATAGTTAAAATTCTAAAAAAAACAAAAAAAAAACGGTTGAAATCGATTTTCGAAATTCTAAATATTAATGTGTCCTTCATACCTATATCGAAAAAAAAGTTTTTCGAAAAAAAAAACACGTTTTGTGTTAATGGTAAAATGTGAAAAGGGCACGTGAAACGTAAAAGTTTGCTGGAGCTTAATCACCTTCAGGTACGTAGCTATAGAAATCATTCCACAAGGGGGCCGAAATAATTTGACCCTTTTCCACTCAGTATTGTACCGTTATTCTTCCCCAGGGGTGTATTGGCGAACATTTTTTTCTTGCCCCGTTCAAAAGTTATAATAATGTAACGGCATTAATTATACTGCTTTTAAATACAACGCGACACGACTGAGCCGTATTCATTTTCGCTGTGTTCAACTCAAATCGAATTATTTTCTTGTTCGAGCAGATTGTATAATACGGTCCTGCGTTCGGCATTTTACAGTTTCACCTAAGTAAATAAACGGCTTTAAAGTTTCACGATACTTTCCATAAACTGGTTTTATCTTTATTGGCCTCAAAGGGAGCGGAATAATTTATTTATGAATTTCCCGACTTGACGCATATGCACGCCACCTTACATATTTTACGCATTCATGTGCTCGGCTGTCGGTTCGCCGTGTGCAGGTCGTCGTCGACGACCACTGTATGTAAATGAGTGTATAACGTCGCGCGCGCCCCCATCTGCACGCCCGACATCCGTATGCGCGGCCTGCCGTACGATGGATGTTATTAACAATATTACAATAATAAGACGAACCTACTGCTGCCGGTATCGCGGCCGCCGTGCTCTGCGATCGCGTGAAAAGTTTACGAAAATCAGCGAAATCGTTATTCTTTTTTTTTTCATCACCATTGTCGACGATGTCGTTGTTTTGCCGGCTTGCTTTTGCCGTCACGTCCGGCGTCAAAATTCAAACGATTTCCTCGGTCCGGGCACGGTTCAAATTTTGTTTTTAAAGAACCAACCATGAAAGGAAAAAATTTTCATTTATTTTATACTCAAAAAAACATAGTACTCCGTGTTAAAAAAATAATGGTCCAAACGAAAAATGTTTACGGCTTTTCGTTGGCGATATACAGGCATTTGAAGTTGACGTGTGACGTCATAGAGTCTATTATCCTGGCGTTTATACATGTAAATATTACGTCTTCAACTTTATATACCCATTATTATGAATGTGACATTCAATATACAATATGTAACTTTTATTTTGAATTTTTTTGCATTTTTAAGACTTAATTACATTTTTAGAGCATTTTTTGACATTTTTAGTGCATTTTTATGTTTTTAAGTCATTTTTATATAGGAATGGATAAGATTCGATAAAATTGTATGAATATTCATACTAAATAAATAAAAATAAATATTTATTATGTCACGAATTTACTAACGAAATTATTATTGACATATATACATACATACGAGTTTCAACACATCACCATTGATTATAGAATCAATGGTAATATATGGCCGATAACCGTCGAAGATTTATGTTTGAGAATGTTAAACAGCACTTAATTATACAGTGCTATAAAAAAGTATAACGAATATACCTATCTAAATTGTGTACCTATTAATTTTTTGAAAATAATTTTTAGGGTAAAAAGAAGATAATTGAGAAGACAAGAGAAGGTTTTATTGTATTTAAATATTTTTTATAAGATACATTTTTCATAATAATGTGTTTTTTTTATAAGTTTTAAATACAAAATTATATTATTATTGATTTTCAGTATATTTTTAAAGTTTTTTATGGCATTTTTTTATATTTAGGTATTTTTTTAAGGCATTAAGTCGTATTTTTTTAGGACATTTTTCTTATTTTTTATGGCATTAAAGTCCGTTCCCTAGTAATAACTAATAATATTATGCGTAACAATAATATGTACGACACGCGACGTACGTGGAGCCATACTGTAGCCGCAGCGGATTAGATTCTATGACGTCACGTGCTAACTTTAAATGACTATAACTCGCTAACGAAAATTCGTGGACAAGTTTAGTTTGTACTTCTGTTTTTCTTTAATTAAGAATTTTTTTTTAAGAATTAGTTGTTTTTTTCCTTTCATGGTCCTTTGAAGGACTACTCAAACGTTCGATTGCGTATACCACTTACTCTGAACGCGCGTGTGTAATATGTGCAGTTGTCAGTGGATCGGCTTCAAGCCATCTGGAAAATCACGTGATTTGTACAGTGTTGGCCTCACGATTAGAACTTATATGTTTATACGGTTATTGCGTTAAAACCGACGACTCGACTGTTTGTTTCGTGCAGATCAACGGACCGTTATATATTAACTTGGTTATTGTTTTATTAGCCCAGACCGACGGATTACGAACAATGCGGTACTATGAAGATAAATACAATATTATGAGCTTTAATAGGGTGAGCAACTCGGGGTCGGTAACATTATTTTTTACTGGGTTCGAAACAATATCAAATTGTGGAAAAATAACAAGGAACTGTTTTCCGTTGATACATAAAGACAATAGAGATAAAGGTAGAATGGCAAATGCCATTTTCATTGCACACGCCGACATTGTAAATTTTAAAAATTGTGTAATTTTGCTGATTCATTTGTTGGCAGCAAAGTTTTGGGCCACTAAAAATGTAATAAAAAAAAAGCGATGCGTCAAAAATAAAGTACCGATCCATACTGTTGTTTTGTAAGTTTAATTTTTAGAAGTAAAAACATTTAAGACATTTTAGGGAAAAATTGAAAACATGAACATTCATATTACCATAGAGATTAGGTATTTCAAATTTCACTTTATAAAATCGTTCAAATTTTTTGAGGAATTTTCAAAATAAACAAATTAACAAGCATAAAAATATGGGAAAACTTATTATAAAAATTACTATAAAAGCAGTTATTTTATGTGAATATTAATATTTATTATTTATATTATTTATTGTTTACCTAAAGATCTAAACGAAAACGATTTCTAAATAATTTATTGTGCTTCACGGATCTGAAATTTTTTTGAAATAAGTAACAGATATTAGTCTTATTTTGACACTCATCGATTTGTGACATAAGTTTTTATTTATGGTCCAAGTTTCATAAAGACTTACTTAATACATTTTTTTTCGCTTTTAAGTCGGAATTTACTGCCTGTTTATCTACTTTTTTAAACCATGTATATTCGCAACGTCCTATTGACTTGAACTTTCTGAATCATCAAAGTTTGAGAAATATAAATTTCCGTGTAAGTTGAGAATAGATATGCCGAGTTTGAGAAAGATTGGTCGTGTATCTTAGGAAGAGTTTGCCGTGAAAAAAAATGCGAATTGCGTATAAAAGGACTCCGTTTCACTTCGCCCCAACAGTATAAATCAATAATTACCTACTTTTATTTTGTGCCTGTGTACATTATTTTATTACACTATTTATTTACAGTAGCGTACGCATGATTCAGCAAATGTTTTGCGTTTCATAAAGTATTGTTTTTTTTTACACGCGAATGATGTTTGGTTTGCATTTGACTTTAACACAAAACGGTGTCCTGAAGCCCGTGTAGACTTTTGGCTGCCGGCTATGGTCTGTAAATCAAACGTATTTTCCACTGAAACTTAAATAAATATCATTTAGTTTTACGGTATTTTTTCTACTTGTATTTTTTCATTTCGTTTAGTCATCAGAAGATGAAGATTCTCCTTAAAAATTCTATATTCAATGTTATAATATCACTGTTATCACATTATTATTACTATTATCATTATTTACCTATATCTTCTTAAATTAAATATGATTGATCAACAAACAAATCGCTAAACATAAATACGTGTAATAGCACCAGGTGTAAAAAACAACCGATCCAATACGGAATCAAAACCGAACAATTTTATATTTCATATCAACCGTATCCGTGGTGATATTATCCACCGTAAGTTTTCATGTTATGAGATGTATTGTTGTGCTAACTTTTACGAGCTGGCAACTGATATGCAGGAATATCGTGGCGGTACAACTTTTGATAATTACCTTTCGATAAAGAACTTTTGCTTAAACTTCCTACTCTAAGTCCGGAATTTCGGAGAATATCTTGTCATCATATACATTTCAGAATATCTCCGCTCGTTTTTGGCATTCTATAGAACGTCGAGTTCTAATACTTTGCCGTCACCGTGTTAACGGTTATTCTACGTCACATCGACACGGGTACGACGTGTTCGATGCGCAGTGGCGCGATGACAAGACGATTTTGGGGCAGTTTCCCTTGTGTGAATTAGGGGTGGCGGGTGGGTACGAAAAACGGAACGGCTAATAAACTCCAATCAATTGTGATTCTGAGATTTTGCTGGATTTAATTGATACTGTTGTAGCTAATAGTGTAAATAAGGTAGTATATTTTATATTCGATGTACATCGAAAACTCAAGGGGTGGGTACGTAAAAAATATATTTATCCCTACTCAATACGACTCTGTCGCCAGGCCATTGTACGGTGCACGAACGCGTCCAATAGATCGCACGAGAAAAACGTTTCCGTACGTTTCCAACACTCTGTAAAATAACGATTTACACGCGTGTGCATGGGCGCTCTCACGCGGGGGATAATGGGGGATAGATCCCCTCCCACGGAATTTGTTTTAGTCAAACATATAAGTACTGACGGAGGAGTTTTTTTGGTAAACTGATATTTATTTTTTTTGTATAAATGATAAATTTGTATCAATAAATAATCATGTGAATCGTTATCGTTTGTCTCTATAACGATTGGCGTAGAGTTATAGATAAATATACCTAATAGTATAGACCAGCGGTTTCCAACCTGGGGGTAATCATCCTTCAAGGGGTAAAAAGAAATTTTTGAGGAGTAAAAATTAGAATAATTTTTTTTTTTGTGAACTATTGTCTAACCATCGTCATTGACTATTATAATAACATATTAACGACGCGTACTGTAAACACTTTTATTTCATTCAAACGGTTTGAACTCGATACGATCATATTTCTATATATATATATACACACATCTTTTTTTTTAGGTAAAAGAATTTACGTTTTTTTTTTTTTTGAATGATTGTTAAATAAATATACTTGAAGGTAATGGACATGATATTACGTCGTCCGAACCGCACACGCTTGCGTAACTATCGTTTCGAAATCATTATAATAATAGTAGTAATAATAATAATAATAATAATGATATGGACAATGGATTAGCCTTAAATCACGCCGTCGTCGTCTCGGTAAACGCTACGCATGCAGACACGTTCAATAATGGTACATTAAATATGTAGGACGATCGGTATGAAACGACGAAAGGCGAAATATATATTTCTAATATATCTCCGACTGTTAATTATTATTACTGAACTCGGACCGTTTTAGACCTTCGTCAAGCACTCTGTGACTTTGAACGACTTTTTTTCCCCGAGAAGAATCGTAAAAAATAATTGTAAATAAAATATTCGCCTTTATACATTATTAACAGTCTACTCAAATTCGTAACTAATGACTCTTCTCCGATGATTTTTCCTTTTTTTTCTCTTCAGATTCGAAATTGTAATCGTATCATATTGTATCATCATCAATTATTACTTACATAAAATCTATTCACTTGAGTTCTTAAGTAATCGTACAGGAATATACAAACGTTAATAATGCTCTTATAATAATCTCAAAAACTTTTTGTGTATGCTGGGCTGGTGTAGCGTACGTCTGCATACAGTACGTTGACGCGATTCCCACAGATATGAAAAAGTTATCATTCGTTTTTCTTTATTACTCATTGTTTTTCCTGTTGGGCTAATAACCAAACTTATTAACCGTAACTAATTCATTTAGAAATATCAATGCAAATCTTATCAACGTAAAAAAAAAACTAGTGTGGAAGAATGACTATGACTATATTATTTTTATAAGTGTTTTTATCGACGAAAAAAAATTTCGGCGTCAGATATATTACACGTCAAGATAATTTGAGCATTAATTTTGTTTTTGGTGCGAAATTTACTTTTTCAATAGGATTATGTAAATATAAACCATTACCTTTTTTACGATATTTCCCAGTATTATGCACTTGACGCACGAAAAATTAATATTCCTAAAGCTGATAACCCTACAAATATCTACGCAAGTGGAAATGCACCCCCCTCCCTCAACAGGTTCAGAGTTAAAATTATTCTCGCTCTACAAAAGAAAAGCAAAGGGAAATTAAAACATTTCCGAAAAAATTTTGTCGGCTCACAAAAAAAAAAAAAATAAATAAATAAATAAAATAAAAAGGAGTTAGAAGCTTTGATCGGTTTCTCCTCGTGGAAATCAGCAAACGTCGACCGGATGTGTACGGATATGACGCGGTCGTGTGATAGCTGTACAGACTGACGGAAATTTCGTGTCATTGCAGTGATATCGGAAATTAAAAATCGTTTTCCGACGCGCCGAGATATCTGACTGTTTGTCCGCAGGTATTCCGACGCTCTGTCACGCGTACTTCCCTTTTACTAATAATCAAGTGTATGTGTTGGATCGATCGGAAAACGAAATACATACTATGATAATATTTGTACGACGGCGGGATCGGTGACAAACCCTGTGGGTGCCGGGAGGTGTCGAGGCAGTCGTACCGAAAAAAAAAAGATGACACCGTTTTGAATTAAACTCGTGACACGCACAAAGCACTTGTATAAAGAAAAGTGATTAATAGCCGCTTATGCCTTATTCTAAAAAAATCTATACGAATAGTTCCAGTATTATCAACTAGCACGTTAACGTTTGCGGTAGTTCACTATCGAGTAGTGCGGTATGCGGTCGGTTATCAAATCGAGTGCGATCGCTATTGTCCGTTATACGAAAACAACAAACGAATCGCTGCTCGAAGGTGTCTAGTTATGAAAACGTATTTTTGCTGGAACGCACACCCGACCTGCCATTAACAGGGGCGTAGTTGAGAATTTTCTTTTGGGTAGGCCCACTACAACCTTCTATTCATCGGCAGAAATTATGACTTTTTCAATTTTGGTATCAGCCTTCTATAATTTCAAAGTTGTCAACGATTATTCTTATCAATAATTAATACCTTAAAATGAACCAAAAAATAAGTAGATAGTTTTAAAAGATGTGCAGTTCTTATTAATCTGAATACGAATTTGATTCTGAGTGAAATGGTTTTACAATGATGTAAAGCATAAGTACAAAGATAAAATGACGTACAACATTTTTATACAATTTTTATTATTCTCGACTTAAATTTATCCAAAAGTTTTATACAGCAACTCTATAAATCAGTAATTTTTTGTAAATGGTACTTTGAGGGTTTCTTAAGTTCTCATCTTAATAATTTTTCCAAGTGAGAACACCCTAAAATAGAGTGAAAATGGTGAAATTCCCCATCAATAAAATATATAAATATCAACTTTAGTAATTTCGTAAAATTATAATTTTACGTAAAATCATCAAAAACGCATTTGCCGCACAAAACGCGCGTAACAATATTACTTCGACGGGAATACAACTTAACGGAGTCGAGCCAGACGATTTGTCGTCCTGCGATAATCACTTAGGACATACGTTCCCCTATCGCATAGTCGTTATCGTTTGCGGTCAGCCCCGCATCCGCGTGAGTATTTTCAACGTGTAATTTTAATGATAGTAAATTACTGTGATTGCTTTAGTTTCATATTCGTTGAATTTAAATTGATTTTTCGTGACCACTGAGACGATTTTTTTAAAATTTTTTACAAAGTACAACAATTAATTATTACTGTGTACGACTGTACAGTGTCATCTGCAAAGGCGTATTCGTTAATCACAGTGATATATATATCGCGGTATTGTCGATTTGATTGCAAACCGAAAAAAGCAAACGATTTTCGAAATTCTGCATAGAGATTGAAAACAATAGAATAATATATTATGTCGGAAAACATGCTAGTGTCTTCCAGCAGCATTATTATTTTCTGAATATTAGGTATATCGAAACAACCAAAATATCGTCCCAAGAGATGATTTATTTTAAAATGTGTTAGAGCTGATTCAGGCATACTTGAGTCGTTCCAAACACCTTTTCCGCAAAATGATCGTTTCGTGGAGATTGTTCGTTCTTAACAAGTATTTGTATCACATTTATATCTAGACACTTCACGGTAATATTAAATACACAAAATAATAACTATAATGAGACACGGTGAAAATAAACATACTACTGCTATATTATGTTCGTTGTTGCACGTAAAAATTAATAACGTGTCACTTGACGTGTTCAGAACATTTATTTTTGATATTGCGTTTTCCGGCGGACTTCGGTCGTGTTAAGTTATCGTTTAAAATTGACGCTTGTCGGACAGTTCAATATGCGCGACCAGATGAATTTATCAATCAATCGTCTATCTGTAGCCTGTACAGTTCAATTGTAGTTTTATTTAAAATAATAATTGAAGATTCATCTTTCTCCCTTAAAAATCAACCATTGGACTTGTTGGAATCAAATTAACAATCACGTACATTGGACAGAGTACTCTTAAATAATAAAATCTACTATGGATTTTGTAACATCGTTAATTCGTGATGAATAATTATTATCATAAAATAGTCTCCTGGATTTTTTAAGTTCAGACAATATAAACAGTATGATGTATAAATATATGAGTCGCGTATCTGTTGGCTTATACATTTTATTTCTCTAATTTAAAATTGATGAGAATACTATCGCTCATAACATTTTGAGTTTATAAAAATGTATCTACATTTTAGTTCGGAAAAATCTATTATATATATATTTAAATATTATTATCGATGGATTTCTCATGTGAACTAATTTAATTGGGTTATTCAAGCGTTATTATAGGGATATATACACCTAACTTATATTTAAATAATAAAATCATGTAAAAAATTTGAATATTTCAATACTCATATTTTTTAATTTTTAATTTTTACAACCCGAGGGTGGGTTTGCATCTCATATAAATACTCATATAAAGGTATCAATAATTATTCAATCTTTAGTTTCAAATAAATGAAAAATGTATGAATTCACTGACCATTACCTTGTTTAGATTATTCGTTTATCATATTTTATTCAAATGATTTCCATCGCTGTAGTGTTATGTAAAATGTGCACTGTACATAAAATGTATTAATTACTTGGAAATAAATGTTCTATGTGTCGCTGACTACTGACGTTAACATAATTTTTATTTTTTTGTGACGATTCAAATTTAATTTGTTCTTTTTGTTGTAACCGTATTTTTATTAAATTTCCCGGACTGTACGTAGAATTTTATGTTTTTCCCACCAACTGTTCATAAACATTTATTTTGAGTACTTTTATTCGCAAAAAAAATAAATGACGTGTGTAACTTAGTGTAACGCGCGTACGTTTTCCGAATTCGTGAAATATCGATGCACCTCTTTTCTCCGGTAGTTTCGATGTAAATCAAATAATTTATATACCTGAATATTTTATTCGTTAATTATGAAGGAGATGGATGAAACACCTTCTTATTTATTTGAATCAAATACAACATCGATGCTCTGGTAGATATTATATTATATAAATATAAAATATAAACTGGATATTATTTTCGACGCCGTTTCGATTTAATTTCGGGTTCGTTTAATGTACACAAGTCACATGATTTGTGAAATGTTATCAAAATATATTTGTATACATACTTTACGCATATATAAACGGTTACGGTTAGTGCTTTGATTAAACCCGAACTGTAGAGATAAAAGTCTACGAAAGTGAGACGACGCGCAGTAAATGTTTTGTAACGTTTTTATAAGTTCTGTCTCGAGTTGAATGTCAAGATGGCTGAATTAATTTAGATAGTGGTTTGTTCCGATTAAATCATATGCATTCTAGAAACTTTACGCGTGATATTTACATCGAACGGCATCATTCAGAATGGTCAATACTTAAAGAGTAGGCACTGTGTCGTATTCTATGATTCGATAACACTACGCTATGCTTATAACCGGAGTCGGTAAATTGCGTCCCTACAAGTACGATCATGGTCATATACTATGTGAATTTCGGCCCGCGTACTTTTAAAACATACGTAAATTGCGGCCCGAGTATTTTTAAAACATACGTTAAATTGCGTCCCGGGAACTTACGAAAAAAAAATGAGCTTTGATTCCTTTCAGTCTCCTATTGACATTTGACACAACCAAACACAACAAGAAACCACCATGATGTTGAATTACTTGAATTGCACTTTATAGTTTATAGTTTATAAATTATAATCGAAAAATTGTGTTTCAATCCGAATCCATATAAAAAGATAACTGATATATTATAAAACAACATTTTTATATCATATCTTTGGTTTCAATCACAGAAACATTATATTTCATGGAATAATATAAAATGTCATGGATTAATCAATCATATTTTGCCCTGTTCGCATATGGATTCTAGACTTCAATTTTATTCGTTGAGTCGGCTATCTAGTTGTTTTATATATCTGTGGTTGCTCTACAGTTTACAGTATTTTTTTTCAATCTAATAAAAATGGACGTTATGAAAAGTGAAAGGAATAAAACGTTGAAAATAGTCGATGGTTTCAAATTTCGTTTTCATAAATTTCTAAACAATGATATTCAACGTTGGTGTTGCACAGTTAAAACGTGTAAGTATTTTTTGAAATTTTATGATAATAATATTTGTATAGATAGTTTTAAGTCTGTTATAGTTATAGTCCTAAGTCTGAAAAATGGGAAGGAAAATATTGGTTTTGTGGAAAAAAGGCTTAGACGTAATTTACATATTAATAAGAAATAGATAGGCATATTATGTACAAAAATATACCCGGGCCGCAATTTACGTATACCTATATAAAATATACCCGGGCCGCAATTTACGTATGTATAAAATATACCCGGGCCGCAATTTACATAAAAAATTTGAAATAGGACGCAATTTACAGAGACCCCTTATAACTGCCCGGTTGTATTGTCTTATTGCGGTTTGCGGTTGAACCCAATGTCGATCCAAGTATGTATTTTGCGTGAGAATCGTTTTTTTTTTTAAATTCATCGAAACAGTCGACGAAAAAAATATTATTGATTTACTTTCATTGTTATTACAATTATTATTGTTCATCACAGTTTGTTGGTTTATCGTCGAGTAAAATATAATAAGTGTCATGTGACAACCAGAACTCTATGTAAATGTAACTCAAATAGACAGGGTTTCGCATGATGCATCTGGTGTGCGTTTTTTTTTATAAATTAAATCAGGAGTCTCATTTAAATAAAATGTCTATTCTTTGTTAAATGGAAAAAAAGTTTATGGTATAATATGTTTGCGGGTGAAAAAAAATATTTGTTCAAAGCATACCTATATTGATTAAAACACAAAGTTAAAAATCACATAGTCGCAGAAGTTGAATTTAAATCTACGCACAAGCTTTTAATATTGACATTGTGTACCTATTTTGATTTTGTGATTGTATTATATTGACATTTTTTTTATTACAAAACGACCTCATCGTAGTATTTTTACAGTCATTTAGTTAGTATTTTTATTTGCTGAGTAATTAAAATATTATTATATACATTTTAAATATATCATGATAAAATATAACAATAATAACATTTATTTAAATCCAAAAATTAATTACACTCCAAGGACCAAGAGTACAGTAATAATTAAAAGATAATTAAGGAGTAATTAATATTAAACGAATCATATACATTCATTATTTAAATTACAAAAATATTTTTAACGCAGAACAAGAATTGAAAAAAATTTGAAATTATTTATTTGATTACACTATTGCATATTGTTGGTAGGCGACACTCCGGACTAATTTGTAAAATAATTTTTTACTGGCTCAAGAGGAATTGTGTTGAGAATTGAAGAAGAGTACTTCAAGATCATTTTTTTTGTAATACTTCAGAGCTGTTTATAACTCCATTCAAGACTTTGTGCCGAAAACAGCATCAAAAACTAAATAAATAACAAAAAAAAAAAAAAAACACGTAGGTATAGGTTTATTGTGTATATATCATAGATATATATCATGCGGTAGTATCAAATTTATATTTTTAATTTGTTTTCAAACTTTTAATATTTATGCATGTTTACAAAGATATTTTGTAAAAAGTATTCCTTTCATTTAGATGTGTGGTAACGATGAATCTACAATAACTTCGAAAAGTGTAGATAGTGTAATATTATGATGTCTTATGAAGTTTTTGAAGACAATTATAATACAGTATACGTATCATAAATCGTATATTATGCATACTATAATATCCTATACATATTATAATAATTATATATTAACTACAAGTCACCCGGTTTTGTTTGGACATTTCTTCATTATTGTAGTTTTATTCGTTCTTCTCGAAAAATTAGGTTTAAATGTCATCGAGGCCGTCACTGATCCGTTTACGAACTCGAAAACTATGGATTTGATATGAATGCGAATTTTTAAAATTTATTTTTTACACGTCATACTTTCTTTAAGGTAATTATTAGGTTTTAATATCTAAGATTTTAAATTTAATGACATAAAAACTTTGGAAATACGAGAGGTTTTTAATAATTTCAAGGTTCTATAAATAGCCCGGAATGGTCGAATTTTGTTGAAATATTAGTCCAATCTGTATAAAAGTAATGAAATATTGTTATTATTTCGTGAAAATTTCATGTGTCTCGTACCAATGTTTTGATTGTTTTTATTTACTGCTAAATATCAAAAATGGATCTTATGAAAATCTCACTTATACTAAATTTGATCTTATTTACTCAATTCGTATGTAGTTTTTCACGCGCTTGGAAAAACTATTGAGAAAAGAGAAAATTGACTTCTTTAAAATACCAACCATATGAAATGAATGATCTATAGTCATGCTGGATGAATCTATTGGACTATTATTACTACCCGGATAGGGATTACACACACATTAAAAAAACACATAACTGTAAAACCAGTGTATATATTCATCGTTTTACTCAGATCTAAAATAAGTAGAAAATAGTGCCAATGCTAAAGGTCCTTGTTTATTTTAATTTTAATTAGTTGAAATAAGTTTTAATGGATGGGGTTTGTAAATACTAGTTTTGACTACATTGTTAAAACTAGTTTTACGGATTTCATGGTTTTAGTAGGTAGTAACATATACGAGTACACAAATATACATACCTAAACACATTAATTACTTTTTACATCACATATGTATTTTTTTTATTTTTTCAGTACGTGTATATTACTATGACGGGTGTCTTACTTAGGGGCGTTATTTTGGGGGAGGAGAAGTGCGTGCAGTTACACCTCTCACTTTAAAAATTGTCCCAATTGCCCTACTTGAATAATATGTATCATTATCTTTCAGTAAAAATTAAATTATTTTTTTATTGTTTTTTGAGCGTTTTGCTTTTACAAAACTTTTAAATGTAAAATATAGAAGAAAAATTATTAACGTGAATAATATGTGATTTTATTCCATTATTTTTTCTACATTTTCCTTCTTCAAGCTTTCTGTGAATAGCTGTAGGTAAATCTATCTATTATTTACTATCTTTGAGTTTTTAAAATGCTTTTCGCTTTTATATTTATATGGCTCATGATCAATGTGAAAAAATAAAAGCATAATTTATGAACGAAGTACATTGTAGAAAGATATATCTATATGTATATGACTTGGTGAAATTTCAAAATGGCTTGCCAGAAACCTCGGACACTCCAAAAAAACTGAAATGATGCCTCTGATGTTTAGGAGCATAATTAAGGGGAGTGGGTTGAGAGGGCCAAATCCTTAATCCTTTTTTTGCTTATAAAATAGTGATCAATATAATACATTGTGATAATTATGTAACTTATGATCTTCATACATATATATATATATATTAAACATTTTAATTTTAAAAAGACGAGGATTATACTCTTGTCTGCTATACTTCCTGTTTTTTAAATGACCGTGGTTGTTATATAGCCGTCTATATGACCTTATACATCATTATAACTTTATATCTCCCCCTCCCCCTTAAAACAAGTTCCTAATTAGATAACTGATAGCGATACGAGTTGATAAAGTAATGTATAGTGTAATTGATTTAAAATTTTAACACACTATAGCGTTACCATATATAAACATTAAAAAAAATAAATAAAAATAATAATAATAATAAATAAAAAATAAAAATATTTCGAGTTTTACGTTTCATATTGCTGTCAATATTTAATTATATAATGTACACGTACGCCACGAATTCTGGACGCACTTACCGACATTTTGCGACAGGTACGCCCTCGTCTGTAACGCGTATGTGTTATTTTCGGTATTATGTTGCTCACTTAATTTAGGCGCTCTATTACACACACAAAAACACACAAACACACACACAAACCCGTTACCCTGGCGTTTTATCGAGTGCCCGACTAATTTATACACTCATACATCACCCGGCGAACATATTTCATTATATTTTGATATCGTGTGCGGCGCGCAGAGTGTGTATCACGCAGCGTCATCTCCGAAATCACGACCGTTCTGTGACGACGGTAAATTCGAAATTGTCAACTCCACACGCAGTGCCCGCGCGTGTTTACGAAACAATGCCAGATATCGTGGTGTCACCCCTCCCCCCTATTTTTAAAATGAAAAATACTTAAATAGTAATAATCAAGTTTTTATACATCTTTTTTTTTTAATTGAAATAATTTGAATTAAGTTTGATGGTAAAATAAAATCTAAAACGATTATTTTTTAAATATACACACACACACACACACACACACACACACACACACACACACATAAATATATAAGTTAAACGTTTATGATAGTCAATGATTTTTTCGTCAAGTGTGGTAAATCCATTAATTATGTCATTCCAATTAATATAATTCAAAAGTATTGTTTTTTCAAGGAAGCCTTATCGTCTTATAATTTCGTAATTTTGCAAAACACAGGAAAGTACTGGTAAAAACGTTGGCGTGATGAAAAGCAAATGCGTGTTTCGGTGAAAAGGCTTTGTCGCACGAGTAAGCGATTTCCGAGGCCTGTGCAGAAATTTGCACGCAGTCACCGCTGTTTAAATTTAAGGAAAGGTCGTTTAATTTTAACTTTTTTTAAGGTGCACTGTATTATTACTGCACAGCTGGTATACTGAGTAAAAAAAAGAAAAGAAACTTTCGTCGATTTATTGCGCCCAAGTGTTTATACCGTCGTCGTATATATATATTTATAATACATATAAAATCAATATTTCTTTGAACGTCCTTGAATGTTTCCGAAGGGTCACTGTGGGGGAGAACATTATAATTTTTTTCTAGTTTGTATGTCATTATTAATATTATATTACATTATTTTATGACGAGCAACGAGATTCAGGCATTGATGTCAATACCGAATGTATTTCTCATTAATTTTGGTACACACCGGCTATATTGATTTAGATTAATGTGTTTACATCTTTTATAATTAATGAAAACAAACACGTCTTGTTTATGCTTATATAATTACAATGTGTATCTCATAATAGTTATCGTGGAATTTATCACGTTTTACAACAATTAAGTGCATATTACCGCAAACCATACGATTAAAACATGAAAATAAACGATGTGTATTCTAATACACGGGCAAATTTTCAAGCTACATTTCAATATTTTATTTAAATACTGCCAAATTGAAAACTGTTTACTTGAGTATTAAAAAAAAAAAAAAAACGAATAAAAAATTATGTTTTCCAGGGACCAGTGGATCAGTGTGTTGATTTCTTATTTCGACAAATAAATTTGAATAATATCTGACGTTAGAACGATCACGATCCCCGGCGAAGCCCTACGAAAACGCCGAAATGGATATTTTTCGGTCAGTGACATAAGTCATATATTATACTTGGAAATGTCATCGAACAGTGTTCCAAACGTATTCACGATTTGTAGTGCGCGCTCGTGGATTCGTGGATTTAGTTTTCGATGATTTTAAGCGGACTGAACCATTTGTTACCATTATGTTATCAGGTTCATTTTGGTATGGCGGCGTACGATCGTGGATTATCGATCGGAGCCGTTAGATAAATGTTTGTGTTTAGCTAAATTGTTGTATTTTGTGTGTTTGTTTCCTGGTTTTGGCCGCCCCGGCGTTGATATTGATGATGGGAAATGAAAAATTGTATACCTGCTCGAATAGACAATTGATTGAATAACGCCCACATTCACGAAGTACTCATTGAAGTGTAAACTACATCAGCCGAATACAAAATGAAGGGAAAATTCTTACGGTGTGTGTGTGTGTTATTCGATATGAAATATATTTCACCCCACCGTCCGCGTGCCTACATTATTTGCATTATTGTTCTTTATTTTTTTGAACAATGATACAAATATACTTCGATAATGTATGTGAAGTGTGTGTGTGTGTGAGGGGAAGTGTATTGCATTTTTATTTTCATTATGTTTAAAATTATATTTGTATACGAGAAGGGTTATTTTAAAAATAAATTGATACTGATTTTACTAGTATTTTTTTATTTCATAATATGTTCCTAAATAAAATTTCATTATTTGTACTGATGTGTATATTAATGTATGTATCATATCAATTTTTTAATATATATATTTCTATTATAAAAAAAAATAGATAAATATATGAAAATACTATAAAAGTGTTAAGATTATAATATAATATCAAATTTTGATACCTACTGAACTTAGAGTCGAAAATTATATAAAAAAATTTCTTCAATATTCATTTTTTTTTTTTTTATGACGAAAGTCATTACTAACAGTTAGAACTTTTAGTTTTTTTTATCTAATTTGATTCCTAAAATTTCATGAATAAAACAATAATATTTTTCATGGTTAATTGTAGACCAATCAATGGATAAAACGAAATTTGTTATTTCCGTGAACTATGTATAGAACTTGTAACACAATTTGGAATGCATACAATTTTATGCAGGTATATATTACCAAATATGTAAATATATGTAAAATAAACTTGGTTGTTTTAATCAGGATTATATAAAATGAATTTATTACCCGTAAGATTTTAGATATTTTAGTCCTTTGAAAACATGTATTTATAACGAAATTCGAGATTTTGAACAACTGTTCACTAGAATTTATGCGTTTAAAAATATTTCTACCAGAAGTTTTGCATACGGTCCGAATTATTGTTTTACCAAAACGGATTTACAACATTGAAACGAACATATTTTGTGTACTGTAAGTACTCGCCACAAGGACTTTTTAATCCGTGCGCCGTATAAATTTTAATTTTAATCAGCTATTGATTGTGATGGAATATGCTGGAATAGATATTTGCATTTGAAATCGCAAAATCACTAAACCATCATAATAACACTCAAACTTTAGTCATTCGAATCGATAATACACGTAGCGTTTTATGAGGAAATAATAAATACTCGTCTGTAGTCTGTACGATATTGTGTCGACAGTAAATATTCAGTAACAATCGCCAAATCGGATGGATGTCGTTGAGTCCGAAGTCGTGACGTGTTGTAAATTGAACATTTATTTTTCCGGGTGACTAACGTTGGCGCAATAGTGTCACGGTAAATCATTTTAAATTTCGAGTCGATTAGTTGTTTCGCGTTTAGGAGCGCAGTGCTCGCAACAATAGAATTATAATAATTGTAATGTATCGCGGTAACTGAATAAATACCATACTGAAAGTTTTCAATCGGTTATAATCAATAGCAAATATTATAGTTCGCGCACAGAAGTATATTTGATATGTTTCGCGCAATATCATTTTGCGTAGGCCTATTATAAGTAACCGCCGACGGACAAACAATACGCTTTGCTGTACGACTGTAACACGGGACCGATAATTTTCGGGTTGAATTGAATTTTTAAAATAAAAAAAATAAATAAAAAACGTGCTCTTAAATATAAACGCAGGTCTCGCTGACACATTGGTGCTAATGCTTTTTTTTTGTCGAGTTCACAGGCATATCCAAGGGGGTGACAGACTTGATGAAAATGAGCGCGTATTGAGGTCGAAAAACGTCGCCGTTATGACGTGAATAATTCTTAATGTGTGAAACGGACGAAAGTGTCGAAAGCGTTGTGTACGACGAACGAATCAAATTCTACGCATATTTTCAGCAGCTGCGCCGGGCGTTGCACATCACACAATATAATAATAATAGTAATAATATATACAAAGGACATTTAAATTGTGATGGGTATAGCTCACGCTCGTTTAAAATTATTACATCGATCAAATATTTCTACTCCCCCCCCCCACCCATTTCGTGCGCCGAGTAGTGGTTGACTGTAACACGGATACGCCTAAAGCGTAATTATAAAATAGTTCATGGTTTTCGAATGTTTGAAATCGCGTTGTTGTAATAATGGGGAAAATATTCGTCAACGTAATTTACATGTTAAAGCAGTTTAACTCACACCGCGTACGAATAACAGAAAAATAAAACATACCACTGATATTAGGAAAAAAAAATGACTGAACCATAAAAAAATATAATAAACGATTAATTTATTATTGTTCCTAAAATAAAACACATTACAATCACAAAATAAACATGCATGCGTATTGATCGAAAAAAAAAACGTTTTTCAATTGGCTTGATTAAATTGTGATTTTCGTTTTTTAAATACTATATAAAAGTATGCGCGCGCGCGCGTGTGTGTGTGTGGTAGTAAATGGGTTTCACCGAGTTTATTATGTGGTTCGGATGAAAATAATTGATTTTGAGAACTCGGAGAAATTTCGATATGCTTCCGTAGAAATGATATTAGGGAAAATAAAAATACATCAAGGGCACGGAACGATTCAATTAAGTATACATGAAAACACAGATACGACTCATCGAAATGTAATATCCACACGAACATTGTTAAAAACTGTACTGAAAGTGATTGACAAGAAAATTGGGTGTTTTTGGAATTCACAACACCGTCCGTTTTGGAACCGATAAACGAGATGGAAGAACGTCGTGGCCTATTGTGAATGTGGTAGATTGAACGCGGTCGAATACTTTCGATCGTCGATTTTAGTGACGCCAAGTAATTTAACACTGGCGTGCACGGGGCGTCGGTCAAAGCATCTCGTGTGACAGTTTTCAACGGGATCGCGCGGACCCGCCGCGCATGTGTGTGTGTGTGTGTGTGTGTGTGTGTGTGTGAGTGCATTACTGCGCGCGATCGGGCCACGCCGCATGGGTCTACGTTATCCTCGTGACGTATTCCATCCGCGTGTGTACGCGAAACGTACGTGTCAAACGATCGAACGGTGTAACGATAACAGTATACTGTTGTATTAATCGGGCGTGAAGTCATGTCTGTCGCATTATATTGTACGCACCCCTCCGATCGATATCTAGTATATCTTCCTATGGGACGCCAAGGCCCGAAACACGTCGAAAGAGTATTGCTCGCACACACACACACACACACACACACACACACACACACACACACACACACACACACACACACACACACACACACACACACATACAAATCAAATTCACGGTACACCCTGTATACAGTGAGGATTAATACAGAGAAGCGAAAGCGTTTCGACGAGATACGATGTTAAAAGCTGTCAGTGAGCACCGTGAAACATATACCTATTTGTACGCGTTGGACAGCGATCGGATTTTGGCAGAGTTACGTGCACGTGATGATACGTTGTGATATCTCTCGAGAGAAAGGGACCAGTGCCGTACACACACTGACACACGCACTTGAAAATATGCGGGTATATATGTAATTATATCCCACGCAGTACGTTATGCGCATCACGTGTACTCGCCGAATCATCGTCCGAGCCGCGCGTTTTCTCTGCGGACACCTATCACCTATGCTCCTCGTCGGACAAAGCCGCCGGCTGGGAAAACACCGTTTTCCACGTGTTCGACGTACAGATGGTACGTCGGCGGACGTCACGCCGTCGCGTCCGGTGTTTAGCTCACGCGAAACGGACGTGCGTTCGCTTTTTACCGGGAGATTGGCGTGCCGTTGTTCATATGATGTGCACGGAAAGTACGAGCCGCGTCGACTTTTCCCGTGGGACGCGCCGCCTAAACCATCCGTCTGTTGCACGGATATAATATGACGTCCGTCGTAAACCACGTAGAGGTTGTTCTCCCCCCCCCTTCACGTGATACTAATACGAAGTGGTGGCGCAGGCGACGGGACACGGCGAGGGGTACCTATAACCGCAGCCGTATTGTATGCGGAGTAATCGTGAAAACGAAACACACTTTTCAGCAGATCTCAGCGCGTTTAGTTGGGTTTTTTATTTTTTCGTTATTCTTCGGTTTGCGGGCTTTCATAAGTAAAAAATAGTAAAAGTAAAACTTAATTCCTACTTTTCCCTATAAAATATGTCTAGAATATTGTGCTGAATCGAGCTGATGACGACGGTCGTTTCCTTGTATCGGCCACACCACACTAGGAAGTATTCTGAGTGTGTGTGTGTGTGTGTGTGTGTGTGTGTGTGTGTGTGTGTGTGTGTGTGTGTGTGTGTTGTGTGTGAACAACGTGTAAGACGACCGTCGGAGCATTGATATAAGAGAACCGTTTCGGTAGGGCATATTCACAGATCAAATTTCGTTTCTTCCCACTCATATTCTCTCGGGAATCGAAGTGTGGACAGTGGTATGACGAGTCTTCTATTCTTGCACGAAAATGACAGACAAGACAGAAAGTTCCAGTTCGTCGCGACGCGGTGGTTAGGAGAATAAATTACATTCCGCGTAAAGGTGTGTATATATTATACCTACCTACTGTATACTGCACACGGACACGACTAACAATATTGTGTTCAAACAATGTGCGTGTGTAATTAATCATCGTTTGTTTAATACGCTTAAATTATTATTATTATTATTATTATTATTATTACCGTTATTATTTCCGAAAGTAATATTCGTCACGGTGTTGTTCGCCAACAGTGTTTAATTTTCGATCCGTCTCAATTTTCACGTGCGCGCGGTATACCGTTTCGTCTATCTCCGGCTGAACGTCGTTTTAATATATATATATATATATATATATATATATATATATATATATATATATATATATATATATATATATACATACGAGTATACGAACGTTTTTCCGTCACGCATTTGTTCATATCGTATATTTTATGCTGTTTAACTGAAAACGCCAAAATTGTCACGTAAAATTGTTAAAAATGTTTTTTTACACAATAAAATACGTAATTTTTTAGTGATTTTCTTTTAGATTCTCACGTGTGTAACACTAAAACACAACACCAGACTGGTGGCCACTGCATGTGCGATAGCAGGTGACCAATTTGTCAGTGAAATCAATTACCGTACTTGTTCACATGTCTCCACTGGTCTACAAGTGTGACATTATTTCGTATGATTTTTTTTCTTTCGATTGATGAAGTGTTTTGTCGATGAAAACAAACGATTCAGGAAGAATATCATCGGTTGATTGATTAATCGGCACTGGAAACATTGTGTGAACGATTTCAACTTTACTATCGGACACAATATGTCCGATATCAAATTCTTGCTGACATAAAGCGCAAAAAGCTTTTTCCAAAATCGTGTGGTTATGTTTTCGGCGTGAAAAGTCCCTGTTTGTAAAATTAAGATTTATAGTTATGTATTTGGAGTTCAAAACGAAACCCACGATGTACCTACCTATACAAACATAGTGTAGTAGATTTTTTATCACAAACCGATATAATAATAATAAATACGCATGTACGTGTTTTACGTCGTAGTCCAGGGATGGCAAATAAGTGGCACGCGTGCCAAGGTTGGCACGCATGAGATTTTTGATGGCACTTGAAAAACTTTCATTTGTCCATATATATTTATAGATTTTTAAGTAAAATACAATAAATTGCACATATTATTAATATATATATTTCACAACAACGTATTGTTATCATAATCTTTATTATTATAAAATATATGGAAATAATATTCCAGATAATTTTTATTCCACCAAAATATTGGCAGTTTCATTGCTAACAATTTTCTCCTCAACCTATGCTGGCGAAAGTCTCTTTTCGGTATTAAATCATTCACTTTAAAAGGCTAGAAACAGATTAGCGGAGGAGATTCGGCAGCGTGTATTGCCTTGCAATCAACATCATAAATTATGAACCAGACATAAAAAAGCTTTCGACCAATATGAAGCGAAAGGTTTCTAACAAACAATAATAATGATTTTATAATTTTTTTACATGAATTCCATTTTTACATAATTTTCTAATAATAATACATTTTTCATTTGTATTTTTCTGTGTTCGTAAAAATAATAATGGCACGGCTGAAATTTTTTTTTTTAATGATGTCATAAATTGGCCCGTTGAAAAAATCCTATTTGCCATCCCTGTCGTAGTCAAACCACATATCTATAACGATGCGTATAGAATAACTAACCTAACCAAACGCGCAAATATCGCTGTTTATTTAATGTTATACCGAGATCAAATTCAAAGTCGTTAACGCAGTTGTGTTCACCGACAGCGGTGCGTCGCGTTAATTTTTTGTTTTAAGCGAAATAAATTGGCAAAAGTATACTCGAACGGAGCCATTAAATAAATTATTATATTATATTTTATTTAAACAATTTTTATAAATATAAAAATTGAATTTTAAATAAATTCGTTTTTACGTTTAGAAATCATTTACTACGTTTATACGTATTAGATCTTCGAATACTATATTCCGTATAGGTAAAGCATACAAACTTTCTATTAAAATAATAACTACTATTAAATAAGTCGTCCAGTTGCAAAAAGCAGTATATCAAAAAAAAAAAACAAGGTTTTTCTATAATATGAATAATAATACTCTCTTCCTTCTTATGTAAAAATTTTGGATTTTAAAGCGAGTTATATCCTATTTAAATAACCATTCAAAGATGCAGTTTAGTTTCAAAAGGAGGTATGTACATTATCAGTTCTGTAACAAAAGGTAGTAAGTCCATAAGTTTTAAAACACGATTTCAAAACGGTGCAAGTCCGCTTGTGTTTGAATATACAGCATTAAAAACGTAACAAAAAGTAGTATGTCCATTTAATAATTTATATATTTTTTGTGTGTATATATATACATATATATACATTGTTATATTTTCTAAGTTGGAAAAAGTTAAAAGTTATTTTGTTATGTCCACAAGTTATTAAAATTTGAATAAAAATTTAAAAGTTATCTTGCATTGTTAAATTTTTTATGTTAAGCCCAGAGTTAAACCTGAGCAATATACTATATTAATATAGACCTTAATTAATACATGTACAACTGATGTGCAAGCACTGGGTTCCTAAATTCTTGGAACCCTCCCCCCAAAAAAAAAACTTGACTTCTTTCCATTTTTTCCTATTTTGTACTGATGAACCTCAAAAAAATAAAATAAAATAAAAAATTTGTTAATTAACAATAATATTAAATATTGTGGAACAGAATTTACACACAATCCATATTGTATGTTGACCATTTTATTTTACTAATAATATTGGTTGAAAAAAGCCCCCAAAATAAAAAATTTACAGGGCCCATATTTATTATACTCTTTTCTAACTAAGTTCAAAATTTGTTATTTATTATCTCAAATGTGAGTATGTCCATACTTTAGTTGTAATTAAATGGGAATATGTCCAAATTGAAAGATCAATTATTTAAAAAACTATTGAAGCATGATTTATGTATTCAATGAAAAATTAAATTGTATTTTTTTTATGAACTATCAAAAAATATTATCAAAAAAAAGTATTGTAGCGATGCATAAAATTTTGAAAAAAATATCAGTTTTTCTGATTTTGAAAAATTTTTTTGTTTGGACATACTACCTTTTGCAACTGGATGACTCAAATTATGAATGCGATCCGTTTAAGAGTGGTCGTGTTTAGGGTGTTGAAACATGGAGGGCGCAACGCACTTTCGATGCCTAGCGGCCAGTTTGCAGGACGGTAACTCCCGTCACTCACACCCCCACTGGACGCGCCTACCCCCACGAGTACGCTCATAACTCCGTGTGATAAACTTTATCACTGTTAAAATACGTGTAATAACACTGCGCACAAGTGAATAATTTCGTCGAACCTCTCCACGACCCTTTGCGGATAACGAACAACACACGTCCGGCGCATAAACACGGGTTCTTTACAGATTTCAAAACTTTCGCAAACGTCCCGGCCAGAACGACCGTGGCCGGAATGTATTCTCTCCGCCGCCGCCGTAAACGAATCTATCGCGTCTATCCTATCGTCGTCGTATAACACCGAATCGTCCGGCGGCGGATCCGCGCGATTACTATTTGATGTACGACCCCTGCGAGGCGGCGCACGTCCCGCCGACGTTATCGCGAAATAATACAAATACAAATTTAACCATTGCAATTATGCGAGCCGTATTGATTGGTACGCAAATATTATATACCTGAATAATAATAACGACGATGATAATAATAATAATAATATGTACTGTTCCGTGTCCGTCAGTCGTCCCTGCGCGAACTCCGGACCGGTGTCCAGTCGACTGTGTGTTCGCATATAGATAGTATAGTAACAATAATGTGTACACATCGCGGGTGCGCGTATATTATCCGCGACTGTGTATCGATTCGAACGCATGCGTGTATTTCGACTGCGGGGTTTAGTCAGTTAGAGTGGAAAATATTTTATCGACGGCAAAACGTTTCAAACGTTTCGAACGCGACGATAGTTTTATTGTGATATTCCAAAAAATTACTCGTGGAACGACTATATAAAAACGTGTGTTTACGTTCAGACGGTATCGCGAAATGATTTTAAAAACGTTTAATATGTATCTTCTTCTTATCGTGTCCAGTTAAAATTGCCAATATTCACAGTTAGTTATAGATAATATATATACATATATGTATATGTAAATCAATAAACAAATTAGTAATTAAATAATAAGCGAATGAATAATATTAAATAGTGTTAATGGTCGGTAACTTTGTAAAATCTTATATTGCAGCCAATACGTAGCTACGTCTATTGCATTCTTGTTCACTTGTACTAGGTCGTCCCTGTTACACTGTGTTGGTGATTCACGATACATGTGAGTAAGTGCTCATCTGTTTGTCGTTCACTGCATTCACACTTTTGTGTCTTCCTTATTATTATTAAGACCTCGTTTCACCATGTTTGATCTTGTTCTTGCCACTCCATTTCTCAATCTATTGATGGTTTTCCATAGGTTCCACCGTAGGTCTTTACCAGGCGGTAGGTGCTGGTTTGGTTGGATGGGGTCATCTATTTCCGCTTTAGCTGTCCATCTTAGTAGACTCGCCTGGTCCGGGGGTTCGATTTGTTCCATTGATGAATTAATAAAGCTTTGTCGAGATTTAAGTCTTGTTCTTATAGCTTCGTACTTAAACATGGGGTGTCTATCGTCTTTTAGCTGTTTTGTTCTTTCTAGATCCGTGGTTACACTCCTTCTAATAATTCTAGGTTGGCGATTCCTGACAGTCAATATATTTTATTGATCGGTGTTGGTCGGAGGCATCCCGTTATAGCTCGGCAGGTATCATTTAGTGCAACTTCCAGGGTTTAATATGTTTATTAAACATTAAAAACTTAAAATTTTTTATTTTGTATAAATATATATAGGATAATATTATAATACGAGCATATAATACAACAGAATGTTCATTTTGTTTTTTTTTTTTACTTTTTTGCTGGTTTTTTTAACTCTTCACCTCATGAAAACCATATTTTGTATAAAGGATCGTTTTGAGCTCAGAAATCTGGAACACTTGAGTCGCCTCTAAAAACTTTTTTTCGCTAGTTTTTCACTTAAGATGCCTTTTGTGTTATTCGGAAACAATTCGAGTATTTTTAAATTACTAGAGGTTTCTTAAAACAAAAAACACCATAATGAAATAAAAAGCAATGGTCCGAAGAAGCATAAAATAATAAAAGCGTAATGAATATCTTTAATGAATTTGAAAACGTATTGATAAATTGCTTTTAAAGCACTTTTTAGTTTTTTTATCGGTTTTGTTTTAATTAATATAGAATTTATCACAAAGTTTATTCTAATTCAAATTATATTTCCGGGCGGATGCATTGCGCAAGCAGGTACCGCCCGGTCGTCGATTAAATAAACAAAGAAAAGAAAAAAATTAAAATTATAAAGCATCAAGTTTAATTTGCCGTTTGATAATAAAATATAAACAATTAAATCGTATAGTTGAGTTCTTTGTTAAAATTTAATTTCAGTCGTACACGAAAACCCAAATATTCAGTTTTCATATTGTATATAATATATACTATTTTCTGTATTTTAAATCCGCCAACAACCAAACATTTAGAGCCACCGAGTTCGTTCACAACTGTCTGGACTGATTTATTAATAATTCGGCAAACAGTCGATTCGTGTACAGAGATATACGTCATATCGTATTAATTTTTTTCGCTGATGCAACCAGTAGGCTACTCGACTGTGTGAGGAAGCAACGCGAGTGATTTACCGACAATTTTCGTACGTGCGTGGTTCGACCGCCGCTAGGGACGATTTCCTGGACCGGTGGGATCCCAGGAGAAACTTCTAGGACAGTTTTCAGATTCGTAGAGACTCGTTTTCTCGTAGAACATAACGCGGTGGTTCCCAACCTGGGGGAAATTACCCCTCAAAGGGTAAAACACGATTTTCTTAAGGGTAAAAATTAGACAATTTTTTTCCTTCTACTCTTTACACTTATTGTAATAAAATCTACTATTGCAATGATATTCTGGTTATGATATTATAATACTGCTGTCGATAGTTTTGGGTATTACCTTATCTCCCAATGATATTTTTATGACCTCAAAATTCAATTTTTTTTTGGGGAGGGGTAATGATAAATATCTAACCTGGTTTATGCAGGATGATGGTATTTAAAAGGTTGGGAACCGCTGACATAATGCAATGTAAATGAATAAAAATCAACCCTCGCGCGCGCGGGGACGGAGCCGGATGATAATCCGCCGCCGGCTAGCTGAAAATAATTTATAGCCTCTAAACACTATCGGGTGCTGGCGAACGCGTGTTTGATAATAACACGTGCACGTGCGTCGTCGTTCCCGCTGTAGTATTTACTCGTTAAACATTATGGTAATTTCCGCGCGGAATTTGTTTTCTTTGATAATAATGGAAGTGAGCGTTTCAACATCACGTTCTCCCGAACAAAGTTGAGTCTTTTTCCGCGCGCGCGCCGCCGTAAACCCGACGCCCTCGAGTTCACCGACCATAATTCCTTTGGGTATTAGTTGGCGCAGTTTTGTTTATTCAAATCAGACCTTTCAGAATCAAACAATCCCTGCGCACGACAGTCATCCGGACGACGAGATGCGTACATACACCACACCGCGCCGCTCGACTTTACACAACGCGGCTCCGGTTAGAACGGGTCGTGGCCCGACAAACCTCAAAAATCACTGCAATTAAGTTTAGTGTACACGCTGGAATTCGCACCGTTCATTTACATTTGAACATGATGTTTTCACAGCACAACGAACATTTGAGCGTCGTGTCGTTTTTGTTTTTTTTTTTTATTCATTTATTTATTTATTTATTTTTTTAATTACATTTTTTAAGTGAACATTTTGCAAATTATTTTGTTTTCGATATGCTGTTTAAAATACTAATGCGAAAACGTTATACTAGAAAAAAGAGTCTTTGGTCGTTTCATAAACTCTGCCTTAGACATTTCCCATTATGTTATTGTATTATACCGCCGGAATCGCACTATCAGATATTTTTGAAAATCCTTCAATCTTCGCGTATGCAAAACGTTGTTTAGTAATTTATTGTACATTTCATTGATTATTTATAATAGTCGGTACAGAACAAACTTTTCCCGTCACTTTATTTTATTCATAAAATTTAACTTTGAATCATAGTTTGTAAAAAGTGATTTATGAACATGGTGAATCATTAATCTGAATATCTTATTCAAGATTCTATATTATTTAAAAATTAATTTTTTATAAAGGAAAAACGAATATGAATGTACTTAACATACGAATTTCAAACTAATTTGTATTAAACCATCAGTACATAAGTATATATTAATGATGGAGTCCACCGAGTGGACATGCCGATTTCAATTGCAATAGAATTTAAATAAACCAATAATAATAATATCAATTTTTCTATAATTTTATTATTCAATATTTTTCAATAAAATATATATGTGTCCGACAAAGACGTTGTAAAACATTTGAAAAATATCAAATCGTGTATTAGTCATAGTTTGGGTAACACGTTAAAAGTTAGGGGTCTTAGCTACCACTGGTGTCAAGAGATTTTGACAAGAGTGAACACCTTAATGGATGTCGGTCAGAGAGCTTCGATAAACTTGACTAATGGTGTACGAAATGTACGATTGATAATTTATTCATCTTTAAGGCTTCAACTCCTTAATTTTCCCGGGCCTAGTCATCTAGGTACTTAACGAACTTGTTTTGCCAAGATGATTTATTAATTAGGTACTATGATTGGCGTTCAATGCATAATCCTCAGTGATTTGTTTGTTTATTATTTTCGTTTAATAAATAACCATAAACGTTTCGTTTCGATGGAGACGAACGATCGGTAAAAGAAATGCCGTCCGTCTGATGGAACAACTCTGGACACGGGTTAGTCGGATTCATTTTATTGTACGTACTATTAGGTCACGACACCCCGTTTACGGTTTCGACGTCCGGCGAGAGACGATGACCGGGCCGGACAGTTCGATTATCAGCGGGTTTCTACGGATAAGCTTCGGGCAAACGTTCATGCTACTCTATTCTTTTTGGCGGTTACGACGGCTCTGAGCGGAATCGTTTTGCAGTACATATAATACCCGTTTCACCGTCACCGATTTTCCGAACCGTTTTCGTCGCTGCAATATTACTACCGTTATGACACGTATAACCTAACCTAATAGGTGCGCTCGTAGAAAACGTACTATCGGGGCGGGAGCTTTGTAAAAGCAAAACGAAATAACCGCCACCGTCAACATTAAGTCGGAATATATTTCTAAATTTCCGAGAAAATACCTGGGTCTTACTTTCGACAGACGCCTAACCCGCAGATCTCTTCATCTTAAAAAGAAAAGCGTAAGAAACTTAATTCCAGACTCCATCTTTTAAGGCCTCTCCTTCGTTCCAACCTAACCATACCCGTCAAAATAATTGTATATAAAACTCTTCTTCAACCAATTTGAACATATGGTATCGTAATATGGGGCTCTACTGCAAGACCTCAAATAAAAGAACTATACAAACATTTCAAAACATCTGTCAACGATTAATCACTAGTGCACCCTGGTTTGTTTCAAATGCGACCTAAAATTCTGACCTCAAATTACCTTCCATCAACGAAACTGCTGCTACCTACTACGAACGCTTCCACGCCAAACTTCAATGTATTCCCAACCAACTAATCAACGAGTTAGCTTCACTAACACTTCCCGGTAACCCAAACAGACGCCTCAAAAGGAACTGGTGCCGTGACTTGATAACTTAAGAATCAACAAATCAACAAATTATTAATGATATTGTTATGAAGTAGGTATCACACAAATGTGTGTACCCTTTTCGTGTAAATAAATGTTAACTGTCTGTAAATTATTATTTTGTATTACTTATTGTACTTACTGTACGTATTGTAATTCTTCAAATAAAGTCAAATAAAAAAAAAAAAAATTCCCAGGGGGTACGTCCGTTTTCCTTCGTTCCCCTTCGTGCGCGTCGTACACGTTATGCAATGCGAATAAACGGACACACGTTGCTGGGCCCCGGTCAATAACGGACACGATGTCGGCCAATAAAATTCAGATGTATATTGAAAACGGTGTTTACGTTTGACTAGCTTTATTGTTATTGCGTATTAATACGGATTTCACGGAGTAATAAGCTACACACATAAAAACAGGTAGTCGCCGTAAAAGTTTTATGGTTAAAAATCAATCGCATCCCGCCGGTGTGTGATATGTTAGGATAGTTTTCCGTTGTTTTTTTCCGAAAACTATTGTATCGGCCCCGCCTTGATAATCTGCGAAATCATAACCCACTGGTGTTGTGCGTACGACACGTTTCGATTTCTACCCAAGAAGTCTGTTTGATTTTAAAACGATATTTTCGTTACGAACAGCACGACCGCACACGATGAAAACGTACCGTGACATAGATTTTACTCGGGTTAGGTATACGGTGTGTGTACGCCGGGGTTTTACGAGGGTTATTTTATGTACGAAAAACGAGTGAAATGGATTTTGGCGTCGCGTTTTTCGGGAAAATTTTCAGATTTTTCGCGATCTCCGTACTCGACAAAATAAAAACACGAAAAATAAACAAAAACAAATCGATAGACGTTACTACCCGTCGGTTCCGACAAGTCGTAGATAATAATATGATGTGCTGATATTATTACCGTCACTGTATTTCTACCGGGTTCCGATTCGTGTTCTAGTGATTTTTAAACACACGATTTGATATTTGCATATCAAAAGTTTACGTTACGCAATAATAATATTGGAGGATCGGTTGAATTGGTAATTCGCATTGTGTGTACGGATAAAACTTTCGCATACATTTCAAATTACCAGCCGACTGCTCTCGAATATTTATAAACATTTTGACTTGACGGCACCGCCACGGTTTCGCGTTTGTGCGCGCACAGATCATCCCGTGACAATTTCGTTAATTTTTAAAGAGAATCACAAACGCAATTGTACCGCCGGCGGCACTACGGCCGAGCACATAAAACCCTCGTGAAATTGTCCAATCTGAAAATGTAAAATCGATAGTAATAGTAATAATAATAATAACAACAATAATATCGCTTTTGTGGACGAAATTATTTACGACCACAGGCCTCGTGCTGTGACCAAGTCATTCGAAGTTATTTATGGTTTATCTTGTGATACATGATGACTTTCGTTAAATTTATTATAATTCCCGTTCAAGTCGACTAGATGCGTATCACTGAATGTGTGGTATATACATGTGGGTGGGTTTGTGTGTGTGTGTGTGTGTGTGCATGAGAAAAAAAAGAAAAAGAGAGAGAAAGAGAGGGAGAGAGAGAGAGAGACAGAAAATATGCAAATAAGAATTAGTATATGTACTTATAACTATATAAATTGTTTTTATTAAAACTTTTGCGACAGCCGAATAATTGTATACTCTAAATTTTGTAAATCGGCATTACAACTTCGTGGAAAGCTTTTGATATAGGGTACGTTTTTATTTAAAGTTTCGACATAAAATAAAATACAGTACGTGAAGTTCATTATAAACACAAGTATCGAACTGTGCACTTGATCGCTGATAACGTTTAGATTAATGTGTAATGCTATTAAATATATTTTATTTATTTATGCGTTTACGTATCTAACATTCTTGGTTGGGTTATGGTTTACATAGAAACATAAAAAAAAAAAAAAAAATAATAATAATAATAATATTGATACACCAATAGAGGTTGTGTGCGGGTCAGCCGTAAAAATATCGAATATTCCCAAAGTCGTTTTTCAGCCAACCATGGTACATTATACTTTTTAATTTGTTTTAACAGAATATTTAAAACATTTATTTTACCGTACGATATATCTCAATGTTATATCTATGTGGAACGTACCTACCACAACGATCGTAGCGCATCCTTTTTGGCTACTTTTCAAAAACCGTGAGATTTATGGGAGCCCACATATATTATTAAAATGCCTTTAACAGGACAGCGTCGAATGCGTGAGCAAACTACTTTCAGCTTTCTAGAGTATATCATGTTTTTAAAATTAAATTCATCGAAACTCTCCGACTTTTATTTCTAGTGTAACGTTGCACGGCAAGTTTCGTGAAATTTAAATTAACTTTCATAAAACCAAATAAAGAACGACATTATATTATTAAAACGCAATATCGTGCCGGTGTTTCGCGGTCGAATTACACTATTACGCATTTGACATAATGCCTTCGCGTTTTCTGCAACAGAATTTCAACGATTTTCGCGTTTAATTTTTGACTGGCGATTGTTAATTACTATTGAAATGCTCGATGTAAATTTCGCCGAACGCAAAATGCTTTCCGTTCGGTAAGTATGCAACGGTAACGCGAAAGCACGACCGTTTCGCACAAAGTGATCGAATGACTTGGATTTTTTTAACGTCCGTAAGTATTGTTTAAATGACTGTAGAACGTTTTTCAAAGAACCCGGACGTCAATACAACGATTTCGAACAGAAAAATGTGTAACGTCTGTAGGGATCATGATTGCCGTTGTGGAAAATAAAAGTAAACAAGTTCATAACAGGCGATAATCAAACGCTAAAAATACCGTTAGTAAAACGATTGCGGCGCAGAGTTCATAAATGTTAAATTAGAAAATAATCATTTACTTTAATAGGTACAAAAGTAAATTTTCTTCGTTACAACCGTACCTAGAAAAATAATTAAGCGCACACACGCGTGTACAAAACGTATGTTTTTAGAGAATCTGTCCGATACGAGTAGTGTACGTTTTTATTTTTATTTTTTATGTACCCGCTTGCGCGTTGCGCAGTTAAAAATTATGCCCATGCTGTGTTTGTTATCTCGTACGTGTACACCGTTGTTGCGTAACCTCTGAAAAAATTATACGAAAACACGGCCGTGAATATAATATTATGCTTAGAGCAGATGTACACGATTGCACCGGTGCTGCGTTGTGTTGTTTCGACGAAATAAGAGAATCTCATCTGCGGACTTTAATTCGAAATTCAAATGATATACAGACCGTCTTTGTATTGTGTATGCGACAAAGTAGTCGGCAAAATAAAGTTTCCAAACTATAAGTGTTCGTGTAGAGGGAATAATAATAAAATAATAATAATGAAAACGAAAACGAAAAAAAACAAGAAACCTAGCATGGTGCCCCAGTGATAATTGTAAAGAGGTAAGGCATAATAACCGACGTGCAAAATGCATACAGACAGGTACGTATTATATTAAAAAACCCAGGTTGTCCTGAGGTGCTAAGAAAGTAAAAAAGTCGATGGTTTTACACGGAAACGTAAAAAATATGTGTAAAAAAAAAAAAAAAAATAAGAAAATATAAATCTAATATCTAGAATATCAAACGGGTTTTCGTTAAAATTTGAAATGACTATTTTCGTTAAGTTTTTGGTTTACGTGTCTTAGAAATTATGATTCATAACCAATTTGAAAAAATGTTGCGATTTTCATACGGAGTCAAACAGCACGAGTTATTTGTGAAAACGTTCAAGTTGTATTGCGTTCGTATACATTGAAAAAGTAAAAAATCCGACGAATCGTGTACTTGAGTACGCCTTTTAGGTCCGTCTAAACACTTGTTTCAATACAAGGTGTCGTTCGATTGAGATATTTTTTTTTGTGAAAAACCGATCACTGTGCGTGTAGCAACGTGTGTAGCAGCACCGTACAACAGTGTTTCGATGCCGCGCGATGACGTGTACAGAGACGAATATAGTCTGTCGAGGTGTATTTCCATTTTCATTGTGTAATCATACCATAACAATTTTCGGTTTCGTCGAATAAAGAAGTTTCGCTATGTATACGTATAGTGACTACGGGGACATTTGTTGAAAAAAAAACAGGAATACAGGAAGAAAAGGCCTGCCGGAATGTGACCGGTATCCCGGCGGGCTTATCCGTCAACGGGTGTATTTCTGTTTTGGAATCGTTTGTGTTTGCACTGCAGTTAACTCAGATTTCAGAAAAATATAAAACGACGTTATCTGTATATACACACATATATCGTGCGTATGTGTTTGACGCAAGGGTCGTCTTTGACGCAAACACTTCAGAATATTCTCTCGTAGTTGGGTGTCGGACCGTCGACCGGCCGGCGCCGCGCGCAAAAAAAAAAAAAAAATACGAGAGGAAAACGTATTAGTAAAAAGATCGAAAAAAGCCACGTCCGTTGTTCCGCGAAAGAGCCCTGACGTGCTCGAGTGCCCGCGTCCGTGTTTTTCCCCCCGAATTCATCAATTAATTGATAAACCGTCGAGAGCTGCGATATCGCACTCGTGGACGTGACCTCATCGTACACGACTGTAGACTATTAGCGAGCGACGCGGTCATCAAACTCTCTTAATCGCCTGACCGACGGAAAAAAAGATATGACGAAAATAAAAGAATCGCGAAAATAAATAACGACCGTGAACTTCTAAGATCTCGCGTCGATAACGAGAACGTTCTCATCCGGTCCGTTTGTTAACACACACACACACACACACACACACACACACACACACACACACACACACACACACACACACACACACACACACACACACACACACACACACACACACACACACACACACACACACACACACACACACACCCGTGTTGTACTCGTCTGAAGTCGTTCAACTCAACGGTCACTGATCGCTCGGCGTCACCTTTGATCATCGTTGCCGATCATTATTATTATTTTGACCTCTGGGCGATTAGGATTTCGTTCGTTAGAATTCGAGCGCGCGCTCCCCGATCGTACATTGTTATCGACACCGTTCGATTTGCAGCCGACGTCCGTTATCGCGCACGACTTTTGAAACGACATAATGAACGAATAATTACCATCGGAGCCGCGTAGTAGGGGCGGCCCGGGACGTCGGCGTCTCGTACAGCTCGATATAGACGAGCGAACGGCCGTCCAGTTCCTCCGTGGACCGACACATCGCCAGTGTATTTGTCCGACGGTCGTTTACCACAGACGACGACGACGACGCCATGGAGTCCTCGCCGATTAACTGCACATGCGCCGCGGCAAACTTTTCGTTCTCCTTGTACAGGGTAACCGTAGTCGTTATATACATTTGTTCGATAATTACAATATTGTTACTGTTGTTAAATAACTATTATCAGTGGTGGCTGTCTCCAAAACATTAGGTCTTGTTTACGATGCATCACATTTAATATGAAAATTTATCTCTCTCTCTCTCTCTCTCTCTCTCAAAATGGCGTTTCTTTTTATATCGGCATAACGGTATTTAAAGACGACACCACTGTGACAATTACCCCACCCTTCCGTAGGCCTCCCTCTGGCCATACATCGATGTACACGAACACGACGTCTACCACTGGTCATAGCTACTGTTGACAGCACACGGCATTGCGGTGGACCGTTTTAGTGGCGGTGGCGGATTTTCAGTCCAAAACACGCTTTTGGGCGATCCGCCGGTCGGACGCGCATCGAACACCGCCACCGGTCCCGGTCGCGGTTTTTCACGCGGTCCGGGGCCGCGCGGCGTGCCGTCCGATATTTAGATTTCCTTTGGTGATTGTTCATTCGTATTTTTTTCACCCCGAAACAGGAATTGAGCTCGTCCGTCGAGGGCAACGTGTTCGCGTCCCCGTACAGTTTGCAAATGGTGCTGCTGCTGCTGACTCTCGGGTCCAAGTCCAAGACAAACGACCAACTCAGGTCGGTGTTGAACTTGCCGAAAGACAAACCGTTGAACTACGAAGTGGCCAGAGATGTCATCGAAAACATCGAAGTAAGACGTGTTGTGAATGAGAAAAACCGCGTAGGCTCACGTCTGTTATATCCGTGCGGATAACGTGTTGATCGCCGGTCAACCACGGAAACGGACGGTGCCGAAACGATCGGAAACGGCCGTGAAAACGGTTAGATTCCTTCGAGGACGACCGATACGTCGTTTTTTATATTCTATCACGATTCGGTACGAATGACAGCGTTGAAACTCGGAGGTCAATTTCAATAGTTTGTTTGCGCGTGTTAAATAAACGACTGTTGTTATCATTGCATTTTAAATCCTGAAATGTATTAAAACGCTTTTGGATTCAATTATCGTCATCAATCAAATAGTATTTTGTGTGAAATATGAAACGGTGTTGTTTTTATTTTTCTAATGGATTTATGTGTTTGAGTGATTGACATCTGACGTTTTGAATCCGTCACGAGATCCATCCTTTAAGGCTGTAGGTAATTACTGTAATATCGTTACAGTAACTGATTGCCTATACGTCTTAAATTTCTTTTTGTCTGTTTTTCTTTCTCTAAAATCTTAAAACGTTCACACATTATACAATACCTTTATACGATATGGATTAAATCCTAGAAGAAAATATACGTAAAACCATGAAATATGCCTTTGTTCAGTTTACTTAAAAACAAATCTTATTATTATTATGACATATGCTTTATAGTTTGGGTAAATATTTCGAAATTCTAAACATTTTACATATTTACAACACTCCTTTAAACAAAATGTTTCGTATTTTAATCAATATAATAATAATTGGACCCAAATAATTATTTAATACTTTTTTTTTTTTTTATTGTTTCATCGACATTTTAGAAAATAGTGACCATTATAATATGGGATTTCACAAGTTGCAATTTTTCAGTCACATGTTTGGTTTTAAGTTTTAAAAATTGTTTTGGAGTTTCAATTAATATTCCTTCCTATATAATATTCCTATATTCTAGTTATCAGCATTAAAAAAAAAAAAAAATAAATAAATAAAAATAAAAATTTGAAAGATTAATACAGTTCTTAAAACTATATTTTATATACATGTTAAAGTAACAACTATATTCCATGGTTTATGAATGATTTTACTATAAATTAAAGAGATTTGATACGAACAAAGTTAACTACGTTGATAATAGGTGTATATACTTTTATAAAAACTATTCGTATTTTGAATTTTTATTTTATAAAGTCTAATGTACAAGTAAAATTACCACAAAACAATTAGATTAAGGGATTTGATAAATTACAGTATGTTATACTCCTTATTATTAAAGTCAGTATCAAAAAAATATTCATTAATTAAAATTAATGATAAACTTACTCGTACGTAATATATTATGGAATTTCAAAGGTTACACCATTATGACTGTTTTATCACTTCATAAAATGTTTTTATAGTACATCGTATAGTTTGAACAATAGTCAGTGATAGGTTTCGAGTAGTCTTAAAATTACAATGATATATTTTGAAAACAACTGATTCAGTAATTAATTTTTCTAATGGTTAATCATTAATCTAATCATTAATTACACTTTAATTACAAAATGTTTGCAACACGTTCCAGTGAAAATATATTTTATCTGTTGATGTATTTAGTTTTGATATTACTATGAAAATAACGCTAATTAACATTCTTCGAACAAAAAAATATTTTTATTTGTATAAAATCCATACGACTCTAGAATATAGATCATTGGTGCCCAACTCGTGGCCTGCGTAGTTATTCTATGTGGCCCGTTACGAATTTTCTAAAATAAAAACAATAAAAAAAAAAAAAAAATTAAAATAATTACAAAATATTTTTTTTACTAATTCATGAATTCTTTTAAATAAATATTTCCGAAATACAATAACAATGATATTGATAATACTAAAAACTATATAAAAATGTTTTACACTTATTTTTAATGTGAAATTTGAGCTTGCATTTCTTTAGCTAAAAATGAAAAATCTGGTTGAAATTTAAATGTTCTAATCCTTAAAACTGATCAAACTAATGTGTAACTACGAAGTGTACCTCAATCCATAATCTTTTCAATGTGCAATAAAAGACATGAAAACAAGTCCAATACGTAAAATTATTTGTGTGCTTTTATACTTTGTCGCCGGAGAAAAAAGGTCGGGCATCACTGGTTAGATAGTCAAGTGTAGTATGACGGTTTAAAGTCATTTATCGGGAAAACTGATATTCATTCGTGTAAAGCAGGTCTTTAGTCACATCGATAGTTACCCATCGAAGTAAACTGCTGAAATTTGCGACAGTCTACCGAATAGAACGAATAAATTATTTTAGGTGTGTTCAAATGATTCATATAAGTCGAATCTTTTTCTATTAAAATAACGGCAATGATTTTTCGTCGGGTTTCTTCGCTCTTTTTTTATTTATCGCAGCCTGCAGCGCCGCCGTTTCAAATAAATATTTAATTACGTGTGCTGCTGATAAACGAACGACGTTTGAAAAGTTTAAAGTCGAATTAATTATTCCTAGGTCCCCGACTATTTAGCCGTTGCCAATGGGATTTTCCCGGATAAAGCGTTTGATTTAAGTGCAGATTACGAGAACCAGGCCCGCAACTACTTGAAGTCTGAAGTGAGGAAACTTGATTTCGCGGGTAATCCTACGGCCGGAGAATCGGAAATCAACGAGTGGACTAAAAACAAGACCAACGGGAAAATTTCCCAACTCTTCGAGCCGGGTAACTATAATCGATTCAAACTCACGTGATATCACGAAACGAACCGAAACGACGCGTGTCGTGCGGTCGGCGAAATCCGCAGAGCCGCACACTCGCACGACGCGATCGAATAAACGCCGACAATAACGCGAGTGTTCTGCGGCCGCAGGTGCGATCAATCAAGACACCGCGTTGGTCTTGGCGTCGGCCGTGCACTTCCAGAACAAGTGGAAAAAAGAGTTCACGGAGACCAAGAGCGCGACGTTCTGCCTGACCGCCAAGGAGCACATCGAGATTCAAATGATGCACCAGACCGGCCACTTCAGGTACTTCAAGGACCCCGTGCACAAATACTCCGCGCTCGAACTGCCGTATCAAGTACGTACACACGCTTTGCCCACTAATCGCGTTATACAGGGTGCGGCATAATGGACTCCCACATTTCCGAGGTGAATTAAAAAAAAAAAAAAAAACTATACAAGATACGGAATTTTTTTTTTTATTTATTAAAACTACATTAAATAAGGTTTTTTTTTAAGTTATTTTTTTAAAATAATGTCGTCTAAATGATTGCCTTGACGAGCAACGCACATAATGGGGAGCCGTTCTCGAAAGTTTTCCATCACTCTCACCAGCATATCGAGTGGAAGCGCTGAGATTTTTTGACGGATGGCCTCTTTTAGTTCTTCCATGGTTCTAGGTCGATGTTTGAAAACTTCAGCTTTGAGGTATCCCCATAAGAAATAGTCACATGGACTCAAATCAGGGGAGCGAGGAGGTCATGTAATGTTTTCTCACACATTCGGCGTTTTTGAAAAACGCCTCGAAAACGAAACCGCGTTGTTCACCTGACCACGACATTGTGACGACTAAAAATCGTATTGATGACCTAACCCAGTGAAACAAACCGCTTTTATCTGATCAGTTTAATTACGTGCTAATGATGTTTTGAAATATTGTGGTCCATTACGGATTATTTTCTAGAACGGCTCCAAATGTGCGTTAATTGAAAAGGCAATCATTTGGACAATATTATTTTAAAATAAATAACTTTAAAAAAACCTTATTTAATGTAGTTTTAATAAATAAAAAAAAAAATGTCCATATCTTGTATGGTTTTTTTTTTAATTCACCTTGGAAATGTGGGAGTCCATTACACCGCATCCTGTATATCGCGTTGCTAATCGCACACCGCACCCGCAGCGAGGCGGTTTCGAGATGTTGGTCGTGTTGCCCGACAAAATGGACGGGCTCAAAGATCTGGAGAAAGTGTTCCTGAAGGACTCCAAGAATTTCGCGACCTTGCAGGCCAATCTCACTACGCACAACGTCGTGGTGGGCTTGCCCAAGTTCAAATTCAGTGCCGACCTGAACCTCGAGGAAACGATGAAAAACGTATGTATACACAAACGCGCGCGCGCGCGCGCGCGCACACACACACACACACACACACACACACACACACACACACACACACACACACACACACACACACACACACACACACACACACACACACACACACACAGAGATACACACACATAACCTAACACATTGAAAAACACCAAAGTTCGTATGTAAATACGTATATAAGCAGGTAACATTATATTTTACCGAGTGCCTCGTCGTGATTTGGTAATTGTGATTTAATCTAGTGCAATGCAAACAGTACAGAATTTGTTTTCACGAACGATTAAAAAAATTGATAAAACTACATTTTATTTATTTTTTTAAAAAAAATAATTTTTTCAAGTTTTTATTTAGTTTTACGACAGCCACTAATTATTTGATTTTATCATTTGATTTTACGACAAAACAATTTTACGCACATACTATACACATATATTTATTTATTTTTATCCAGTAATGAAATTCATCTTTTTGAGTCATCAAGTTTATGAGATGTTATTATTTAACGTTCAGAATATTGAAATGAGGGAGTAAGAATACTTCGCAATAGTGTACCTACTGCCTCATCTCTAAAACTTCAACACTTGTATCTCATGAAAAACCAGTTCAATGAACGTAATATAAACATTTTCAAAAAATATTTTCGGTCGTCATATCAAATTATTATATTAATATTTGTGAATAAAAAAATATAAAAACAAAAACAGTTTAAAAAATCGCAAAAAAAGTAATGTTTCCATGCAGTATTATTAGTGTTTTAAATATTACACGAAAACAAAAAAAAAATCAAATTTATGCTCTGTACTGGATTAAACTACAACGTTCAGATCATCATGAGACACCGACGTGTATATAACACACGTGGGTGAGTATAGCATATGATTATAACTTACACACGGTGATCGGACGGTGTTCGATTGTACGTGTCTGCCGCTTACGTTTCAGGCGTGTACATAATATTATGTAAAATTATTCCGCTGTAGTTTCGCGCGTTCGAATGCTGCAATTCATTTTACACGCTTTTATTTGATAGCGCACGTCGAAACCAATTTAATTTTATTCGTTCGGTTACCGTCGTAGCATGTGATATCGTAGAAAAATAAAACAGTTTTTTTTTTTTTTGAAAGTTTTACAAACAATACGAAATCCTAAATCAAATCGTGATGTTTTTCCCGTGCACAGCCTACGAAAACGAATCGCAATCTTCCGGGTTCTACAACGCGCAAGTGGTCATATGTTTTTAGTCGTTTTCGTGATATTATAATATAACGACCAGTGATGCAACATGATCGCGTACAAGCGACTTGACAACATGCGTGTTATTCGTCATTTAGATTCTTGAAGATATTTTCTCACGTGATTCGTGTAGTGGACTGATTCGTTTCGACTAATGGGTTTGAGTTGATTTCGTTTTTAGACAACGTGCAAAGTGTCGAGGAAAAAACAAGAAACTCATTGACATTAATGCGATTAATGGAAATACGATTTATTTCTAAATAATTCGTCAAAATCTAAAATTTATTTCTATCGAACAAAACACGTGTCATCGTTTAGCATCGATAATACATCATACATTTCGATCGCGAAAAAATTTTAAAACCTTATCATATTAACGGAGGTGAACAATTAAAAAGTCTATTTTTGTTAGATATCCTCGTCAAGTCTCGATTTTTCTGTATAGAATCAGCGTTACAGTTTTGAATTTATTGGTTGACATGGCTTTTAGTTAAACCTTGCATAATACATCAGGTTTATTTATGTGTATATTCAATCAACTTAAGTCTGTTTATTTTACATAATACGTATACATGTCCGTAAAGCTTTTAGAAAATATTAACAACAATATGGACTGCCATGAAATAATTATATAAAAAAAAAAGAATAACTACAACGTCATGGGATGTTAGATATTTTTAATTTAAATTACAAAAGGGCCCGAAAGAATTTTTCAACTCGTTACAAAAAATTGTTTGTTTAAAATATGCGTAAACAATTAATTTTATGAAAGTACAAATTATATTTGAATCCTTTTATAAATATTTTCCGTGGTATTAATGCATTTTAGTTATTTCATTATTTAAAACATAATTTTTACATTGTACAATAATTGTTTACATGATGTAATTAGGTTCATTTTATGCGAGTGTGCATATATATTTATAAAAAAAAAAATGTTTTGTTCTCTCAAAAACCGTATTATCGAGACGAGTCAAGATTATTGTTATACCACTAATTAAAAAAAAAGTATGATAATTGAATGAAAAATATAATTATTTTTCGCCATATTCGACGGAGAAGAAGGTATATTCTGAAGGCACTCGAGATAATTTATTAAACGCGATGTTAAACGAACTTGAGAATTTTAAAATTATACTGCTTGACGAGAAACGGAATGAAAGGCATTAGTGATTTGAGATGTCGTGAAAAGTGTTAAATAAATAATATCGAACTATTTATTTAAAACGCTGAAGTGTGTAGAAAACGAATTTCGTGAAAGTTGAACAGTGCACGCTGAGAAAACGATAATAAGCAGTTAATTTATTTAAAACAAAGTTCGAACAGGTTTACATTTTGTATAAGTTATTTTCTAAACAATTCTCACTTACTTGAATTATCTACTTACAATATTCAATTACTTAAAAAATATACATAGAAAGGAAAAACCGTAGAAATACAAATGTGTAAATTATACATTATATGCAACTACATGTTGATGTTTGATGGCGGTTGAAATATTATTATAGTGGCGTGTGGCGTTATACAGTACACTTAATATTTCACGGCTATAATATTATTCAGTCGACTTTTTTGTGATGAACGCGAGAACAGTATTTTAACTTTTTTTTAATAAACTAGATTTCCATTACCATATTCACAATACGTTTGACATTTTTTATGTTCTATGCAAATTCAAGTTGTCAGATGTATTTTTAAACACTGTGCGCGGTATTGAGTTCAGAACGTTTTATCGTATCGTGTGCTCATATCGTCGTATAAAACGACGGAAAAAACTTCGTATTATTTGTACACGCTTATGCGGTACATATAACATGAAAGTGTTGTTTTGCTTAAAGAATTATTAGTTTTAAGTTTAATGTTTCTCAACGCGAATCCATATTAATGCATAATTAATGAAGGTTTCGAGTTTATGAAACTTGATAAAGTAATAATCTACTACACTTTTGTTATAATTTCTAAAACATTCTTACGGTCTTACAGTTAAATATACACAAGAAGGGTTCTATGTTATAATTATTGGCGTGCGCACAAGGGGTGTCGGGTGTACTGCCCCCCCCAACATTATGTAATTGGGGCCCTAAAATATAAGTCGTAAAGCAAGAGGTCTGTATTTTAAATGATGTTACTAAAATAATATGGTATAGTTTTAGAAAAAATTAAAATAAAAAAATGTGATAAAAAAATAAAGGGCTAGTGAAAATTTTAGGTGGTTTTGTGTAAAAAGCATTTTTCATTAATTCTATCTTTCACAGTACAAGGAATGGCTTGAAATGTTGAATTAGCTTTTGTCATTAATGAGTTTAATAATTTACTAAGTAGAGGTGCATGTTTACGATTAAAGAAAATCGATTTTGTCATTTGTGTATTTGAATATAAAATAGAAAAATTAAAATAATTTTCGTACGTTATTATGTATTAAAATGTTTAGAAAAGGTTCAAGTTAAGACAAGGGTAAAAAAATACCACAGAAATCCCCCTAGAATTTATGTATGCGCACGCCTATGATTATAATCAATAATTAATCTCGGTTTAAAATTATAAATCATGAATTATTTTTCATCCAATTAAACGTCATAATATTTTTTGTAAAAAACAAATTTAAAATCAATATCAGCTACTGTTATATTCCGTGTGTATTTTATGAATGTAAATGTATCGATTTAAGTGACATTCTAAAAAAAAAAAAAGTTTAATTTATTCAAATACTTATAGATTACTCAAATTTTGTATTTTCTTTCATATTTCAATGATCCATCTTGTTGAAATATTATGATGTATCATTATTTATTTATTCATAAAAAAGAAAACATCTCTGAGAGTACTGGGAGTTCAAGAGTACTTACCGATTTCGGGAGAGATATAAAAGAAGAAAAATAAATTATTATTAACGAAATAAAATAAGAATTAAGATAATTGCATAGGTAGATTCGAAAATTTGATCGTCGAAACATCAACAAAACACTTCTCGCTGCCACTAATAGGGTAAATTTGAGTGAATACTACAATTTTATAGATTATACCTCTATAATCTAATATTATAAAATCGACGGGTCCCCGTGTGTTATTTTCGTTTCAGCGGAACGTCAGAAGTTCATGCCAAGTTCAGAATGTTCCGTTTCCAATTATTATTTTATAACAATGCTGTCTCAGCGGTTTTGTCGGGCTGATTTATAATAATTTATTCCCCGCAATGTTTTCATTCTTATCTCAACGAGACTAGTCGTACAAGTAAGCAAATTACGTTTCGTTCTATGCAAAAATCGACTACACCGGTCTTTTTGTAAACACGGCATTATATTTTATTTATCCCAAGTACATATTTTAAGTTTCGGTTTACAGACAAACCGACCACGTGGAGAAGAGAGGTCTATGTTATATTGTTACCGTCGTCGTCTTCGTCGTCATTATCTTCGTAACCATCATCGTAATCGCGCGCGTCTGACAAAGAATCCTCTCCGAGTACCTTTAACCATGCTGGCGCGTATGCATATATTTTTTTCATTTTTATTATTGATATTTCTTTACAATTTATTACAAATACATATTAAGAAATTACAATATAAGGATAAAGAATATATCTACTCCTATAAGCCTAGGCTTTTGGTGGAGTAGAGTGCAGTTATCAAGCGATCGTAAATTAAATTTAAAATTAAGAAAATAAATATTATTATATAAAATTAACAAAGAAATTTAAGAAAATAAACTAAATACTTAAGAAATTAAAATTTATAAAGTATTCAATAACATACAATAACTGCGGATTTTACTGCGAAATATTTATTTCAGAAAATAGCCGTTTATAAACAAATTTTTTATCGTTCAATAAACATGATGAATATTTTTTATTATTATTATTATTATTTTTTTTTTTGATGTTGTTGGCCACTGATTAAAGTAGGTCTAAAACAGTCTACGAAAGATTTCCCAAAAGATTTTTCTGTATATATCATAGATAAGTTATGATGTCTATGTTCTCTGGATTTAGATAAATCAACTACATTGAGTTTGTTTCTTATATTTTTTTAAATTGTGTATAGTAGGGCGTTTTTCTTATATTATTGTTTTACCGGAAGAACACCTAAAAGTTAATAGTTTATTTTTTGTCGATTCTTCTAAGGATGTTTTATCTAAAATTATTCTGATTCTAATTCTATTATTATTATATAAATATACGTATAACTTATGTAGCGTATTGCCGTCTTGACCTACGCGGCACGTATGGCGCGTCGTCCGAACTCGTATTATTCACTCGGAAGTTTGTCCGGAAGTAATTCATTTGAAACGTACTACTTTCGAACAACTAAAACGCATGTATATATACGTGTGATGACGTACGCGCGCGTTTACAAAACGTATTCGGCCAGTCGAACGAATTAGTTTGGCGAACTTTGCGCCGGCATTACACGCGCGTGTATATATATATTATATACGTACACATTGTATAGACTTCCGTAACACTCATCGGTATTGTTTTTTCTCTGACAGCTGGGCGCCACGGACATGTTCACGACGGCGGCCGATTTTTCCAACTTGTCTCCGTCCGCGGCGGGCAAGCTGAAAGTTAGCGGCATCAAACACAAGACGTACGTGGACGTCAACGAGAACGGCACCGAGGCCGCGGGCGTTACCGGTAAGTGTGCGCGAACCGTATTTGCTAGGGTCGTCGTGATTTCTCCGGTACGAAACCGAAAACAAATAATAATAATAAATCGGATCGGTGTTTTAAAACAATACATTTTTTTTCCCGCGTATTCAGAACTTCGTACTGAACGATTGTCGACGAAAATAATTTCGTATTCTTCACACTACCGAATGAGCCGGCGAAAAATGATTATTTCCCGGTTTTCTTCGGGCCGTCACTTGAAAATATTTTCGTTTTTAAAATTTACCGGTTGTCCATCGGTAAATCGTTCGGGAAAAGTCAAAATGAAAAAAAAACTTTTAAATATTTTTAAAACCGTGACGCCTAACGCCTGATGTTCCCGGAACATTTTTCTGGACGCTCGGTTCAAAACCAGTAATAGTGCCGGTTTTCCGAGACAATGGGCAACCCTAAAAGTGTCGTTTGATTTGTTTAACCGTTTTATTCGTGTACTGTAGGCGTCCAAATGACCTTATTCAGCTTGGAAGTTCCTCCACCGAACATCAAGACCGTTCATTTCCACGCGTGCCATCCGTTCTTGTTCATCATCAAAAAGGCTAACCGTATCGTTTTCATGGGAAGATTGGCCAACCCGAACGCATAGGGTACAATACAGTGCACGGAGAAAAAACAAGACATTATGTAAACTACTTTAGCACAGAATATTTACGATTATTATTATTATTTTTTTTTCCACTTTTGTTAAACGTTTTTACAGTTGACATATTAAAAAACTGTCGCAACTGAAGACCGAAAACGTTTTTTATTTTTTAATACGATTCGTTAGATCGTATGCTATTATATTAAAGCCGTTTTGGATATTGTCGTTTTCACTTTTATTCCCGTCGAATAGTCGTCGTCGTCGTCGACCGTGAATACAAGTCGATATTTTACAATATTATTACAAAAATAAAGTGGTCACTGTTTTGGACATGCTGCTTAGGTGGGCGTGTATTCGAGGTGTGTTAAATCGTATTAAATTTAAAAGCGATGTATTATCCTGATGTAAAAAAACAACTCCGTTTGTGTTGATGAAACGCACTTTTTTGAGTTGAAAAACGAACAAAACATCCTTTGTTCCTATTTCCAGGTAAAAAAAATCTTTTTAAACAAAAGGAAAAACAAAATCTGATATTCCGTATGTCGCAATGATCGAATGGGTCCGATAGCGCTTTAAAGGTATAATTGAAACAAATCACGATAGGTTCAAACGTGTTTCATCGATACATTTTTACATTGCTTAGTTATTATGGTCATCGTTTAGAAAGTGTTTGATCGATCGTTTTTGCAGTGTTTAAATTTGTTAAAAACATCGGAGCATTCCAAAATCGAATATTATATATTGTGTATTATAAAGTGATTTTATTACCACTGACCAATGTATCTAATTTAAATATTATTTGTTATTTTATAAATACTTTTATAATAGTCATTAAAATTTCGATTTTAGTGACTCAACCAAATTTCGGTAACCAATGGATTGGTAACCAATATTGGGTAAAGTATCCCATCAATCGGTTAATAGACTACCAAGAAACATTGAATTGGCTCTCAGTAAAATGTTCGACGAGTGATTTTCAAAGTATAAAAATTGAAAAATTGAAAAAATATCTTTAGCGACACAGGACGGGATCACTATTTTGGTGGGCTATAAAACGTTATGATATAATAATATATTTGTATTTCAAAATTTTGTAATTTATGCGATAAATCGATTTTGGAATGCTCCGATGTTTTTAACAAATTTTAACACTGCAAAAACGATCGATCAAACACTTTCTAAACGATGAATAATTAAGCAATGTAATATCGCATAAATTACAAAACGAATTCACTGCGACTCGAACAGTGACGAGTCGATTTGACCGAGTGTAGTGTTTCATCGATGATAAGTGTGCAGAATAAATCGTGCACGGATTCTAATCCCATAGACAAAGATATCTTCATTACTCATGGCGATCGCCGTCCGAGCGAAACGGCATAAAAAAGTGTTGTTGTTTATGACGTTTAACGACATGGTCGTCGATCAAAACATCATCGTCCGAATTAATTATTGACACCGCTGCGAAAACCTCGAAATTATTAAACGCGTTGAAAGTTAATCCGTTTTCGCGGCAAATCAGATTTGTTGCGCGCCATGATAACTACGTCAAACAAACTCGACGCACATAACTTTGTTATCTGTTTGATTGACGTATAAAAATTTCGGAGATAAAAAATAGTAAATAAATAAAGAAAATAACGTTTCGTATATTATGCCCGTTACCGAGCGCCGGTAGAGTAAATATTATTTTAGCGCGCGCCAGCGTGTAGACGTGGTTATTATTTAATATATCAGCAGTGCTATTATTGATACATCGTTATTTCGTTAGGATCCGGAGAGTAGCGTGAATCGTATTTTATTCCGTCGGATTATGACGGCGAGAAAAGCGAATCGATGTAATAATAATAATAATAATACGGTAGACTCTCGATAATTCAAACCTTCAATAATTCGAAATATTTGGTAATTCGAAGTAAATACTCGGGCCCTTGAAAATCACGCGGTAATTTGAACAAAAACAATGCATTTAAGTACACTCGGTAATTCGAAATTAAATTTTGGGAAAACTGGCCACTCACACTTGACAATTATTCCAAGTATCATTCGTTCAACGCTCGGAAATTCAAAGTATATTCCCCAAATGTATTTTATCTGTATTCTAATAATCTTTTTGTTTATAATTTACTATACAATCGTGCAGAAATTTAGCTTCTTATTTTCGACAACTGTAGAGAATTATAGTAAGATCCGTATTGTTTTATTTCTTAATCGTCTCTGATCGTAATTTAACTCGTCGAGTTGTCGATAGCCGTCAGCCGAAAAAAAAAATTATTATAATAATTTACATAGTATAATTATTATATATATAGTTTCATTTAAAATTTTAAAACAACTAATATTTACGTGATAAATTTATATTTATGTACAATAATAAAAACAACATTTTTTTTTTAACTCTCTATAATTCGAATTTTTTTTCCCCCTCTCGTTATTTCGAACTACTCAACAATTCAAACTCTCGGTAATTCGAAGTTTTTCAACAGTCCCGTCATTTTCGAATTATCGAGAGTCGACTATAATAATAATATGTAAACACACCGTATGTACGTGAATATTCTACATGCAAAACGAACCTATAAGACGTTTGATGTCACAAGCCAATACGGACCCCACCTTTCGCTTTCTAAATTTTTAATTGTACACACACTTATAATGTATTTCTATTGTTTTTATTTATTCTTGTCATTGTAATAATCGAATATCTTTTCTGTATAAATCTACTCATTATACAGGGCTCAGCCCGTAAATTCATAATAAATAAATAAATAAATAAATAAATAAACATATACGTATAACATGCCGATATGCGACGGCAATATCAACGATATGGTGACGATAAATTATAATATTTTTATCGTTAACAGAATTAAAGTCACGAACAATATTAACTAATTACTGTCGATGTTAGCAACGACGACGTATATAATAATGATAGTTATAAATCAAGGCACGTCCGTGTGGTCGTCGGGGGCGCTCCGTGATTTCATTATGAGAGTACCGATGCGTGTAAAAGCGATTTGTAAAATGACTTTACGAGCGTCGCGTATTCGACGACGACGACGACGACGACGACGACGACCGGGCTTACCTACGAGCGGGTTCTCGGGACCGCGTTCAAACGGACTGTTTTGTCCAGCAGGCCATTGTCGTAAAGAGATTACACGCGCCCTCGATTTATGCTAATCAATAGCGATACCGAGCTCCCCGCGTAGGCGCGCCCGGGTACCACCTGTTATATTATATTAATGCTGTTACGAGTTTGTTATTGTGTTATTATGCGACGGACGACAAACACGCCGATCGGTGGTCGGGCGCGCACCGTAACGAGACAAATTTATTCACTTAGCCGCGACGCCTAATAAGAACGATCGTGATAATGATATTATAATGTATGGAATAATAATGACGTCACAACGGCGGTTTCGGTTTTCACGACCAGTACTGTTGTGACTGTTTCTTCGCGATCGACGCGGCCCGCTCGTCGAACAAGTGGCACGAGTGTCGGTTAAAGGACGGACGAGAAGAGCGGGTGTCTTGTGTTTGGTAAAGAGGTAAAATATTGAATACCATGGGCGATACACGGGCCGACTTGTGACGAGCAGCACGAAAAAAACAAATCAACAGAGACGAATAATCAATTCGAAATTAACACGATGTGCGCCAATGTATTTTTTGACTGTGATCAATAGCGTATCTTTTATTTTTATTCAATATCGGGTTCTAGTGTTGTTATAAAATACAATTTTAAACTAAAGCTAATTGTTGTTTTTAGTTGGATGAAATTTAACGAGTTAGTTGTATTTAGTCGGAATTCATAGCGTTTTGCTTAAAGCAAAATCACTTAAAATCATTTGGTTAGATTATAATAATAACATAAAAAAAATATATATGTATTTTAATCACTTATTTTAAAATCGTATTACATATTTATTTAAAAATACACCATAATATAATATTCTAATTAAACACTTTTCCATTAAAATCTATTTATGCTTACCCTTTCTCACATACAGTAGTTATATTATTCAATGCGGGCGAGTACCTATACACATGTACACATGTAGGCCAATAGCACCTCCAACGTGCCCTAACCGTCTCTTTTCTTTTGTAAAAAATAGAGTTTTTACACAAAGGCAACGCATCATTGATCACCACCTTTGTACTTTTTGTTTTACGTACGAAACGAATTTGAGATTTTGACATCTGAGTGAAGCGGACGATCTGTTGGTTTTATAATTAGGTACGATGTTAATGATTTTTTTTCGTTTCATAGTACCAATTAGATTTTGCTCTAACGTTACGTCTATAACAGCAGAACGTGCCGTTAACGAGATTTTCATTAAATTAGTTCCATCAATGAAGACATTACTTCAAAAGATTTTTTTCGAGAAAATTAAAATCGTAACCGAATATCAATAAGACTCGCAGGATCTTGAAACTATATCGTTTTTATTTTATATTAAAGTTTTCAATTCTTGATATTAAGATTTGAAAATGTATCATAAGCAGAAATCACAACTAAAAGTACAAACAAAAATCGATTCATCAATCTAATTCGTATGAAACTTGAAAAAATAAACGGGAAAATACGTTTCAAACGTATTGATAAAACAAATGTCTGTCGTATGTGACATTCAAATCCCTTATAAGTTTTGATTACAAAAAAGGAAAAAAAATACAAATCTATCGTCGATTCGATTAAAAACGGTAAAACACGTAAACGGTATACTTAAACCCTACTGGTCACAAACGGGCGCGTTTCGCTCGTAATAATTAACAGACTGCCGAGGAGGTATGATTTATCGCGTCTTATTAACGCAACAATACGCCCAGCACCGTCGTTTTCGTTCGGCAACGAGCTAAGACTATGTCCACATGTGGCTTTTCACGTGCGACAACTTGTGCGGACTGATTAATATATCGTACCGTCAGAACACTAGTGTAGCCACTCAAAAAACTTAATTCTGAGATTATTTTTAAACACTATGTTAACGCATTAAAGCAACATTTTCTTTTAATTTAATACAGTGCCGTATTTTGTCGTTTTAAATTTTTGATATTGAATTTACCTTAAAATACACTAGTACATGGAAAAGAACATGGTTTTTTCCACAAGAAAACATGTGTAACTCAATTATTGACATTTTTCGAGTTACTACACCAATGTTCTGACGGTACAATATTATGGGCCGATATTGTTTCGTGCCTACCGCCAGGGCCGTATTAACAATTAGGCACTGTATGCACTGTGCCTAGGGCCTACGACATACGGAAGGCCTACGAAAGATGGCTGAATCTAAAAAAAATAAACATTATAAAAACAAGATCTTTTGCGTCACTCAAAATCTAAAAACAGTCTAAAATATACATAATCAAATTGTTTACATGAGCGCTATATATTTAAACGACGAGCTTTGCGATGGTCATGCGATAAGGAAATTATTATTCGAGTATATTACGTTATGACAGTATATTGCACCCGAGTTTGAAACAAATGTATTTGATAAATTTGAAATACAAACATTTTTTGTTATGATGGATTCTTTAATTGTGGAAATTTAAAAACGAAAAGAAGCATTTACACAAAATTAAATGAAAGGTTTAGTTTTTTTAACTGATGACAAATTAACCAAAAGTGAAATCGAAATAAAAGCAACTAATTTCGCTCGAGTATGTCCATTAGATCTGGAAAATGATTTTGTAGCAGAATTTATAATTGTTGTAAATTTTTGTGAACCAGGCATGACTTGGGTAAGTGACATGCTTCAAAAACAAATTGAAAATAAATTAATAACAAGTTTTCCAAACGTCAATATTGTTTTTAGAATTTATTTAGCGATATTTCGATCTTCTTGCGAAGGTGAACGGTCATTTTCTGTGTTGAAAAGAATTAAAAATTGGCAAAGGTCTACTATCAGTCAAGGAAAATTATCATCTCTAGCAATGTTGTCAATAGAGTCAGAACAATCGATAGAAATTAGAAAATATGATATCATTGATGAATTCGCCAATGCAAAATGCCGAAAAAAAAATCTAATCTAGATATTAATATGTCAGTGCTCATTAATTGTATTTATTATACAAATTAAATATTTGACAATTCGATTGTAAACTTATGACGCTGTATTAATTTAAAATAATACAAAACAATAATATTCCAAAAGTGGCTGTTATGAAATTCAATTTTTTTCAGTGCCTAGGGCCTACGGATAGCTTAATCCTGGCTACCGCAGCGATCGGACGGACGGCCGGTCGTGAACTCGCTAACGACTCGACGCCGCCGCCGTCGGCACGCGAGAGACAACGGCGTGCACCGTTCGAACGCGTTGCACGTCGTTTACGTATACGCCCGTCTCGGCCAAAACCGACGACGAAAATTCCCGCTGGGCGATGAGAAATTCCATTGTGCACGCTCCGACCGAGAATTCCAGATATTCGGCCGCGGTCGCAGCAGCCGCGAGACGCTCACGAGTTCTCTCTCGTCAAAGCAACAACAATGAGTTCGAGGCGCCGCGTAATAAGATTACGAGCTTTACCACGCCGAGAATGGCACACACACACACACACACGTGCCGGACACTCTTCGCCCTTTGGAGTCCCGTCCGAGTAAACAAACTCCACCAGAACACGTCTGGAGAAAACGATAATTACTGCTGCTGCCGCGAAAACGTACAGGTCAACGTTCGTTGACGATCGTTCGCAGACACTTGCGGTGAAAGACGACCGACCGCCGTGGAACGTCTCGAATAACGTGCACCGGTGTTATGTTTTAGTTATTATAGTGACATGATTTCAAATTATTTCTGGGGAGGGGTCCAAAAAATATTTTTTTTATATTCTGAGTGACCTTTTTTTTTACCATTATCGCTGAATTACAAGTTATAACATGAGAAAATATAAATATTTATATTGATATATAATAATATAGGTAGTAAATTAATATTCTCTTCCTCTTTCTATTCGTACGAAATAAGCGATTTATGACTTTTAAATGCGATTTTATAATATATTTCGTATTCGAGTCTGGAATCTTGTAAATATAATTATTATACCTACTATGAAATTAAGACGTAAATTAAATTTTTTTTACTTCTGAGGGGGGGAGGGGCAAGACCACGTGAGTTAAGCACACGAATAAGATGAAATTTAATTTTCAGATTTTTGATATCAAATATTTAAAATTTTATTACATAAAAACTTCCAAAAAACAAGATATTTAAAATAATATAAAATGTCTGTATATAGACCAAATATGGTAAATTTTCAAACTTTTACCAAGTCTGTACAAAGGTCTCTTTGATATTGGCTGCAAATTTCATGTGTTTAGATCTACATATTATTTTTGGATTTATGGCCCAACTAAAAATATGGATTTGAAGAAAATCTTGTATACAGTAAATTTTATCGTTTTTACTAAATTTTTAAGTAGTTTTTCCATACGCTTTGAAAAACTATTGAGAATATGTCTACCAATTTGATGTAATTTTTTATCTATAGAGTTGCTGGATGAATTTTTTGTCCAATTATTTCTATTCAAAAAAGTGATGACATACATAAAAAAAAACACACTCCATTGTAAGACCAATTTATTCTTCGTTTCACTCAGAATCTGAAAATTGGTGATGATCAACAATGGATTCAATACTATTTTCGGTATACCGTATAAGCGCGAAAATCTTACGGTACGTTTTTTCGGTAAACCAGTGAATAACGTACTTATACAGTAAACAGCGTATCTTGATTAATTACTACTCTCAACCTGGCGATCTGACGTTTTTTCAAATCTTATTTGCATTCATATTATTCACCTCTGACAAACTTAACTCCAAGCAAAGCCGGGTATAGCGAAAGATAGTATCTTATTATAATAGTATTGATACAGATATATTTATCGTTAAACATGTTTTGTTCGGGATGGCGTTAGTGACTTAGGAATAAATAAAAGAAATTTAAAGTTTGTATTTCAAGAGTATTTTTCTTTAAGATGCCTACCTATATTTTACAGGAAGTTAATTGTTTTTTATTATTTATTTTTATTTTCGTATTTACTTTCTACAGTAAACTACTGATGATCTTAAATTTGTACTTTTTATGATTTTTATTGTGATAAAATATTCAATTCATTCATTAGTTATTAAATGACGTAAAGTGTATTTGATTTTCGACACATTTATTTCTTATCTATAAATACACTACGTTTATTTTTTTTTCTAGTAACACGGTTAAAATTTAACTAGTGGTTTAAAGTACTTTTTTATGTACACATTCTTAAAGTGTATTTAACTCGTGCATTTAAACAATATATATATTTTTTTTAATACGTATTAAAATATTAAAATATGATTTATTCATTTATCTACCTACACATATCCGATTAATTAAAAACTAAAGCCACTATAATTTAGGTACAAAACTGTCATTGAAATTGATTTATTATCAACTTTTTAGTTTTATGTTTTTATTGCATTTGATTTTTTTTATAGACGTGTATAAATACTCATACTTTAAATGTACTTTTGGGAACCTCTAAAATATTTGCAACTTGCGCGTATGCCTCCTTATGCCCCCCCTCCCGACACAGCTCTGATTATTCGTGTACAGTCATATACGTAGTATCACGCAGTGTCACACAGATAATAATATATATGTATGTTGTACCTTTTTTATCTTGAACAGCGCATAAAATGATTATTGACAACCACGCCGTGCACACCGACGCGCGAATTATTATTTCCCAATTCCCATACTTTCAAAATTTATCTACTTATTATTATTATTATTATAAATTATCTAATTTTTCTGAAACCCACACATACACAAACAGTGCGACGGAGGGGGAAAACGAAAAATGGCTCTGATGCGTTTATAGCTCAATAATAATCTGCCACACCCGTGCGCGTGTCCATACCCAAGTTATTACGTGTGATACGCGGCTGCACACACCGTTTAGGTATAAACATAACACGTGTGTCTATTTATTGACAATTCTCATCCACCCATTTCAATTTCGAAACGAGATACGAAGACCGAGAAAAATAAATTTACTAAAGCCGTCAAGGAATAGTTGCGGAGGGTTTTCACGGGCGTGTAATATTATAATATAGGTGTATCTGCATACATGCATACATATAAACACACACACACACATACACACACACACACACACACACACACACACACACACACACACACACACACACACACACACACACACACACACACACACACACACACACACATACCGCGCCGGAACCGGCGCTGCAATAATTCTTACGAATGCGTTGCGTAACTTACACGAGTCGCAGGACGTGTGTCTAAAGCATCTATAATGTATAATATATGTACTGATATTATGGTTGCACGCAGCTTCTGCGAGAAGTCCTAGAAAAGCGGCGGCAATGCCGTTTTCATTTTTAACCGTCACTTTCGATTGTGGCGCGACGCCGTTTTATAATAAACCGAACACGCGAACGATGTCGTAAAAATTTAGGCGTCGAACATATTAAGGTCTCGGTAACGCGTTTGCGTTTTACCTCCCGTAGGTGTTGCGCTACGGATCAAAATGTCGATAACTAACTCGTCGTATGGTGTGAATTCGATGCGGTCCAAACGTGCGAATACGCACACCGTGTGGTGATTTGAAACGTTTTTCGACATAAATCGACGATCGCGTGAAACGTTTTCACGAGCAGTGCGTCAGAGTACGTACTACGATTCCGTCACGTCGACAGCCTCACTGAGTAGAATATATTGCACTATGAAAATGTGTTTTTGTAAATCTGCCAATCACTCTGTAAACAGTGTCCAACAATCATAAATTTATTCACCGGTTTATTTCAGTTCTGAGTACCCATGGGCCATGGGACCTATGAGTACACGTATTTTTTTAAATTTTAAATGATAAAAACCGAAATATTTTATTTTATGTAATTGTTGAGTAATAAAAAACATTTAAATGTATTTATTTTTTTTTTGGCTTTTGTACCTCAATCATATGTTGGTGTCAGTTCCATCGAATCGTCTTCAATTGTATGCATGTTTGATTCAAAGTGAAATAGAAAATAGGCAATTGAGATAAAGGGTGTAGGAAAGATTGGACGCAAAACGAATGCGTTGTTACCATTGAAAAGGCCCGTGTAATTTTCTTGGGGGAAAAACGCGAAAATTTGAATTAAAAAAAAAAAAAAAACAAAAAATAATAATAAACTCCGCAGTAAGAAAAAAAAAACTTTTAACGTCACGAAAACGGTATAAATAAAGATATTATTACGTGCGCGCGTACTCGTGATTAAAAACAAGGGCCGAATAGAAAAAAAGAGCGTGGAGCTCCCGACGTCACGTCGTCGTCGGGTAGAAGTCTTTCAGTTCATTGTTTCAATCCGGTGACTCATTTTGCGCACAGATTTTGTTTTTCCATAGCCAAAGAACAATTACACGACAATATAAAATAAATGCGCGTACGCATACACACATTACGTATATTTATATATAAATACATAAAAATACGGTATGTATTTGACAAATGAAATCACTTTTTTTCATTATTTTCGACTTTAATTTTTTAATTTCAACAAAATTTAAATATCATAGTACTGTGCTACAACAAAATCGTATTGAAATTTTTATTTTTATCTCTGCAACTCAAATTCTAAAGTAAAATATTTTATTTTACCGTTAAAAAAAAAAAAAATAAAGAAAATAGTCATTTTGTAAACCATGTTTTTGAAAAAATTATGGCATTAAAATATCTTATAAAAGTTTCGTTATTAATTCATTATGGTTTTTTAAACTTTTTGAAAATATGTATACAAAATTAAAATGTTTAAATCTGAGTTATAAAAAAGAAAAACAATTTTAAATGAGATTTTGTTATAGCGTTTTTGTAGCTAAATTTTAAAAGTAAAAAATAATGAATAAAAAAAAAGTTATTGTATTTGTGAAACAGATCTGAATCTTCCTGTATATCACAGAGTGATTCGGCAATTATGTTACAGAAATTTTATCATAAAGATAGATATTCAAGATAGAGTAAAATGTATATTATGAATGTTTCTCATTCGAGAAGTGGCCACTTTGAAAAATTTTAATTTTAATTAAAAATAAAATATAGTGAAAAATTAATTAAAAAAATATACGGACCACAACGCGTTGATAACGCTGAGTTTTATCGATTTACATTATGAAACTATTTTTGAAAATATCGTAGCACGTACATTATGCATACACGCGTACGGCGGCTAATAAGAGCTCCGTTCGTCGCCTAGTTGAAGACATTCGCGAAAATCTAACGCGTGTCACGTAAAAACGTACACGATTCAGAGTACGTATACACACCCACACACACGTCACAACATTTCTCTGCGAACGATCGTAGTTATTAAATCACAAAAGCTCCGAGCTCGTATCGTAATAATTAACCGCAGCAAACGAACCGCGTCGTCTTCGTCTTTCCACACCGCGCTGCCGCCGTCGTCGAAAAACTGGGGCATAACAACCGTCGCCGACCCGATTAGTTTCGCAGAGGTTCCGATAATAACAATAACACGACGATAAAAAACATAATACGGGCGTGCCGCCGTGTCGCGGTCGTTATAAATTCACATGTCGCGTATATTGTCGTTATCGTTATTAATTTAGGGCAGAGGACTTGTAGCGTTTGCATATTTGTTTTGCACGGTTAAAAGAATGGGGCAGAGTACAAAACAAATACGTTTCATACTTTTACAAAGCTATTTTCGAAATTTTATTTTGCACGTAAATGCATATTTTGAGTAATTTTTGTTTTCAGGGCATATTAATTTACATTTTTACTCGCTATTTAATACTTTCTTGAGACATATTTAAACTTAATTAAATTTTTTCACATAGACTTTTTTTATTTCAAACAATACAATCAAAATGTTTGAATAAAAATATTTTTACTTTTAATGAACGTCGTACACCATACTGCATCAGCACCACAATGAACCGTGTGCCTACGTCGTTAGCATGGATAATTTTGTTCAGTTCCAGAAGAAGAAATATAAAATTAACAAAAATTCAACCAATAGAAATAAAAGTTACGGCTTGATTAGGAAAATTAAGAGAAAAGTGTATTTTATTTATTTTGCGACGGTATAAAATATATTTAAATTAAGTAATCGTTTTAACTTATTGTAAAGCCTATTTATTTTACCAATACTTTCAAATTAATCACGAAAAAATATTTTAGGTGCACATTTTAAATGCATATTATAGGGTTTTTAAGTGCACGCATGTTCGCATATTTAGTGCCTTTTTTAGAGCTACAATTCCTCTGCCCTAGTTATTATTTTTGTTATTATTATTGCTCGGAAGTTGTGGCAAATGCATTTTTTATTTTTTTGGTTCGTCCTAGAACACCCTAAGTAAGATAGAAATATGTTTCGCAATTATCTGATGTCATACACGAATTTTTTTTGCCATTTTTTGCATATTTACGGTTTTTATTGCTATTTTGCTATTTTAGGGTTTTTAGCGCTATTTTTTGGGTATATTTTTACACGACATAGGAACAAATCACATTTTGTTGAAAAGATTTTGATTGGTTATTTTTTTTTAAATATTTTAATTATTGGAAATGTAGCGAAAAACATTTCATTTTTCACCGTTCTACAAACTCATCGACGGTTTGATGTCTTGATAATTCGTGGCGTCAGTATTTTTCAAGAACCAGGTTCTTGAAAAAAATCACGATTTGTCGGCATTAATAAAAATATCTAATATTTTAACAGCGGAAGAAACATCTAAAAATCTAGACGGGCTACCTGAAAATCTAAATTGTAAAGACTTGGTATTTTTTAAGTACGTGCCAATAACGCGTAAAATGACGTTGAGCGGTCATTTTCCACTTACAAGACTATACTGTCAAATAACCGCATGTCTTTTAAATTCGAAAATTTAAGAAAACATATAATAATCCAGTGTAATTCCCAAGGTAAATATATTAATTAATTTAATTATAAGCCCACTTTTACAAACATAGGTAATTAAGTAAGTAATTGAACGGTTATAGTTCAGCCAGTCCCTGAACCGTTTATGGCATAAACATTTTATAAAATATCATAATTATTAATTAGTGATTGGCATATGTAATTATAAATAACATTTCATTTTTTTTTTATTATAAATTTATAATAATTATTTTTTCAAGTTATATGCATATTTTTTGTTTTTTCGTGCCATTTGCAGCGCATATTTTTGAGTTTTTAAGTGCATATTAAGGAGCTAAAAAGTAACATTTTTAGTGCCAGAACTTCCGAGCCCTGGTTATTATTAGCCAATGTCGTCTGCGAAACGCGTCGGGCGGTCTTTTTTCAAACGTGATTTCGCGGGCAGGACGGCAACAGGCAGGAGGGAGGCACGCGAACGCCCTTGGCCGCCCGGCCGGACTTACGCGTCGACGAGTCGCGCGCGTGTGTGTAAATGTGATATCCATTTTCGGATTTACACTCGTCGGTCGGCTGCGGCAGCACAATGCGTGTCTTAGACCACGTCGTCATGGCATCGCACACAGACGATATAAGGTCGTCCCCGGACCGGTGGAGGTGGGAACGTGCGACGTACGCGCGGCGGTCGAGTGCAGACCCGGCGGCACCGGACACCGGTGGGTATAACGTCTCGGCCGGACCGACGGCCGCGAGTGTCAGTCCGAGAGCGCGCGCGCGCGAACTGGTCCCCCGGTGTGCCCACGCGACTTCACGAACACGACTCGCACACGACGCACGATGGTCACCGGCACGGCGGGTTACCGCGGTCGCGGTCCGGCGACCGGTCTTCGGTGGTCGCTGCCGTCGTTGCTGCTGCTGCTGCTGCTCGTGGTGCCGTTACTCGCGGACGCGAGACGGGCTGCCGTCAACAAGCGCAAACACCATCACTGGAAGGCGAACGTGATCAAAAACCACTTGAAGAGCCACAAGAGTCTCGAGGGAATGGTGCGGCTGGTCGACGGCCAATCCGAGTACGAAGGTATGAACCGAAAAAACGAATCGACGTCGTCGTCGTCGTCGTCGTTAAAAACGTGTACACGGAGACCGTTTATAACGACGCGCGCGCGCGGACCGGGCAAACGCGAGCGACGCGACAGTCGTAACGACAAAAACACGGTGGTGGCGGCGTATTTATGAGTGCGACGCGACGACATGCTGTACGGTGGATCTGGACAGATCAGGTGGTTGTTGGTCGGTTGCCCTCGACGATTGTACTCGACGTTTAAAAACGTACCAGTTGCCGTCAACGAAAAAAATTTTTTTTTTAAATCTGTAAAAAGAGATAGACTTTACTCGAAAATAATGTCAGACTCGATGAGAGATTCAAAGAACGATAAAAACAAAGTAATGATTTTCGATCGGTACCAACTAGCGATGCACAACGATATCGTTTTTCGATATCGATATCGATATCGAACCAAGTTTACGATATCGATGAGACTAATTTATCTAAAGTACATCGATATTTGATATCGAAATTCGATAACGCTACATTAAAGTTTCTATTTTCTGTTCAACTAAGTTTTAACAAATAATCAATGTCAAAGAACGATAAACACTAACGATAAGCAATAGCCAATAATTCTTCTTCTTAGGGTCAACAACCCAAGGGTTGGTTTGCACCTAGAAGAAGGTGTTACTTGGGAAGGGTTTACTGTGCAGTGGTTTCCCGTAATAATACTATAACAATAAGGTTTTTATGATAAACATGTATCACAAAGACCGGAATAATTGTGCAATATTAGTCTCGTTTTTCCCGTCGATCGTCTATGTCGGTTGTCGGGTGTTACTAAGTTTATTTCGTTCGCTACCTACTTAAATTAATTAATAATTTTGAGTGAATTAAAATTAGTACCAATACCCGGAGGCCGTTGTCATATACGGAAACAGTTTAGCGTCTATAAATTATACAAATAGTGTGATATTATTAATTAATAATAATTCAATCGCTTCGATTTTATAAATAATTATATCAATAAATCGTATATTGATATCGATATCGTTTGTTATTTGATATCGCGATACGATATCGATATAAATGAATCGATATCAATAATTGAAAACTTATCGTTGTGCATCACTATACTATTAACCATTATAGTGACAACTATTTAAATGGACTAAAATATCGCGGTACACGTGCACATTTCGTTAAGCCTGTTAGCCATTAATATAGCGAAGACAATTTGCATATTAAAGACTTTATTTTCATCGGACGTTATTTGATATTATTTGATTAAGTGCATTTTTTTCTTCCTAATTTCATTACCTGGTCGTGCAGATTATTTTTTTTATAGTCGACGGTCACATTTACTTTAGGCCTTTCGGGCAGCAACTGGTATACGTTTTGCTCTGAGTTTTTAGAAGGAACTGGAAAAAAAAAGTACGTTTGAGGGCAACTGTTCTATGTCTCAAATCGGGAGGTACGTCGCGACGATACAACACCGGCGTCGTCATAAACAGTTTTCGCCGTTCTGTACATCAGCCAAGGGCGTCCCTGACCCTATTTTCAGGGGGGGGCGACTTTTAGACTTGTAATGTCGAGGAATAAAAAATAAACAAACATAATTTAACTGTAATATTTAGGATTAAAAATAAATAAAAATTCTTTTAAATGAAGCACAAACTAATTAAAATTATTATTCTATAAAACAAATTCTTTGAATCGTTTGTGTTCTGAAAATCTATGTATTATTTTGCACGCATCTAGTGCACTACGTGAACTGTGAAGACGTATTCGTGTACTACAATAATATCATTATTATAAAAAAAAAAAAAAAATATCGAACGATCTAAAAGTATCTATCATTATAAAATCGATACGATATGAGCTGGGTAAATTCCGAGCGCTTCTATCAATATATTACACACCTATATCATAATCTATCATAATCTATGACTTTAAATAATTTCGTAATTTTTTCTAATGATTATTATAATATAATACAGATAATGTAAAAAAAGTAAAAAAAAAAATTGAAAAGGTCCAGGGGGGGCGATCGCCTCATCGCCCCCCCCCATAAATACGCCCTTCATCGGCTATGACCTGCAAACGCACGCAGCGCATTGTGTACGATTATCATCACAATATGTACGATAACACTACTGTGCACCTATGTACGCGGCAGTGGGTGTAGGTACGAAGTAATTTTGCGGTCACCAGTTGTTTTAATAAGGAGACTGCGGCGGAGTGACGAAAATTTCATCGGTTGATCTCGGGTTCGCGTCTCGCGTACGTGTCGAAAGCGTTTAGACGCGTTCGATTCGACGGGTTTCCCGTATTTGGCAATATGTTCGCCGTAAACACACGTACGTGTAATAGGAATAAAAGTAGTAATAATAATGACAATAATAATAAAAATGATAGTAATAATAATAAAGACGAAGACGGCGGCGGCGGCGGGCAGGTGACATTATTATATTATGAGATTTTAGCCCACACGGATAATCGTGTGGGTTGCCGTGGCGCCCGTGATCCTTCTCGTCTTCGTCTGCCGATCACGTTCGTGTCGTCGTCGTTTGTTCCTCCGCCGCGTCTACCATATTATTGCACCATTAAAATAATCTTCAGAATATAAAAACACTATACGACCGTCGTCGTGGTTTCGTAAACGTGACGACTTGTACGGGCTACGAGTTCGGCGACGACTGTGTCTCACGGTCAACGTTTTTTTTTTTATTTCAAACCGATTTTCGGAAACTCGTATGAATAATTTAAAACAGCCATAAAACACTACACTTTCACGAAAAATTATCACTACTATTTTGTATTTCGGTTAGGATTTTTTTAAGTTTTTCGAGGTTAATCAATCGAAAGCCACTGCCATTTATAATAATATTCCGAAAGAGATTTTTTTTTTCTTTCACTCGAAAATCGTAATATTTCAATTTCGTTTTTGATCAATATTTTTCCAAATGTATAAGTGTTTCAAGTTTTGCGCAGTAGAGTGGAATATGGAGGCGTAGCTCACTCGCAAAAATGTGCTGCCACTTTACTTCGCTTTTTACATAAAACTTGAAACGCAATATATATTTCAAACTTTTGGTCCAACAATGAAAATTTAAATATCAAAATTAAATATACGTAAATGTTTTTTTTTCGTACTTACGTAATATTAAGTTAAAAGTAGAAATTTCCACCGAAGAAAACTTAACCGGTTAAAAAGTACGCGCATGAAAACATATTTAAGTGTTATTATTTTCTATTTTCGTTAACATGTAGTATCGTTGGCGTTTTAAATCGTACATAGAGCGAGTTTTGAAAAAGTCGATTGAAAAAAAAATTATTGACCGGGACACACACGATGAAACACGCCATGTGATGCGGCCGGCACGTTATAACGAAAAATAAACGTCATAAAGCGTCGTAATGATGCATGATTTATCGATCATCGCCGTGGTGCCGCGGCCGTAACGAGGGAAGAGGGTCACCTGACTCGTCGGCATCGACACGAAAACGGGCCGCGGACAAACGCCGCGATGAACGGTCAGAGATTAAATTAAATGTAAATTTTACAGACGTTTTATCGGAACGTCAACTCGACTATAACACACACACACACACACACACACACACACACACACACACACACACACACACACACACACACACACACACACACACACACACACACACACACACACACACACACACACACACACACACACACACACACACACACACACACACACACACACACACACATTATGCACAACCAGTGGTCTATTCGTATCTCTTTGAATTTCGTCGGCTTTTCCGTACTCAAATATTTATGCGGCAGATACGCAGATACGCGAAATTAACTTCGATCTTCGCAAAACGTTTAGGAATTATTTGTACGTTTATTTGTTCGAGACGATTTTTCCTCGAGTTGTACTAATATTCGATTTTTTTAGTGAAACATTTGTTTTTGGTAATAATTACAATGATCATTATAGTGTATTACAATTTTTGTTTTTATTTTTTGAAAACATATTAATTACCAGCATTGAAAATTTTTTTAACATTTCAATTTTAAAAGTGTTTTCGTCACTTAAAAATAAAACAATTCCAGTATTAAATTTTAAAAGTGGGTACTATGAACTCATCAATGATATTCGGCCTTGGTTGATTTTTGTAGTTTCCGATGACCTAATTTCTGATTGGGGGGAGACACATTTTCAAACCATGCATTGTTTACAGAATATTTATTGATTTTGTAAAATTTTTCGTAGAAGAGTTTCTAGATAGATATTTAAAATTTAAATTTTTATATTCCAAGAAATTTTGCTCTCTGAACACAAAAAATAAAACAGGAAAATAATTTGAATAATTATTTTGTTTTTGTACGTGTTATGATAACGGAACATATTTATTTGTTAATTAAAATTACTAATGGTATTAATATCTATAATAGCGTTTGTATAAATAAATTTCAATCAAATATTCAAATATGCATTAATTTTAAAATAAAACAATTTAAAGAGACAGTAAAAACGCTTGTTCTGATCAAATATATCTGTCCATCACAAAATTACTCCTTTAAAATTATGAATTTGTTTTGAAATACACAAATGTAGTAATACACTTAAAAAAAAACTTAATTATAGTTGTGTAATTGCACATAAAAAAGATCGGGTAAAAAGATAAACATTCAAAACAGAAGCTTATCAGATTTGTTAGTTCAGTAGTTGTGCGAATAATTGCAGTTTGAAAAACTCAGTGTGTTTATACATTTATATATATAAACATTATATATTAAGTACAGGAATTCGATTAAAATAATGTTTTTTTATAAAATATAAGAGTTATTTAATAAGAAAAAAAAATAGTTTTTATAAAATCGATTGAATAATTTGAATATTTCAAACGCTTGTATTAACGATGAAAAAAAAACTCTGTAAGATAATTGCAGAAGTAGGATGCTAGTAGTTCCCTCTTTGTCGCTTCGCTCCGCTGACAATATAATGGTGGTGAATCTATAGTATTTTGGAGAGACGAGTTTAACGATTAGTTCATCTGGTGTACGGTAGTATTATACGGTAGTGTTGTTCGAAAGTATTTATAAGTTTAAAGCAATGATAAATAATTGAATTCGAAAATCGATTTGAGCAGAGCTGAGTAAATAATTTGGTTGCTTTAATTAGTTTTTTTAGAGAACTCAAACCTCGTGATAAATTGTTATTGTTGAAATTTCTGAAACAATTTATGGTTTAGGAATATTATTTCTGAAAAAATGAAAATTTGTTTAAATCGATTTGAATATGCGTGAAAAGTATGCATTTGAACGTATTTTGATGTTTAAAGCGCTTAAATATACTATTAGACTACAGATTTCTTAATTTCTATAAAATTTCATAAATTATAACAGCCATACCACACGACTTATACTTTTTCACGTTTGTAAAGTTATGAAACTAAAAATTTTAATTTTCTTAATTAATAAGAAGAATAAATTAATGATGCTATTTTTATAGAAAGAACTATTTGAGTAGTTATTCTAAATCAAAACGCATAGGCGTGAAAATAGTTCATTGAATTAATATTAATAAAATGTTGAACATCGATAGATGCGATAAATTTGTCTGTAAAAATTAATATCATACAAATGCTTGCATTAAATGTGTAGTTTATTAAATTAAAGATAATTATTTATCGAACCAGTTTTTCTGAAGCTTGACATATACTTAGATTAATGTGCAGATTTGTTAAGTGAAAATAAATGTTTATTGGATTTAAAATTGTATACTCAGATATAATCTTTAAAGCAATTAGAAATTTTCATTACTTTTGATATTTTGTATTTAATCTGAAAGAAGTAATTTTTTTTTTTTTAATTCATAAAGTTTTATAGAACGAAATACATTAATTTAATCATTGTTTTTATTTATTGTGATTCAGTTATTTAGCGTAATTAATTTCGGAGTTTGTTTCGATTTAATGACTAAAAGGGGTTTCGTGCAAATCAAATAAGTAGTGTATTTAATAGTTTACCGTTGTACTCAAATTTCCGGTAGTTTTCCTCTGAGTAAAGAAAACGTATTGAAGGTATTTTTCAAAAATCATTCGTTTAAAACCTCAAGTACGAGAAATTTCTAATCCATAGCGGGAACGAACGAAACTTTTGAATCGCTTTTACCGACCGAAAACGTGGTCACGGACATAACTCATAATTGTTGAACCGATACATTCTTAGCTTCGGTACGAATCTAAAACAACTGAAGAAATATATGTCTGTCGCGCAAACTATTTCGTACGGCACGCGGGTCCGTCGCCGGGTTTCAATTAAATTAAACGATAGGTACTACTTTGACGTTGTTCGCGGGAGAAATATATAGTCGAGGCACGGTAGTATTTTACGATATTATTGTTATATTATTATTATCGGATCGGCATGACGTAATGCGAACGTTAAGTCTAGTGTTACACGCCGGTTGTAATCGAAATACAATTACTGTAAGGCCTGCGGAGTTAAAACGGTCGTAAACGTCGGCCGTATACGAGCTTTTCGATTTTTATTCGTTGTGGTATTACGTATTATTATTATTATTATTATTATTATCGTACGGCACGGGGCGGCGGTGTTTTCCCGTACGCGTACGACGGCGAGGTCGTAAATACGCACGCGGCCGCTTTCGTGTACGGTATAATACTATTTTTACAACTATTGTAATATCACCACGTCATTGTGTCGCGTCTGGATTTTTATGTATCGACTCACGTGGGCTTAGGACAGGGCGCTTAGATGTTTCGAGTGACCTATCAAATTGTAATGACGCGCGCGTCGACTGGACAAATATTATTTGCTGATCATTGTTCTCTAATAAAAAAAAAACCAATAAAACGTTGAGAAGTTTAATGTCATTATCTCCGATAAAACTATACTGATAAATGTAATGTTTTATTATCCAATTAGTAAATAGAGCTTAAATCGCCAAAAAAAAAAAAAAAAACGATTTCACGTTAGTATTCTTCAAATTTTTTAGTAAATTAAAGTTATCGCCAAAAACTGACTACTATTGTTTTATGCTCTTGTAAACCTCAAACGTATGTATATATCGATAACACTAATTTTGGGAATCGAGGCATGTTTTAGAAAGTCATATTTTAGAATGCCGAGTCTTAGAACACCAAGTTTTAGAAATACTATGTTTTAGAAAATAAAACTTTTAGAATGCTGAGTTTTTGAAATACCTAGGTATTTGAACTGTTGTACTCTTTTAAACGTATGACCTTCCACTTCCATCCCACTATTTTGATTATTTAAAGGTATTTTTCTTTGGACCACCATATATTCCGTTTTTTCTGTGTTTATTTCCAGGCCTATACGTTTTGCATTTTCTATCAATTTTTTTGCTTGTCTTTTGAGTTGATCTTTATTTTCCGCCAGTAGGACTATATCGTCCGCGTATGCTAAAAGTCCAATGTTTGTATCTCCTATTTTGATACCTTCCTGATCCATTCTTATTTCTCTTATCACTTTCTCCAGAGCTATATTGAATAAAATAGGAGACAAGGCATCACCTTGTCTCAACCCCGTTGTTACTTGTACTGTATTTGACGTGGCGTGTCCTACTTTTACTTTAATATCTGTGTGATAACAACAGTTCAAATACCTAGGTACCATGCTAACACAACAGAACGAAATAAATAGTGAAGTGAAGGCGAGAATTCAAGCCGGGAATAAGTGTTACTTTGGGCTGACAAAGTTACTGCGATCCAGAACACTTTCAACAAATTTAAAGATTCAAATATATCGGACGCTAATAAAACCAGTAGTAACTTATGGATCGGAAACATGGACGTTACGAAAGACAGACGAAAACTCATTAGTTGTTTTTGAAAGGAAAGTACTTAGGAAAATATATGGTCCATGTAAAGATGTCAATACTGGGGAGTGGAGAATCCGGAAAAATAGAGAACTAAAAGAAATGTACCAAAACCCGAATATTGTGGAAGACATTACCAAGAGACGACTAACATGGGCTGGACATGCTTGGCGTAAGGAAGGATCGATGCTGAGAACAGTGATAGAAAGGGTTCCACAAGGAAAAAGACCACTGGGACGCCCAAGATTAAGATGGGAAGACAGAGTAAAAGAAGACGTTTTTCTGTTTACTCGTATATAAAAATATGTTTTCTCATAATTCTTTTATAGTAAAAATAAATATAATAATCTTTAAAAGTTAAGATTTTTAGCAATAGCTCTCATAAATTCATCTAAATTATAATTAGAATCATCGACTATTCGTTTACATATTTGCAATAAGTTATTATTCCGTGTTTCAGTGTACTTTCTTCTCTTGAATAATTTATTTGAAATCAACGATTTGATTGTCGTTTCAGTTTCATTACACACAAATTAGTTCAAACTAATTACAGATTTGGAAGTGTATCATAAGTTCTACATTCTGTATCGCAAATTATGTTACAAATTAAGATAGTAATTTATTTAAAAACATTGAATTTTGATATTTCTCCTTCCCAATAAAAAATATTTTATATTCTAAAACACCATTTAAATTTTTTCTAAAACACAGATTTTCTAAATGTTTCATTTTCTAAAATGTTGATTTTCTAAATCTTGTCGTTCTAAAACTTGACTTTCGAAAACATGCACCCAAATCCTAACCCAAATGTTGACGATGTAAACGAAATCAACTGTAAGATTCAATAAAAAAAAAATAACTCTTTAACGTTAATATAATATTTTCTAAAATAATGCCCAATCACAATAACGGCGCGATTTCAAGAGAATATCGGCATAGACATTTTGTAGTCGAATCGAGCCAACGGTAAGAGGTCAAAAATAAGATCCAAACTTAAACGTTACTATCAAAACGTGTCAATCTGTTCGCAGAAAAAAGTCATATTTCGTGTTTTACGACGGTGTTCTTGCATTCCCATTTATGACGTTTATCATTTTGAGAAACGTTTATTTTTACACGAACGATAAAAACAAAGCACCGGTGACGATTCGTATGCGATTTTTATTTTATTCCGTACACCGTGTAGATTTAGTAGATGACGTGACGAAAAATGGCGCATCCACTGGCGGTAACACGCCCGTGCCCGGAATCATAATTACCGTAAGAAAACACAACGCGTCACGCCGAAAGAACGATAACAATAAAATAAAATATAAAAAATAAATAAATAAATAAAAAACGGACAGTAATAATAATTATACATTCTCGTTTTTGCGAACAGGCAACGTGGAAATCTTACACCTGGGCAAATGGGGCGCCGTTTGCGACGACGAGTGGGACGGCCGTGACGGACAGGTGGTCTGCAGGCAGCTCGGCTTCAACGGCACGTCTCGGGTCACGCACAACTCACATTTCGGACAAGCCGCCAGTGAGTATAACAACAACGCGATGACGTTGTTTGCGCGATAAGTCTCGTTACGACGACGATTAAATATGAATAATAATAACAATAATAATAAAAAGAAAACAGCCCGAAAAAGGGCGAGGCGAAAGATGAAAAAAAAAAATATAAAATCGAAAATAAATATAAAAACAGAACAAAAATACACCCTGTGATGACGGCCGTCCGTTTGCCCGCAGGGACCTATTGGATAGACAACACGCAGTGCGGCGGTCAAGAGTCGGAAATTTCCGAATGTCGGTTCGACGGCTGGGGCGAGAACGACTGCGACGCGTCTGAGGCGGCGGGCGTGCAGTGCGACTGGCCGCCGCCGGCGGTGCCGGACAGACCCGAGAAGCCGGCCGCGCCGACCAAGAAGGTCCAGAAGCACAGGATCAAAGTAATTGAGCGCGCGCCGTAGATCTTATGGACACGGGCGGGACGTGTTACCGGGGAATTTCAACGAAACGAAAACGGGTGGACGCCGTTTTTTTACGCGAAAAAATAAAAACTCGCGTTTTAATCGTTCGCCGTCTAAGCACGATTCACACAAGTCAGACACGTACCGACAGACGAATCTAGGACATTTGACACCCAATAATAGCACTATTGACACCCGCTGATAGGACAATTGACACCGAATATAAAATTTATAAATACTGAATAATACGTACACTTTAGAAGGAATATCAAAATTGTTTATAATATTTTCTTTCATCGCATTTAAGGCACGACATACTTCAACTTCAGCAGGATCAGGATTATGAGAATGTTTTTGAAATTTTAAAATTTTGCTTTTCGACGAATTTATCGTTACACTATCTTTACAATAATGTTTCTTTCGTTGAACACAAGTATATCTGAGCCCATCACCAACTTCTTTTTGGAACACATAAATATAATCATTAATAATCACGTTTGTTTCAATTATTTCGATTATATCGGAACATTCTAAGTCCATATTGAATGAATATTATGATAATAATTACTTTTAAGAAAACTGAGTGCACACTACACTACAACAGACACTAACTAGTAACTAATAACTATTGCCTAATACCTATAGGTACTTACCTACTCACGATTATCGTCATTGTAATCGTAATCGTAATCGTAATCGCTCGGTGTCAATTGTCCGTGTTCTAAAAATATCGGGTGCAAAAAGTCCGATATCGGCAAAACCGCTACGTGTATGAACGGAACGGAAGCGTTTAAATGTGAATTACTGTATTCAAACGAATATTAAAATATTTTCCGGGACGGTGTCTGTCGGTTCGTGTCTGACTAGTGTGAATCATGCTGATAAATCATTTACTTTTCGTCCATTTTTTTACAATATTTTAAACACTGTAGACTATGAACTAGACCAGAGGTTCTCAAACTATGGTACGCGTACCACTAGTGGTACGCAGAAAGCTCATAAGTGGTGCGCGATGAAAATCTCCTTTTAATAAAAAAATTAGAATGAATCATTACTCACAAGCTCTACGGTTTCTAATCTCTTTTGTGTCAACTTATGTGTGCGAAAATACATTTTCCCACTAATTGTACACAAAAAATAATTATAGAAATAAATCAAACGTAGAAAATGATTTGAGGCTTTGAGTTACCAATATGGAGCCCGATATAGACGTCATCGTCCGTTTAAAACAACATGCGCCAACCGTCGTACCAAATTATGAAGTAAACCATAGTAATAATGATAATATTTGTACCTTCATAATATGTAATTTAATTTCTTTTTGTGCATTCAATACTTATGTTTTCATAATGTTGTAGTTCCTATTTAAATGAAATTCTATACATATAGAATAAAAAAAACCTTAAAATTATTAATATACAAAAGAAAAACGTCAGTTGGTACGTAAAAATTTTCAAACTGTGTAGGGTGGTACGCTATTATAAAAAGATCGAGAACATCCGAACTAGACGAATACGCATTTTATTTTGTCACCGTAGTAATTTTGTTTTTTGTGTTCTATGAACAAAAAGAAAATCAATATTCTATACACACTGATCGAATTGAACCCGTGAACGAACGGCTTAGGCGAAAGCAACCTAGATTACGAACGTCCTGTCTACGGTTATAAGATTTATGGCAGTGCACACATGCGGCGTTTCACCTACAATAATAATAATAATAATAATAATAATAATAATAATAATAATAATAAAAACACTCGATCCACCCCTCTGCTACGCGACCGTACGTACGTTAGGACTTGGATCGTAGATCACGATCTAAGATCCTTACGGGTCGTCGTTTCGCCGTCGTCGCTGTAGCTGCGGTGTTCGCTCTCGGTACGCGTTTGTTTACGAGGTGCTTTTTTTTTTTTTTCGCACATCTCTTTCGGACCACCGCGTTTCCGGTCCATCGGAACAGCTGTGTGGGTCACGAGCACCCGTACACACGCGCACGTGAAACGGTCGTCGAGACTTCCGGTTCGCGACCGTCGAAACGAGATAACGACGCGTGTACGTGTGTCGTCGGTATAAACCGCGTACGTACAGGTTTCGTATTAGTTTGGGATTCCGGTCCGCGCACCATCGCGAAAACCGATATTTTATTTACGCGACGACATGGCCAAACGCCAATAAATACGTGAGTGTGTGTGTGTGTGTGTGTGGTATTTTACAATTTTTCTTCTCGTCCTCCTCTCTCGGGGCATATATATAAACTCATATATGTTTGTATATAAAAAACCGGCCACCGTGGCAGCCGCCATAAAGTTGCACGAACGTATGCACGAGCTTTTGATAAAGTGGCGGCACGAACCGCGCGAAATTTACGGTTCGTTATATTTTGAGTTGTATGCAATCACCGTCGGGCGGGCGAGGGGGACGGACAGTACACATTTCGCGAAATGGCGGCCGTGATAATATTTCGATAAACATCTGTACGCGTTTTAGACGGCCGACATTAGCGGGCGTTCGGAGTAGGCAAATCGGGTACTCGCGTGCACACCGGCCGATACCGCCGAGTATTAACGTTCATCGGCGACATCATTGCGAGCGTTATTATTACTACTATTATCGTTATTATTATTATTATTATTATTATTATTATTATTATTATTGTTGTTGTTGTTATTTTCGTTTGCGTCGCACGCTTCTGGCGCCGCGCGTACAGGACACTTCGGGATCGAACATTGAGCTGCGATTGGCCGGAGGTAGAACGCCGGACGAAGGCCGAGTGGAAGCCAAGACAGACGACGGTAAGTCGAATAATATATTATTGTTATCGTTATTATTATTATTATTATTATTATTATTATTATTATTATTATCATCGTTATTATTATTATTATTATTATATTATCGATCGGCCGACGACATTGCTGCCCCGTCGCCCGAGTGCCTTTCTCTAAACCTTTAATGCAGTCCATTTGGTTTATCGAGAGATAACAATGCGGGGCGGGGGAACGTTGTGTACACGCGTATTCTTTTCAACGCTCGTTATAAAATTATACATTCGAAAATATGTCCTCCCGTCAGGTAAATATTTACAGTTCGTTAGCGTTGCTCGTTGTCGAACCCGATTTGAAATCGGTATAGATTTTAAATATCACCGACGTTCGTGTACTCTGCGACTGTCGAGCGAAAGCGTAAATGTATACATTTATACGCCGACGAATACTGCAGTCAAACGTGTCATTTTTGTGTACACAAGATGCGGACGCGTTTGAACGTTGTACAATATTATATTAATTTATGGACAGTTATAATGTTGCGTTTGAATTTTTTAGATTCTGAGTGAAGCGAAGGATCTTATGGTTTCACAATGATGTTTATTTTTTTCTTCTTTTTTTTTTTTTCTGTAAACACTTTTTCGTATAGAAATCCATGTCCAAAAGTTTCGTCCAGCAACTTTTTAGGTTCGAAATTGAACCTAAACTGTACTTTAGAGAGGTCTTTTTTCCAAAATCTCCATAGTTTTTCCAGTAATCAAGAATAACGATCGAAAAACTGAGTAAAAACAGTAAAATCGGTAAAAATCCGCCGTAAACGAGATTTTCACTGTTCAGATTTTAGGTATTTAGTCATAAACCGAAAAGTATTGAAGCTAGAAACTTGAAAATTTTATCCAATATCAAATACATACTTTTTTATATCGGACAACATTTTCAGAACAATTATAGCACTTTTGACTTAAATATAGAACTTCTAATTTACCAAATTGTTTGAAAGTTTTTATGTAATATAATTTTAAATATTTGACAAAAAGTTCTGAAAATTTAATATGACCTTACTCATATACCTACCTAATTATCCTAACAAAAATTCAAAAATCGTGATTCAGGATTTTTTTTATATTATCACGATGTCCATCGCTCCGAAAACAATATACTGTCATACGGCACATAACATTGTGATTTATATTGAAATCGCCAACGTTTATGATGTTATCGGTTTTCTCTTTTCGTCCTCAAGCGTCGAGAAACCGTAGCGTATTAACGAATCCGAACAGTCCTCTATAAGATGTGTATGAGTGATTTTTTTCAAGTCCCTGTATTGTTTCCGAGAATACAGTACCCATAATAATATATTCGATGTGATAATAATCGTGAGAGATAATATTTTATTTTCAAGAGATCGCGGAATTGCTATCTTTTTGTTGACACAGTAAAACAATATATAAATACTCCAACGCGTTTTGGTTTAAGAACTCGATGCCGGTTTGTTGTTTTAGCGGAGTTTATTCTGTCGGACGGTATTGCGGATGTCGAGCGCACGTTTTTTATTCGATTGAAAAATAATCTAATATTGACAACGAGTTTATAATATGACGACTGTTGAGATGGGGACGAAAAATGTTAAAGCGTATTAAATATTGTCGAGATTATAATATTGTATCGAGATACATGAAGTGATCAAAAAAAAAAAAAAATAAATAAATAAATAAAAAAGATAAAAAACGAAATGTCGATTTATCCGACACAGTACTTCGGAAAACGTCCGTAGCGCTGGAGTGCAAAAGTAAATATGACTTCAATTAAAACCGAGCATGTCTACGACGAAAAACCGTTTTGTTTCGACAAAGTTTAATAATTAATGCTAGCGAATCCCATTCCCGCTTCTTGGCGATTTCTCGTCGAATCGCAAACGTTCGGTTAATGAATTGAACGCGGTCTCGAGACGAAACCATTGGCCGCCAGGAAAATAAACGGTTCTCTCCTTTTCTTAATTATCGATACGTTTTAATAACGATTACACGGGATCCGATATAAACCGGGCGAGTGTAATATTCAAATCTCAAGAGGATCGCAGTTCACGCATAAGATAAAATCGCGAACGGCGCCGGGCAGTGTTTGCACGGTGAAATAGATTTTTGCCGCGCGCGAAACCCTAAAAACCATATACCGAACAATGCCTAGCGTCGGACTATAAATTCCCGGTGAGGTGTGCCGCCGGGATACCATTTACATAGTATTTATCGCGTTGTTTGCACTTTTTACGACTCGGACCCGAGCGGGTTTAGACGCGAATCAATTATTTTCGCCCGTGCGACACAATACAATATATATTTACATAAAAAATAATAATAAACGAATGAAAATAAAAATAGTTTTACCGGAATAAATCAAATTAAACAATTATATAGGTCAGAGGGAAAATATACGAAAATATGTACACGTATTCGCTATGAAACTGTTTTTGGATTTTTCGTTAAAACGACATTATTGTGTATGCGTATTCGCGTGACGACAGACAACGATTATATTATCGTGTTCGGACGCCATGGCAACACGGTCGTACTACGATAATAATATGTATGACCGCGTCGTGGTCCGATATTATGACACGTCAGACAAAATTACAATACGAGTAATATTATTATAATTAATCATTCGGTTAGATGGGCGCAAACCGATAAATTACCGTTCGACAGTAAAACTCTGTGCCGCACGTATAGGCGCGGCTTGACGCGGGCCCCACGGGTTATTTGCATAAACTAGTCTTAGCGTCATCTCTGTCGTGTTTGGCCACACCACTAACACGGTGATTTTCTCGCCCTTGCGCGCAAACGCAATTACAATATCCTTTTACCCGATTACTGTATTCAATACGCGTGGTCTCGAATACATTTTATTAAAATGCAAGGAACGCAATGGCGACGAGGCGTTTTATCAGTTGTCGTGATGAATGCTCTATCGTAAACTCATAATATAAAAAAAAATATAATAATAATAGCAATATACACTAAAAACACACACAGTCGGTGTTTTTTTACCCCTTCGACGGGTATCACGTGGAACACGGCGCGCTAATGATTCATATTTTTTAATAACGCGAAATGTTTTTTTTTTAAATTTTTTTTATTTTTATGCACGACACGCACATATTTGTATTATGATTTGTAAACGTAACTTTAAATAATAATAATAATAATAATAATAATACTGTTTGACGAGAGATCCCGTATGTGTATCACTAATTTTGCACGGTCGTTCTGTTCGTTATTCGAGCACAATTATCGCAAGTTCCGAGCAATTACTTTCTGGCATGTCATAAAGATATGTGAAAAAAAAAAAAATGAAAAAAACGTACCTGGCCCGACGTCCGACGTCCGCCGACGTGTCGTCGTCGTTTCGCACCCGCCCTGCACGGCGTGTGCTGTGACAATAATAATATGCTGTTCGTACCCACGCATAACGGTTAGGTACACGTGTTGTTATTACGATTATTATTATTATTACCATAACTATTACTATTATTATTATTATTATTGTTATAACCATTCGGATTTCATTTCATTATATTATAAATTTATTTTTTTATGGCCACGCGAATATTGCAGACGGGTCTTAACGATACGATCGCACCGATCCGTGTCCCGAATAAAAACCCGAGGATTCGTCGCGTGAATTATTTAAAAGTATTTACGTACCGGGGAACTTTTAAATTTCGAAATTCCATAAAATTTTTTATCGAATACGTGTCGGTGCCGCGTGGATCTGTTACCTAGCGAAAACTTTTTCGTGACTTTCCCCGAGCGCACGGGCGGGTACCTATGTATTATATCGTATATATTTATTTATTTGTGCGCGCGAGTGTGTGTAGGCGCGCGGGTGCTGGCGTTTCTTGATTGAGTTTTATTTATACTTGGAAACACGCGGCGTCGGGCACTTGCGCTGTCGCGAGCGTTGCTGACTGCCATCATACTTTTCAAAAGTTTTCATTCGATTTGTTCGGCTACGGGGGACGGTGGAAGAAGAAGAAAAAAAAACTATCGAAGAAGCACATCGGGTAAACATTATATCGAGAGACAAACAAAAGAAATTCGTCGGCTGCTTTGTATTGCTGGCGCGGTGTATACACTTTATACTCCTTATATTACATCGATGACGTTTGATCTTGTCGGCGAAACAAAAACAAAAACAAAAATCCAAAATATAATATAATACAACGTTAACGAACGGAAAGTTTCATTTCGGCGTGGAAAAAAAAAACGGAAAGGCGGCTGAGTTATCTTTATGAGAACGAAAAACAGAGACGGAACGACGTATAAAATGTATGTATATAATATACGTATATATTATGAACGTACCTATGCGTTTGCGGTATGCGGCGAGAGGTAAAATAACCACCCCGGCGCGTGGGTAGGATTCTGCAGGTTTTTCTCGCGCGCGCGATGAGTTGATGGCGGTCCCGGCACTGCGGTCGGGGAGGGGGGTATATTATCTGTACGTACGTATATACACACGTGTTTATATATATATATATATATATATATATACGTACGGAAGAGAACGAGAAAACAACGGGAACGTATAAAGAGGATATATTTTATGGTAAATTTCAAAATGTTTTTCGAGTATCGCGACACGCGCGCTCGCGGCGGCGCGGCCAGTCGTCGTTTTCGTCATTGTTGTATCGATTTTCGAAAAAAACAAAAAACCCGCCAAAACCGTAATGCACACGAGTACGCGAATGTTCGTGTAACGCGTTTCGTACGCCGCGCACAACGATGTAACGCATTTTTTCCTATATATAAATAAATATATTTATATATGTATAATAATATATATCATATATAATATGCGTGTGTGTACACATGCCGCCGCCGCCGCGCTTTTTGTCATCGTATTATTTTTATTTACGTTTTTTTTTTTTTTACGATTAAAATATACAAACAATAATTATTAATTGTCTGCCTCCTTTAATCAAAACTTGTGGAGGCGGTAGAGCGTTACGATTATTACAAAGTCAAACTAAAATATCAATCAGAAAATAATGTTACGAATAGGTACGTCATACCGATAGAATTTATCAGTTAAGTAATATTGAAGGTAAATTATTATTTATGTACATACGAACAAACGAATATGGCTGTGATGACGAGAGAAACCAATTAATAATTATTCTGTTTTATTCGTATTAGGTTTTTTCAAATCTCTGGAGTTATAGAACATTGTTTATTTCGATAAATCGACGTTGAATTAAAAAATAATAATAATAATAATAAATTATAAAACAGGGTTTACGATTTTCATCCAAAATTTTCAACCAAAAGATATTTCAGTTTTACGTCAAATGCTTTGATTTCCCTTGTATGACGCATATAAATATATTTATTAAACGATTACAAAATTTCGTTCTTTTAGTTTCTCTACCGCGTTCGCAGCCCCACACATACGCGCGCGCTTATGTACACAAATATTATAATATTATCGTATACATGTGTTATTATTACTTATTATAAGTTAATCGGGTTCCGTAGCAAATGCTTTTTTTGAGGGTTGTGTGATAGAAGATAGTTCTTATAAATGTTGATAAATACGTTTTGAATCGTTCTGATTTCAATGAAGTAAACTTTGTTTTGAATTGTTTTTTCGCTTTTTTTCCACAAAACCTGCTTTTCATTGTTTTTCCCCCTATTCGGTTCTTTTAGATTCTGAGTGAAGCGAAAAGTATTGGAGCGAAAAGTATTGAAGCTAGAAACTTGAAAATTTTATCCAATATCAAATACATACTTTTTTATATTGGACAACATTTTCAGAACAATTATAGAACTTTTGACTCAAATATAGAACTTTTAATTTACCAAATTGTTTGAAAGTTTTTATGTTATATAATTTTAAATATTTGACAAAAAGTTCTGAAAATTTAATATGACCTTACTCATATACCTACCTAATTATCCTAACAAAAATTCAAAAATCGTTAGTCAGAATTTCTTTTAATAAATGTTTTAATAAGTTAATATAAATTCGTATACGAAAATATTGGCTGTTTTTACGTTAATTTTCTGCTTAAAATCTGTTTAGAACTTTTTTGGTGTATCTGATCACAATAAAACTTGGAACATTGATATAAAAAAATTTTTCGAATCTTTTGGTGACAGAAAATTTCTAATGAGTTATAATTGTTATAACAATTGAAGTTTAAATGAGTTATATCTAATTGAATATTTTATGAGGGTTTAATTACAAAAAAACTCACCAAAAATTATACAAATAACCGTAAAATACGTAAACAGTATTTAAATAATAATATATTATATTACACTGAAGCTTTGCTCAGAATCGTTTTATACTAAAGAAATGAGTCATAATTTCTTTAAAACTTAATACATTCATCACCAATATCTTGTCCGAGGACCGAAGAGACGAAGGACGAACTTGTACCACCATCATCTCACTTACCAGCTTTTTTTCTATGGTTTTTACATACGTTTCTTGAAAATTCAAATATATTCATGTGTATATTACACTCGGCCTATATTACAATAATTGCCAGAAGTCATAAAACCCGTGAAAAAACCGGTGACTCATCATTACTCTTAACTAATCGATATAATATCGCAGACTTGATGTTCTTATACGATTTACTGAATGGTAACATTGATTCCTCCGAACTTCTTTCCATGGTTGGTTTTAACTTTAGAAATCACGGTACCAGGTCACATAATATATTCGTCGTTCCATCTTACACCACCAAATATAGTTCCGCATCATTCTTTCCCAGAGTACTTACTTTGGCTAATAGTGTCGCTTGTAAAATTGACTTCTTTTTTATGTCACGTCAAGTTTTTAAACATAATGTTTATTTAGCATTACATCCTGTGTAAATTAATTTAAAATTAACAAATTGCAGTGTATTCTCTGTATTATCTAATTATATCTGTATTATATATTTCTGATTTTTTTTATTCCATGTTTATATTTTTTGTTAAAATGTTACATAACTTATTAAGTTTACTTCTATTATCTACTGTAAGTTTTACATTGTAATTTATTTTTACGCTGTACTATTATCAAAATGTTTTAAAGGGTTCTTACCCGTTTATTAATAATAATAATAATAATAATAATAATAATAATAAATAATAATAATATAACGACGTGTGGGTGTGTGTGTGTTTTTTTTCTCGGTGTTTTTTCCCGCGTCTCCGTCACTGTCCGACAGGCTGGGGAGTGATCTGCGGCGACGGGTTCGGGCAGCTGGAGGCCATGGTCGTGTGCCGGTCCACGGGTCTGGGACACGCAGCCGCGGCGTTTCAGACGGACGCGTTCGGCGGACTGGACCGGCCGGTCGTGCTGTCGGCCGTCGAGTGCGCCGGCAACGAGTCGTCGCTGGCCCACTGTTACCATCAGCACAAGGCCACGTGTTCGACGCGCAAGGAGACGGTGGCCGCGGTGGTGTGCACCCGACGTGAGTATTGTACACATCATTAGCATAGGTGTGCGCAGAGTTCCCGATCAGGCGCGGCACATTTGTCATGTTTATAATATTTTCCTGAAAATTGTCTATTAATACTTTTTATTTTGAGATACAAAAACTTTTACACCAACTTTTTAACATCATACACAAACCAAAATGTTGTACAATTTTAAAATTAATTTTTTTATCATTCCATATTTGTGTCAGATAGACACAATTTACTTTAGTATAACAATAATATTTTAAACACAGTTTAATACTAAAAATACAATGAGTTAAGAGTTACAGTTCAATCATAATCAATTCAGTATACAAAAATCAAAAATGCCATGCAAACACTTAACACAAACATGGACAACATAAACGAATAAAATTAACCTTTTCAGTACTCTACATACTAACTAACCGACAGTAAAATTACCAACAAAACATATTGATACAATTATTTCTAAATCAAATTCATGTTATGATATAAAAATAATGTATTTCTACGTTTAACAATTTAACATTGAACACAAGTAGCCCAACATAAAACAAGACTACCTTAACAAAATACAAATATATTTTATAAATTCAATGTTTAAATAGATACAATGAATCTATTAACACTGTATAACATTGAACACAAACAGGCAACACGAAGCAATTTTTAATTTGTGTTTAAATACCTAATGGATCATTAACAGTATTTGGCCGAGCATCCTTTGCAACGTTAGTACCTATTTGGTCAATTGATAAAAATCGGAACATTCAACTAGATAAAGTTTATTGTAAACATTTAATCATAGATAATATATATATATATTCATACTCAATAGACCAATCAAAGTCGATCATAGTTATTATTAACATTTTTGGCCGTTATCGTATTTTTATTCTATTATTATTATTATTATTATTATTATTATTATTATTAGTCTCCTCAGGTTTCTACGTTTGTCTGTTCCAAATCTATGCTGATGAATTATAACTATTATAAAAATATTATAGAATTACATATATGTCAAAAATAAATGATAGTGTCAAGTTATGATTTTAAAATCATGTTTTTGAATCATAATCACGCAGAAAGAGAAACAAAAATTTGTCGTCTGTTAATAAACAAAAACTTAAAACTATACACGTCTTTAAAAAAAAAAATCTTGCGTCTTGGAAAAAGCAGATGCAGCCTAGGCTGCATATGCTGCACCCGTGCGCACACCTATGATCATTAGTCGTTACACGATAGATCCAGTGACTCCCGACTCACAAGGTACTGCGGAGGCACACTGGTAGTCGCTGCGGTGTGAATTTTTTAAAAATATTTTGTTTTTTTTAGTGATCACGTTATTAAAAATTGTTAAATCTATAAGAGTTGTAATTGCTTTTCGGAAGATCCCTTTTATTTATCACGCGAATAAATAAAGTATATTATTGTTTTTTTATTATAAAATTAAAACACTCCAACAAAGAGTAAACACCGCTTCTTATTAAAACAGAAAAAAAAACTTAAAACTGTATAAATTTTTTTAGCTTCTAAAAAAAAAAAATAAGATACACTTTTCTTTTTTGTTTTATTTGAATTGATTGAGCATCTTCATTGGAAGATTATTGAAAATCTGCGAAAAAACGTAGTAAAAAGAGGCCGGGAAATACTGTAATAAGTGATTAAAAAAAATAATATAAATGATATACTTCACAGATATTCATTTGTTTCATAACCCGTACAATTCATATCGGTACTGAAAGATCATTTTAGGTTCATATTATTTCTAGTGGTCAGTAAAATTATTGTAATTCTGATTTTCTTTTATGAAGATCGCGAAAACGTGTTACCATACTATATAAACGTTAATTTCTAAAATAAACTGTTAAACGCATGTATTACTAGTAAGACGTACATTTTCGGATTTTTCGAATTATACATTATATATTCAAACGTATTGTCACGCGAGCACAAGACGAATTGAACAGGTTTTACGACGATTCGTCGATCGTTTTGAAATTCGAACGTCACGGGTTTTTCTCGGTGAACAACTCAGATGCCACAAAATCTAAACAAAAAACAAATAATTTTCGCTTCACAAACGATAAATATTTAATTATTTTCATATTCAGACATAGTTGTGAGAACTATCGTAGACACTTATTTTATATTTTACGTGATCTTGAACATACTCAAAATAAAAGTAATCGAAGTTCCTCGCTAATATTTAATTGGTTGAGAAAATATTTTTTATTTTTTTTTTAATAATATGTTATGAAAAAAGCGGCGTAACAAAATAATAGAGTATGCATTGTTTTTACTGTATTTCCGTTAAAAAATAAAGTACTCCTCTCTATAAAATCGATAAATTACACATATGTATGTATTATAGGGAAAATCGTATAAAATCTTTTGTCAAATGAACAGTAATAATAATCATAGTATTATAAAATAGCTATGAAAAATGAATTATTCTGTTGAAATATACAGATATCGAATAGTCTTCGACAATTTATTATCGCGAGATTATTTTATATTAAAACTCATAAAAATTTAGCCATTCACTCGACTCTAAATAATAGCTACTGCGGTACGTATGGTTCTGCGTTAATATTTATTAATCAAAATATCAAACCGTTCGTGAGCGAAAATGTATTATTTTCATTTTTATTACAATTTTCTTCGCTGTTGTGAATGGCTTTTTAAAAAATATATAATTTTTCCCGAGATGCGCACATGAAAAATTCACAATTGACGGTCGGTTCGTAATCCTATATTTTCTGTCCGTTGTATTACGTTTGTTTCTTAGATAACAACTCTGGAACAACTGAAAATGATAGGTAAATCAAACGTTACCATCGTCGCCATTGTTATATCAACGGGCTCTGGCCGAACAGCAGACAATGGGCGTACCGTATGGGCGCAACTAATTTTATAGAGCCAGTCGTTAAAATGGACGGAAAATTGTATTCGTATATCAGATTAAACGTATATAACATAAAATGATATAGTGCGATATACTTATTGTTATATACGCGTGCGTGCGTGCTCGTGGTGTGTGTGTGTGTGTGTGTGTGTGTGTGTGTGTGTGTGTGTGTGTGCGTGTGTGTGTGTGTGCGTGTGTGATATATACGGTTCGAAATAACAGTAGACATTTTGAGTTGAATAATTTACACTGTTTAAACTTGTCTGAAACGCTGTTGGGATGACCTATATTTGTGATTTAGACAACGGCAATTGGATTTTCAATTATACAGACACGTGAAACACCTCTATAATTTGAGCGAAAAAAGGATATTTACCATTGTGTGGTGAATTTATGTGGAGGGGGGATTAGGGAGGCTATAGCTATAAAATGTTTCGGGTACATGACAAGTTTTCTAAAAATATATTTAAAAAAAAGTGATTTCTCTGTTCGAAAACTATTAAGCGCACTTTTAAGTTTATCAAAAAATAATAATGAAAATTTAAAATAATAATATAGTTGAATGAATAGTTCCTGCCAAAATTGTGTCTTTTTTTCCACCAGACAGTGGACCTAGACCAGTTTCCACCAAATCAATGTCTATAACTGTAGTACTGTATTCAAGATTTACTATCAGGTTTATTGTACGTGTAACCACTGGAACTGTTTTTATTTGGGCGAATCATTCAAAATACACTCTAGTTTTAAAAACCTCGTTTGGGCGAAAAATCCACTGATTCGTTTGGCCGAATTTATAAAAAAAAATTATTTTCTGTACATTATTGTTTTATTGATTGCATCCTATGAATATATTGATAATCCATCGAGTTTAAAATAAGAAATCACCAATGCAGGAAATATAACAATAACAATGGGTAGGTATTTAAGAATAAAGAAACTAGACGTAGCCTGTATATTGCTATGGAACTGTTTTAGAAAAAATTGACAGCACAGCACACGTACTGACTAGAGCAATAAGCACCAGAAATGACGTTTATAAATCGTGAAAAAAGAAATATTTTTAACCATAACGACTAAGTGAACTGAGAGTCATGAGTTTCTGATAAACGGCAACGAAACTGTTTCTTTTACACATAAAAAATGTCATAATGTTATTTCAAATTTATTGTATGTTTAGCTCAAATGATGTATTAGAAGTTATTTTCGTCTATTATCTACTGGTATATAAATAATTCACCCAAATGATGTGTAATTTTGAATATTCGCTCAAATGAAAGTCGTTCTGCGTACTGTGAGTCTGAAATGATTTTATTTTATTAGTATACGCATCAATTCAAAGTGCCTAAAATGATTGAACGAAAATAACAAATTTACTACCTATATAAACAATTTCTGAATTTTGTGCATTACGAGTATGTCATACAAGTTATGAGACACAGTTTAAAAATAGTAATAATAATAACACCAAGCTGAAGTATGTCGTCTCTTAAACTTTGTAATAATCAAAGTTATCACATTAAATAAAATTATCAAAAAAAAAAAAAAAAATAATTGAATTCCTTTTATTGAACTCATCATTTATGTGGATTAGCCGACACAAGTCGATAACCATCTACTAACCAATTATACTTAGATACCTAACTAAATAAAAATATATGTTGATATCAATATCATAAAAAGTTATTCTAGTGTGTGTTTTAACGATAGGCTTGTGGTTTTGTTCTGATTGAGTGACGTTCATGAAGTCAAACTCTTTATCTACGTGTTTTTATTCATAGGTACTTAACCTATAACATTTAAGTTATTCATAAGTCGTGATATTCACAAAATTGAAAATTAAAATTTTAGAAGTTACAATTTATTCTCAGACGCACATATTTTGCTGTAGTTATCTTACCGGAAGTCTGGCAATGTCTCATTTACTCTCATTTTATCAAATCGATGTTTTGTCAATGCAATTATTCGTGAGCACAAATAATAATTTATAATTTGTTGATCCACCTTTTCTAAATTATTCTTCAGTGAAATCGGCCTCGCTTTATCGAACTTTTTAAATTTCGACCATGTCGGAATAAATTCAGTGGTTTGTGAGCTTTTGCGGGCAAAACGTCAAAATTTAATAAAAATCGAAAATAGAAAACCCAGACAGAAAAGAAAATAGAAAAAAAAACGTTTGTACACGAATGTAAGCAATATAAGTTTCTTTCTATAAAATAAATAGTGTATAAAATATATTTTGTATATTTTATTAAGTTGGCGAGATGCGTTTTCATCGAAAGTGTACCTTTCACTCTTCCGTCAATACTCGTTTCCACCATATGATATATTGACCGATACCCGTACGCCCCAAAACTATTTCCACGAGTAGTTACGTGTACACACGGTTTTTTTTTCATTACCGGCGAATAAACTTTTGTGAAACACCTCACTAAAACTGACGCACGAATTAAAGGCGACGTACGGACGGAAAATGCCGAAACCGGACGGCCTTGTTTTGTGCAGTAACATAATTAGAATACAGTGACGGTCGAAATCATCGAGAGCAAACGTGGAAACAAAAGACTACGAGCGAACACAACAAATGCGATTTTTTTTTTTTTTATTGGATCAGTTAATACGTTTAATGAAAATCTACGATGTACACAAAACGTATTAAAAAGAGGTGCTCGGCAAAAGTTTATACTCCGATAACAAAAACGGAGTATACGCGTGCTAATGTTACACTCGCGGAAATTGATTCGGTGGAAATGGGTATCGGTCAATATCTCATTTGGCGGAAACGTCAAACGAGTGCTGGTGGAAAAGGAAAATGTACACTTTTAGTGGAAACGCGTATCTAGTCCATTTAATCAAGCGCGCAAATGTTTCACACGAGTTATTTATATCATAGAGAGAACCTTAAATTGGTATTATTTGAATAATGTAAACACATTTTCGACTCGGATGTATTTTGATACGAGTATAGGTATTTTGAGTGCAAACTGATCAGTAGTGATTTTTTTTGAAAAGTTCGCTTCGTTTAGTAAATAGGCGTATAGAATAAAATATGTATTTTACATTTTGCGGACTTTCGTAGGTCGTACAAATTATCGGTTATTTATTATTACCTGCAACTATATGTTCAGATATTCAATGATCGTGAGTGCGTTAAATATCTTAATTCATTGTTTCGTATCGTAGAAATTACGAAACGATTAAAAGCCACTGGTGTTCATCGCTCCACGGACAAGATAATTTTGTTGAGCGCAAAGAACTTTTGATGAGATGTACTAACGATTAGCGAACGATATTATTTCGAATCGAAAATCAATGGTGCATCATTGTTTTCGGAAAACGATTTTGAGTATAACTCAAGTAATAATTGGAGTAGGTATCAACTACTAATAACATTTTCGAAAAAAAAAAAATTAAAAAAAAACATGATTAACGATTTCGTAATTTAAAATATTTCTGGAATAGTAACAAGACTATAACTCGAGTCTAATAGATAACATCCGTAAAAACGATTCGTTTCGCAATATTTATGTATTTCTAAATCTTATAAAAATTAAAATCAGTCCGTAGCCGAATAACGTGAAAATGTAAACATGGCTAATGTTAGGGTGGGTTTACACGTTCAGTTTAACTGCGCATACGGACTGTACGAACTCAAATTTGCGCAAACTAACTGTACGCGTAAATGAAAATCGTATGACTGCGCAGTTCAAAATTTTGGACTGCGCGAGTTCAGGCGGTGCCTGAAAAAAATTAAGCAATTATGGTGTTTGCGCATTTTTTCCGTGCGTTTAAACGGACAACTGTGGGTTTTTAGCCAGTTTTTATGAAATATATTAATAATAAATAAAATAATAGACAACTCGATTTCTATTTTAATTTAGTTAACATTTTTAATAATTTTTTAACGGAATTATTATTAGTTTATTATTAAATGTATAATGTATGGATAAAATACAATTTTATTTCAATCTATATTTTATTTAGATTTTAGAAGATAAAAATAGCTTATATTTCCGAAAAACAAAGTATGATACGATATTCTCCTTGTGAGGAAATGTTCGTGTCGAGTACAATATACATACTTGTATTCACTATTCAGTATACTATTATTAAACATTATTATGTTTGATAGAGTTTCAAATTATGACTGAACAAAAATTTAAATTAAAAACTGAATGTCTAAACCGAACTAATTTACTCAGTTCATTTGCGCAAACGGACTGCACGAAAATATCGAAAAATTGTTTGCGCAGTTAAACTGAACGTGTAAACCCACCAATACGTACAAAGAAAAGCTTGTCTGTTAGTCTATTCGAAAATCACCTGTTTCGTGAAATAAATATAAAAATAAGTGTGAAATTTTACGTGAAAACAGTTTACTCGAGCCGCGATTCCGACTTTTGTATAATATTTAATTGCCATTTTGTCGTGTTGTACCGAACCGACTGGACGGTTCTAGATTTATATACGAAAAAAAAAACCAAATTTATCGAACAAAGCGAATGAGTTTAAACGCAGCAGTGTAATACGCGTGTATTTCAAAATATAGTTATCGCGTTAAAACTGCACCGAACAAAAAAAAAAAAAAAAAGAAAAAAAAAGTAAAATCGCGCACAGTGACAAATTCGAAACATACACACTGCTCGTCGTGTGCGCATCGTCATAAGTGTACACCGTATTACGTTAATGTTCTGTAACCGCGAGCAGGTAGCAATAATATTTATTCACATCGGGACACATTGTGTTCCGCAACTCGTCTGAACGTTAACGCACCCGTATTGTTCCCGTAGGTACGCGAATTCGCGGAACGAGTGGTACCTACAAAAGATACCGAGAGATAAGTTGTTAATTTTTGAATTGGATATCGTTCGTTACGGTATGTTCCGGTCGACGGTGTCAAAAAAACAACGTCGCTCTTTGACAATCAAACCCCGAGGAGTTTCGACGCGAATTCAAATTCCGAGTTTTTCGATCAGATAACCACGTTTGGAAAATAACAACGACGCCCGGTGCCGAAAGTGTGCGTGCGTGTACGTAAAACGACGTTTTGTTCACGTGGGCTCGGTTATGCGATCTGATTTCACGCACGCGTGTCGGAGCGGTTTTGTTTTTAGATTTCGCGACGGTTCTCGTCGTAAGTCACTGTGGTACGTATATACGCTCCCGCTGTATCGAGTCACTCGGAGAATTCGACGGAATCAGCCGATGGTATTGGGGGCCATTAGCGTGAAACTTTACGAGACGAATTCGACGTGGAAACTATTACGCGACTATTGTAATACGTTTTGCTGTCTAGAACTATTCCATTGCGAATTTATGTTGTCGAACATAATATACGCGCGTGCGACTCGATTAGAACTAGATTTGATAATATACATATGTCAGTCAAAACCAGTCGATCGCGATCGATCGGTCGATCATTTTAGGACTGTTGATCGATCGTAGTACCTAACCTAACCTAGTAATTTTATCGATATCAGCCGATTGCGTTCTGTCGTACATCAATCTAACAGGTTATGGTCGTCAAAATAGTTTGTTATTACTAAAGAGCGGATCTTTAGGTTTTTACAATATTTTTATTGATTTTATGCAACTTAACGAGGGAGAAAAATGTGGACGATTTATCTATCACAGAGTTCATTGAAAAAAATTAATTTTGCATATTAAAGCATATTTTGGACGTTAGAGAATATTTCACCTATTTTTTTTTTATTTTAGAATATATTCTATTATTCTTCATAAAAATTCGTATATTTTTTTGATTTCTCGAAATATGATTTAGTCAGGAATAATTTTTTCTAGAAAAAAAAATAATTTGATTAAAGAGTGATAAAAATTCAAAATCATTCAATTATCTACTTGTCCGTAATCGAATTGGTTATGTTCCAAACGAATGGTGCAAAGTTATCTATTATTTTTTACTAAACTATTATGTATTTTTAAATATATTTTATCACATTTACGTAGCTATGTATCACCTGATTAACATATTTTGTAATTCAATAGTTTACCTGTTACTAAAAGAATGGTGCAAATTATCTATTATTTATTATTAAATTCTTATGTTTTTTTAATAATATTTTATTAGATTTATATAGCTATGTATCAACTGATTTACATTTTTAATTATTCAATAACTTACCTGTTACCAAGAGAATGGAGCTTAACAGTTATATATTGTTTTTATTGAACTATTTTAGAAAAAAATCATATTTGAATATTTACAAATTTAAAGAATATTTAGAAAATATTTTAAGTTTTTTTCGAAGCATATTAGCATCATATTTTAAGGTTTTAAGAACCTAAAAATCCGCTCTTGAGTTATTACCATTTGTCAATTAGTCACACCCGACGAGTCGTATATTCTTAATATAATACGATAATATAACGTAACTTAACGAACGCCTTCTTTATCTTTAATATATGTAAAAACACTAATAATATTCCTAAAATCGAAATAAATATAAGTAGATCCCTAGAGATTTCAAATGTGGATTGAAGCTCTCTTCTTTCAAAAGGTTGGTGACCCCTGATATATATAAATATAAATATTATATACAATATAATGTACTAGCTGAATTACTCGGCTTCGCCCGTGTGTATTTTTGTTTTTTCATATTGAAAATATTATTTTAGAATATTATGTGGAATATTGTTGAGAGCAATATATTTTTCATGTTAAGTAAATCATTTTTGCTTTTTTTTTCTAACTATCCGGCTTCATCTGTGTGTATTTTTTTTTCCATATTTATAATATTATTTTAGAATATATATTATGGGTAATATTGTTGTGTGTGAAATAGTAGGAGTATAATAATATTATATTGGTATATATTAAGTATAAATATTGGAGTGCGCGCGATGCATGAGATTATTTTAATCGATAAATTTTTCGGAACAATTCTTATCTACACGATGGACTAAAAAAAGGATAAGCAATAATTGCAGATAGCTAGAAAACCACGGGCCGCCGTGCCGCACAATACTACGTATAGCGCTGAATAATATTATAATTGTTAATTGCTCCACTAAAACGCAACATTTTTGAAAATCCTTTCTTACTGCACGGTGAAAATACGAGAAGAACCTATATTCCAAATTTCAAGTTCGTACGTTGCGTAGTTTTCGAGTTACAGCGATCAGTGACTAAGTGGTATTTGGATTTTATACGTGATATATTATAATATAGATTACGCCACGAGGTAATGCGATCAAGTCCGGTTGGTAGCTGCACGTCAAACCCGGAATACGTAAAAACTATTCGAGGTGTTAAAAACGTTTGAATCTTCGCGAAGTTTTTGAGAAGTGATCGCGACAATACCTCTGCCATACGTATTTATGTATTCGATGCCTATAACTGAATACGATATTACGGAACTGAGAATTTTCATTTATAATTTCTAGTTCATTTATTTATTTTTTTTTTTTTCATTCTTTGTTTCATTACAGTAACGATTTATTAACCGTCGTAACTGCACGTTTCGCAGTGTTATTAGAAACGCAGCTACGTGCACGATATATACGTATATATATATTACATAAATACGCAATATCGATATAATACTAAACGTATACCATATATATATTAAAAAAAAGCAAAGCAGAGCGGAGCCGAGGATTTTCGGGAAATCATTTCGACAATATAACTATCGTGCGGCGGGGCAACTGCGTAGACGCGAACGGACTTCTGAACGGGATGCGGTGGCGGCGGGGAGAGGTATCTTGAATGATATTAAATATGAATGCTATCGAAATAAGTCCTCGGTCCTTAAATCAATTATTATTGCCTGTTCTCGATGGGATTCTGTCGTTAATTTTAAAATACGCGAATGTTATACGGATCGAAGACCGGATTACGTTTCTCGTTCGCGTTTTTTTTTCTCAATCTAGCTGCAGCGTTTGGTGGACAAATTACGGGGAGGGGGTCGGGAGAGGACGCAACGACGACGACGAATAGGGACGTTTTTGTTAGCAAAGTTTTCTAAGGAAAAAAAGTTGAAACGTTAGACACACACACACACACACACACACACACACACACACACACACACACACACACACACACACACACATACCAACCGATCCGTCTGAAAAAGTCGCATTGACCTCGAACATGTTAAATTCATTACTTTATACGGCTATTTTTTTCATTTTACTTTTATCTCCTTCCCATAGTCCGAGAATACAATAAATATCGTATGGACAGTTTGAAAAATATTTTGTCGTCGAAAAAATTACACACACGAGTGTAAAATATTTTGTCAAATCGATTTGACAGTGACGCTCGTTTTTATTCTCGTGTCATTTATGTTTAGTGAGTTGCGTTTCGAATATTGTTTCTGTCAAATCGGCTGCACGCGAACTGCAAAACGGTTAATATCATCAGTTATCGTAAGCTGGTACAGTTATCATAAATATAATAAGTTTTAATCTAATGAATCTGTACTCAACCGAACATTTATAAATATAATTAAAATTTCACATAATTATTTTTTCACGTCTACAATCGTTTCGGTAAGATGTGCGCAAATAAAAAACGTTCCATTAATTGTATACACTCTTATTTATATTACAAATACTTTGAATTTCTGTTTATTCCATTTTTCCTGTTGTAAAATATACACAAACAACATAGGCAATAGGCATCCTTGCGAAATACGATCGAATTACATTACGGATAAGTTTTTATTTTTATTTTATTAGACTTGTAAAATTTCATCAATTATCATTATTTTAGATCTAAAGAGGATATTATTTTTCCGCCAATACTCGATTGTAAGTATTTCAAACTTTATAAGTTTTAATCATAAAAAATCTTTATTAGAAAAACAAAGTTCAATCATACATACATATATATATATATATATATATATATATATACACAAGAGTATCGATATCTCATTGTGAGCAAATGTCTTTTGTTCGTTTTAAGTAAAAAAGTGCTCCATAAAATTAATGAAAGTGTCGTTCGAACTTTGGAGAAGGTTGTTAATGGTATTGGAAAGCTTTTTACTAGCCTCATTGTTTCCAAAGATCAGCAGTAACAAGAATTTGGAAGAGAAACCCAAGTTTTTAATTAAAAACTTTAATGTCGGAATTACTGGAAACACTTTTAAACCAAATTTCGGGATCACCTGTCCGTATACCGCACCTGGTATACCGTGACATCGAATTATATCGGTCAAGGAAACTAATCAATTAATTAACTTTTGACTGTAGAGAATAGAAATTCTATTTTCGAAATTAAAGTATCCACCGGACAAAAAATAGGTAAACGGAATTACAGTAGATCGGGGGGAAAAAAACAACTTTACTGGCGAGTTAAAGTTATTCCGATCTCGGTCGTCGTATTAATTTTCATGCTTGATTCACGATCGATTGCATTGAAATAATTGTACCGCGTCGACGTCGTTTCACGATAATTTGTCGAAAAAAATCATTCATACGCACACAGATATAATATTTTCAATATGTAGTTTAAAACGTGTGCAGTGATCAGGGCGAATACGAATTAATTGCACGTCGTGTCTAAAATCGGTTATGTACACGAATGTGTGTTGGCGATAAAACGTTCCAGGGTTCAAGTCTTAATAACGAAAACGACGCGGTCGATAAAAATAATATAACTTAACGCGTGCTTCGATTCGTCCCCGAGACGGGTGTATACGGGATGGTGAACGACCAGGTCGAGACGATTTTCGTGTCTCGACGTGTAACGATCGGCACGCGGCGACACACCCTGTACAGTAATAACACGCATATCACGCGTCGTATCATATATTATATATATTTAGTTTACTGTGGAGACCAGTCGTTCTGGAATCGCAATGACCGTAATATAATATACGTGTCCCCGAAATTATACCAAACCAAAAATGCTCTTAATAACTGAACACGAGCCGTGGCCCAAAAACTGATCACGAAATTAAATTTTCGGTGATAATATAAAATACGAGAAAAAATGCTCATCGTCTCTATCCGGTGCAAATTCCATTGGGCTCCGTGGACGTGTCGCTTAGAAACGTACGCGCGCTTTCAAAATCGACCACGTATCTGTGTATACATATATGTATGTAATGGGTACGTGTTTAGGGTCATATCACAGTATCGTGTCGTAATGACTTCTTTAAAGGCGTCGTTTCTTCTGTGCCTATATCGGCTACATCCAGAGAGCCGTTTTTAGTTTTACTCATGAAAAGCATATTTCTCGTAAAATATTGCCGAAAATAAGTACGCGATCAATAGAAACAAACACGTTTTTATCTGAATTTAAATTCACGTAGTCTCTCAACCGTTGAGCACATGACGTAAACGAGTAAATATCAAAATAAAGGATTCTCAAGTTTTTCAATGGCCGCCAGAGGTTAGTTTATATGCATGTATAATGTCTGATAAATTTAAAATCATATATTATTTTGAATCCTACAGTAGGGTGGTCAGACGTCCTGTTTTTCACAGGTTTGTCCTATATTTTAGAAACGTGTCTTATTGTCCTGACGAATTTCTTTCAGGACGCTTTTTGTTCTGTTTTTTTAGTCGATCTTATAAACCTACAGATATGTTAGTTATTATAATACAGGTATAATATACTCAATATATCCAAAATTATTAGATTTGATAAGTTTTTCGGAAAAAAATAACAAATTAATATGTGTAGACATGTGATCCGAAAAATTATCATCAATATGAATACAAAAGTATTAAGAAAAGTGAGTATAGGAATAAAGCGTTTGCCAATATTATAAAAAGTTTTAATTTATTAAGTAACTCTTATTTTTATTTATTTATTTTTTATGTATTAATTAAAAATGATGAATTAGTTTTGTAACTTCTTTATACGAATAGAAATAATATTAAATAAATATTAGGTACTATTTTCGGTATATTAAATTATGTTTTTTACTATGATAAAAAATTTGATTAGACTTTTTTTAAAAACTGTGAAAATTATTTTAGTCCTGTATTTAAATTTTTTAATAAGGTCACGCTTATAATACATCTTACAGTGAGTACTCGACGAATTCGATCGTTAGCAGCTAGACGTGAAACTGATGATCGGAGAGGATGTCCGTGAAGTTAGCCGCCCAAAATTACCCAAACGAATTCAGATTTGGTCATCCTTTAGTAAGTCATTAGTAAGTATTTGTAAGCACAAAATCAGAATTTGTAAGTCAACAACTTTCAGATTATCCCTGAAAGTTTAAAACCCGGCTAACTTCACGGGAGCCGGATGATCTTTTTTATCCCAACATCTGCACACACCAAACTTTAGTAAGTCATTAGTAAGTATTTGTAAGCACAAAATCAGAATTTGTAAGTCACCAACTTTCAGATTATCCCTGAAAGTTTAGCCAGCCGGGTCACTTCAACTTTTCGAAATTTTTTTTCCACCCCCGAATTGTGGTCCATTAGTAAGTATTTGTAAGAGCAAAATCGAACCTCGAAAGTTGTTATTTTAAAAGTTTCAGCACCCCAAAGTTTAGCCAGCCGGGTCATTTCAACTTTTCGAAATTTTTTTTCCACCCCCAAATTGTGGTCAATTAGTAAGTATTTGTAAGAGCAAAATCGAACCTCGAAAGTTGTTATTTTCAAAGTTTCAGCACCCCAAAGTTTAGCCAGCCGGGTCACTTCAACTTTTCGAAATTTTTTTTCCACCCTCAAATAGTGGTCAATTAGTAAGTATTTGTAAGAGCAAAATCGAACCTCGAAAGTTGTTATTTTCAAAGTTTCAGCACCCCAAAGTTTAGCCAGCCGGGTCACTTCAACTTTTCGAAATTTTTTTTCCATCCCCCCAATTGTGGTCCATTAGTAAGTATTTGTAAGAGCAAAATCGAACCTCGAAAGTTGTTATTTTCAAAGTTTAGCCAGCCGGGTCACTTCAACTTTTCGAAATTTTTTTCCACCCCTCGAAAGTTGTTATTTTATTTTGCCTTTCATGTTTTTAAAACTTTGTTCGTTATTGTTTGAAATTTGCTTTTACATAATTTATAACTTAATTCAACAACTACTTATTAAATAACATCGTAGTGGAATAATTTGGTTTAGTTTAGTAAATTAATCATCGTATATTATACAACATAGTGTGGTGAAAGTTGTAATTACGAAATCTCAGAAAGTATTAAGCTTAAATTTGTTAGTTGAGCCAGCTGGATCACTTGTGATATTTTTTTATTTTTGGGCAAATGTACTTAAAATATTCAATAACGAATTAAACGATTTTCGTATCATGTAAAAGTTGGTATTTTTTTTTTCCGTCATCGAAGTGCACGTGGTCATGTAGTAAAATATAAAATTATACATGTCTTTTAATTATTTAATGGAGCATTTCTAGTTAGTTATTTAATGTTTAATAATTAAATTATAATTTGAAATAAATTAAAATTTACTTACGTGTTTCCCGTGCCAGTATACTGAAGTAGGGAATACCTGCTTGGAAGACTAAAAAATATTCAGAATAATTTTTAGAATAGAAAACTTTTTTTTTCAAATCCGTGTTCTTTATTTATTATTTGTAATTTGTAGATTACTAGAATGTAGTAGTCATATCAATACCTATAATGTATCAGAATTTATTGAATTTTTTATTTTTATAATATCCGTTTTATAATAAATTCTGTTTGTGGTTAGTTTGTTAAAATTAATTGGTTTATTAAGTGAATAACTTGTATCTACCGTAGTTACCAATTATATATTTTTTTTTTTTTTTATTAAATAATAACAATAAAATAAATCATGTACCTCTTTGTAATTATCCTTTTTACGTAAAACATCAAAAAATAATAAAACATATTAAAATTACACAAATAAAACTTATGTTAACATGAAATTTTTAATTCACTATCATACTGTATACAAAATTGCACCAATGTTGTGGATAACACTTGTACGAGCTACTGTAACTCTGGTCTGTAGATCATTGTAAGTTTCCCATGCACCATCGTTTCTTCTACACACACAAACATAATGACCAATGCTTTTATAATTTAAGGGTCCACTGTATACAAGTGCAGCTCTTAGTATCAGTTTTTTTTTTAGGTTAAGAATAATTGGCAAATCCGTGACGGACGATTTTGTTATATCACAGTCGATCCATAACTGATTTCCAATTTCTATGGTCAGTTCATTTTCCTTCGTACAGTTTCTGCAGTGTAACGTTTCTCGGAACGATTTTGTAATCTTTGAATCCAAATGATTAAAGCTATTTAATCTTAAATACAATACTTTTTTTTTGTTTTGCCACTTAAATGAACAATATTTACAGGTATATGTTTCAATTGCACTTTCTATGCCATTACATATCTTCTCGAAGGACGTTGAAACATTTCCTTCGCATTTCAGAAGAATGTTATTATTAATCAGTCTTTCTGATTCACAAATATCTTTTAACAATATAATTCGTTGATTTATGAATTCTTTTGAAAATCCTTCTGTTACCAAGCATTTTATTATGTCATAAACCCAAATGGATTTATAATTTGATTCAATATGCATGCTATATTCTTGACTGTCACAAAATGCACCGGATAGTGCTTGAATTATAGCATCGAATGGGCACGTATTGGATAAAACAAATGACTCATTGTTATATTTGGTATTTTTAGTTTTATTTACTAAATTCCCGTTTCTAATTAACGCTATTTCCATTTTTTTGTATTCATTAGAATGCATTATTTCTGGAGCTGGAGCCGCATAGTATGAGGATCTAGTTTTTTTTTGTTTTCCCAATCCTCGCCAATTTTCAAGTATTTCACACGGATTTTCAGATTCTAAATCGATACAATTTTCATTTTTTTCAATCATATCTATCAAATTATCATCATTTTTTCTATTTTTTTCAACTTTTTTATCATGATCAAATATATCACTCAGATTTTCAGCTTCTAATTCAATACAAATTGCATTTTTTTTTTCAATAATATCTATAAAATTATCTCCCTTTATTGTATTTTCTTCAACTTTCATATCATGATCAAATATTTCAGTCAGATTCCCAGCTTCTAAATCAATACAAAATGCATTTTTTTTTTCAAACATATCTTTCAAATTATCTTCACTTTTTTTATTTTCTTCAACTTTCATATCATGATCTAATAACTTGAGCATACCTTCAATTTCTTTCACATGTTTACAGACAAATTTATCAGCGCGAATAGGTAGCTTATCATTGTGGAAAGATCTATTTTTCAAATCATTAAAATAACTTTCTACACTTGCAGACGACGCCGTTAATTCATTAACATTATAATGTTGTGTCATTATAGCTGACCACAACGGGTATGTTTTTAACAATTTGAGGAATGACTTTGAAAATGAAGGCAAATAATGAAAGTTATTTTTTTCGTATACTGAGCCTGTAGATTCAGTTACATATTTTTCTCTTGCAATATGTTCTATACTTAATATCCATTCATTCAAGCAACCATCAACGTCTTCCTCTTCATCAAGTTCTTGTGGTATGGAATCGTCTTCTTCATCCTCTATTTCTATTTCATCCATTCCCGCAATTTTTTTTTTCAGAAATATCTTGGATTTTTCACTTTCACATGGACTATTGTCATCATTATATCCTTCATATAAACTATTGGATGTTATTAAAACATTTTTAATAACTATCTCAGCATTTTTCAACGTTGTGCACATTACTACTCTGGATATGAGTTTAAGATAAAATTTTTTTACATCGATATTTGTTCCTTTAAAACAGGACCAGTTACTTACAAATTTCATTACGTGCGCATAATCAACCCGAATAAATGTTTTCAGAGTGGAATTTGATTTCATTGAAACAATTGAAAATGATTTATCTATGTAAGATTTTAAATTTACTTCGCCCGCAATTGATCTAGATATACCTCCTAATAAAGCTAATGAATGGTCACAAATTATAATGTTCGGTAGTTTTGCATATCTCATCCACTCTGAAAGCCAATAATTGATCTGGTTAATATTATGGCATTCTGATAACATCTGTGTAATAGGTATCTGTCCACTTTGTGACCCTGTATGTATGACTCCCTGATATAAAAATATATTACCAGAAATGTTATTATTGGGCCTTTCAATTTTCTTACATAATGTCCCAGTGGCGTCAATATATAATTTACTATATTTTTGTTTACGAATATAATCATTAAATATAATGGTTTGACTTGGAGTCCAATAAAAAATATAAAAAGGATCTAATCCTATTTTGTGGATGCTTGAACAGTATTTTTCTTCATATTTCAAACACAGAAGTGATACTAAAACATTTTTTTCCGATGAAATTTCTTTAAATTGTGTCTTATCTTTGTACTCTTGGCGAGACTTGCGTAAAACATCCAACGAATAAAGTTTACGATTGTTTGAATTTTCAGATACGTGTTCTCTCCTCCAATTTACTGCCATTTTCCCATCACATAATCTCTTTGAAACGTTATTTCTTTCTATTCCTGACAAAGGTCGTTTCATTAAATTAGAATGCATTTTTCCATTAACATTGTTCAACTTATAAGAAAATCGTACTGGTTCGTTCATTTTTGGTTTGTTAATACATCTTAAATCAATTGTTGCTTTACATTCTTTGCAGTATCCTTGACAATTAAAGTAGCATCCAGAGTCAGATACATTTAATGAATGTCTTTTGAACATCCAAATACAATTAGTTTCCAGTTGTGTCGAAAGAATTTCAAACATTGTATGTGACCAGTCAGTTTTCATTGAATAATTATCATCCGGAGAAAGTAATGATAACCAAACGTGATTATTAATAACAAACAGTTTTTCATCATCATCATCGTCATCATTATTCTCTGTAAGACTTAAAACATCTTCATCTTCATCATTTTCTGAATCAGCTTTGTCTCTGATTCCTAAAATATCATGACAGTTCAATCGATTACACTTGATAATTGTGTACAATGCTGTTGGTGTGATCTTGTTTCCAAAATGAAAACATATTCTGTCCCATAGTGGATCAGTACTTTTACCAAATGCATTTAATATTTCGGTTTTAAACAATTTCAGAACCTCTACCAACTCATGTTTATCGTAGTTACATTTTCTTCCAGCCATCTGAAATTAAATAGTAAATATGATCGATATTTCCCGTTAGGTAGAATTGTTTTAAAATATACAATCTAATTATAAAAAAATATTTTTATGATCACTGGAACTATTGATTGAATTAATGATTTTTATAAAATATTTTATAGTATAGTATCCAATCAAAATCATTATTATAAATATTTTTAATTTAAGTTTTCTTTATTTATTTTTGGTTTTTCTCAACGCTTATAAAAATATTACTGGGAATTCTCAATTTTCATCTCTTAAAAATACCGACTAGATTCACTTACCCATCACAAGAGATATATAAGTTGACATTTTAAGCAAAATTTAACCTACATATACTAAATACTTCTAATAGAAAAACATTTTAAGGTGTAGTATTTTAATTAGAAAAAAATTGGGAAGAATATCAGTTTTATTTAGTTCATTTAAAAATAAATTAATTAAAAGTGAGAATATGGCGAGGGACCTTTTTTATTCGATCACTGCAAACATGAATACTCTGTTTGTAATTAAGTACCTACTTACGAGGGGTAAATACCTGACGGAAGATAATAGTTACTGTACGGAGTCCGGGAGACTAGTTTCTGATATCGAGCAATACGTTATTCATTGCGTAAATTTGTGTACTTTTCTAAAATATACAGGGTGTCCCGCTAGGATTTACACAGAGCGATATCTCCCGTGTTAATAGAGATAATCGAATTCTGTTTTTTTTATTAGACTCACAGAGCTAAAAATATATATTTGATCTTCATTAGCAAACATGATTTTTTTATTAAAAAAATAAAAAAATAAACTTTTTATTTTATCATTTTTGTAAAAATTTAAGATAGCTATTTTATGAAGCTTATTTTTCTAAACATTTTTACGTTTCATTTTTTCATTTTCATTTATTTCGTGATATTTTATAATTTTTTTAGTTTTTTTATATGAAAAAAATATTTAAATAAATAAAAATAAAAAGTTTAAGTAGCAAAATTGCCAAAAAAATAAAGTCTATAAAATGGCTATTTTCAAATTTTACAAAATCCAAAAAATGAAAAGATAATTTTTTAAATATTTTACTAAAACATTTATGTAAAATAAAAAAGTGAAAAATTGTAGTCTTTAGCTATGTGAGTAATTTAAAAAAAACAGAATTCGATTATCTTTATTAACAGAGAAGATATTTTTTAACACAGGAAGTATAGCGAGTGTGTAAATCCCAGCGGGACACCCTGTATATAAACCTAACATAATATTGTATACAAGAAACTATGAAAAATCAATATTTCAGAACTTAGTTTAAATTAATTGCTTAGAATGAAGTAGAATAATTTTCTATAAAAAATTTAATAATAACCAATAGTTACACAAAAGTTAAGTCTTCCCGTAAATTGTATTCACGCACCGTTACCTATAATACCTATATTAAAAATAATAACTAGTACATAAAAACTAGAAAATAAGGTTTTAAAATAAATATAGCACTTCTTATATTATTATTATTAAAGTTATTATCAAATTAACAACCAAAAAACAACATTGGTCACACATTTTCGGCCCCCTCATTATTTTCAAAAACATGCTACTAGGAACAACTATATAATAAATATATTATATTATAGTGCGTAGTTGTACATACTACATACATCTGTACATCCAATAAAATATATTTCAAAAAACAATTATACACATAATTGATAAAATATGACGTATTGATAAAAAATATATTGTTCAATAAAATACAAGTTAAGTTATGACTTATTTGGCTACATTGTATGTTACTAAATGACAAAACTCATAAGATAAAATAAAAGTTGTCAACAAGGTTGAAATGTCCATAGTTTATATAAATATTTACTATTATGTATTATATTTTAATTAATGAAAAAAAAATCCACGCTCTAAAAATGTTACCATCAATACTATTAAAATTGTATTTTAAATGTACATACTACATACCAGTAAAATAATTCAGCAATCAACAGTGTGTCGGGTACTCAGTGTGTCAGCCAGCTAGCCACATCGATATCTTGAAATCAAATGACTTAATTTCCCAGTTATTATGTTTAAAATGTTTAAACGTAGAATCTAAATTGGGATATTTATAAATGCGTTTGTGTTAAAAAAAATATCTATAATATAATTTCCATTATTACCAAAAGTAGCGATAAACCGATAAGAAATGCACGAAAAAATTATTACGTAACCCGGCTGGCTCAACTAACTATAATTAATTTATTATATTACACCAAATTATTCCACTACGATGTTATGATTATCATAAAAAAAATTCGAAAAGTTGAAGTGACCCGTCTAGCTAAACTTTGGGGTGCTGAAACTTTGAAAATAACAACTTTCGAGGTTCGATTTTGCTCTTACAAATACTTACTAATTGACCACAATTTGGGGGTGGAAAAAAAATTTCGAAAAGTTGAAGTGACCCGGCTGGCTAAACTTTGGGGTGCTGAAACTTTGAAAATAACAACTTTCGAGGTTCGATTTTGCTCTTACAAATACTTACTAATGGACCACAATTCGGGGGTGGAAAAAAAATTTCGAAAAGTTGAAGTGACCCGGCTGGCTAAACTTTCAGGGATAATCTGAAAGTTGGTGACTTACAAATTCTGATTTTGTGCTTACAAATACTTACTAATGACTTACTAAAGTTTGGTGTGTGCAGATGTTGGGATAAAAAAGATCATCCGGCTCCCGTGAAGTTAGCCGGGTTTTAAACTTTCAGGGATAATCTGAAAGTTGTTGACTTACAAATTCTGATTTTGTGCTTACAAATACTTACTAATGACTTACTAAAGGATGACCAAATCTGAATTCGTTTGGGTAATTTTGGGCGGCTAACTTCACGGACATTCGGAGAGGCACACTTATAATCGAAATTCGAGTGTTCATTGGACCGACTTTAAAAACGCGAACCGCGTCAACGGTTCAAGTAGATTTTTCGATTCGAATACATAATTTTGAAATCGGATTAGATATTTTGTAGTGTCGATAAAAATTCTAGGACTTATTGCTTGTTGTATGCGAAATTAAATGCTCCTCACGTTTCGATATAACCATCGTGAACACAAACAAATTCACCGAAGTCGTAACGTCACTCGTTAGTGATTATCGCGATAATTAGTAACAATACCGATTTTTGTATCGTGCAGACATGGCGGACCTGATCGTGAGTGCGGACGAGCTGATGAGGTCGGCGTATCTGGAGGACAGACAGATGTACTTCCTGCAGTGCGCCATGGAGGAAAACTGTCTGGCGTCGTCCGCGTACCAAATACGGCAGCACGAGACCGACTGGCACTTGATCACCAGGAGGCTGCTCCGGTTCACCGCGAAAATCACCAACGTGGGCACCGCCCCGTTCCGGCCGGCCATACCCAAACATCTGTGGCAGTTCCACCAGTGTCACATGTAAGTATCCTTTTAATTTGGACTGCGAATGACAGGGTGACCTGAAAAATAACGAGATATCTTAAAAACCGTCAAAAGCCCAGAAAATCCCACGAAAACTTTATTAGCAGCGAATCGGACCACAGAGCAGCTTACCGTTCAAAAAACAGTTTTCAAAAACTCAATTTCCGGCGAATTGCGTTATTTGTACGTACTTACAGAGTTTGTATAGTACTAATAAATTTTTATTTTGATGTTCACTTTCACTTCGCTTGCAGTATCGTCTCGCAGCACGGATTGTGTTTTTGATCTTTTCTCGCGGGGCTATATTCAGCGCAGAGTAACAAAATTCGATTGTAGTTTAGAGTCCGATTTGCGGACAATTCAAAATATAAAAAATGATAATAAAAGCTATTACACAATTACATTATATAAGTCATATTTCAATTGGATATCTAAACAATAATTCGTGTATGTGTGTGAATGTACAATAATATCTCCCGAAAAACTTCGGAGAAGTAAAAAAAGTCTTCTGTGCTTTACTCAAATTGATTGGAGTACTTGAATTATGAGGTAAATAAAGAATTTAAATCGATATCAAAATTCTGTGCCTGAGAGACAGAGTGCCATAACACGAGAAAAAAAGATTTTGAATTTTGAGGTAAATAAAGATGTGAAATCAAACCTCAAAATTCTGTGCTTAGTAGATGGCAGAGAGAGAATAAAGTTCCTGTTAAAATTTTGGTGAATAAAGAAGTGAAATCAAATATCAACATTTTGTGCTAAAACTAGCAAAACTGACTATTGAAAAAAATTCGATGACATGAAATTTCACCACATTTTCAAGTACAAAAAAAAATAGCACAGAACCAAAAATATTTGCCAGCAAAAATTCGCATGTCAAAGAATATACTTCGTTCTGTGCAATTTTTTTTTTGTACTTGAAAATTTGGTGAAATTTCATGTCATCGATTTTTTTTCAATAGTCAGTTTTAGCACAAAATGTTGATATTTGATTTCACTTCTTTATTCACCACAATTTTAACAGGAACTTTATTCTCTCCCTGGCATCTACTAAGCACAGAATTTTGAGGTTTGATTCCACATCTTTATTTACCTCAAAATTCAAGTACTCCAATCAATTCAAGTAAAGCACAGAAGACTTTTTTTACTTCTCCGAAGTTTTTTGGGAGATTTGGCTATTTTTCTGAAGTTATATAATAATAAAATAATAAATTATAAATATTATATTAAATATAATATTCGAATACCAGACGATATAATATAAAATATGCAGTACCACTGTAACGTAATAATAATTTTATAATAATAATAATAATTATTATTAAAAGAAGATGCATAAACGATCGTCAGTCCGTTCGTATGTGGCTGTTATATTGCAATATGAATATTATAATATAACAACGAGGCTACGGGCTGCACGGAGGCTAGCGAGCAGATGAAGTTAGTAGTTAGTAGTTACTAGGTTTGTTAGCCGCCGCCGCAGCAACCAAGTTCAGGCATGCGCACTTGATCGCAACCCAACGTGGTATTGCGAAAGCGAAAAACTGGTAAATTCGGCCATTCTCCATTTACGTTGCATGTAAAAAAAAAAAAAACGGCCGTTTTCCGGTATATATATCTCTCTCTTCGCTCTGTGCTACGACACCGGGCCGCCGTAAAGCACAGAATGCTCTCTAGCGAGATCTATCGATATTTATAGTGATATTCTTGGTTATATTATTCAATTTAATAAAACGAAATATTTAGGTAAATAGAAAACCGTGTCGGCATCTGTTGGTCATGTGACGCAGACGGATCAATCGGTTTTCGTCTGTATCTATTTTAATGCCAGGTCCTTCGGGTACATCACGCATCGCAGTTATGCAAAACTACATACAAGTGGTGTAATTAATCGAATTCAGCCGACACAGGGCCCACGGTCCAATGGTTGTCTTTATCGTCATCATCATTTTCATCGTCGTCATCATCGTCGTCGTCGTCATAATTGTCGTTATCGTCGTCATCATTGTTGTCGTCGTCATCACTCATCATCATTGTCTTTATCATCGTTATCATTTTCATCGTCGTCATCATTGTCGTCGTCGTCATTGTCATCGTTGTCATAATTGTCTTCACCGTCATCATATTCATCGTTGTCATCATTGTCGTCGTCATGATTATCATCGTTGTCATCCTTTTCGTCGTCGTCATCATTGTTTTCATCGTCATTGTTGTCATCTTCATCATCATTGTCTTCGTGATCATCGTTGTCACCATTGTCTTCGTCGTCATCATCGTCGTCGTCGTCATCATCGTCGTCGTCGTCATCATTGTCGTTATCGTCGTCATCATTTTCATCGTCGTCATCATTGTTGTCGTCGTCATCACTCATCATCATTGTCTTTATCATCGTTATCATTTTCATCGTCGTCATCATTGTCGTCGTCGTCATTGTCATCGTTGTCATAATTGTCTTCGCCATCATCATCATTCATCGTTGTCATCATTGTCGTCGTCATGATTATCATCGTTGTCATCCTTTTCGTCGTCGTCATCATTGTTTTCATCGTCATTGTTGTCATCTTCATCATCATTGTCTTCGTGATCATCATTGTCATCGTTGTCACCATTGTCTTCGCCGTCATCATTGTCGTCGTCGTCATTGTCATCGTTGTCACCATTGTCTTCGCCGTCATCATATTCATCGTTGTCATCATTGTCGTCGTCATCATTATCATCGTTGTCATAATTTTCATCGTCGTCGTCATTATTGTCGTCGTAATCATTGTCATCATTGTATACGTATACGTTGTATCGGGATTTTTTGAAATCAATCGTTTCGTTACATTGAGATTCATTTAACATTGTTTTAATAGCTTTTCGGTAGAGGACTTCAATGACTTTCGTCATAACGGGATTTTTCGTTGTATCGGTATTCGTTGTAACGGGAACTTACTGTATATTAAAATATACGTCATATACTTTTTCCGAATTTTTTCCATGGCATTTTATGTCTGTTTCTTTTTGCTCGTTGTTTGCCGTTTCTTTGGCCGATTTGTCCACTTTCTCGTTGCCTTCAATTATATTACTGTGTCCTGATACACAGGCAATAGTGATTTTATGTCCACTTCTCTTCTTCTTCTCGGTCGTCGTCTTCTTTTCCTTGTTTTCCCGCCGGTTGGAGGGTGACGTTACGCGCCATGTTTTGTCGAATCTCGATCGCGATCCTCGGGAAACACTGTGCCCGCGATTGATTCCGTTCCGGACCGTGCCCCGCGGGTATAACGGATACGAATCGTAAACTATTTCGGACCGTGCCGAGCGTGTGCGTACACACACTTACGTGTTACGAATGCGTTCGTGAGTGTGTGTGTGTGTGTGTGTGTGTGTGTGTGTGTGTGTGTGTGTGTGTGTGTGTGTGTGTGTGTGTGTGTGTGTGTGTGTGTGTGTGTGTGTGTGTGTGTGTGTGTGTTTAGGAGGGACGAACGCGATAATATGTTAATGTCGCGCACGCGGATTCATCAACGTCACGGTCGCGAAACGTGGTACGCGTGTATGATATGGACGTTCTTATTGGAAAGCTTTTAATTACTTTAAACGAAAACGATTCTTCAGCCTTTGTCTCGTGAATTGAAATAACGCGAAACGCCGCCGCCGCCGCCGCCGAGATGAAAGGTGGAAATAATTACTTTTGTGCTCGCCGACGCGACAAGGTAAACGTTGTCCTATTTTGAGGACACGGAACGCAGACGGTGTCCGCTCGGGCGTATATATTTTAGTCGAATACCTACAGCATAATTAATCGCCGTTTAGACGCTATTTTTTTAATTTTTTTTTTTTTTTAACTGTGAAATAATTTCCCTCTCCCTCTCTCTTATTATCCGTTGTTTATTTTTAGTAGTTTATGTAAATAGTTTTCGCAGAAATCACATCAATCAAATGTATTTTAATGAGTTGTAATTATGACGCGAGAACGTAATATTCTTTTTATATATTTTTTTTTTTCATTTTCTCATACCTTTTCATCTTCTGAGATTATTTCGTCGGATCAGAAATTTCGGCAGATCAAAGATTACGAAATAATTTACATTTCCAATGTTTTTTTTTTCTCTTTTATACCCCTTTGTTGTTTTCTCTCTATCGTTAAATTTTCACTCGTTATGTAGATTAATTTTTTCTTTATCTTTTTCCGAATCTCCAGATTTAAATTCTTTTATGTGGAAATATATTGAAATAAGCAAAAAAATTCGTTTTTAAATTAAACTTTAAATAATAAATCAAATTTATTTCATATTTTTTTGATGAGATAATATCAGACGTCCGAATTATTTAAATGAAAAAATCACGATACGGAAACGAAACGTCACTGTGGGTATTCGCCGTTTCCGTTTTTCTTGCTATGAGGTCGTGAATGGATTAATTATTATTTGAAATCCGATTGGACAACTAGATCGTTGCGATTAAAATATTATTCTATGCGGTGGTACGACTGTGCGTGTATACGGTAGGGTTTATAAACGTGTTTCATGCCAAGTCATACGCGCACCTACTGTAGACAGTAAGCCCAGATGTGTTAAATGCGGCGAAAAACACTCAACTGATGTGTGCACCAAAGATAGTAGCCTCCCGGCTAAATGTGCACTACGCTCTGGTGCACATACAGCATAATATAAACGTTGTATCATTTACAAAAAACTGACAAAATCCACAAACAAATAAAAAAAAAGGGTAGGAATTCCAAAACGACAAGGCACATGACGTCGTCGTGCATCGCATTCACTCCCGTCCGGTCCATCATACGTCAGTATAACGGCTGCCCGACCAAAATCCAGTGTTACAGATTCAACGTCAAACACCTCGAGCGAACTCAAAACATTATTAAATTAATTTATCTATTTAATAATAAAATTGTAATTTTTAGCAAACTCACAACAGTGTTCCCATAGCATTTATTATTTTCAAAATCAAATCTCTTATCCATAAACATCGATAACATTATCTACAATCCTCATTCCATATTCCGTTTGTATAAACCGCCTATTGTAATCCATCTTTATGACTTAATCTGTTTTAACCGTACTAAGAATACCTACGTAATTAACAAACAAATTGTAAAACATAAATACGTGTAATAGCACCAGATGTACTGAAACATTTAAGTAATTAATTAATAAATAAAAAATAATAAAAAAATTAACGTGTTTTTTAAATCTTTTGTTAAAATATCGTATACGCGCAAAAGAACTTGATAAAAGCACTGGATAAATTAATGAGTAGGTACGATATCAGTGACCTTCTGTTTAAACGTGAAGTTTGAGCGCATAAATATTTTAGCAAAATTAAAAAAAAAATGACAGTATCATACACTAAGTTTTTTTAATTAAACGCGTAAAAAATTCATTGTCACTAGAACTCTTCGCGACATTTTGTAAAGCTTCTGGGTGTTGGTACGGCTCGTTTAATATTATTTAAAAATGTTTGGTGTTGAAAAATGTAACGTGATGATTTTATCAATATGAATAAAAAATCAACCATTATTCGTTGAAACAGTCAATTTAGCCCGTAATTTTAAAAAGTGTATAAAAAATAAAAGAAAACTCTTTTTATGACTATCTAAGTAAGTAAAATCAATTTTTTTATTTGAAATCGGTGTTGACGAGTGTAATTGCATTAAAATATAAAATAGTCAGAAACGAGTTTCACTTAACATTTCATCGCTCTTAGAAACTTAATGGAACACTTCAAAAATGAACTGTCCAACATTAAAAACGCGCACTACTGCTTTAATCTAAAAAAAAAAATCGCGATGAATAATTAAAAAAAAAAATCTTATTGTAAATTAATTTTTCTGCTAAGGATCTTGAAAATCCTGCTTAAATTGAAGTACCTAGCTAATTAGAATTATTACGTTCAAATCTCATATATTTCATTGTCTGCTTTTTCTATTGAATATGAAGTAAACAGTCGTGGAAATCGTATAACGTCAGTACAGTAATAATACAAGTGCAGTATTTACATCAGAGAGACAGATATAATATAATAAGAGCGAAAAATAGTATTTCGACATTAAATAATGTAATAATTTCGAAATGACGTAAGGTTATTATTGTTGCCGAGTACCGGATAAGTATTAATTTCATAGAAGATGATTGAATTGTGTTGCGAAACTTCCGGTTACGTTTATTCGGTAATTTTTTTGCAATTGAAAAAAAAAAAAGGAAAAAAAGCCGTAAATTTATCAAATCTCTAATTCCACAATGGAATTTCCACTTTTACCCCATACATTTAAATGGAAAAAGTTTTAATTGAAAAATGTTTTAATATATATTATCATTGAAATTGTTTATTGTATAGCATAAAAGTTGTAGTATTAACATCTGCGCGTAGTAAAATAATTTATAAATGTACGTAGAAAAGAAAAAAAAACGGAAAAAGTACACGAATAAATATTTTGCACTCGGAGAAAATTAAAAGAAAATTAAAGTTTAAATTGCTCAAGAACAATAATTAAACAAATTAATTCACATAGTTTTACGTTTTGCTGCAGGTATATACGACGATAAAGCACTACAGAAGTTAATTACTATTATATAGTAGTAGGTACCCACTGTTTTTCGTGTATTTTTTTTTCAAACATAATGTAGGCGCGCATTAATGAAGTGGTGTAAAAAGAAAAATAAATAATAATAATAGTAATAATAATAATAATAATAGTAATTATGACTACAGTAGAAGCCGCTTATTAGAAACACGGATAATTGATACAATCGCGTTATTGAAACAAAAAGTCCCGAGACGGACCGGACGTACGTATATTAGTACATCGAAAACAAATCGGATTATTGAAACATCACATCGGTTATTTGAGACAAATTCAGGCACAGTTTAGAAGTTTTTAGGCAATTGTAGAAGCTCTAAATGTCCTCAGAATTGTCGTCCAGCTATCGTGTGTAATGTGTATGAAATAGGTTTTGCACAGCATTACTCGTATGAAAATACGGCCATGGAGTTACTCGACGCAAAAAAACAAACTAAGATGGATGGAAATTTTAAATAATATAGTAAAATATATACATTTGAACATACTTTTTTAAATTATACAATATATACAATATACATAGGTAAATAAATAACATAAATACATATATTTTTCGCGTATTTTTCATTTTTTTTTTTTTCATAGTACAAATCAAACCAATCGCTTATTACAAACAATCGGTTAATTGACATATTTTACCTTGGTCCCAAAGTGTTTCTAATAAGCGGCTTCTACTGTATAATTATTGTAATAACACCGAGCCTGTCCGAGCATAACGACGGTTTATGAATCAAAGAGTATTATCGAGAGACGGCGCGGCGTTCGGATCGAACGGTTGTTTTATACGGCTTAGACGTAAAACGACGAGTGTGTGGGGGGAGGGGGTTTGACGGACGAGATACGTTCTGGAGAACAGCGGAGCACCGAAAAAACGTGTGCCTAAAATTACATTTCACGGGCGTGACGGGGCGGGGTCGTGCGGTGGCAGGGAGTGGAGATGTCGCGCCGTGTTTATACGTAAGTCGCACGCCCGTGACGCGTAAGGCTTTTCGTGGTCCGTCTCCGTCCGCCGCACGCGGCGTCTCGGTTATAATTATTGTTCGCTGTAGGCTGCGGTTCTGAAATAGAATCCGAGACGTGCGGCGGGGCCTGTTTCACACGCGTATCGCGTAATGCGCGGGAATCGCCGGCGTGACGAGAACAGCGACCGGTCGAGGAGGCAGAAGAAAACGAAAAACGAAAAACGAAAAACGCGCAGAGACGCTACGAAAAAATGTCTTCCAGTCGCGTGAAATTCCCGCCGAAAGCTCAAAGACAAAAACGGTCTTTGTCGTTGTTATTGTTGCAACATCGTCGACCGGAAGAAAAAGTACCATAATGCATATACACGATTCGTTATTTTACAGTAGTAACAATAATAATAATAATAATAATAATAATAATAATAATAATAACGGTGACGATGATGAGAAAAACCGAACGGATTTCCGTCACGTATATATATATAATAAATACTGCGCTTTACTCGAGTGCCCCCCTCCCCGTACACCCGTCGCGGCCGCGGACGTTTTAATATTTAATCTCACGAGCCGGAGTGCATATTTTCCCGGGAAATTCTCTGGATTGTGACACATCGAACGCGTCCCGTTTTAATGACGCGCGTGCGTTCACGGCCTCGTCGATTTTATCTGTACGAACGTTCGACGTGTTCCAACGGGAGCGTTCGTTAAATACGCAAATATTTGATTTCCGTTCCGATCGTTATGTGCCACCTCCATCATAATACAGTATTACGTCCGGACGGACTTTTGGATTGTATAAGACGTTATCACTGCAAAGTGTCTCTCTCTCTCTCCCTCGAGCCCGTTCCGATTACTCTACAGGACAGTGGTTCTCAACCATTTCGAGTTCGCGACCCCCTATAATGTTACCAAGATGTCTAACGACCCTTTTGTAATGTAAGCAACAAGCATTAAATAATTGAACAAACTGTTATTATTTTATTTATTTGTGTACATATTTTGCAAAAAAAGGTATATTATGTACATTTTAAAATAAATAGTACTTTTTATCCAAAAAAAAAAAAATAATAAAAAAAAAAAATATATATATATATATATATTATAACACTTGGGTACTATTAATTGTAAGATTCTAAGTGAATTTTATGTAATTTTTTTCCCACGTGAATTGGTGACCCTAAAATAATTATTGGCGACCCCCAAGGGGGTCTCGACTCCCCGGCTGAGAATCGCTGCTGTTGGATATTTTCATTTTGGCGGTGCCGCGGGATTGCGCCGGACGAATTCGTTTGTGCTGATGCGTTTTTCAAGTGCAAGTCGACGTAGACTCGTTTCGACCGCCGGACCACGTGGGGATTATACATACATACGTGTATACATGCCCCCCAAATCGCGTTTTGGGCCCCGGTACGGAAGTAAACCCGGGCCTCTCTTAAATAACTATTGATATCCCGTCATAAATGTAACTTTGGTATTAATTTTATACATACGGTTATAGGAGTAAGTGTTTATTTTAAGCGAAATATCAACAAATTTATAAGTATTCTTAATCGATTTAAATCGTTAATATTCATAGTATTTAAAAAATATGTAAAACATTTTTAAGGTATTTTTTATAGAGCGGAAGGTGTTATTGGTCTAATCATTTCAAAATGTTGTTTCTCAAATCATCTGTGTATGTGTAATAGAAATCCATATAAAAAAAAATAAATAAATTTAGGTAAATTCTGACTTGCAGGATGGTAAAATAATATACCAATGACCGTGTAGTTCATTAATTAACATTGAATATTCACTGGTAAATTATTTTACCACCTAATAAAAAATAAGAAAAAAACATATTTATATGAACAATTATCATATGATTCATATTATAATATATCTAAAACAAAATAAAATATTACATACTTTTTATATCTAACAATTGATAATAACAAAATTAAAATTATAATAGTTATTGAAAATAAAATAAATTTTCTCTATCATAAAATTTAAATCATAAAAAATTGCAAAATAAAAAATATAAAAAAATATAAAAATAAAAAATATATAAAAATATAAAAAATATAAAAAAATATAGAAAATATAAATATAAAAAAATATTTAAAATTAATAGTGTGATTGTTATATAAATGGTTATAGGTACTGATTAATATTTGAATGTATGATGAATATTACAATATTAATAGTATATAAATGAATCGCCACGAACAAAAATATCACGTGTATGCATTTTATAAATAAACTTACTGTGCTTCGGGAAAGAGAGAAAAATCTCATATACGGCGATCGGCTGTTTTAAAATCACTCATAGTGCGATACTGGGTAATACTGATATTGTATTTAAGACGCAATCATAAGTCATAGTTTTTGCATGTGATTTTTTGAGTTTATCAAAAATGGTCTCGAGACAATATTTGAATTCTGAAAAAAATGTATTTAAACCATTTGTCTTGCATAAAATTAAGTAAACATTTGCGCGAAAGCCGGGCCCCGATACCATGGGTCTTCTGACCCCTCCTGGAGGAGATCTGCGTGTGTATCGTGTCATTCGCATTTTGTAACGAATGCACCGGCAATTATTCGAACCGCTCATCTACTCGTCGTCGTGATAGAGGCGGACGACGAATCATAAAGATCAGACCCGAGAGCTCGGTAAATGTGTGTATTCGGTTGGTTTTTTTTTCTTTTCGTTATTGTTTTTATTCCGTCGTACGATTTGTCGTTATTTTTGTTACCACGCGTTTGGGCGAGTCGAACCAGTATAATAGTGTGTCACATTACAACGGCGGATAATACGACACACAATCCACAACATGCTGTCAATTATATTCGTATTTCTTTACTGTACGTTATCTAACGTACTGTACGTCATGACGACGGCGACGTCTTTAGTGCGGGGCGGAAAATACATTTTCTCTAGAAGACGTCGCCAGGTTTTTCTCTCGCCCCGACTGGGGGAGGGGACGTGTGTGAGCCGTCGGCGGCGCTGCACTCTCGACCGACTCAGGAGTAAGAACCGTTTCAAATGGGGTGAGTGGGAGAGACGAGACGAGGCATTCGCTCCAGGGGGATTACAGAAAGAAAATCTGAAAAGCATTTCCTACAGAGAACATCACGAGGCGGTGATTTTTATGAAATACACGTACTCGGTAAAATAAAAAAAAATAAATAAATAAAAAAATAAAAAAAAAAAAAATAATAACAACAATAACAATAGACCAGCGAATATATTATTCGTAGTTTTCACGGAAAAAAAACTTACGACCGGTCCCGTCGCATAATAATCCCGTTTTTTTTTCACGTCACAGGCACTACCACAGCATGGAGGTGTTCGCCACTTTCGACGTCCTGGACGGCGGCGGGATGAAGGTGGCTGAGGGCCACAAGGCGTCGTTTTGCCTGGAGGACAACCAGTGCACGGACGGCGCGAGACCGGCGTTCGCGTGCGCCAACTACGGCGACCAGGGCATCTCGGTCAACTGTTCGGACATTTACCGGCACAGCATCGACTGCCAGTGGGTGGACATCACCGACCTGAACCCGGGGCTGTACACGCTCAAGGTACACATATATCATTATGTATATACATCCGGCGGATTTTATTTACGTACACATACCATCGCAATGTGATGGTTACCGATTAGTATTTGGCCGTCGTCGCCGTAGACTTCTGTGGTTAAAATTAAAATTTAACTTAGTTTGAAAAAAAAAATACACGCCCGTGGAGTACCTCTCCGCTTTCCGCTTCTAGACGTGTGTGTGCGTTACGGGTAAAGTACAAAATACGGTTAGTGTTCAAATTATCCGGGTAATGTGTACACTACTTGTACCCATTGGATAAAGTTAAAAAACTATTTTCGTAAAACGTACATATTTCGTACATTACTCGAGTATTTTACACATTATCTACGACTGAGTGGGCGAAGTACTTTAATGAAATGTATACGATAAAATAACGATTGTGGATAAATGTTTATGAAGAAACACACGGAACAGTATTTTTAGTACAGTGCTAGTTCGTCTTAATACACGCGTCGTATACATATAATAGGTTTTTAAAATGACTTCACACGAAAAATTTTACGAGTGTTTTTATAATTAATAGTCAATGAAAAAAATAAATGTAAATGCATAAATGCAAATCCGGGGCAATACTTTATAATTCTAAATGTCATCCGAACTCAAATTAATCTAATAAATAATTGTATTTAAATTCTTAAATTTTAATTAAGTAAATAGTAAAAATGTTCAAGTATGTAATTTACAGTTTAATAGTAATAATAATAAATATATATTTTTTTTAATTAGTATAATTTGGTTTTTGCTACTAGAAGACTCTGTATAATCTGTAAAATTTTAAGAATTTGATGCGTTGGTCATGTTGTACTGACGTTATAAGTTTACGGTTATGGTTATACGATTACTTTATCCACAGCACACCGGATAATGTATAAATTGATTGGATACCACATATTTAAGGTGGATAATGTGTACATTACACTGTTCATATGGATGAGGTTCACATTACCCGGGTTATATGTACAATAACCGTTTTTGTACATTACCCGTAACATATACATATTATATGAATAGGATTACTTTGGACAGAGAACGAAGGGAGGCAAGTGTTCTGAAATTAACTGTGGAATTACTTTGGATTTCACAGAGCTTTTATCGAGAAATAATGATGTTTCTTATTAGTAGCGAAATTCACGAAAAAAATAAATTTTCACTCATGAATTGCTTTCAGTTTTCGCCGTAGTGGAAAAATGTTTTTAAAAACAATTTTTTTTTTTTTTTTTGACCCCTCGAAAGTCTGCAGTGTGGTTTTTAGAAACAGCGGGTGTAGTAAAACGCGTAAGCTGTAGGGTGACCGTACTTATAGACGGAAAAACCGACGCTACCACTGCTAAGACTAAGGGTGTATGGAATAAGGGTGGTTTTAATAAAATGCATGATACGAATGGCCTACGCGTGTATGTTTTTTATTCTTCCTATAAAAACCGGTCATGAAAATTCAATTAAATTGAAACGTCTACGGGTGTTCGGTCACTCACTGGTAATATTATCATCGACGTATTGATTGGACCAATTATAGATCCAACGTATTTTTACCCGGTACATATCGCGTTTGGTGGTATTTAGTGAAAAAATAATGAAACGTAAACACTAAACGTAATACAATTTTAAACGCAAGCATGTGTCAGGGGGGCTGGATTGAAAAAACTTCAGGTAATCCTGTTTTAAATAGCCTTGTAGCGAGTATTTATAGGATATCAGGAGAGTATGATAAACCTGTGAAGTTTAAAAAATTTCATTGAGAGACTACATTTTTACATTTCTGCTACTACTCAAAAGTATTGTCCATGTGATAAAGTTTCACGGTATACCTGTTTATGATTATGTGCACGTATCAAGTTGCAATAACTCACATTTAATGGCGTATGGTAAAAAAAAAAGTTTGGGTTGTCGAAAATCCCGAATTAATTATTATTATCGACGTTACGATGGAAGTGTATAGTAATTTATTCGTGCTGTACACAATTTTTTCAATTTATTAACTTTTGAGTTGTCGTCTCTCGGCACTAATGACACGCGTAGGTACTGCGCCAGTATCGATCTACATAAAATACGTTACGAGTCGGAATCACAAAGTATTCGATACGGAAATGCAGCGGTCGATTAAGTTTCTCCGAATCGGATTCATACGTGAAATACAGTCGTTTTTAAGCATCGTCCACGCCGTGTGAGAACTTTCGTTCTCGGGTTTCCGAACCGATTCAACGGTCGACCTCGACGCGAGTAATAACCGTTGTTATTATTATTATTATCATTATAATTATACTCCGGTACGGTTGGTTCTGGAAAACGGTGTAATCTAATAGGTTTGTATGGCTTTGGACGAGTTTTCGTTTGGATTTAATTAATATAATCCAGATAAAAACGAAAAAACGTCTCCAGAGTTTAAACCCGGCGCGGCGAAACTTTAACTATCAGCGTGCCCGCACACCTGACCTAGCGTCATATTATAATATAATATATTGTACAAATTATATCGCACGGGAACAAAGTTCGTACGTACACAATAATACTACGGTACACAGTCGAAGTGCTATTAATTACGAGAAAGATCTGCCCTATCGCTGCCGGACTAGTTGCGGTCATAATCAAAAATTACATACTAGTTGCAGTCACCCCTCAAAAAGGTTACATACTAGTCGCGGTCACTCAAATAATAATAACTAAGTATACTAAATAATATAATATTATAATATAGTTTATATAATAATTAAATATGAAATTAATATTTGGTTTATTTATTTAATTTAGAAAAATGTATTAATCAACATTTTCGTTCCCATTTATATCGAAAAGATAACAGATTTAGGACTGACTACACTATTATTTATTGTGTAGGTATGGTTAAAAATGTTGATACTTATGTTTAAATTACGTGGTTAAACTTGTGTCAAAGTATAATATAATAATATAATATGTATAATACTGTCAAATAATAATTATTATATAAATTGTGTCAAAATATAGTATATATAATTTTAAAATTTTGTAGGTATAAATTTAAAGGAAATCGACTTTAGATATTCAAGCCTATTTATTTCGCCTTCTTCATAATACTGTATTTGTTAAAAAAGCTATGGCCGCAACTAAGATATTACCTAAATTGGCGTGACCGCAACTGTTATATCCGTTTATCTCAAACATGGTCATGACCGCAACTCGTATGCAGCCCTGCCGGACGACGTGACACGAAAAAAAGAAGACAAAAAAAAAAAAAATCTCCACTATAGTCGAAAACCCCGTTTTAACTCTATGACTTATTAATATACACATATAATATACGTATGTGTGTGTGTGTGTGTGTGTGTGTTTACTCTTCGCGTGCGCCTTATTATTAGTTCTTTTGAAAATACGGTTATGCTATAACATAGTGCGTGGCACGTGTCCAACGTGTTCCGGTTTACAGTTACGGGTACACGAGCACCGCGAAGAGTCGACACAGTTTTGTTATTATTATTATTATTATTATTATTATTATTACTATTATTGTATACGGGGACGTGAAAAACGAGGCGGCGACTTCCGATTCGGAATGGGTTCCGGCGTACACGATCGACCGTGAAAGACCGAACGCGCGTGCACGCGTTTTCTGTTTGTCGATGGCGGGGCACCGAATATTGTTTTCGGGAAGAATCGTTCACCGTCCGTGTTGTGACTTGTGATCGTCGTGCAAAAACAGCGACCCGCGTGCGTCGGAAGCGTCTATTCACGTGGTATTTTATTTTTGTATTATATTACGACAAGCGTACGGTAGGAAATCGGGACGAACGTGAAACGATATGCGATTATTTATCGATCGTTTCCTCGAAAGACGCAGACGCGTTTTGTTTTCTTCGGTTTTTTTTCCTCGTCAGCCGTCGAAACGATCATAACAAACCGAAAACGGTACGGAGTTGTACACCGTTATTATAAAAACCGATGAAAAACACGACAACAGATCGATTTCTATGATTTTGGTTTTTTTTTTTTCAACAACGGCGTTAACTCGTTATTATAATGACCGACGACGTATAGTTTTTGTCTATTATTATTATATGTTTGTCACTCGTTTTTAGAACATTTCCCGAAACAAACCCGGAATCACTAAGTTTCGGGCGATTCTTTACATAGTTTTCAATACGTAAAACAAAAAATATATTTAAAATCGAAAAGTAGGTCACGCGTTGGACCAAGGGCGTACTAGTACTCCGAATTCTGTTTGATTTCTTCTCGGTTTCCGTTTAAACTTTAAAGAAAACTTCTTCGTGTAGAAACGAGAACGCGATAGTTCACCGTGCATTACAGGTCCGTGTAGATAATAACATGTTTGCTGTTTAGATGTTCGCGATAAAAAATCGTTATTTGTTCGCGGAGTTTTATTAGATAATATAAATCACAATAAATCTTCAGCGGTCGAAAAATTAGTTCCACGTTTAAAATGCGATATTTCCAAAAAGAAAGTCGACCAAAACGTCATTCCCCTTCTCCAACGGCATTTCACGGAAATTATTTTCGTGCGAACACTGCGGCGTAAAAGTGAGCTTCGTGTTATGTGCGTACGTACTTAGGTACGTCTAGAGATGTAAAATTCAAGTATTTTTTTTTCTTGGTAATTTACCGAGGAAAATTTACGTACGTTTACCGTAAATTCTGTAAATTTGGTAAATTTTGATAATTTCTGTATGTCACAATAGGGACCGCCCTAGGATTTGCTCGCTTCCGCTTTTTCACGAACTCGTAATTATTGTAACGCTTGTTTTTATTATCTACTGAATAGCAGGGTGTTCATGGTATTATAAATTAACAAGTTATGACTCGATATAAGTACCTAGTAGTGTATTATACTATTATTGACTTTTGTTTGTATTTTATTTTTTTTTTTTTATTTCAATTAAATTATTTCATACGAATATAAATATTAAAAATGAACTGAAAAATAATTTGTAAATCAATCGAATCAGATTCATTATGTACCATGACATGACATCAACAACAAAAAAAAGACAAAATAAATAATTCTAGTCTTTTAGTTTTATGTGGTTTTTTTCGCTAACTATAAATCGAACGTTTGTCGTTTTAAGTTTTATAACATCAACTATTCCATTCGACTGATACGGTATGAATATTCACCTCATTAAGACGTTTGATTTCAGGTGTCACGTGCTAATTTTTTCGGTAAAAAAAATATTTATCGCAAAAAAAATTAATCGTTAAATTTACGGTGGTATAAATTTACTGAGATTACATCTCTAGGTACGTCTGACAACGTTGAGTACGATGACAATTGACGACACGTTGACGTACTGATTTTCTGCGTCAGACACATTCGTGGGCCACGTGCGAGTCCTGTTCGTGACACCTGCACGAAATCGAATCATCATAATAACATTTTATTATTATTATTATTATTATTATTACTATTATTACTATTATTATATTGTTGAGACTTTTGCGCAAAGCCGCAGCGGTGTATGACGTAATGATGATAACTTTGTCTTGTGTGTGTACGTTGTTGTTCACAGGTGTCTGTCAATCCGGAGTACAAAATCCCAGAAGTGACGTACACCAACAACGCGGCGGTGTGCTCGATGTTCTATTCCGAGACGTTCGTGAAAATCCACGACTGCGTCGTTCAGAACCCGTGATGCGGAACGTCACGTCTTTTCACGTCGTTTTTTCCAACGCCCACGTTATTATTATTATTATTATTATTATTACTGTGTATTTTTTTTCCACTCGTCCGTTCGACGACAAACGATACGTAAATAAAAAAAACATACACATACGTAATTTACGTGAACGCGTGTATTTCTATCTATTTACAGCAGAAGTTGTATTTTGTTTTATTACATTACACCAGCGGTTCCCAAACTGTGCTCCGTGGAGCCCTTGGGGCTCCGCAATGGTTTCCCAAGGGCTCCGTCCATTAGTACACAAAAAATTAATATTTTGAAATTTTTGAATTTATTTAAATCTCCAGTTCTTTTAAAACTATTGTTTCCTTTATTGTATGCTTCATAGAACACTGGCAAATGCAAATGAACGTTAAATATTTCTTGGGGCTCCACGAGAAATTTCTTTTTAAAAAAAGGCTCCGAGTTTGAAAAAGTTTGGGAACCACTGCATTATACGATAAGACTTCACGTTTTATTATCATTATTATTATTTTATTATACTGCACTCTCGTGTATCGAACGGTCAATCATTAGAATAGTAAAACCGATAAAAATCTAACGACATCGTCTTCTGGTGAACTACATTTTTTCCTGCCCATCACGTAGTTTTAAGTGCATTTTCCAACCCCGAAACTTTGATAACGACTATTGTATATTCGAAATGTTCGAGATAAATTTTTTGAATTTTTCGGACGTTGCAGACTCGAGCTTTTTAAACTTGTACAGGGTGTCCCACGAGGATTTGCACGTTGTGACATCTCTTGAGATACTGAAGATGATAAAAAATCTTGTTTCTTTTTTCATACAACTCACGGGGATAAGGAATACAAATTTTCATATACTTTAATTAAAATGTTATGTTTCGGTAAACAAATTAAAAAAAAAAATAATAATTATAACTTTTCATTTGATATTTCCGAAAAACTAGAAGACAGTAATTGCTCATTTTACACGGTTTATTTTTCTGAAAATTTTGATGTTTCAACTTTTATTTTCAATGAACTCGATAATTTTTCACAAGTTTTTTAATACATTTTTTATTAAAAATCACGGAGTTGAAAAAATAAATAAAAAGTCAAACAATTAAAACGTTTAGAAAAATCAACTCGATGAAATGACAGCATTAAAATTTTAGAATTTTTTTTTTTCTGTAATTCTTTATTAAATCGAAATTTGAATTTGATAACCTTTATCGACAAACGCGATTTTTCAAATGTCCTTATCTTCATGAGACACACCGTATACACATGCGTAATTTTAACGCTTCTCAACGTACAACTAGTTATATTACAAATTAGCAACGATCAAAGTCATTAAAACGTTTGAAAACTATTATTTTCACTTTTAAATCAGCTAAAGAAGATATGACCATTTCCTCTTCGAGGCGTACACCCGATGATCCACTGATGTAAGTAAAACGTAATATTATTGTAAACGATAAAAATATCGCGACGACAGCGAGCGCAGAGTGATCTACGACGATGCATAACCGTTAACAGATGAATATTTCATACGGTTCGTTTCCGGAAAGGATAAACGCTGTCTACATAATACGCGCGCATTGAAACGTAGACGTTTTCATAGAAATGATTTCGGTTCGCGAACGGTTTTGATATTTTGATTGATAAATAGTAATGTTAAACCGCAGACATTGTGTTAAGACTGAGTTAGGTCGGTCTACGTGAAGAATCACTTATTTTATCAACTGTCATGCAGATAATATTATTCTCGTGAAAGCGCAGTGTCCGAGCAAAGGATTATTTCGCATCGGATTTTAGCAGTAGTATTCATATTTTATCGCCGTGCGTCATAATATCATTCGTATATTACACAAAAAATGACGCGATATTAAAAAAAAAAAATAAAATAATAATAATCTTTTTTTTAAACGTAAATTAGTTGCGTTTTTTTTTCGCCAAAGATTAATGGAAATGAATAATAACGCGTTTCGATTTTGTTCATGACGTACATGTCATATCACAATAAACACACCTATACGTCCCTCTATCGATATGTGAATAATAATAGTAAAAAAAAAAAAATATTATTACAAAAAAAAAAAAAAAATGCAGTGTTTAATGTTTATAATCAATAGTTATTGTTCGACACTTAAATCGCTCTTTGTTTTCAGTGAAGAACACAAACCGTTTATGGCGGTGTTAATATTATTTAAAGCGTATTAATATAAAATTCATTTTTTTTCCTGTCACAGTTTAGTTTCACAAATCAAGTAGATAAAATAATTATTTTCGATGAAACTCATTTCGGGTTAAAACAATGTGCGGTGTCTACGCACGAACGTGATATACACGATTTGTATTGTTTAGACGACGTTCGTTTGTTATGAAACGTTTTAACTTAATTATTATGTTAACTCAATTATCGTGTTGTTAACTCAACTCGTTCGTTACGTCGGTATGGACGAGAAAAAAAATCACCGTTGAGCAGTCACTAAGGCATTTTGTTACCATACTCAAACTTTACCTGTCCGGAAAGTCAACGCTGTAACCGATTGTTTGTATTACTTTTTCGTATAAAGTTTAGTGAAAACTACTCGACATTTGTGTTTTTCAACCTTTTATTTTGAATACCGTCGGCAAATTTGGGATCAGACACAGCTAGACCACGTCTTTCGCAGGTTTATATATAAAAACGAGATAATTATCATATCGGTTACGCGAGTTTATCAGCTGTCCATCGGAATATCGACTGTGAAACGCGCGGACGAAAATTTCATAAAAACGAATACGATGTACACGAACGACGATCGTGGCGTATTCAACGAGGTCGGTAGGAGTGTTTATCATTTCTCGCTCTTATAATATTACAAAAAAATAAAAATGTTTATTTATTAATATCATACGAAGAAACGCGCAAACGGATTCTCAATAATTATGTGTTTGGGTGCAAAATTATCGTTGTCTGAGCAAGTGTATAGTTTTACTCTAAAACGTCTCAGTCCAGTGGTCGGCAACTCTTTTGAACTGTCGGGCCACAATTACGAATTAAAAAGAGTTCGTGGGCCGGATAAAAATAAAAAATATTTTATTCTTAAATTATTTATCACGCGAAAAAATGCGGACTAAAACTTAAACTAATTAAATGTATAAAATAAACATTACCTACAGTTTTTAGTACGGTTATCAAACGAAAGTATGAATGTAACGTACTGGTAAAACGCTTAATGTGATTTTCGTTGTTGGATATTGTTAATTAATTTTTCAATTTCCACATCAAGATTACTCGTGCCCGCTCTTCGAACACGGTGAAGATGTTATCTTATCGGTAACTGTCAAGGTATATATACCTACCATTATAAAATATGACTGATAAAAAATACCCGTACCGAAAACGCAACGTTCAATTAGATTTATGCGATCTGATGTTCAATGTAATTTCGTCAAATCTGCGGGCCGCCGCCGGTTGCCGACCACTGTCTCGATCTAAACACTGTGGTGAGATCGCGTTACGTATTTGCTATTTTCTATTCACCATCGGCAATTTTTCTATAACAATAATCAAATGTCGTCGTCATTCAGCTAACTTATCATTTCTAACTAATCTTCTTTCCTCTAAAATCGACAGTCCAGAATTACTATCCCGTCTCTCATTTAATGTCCCCTCTCGTCGTACACGATCATCTGATCCATTTCATTTACCCTTCTCTTCCTCAAACTACCATCTAAACTCACCGATCATCCGTCTTATGCGCATTGCCAACACTGACCCCTCATTCTCACTCTAGAGCCTCCTTTCGGTAATGCAAACTATTATTATTATTATACTATCTTCATGTACTCATGGGTTCGTCCCGTATTGTAAAAAAAAAATTAAAATTAAAAAAAAAATAAAAATGTACATTGAGACGTAATTGTTGTTATTATTTTGTATATAAAAAAAAAAAAAAACGTCGTGTGCCGCATTGATAAAAGCTATAATCCGGTAGGTTTTCGAGGTACGAGGGGAAAAAACCTCCGTAGTTTCGTGAGTTATTTAGTGTTTCGGCGTTGCGGCACCTTTCGCGTTTCTGCCGGGCTAAATACGCACATGTAAACAAGTTCGATGCAATATAAATCCCCGCGACTTCTCGCAACTATTACGTGGCGTATCTCATATTGTCAGGGAGCAGCGCTTTTTATTTTGTTTTTTCACCGTGCTGAACTTTATCTGTTTGTTGACTTCTAAAACCGTTTTTCAAACTAAAAAAAAAAATAAATAAAAAACGAAACTGATATAAAAAAATCTCTAGTGCCACCGTAACACTGTTCATCCGTACAATAGAGGCCACACATCGCGCACAAACAATACACTAATTACGTGTTTTTCAGAGTGTTTTTTTTTTTTTTTAATTTTTTTTCGCCGCTGGACAAGTGGACGTGACTTAATAATAATGACAATGACACATCGATCGGACGTCTGGTCTCGTTTACACCGAAATGGCGCGCCGGAAGAATACGCCGCATAGCCGTCACGACTCTGCTGGACGTCCGGTCGACTACGCGTCCGTTGACTAATTAACGTCTCACACGCGTGACGTCTACTGAATTATACCGGAGTCCAGACACGTGTGTCTCGTCTTGGCGGAGAGGGCGGACTTTGTACGTTGAACGCGACAAATTTAATGGTTTTAAACGAAAAAAAAAACAATAAAAATAAAACGAAAAAACATACGAAACGAACCGCTCGTTTATTTTAATTCGATTTCGTATGATTTCACTGTTCCGGTGTACTTGGCGATCTCTTGGACTCTTCGAATCGCCGCCACCAAGACCGCAACGATCGTATGAATAACGCCGTACAGGAGTCTCGCTAATCCGGACTAGATGGGACCGGACTCTATCTGGATCATCGAAAATCCGGATTAAAACGGAATGTCTTTTTTTTAACTTACTAATAAATATTTTTCAAAAACAAAAAAAAAAAAACACCTTATTCGTTCACATTCAAAACGTATTGGTTTACGATTTTACATTATACATTATATTTATTACTTATATATTGACATTTAATTAAAGATGAAAAATAAAATTTAAATCAATTAAATGCGATATGTACTTGCAGTTTTACAAAATAGTGCAAATTTACAGCCAAAACTTTAAACGCGTTTTTCTCGGAATTAGTGTAGTTCAACTTCAATTTTCAAATTGCCATAGAGATACGGGTTTGATATATACAGGGCTCTACGAGGTCTTAATTTCTTTGTTAAAATGTCTATTTTCACATGGCATAAAAATCTCGAAAATGACATTGGCGACAAAGTGGTCGCTTTTTCTGTGCACGGCCACATATATGCTTCTCTTTATTGGTTATTTCTTTATAGTTACCTAAGTTAAATCAAATGTAAATTCAATTATTATATTTATAAACCTATTTAAAGTGTGACTCATAAAATTCATCGTCACTTAAAAAATTATGTTAATTTGATAAATTATTCTCGTTATGTATTGACGTATCGACTAGGTACCGATAACCTCATAGAAATGTCACTAATGTCAATGTGCACATGGAAACATTTGTAATAAGCGGTCACTCGGTTTTTAGAACGGTGAAAAATATTTACCGGGTAAAAAAAATATCGGTAAAATTTACCGGGTAAATTTACCAAGCTCACATCTCTAAATATAATACAGTAGAACGTGGCCGACCGAATAAATGAGTGCTTACTCGGCGATGGAAAAAAATTCAATTCGTATTCATTTTCCGACGTGAAAATTCTTACGATGGGGTTGCTTTGACCGCCATATTCAGTTCGGTAGGTTTCAATGTGGAAAAAGGGAGATAATCGCGAATCGTATTGAGGTATGTGAAAGGTTTCAAAAGTGCGGAAGGGAACACGGTGTAGGGCTATTTATTAATTTGAGAAGAAACGAGGGGTCAGCATTTTTCCGACTTCTAGACAAAAGATTGCGGCGGAGACCTATTATATTATGCTGTGATAAAATATATAGTATTGAATGTTATTTATAGTACAACAGTAGTTATTATTCGATATGTTCATTTTAAAACTTACATATAGGTAATGTCAAGTATCATAATTAAAGACCAGATTTAATTGCATTAAAAACACTCAAAAATTGCATAGTACAATTGTATAACTGCACCAAAAATCAAATAAAAATTGCAAAATAAATTGCACTATAAAAATGCAAGTTGTATTTATATATTTATAAAATAAAATATTATTGTAAAAGTTGTTATTATTATTATACATAATTAATAGGTACAAAAATATATTCTATAAATATCAAATTTTGGAATTAAAATTTGGTGATCAAATAGGTACATTTCTAAATTATTTTCATTAAAATTAAATCGTCTATTACTTAAAATATGTTTGTACAATGAGAAACTACGTTCTACGTCAACACTCGTTATTGGTGCATATTTAAAATATTATAATCTTTCCATCTGATGAAAATACTTCTTTATTTTCATTATATGGAGCAATCCAATTCGAAATTTTACTTTTGAAACTTGATTTTATTTGAGGCATTTCGACGAATACGTTCACTGTGTGGTCAATCTGATCAAAGAAATAGGCACTAAGGTATCAACTAATAAGCGTACACGAATCATTTAACTATACTACGTTGAACTTAATTACCACCATGTATAATATATAGACGCTTATCGCACGCTGGACTATTCTAGAACTTTCGTGCAGTAATTCGAGCTAGAAAATTGCAGACAAGCGATAAACAACATAGACAAACACCTTTATACTCCTAAGATCATAAAATAAAACCAATAATAAGAATCCACAATAACGTTAATGTTTTTATGTTATAAAATTAGATAATAAATATTGATTTGTACATTTGATTACGTGAAATATTTCAAAATTGCAAAAAAATTAAAAATTTCAATAAATTGCAACATAAAATTCAACAAAAAGGCAGTGATTAATACAAATCATGTACACATTTGATCAGTTTTGATTTATCTTAAATACAAAAAAAGTTGCGATATCAAATAAATCCGGTCTTTAATCATAAAATATTATTTACACTCGTTCGATTTGTTCAATTTGGCGAGTAGAATTCAATGGGCATCGTATTGATCCGTATAATATTATCGGGCGTACCCGGAAAAAGTATTTAGACCGTACATCACAAAAAAAAAAAAAAATTCAGTAGATCTGATCAGAAACTCTAACGTTCTTATCGCCTTAAAACTGATTTGGCCAACATGAGCAGAAAACACATTGGATTGGAAAGATAATACCAATTTTTATCTGAAATTACATGTAAGTATCCAAACGTACGGGTTACCTATAGATATGATATTAATGCTGATATTATAATGCCTATTTACGTACTATAGTTATTTATCATATTCATAAATTTCGTTTAGTGACGTAACTTACAAATTTGATTCCGTGAATAAAAAGTGTCATAAACGGCTCTGTCAGACAAGGAGACGTCTTCATAATGACATAAATCATAAATACATATTGTACGTGTGTCGGTCAAGTTTAATATTTCATGGACTAACGTTATAAGCACTTCTGATTTTCAAAGAGTAAATCGTCGAAATGAAAAATATAATTTTTAACTATTTCTTCGAATATCAAATTCGAATGAAAAAAAATAAACCTATAAAATCACCGTAGACCCGAAAATGTGTGATCCCGGTCGCGCCCACCTGCTTTATTCCTTTTGAATTACACCTGCATTTTTATTATATACAACTCAACGTTATACACTGCGATTGTCGTCGCGTCGAGAACCTTGTTTTTCGTATTCTTATTAATTCTTCTCGTATACTCAGTTAACATCTAGTTGACGCGGCCACGAAAATTATAATTTCTTTACTACCCGTCGGGGGTTCGTTTTTTTCTTTGATCTACTCAAATTTCCAACCCCTATATCGCGCAAACCGTGCACGTCCTGTGTATAAAAATGTAGTTTTTCACGCGATATAACCGCAAAACGAAACGACACGCGTTTCGGACCCCGTCTCTGTAGGAGTGTTATTTCGGATGATTCGGACGGTATTCGCTAATTATTACCATAAAAGGGCCGTGGCGTGGCGGAGAAACACTTCACGTCTTTTGCGCCGCGGAAAACGACCGGCCTCCCGGAAACGTTGCTCGCGACTGGTTCGGACCGCGCCACCGCGCCGTCGACGGGACCGCCGCCGCTACGTTATTCGCCATACGTGGGTACGTGTACCTTCACGCGCGCCATCGGCCGTTCGCTCCGGTCCGTGTGACGTGTCCCCCCTCCCCGCATACACACAAAAGCCCGGCGTGTTATTTTTAAGACTCCTTTTAGATTCTGAGTGAAGCGAAGGAACCTGTGGTTTTACAATGATGTTTATTTTTTTTTTATTTTTTTTTTTCTGTAAACACTTTTTCGTATAGAAATCCATGTCCAAAAGTTTCGTCCAGCAACTTTTTAGATTTGAAATTGAACTGAGATGGTACTTTAAAGAGGTTATTTTTCCAAAATCTCCATAGTTTTTCCAGTAATCAAGAATAACGATCGAAAAACTGAGTAAAAACGGTAAAATCGGTAAAAATCCGCCGTAAACGAGATTTTCACTGTTCAGGTTTTAGGTATTTAGTCATAAATCGAAAAGTATTGAAGCTAGAAACTTGAAAATTTTATCCAATATCAAGTAGATACTTTTTTATATTGGACAATATTTTCAGAACAATTATAGCACTTTTGACTTAAATATAGAACTTCTAATTTACCAAATTGTTTGAAAGTTTTTATGTAATATAATTTTAAATATTTGACAAAAAGTTCTGAAAATTTAATATGACCTTACTCATATACCCACCTAATTATCCTAACAAAAATTAAAAAATCGTGACTCAGGATTTTTTTTTATACACACTTTAATAAATTATTATACGATTTTTCACGATATTGTCTGATTTCTTTTAAGTTTATTTCTAATGAAATGTTGAGTATTTGTTAGAAAGTCCTGAAATTTTAATACAAGTTTACTCTTATACAAAAATTATACAAATAACCGTAAAATACGTATACAGTATTTAAATAATAATATATTATATTACACTGAAGCTTTGCTCAGAATCGTTTTATACTAAAGAAATGAGTCATCATTTGTTTAAAACTTAATACATTCATCACCAATATCTTGTCCGAGGACCGAAGGGACAAAGGACGAACTTGTACCACCATCATCTCACTTACCAGCTTTCTTTTTTTTTTTTTCTAATCATAATTTTCCCACTATAAAACGCACGTTCCGGCGCCTACGAACAATTTTTTCGTTCATCTCGTTCGTCGACGCGGTGTTTACACACGTGGTTACCACATCTTGCCCGGCGCGGCGCCGTCGTTGATGAAACGAAAATAAGAAAACGGAAAAAAAACCTCCCGTGTAATCGTATCGCGTAATGACATTCTATTTTTATTTGCACGGTCCAACGTGTTCCGACCGACTTACAGACGAACGTACGGCAAAAGCTGCTGTACCGATTCGTTTGGAATGTATGCAGAGCAGTGGCGGCTCGTGACGTTCAAAATGGGTGGTGTGCAATTATTGAAAATGCATATTAATAAAATAAAATAAAATTAGTCACGTCCAAGTCGATATTAAAATATTTACTTTGATAAAATGATAATTAAACATAATTTTAGAAAGTAATAGGTTGACTTAAATACATACATCATATAACCAGGTGTAAATTTTATCTACTGTCAGAACTCGCAACCGTGTCGTAACTAAAAACAATTTTAAAAAATAAATGAAAAAATGACATATTTTTATATATGAAGTCAAGTTTTCGTTGTTTAACTAACAGTTCTATAACTTTATTATTGAAATAGCGCATACAAATTAAATTTGTGATCGAGTGTGCAGCAGTAGGTGCACACCACGGTTCCATTTATGCGTCAATACCCCCACTCATCGACTAAACGTATTTTACATGGACTCTCGGTGTGCAGCACGAGCTGCACACCAGTTGGTGCGTATTTATTACATAACTCATCTAAATTTTAGGAGTGATATTTTCGAACTCAAGCGTTTCACGTTTATAAAACTAATGATTTTGTATAATGAAATAAATACAGTTTAATAGAAATTGTAATAAAATTTAAATACATTTTAGCCATATTATCTTTAATAATCTATGTGGAGTGCGCACACCAGCTGCTCACCTAGGCACGAGCCGCCACTGATACAGAGAACGTCATATGTATTTCTGTGTTTAGGCGCGCCGAGAGAACCGAGAAAAGATATATTATTATGCGCTATTCGCATTTCAAACTGTCGAAATAACGTAATATAAACTGATAACGTTACAGCTTTGACGGGTGTTTCGGTTTATTGTTATTGTCGTGGACATAGAGGCTGATCGTAAAATAATTATGTATATCAGTGATATGGCCAACCTTTTTTCTTAAAAATAATCGTACGTATTATTAGACTTGTTTTCATAACCTTTTATTGCCTGTTGAAAAGATTATGGATTGAAGTACACTTCGTTAGTACACATTAGTTTGATAAACTCTGAGGATTGGAACGTTTAAATTTCAACCATACCTGTTTTCCATTTTTAGTTACAGAAATACAAGCTAAAATTTCACACTAAAAATGAGTGTAAAACATTTTTATATATTTTTTAGTTTTATCATTATCATTATTATTGTATTTTTGAAATATTTATATAAAAGAATTCATAAATAAATGAAAAAAAAAAATATTTTGTAATCATTTTACATTTTTTTTCATTGTTTTTATTTTAGAAAATTCGTAACGGGCCACATAGAATACCTTCGCGGGCCATATGTGGCCCGCGGGCCTCGGGTTGGGCACCAATGATGTATATCAACACATAGATGCGGTAAGAATGTGGATTTTAGCCAGGAGTGTCTATGGCGATTTATTTTACCGTTATCATCGCACCAGTATTCCACGTTTGAATAAAGTTGATATTATGTTTTTTACGTAACATTCTGGATTTCGGTAAGGTTAACCCCCCCCCCCATAAATACGCCTCTGCCATGACTGTCACCGAAACGAGGGGTAGTCGAGACTGAGAGCGCCAGCGGTGGTGGCGCCGAGCAGTCGTTCACGGTCGGCGATTTTAGAACCACGACGTGACGAGTAGGGGGTTGTATTCTTCGCCTACCCCCGGCGACTACGAATACACCACGATCGCAGTTAATCTTGGACGTCAATTTTTTTTCCACTCCTCCCCGATCCCGCTCTTCTCTTTCTCTTTATCCCCGCGAAACTAGACGAACCGAGGCTCCTAATCTCTCGTGACAAACCTGCACACTCTCCGTTTTTCTCGGCGCCTCGTAAATAACGACCGCGGCTCGCCACGGTATTGTCGTCCGTCCGAAAACGAGGACGTATTATCTCGTTTATTATTGTAATTTCGTACACATCATTCCCTCGTTTCTTACACTCGTCTTCCTCGCCGCCGGCGCAGTTCTCGTGTCTCTCTTTTTAAACGTCACCGCGTTTTTGTTTTTCACGAGAGCTGAAGCGCTCGGTTCGAAAAGCGAAATATTGTTTAGTAACGAACGAAAAACATGACACGAAATGACTTTTGAGCGGGTTTTTTTTTCTCGCACACAAATGAAAAATGACCGAGTACAAAGTGTTTTGGACCAAGAGACGATTGAGACAAGGAGAAAATACATAAAACAACAATAGATTTTTGAATAAATGTTTTTTTTTTTTTTTTACTGGTTCACATCCATCGAAGTCTAAAAATAAACAACAAATAAATAAAATTACTAACTAAGAATTCGAATCCAATAATTATTAACACAGATGGAAATCATTGATTCGCACAAACGAATGTTATACATATATATATTTATAATATAACATATATAATATATATATATGGAACATCTATAGAATATATTTTTAATTAAAATTTATCGTAGTAGTTTTATTTTCATCTAAAATTTGTAACATTTACTATTATTTATAATTAAGTTTTTTTTGCATTAAACAACATGTATCTATATATATATATTTTATATATATATATATATAAAATCCCAATAAATATTTAAAATTATATAATTCATACACGACTAGGTATACGAAAACAAATAATAATTGTAATAATAATGAGAAAAAAAAAATAACAACTAATATTTTCAACACAAAAACACTATTTACACATCGTAAGACTATTTATACACTAAAATAAAATAATATAATTTCGCATGTTTGTTATTTAATATTATTGTGGATCGCGCTGACCGGAGTCGTTCGACTGATACAAACAAAATTCAATTTTAATTTTTGTCGTTAAATTTTTTTTTATATAAATGTTTAATCTTTATCATTATTACACCTATATAATTCAATATACAATCAGTACAAATCAATTAATCAATATTTTTCTAATATTAATTTAGATAATTTTGAGCAGTCTATGAAATTACTTTTTACACATTCGTCGTACGACAATGCTGCAAAACAATAAAAACAAAGTTAGATGGCAAATAGCTTATTCGTTTGAGAATATTCACAGCCTGATTTTTTTTTTTATTTTTTTAAACAAATATATATCGTTATAATATATTATCATTAATTTTTTTTCCCGAATGTAAATGTTCGCAAGAGAGACAGTAATATAGTAGAATAGTCTAAGACGGTATAATGTTATGGTATTTTGAAGTTCGAAACAAGTGACTTTTTTTTTGTTCGATTTTTTAATTTTTTTTTTTATCATTATTATTTAAAAACGTCCACAATAAACAAAGAACCCGTAGAACAAGCGAAACGTAAAAGCTTGGGTCCGGTTGAAATGCAAATGTAACGTGCGCAGTGTTACTAAGACGAATCTAAAAAATAAATAAATAAATAAATAAATAATAATAATAAACTAATAAAAATAAAAACTATAAATAATAAATAAGGTATAAAACCGTGACGACAACGATATCATAATAATAACACGAGTAAAGAGAGTATAATCGTAAGTAAATAGGGTATAAAAGTATAATAATGCAATAATGTATTATATATGTATATGTATCATAATTGCTATAATATTATAATATAGTATACATATTATATAACGATGTGTGCCGGGAGGACGAAACGAAACGGAATGTATTTGAACATAATTGACGAAAACGTTGGCTTTTGATACAACCAAAACCGAACTAAACTAAAGTAATACAAAAATAATTGTCATTGTTTACCCAAAAAAAAAAAAAAAAAAAAAAAATATAATAGCATGTCAATACGAAATAATATATCATTTGGAATTCCGGGAAACCGCGTTTTTGGAGAACCGCTAAACGAGATATATTGTGTTGAAATTATTTCTCATTTTTATTTTTTTTTTTAATTTAATTTTTTTTTTATTGTCGTTCTTGAAAAAAACCAAAAAAAAAAAAATTAAAAAAAAAAAACGTTTGATCCCCAAGGTAGAAAACAACTAATGAAATATATATATTTATGTTTATATGTATGTATATAATATGTATATGTATGAATGTAACGTAACGTTATTTTTGATTTATCGAGTGAAATGACGAAAAACAACAACGACGGTATATAATTCTATATAATCCGCATTAGACAGTATACCTACTATAACCTCAAAACTACTACACATCTATTGAACGAGTGAAAAATCAATAACTTGAAATGAAAAACGTTATGTTAGAATATATTATATTATGTACGTGCACACATGTACGTTTACGCGTATGTGTTCCTATACACGAATAAATATTATGCATGTAACGTATAGTAAAGATTCAAAAGACGTACTATATGTATAATAAAGACGCGTATATGCTTCCACTTGCCCTAAAAGTTTTTAATTTCACAATAATTAACAATAATAATAATAATAATAATAATAATAATAATATTTTTTTTTTTTACGTTTACTTCAATTTCATTTTAAAAACTGCTGAAATTCTAACTCGACATTTATAAATGTTATACAACAACAACAACAACAATAATAATATTTTTAAATCCTAATATTTATATAATATATATAAAATACATAAGTGTACGCGTCACGCGTACACATATATATTTCTGTATCATATTAATAATAATGTTCTATATAATAATATAATAATATATTTTAATGGGTTTGAATCACAATATTCTTTCTTTTTTTTTCTTTGAAAAGTTACGCTGTTTTAAGTTTCTTATGGTTTTTATTATTATTATTTTTTTTTTTGTTAATCATTTTTTTTTTTTTTTTATTTATTTTTTTTTTATTTAATTATTTGTTCCGCGTAGTTTTTGAACACATCTCATTGAAGGTTACACTTGCTCTCGATTTGAGACTTGAGTTCGTTCACTTGTGTCTCGATGGTATTCTTCAACTCTGCGAAAAATAAAAATCCAAACAAACACGGTTAGAAAATATATATGAACTCGAGAAAAAAGAAAAAAAATACACACGCACTCCATTAATTCTTTAGTGAGTAATAATACTAAATTTGCGCTTCGGATATAATAATAGTTATAATAATAATAATAATAATAATAATAATAATAATAATAATGATTTCATCCTGCGGTCGGTTTTATATGACGGCTTAAAGTTTTCGGAATACCACACCAGCAAATATATATACATTATAATACCCTGCCGTAAGCTCCCGTTCCGAAACTTTCTTATCTCTCTTATCGGTTTTAAACTCTCCACTCCACAGAGCGAATTCATTCAAGTGTCATTTATATTCCTCGGAAATATCGTTCTTCTTCTTCTTCGCATTATCATTCTTATTATCATCCCTTCGTCGGCCACGTCCAGAGTCGACGTGGTACAGGGATAATTATTTTTTATTTCCACGGCGGCGCGACGATTTTGAAATTTTTCGCGAAAAAATAAACACTTTTCATTCGGTACCGCAATGTTTCACGTACGTTTTATATAAAGTCTACTCGACGAACGGTCGGGAGATTGCAAAAAAAAAAATAAATAAATAAAAAATAAAAAACGTTTTTGCGCCGTGACATCGAATCGTACCGTCGTGTTTTTTTTTCGTACTACCGTTTTATCATCCGTTATTCGAATGCGATACACATGACATGCTCACCACACGACAATATGCGCTCGGCGTACCTTTATCGAGTTATACGTAGTTCGCGGACCAAAGCGGGAAAAAAATTCCGAGAATCGTCCCCGACTCACTGGTCCAGAACGAAACGTGGCGGTCGTTTTTCCCGGAATTTCCCGAATTGAATTATTCGAAATTATTACGCCGCGGTGCACACGCGGCCGTCCTACGGCGGTGCACGCGGCCGTCCGCGTTAATATTTGATTCGGGCGGCCGGAAAAATCGTGAAAACAATACGAGCGGTCGTCACGATCCCGGCGACGTGGCCGGTTTTCCCGGCCGAAAAGTCTCGGGTAAAAACGACCGCCGCCATCGATCATTTCCCGGGACGGTTTGATTTTCGCGTTCGCCGTGACCGCGTGGACGTTTAAACGAACCTCTGGACGGTCGCCGCCCGTGCGAGAGCGACAGAGCAGCAAAACGCTTTGACGTCATAAACGCGACGTCGTATTCGAGGGCATGACGTGGCGTCGGGATAAAAACCAAAAGACTTGATTTTCGATTCACTCACGTCTGCGTTTCGACCGAAGAACAGCGAAAACGCACAGCGCAATAATTCTATCCCGATCCAGATGGCACGGAGTGTCTCTCGGAGGCCTCTCGATTTTAATGTCTCGAACGTGTCCGAGAATCATTAGACCGCCTTCGATTGTGTCCCGGACACTAGATCGCCCGCAGCAGCAGCACGCTCGAACATTTACTCCGGGGCTATAAATTATATTTTCAACCTAGTTTGCGGTCTATCGACTTTGAAAATCAAAAAGTTTTTACGTCCATTTGTTTTGTCATTTTTTTTTTTTTTTTTTTTGTTCACCGTCGACCGTCGTGCTGTGATTAATACCCGTAGTCAGACGGATATTGATTATCGAATAGAATGTTTTGTTATTTATGGCCATAATTCACGTAAGTGCATAGACTCGTGTGTTATCTGTATTTATGTGAGTTGGCGAACAACCACGCAAGAATACGTGGGGCACCGAGACCCCCGGACAATCCTCGAAAACGCTGAAACTCCCCCCAAACAGTCGCCCCGTTATAAACGGTATAGACCGTCACAAGCAACCGTTTTTGATTTTTTATCCACTCACGTAGTTATACGAGGCTATACGGTAATGTTTAGCCGACATAATATTATGTCACGATCTCAGCTCAGTCGGTGTATACGTTATCGACTTGTTATTATTACCGGCATACATCATTTCTAGTTGATATGTTATTGAATCTTGATGGTCATTCGAAGTAACAGAAACTATGAACTAGAACAACATATTGAGTTAGAAGGACACATAATATTTAGGAAAGTATCACAATTCAAATATCTAGGATCGATCATTACTCAATATGAAGATAATGATCTTAAGACAGAAGTGTCAAGAATACAATTAGCTAAAAAGGGATACTATGGATTGGAAAGAGTACTGAAATCGAGAGCACTCTCTAAAAATTAAAAAAAATAAGAATGTATATGACTTTATTACGACCTATTGTCCTGTACGGTTCTGAGACGTGGGCATTGAGGAAAACCGAAGAACTAGGTTCTGTATTTGACAGAAAAGTTTTAAGGAAAATATTATGTGGACCGGTCTATGACAGTGAAACAAATGAATGGAGAAAATCACATAATCATGAACTCAAAATGCAGTTTCAGAGACCCGATATAGTTAAGGAGATCACAAAAAGAAGACTCGTGTGGGGGGGGGGCATGCCTGGCGTACGCAAGGATCTCTAGTTAGGCAGGTAATAGAGGAAGAACCTATAGGTAAAAGACCTTTAGGAAGACTCGGATTGAGGTGGGAAGGCTGAGTAAAAAAGGACACAAAAACGTTAGAACCCGGAGTCAAATGGAGGGAAGCTGCAGAGCACAGAGAAAGACGGCAAGATCTGTGTTTAGCGACATGGTCTTAAAGGCCGGAACCGAGAAAGGAGAATGTTATTGAATCGTGCAAAAAATTAATTTAAATTGTTATTCTGAATGGCCTCCGTCTCTCTGGGACGACTACTGTTCGGACGACGACGGTGACGACGACAACAGTTGAGAACTTGCGCCATCTACGGCTACTTCATATCCGTGACGGAAACGTACGTACGTTTTTTTGGCGTACGGCGAATGTGTGGCGGCGAGAGGTGTCGACGACACGCGTTGAAACGGCCGCGTGACAAAGGCCTCGAGGCGTCTTCGACGGGAAGAGGGACGACGGAGTCGGGGGACAAGTATGAGCGTCGTAGTGGAGCAGACGGAAACGAGAGGAGAGGAAATAACACGCGGCGGACGACTTTCACGTTCAGGCGAGGCAATTATAATGATAATACGTTCGCGGGTTTTCCCGGGTTTATCCCGGCGGTTGACGCGATCGTTGTCGTTCGCGTAAGGACCGCTGAGGGGGATTAGGAGGGAGGGGGGGGGGTTGGCGAAAAAAGACAACGCGAAAAACGAAGCGCAGACAAGCGTAGCGCCCACCTTCCTCCGCACGCGCGCGGAGGTCTGCGATTTCTCTCCACCACGTGTCGTTGTTGGCGGCGAGTAAATCGAATTGAAAATCCGCCAGTCGTGTGCGGCTGTCAGGCCGTCTCGCGAGTGATTTCTCCGCGACTTGTACGCTACGCGCGTTCAATATTATCATATACGAGTACGTCTAGCGACGTCTACGAATATATAATAAATACACGCCGTTTCGTGTTTATACGGTTAAATAAATCGCATTTTACTATCTCACTCGTATGTTTATCGTTCGTATATATAAATTTAAAACACGACCGGCGCACGTCGTCTTCGGACGCACCACGGCCGTGCCGCAGTTTGTTTCCCGACTTCCCCCCCACCCCCTTATTTCCGTCTCGTCTCTCTTTCTATTCCCGTCCGGCATCGAGGTTCTCGGAGACGTGCGCGAAATCGCGTCGTCGTTTTTACATTGATTAAATTATATACAATGTAAATCGCTCTCGCGTTTATGTGTGTGCGGCGCACCGCATTCCGTTCCCGAGTCAAACGACACGACACGCGTTTACGACCGGCGGCGCGGCGCGAGATAAAATGCAAATTTTTCGCGTACAAACAACGGCGTGTGAGAGACGCGACGAAACGACGCGGAGAGGCGACGGGTGTTGTTCGCCGTCCGCGATGCGCGTGGCTGTTCGGTGAACACGGACGTCCCGGGTCGGTAAAACGTATTATGTAATCCGAAATCACAATCGGGAAAAGTTTTTCCAAAACACGATTTGTGCACTTCAGTCCGTTCCCGGGGCCTTTCGCGGGTGATTTATCAAATCATCTAAATGTACCGGAAACGCGCCGGCCCGCCACCGCCGCCGTCTCGGGGCGTGTGGCGTTTCGAATGTTTTATTTACACACACATTTGGCGCGATCGGGCTACAAGCCTGATTATCGCCATTTACCCCCGACAGCCGTTCTAAATGTCAGTTTAATACTGATGAGAGACTACTTGTTTATCCGACAGCGTTTCAACGACCTGCATGGTCGGGACGGGAGAAAACGGGTTTTTTTTTGCTTCTGTTCTTATTCTTTCTCGGACCACTGAACGATAACCGGTGTTCTTTTAAACATTATACGTGAGTACACCTTTGCTGCAGTGCATTTATCGCCGGATAGTGATGAATAAAACAAAAGCGGTAATAAACCCGGAGAAATAAATCGCGTGGATAGAGTATTGAGCGAGTGAGAGACACACACGCATAAAGAAAGAGAGAGAGAGAGAGAGAGAGAGAGAGAGAGAGAGAGAGAGAGAGAGAGAGAGAGAGAGAGAGAGAGAGAGAGAGAGAGAGAGAGCATTCGAAAAGGTGTCAACTATTTCTTCCCAACCATAAAGAATACATTTTGTCATTACGGTGTTTTAGGAGAACCGTCTTCTCCTCGATTTTATTACGATTTTGTTGGCCTACTGCAGAGTCTATACCATTACGGAAAATGAAAAAAGTGCGGCTGTTGAAAGATTAATGTTAATGATTTGGAGGTGTGAAATAATAATTTCCATTCGCACACTGAGTATTCGTTTGTTTCAAGTTTTAACCGTATTTGTGTATTTTAACTTTAAAACCGAATAAGTGTAAGTCGTGTAGATTAGCACTCATGACTCGTAACGTTCAGTGTTGCGTATTTTTTTTTCGTGTCGAAAGAAATAGCGTTGTTTCAGAGTGCAAAATGTCTCCCGAGGATTTAATATTTTCTAGACTTTGCAGCATTACTCGAAAATAGTAAATCTTCGTGAGACACCCAGTACACGAGTACACACACACACACACACACACACACACACACACACACACACACACACACACACACACACACACACACACACACACACACACACAAACATCACACACCCACACATAAATACGAGTATAATATGAACACATTATTTTTACTTAACATGGGTCGCTGTCTGGGAAAAATGCATTTCAGCGTTGTTATGGCTGAGCAAACTCACCCCAGGCTCGGGTTACTAATAAAATAGCCGCACTACGACATTTTAGAGTGTGTTTTCGGTTTTCGGGTGAAATTCGTGAACACGAATAGAATATGCGCGCGTGTGTATAAAAAATAAATAAAGTAATAACAACGGCAATATACATAATATTATCATGTTTATCTTACTCGTGAATTCGTCCTCTTCTTCCATTTCCGCCTCTTTGGCCAGTTCTTCGGGTGTTTTCTTTTTGCGCATCAAAGGATTGGCGGGTTCCTCTTGTACCGGTTCGGGTAATTCTTCTTTCTTCTTGATGTTGTACTGTTGAAAAAAAAAAAAAGAAAATAAATAAAACGACGATTATGCAAAGCGAAATGAAAAGACGCGATTATTATTTTAATAATATTATACAGTCACGCAGTGGCTGAGCTACACAATTTAATAATAATAATGATAATAATAATAATAATAATAATAATAATAATAATAACAATAATAACAATAATAATAATAATAATAACTTCATCACCGAGGAAAATATTATCAACACTTGTATAGATATACTTGGACGACGGGCGAGAGAATTACAAAATTAGCCGCGATAATATTTCGGAGAACATTTAGTTTTTTATACGTTTATTTTTTGTTTTCCTTTACGTACGTTTAATTAATGATTAATTGCCGTTCCGCGGCTGGGCCGGCACTCGCGACTGGGTGTTTTGTGTTTTTTCACCGTCCAAACAGTTCTTAATGGGGAAACTAATTACGGACATCATCGTCATCCATTCGTTTGTTAATCATTAAAAGAAGAAAAAACCGACCGCGGGCTCTTCGGGCCGAGACGGAAAAAAATCACGTCCCGCCACCCCGGCCGCGAGATCTTCCGGCCCGCCAACCCGCCGTGGTCCGACGCGTTGGTTTTACATAATTCTTTCGTTCGTCATTCCTCCCCAACACATCGGCATTCCTCCCTGCACCGATATCGGTATTTCTCGACGGACACGGGGGGGAAAAAAACACAACAATAATATCGCGATCAACGCCGATCCGTCGCGCGGGCCCGGCTAAGCGGAGAGGTAAGTGGTACACCCCTTCGTCTGCGGGCAGTGTTGTGCTCAGATAAAAAAAAATATTTAGATAAAGATAAGATATATGAAATTAAAATCATATAGATAAAGATAAATAAAAACTACTTTTATCTAGATAAAAATGAGATAAAATGTTTATATTAAATATAAAATAACAAAAATTTAAATTTAAAACAAAAAAAGTATGTTTTTTCTTTAAAAAAAAAAACTTTGGAATCTCTAGTTTACATACATGTATTTTTAATTAAATTGTAATACCACCTTGTATAAAATATATAAAATTATACAAATTATAAACTAATTACTAATAACGGTTTGTGTTCATGACTCGATTGAAATGATTTCAATAACACACACACACATACGAATCGCAATAATAATAAACATCAAGTACACACTTGTATATTGAAAAAGTTCTTTGAATCAAATTTTTTTTAAAAAACCTTCATTGCTTAAAAATCTTAAGCTGGTAAAAACCTTGATAAATCGAAAAAGTCCGTTTCTATTGAATTTAGATTTATCGAGGTGCCACTGTGTATTGTACGTCATAAGCCAGCGTAATGGTATATAGGCTAGACGAGTAAGAACTCGAAAAAAAGTTATTCCGCAAGTACAAAATCGAATACGAAGGACACGGTGGATGATATTATTTTTGCGGAATCGCGAGTAATTAATATGGTAAAGATGACAGGCACGTGTACTGTAGTTTGAGTGAAATTCATATAAAAACGAGACGAAATCATCTCTTGACCGTGCCATTCGCGTAAATGCGACTCGTGTCTGATTTTAATAATATTACATGTTACGTATATACTCACTCATTTCAACGGTCGTATTAAAGTATACGCCACCGGGGTGATGATAACGATAGTGATAATAATAATAATAATAGTAATAATAATAATTATAACAATAATGTGATGCGTAAATATTGTTTCAGAGAAATTTTATTTTTTTCGCAAACACTGCGTATCGCAAACACGACGTCGGGGGAGAAAAATGTGAAAAATATTACAATTTTATTCCATTAATGTTTGATCCGTCGTCGTTGTTTCCGTAATTTTTTTGCATTTTTTTTAATGTGAAATTTGTTTGTTTTTGCTCGAGTACTGTGCGTATCATATATATTGTGTTATTTTCAAACGCCATGGATTTTAAAATTATGTTTTTGATGTATTTTACTCACACACGCACACATACGCGTGTATATACGTATAAATCATACACATACATACGTGTTATACGTGGTCGGTATAAAGTGCATCAATATTATCCAACTGGGAGAGTTTTCACTCTGTGAATGATGGCACAAGTGGTTAACAAAAATTTGACACGTACTCCTCCTATCCGATGTTATCGAGACAATAAATCAACACGGCTTGTCTCTGGGCGTGCACTGGCTGGCGTCTGTTCTTGATGTGTTCCCGTTTCACGATTAACTTCCCCGTTCGTGACTTTTGCCCAACCCAATCGACCTACAACTCTGAAACTTGACCGGCGAATTATAGACTACGGACGGCAAAAACGTTTCGCTCCGTTTATTATCATTATTATCATCATCGTCATCATCAACGTCATCGTCATCGTTTTATATATTACGCGCACGCACGCGCTCGCGCACCTGAGCGGCCGGTCGCGGCGGCGGTTTTTTCTTTTTTCCCAAACCGACGACGTAAGGTTACGTGTTCTCACCAAAAGCAACTGATGACGGCAACGCAACCGCGACGCAACGCGACATGTATTTTTTAAATTGACGTGTTCTCACAGGTCGCAACAGGACTGGAAAACAACGCGACTGTTTTTGAAAACTATTTTTGAGCAACTCGACGTGTCGGTTCTCTTTTTCTAGTGTGAATAGTTCGATTTTGTGAATAATTCAATTATTCGATTATTACCTTCTCTGGTTCATAATCAATTTCATATTTCGTTAATAATTTATTTAAAAAATACGGCAAATATGGCAAATGAACAAGAAGAAAATACGGCATTCGTACAACTTATAGAAAGTCACCCATGTCTTTATAATGTAACATCGTCTAATTACACTCGACAAGACATAAAAGAAAAAGCATGGAACGACATTTCAAAAAAAAATGTTTTGAAGCTATGCTTCTTTACGCGGGTTCTGTTGAAGGTATGCTTTTTTCGCGGTTTCGCTGGGGCCCGCCGTGTAAAATCGAAGATGTCCAAAAACGTTCCGTTCCGTTCCGTTACCGCAATGATGGTGCGGTGTCAACTGTACAGTAGTATGAATACGCGTGTACCGGGTTCGAATCCTCAAACCATAATATAATTTTTTGCACTTTTTTCCTAAATTTTTTCTGAATTTACGTCAATATGGATCATTTCCTTTATACGTCAACTTATAAAATCTGTTTTGAAGCTATGCTTCTTTACGCGGGTTCGGCGGGAAGGGGCCCGCCGGGTAAAAATGGAAGATGTCCAATAATATAACATAACATGATATAACGTTACCGCAATAGCGACTAGCTATAGTGACTGTTGAGAGTGCTGCGGCCGCAGGCTGCGGCAGCAGCGCATTGTTAAATAGCCAATATTACTTGTCCACGGTTAAATTTGAAGAATTCTATAAATAGAATAGTTTAATGTGCTGTAGGTTGTTGGTACTTGGTACATTACTATATCGATAACCGATAATTACGCGCGTGCAGTGCTCGTTACAGTTATTACTTAATACTTATCAATCGTTCTACTACAATCGAGTACTATATAGAATACTAGACTACAAAATATTTCGTATTTTCATTAGAGTATTAGACACGTTCGAGTTGTTCGATGCAGTACCTAATACCTAAGGTAATAATAATATATTCCCATAACGCTTACAGATTTAATTATGAACGGTATTTTGTATTTTTTATTATTTTATATTATTATCCTTACATTTTAAAATCATTATTTGTTTGTTTTTATTCTTTATATTTTCTTCATATTGTTTCCATTTTATTTTGACGAACTTCAATTAAAAACTTTTACGTAAGAGGTTCTTTTTTTTATTAAGCTGTTAGGTAGGGAGTTGAAGCATAGCTTCTGTCGGCAGTCCCACAACTGCCACATTTTTGTTTTTTGTTTTTTATACCTCAAATACATAAATCCTACAACCATATCCTCATCGGATAAAGACATTTTGATAACTGAATATGCATTGAAGTTGCATTGAAGTTTCATATTATTAATTTTTTAGATGAGAACAACTGGGCAACTCAACTATAACTAGACTCGAATCTTTATCGCATTGCCATCATCAGTTGCTTTTGGTGAGAACACGGCCTAAGTGTTTACGGCAATTGGACCGTCCAAGTCCGGACCGCGGAAGGCAGTGATCTGGACCGTCGATTTCTTTGATATAGTTTAATACTCGTAAGTACGTTATTTCGATTTCCATCGTGATCATTAAAAAAGGCGTCGTTTTTTTATAAACAATTATGGAACAAAGTTAACGGATTCTCACCTCGAGCCTAGAGGAGGACATATTATTATTTCGTATTAGACGTTCTACAAGAAATCCCGATTTCAAGTTACCACCAGCCAAAGACAAAAAATGCGATTTCTCACATAACATTACAGGCAGTGTTATGCTCAGATACAATTTTATTTACCAAGATATAGATAAATACAAATTATTTTTATCTAGATAAAAATGAGATAATATGTTTATATTAATTATAAAATAATGGAAATGAAAATTTAAAACAACAACTTATGATTTTTCTTTAAAAAAAAATTTGGAGTCTCTAGTTTACATGTTTTTAATTAAATTGTAATAGCACCGTGTATAAAATATATAAAATGATACAAATGATATATAGGTAATACTACACATATTTATTTTTTCTTAAAGTTGAAATAAATAAAAACTTTTTCAAAGTATTTTTTTCTTATACTTAGAATAAAGTAATTTAATAATCGGTAAATATTTAAATGTAATAACCAGTAGTACTTCACCAGTATCAGGTCAAGCTAATGACCAACATGTTATAATACAATATTAAATATTTAACTGTTTCAGATGAATTCCAAGACTAAAAAAAATGTTTATATTTATGGATTATGTCTCGTAAAATATAGGTGGGCATTTTATATCAAAATTAGTATTTTATTTTATTGCTATAATCATCGTGAACCGATTACATAGGTGCAGACTATGCTCTTTATAAAATATTTATCTAGATAAATTTATATGGATAACTATTATTTTCATCTAGATGAAAATTAGATGAAAATTTTTGTTTTTATCCAGATAAGATTACCTATATAAAGTTTTTATCTAGATGAAGCATCTAGATAAAATTATCTATGGCACAACATTGATTACAAGGCAACTCTTCAAATAGTTTTAACATTGTACCAAAAACCATTGAATAATGTAATAAAATTAATTTTTTTTTTCTACGGACCCAGTTTATGAATTATTTTAGTTTGCCGGACTCCAATAGAAATCACTTGCCGACCTCTGGTTTACGGCGTATGCCTACCAAAGTTTATCGCTCGGTCGAGACGTGTGCGAGTGTGCAGTTTCCACCGGAAATCACTATAATATCGTCTAACAATCGATACCGCCGGTTCGCCGTGAAGCAAAGTACAAAAGGCACGCCTGCGAATCGTACGTCTGTAACGTCTTTACGTTTACACCGCTTACGCGCTCCGTTGGGATTTTCCGCGGGGCTTTCGACTGTTGCCGTCTAACGACGACATTCATCGGGCACGAATACGCGACTCGATCTGAAAATTATTGCGTTCGTGCCATGAACGACGAGATGATCGTTCGCGTCGTTCACGTCCCGTGAACATTCATGACGTCCGGACGCGTCCGTCGTGCGCGAAGATTTGCTATGCTCATGTCACCGGACGAAAACGTACGTATACTTTCCAGATGGCCGTCGTGACGACTCGGCCGCGCCGCAGACACGATTAGTTCAACGTTACAGCGAATCGTTACGCTTTTACACACACACACACACACACACACACACACACACACACACACACACACACACACACACACACACACACACACACTAGAACCGCTTGTAATAGTACAATATTACACACGAACTTTTGTTTAGGCTCTTAAAAATTATTAATTCATAACACGGGATTTTCAGACCCCGAAAACTATATCGATCCGGCAGTGAATGCGATCGATTTTCTTACTCCAACCCCAAAGATCGCTTACAACGAGACCGCGTCTATTGAAATCCCAAATTTTGAGTAAATTGATATCGGCGGTTAAAAAAAAAAAAAAAAAAAAAACACTCGCGGGGCGTTGACATTCGATTTCATTACATAACATCAAGGTATCGATTCTACGTACATAAATACACGTTTGAAACACAATAAAATAAATAAATAAATAAAATAATATTAACACATATATTATATTTGTTTTATCGGAAAAACGTTATTTTTTATGGCGTTATGAACGTATACACGTGATATCGTTTATCATCATATAATCGCCGTGTACGGCTGTACTTGTCATACGACCCGCTCGGCGGTAAGTAATTGAATTATTACGCCGAGAGGCCGAAGAGCCGCGCAAAACACGAAATAACGTGAACGTCGCCCGGCGGTAATACGCGCGCCGCCGTAGGGAAGCGATTACAGAGTATCGAACGCGAGGCGTACCCCGTTGTAGGACCGTTGTCAGAAGAATAAATGTGATTCGTGAACGTTTGTGAACGTGCTATTTAGTGGTGGATCAAGGATTATGTTTTACTCGGGGAGAGAGCGACATTTTTTTTCGACAGTTTATAATTATTATAAAAAACACTTATGTTAGTGTAATAATGGCATTTTAAAACGTATTATTAATTATATTGTACAATAAGTGTAAAAAAAAAAAATTAAAATTAAAATTCAAAATGTTTCTTTGAAAAAATTATAATTACACGTAGTATTTTATAAACGGAATCGTAAACGCCTTGAATGTTGTTTGGCAAGCAAAGCTATTACTGCATCTGGTTTCACTTCAATTTGAGAATGAAAATTTAACAATGATAACTCATTCAAATTTTAAAATTTTTTTTAAATTTATAAGTTTTACTCCAGAACCGTATGCTAACACACATCTGACGGGCTATGAGGGGGGGCCCGGGCCTCTATGCCCCCTTAAATTGGCCACCGGCGCTATTACGGCGTGCCGTATCGCGAATGATTATCCGATACGTTCGCGAGTTAATTTTTGAATATACGTCTTATTGTCCGCCATATCATCGGTCCAGACGAGAGACGCAAACACGTCGCCGCTCGATGAAATATTTAACACGACCGATCGTTCAACACCCGCTTAGCGTGGCTCGTCAAAAGTTTTTTTTTTTTTCATTTGTTTTTTTCAAAAACACACACACATCAGTGCCGTTGACTTTGGCCGTCGCGCGCGCGCGCGCGTTCGTCCGATTCGACTAATTTGACAGGCGACTCGAGGGCAAGGCGGCAAACTAACCATTTAATTATTCACGTCGGGGCGCGACTTTGATTTCGACTCGGCGCGCGACGGAGTAATAACGTTACCGCATCGACGGACCCGTCGCGCCGCCGCGCCGGAGCGTTGCGCGCGAAAAAAGCGTTTCGCGCGCGCTCGCCTCGCCCCGCAGCCGCCGCCGGCTCGTGACGATCGCCCGCGCCTAAATAAATTATCGTCTCCGTATCACCACCGTTAAAACGTCGCGGCGCGTTTCGATCGCGTTTCGACCATATCCGGATAACACATAATAATAATTACGAGCAGTGTTGGGAAATATTTAGATAAATTTATCTAGATAAGTTATCTAGATAACAATTATTTACCTTTTATCTCATCTGGATAAATTTATTTTCAGTTATCTTTATCTTTATCTAGATAAAATTTTAGTTATCTATGGGGACCTGTCTAGATAGGTAATTTATTTAAATGGCCTGAAAAAAAAAAGGAAATTTAAAATATATTATTTTATTAATTTATTTATTTATTTTTAAATTAATCGAAAAGATTACTGAGAAAAACTCGTGTGGAGGCCCAGGAGAGGAGATTATAATATGTATTATCATGAAAGTGAAGAAGCCATACGCAACGATTTGTTAAAAAATGCAAAAATGTACTATTATTTTAATTTTAAGTCAGAGAATGATTCATCTTTTATGAAGTTTATTTAAAAAAGTACATGTATTTTTAAATGTTTTTAAATTATGTATTTTTATTTTTTTACCTTATACCTGTAGGATGAAGATCCTGAATATTTTTTAAAACTAAACATGAAATTATCTCAAATTTATCTAGATAAAAATGTACTAATTTTGTATCTAGATAAAAATGTTTATAATCATCTTTATCTTTTATTTATCTATTCCCAACACTGATTACGAGACGAAATCGTGTGCTACGCGTAGGCACGTTGGTACGCCGCGAAGAAACACAACGGACAATAAACAACAATAACAATAAGCGTACACATAATATATACAAATAATCACGACAAGATTATCTATTTATTTTGCTTTTTTTTTTTTTTTTTGATAATACGCTCCGGTCCGGCCGATAAAAATATTCACTCGTTATAAACATTACAATTGCGTATACGTACAGGCAGTGCCGTAACTACCCTATGTGGCGCCCTCGGCGAAATTTATTTTGGCGCTTATTTTTGTTTTTATTTCATACGTATTAATAATTGTTTTTATACAAATATAATAATATTACATTCTTACGTGTTCATCGAAAAACTGCCATATTTTTAGTAAGTCTTAATTTACAAAATAATAATAAATAAGAATAAACCAAAAAAAGCACAACGTTTCTTATTCTATGTAAATAAATTTAATATTACATAATATACACTAGTGCAGGTACTACTTTAAACAATAATTGTTGTTATAAATATTACAATTTTATCTTTCTAGCCTTTTTCGCACTTGATTTTAATAAAAAACTTTAAATAATTTATAAAAACAAAAAAGTTACAAAAAAAAAATTTTTGTTTAACTCAAATGCGCCCCTTGGCTAGCGCCCATGTCGCCAACCTAACTAGTTACGGCACTGCGTACAGGTAAGCGTAGGGTGTAAAATATTACAATGCGTTACGAGTACATACAATACAACTCGGGACCGCCGATTTACACGCGATTACAATATAATAACACGACGCGGCTACAAATCGTATCGACGTAATAACCCAATTCGTAGATAACATATTAGGTTATGGTAAAATCGTTTTTTTTTCCTTTCAAACGTCGGCTGAACAAAGTTTTGATGTTATTTCAACACATAAATAAAAAAAATATATTATGCTAAGTATAAACAATATTAATTTAGTTTGTTTCGCGATAACATGATATAAAAAAAGTAATCGAAATATACATTTCAATAGGTATAATATGGAAAAACTTAAACAGATTTATTGTTCGGTAAGACACTTTCAACGAAACCTAGTCGTTATAAATAACATAAAAGGTATAATATTTATTGAATTAAACGTTTATATTTTTTCTACGGGGGTAGTTAATCGTCTTGTCTTCCCCGGCTAGCGCCCATGTCCCGTATGTCGGCGCAGTACGGACGGTACGGATTATTCGTTTTTTAAAACAATTTGACAAAAAAAAAAAAAAAAAAAAAATCGTACAATTCACAACGAAATATTACACGTCCTAACCGTTTATCGTTTCGCGGTGTAAACAGTGAGAAAAACATTTTTTACACACACGCACGCGAACAGCAGCAACCGAACACTGTCGGTCGAGATCGAACCCGGGCGGTAACATAATAATTATTATAATAATTTTATCGCCGTACCTACGGACGACGGGCCGCCGCCGATGACTTTCGACGATGATGGCTGCAGCGTTTCAATCTGACCCCATTAGGGAGTCGCATTAAATATAAGGACTCCCTACTAGAGTCAATTTGAACCACATAAGCACTACTGTAAACTTGCGCACGCGTCGATTCGAATCCGTCGCCGCAACGATGATGGACGCCTTTCTGCCGTCTACACGATGTCATAGATCATATAATATGTCTTGTGCACACGTTACAATTGACAATACATACTACGTACACACAGACGCGTGCATTGTGCGCCGTAGGTCACGACGTGAGATCATCCGGGCCAGGTAGGTACGAGCCCGAACACCTTTTTTAAAAATTTTTTTTTTCCACGCATACACGATGCACACAAACGCGTTTTTGTACGATTTACGCGTTCGAGAGCGCATCATTCATCGTATTGTGTCCTTTTGTGAACGACTCGAGTCCGTCCGTCGTCTGTCTGCGCGATGTCACGCGGGTTTCTCTCTAATACGGGTTTCTCTCTAATACTATCGAGCATACACATACGCACACGCACGTTAGACGTTTAAAGTCGGTTTAAAGGATATTATTATCGATCTCGGATTGGATATTTATTATACACTAAAACAGGGAACAGGAACGGGTCAGGTGCGGAGGAACTCGCTCGAGCATTTCGTATCGTAAATCATTTTTAGAGTAGACTATAAAAATGTCAAATAGCCCATGCCCGGGGACCGAATCCAAAAAGTAAACTTGCCGAACAAACGATTCTTCCCCGCCATTACATACGTATAACTCCGCTCAATTTCCCATCGGCATTGCGCTATTTCCCCGTAAGACCCCGTCGACGTTCCCCCGTCGTCTTTTTTCCTCGTGTGTCCCAAGGCGTCCTATCTTCTCTCTCTCTCTCTCTTATTGCTTTTCTTTGCCGCTCCTTTCTATGTATCTTTCTCTCTCCACCTCTTTCTCTCTTTCTCTCTGCCTTCTACTACACAAATTATATTTTCTCTTTCTAACTTAACTATGTAAACAATACCAGTCCAATGTGGAATTTATGGCGATGGTGCATGCTTTTTTTGAGCTTATATTTACACACATACACGCACACACATAAAAATAATATAACGACATATGTGCAAAAAAATAATAGCTCATTATTTACATTTGTGAAACGAGAAACGGTACCCTCGAGTTTTTCCTCCGCATTTACATAATTTGTTTTGTTTTCAATAATATGAAAGCGATTCGTTTTCTAAAGACAGTTTGCCGTTATGCGAGCAATATACCGTAATTTAAAATTTTATTTATACGTCTATAGTCTATATATATTATTATTGTTGTTATTGTATTAAATGAACGATATTAATATGTTCTCGAATGAGTGTGTTGAAGTGTGTTTAAACAAAAATCAATATGAGCCTTTTATAAGAAAAGAAAAACATTTTGTAAAAACATTACGTTTTTAATTATATATCAGTAGGTATGTCAATTATTTCAAAAAATGGTTTATATATTTTCATACGAAACAATGACCGGTTTTTTTTTCTTCGACGATCATTCAATTTGTTTAAATTAACGTGGCTCGGAGTAATAATATGCATCGCTTGTTAATTGAAAATATTAATCAGACGAGTCGAGCGACTTTTGTGTACCGAAAAATTCGATTTGTATTTTTGCCAGGTGGAAAAATTTAGATGAACAGAATTACTAACGTGATCGGTACCCTGGGTCATATTAAATTTCCGGTTAAAGTATTCTGTGAAAATAAAAAAGAATAAAAATAAAACAAAATTTATATATATATATATGCGCATAATATTTTATACATGAACATCCTGGGTAAAGCATCCCAAGAGAAATGAACCGTGCAGGTCGCGCGAGCGCGCGCGCATACCTATAATAATATATACTACACAGTGTTGTACACTTACACGGTTCACGAAAGTTTCTGTTTATAATATTTTCCGTTATTGTTGGAATAATTCGCGTTACGATACGCATCGCCTTCTCAGAGGGAACACAACTAGACGACTCGCTAATTTTACGATATAGTTCATTTCGCCGCGCGCTAAACGTCGCCGAGATACGATTATACACACATCATACACACACACACACACACACACGCGTACATGCGTATACGAAATCACTGGTGAAGACGACGGCGAGCGAGATAAATCTACAAAGTTGGCGGAAACGCACATAGTATTATTATTACCGTTATCGTCATAGCGTACGCCAGAACCAGTCGAAAAGACATAGTATTATGATTTAGCCAACAGAAACATACGAAATATGCATTTGCGAGTGCGTGTGTGCCGGCGTAAGAGCCCGTGCGGTCGCCGGCACGGCAGAATTACCGGTAAAGCCGCGACGGCGAAGCTCAAGTTATTAAGTCGTCATACACGTGTGCCATAAGATATTGTGGGGGGGACTTGGAGGGCTGAAGCCCCCCCCCCAGAAAGTTATTAAGCTCTCTCGAAATGTTTTTATTCATTTAATTTACTTTGCCAAGTTTTCCACGGTCACTAGTTGTGTTACTTTTCTGAATTTGAAGTAACTGAAGCTCGATGACTAACGATTTTTCTCGTTTTAATCGATGAGGTAAAAATGTCAAGCCCACCCACAGATGTGACCAAATATCCACCTATGACGTGTACAGAGGTTTCGTGAAAAACAAAACTCTTTTGGCGCTGAGTTTTTCGACCGGGAAACAAGACAAACGCGTCGATACACGCGGAACGGGAGAGTAGGTGCTCGAGGGGATGATGGGGAGGACCACGGGATCTTCGACGGTAGCGTTCTGATTTTTCCCCGTGTCGAACTTTTGTTGGAAAGAAGAAAAAAACACGGCGTTTCACTTTCCGCAGAAGGAAACAAACACCGGAACTTTTCGGTCACGGACCTCCGACGGAACCGGAGGATTCACTGCGGGATATCGATTTCGTTCTGTAGTCGGAGTCGACGTATTTCACGGCACGGGCTGACGCTCACAAACGTCATGAAACACTGGCCGCGGTGATTCGGGCCCTAATAGACAAAAGGACGTACGCAAAACTCTCGGCCAAAATGAAATGTTCATAAAAAATGAATCGGTTTTAGGTATCAACGATTAAAAAACAGTAAACAACTACGTCATTGGAAACGGGTAATTTTCGCTCTAAAAGTTTTCATAAAAGTTCGTAAAATATCGCATTTTTAAAACTTTTTTTTTCAGTGTTCCTGGTGATTTGTATAAATGTCGCTTACGGTTTTTTTTTCAGGCCTATTAAGGCTCGATAATATGGATTACGTGTACGAGTTTTCAGTGGTCCGGCAGTAAAACTACGGAGTTTCGACTCCGTAATCGGTAATGACCGAGATTCAGCTGAATTCTAGACAGGCGCTAGCGCATAATTTTTCATCCTCTCCCTCTCAAACAACGCCACTCGATTGTCGCATACGCTATAATTGTCAAGTTTACATCACGTGTGACGATGTATCGATAAAAATTGGCCCTTTCCCAAGAATAATAAATTACCGATAAATGGTCTCAAGATGGAAAAAGTTTAGGGAAAGTTAAAATTAATTACGCTTCATTACGTTTCAGATATTAATTTGTTTTTTTTTTTTTTTTTTGTTATTAATCATAATATTTTATAAACAACTTTCATTTTCATGGCATTTTTTTGTACTTAATATTAAATCGAAAACCGTACAATGCTAAATCGTTTTTGAATTCATCATTGTCACATCAGAGTATTTTGCTTTTTTCGTCGTTTTCGTCAAAATTAAAAATCATACGCTCGAAAAACTCACATACGATTTAATATATATATATATTATAAACTAGTAACTGCATTGAGTGAATATCAATGCCTCTATTAGAGGTAGAACAAGCGAAGGTCCATTCAAAGAAAACAACAAGCGGATACAGGAGGCTAAATAGATTTGACGTACTCACAATCGGTGAGTCTAAAAAGATAATAGTTCCACCGAGTAAATCCAACGGTGAAATTATTTATTTTCTAAAATGCAATGAAATGTTTGATAAAATGCACATGGCTCATATAAACTGTGGACATGGTGGTCGAAACCGAATGGAGCATTCGATAAAACAAAAATACAAACATATTACCAGGGATATAATGTTATTGTATTTACAGTTATGTGAAATATGTGATAAAAAACAATACGATAAAAGTGAGTATACGGTTTTGCCCAAATGAGGCTGGTCATAATTAGGTTTGCCTGGTCAAAAGCCGAAATACGACATTTTGCCCAAGGATTGTAGGCAGTTCGCGTTTTGCCCGGGCATTTCTGAGATTTGCCCGATTTCGACTTTTTCCCGTACATATCTATAGCTGTAATAATATTATTAGGTAGGTATTAGTTTTACGGTATTTCTCGACAGCTGCGTTCAAACGGTCAAGATTACAATCGAGATTAAAGAGCACACTATAATTATTATTATAATATTATATAGTCTGTGAAAACGGCGGGATTGTTTTCAGCCATCACCCGGCTTCGTGGATAATTTAATAATGTCCTACACACGAGTAGTAACGTACCCCGTGCACCGTGGCTGATATGATATTATTAACGTCGTCGCACACATACACGCGGCGGAGCGTGCGCGTGGGTACTGAAAATCTCTAATTGCTCGCAAAGAGTACGTCGTACGCTTTGACGTTTCGCGTGATATTCGTCTAAAATAATTATTAGAATCTCGGCAGTGTAGGAGTGTATTTCCGGGAAAATTCCTCGTTTGACTTCGCTCCGGTTCCTCCCCGAGGGAAAGTACCTCGCGGCACGCCCTTAAATATTAATATATTTGCGACAGCGCTCGCAGCTCGACGTGAATGTGTGCGTGTGTGCGTGTGTATCCGTGCGTACGCGTACGCGCCTACGACACGGCGCGGCGGCGGGATCGATACGACACGGTGTTGTGCACGGGCGACGCGGCTCATTTCGGATTCCTGCGACGTCCGTACCGCAGAGGTATTACCCCTTGCACACGCGGACCCGCGCCCGCCCCGACGACACATGCCCGCCGTTTGTCCGTCCCGCGGCCCGAGGACGGACCGGGCGACGCGGCGAAACGACCGACGGGGGGGTTCGCGCGCCCCCCCGACTCGGCGCTCCCGTGATGCGACGTGTCCGTCCCGTACCAATCACGGCCGGCACCGAACCGGTTGTTCGGGTGGTACACGCCCACGTCGGTGTTTCGTATCGACGGGTGTTGACCAGTTGCCCCCCCACGGCTATTATCGCGATTTTAAAAATATACCAGTTGCCCCCAATCGAATGTACCAGTTGTCCCCAATTGAATGTACCAGTTGCCCTCACATGCAAATATATAAATAGTGCATTTAAATAGTACATAAATTATTATATTTTGATTTTGTACTATTTATATGTTGACAAATTATTATAATTTTTAATTTTATATTTTATTTATGATTTGTATATTTACCTCCCCTATTTTACGAGCTATATATTGTATTTGTGTATATATATTAACATGTGAGGGCAACTGGTACTTTTTCCTCTAGGTAGTTTGGGGGGATTTGGTGTAAAAATGGTACTTTTGGGGGCAACTGGTACATGCCCGTATCGACTGGTTGGATCCGGTCCGATCGAGAGCATTGATTACCAAACACTTTAATGACTAACAATAGTTTATAACAGTGTCGGGATTTTGATGACGTGACATTTGTATCGTTCTCATCCAAAAAAAGCACCGTTCGTGCGTTTTTTCAACTTTTTTGTTTTTATTTACACGGTAATTTATTCGGGTATTTTTTTTTTAGCACTCAACTGTACTTTTTTAGCTACTACTACCAATGAAATATGAAAGTTAAATTACACACATAACTCGTAGTCGTGACGACTTTTCTACTATTATTATTCTTTCTACATCACCAAAAAGTGTCTGTCAACGAAATATTTCGTAACTCAGTGTTTTAACGGTTTAGTAGTTTATATATTATTATAAATTGGGTTTGAAACATTAAAACTATTGATTATTTTTTCAAAGACGTACCGAGTTAAACGACACGGATATTAAGTATGATAATATTTCAAACGTCTACGGTAAACGGATATTCTATGGCGAGAGCGTGATAAACGCATACACACGTATTACCGTCGTCGTTGAAACACAATCCCATACGCAAACACGAAAACACGGCGAACGAACGTTATCAAACTAGTTGAACAATAGTGTTCCAGTGTTTGAACAGACATATTTTCCAAGTTTATTGTAAAGTTCAAACACTGCAAAATGTTTCGACTTTATTTCGGTAACGTCTGTTTACCCACTTTCTACTTTGCATATATTATTGTGTCGTGTTTCTACCGTTTCTCCCGTGACAAATGGCCGCCGGACGGCCGTCGATTTATCACTTATTGACCGATCGATCTCGGGCCGTGGCGGATGGCCGTGACGACGATCCGCGCTATTTTTTCTATCGGGCAACACCGATTTTTATTTTATTTTCTTCCTATCATTGTTAAATTGTCAGCCGCGCGTTTTTACACGACTCTGTTGTTGTCACGGGAAACGGAGCCACCGCACGGTTAACAATAGTCAAACGGCCTACCCCGTCCGTGTGGAGTACACGTTTTCAATTTATATCGGTTTAATTGATGCGAATACTGGATAAGTGGTTCATGACATATTATTAAGTTTTTTTTTTTTTTTTTACGTACGGGTTTCGAATGGACCGCTAAAACGCAAAGCCGAGTCGTAACGAGGCGATTTTTTTAATCGCTTTCGACCCGATATGGTACATAAAATAGAATTTCGTTTCGCGAACGATTTGAAACACTGATAAAACAAAATTTTTCACTAAACAAAACTATTTTATATCACATGAGATTTTTAACGTTAGTAAAACATTACTCGTGAGTTGTGACATTTTGTTATGAAACATGATATATTTGTGGAACATTTTGATTGTCTGACAATTATTTCAATACATTTATTTCAGAGCTTTGAGTTGAAAGTAAAATATTGAACGTTCATAGTTTATAGTTTATTGTAATTCAATGATAGAAATTAAAATATGAACATTTTTAAAAAACAATGTCATGTTATGAGTGGTGGTTGCTACTTGAAGAATCTACCAAAAAAACTTAAAAACCACATAGGTCAAAACAGTTGAAAAATTCGATTTAATGAATTATCCGGAAGATGAACGTATACATCCTAAAACATCATCTTATCTATATATACATGAAAGACAGTTGCAATGAAAATTCTTTTCATCATTTTCCTTTTCCTCGAATTTCCTTTTCCTGTCACCGTATATAGGTACACCCTGTATCCGTGTGAACAGATACCATGCGCATGTGGAGTATTTATTTTTGCTTTTTTTTTTTTTTTTTGATTGCGAGTTTAATCTACAAGGACCTAGGTGTGCAGAAACGGGAAATTGCGGTGTACTGCCAAATCGAATTGCGAACCCAACGAACCGCACCGGTGACGGCGACCGTGGTGACGATAGTGTACAAGAAAGGGAAAGAGAGAGAGAGAGAGAGAGAGAGAGAGAGAGATGGTGGCAAGAGGAGTTAAAGATACAAAAGTAGAGCGAGTGTATGCGAAATCGCTCTTGCAAGTGCGCTAACTGATGCACGTCATACACGCACAAGTTTAACATTTCCGTTATCTCGAATTTTCGACGTTATTTATACAAACCACAAGTAATTATATAATGATAACAGCGAATTACAATTGCTGTGAAGTACAGTGAAACGTGGAAGGAGGAGAAAACAAACCAAATCAAAGTTCGCGTATATTGTATTATGATAGTTAATAATTCCACGTGAACAAATAACGCGTCGCGATGACCGATTTTCAATTAGTTACAATATTGTCGACTACAAATCGCTATTGATAACACGACGTATCGATAATACGCTCGCGGACGTGGCCGTCGCGTCGTCGCCGCAGCGTGAGTGATACGAACACGGGTGAATCGCCTAAAACTCCGTACGTCGGTGGTAATAACGACGGACGAGAATATTCGGAAAAAAGAAACGCCGAGACGATAATAACGATCTAATCTAATCCGGAGTCTCGAAAACGGCGAGTGCTCTCTTCACGCGCCACCGTCGTCGTTTTAATTGATACGACTTTGCCGCGTCGCGCGGAAACAATATGCTAATGTCTGCAGGATATCTGGAAAATTGATCTTTAAAAGCCCCCGAGCGCACGGTGGCGTTTAGACGAGGCGATAATTAACTCAACATAATTTAACCGACGGGGTCGTCGTGTATAAGACGCGCGAGCGGGGTCGCGTTCAGCGGGGCGCGCGTGTGACTGCACGGCGGCGGGTGGGCGAGCGTGTGCTGCAGGCGCCTGCGTTTTCGGCGGCTCGGACGACGCACCTACACGCCGTCGACGCTCGCCCGCCCGGGTAGTTTTCTCTTTCGGGTCCGCGGCTCCGGGCGCCTGCGGTGCGGACGTTTACGAAAGCAGCAGCAGCGGCGGCGGCGACGTGCCTACCCGGTTACACGGACGTGGTTGGCATTATACGATTTGACGACCCGTCACGGGACCTGATAAATATAGTTGTCGTTTCGCGACATTCTCCCGTATACGCGGCGACGTTTGCGTCTGTGTGGTCACAGGACGGGACGGATCACGACACGCGTGTACGATCGCGATCCCTAAAGGGGCGGCCAAAGTCGACTCAAAGACGCACGTCGTGTTTTTTATAGTAGACTCCCACCATTACTGACGTTTTTTTTTTCTCAGAAAAGATCGGACCGATGCTGTTGGTCAGGGATAGGACTGTGCGATTATTTTTATTAATCGATTATTTTTAACGAATGATAAATAATAGAATGTTCGAATAATCCAATAATCGATTAATAATCGAATAACTACAATCTTAAACATGAAAATATAATTATAAAAGCGAGTGTTCAAACTTAAAAGACGAATTCAAGATGTTGGATTTATATCTGCATTTAAGCATTCGTCGAATAAGTCTAAAGTTTTTAATGTTTACATAAAACAATATGTCCATCAAAAAGAAATGGAAAATCATAGTAAAATATTGTGATTGTATTATTTATTTTGACTGAAATTACTGAATCAGAACGGAGAAAGATAGAAGAAATTAGTAATTGATGTTTACCCGGACGGCCGGACGAAGAAGAGTGACGAGTATAAATATAGACACATTTTGTAACAGAAATGTATTTAAAATTTTTATGAATAAATTGGTTGACCCAGAACAATTATTTGATTATTCATATTCCTATTATTGGAACATTATTGAGTATTCGATTGTAAATTAGACTTCGACGATTATTCGGTAAATCGATTAATCGATTACTATTCGAGTATTCGATTAATCGAATACTATTTGAGTATTCGAATAATCGTACAATACTCTCAAAATATTCGATAAATCGATTATAATCGAAAATTATAAAAGTAATCGATTATTACGGGGAAAAAATAATCGCACAGTCCTAGTCGGGGATCGACCTCTCGTGTCGGTTTCCGTCGTACGTTTTCGTGACCGGACACTGTTTCTCGTACCCAGTAACGTTTTCGCTCGTCACGTCACTCCAGAACGCGCGCGACGTCATGCCGACCATAATCTCCAATCGAAATTATTCGCTCGCACGGACGTACGCGTGGGGTTATGGGGGAGGGCTTTTGAATTCGGATGAAGTTTAGGCCGACGAACGAAGTACACAACACTCGCTTCCTTTTCGATTCGGTACGGCGGGCCGACGTACCCGCAGCTACATTTCCGACATTATTATACAATAATATTACGATGGTAAAAAAAAAAAAAAAATTCTGTCCGCTCAAAAGCGGGCGACGACGGACGGGTGATATTTTGTGTGTTATACGCGTTTCTCGTTTGCCGAAGAAAAGCAAAACGGAAAACCTTTTAGGTAAATTAATCCGTCGGATTCGGCTCGGGCGCCGATGTTACGGCGTGAGAAATGAGATAGAGCGCGAGGGAGGGATGTGAGTCGAGCGGCTGAGCAGGCACGGCATCGTCGTCGTCGTCGTCGTCGTCGTAGTCGTCGTCGTCGTTTTATTCGGCCGCTAAAAGCCCGAAATGACGTGATAAATGGCACTGATAAATAAAATGCTCAGCGGAAAGGCCGGCGATAACTGTAAACACACCACCAACCCTCTGCCGTCGTCGTACTACCTACCCACTACCATAGTCCTGGTCTATATATATTTATATGCATTATACACGGCTAGTGCTTTTTCTTCTTCATTATTGACTCCGGACCGTAATCTGATATTTTTCTCCCTCGCGAGACATACCGCCGCGCCGCCGTTAACGGAACGCGCTGATGTAGATGGATGGCAGCTGCTGCCGCCGTCGATATACACGACGACATGTATGGGGCGACTACGACGACGCGCAAAATAGCGACCGACGATTAAGGTTAACTTTTTTTTTTTTTTTTTTTTATCTTAAGCTCACCCTCTTCTGTCTTGCGTGGAAATCGAAAAACACTCGTACGCATCGCACCTTACCCTCGTTTTACTTTGAAATCAGAATTATATGACGTTTCGATTATTTTTCGACAAGTCCTCCTCCTCCTCCTTCTTTCCGTCTCGCTTTTTCACACGTCCGATCTCCGATACGTTTTTCGCATTTATACATACATACGTTCAAAAACAACAATTTAATCGAAAAACACGCGCACCGACGTTATTAAAGTCGGGGATATCCGGCATTAAATTAAAAGCCACTTGGCGTTTTTCGATGGTATTTTTTATTTGTCTTCAAAATATATTATCGTCAGACAATCGATTCGTATTGAATTTATTACGCACAGACGATCACATTCGTATTGAATTTAGGGATGAAAATAAAATTTCAAATTGTAAAGACGGTATAAAATGATTATCTTTTTACGTTATGACGAAAAAAAAAGATATACATACACGCGTACCGGGTACAATGATATATTTATATTTATACGTAATAGCCTAAGGATGCAATACACACACACACACACACACACACACACACACACACACACACACACACACACAAACACACTCAGATATATATATTACATACATCGTATACGTGGATACGACTGAGGTATACATTTTTAATCTATAAACGGCTTTTTGTTACGGCACATACAATAGAGAACAAGAATAGAGGACGGAGGAGAGAAGAAAAACGAATATATGGTTTTTGGCATTGGATTCGGTCGGGAAATTGCTTCGGGTAACAAAGAACCGTCCTCCGCCCGCACTCCACCTGCCGCGCCGCCGTCTGCGCAGACGGTTTATCCGGGCCGAAAAACGTCGCCAGTCGCCTGCCGCAGTCGTCGTTGTCGTCGGCTGATGGTTTAAGACGTCGCGGCGTCGTGTCGGCCGTGGCCGCACAACACCGCCGACTGAATCGCGACGCGGCCATAAACAACGGCCCGGCTGAGGCCCCCCGGGGGTGTCCGATCACGCGGACGAAAACAATAACGAGTCCGGACGGGTCCGTTTGACCGACGTGAGCTCGGTGTGGGCTAAACACGTGACCGGTCGGCGGGATCGTCGATCGCAGCGGGTCTCGACCTTTTCGAGCCCGTGTTCCTCTATGACGTCACCATGGTTTTTCACGTATTTTTCGAATTGTGCGGAAATCTCAAAGTCATAAGCATAAGTGATACTTAAAGCCTAAAATACTTGGTTATTTAATTTAAAAAAAAAATTACGAAAAAATGTAATCATTGTGATATATATAAGTGTGTGTGTGTGTGTGTGTGTGTGTGTGTGTGTGTGTGTGTGTGTGTGTGTGTGTGTGTGTGTGTGTGTGTGTGTGTGTGTGTGTGTGTGTGAATATTTTTAAATTCAACGATTTCTTTACTACTGATGATTTGTAGTTATCTTTGGATCAATAGATTCAGTAAAACTCATTTTCATGGTTGGTGGTTCATCACCAGTCGATTTCTCAATTTATTTTACATTGTTGCCACCGTAGAAAATTCTCATTTCAGGTGCAAACGATAATTATCTCACAAAAAACTCTCTAGGTAGTCGTTTTATCTTTTATCGATCCTTTAAAAACTTTCCGAATTTTCCTAACCTAACCCCGGAGTGCGGGTAGTACACTCGCCGCTCGGACGAATAAATATATATATATATATATATATGTATTTTCCTAGCCGTCCATCGCCGCCGGTCGTACGGTCACGCAGGTATTCGCCGAGGCCGCGTGTGCCTTTACACACACACACACACTCGCAAACGCAGGTAGAATCGCCCCGTAATTGGATTTCTCGTACGCTCTTCATCTCCGTTCCCTCGTCCCCTTTTTGCTCGGGCTTTTTCCCGTGGAACGACAGACGGACACGCGGTGGCGGTGACTTTGTCGGGACGGCAGCACAAAAGCACATAGTATAATATTATGCGTGTACACGCCGAGGCCAAAGCTGAGACCGCGGCCAAAGGACGACGTCCAGGAACCCGCGCGGTCGGTCGTCCGGTCGTTCCTCGCTTCCTCCCTTATGTGACGTCATCACCGCCGAATCCCCTTCAGCAATACGGAACGATCTTTGCACCATCCTCTCGGCCCGCTGTTCGCGTGTTCTATTTCGAATCGTCACCGCGCGCTCTACACCTATCGTACTGCTTACGTATCGGTCATCGCTTGGGCTCGTATTTCAATGCATTTGCATCTTTTTTTTTTTTTTGGAATGTCTTACGTGACGATTTCCAAGCTACAAATATGTTTCAAGTACTACGTGTTCTAACCACGAACATTTTTTGTGTTTTTAGCGTATTTTGTACTTTTTAGGGAATTTTTCGACGTTTTTAATGCATTTTTTTAATTTGTAGGACATTATTGACCTATTTATTACAATTCTTACTGTACAGAGCAACACAAATGTTAATTGATTTTTAACTCAATTTTTTAATTTTAATTTTTTTTTTTTGTACAGTGTAATGCAAATATAATTTCATTTTTTACTCATTTTTAATAATAATTTGAATTTATTTAATAAATTATGCATTTTTTGAATGGGAATTTTTTCGGTATTTTTAGGGCATTTAAATCCGAGCCATAGTTATCACTATAAAACCATCGGTCAGCGGGTGATTCTAACGGAAATAAGAGAGATTTTGACGCCACCTCACGCTATGCGTTTGTTTTTTCGATTTGTCAGTGCTAATACACATCGCTAATAACACGCCCGAGTTTCTTCCAAACTTCTCCTATCGAAGTATTCTATCGTGCTATGCGTACATACGCGGGCGATTCGACGAAAATCGACGCGACGTCGACGTATTATTTAATCGCAAGCCGTCTTTTGTGCTCCGACCCCGCGGTGGTTTTAACGTTAAGACGTATAATATTTCATCCCGTGATCCGCTGAACACGAATCCGAGAAACACCCCCGCCCTAACGCGTCCGGCAAACGCCGCGGAGAAGGCGTACCGGACGCGGCCGCCGCGCCGCTGTTGCCGTCACCAATGTTTACGGAATTCGGGTCAACGAGTATAATAATGCTATTATCGCGCCAACGTAATCTTACCCTGCCGGCTTGCGACGCGCGTATCCCAAGTGGCACGACCGAGTACATAATATGCTGCGTCGTACACACACCGTTTTCGGCGAGAAAGGCAAATTTACGACGATTCAACACTTTGTATACGAAATGAATATCGACTCTGTATTATAATGTTATGCGTGAAAATTATTATAATGCTAGTTATGGCGCGTTGGAATATTATACGAAACGATTACACTGTATGCACAAACTCGCACGCACGCGCGCGTCTGCGTCTATATTTATATATTTATTTATTTATACGGTTTTCGGTGGTTTTAGACGGCGTGTGGTAGAGTTTTCAACGTTTGAAATTGTGTTTGTGTTACAGACATTCGAGTTAACGAAAATAAAACGATTGCATGTTATAATCCATTTTATTCGAGTGTGCGAAAATTGTATGTAAAACTATACATTTTACGATATGAAGTCGTAATTTTATTATTTATAGTTTTAAAATATTAAACATAGAGAGAGAGAGAGAGAGAGAGAGAGAGAGAGAGAGAGAGCAATAGCAAGACCTTAAAAGGTTAAAAAGTACTTTTAACAAATGCGTATAAATGATAAATGTAAATTTAAAATATTTTTTTGTCAAAAAAAGTGTATATTTATAAAAATGTGTCATATTATGAAAGTATTGACAAAGTTATTTACTGTGTTACTTTATAAAAAAAAAAAAATGTTAAAAAACTAAAATTCGTAATTTGATGGTACTTAAAGAAATAGAAAACTTTGATACCATCATTAAATTGTACTGTATAGATTCAAAAGAGGAAACTTAAGAGTCAAAAATGTCCGTTCATCAAACTAAAATGTTATTTGCTTACAGGAATATTGTCGTTAAAACGTACCTATACGATTATGAAACGCAAAAAATGTATTTATCGAAATTTAGTTATGAAAAGAAAAAAAGTAACACGTTTAATTATCCTGGTCGATCAGGTGCATTTTTCACTGCAGTATGGTTATACTATTATATAGCACCGCATAGCATTGACCATCCAATGTCTCGCAACTTTTTTTTCTCCTTCGATTTCCGGCGCCGTTGGTTGTACGTTTGTAAAACATAATAAAAATGAAAAAAAAAAAAAAAGCCTCGAGGGAACTAACGATAGTAAAATATTCCATTGACACTTTGCCATCACAGAACAGTAGGTACATCTTTAGCGCGTTACACGGCCCGTGGTGGGTTTTGGCTTTGTATAATATAATATTTCAAGTAACTCGCCAAAATATAGATCAGTGTTTTCGCTTTGGCACCTCGCCATATCGCATGTACATAATACTACCACTAATGTCCTATATACATATCGCTATAAATACATATAAATATATATATATATAAGCTATTAATATTATATAGTGTGTTTAAGTGTACACACAGAGATTGAATGGTCGCGTATGGTAGAGGTAGGTCCACGAGGGAGGGGTGAGATGGTGAGGTTTAGTAGTTGAGGTGGATGATAAAGGGATGCTTTCGCTTGAAGCTATTTAATATACCTCTCGAAAGCATGCGCTGTATACCACGGTGCCCATACACACATATACTGCCACGAACCACGCACATAATATATATATATATATATATATAAATTAAATGTGTGTGTGTGTGTGTGTGTGTGTGTGTGTGTGTGTACTTGTGTGTTTATGTGTGTGTTTGAGTGTGTATAGCATACGCGATACAACTCTACGAAATACATCAGTTGATTAGGGAAATAATCGTGCGAATGCGTGTATGCGGATGAGAGCTTGTATGTGTGTACTTCTACATGTAGACCGTACGCGTACATACCCACAAATACATTGTTGTGAAAACGTGGACCGTTATCTCGTTTGCATATCCGGAGGCCGTAAGCATCCCTTGTGTGTGAGTGTGTGTGTGTGTGTGTGTGTGTGTGTGTGTGTGTGTGTGTGTGTGTGTGTGTGTGTGTGTGTGTGTGTAGATGTATATATAATAATACGTCTACTGACACGTTTTAACATATTGCAGTGGTCGCGTATGTTGGCGGGACGAACACGGTCTTCGTTCGAATGTGCAATATTACTTTTTGCATTAGATACGTATAGAACACGTGTGACGGTTTGCATTGTTGCCGCCGTGCGTGCACACGTTACTTTGATTGTACGGTGTACGTGGCGCGGGGAAAAATTGCGATGGGTAAAACAATACTTGTCATTTTCACAAAATGTTATCGGCGTTTGAACAATAAAACCTTGTCGCAGAGTCCATTTGTGACGCGTGTGGATTCGTGTACAGCACATCGTACACGATTGAATTTCATTTCGTTCGCCGCCGCAGTTATCGAGTTGTTTTTGTGGAGTCTTCTTTCGACTCGAAATACGCGTGTGAGTGACACATACATTATATTTTGTAATGATAAAAAAAAAAAAAAAAATCACGCACACCACAATAGTCCGCCGTTCGGTGAAGTTTTGATTATCCCCCTCTCACCCTAGGACGGTCGATTTCGTCGAAAATATTCATCACTACTTCTCAAAACGTATTATTCCTCACGCGTTCGTCGTGTTCACATCACACCTAAAATTTTCAGACACAACAACGTAATTTTCCCATTTCGATTTTCGTTTCGGTAGACGCGTTCTAACTGTACCGTTATTTATTTTTCAACACGCTCATAAGTTTCGAAATTAAATTGCGCGCTTTGAGTACTGGATTATTATTGGTTGAGAAATACAGCATGAAAAACAGCTACGAGTATAATATAGAACATATTGTTCATTTGAAATAAAAACGTTTTAACAAGACAATGCGGTAACCAGATATTTCCATCACAATATATCATCGCTAAAACAATTTTGAGTGCTATTAACTTTCCATTAAAATAAAGAAACCCAAAACAGCATCATAGTGGAAGATATGAAAAGAAAAATGTATTTAATTTTCTTTTCGGTGGTAGACGCTCAACTTCATGATAAATAAACATAGTAAATTGCGTTGTTTGTACGACAGTTGTGTATATATAAATCCAAAAATTAATTGGTCAAACGTAAATATAAATATAAATTATATTTATATATATATTTTTAAATGCTTGGATTAATTAAAACGGTTGTGTTAATAAAAAAAACAAAAAAAAAAAAACAAAAACAAAAAACAAAGCAATATTAATGAATCCGTACAAATAAGTCCGAGTTTGAGTAAATTACTAAAAAAAAAAAATATATATATATATATGTATGTATAAATTTAATTTCTAAATAATTATGGGAGTTTTGTTAAAAACAACACCGAGTTTGGTTCTATTAAACTTACAGGAAAACAAAAATAATACTCGATTGTATAATGAAAAAAATTTGAAATTGTATCGTTTCAAAGAAAATTGTGAAGAGAAATAAAAAACTTAAGAAAATTCAGTTGTGAAAAAACGTCACGTAGGGTGTTTTGATTGAACGCCCTATTTATGAGAATATTTTTCATTCAAATGAAACGGACATCGAAAATAGAGAGAAATACGCCGAGAGGAGAAATCGACAGTCGTGCACAGTTTAAACCATCTTTATCCGAAGTGATATTATTACAAATAATATGATGTCTATATAGTTACGAGGTTTTCGCTTCACGTGTTCCGATGACACGGCATGTACGACTGTTTCGACGCCGTACGTTAAACAATGAATGAAAAGCAAAAAAGTACAAAAAAAAAAAAAAAAAAAAACCGGCGTTTGTTTAGCTAAGCGTCACGAGTCGCGACTTAACCGTAGGGATAATAATAATAATAATAATAATAAAGGCCAAAATGACGGTCGTATTATAACAATATATTATACGGGCGGTGGAAAAAAAATATATATATTAAATTATAATTCATAATAAAAATTCGCCCGAGTGCCGTTGAACGCGTATATATACATTATGGCGTGTTGAAAAAGTTTCCGAGGAAATCGTTCCTCTTATTATTGCGGACGTTTATAAGGTTGACGATGGCCAGAGGGCAGAACAAACTGCGTTATCGTCCCTACTCACCGTGAAATCCGGGGGAGGCCGAAACGCGGCAATTCCGTACACCCGCGACGGCGTCTGTACAATAATAACGTGTTGTTGTAGCCGCCGCCGCGCCGCTCGAAATGTATTTAATTCACGTCGTTTACGATATTGTACATCGCGAACGCACACACGGACGACACTCGTCGGTCGGACGATGCGAATAATATCGTCGTCATGGCCGTATAATACTGGGGGGACGGCGTGTGGTGTTCGATCTGGGCGTGGACCTGGAGAGAGATTAAAGAAATTCTAACGAACTTTAATCGAACAGTTTAGATCTCGAGCGGAGTGACTGACTAAATTGGTTTTACGGTATATTCCGTCCGTAACTGTACGTTTTCGAGCGGCGACAGTGGTCGAAAAATATAGTTAAGCTCTCTGTAGAACAAACGTTTTTTTTTCTTCTTTCGAAATTTCTTTAAAATGATAATTTTTCGAAATCATTCGCAAAAGGGGAAAATTCGATAAAAACCGCCAAATCATCACTTGAAAAATACGAGTGTATTAATTATTACCTGACGAAATGAATGTTAATCGATCAAATTTTTATTCAGAGCATAATTTAACACGTTTACGAGTTCGGATGTATCTGGTACAAATGCTTGATCGCTGTTGTACGGCCACGATTCTTATCCTCATCATTATGCAGAGTCGAGAAGAAAAAATCATTGTTAATCACTAACTCCCAGAGCCGGATTAAGGGTCAGAGTCGCTCTGGAGCAATATATAACAATTGATAGGAAATTTCTTGTCGACAACCCGTTAAAAACTCAAAGCAGTATAATATGTATTTCATGTAATATTTTACGAATAATATTGTAACAATAAAAAAAAAATAAAAATACATTCGGTACCTTATATTATTACGTAAATAACTACTACAAGTTTAATACCTTAAATTTTTTATATTTTACTTATACATATACAATAGGTACAGGTATGTATATTTCAACAGAGATAAGACGATAAAATTCGTAGTCAACGACGTGGCACAGTGAATCGATTAGACAAAACTACACAAGTCGTTCATTTCTAACAGAATTTTACAAAATCGTACGTAAACTGTGAATCTACAAACTGTCTGTAATTAATACCACTATATTCATGGTTATACTATGCCGCCAGTCCATCCTTATAACATGGTAGATACAATATTCAGCGCTATAGCTTATAATTTTATATTTGAAAAATTAGAAAATATTTTATTATAATGAAATTATGTAAGTTTTCAATAACCAACCTTGTATTGCTCGATTTGAGCATATATAAATTTGAATAATTAAACATACACACGATATTTAGTATTTTTATAACAAAAGTTATATGCCACCCCCAAAAATTTGCCGCCCTGGAGCAAAAGCTCCTTTTGCACCTATGTTAATCCGGCTCTGCTAACTCCACAAATAATAGGGTGTGATTTAGTCATCCCTCTGCGGTTTTGGAGGTACCCAAACAATGAGACACGTGATAGAGACCCGTCCTTTACAAAAACTTGACCAGAGAGTGAAAATTATCCATGAACGTGGAGAAAAAGCAACAAAATGGCTTGAAAACCTAAACATCCGTTCATGAAGCAAATCTAATTAGCCCTAAATCTAATAAATAGGATACGAATTCCTAGTTTTACATTATTTCCTTATTTATTCTCTCAGTCACCTATTTGGTAATTAATTAATTGATAAATTAATTAATTACTTATTAATTAATTAATTAATTAATTGATTAATTGTTACTAACTTAGCCACCTATTTACATGTTATTTATGTGTTAAATCATTACTACCGTCGACTGTATTAGTTACCAAAACGATTTATCCTGATGCCAAGCAAATAGAAAAAAAAAGAGTTCTGATGACGGTTAAAAAAAAAAAAAAAAATGAATTCAAAGTTGTATCCAAGAACAGCGATCGCGTGAAAATCAGTACGCAGAAAAATCGTGACATCGTCATTGTAATTCTGATCATTCGGGCGACTTTCGAAATCCGTGATTGTACACTAGACGTATCGGTTTCGCCAAAGTGAAATCGGGAGGTTTAGTTTGTTGTTTTTTTTTTTTTTTTTTTTTTTTTTTTTGAACTTCTTTGATTCTAATTCTTTGATTAAAATGGCGGCGATTCAAATCGGAGAGATAGAGAAAGAGAACGGATAACCGGACGCGGGCGGTGATAAAAAGCTCGAAAATATGACGCGGCACAACCGGCTGACCTCGGGCGCGCGACAATCGCAATTAAAACTTTGGAAAGTAATTGTTTTATCGTATACATAATAATAGCTCGGCAAGCGAACTTAATCGGTGTGCGAGACGGAACGGTGGAGATAAAAACAAGTTATTCGAATTGTTCGCGCGCACAATAAGAGCTCATTGCGGACTATAATTAGTTTTTTTTTTGTTTTTTTTTTAACACTCTGAAATAGCGGAACGAAAAAGAGTTTATACATGTGAAAGTTACGAGCGCGTCACAAGACGGCAAAGTTTAATACGTTACATTAATAAACGCGGGCGCGCGCGAGCATACGGAACGGACGGGAGCGAAAAAATGTACACATCGGGTGCGTTTGGTTTACGGCGGCGTTGCGCCGCGGCCGCGGTGTCGGGAATAGATTGAAAAAGTTGCGCAAAAATAACGCGTTTTCGCTCATTTGTCGAACTCGGGGCAAAACTAGTAGAAGTTTTAACTGTACGCCACCGTCGATGACGTTCTAGCGCGGAATTGGGCGCGTGACGAGTGTCCGGACGGAATCGACAGACCGATTTCGCCGCCATCGTGGAGTTTACCGTCGGAGTCTGATCTGGACATTTCGAGACCGAGGGACTGCAAAGAAAATATATCTCGCGAACCGTTGTAAATTGTCTCATACAAGAAAAAACAATACAACGACAGACAAGTATATATATATATATATGTTTTATACTTAATTGAGTTGATTTTTTTCTAACTTTTTACCATCGATGTTATTGTCTCAATCATAGAACTCTATATATCAAACAACCGATTCCCATCAAAATTGTTTATTCATTTTTTTAAATTTTAATAATTCTAAAAGAGAAAAATAATGCGTTTAAAGAACGACATTAGTTTAAAAAAAAAATGTATATATTATGAATAAAAAAATGAAAAATCTTGAAATTCGAATTCTGTTGACAAACCACCTAAGCAGTGGCGTATTTACGGGGGGGGGGGAGTCCTTGGGTCTCACCCCCCCTCAGAAGAAAACAAAATAAAATTTACGTCTGAAATGAAATGTACTATATAGTAAAATAATAATTATATTTACAAGATTCTAGACTTAAATACAAAATATTTTATAAAATTGTATTTAGAAGTCATAAATGAATTATTTGGTAAGAATAGACGAAGAGAATATTCTTTTACAACCTATATTATTATGTATATATATATATATATATATTTGTTTATTTATTTATTTATATTTATATTATGTTATAATTTGTAATTCAGCGATAATGGTGAAGAGGGTTAATCAGAATATAAAAAATATTTTTTGGACCCCCCCCCCCAAAAAAAATTTGAAAGTACGCCACTGCACCTAAGTACTTACCTAAATGCGGTATTAGGATTAGGCTCTGTCCATTATGTTCTTATATATACGTTATATTATTACGTACCTATATTCGACAACGATGCTGCGCAGCATGAAGTCGGTACTGTCATCACGAGTTTCCGTAGAATCACGTGGAATCGGCGGTAAAAATGGTATCTAAAAAAACGGAATTCCGTACGCGTACACAATATTGTTCGGTTTGTGTAGATGCAGAATTTCATTCCTTTTCATATGCAATAGGGGTTTTTCCGGAATATTATGATATTATTGTTAACTGTTAAATTTGACGAAAATAAAAATGTATTAATTACTTCCATCGAAGTACGCTGTTTTAAGCGATCAAGAGAAATCTGATTTTAGTACGTCACGTGGGTGAAAATCACGGCTCTCAGAATTTCGCAGTACTTGTATCTAAACAAGATTGTGGAGTTTAACCGAAACGAGAGAGATCTTCGCTCTCCACTTTCACGAACTTCTCTAGTGCGAAATATATTTTAATAACATTTTATTTTCTTCTCCGTAGACGATGAACCAGTTAAAGACACGAACGCGTTCAAAGATTAGAATAACGGAAAAGAGGAACAGAAGTACCACGAAAATGTATGACCACTACTCCGCTGCTTGAAAAACTTAATAAACCATCACATAATGTTTTTTTTTCTCTCAAGTCATTGGTTCAAAAACTAAAAAATCGTCAAAATGCCCATAAATAAATCATTACGTGTACCGTTAGGTTCAAGAGAAATTAAAAAAAATTCGTAGATAAAAAATAGTGAAACAATAATTATAATTTTCCCGAAATACGCTGTTTTATCAGTGTTTGTAATTGTTCATGAAATAAAATTCAAACACACGCATTATCCCGCAGGGTTAAATCACATAGCGCAAATCTCCGTGGAACTACCTGTGTATTATATATAGAGCTTTACGATAAAACGTGTGCACTCACACAGGCACACACCATATCGTCACAAACATACACGACACACACACACACACGCGTAATATCATCACAAGTGTCATGAACATATATCACACAAACACACACACACACACACACACACACACACACACACACACACACACACACACACACACACACTCTCTCACACACACACACACACACACACACACACACACACACACACACACACACACACACACACACTCACACACACACACTCACACACTCACACACGTATACATTATATCGTCATAAACATACACGATACACACACACACACACACACACACGCGCACGCGCACGCACGCACGCACGTCTACTCGCGCGCCCGTAAATGTACTCGTGTACATAATAAACAGAGCTTTGTCTTTTCCCGTTTTACACTGCAGGACATTTGACACTTTTCTACGAGTGACACCCCGTAGCGCGGGCCAAAGGAAATCGAGGGACATCTCGTAGGACCCGACCGAATCGACCGATCTAATACTCACATACACACACATACATACGTGTGTATAACATGAGCGTCCTTGACCCTATTTTCAAGGGGGGGGGCGACTTTTAGACTTGTAATGTTGAGGAATAAAAAATAAACAAAAATAATTAAACTATAATATTTAGGATTAAAAATAAATAAAAATTCTTTTAAATGAAGCACAAACTAATTAAAATTATTATTCTATAAAACAAATTCTTTGAATCGTTTGTGTTCTGCAAATCTATCTATTATTTTGCACGCATCTAGTGTACTACGTGAACTGTGAAGACGTATTCGTGTACTACAATAATATCATTACTATTTCGTGTTTAACAAAAAAAAAAAAAAAATTGTCGAACGTTCCGTATCAGATAACGTGTATCTAAAAGTATCTATCGTTATAAAATCGATACAATACGAGCTGGGTAAATTCCGATCGCTTCTATCAATATATTATTACACACCTACCTATATCATAATCTATGACTTTAAATAATTTCGTAATTTTTTTTCTAATGATTATTATAATATAATACAGATAATGTAAAAAAAAGTAAAAAAAAAAAAAAATTGAAAAGGCCCATGAGGGGATCGCCCCATCGCCCCCCCAGAAATACGCCCTTGGTGTATAATATTATACACGATGCGCACCGGTGTGTGTGCGGCTACAACAATGTTTGCGTTGTCCGTGTACGCGTGAAGACGAGATTGGGTCGTTTCAGTTGTTGTTGTTGTTGTTGTTATTGTTATTATTATTATTATTATTATTACTATTTTTTGTTACGACCGACGGACGAAAACTGTCAAATCTTCGAGTTTTGGTCCGCCGCGCCATACGGATATACGTTTATATATATGTATTTAGAGGTATTTTATTTTTATTATTGTGGCGGCGGCAGCAGTGTTACGACCGAGCCACCGCCCTGGGTCAGAAAAGAGAATTTTATTGCGATATTACTCTCCGGACTCGGAGAATAGCGTCGGCGGCAGCCCGGACGTTTCATCCGCCCCGCCGAGCTCTAAAGTTTAACATCATTATTTTACCTTATCTCGGATTTCTTGTCTCATTTTCTCCCGTTCCTCCTCCATCTTGCGGTGTTTTTCTTTACGTCTCTCCTCGGCCTCTCGGATCGCTTCCAACCGTTCTCTTTCCGCTTCTGCGTTTTTCTCCTTGTCCTCGGCCGATTCACCGCCATCGCCCACTGCCCCTGTAACACGAAAAATATATATAATAAATAAGCGTAATTTTTCAATACTCGCCAGTGTACAGAAATAAAACAAAAATTCATCCATGCGGAAAAAACGCAGTAAGGAAATATGACAACATTTTTTTTTTTTTTACATGTTTTTGTGACTTTACAAAACCAAAATCACGTGAACCGTGAAGAGCCGGAACGAAAATCCCATACTTTCCCACGATGACATTTACTAAGTTTCCAAAGTCGCTGGACCGATATTTGATTTTACACACCCAGAAATCGTCATGATTTTTTTCAAAAACGAAATTTATCTGTACAAAAAAGCAGCTGTTATCGTAATGCGGTCGGAGCGCATGTGAACTTTGAACTCACCGTGTCATACGAGACGGATTGAAAGTAACAGCGCGCTTATGCCGCGATACCGAGGCCCCACTCGAGCCTCCAGTGGCTCGGTGAAAAACGTTCGGTCCGTTTCCCGAGAGAACATGACCGCGTCGTCACGTATCGAACTGATGATTTATAAGCGATGTGTGTAAACAACGAGTTGGGCGACCGCTGGAGCATATCGACAGGAGCTGCTCCGGCGGCGGCGGCGGCGCGACACGATCGAAACTTGTTTTTGCGCACTCGTATCCTCTCGGGAAACCGGGTATAGTTATACGAGTATAGACACGTGATATATTATAATAGTATACGCCTATGTGTGTTGTCGACGAAATGCGAGTAAAGAACTTCCCGGAAATCCTGTGCGCAGAAGTTTGCGCGCAAAAGGAAACACCGCGATATAGACGCGATAATGGACGCGTCGAGACAAATGTGCCCTGCAGAAGGTGTTTCGTAACAATGCGGCCTCGAAACCGAACGGAGGAAAAACCGCACACACGACCGTTATTTTTCTTCTGTCGGACGTAAAATTTAATCTCGGGCATCGCCTCCTTTCGTGGTGATTTTTCTATGAACTCTCGTAATTAGGAAGTGCGATGTATAGTCGACGTCACATCCTGTGTACGTATTATCATAAGTGAAATCGCACGTGAACCCTTAACGTAGGGTGACCAGACGTCCCGTTAAAAACGGGATTGTCCCTTTTTTGATCATCATGTCCCGTTGTCCCGACAAACTTCGAACGGGACGCTTTTTATCCCGTTTTTATAAGATGGTCCCGTTTTAATCCCGTTATTTCCGTATGATTATATTGATTTGATGAAAAAAAATCGATGTACGAAAAGATACCTATAAAACAGTTACTAATAAATTAACATCGTTATTGATCAATAAAGGAAAATCCGGGCTATCGGAAGAGAAAAAACCTATTACGGCCGAAGATGGTATGTTTGATTTTCATACCGTCAAGCATATTATCCATTCGTTTCGATCTATGAATTGAACGTCCTCACTTATGAAGATAATTTATCATAAAAATAGTGTCTTGCGCTCGAACGAAATGTGAATTGATTATATCAAAAGTAATTGTCGCTTTTGCAACGGAGCAAGTTTTAGAAGCGTTAAAAAATACTACATTTGCTGCAACCCTTATGAAAGATACATCAAATGACAAAAATCTGAAATTTGGTTTTTTTTTTGGGGGGGGGGAGTAACGACTGTCCCGTTTTTTGATTTTTTTAATACGGTCACCCTACCTTAACGCCACAATATCATATGCAACGAACCAGCCAGACACAGATTAATTTACCATAACCCTGTATGAAAAGCCGAACGCTGTCGACACCGCGCGCAATATTTTAATTGGTAATTTTAATTCGGAGGCTCGCAGAGTTTTTGTTTTTGTTTTTCATATTTAAAAATATGAATTTTTAATTGATTTCGAGTACGAAAAGAGAGCGTGTGTACATAAGAACCACATTGTGTGAAAAGTACGAGACGAGAAAATATCATAATAATGTTGGTTTATGAATTATCGTAATCTACGAAACTGCAAACAATTAGTCCGTCGGGTCCGAAAAATAATGACATTTTTTCACGCGCTTATTTATGCGTAAACATAAAAACTTAATTTCAATATTAACGCAATTAATTACTGGGCGAAAAGAAAAGAAGAAAAAAAAACACAAATACACCCAACAACGAAACCGTCGTCCGTCGAGTTTAATACGGTGTATAAACACAATTATTTTAATATTCTTGTGATAAAAATAATTTCGGACGAAAACATTAGATTTGCGTATAATAATATACGACGGCGGCGGCGGCGGCGGCGGCGGCGGTTTAACGACACTGCCGTCGTGACCGTACCGCGAGGCGGTTAAGCGTTTGATTTCGATCGATAAAATCAAGAAACGGTTCGGTAATACCATGAATATAATATCGTCTTTACGTATTACTCGCGGAATATGCGATTAACGGTGGTCTTTCGCGTGTACGTCACGTCGTCATTTCGGTGACGTTTCGGCGTAGTGACAACAGTATGATATTGTTTTCGTCGAGTGTAGACCAGGGCTCGGAAGTTGTGGCAAATGCATATTTTTTTTGGTTCGTCCTAGTACACCCTAAGTAAGATAGAAACATGTTTCACACTTATCTGATGACATACACGAATTTTTTTGTAGCCATTTTTGGCATATTTACGGTTTTTATTGCTGTTTTGCTATTTTAGGGTTTTTAGTGCAATTTTTGGGTATATTTACACATAATATAGGAAACAATCACATTTTATTGAAAAGAATGATTTTATTTGGTTATTTTTTTTTTTTTAAATATTTAAATTATTGGAAATAAAGCGAAAAATATTTCATTTTCCACCGTTCTACAAACTCATCGACGGTCCGATGTATTAATAATTCGTGGCATTTAATAAAATAGTTTACTTATTAATTAGTGATCGGTAAATGTATTTATAAATAACATTACATTTTTTTTATGATACATTTATTATTATTATTTTTCAAGTTAAATGCATATTTTTTGTTTTTTCGTGTCATTTATAGCGCATATTTTGGAGTTTTTAATTGCATATTAAGGAGCTAAAAAGTAACATTTTTAATGCCACAACTTCCGAGCCTTGTACATAACACACGCAGGATAGGTATTGCACGAGGATCCACTCGATGCGGATTTTCCCGTGTAAAATCAAAAGTCACAATAAATTAAATTTTTATGAAAAAAAAAATATTCTAAACTAATTTTTTTCATCAATACGATTAAAAAAAAAACTGAGAGTGTCATGGGCGACCCTCGGAAGATGTGAAAACGGTAGCTATATGTGAGCTTAGGAATATAGACTAAATATGTAGGATTTGAAGTAAATATTCTTAATTTAAAAGACGTGCTTTCATAATATTTGTAGGTTAGGTTTAAAATGTTTTGAGAATTAAATTTGTTTAAATTTTATTTTCCGGACACAAAGCGATATTCAATTCAATTATATATTTTGAATAATATGAAAGTAATAGTTGACTGAAATCATAAATAGGAATGGAAATTTATGTTCTCAGTTAAAGGAAAAATGAAAATGTATCGAATAACATTTATTAGAAAAAAAAATACATATATGTTTATACGAACAATGAACATGTAGAAACATGTCAAACGAGCGTTACGCGAAAAAGGTAACGCTCGAAAATTTCACTGCCCAAACGGAAAGGACCGAACGCCGTATAAGATGTTTTCACATAAAAAAAAAAAAACAACAAAAAAATGTTTCTCAAAGGCACTGTTTCAACATTATATTACGAAATGGAATACGTTTTACAAACGTTTCGACATTTAAATTTTTATCACGGACAGCCAACGGTTCAAGAGCTGTGAGCATTACGGTCGTACTACAGTAGCGGATCGGAGAAGCAGGAGTGCCCGGCAAACGTGTACCACCACTACCCGTCGTGCGCATTGCGTATACGAAGCGGAATAATTAGCGCGTGCGGCCTAAAATCGAGCGCACGATAATGTAATACTTCAATGATTGGTATATTGCGTTTCTGGGATTTATAACGTAATAACGATCGAGTATTTCGAATCCGCGGTTCGGTTTAATACTCGATTACTCGTGTATTGTAATGATATTATATCGATTATAAACACGCGCGTACGTATATGTGTTGCCCACCCCTGTTGTACGGTCAGCCGAAACGATTCGTGGTCCTTTGAGCGATCCGTGTTTCATTTTTTATTTTCGTAAACAGTTACACATAATATTATAATAATTATACCGGACGAACGGCGGAAAAACGTTCCGAATTTGATTGTTTTTTTTTCTTTCAAAATCATCACCGATCTTCTGTGCTCCACTCTCGAGTCGTACACCGTGATATTTCCTAGTTTCACGTTCGCGTAGTAAACCGTGTGTAAACGCGTGATCGCGTTATCGTCGCAAGTCACGATTCAATCGCCTTCGATCGTAACGATTTCGACAACACCGCCAAGACACGACGTGTATACGCGATACCGGCCTCGGAATCGTGTACCCATAAAATGGTCGCATCGAAAGCGATTATCGTACACGATGTGAGCTCGCCGTGGCGACAACAGATCTCCCCGATCGTTTCGAACCGCCCTTTATTTATTAATTAATTAATGCGACCCCAGCGCAGGTACACGCACACACACACACACACACACACACACACACACACACACACACACACACACACACACACACACACATACACACACACACACACACACACACACGTGACCGTCCGACGTGAATAATGCAAGTGGGCGTGAAATGTATGAAACACGACGGGGTACGGGGTTTTAATGGTGTCCCTCGAAAAATGTTTTCGGAACACGACGGCTAAAATCGCGATCGCGTCGTCCGAGCATTGTCGATGCAAAGCCGATCGTTAATTTTTAATTCGTCATGACCCCGGCGGCTGGGCGTGCACCGCGTACGCGCGATACTGCGTCGCGAGCACACACGACGACACGCGTACGACGACGCGAGACCGTGCAGTTTCACCACCGTATTGTCGTAATAATAATAACGGGTACGCGGGCGGGTCGGTACTTGGATAAGACCACGCGATACCCGGCGGCCTTGCACTGCGTAAGCTTGGAATACGCGTATTATTATAATGTAATAAATAAATCTCCGTTTGATTGGGACGATCGTGCGTCGTCTGCCGACGAGCTTAGCGCGCATAGTGGATATTTGTGTGTGTGTGTGTGTGTGTGTGTGTGTGTGTGTGTGTGTGTGTGTTTGTGGGATAGAGAGATAGAGGGATGAGTGGCGTTCCGTCGGTCAGCCAATATCATTCTGACACGAGGTTATTTTTTCGATGTAATCCCTGTCGGTTTTGGAAATTTGTTAAAAAATAAACCCTGGAAATCCATAATCGTATTATATTACACTGTGACTTTAATCTGCTTTCGGAGTTAACGTTTTTGCTGATTTTCGAGAAATTAATGATTATTATAAAATAACGATGGCAACGATTGGAAAAATAAAATATGACGAGAACGATTTGTATTAAAAATCATCGAATCATTCGGATCGGTCAATTCCGTCCACGAGCAATCAATATATATATGGTATATTAGGGTGGTCCTTATTTATAGAAGTAAGAAAAAAATATTCATAATTTTTATATAAGACCCCCTCACTTTTTTCATTGATATGAGAAAGCAATTATAGTTAAATTTGGTCATGATTACTCAACCCCTTCCCGTCACCCGGGGGGGTTGAAAAATAATAAAATAGGGTAGTTTCGTTGTTTTACGAACTCAACTCGAGAAATTTAGCACTTAGCAAAAAAATGTATAGAACTTGAATTGAAGAACGGAATTTTCTCGATAAAAAGTGTTAATTCAAAATGTTTTGTATATATATATAATATATAACGACACAGAGTATTCTGTAAAGTCGACAGCACCAGTAGTAGCAGCAGCTGTCTCGCCGTGATTTATCAGCCGCCGCTCAAGTGCTTGATGGTTTGGGAATTCAATCGGTAACGACGTTAAATCAGGTCCGAGTCCTATCCCGGGACGATCAATTTCTGTTTGAATGTCCCGTCACTATCGCCATCACTACAAACATACAATATACATAGCATAGCGTGACGGCGTTGGACGTTCGTTTTCGACTATAATCATTACGTCATCACGGCGGGTGGAAAATCGAAAAAAAAAATTACGGAACGTCGTTAAATTTAGCGGTCCAAGTAAAAGATCGTTTTGAACGGTGTGGACGCCGCCAGAAACACCGAAGACACTACCGGAAAGGCGCTTGAAATGCACCTACTATTTTCCCGTGTTTTTCACCGAGGTGGATGTAAAAACTCGACTGACGAAATGCCGATTTCATTTCATTTTATCAACACAGCGCCCGCATGGCGTATCCAGGCCTGGCAAGATATGGGGTGGGGGGACGGGAGTGTTTATACCCGGGTCCGGAATAGGGGCCTGGTATAAAAACCAGAAAATTTAAAAAAAAATTGGTTTTACGGAAGTTAGAAAAATCTGGGCCCCCACGGGCATTCCGTTAAATCCTAGTAAAAATTGTGTGAAAATTGTATTTTGGATTTTTTAACAAAATACCACTGCAGCCAGTTACTTATCTGTGTTACTGCGTATATTGTACACTAGGCGTTTCAAAAAAATAATATTAAAACATTAAGCGTTTACAAATCACCCGAAAAACAAAAGGTTTTGTAATTTAAAATTAAATATTATGTACAAAAAATGATTTTAAAATAGTGTTATATTTTATTTTTTAATTGGAAATATCGAACCTTTAAGTTAATATGGAATAAAAAGGAGGCCCGTGTGTTAACTTCCCCTGGGCCCGAATTTTCTCTCCACGGCCCTGGGCGTATCCCGTCAAATATCGTACACACTAGTCGTCGAGTGCCAATTCGTATTCGCGTGTTTTTTTCGCGTACAACACAGTAAAATATTCCAACATGCGGCCGTCACCGGAAAACATATTTTTAGGTACCGCATAATATTATCATCACGGTGCAGTCGTACACGGGTATCGGCACACACACACACACACACACACACACACACACACACACACACACACACACACACACACCCAGAATCAATACCTCATCAATCGGGTGGTCCGACGAACGGCGCAGTGACGGTCATGACTTTTTCGCTTTATTACAATTAATCGAACGTCAATATCGCACGGTCCTATGAGAGTGTGTGTGTGTGTCCCTCGAACGGTTATATAGTCGATCATTCGGTATACCGGTGGTGCGTTTACGTGTATGTCGTTTACCCGCACGATTTATGGCCCCCGCGAGAGTCGGTTTTATGACAAACAAATAAATACGTTCACTCACCGCCGCGCCGGTGATGTTTAGCCGCAACGATAATAGTAATAATACTCAATTTATTCCCATCGTTTACGGGTCGCGTTCCCCGTGTGGACTTTGTGACAGACACGCGCGCGTGCGCGTCACGTCATCGTTTTTTCCCATACGTCGCCTCTCGAACTCCGTCGTATACGGACCGTGGGACGAGTGCGAAGGGAAAGAAACGACGCGGAAGAAAGAAGGAATCGCCGGCCAAAAATTCACGATACGATATAATATGACGACAAAAGTTGAAACTATACACGCGAGAACTATATAGTCGTTCGGGTCGCGCTGAATAACCGAGAGTAAATTACGAATAAAAGAGAAAAAAACATACAATAGAAAAAAAGTTCGGTGTCGCGTCCTAGGCGAAGTAGTTTGAAAATAAATCACGCTCGAGTCAGACGACGGGGTACGGTATACGTCTTTTATACTGTGAAAATGATTATTGTTATTATTTATTCTTCTTAGGGTCATCGACCCGAGGGTTAGGTTAGAACCTAGAAGAAGGTGTTACCAGGGAAGGGTTTGTACTGTGCAGTGGTTTCCCGTTGCCTTCTGCACAGGGGAGGAGATGGCGGCCGCTCTCTCTAGACAGTCGCCTGCCCAGGGAGAGAGAGAGAGAGAGCCGCCAGTGACCGAGGTTTGAACCGGCGACATTGTGCGTCAACAGTGATTCCTGGTTCCGCTCGGCCACTCCGTCTTCTATTATATTATTTATTATCATTATTATTATACAAACTTTAAACGCGAAGCGAGCCTACCTGGATAGGCGAGTGTTCGCTTCCATATTATTCGCCATTCGTTTCGACCCGACAAAGACAACGATATTGTCGTGGCGATACCGGTCCGTTTGACGTTTGTCATATTATATTGTACATATTATTATATTTTATTGATTCGCGAATTCGTCGCCATCGGTTGCAGACGCGGCGCGAGGTTCCAGGGGGGATGATGCCGGAGGAGATCGGTGTGACTCGCGCGCCTACATGTCGGCCGCGGTGGTGCGGCGTCGTTATCTGGAGAGACCGAGGAAAAATTATCGTGCCGTCGTCGCGTCGTCGCGCGAATAAAACGAACGAGACCGTCGTATATTTATGTTATGGTATATACCATATATGTATATGGTATCGTAATGATTTACAAAGATAGGCCCAAACTAGGGTGTGCAGCGGGCGGAAGGGGGGAGTGTACGGGCGATTTATTGTGCCGACTCGAGCCGAGAGCGGATCCGGCGCCGCGAACACGAGACGGCTGCTGAGAGAAAAGACCGGAGTGAGAGAGAAAAGAAAAAAAAAAGGAAAAAAACAAAATAGGAAAACCGTCGACGTGGCACACGCTCGTATACACGCGCCGCCGCCGCCGCCCCCCGAGTGATTCCGAGCGACGATTAATAGACGCCGTTTTCTGGGTCACGGGGTGTGCGAGTGTGCGAACGTCGATATCCCGACATTTTATGGACCGGAAATGAATTTGTTAATAGACCGAACGGAATAGGCGTCGGAGGTTCTTAGTCAAAACGGCGTTACACCGCCGCCGGCGTGCCGATTTAATGTCGCGTCCGATATTGAAGACATTACTCTATCTCTTACCCATTCTCTCTCTCTCTCTCTATCTCTGTTTTTCTGTCTGCTCTTTCGTCGCTTTGCATTACTACGCGTACACAATGCGCGCATACCTAATATATTCGCACTCGACTCGGCTGCGACGGGCACGGGACGCGACGTGCACGTATAAGGGGAAAAAAAAGGAAGGAAGGAAAAAAAAAAGCCCGCTGCAGCGAAATACGACGCGGTAAATATATCAAACGTTTTGCGCGAAGACAGGACTCTCTGGAAATAAATGAAATAAAAATAATAAAGTCGTGCGAGCCTACCCGGAGCGCGCGTTCACGGCGACGACGGCGGCGCCGAGAAAATTTATTATCATCCCGGAATGTATATTACGCGATATTATTATCTTGGCTTTTACTGTTCGACCCGACGGATAATAATATAACGTGTGATGCGTATTTATTTTGTCCGTTCAGAGTTAACGATCGCGGAGGAACAGTCGACGTATTCGTTTTCGAAAATCCGTTTGTCGCTTTATTTCATGGCGCTTAAGATTTTTTTTTTGTTTTTTTCGTTTTTTTTTTTTTCATCAGAAATAAACTGTTCGACACGAATTTCCTGCAGCTTATTTAAATAAATATTTCCAAACGGAGGACTGTACGCGTTTAAGGCGGAATTACGTTTTTACGGCTTACGCGTTTTCCCCCGCGTCGTGAAATACGAGAAAACAATACGCATTTGTCAATTCCAAAATTGCACCGAACGGCGGCACGGCGTTGTTCTCGGACCGTAAAATAAAATACGTTTTTCACATTTTCCGTAACGGCGTAATGCGCGTTGGCATGGCGTCTCTCCGTTCGCGGCGTGTATATATATACGGTTTAATCTAATTTATAGCGGGTACTTTGTGTCGCACGGCTATACAGTAATACGCGACGAGCATTGTCAAAATAAATAAATGAAATAAAACCGATTTCGATGGTTTTTCTTCCCCCCGTCGTGCTCTTGAATTATAATATTTATTTCGGGTCTTTGTGCGCGTAAACCGTTCTTATACGCAGGTAATAATAAGTATCATGGCCTACGGCTGCGGGTCCACGCCGAACGTAAAATCATGTCAGATTGAAAAGACAAAAAAAAGCGAAAAACCGGTGAAATTGATTTCGATTCGCGTTCTATCGTTTTAAACTGAATACTTTTCGATTATTGACGACGGCGCGGGGGTAATCTTTAAATTTGTCCCGGCACGCTCGCGCAGCCGACATTGATTGATATCACTGCAGGGGCGGATTCTGCACTTTTTCCTGCCTCCCCTCTCTCCCACCACCGGATTTTATACGTGAAATAAACCGCCGGTCCGTGCGAGCTGCGTGAGCACACTGCGATCCGCACGTCGGCTCATCCCGGCCCTCTCCGACCCGGGGGGGACGATCGTTTCTCAGTCGAGAAATCGGTTTTTGCCCCAGCGAAGGCGTTTGCCGAACCACGTCCGTGTATTTATATACGTATAATATTGTAGGACACACACACGCGCGCGCACACACTTACGCACAATAAATATATCGCGTGCACGTGTATACTATACAAAGAACGGCTGAACGACTAAAACGTTTTAGGTCTTCCGATCGTGGATATTTCGGGCGGTAGCCAGATCGTCCTGAAATATAATTCGGATTCGAGAAAACGCCCGAAACGAAATATAAAATAATAAAATATAAATTTCGGTGTCCCAAAATCGTTTCCTCTCGTCTCTCTCTCTCGTCCCCTCTTATTTTCTCTCTGGGTCTCGAACGCCGTGCGCCAATAATAATACTTGTGGCCAGATGTTTTCCACGCGTCGTGCATTTCACGTATAGCGGCAGCGCGTGTAACGGCTGTTGTTCGCCACGGTCGGCAACCGAGGCACGAGTGTATAATAATAATATATACGACGTGCGTTAATTTCCTTGCGGCGTCAATTTTTGGGCGAAAAACTCCGAGCACGTACGCGGGACGACGAGAAGAAAAAAGGGCGAAATAGGAATCAGACCGATCAGGTCCGAATTGGATTCGACGTGGAAATTCTTTTTATATAACAACATAACAAGAACGCGAGCGCCCGTTGTACCTACACGAGAAACGGACCGGACCGCTTTTTTCCTTTTATCCGCGACAAATAACACTGTTGGACCCACACACACACACACGCACACACACACACACACACACACACACACACACACACACACACATATACGCTGGCTACGCGATTCAATAAAAACGAATTCACGTCGGGGATGCCGGGCAAAAAGTTGGTACATCAGACACGGATCATTTTCTATGAAACTTTGTTCATTAGAAAACAAGCGTCGCGCGTGATATCCGTCGCCGTCGCGAGACAACAGCTCTCTCGTTTTACTGCCGCTACCGTTGCCGGTTCCCCCGCCGAGATCTATCTCAAACCCCATTGTAAACCCGTGTCTTTTCTCCGGCGGCTGCGGGCTGCTGCTGCTGCAGCAGCTGACACAAAAGACCGCGTGCTTTTTGCGAGAAGTTATCCCCGTGAATTCGGTCGCTGTCGATTCCACGCGTTGTACTACGCGGTCGACATTTTAGCCGTGAATATAATACACAATACGTCATGCCGTCAAAAAGTCTACGCGTCTACAAGTACAGTGTTGTGAACCATTATACTTCACCGCTATATTTAGTGGGTCTACGAACCACTGATATTTTAATTTACACCAGGGCCGGCGTTAGTGGAGGGCAAAACGGGGCATTTGTCCAGGGCCTCGCGCTCTCAAGGGCCTCGCGTTATAAAAAAATTACATTGAAAAATATTTTGTACAGAGATCTTGTAATAAAGCAAAACAACAATATAATATTATTTTAAATAATAATTATTTCCTAACATAGTAATTTCACTCAGAATTTTGTTAACTATACCAATAACCTCAGCGCCAGCAGCAAGGAGTTTCTCAAAGCTCAAAATAATCAAAAATTACCTCAGAAACACAATATCTCAGAAACGATTGACTGAATTGGTCACGATTGCAATAGAAAACGAAACAGCAGATATATTGGATTTTAAAAAAGTAATAGAATTGTTTGCGTCCAAAAAGTCAAGGAAAACATTTTAAACATTCAATATTAATTTTTTTTATTATTATATTAAAATATATAATAGATAATATCTAAAGAATAATAACCACATTTCTAAATTTATAGTTATTCAATAACTTTTGATAAAATTACAGAAACTATGTATTATAGGTACCTTAATATATATTTTGTAAGTTGTTTGTAAGTTGGCAAGTGCAACACGTTTAAAATTAATTATTAAACAGTTGAAAATTGATATTCACTATTTCGCTAATGTATTTTTTATTTCCAATGAAAATCATAGGTGTAACTAGGGTCAACATTTTGGAAGAGCTTGACTCTTTAATATATTAAATTTAATTAAAAAAATTGTTTTATTTGGGACATACATTTTTAATAATTTTTACCTTTAGTTACGCATAGGCGTAAGCCTATATGGATATAAACCTTAGATAACTATATAGTTATTGCATTGTTGGTTAAATAAGTGAAATATGTTTTGCCCAGGGCCTCGCAAAAGGTAGCGCCGGCCCTGATTTACACTACAGCAGTGTCTCGTCCTCCCCGTCCGGCAGACAGCGAGAGTCTAGCACCAGTCGAGTAGTGTATAGTGTCAGACTCAGTGAACTATCAGACCCTCTGTCGGGACCTCTGTTATTACGTTTTTCTGTTAATTACATTATTTTTCGAGTGCAAATCAATAAATTATAGTGGTCGAAAACAATCTGCGCATTTTATTATCTGTTACGTAGACGTACGTAACAACAGTCTGTTAGAGACGGCGGCCGAGAACACACGACGACTCGAAAACGGTGTGCACTCCGTTCGTCCGACACGGCGTATCGTTACACACACACACACACACACACACGTCGTGCACGTGAATCTATACGTTTGTATATGATATCGATAATAACGATGTGCACGTGCGATAGTGTGTACATACGGAAATCGAATTGTTCGGTACGCGCGCGCGAATAAAATTGTTACGCCGCGCGGCGGCGCCCGGGACCGTAACCGGAAATCGCATTAAAATGCTCGTAGCTCGGCAGCGTTTGTGCGATATATACGCACCACTCACACACACACACGCACTATAATATAATATATACCCATTGTGTAGAACCGCGCACGAGTGTGTGTGTGTGTGTGTGTGTACTGCGCGTCGTAGTAAAAGGCCACGTATTGTGTGCGTCAGATGTGTATATTATACGCCTATTCATGTACCGACGACGAGTGTGTACGCGGTGAGTACAATATTATATTACACACACACACACACACACACACACACACACACACACACACACGTGCGCGTATATTTTATAATAAAGTTTACCCATACACGTGTGTACGCGCGCGCCCGCGTCAGTTATTGTAATGCAGTTAAATTTTATGTCGACACGTCGTCGTTTCGTGACGCATAACACTATTTCGCGCACCTAATAAACGCGTTGTGTATAAAATATGTATAAATATATTTATTAGGATTTCGGTATCTAGAATATACGATGTAGTCTAGTGGACCACACAACATTTGTGAAACGGCTGCTTTCGGGCCGCGAGCCGCGTATTGGATACCACTGCTATAGACTAATTAATTACTGAATTTCAGTGATTTTCCACAAATATGACGATAAATAAGTAGATTAAAACATAACAGTTATGGCAAATAATGCACACTAAACTTAACAAGATAGCACCCTCGATATATCCATGGCCAGTTACATCTTTACCTCGTAGGCAGGAAGTAATCCTCAACAGATTAAGAATTGGCCACACATGGTTGACCCACGGACACCTCATGAACAGAACGGATCCTGCCCTATGCCCCACCTGTGGAGTAACTCTCACAGTCAAACATATAATTTGCAACTGCCTAAAATACAGAGATATCATGGACAGTCTAGAAATATCCGACAACCTCCAGCAAGCACTAAGTCCAGACCCAAAAAATTTTTACAAAATTTTTAAATTTTTAAAATTAACAAAAATGTACAATTTAATTTAATATAACTCTTTGTGTATTCAATTGTACCTCCCTCCAATATGTAAACATAACTTTAGATTAAAAGCCAATAACCATTAATGTTGTGGCTTCATCAATAAAAAAAATAAATAAATAAATAAAACATAACAGTATGCCTAATAACTGAATACTCCTAAAGTAGAACAGTTATATTTTTATACAAATATATATATTAATATATATATAAACGAGTCGACGGGGTGGTCATGAACGAAAATGACAATAATGAATATCCTCGTGAATATCGGACCACCGTGGTCGTCATAGTTGTCTTTATCGTCATCAACATTGTCATCGTCGTCATCATTGTCGTCGTCGTCGTCGTCATCGTTGTCTTTATCGTCATCAACATTTTCATCGTCGTCATCATTGTCGTCATCGCCATCATCGTCGTCGTCGTCATCGTTGTCTTTATCGTCATCAACATTTTCATCGTCGTCATCATTGTCATCGTCGTAATCATCGTTGTCGTCGTCATCATTGTCGTCGTAATCATTGTCATCGTTGTCATCATTGTCATAATTGTTTTCGTCGTCATTGTTGTCATCGCCATCATCATTGTCTTCATGATCATCATTGTCGTCGTCTTCAGCGCCGTGGTCGTCATCGCTTCTCGGGGTTCTCTTTATCGTAACGTCTGCCACGGAGACATACGGCGAGATACGGCGCACAGTGTTTCCAAAAGAAAATATGCTGGTCAAAATATTTTAGACGCATAATATTTGAACCGCTGAACCGATTTATTTATATTTAGTCTATGACGGGAAAAGGTTATGACCATGTTTCAATGTTATTTCACGAGTTTTATTACCGTATGTATTCTACAGACATGTTACATTCCATGATATATGCTAAAGCTTCTTCGGGTGACATTTCGGTTTGATTCTGATCAGCGTCTTTCCATTTAAAAAAATTTTTTTTTGCTCTGGTGGGTGTACTTATCCCATTTCTTTAATAATATTAATTTTAATGAACTTTATTAATAAATAAGATATTGATTTGGCTTCTTTCAAAATGAGTTCGTGAATCATTGCGCGGGTAATAGTTACTTTTGAAGCCATATTTAATATGAAATTGTAAAATCCGTTTACGTAAAGTACACGTAACACAAAGTTTAACCGCACAGCAACGAAAACTGTGCGACTGTGTGCAGCTAATGTAATCGAAATATTTATCATTTGGTCATTTAATAATAGAATATTATCAACACAGCGTGAAACTCGATGAATAAACATACTTAAACGATAAGTTAATCTGTTTTAGTTACCGATTAAATTATAATAATTGTTTTTGTCATAATAATGATATTTTATTAGGCGTCATTAAAATACATATCACAATAACAACATTAGAGATGTTATAAATTATATAAACTAAATTTTGAAATTAAACAAAAATTAGGATAATGTGATTTATTAAACGAAAATGATTTATATCGATTTCATTGCATATTTTGTAAGAGTAAAATCGATATTTAGGTTTCAAAAATACACATAATAAGTCATTTAAATACTCACGAATAAAATTGCACGATTAGAAAAACTGAATTTTGAAATTTTAAATATTGACCCTTTTGACCGCCATATTTTTATTCGGAAACGCTGTGCGGCGTACGACTACAACAGCTGTTGTACGCGCTCTGTGCGACGCAAAGACGGAAAAAAAAAACAAAAAACAAAACAGCGACGAAAATTCGGTCTATACGACATTACAAAATACGTGCGACGACTACGCGCGGCGACAAAGGCGGCGGTCGAGCGGAAAATTCGTGTTCCGACGCCGTCGCGGCGCGGCGAGCACGCGGGCGGTATCTATATATTATGTACAATATATGCGTGTATTATTTTAACGGTTGGCGCGGCGGAGCAAAGTTTCGCGCGTTCGCAGAGAATTATTATAGGTTACGGACAAAACACTGGGCTGTATTTTCGATTGGCCCTCGTACCAACAACGCCAAAGTCGCTGCCACGAGAACTTTGCGTCGGCAAAACTCTCGATTACGATATATATAGATATATATATAGATTATGTATGTGATATTGACTCGTGGGGTGCGGCACAAAAGCTTTTGCGATTCCCTCCTCTTCAAGTAGTAGTACACTACTCACACACACGCGCGCGCATTGTCGTCTTCGACATCGCCGTTATTGCCGTCGTCATCGATATCGGTGTACATATTATTATTATTATTATACCGTTCCTAAATGATTACGCGGTATACGCGGTATAACGGTAGAGTGAATTTAATCCCGTGGTACGTATATACACAGGTAGGTAGGTAGGTACCTATCTACATCACGGCGTGTAATATTGATATCGATTAGAAAACAATCGCGCGCCGAGCTATAAAATCGATTATTAATATGAGTACGGTCGAGCCGAGCCGTATGGAAATGCGGAACGTGATAATTACGCTCCGAGCCCATTTGTGGGATGTCGGTTTTTCAGATAACGTTAAACCAAAACGAAGAAAATCATACGACGAAAAACGAAATCGGTGCAGTAATAATTGAAATCGATTTTCGTATGGAGTTTTCAACATTCGATCTTTGCTGCGCCCGTAGGCCTTTTAAACACTTCAACATACAGGTACAGTCGAGTATTGATGAATCGAACGTCGAGAAGCCGACAAAACTCGAACGCTTTGACAGAATTTTCGGTTTTTTCTTTTTCTTTTTTAAGAGTAATATTCAATATTCGACTCGGAAAATGCTCGATTCGACGTTTTTTCGTTCTATTCGTAAACTTTAGTTTAAGACTCCTCGGCTGTTGCACGCACACAATAATATCATATCGATGCACCAAGTCACACGACGACTGCGGCTGCTGCAGGTATAAGACGAGCACGGCCGCTTACGAGAACGAAAATCAAAAATCGTGTAAACGAAATCATACGCGGCCGAACCAACTCGAAACGGTCACGATCACGTCGTATGACGGGACCGCGTCGTGTGCCTGCGATAATATTCGCATCCCGAACACGTTTCCGGCGGCGAAAACGTCGGTTTTGCGTATTATTACTGCGTTGATCGTATATCATCGCGTTTTCCGTGGCCAGGGTAATATGCAAAATAATACACACGCGCGCGCGCGTTCAGTGAATCGTTCCAACGAGAGATAATGTCGGCGCGTGGACGGCGAACCCCGGGGCGAATGGAGGTAACGGGGACGGAGGTAGGTAGAGAAGACGCGCGCGGGCGACGAGGGTACGGTTGTTCTCTCACCGCTCGGATTCCGGACGATTTTTTCCGACTTTTTTCCCCACTTTTCTTTTCTCCGTCCTCGTTGCTCGGCGTTTATTAAATTTCCTCCGCGCCCGACGCATTATTCTCCCGTCTTCGAGTGGTCCGGGCAATAATTATTTCCATTTTTCCAAACGGCGCGCCGCACTTAACGTCTGTCACAGCCTTCGTCGTCGTCGTCATAGTAGGCCCGCAAGAGTGCTCCGAATGATATTGCGCTCGTATACATTTATATATATATATATATATCGGCGACGTAACCTGCGACCGAGCGACGTGGTTTTAATTAAAACGATTTCTCGGCGTCGCGCGTGGACTTTTCACCGACGTTTTTCCGCGGGGAGAAAAACTCGATTCGGGGTCAGGCGTTTCTCCCGTTATACGTGTCAGACGCTATGTTTTTCTCTCCTGGACATTTGTTTTCCCGCTCGACAACGGATAGGTACGTCTATCGCTTGCGGCCGAACACGGCACAGCGTTTCGTGATCAGACCACAATGTACAGCACACTCCACGGGGCACAATGATCGAGTGATGAGATGACGACAGTACCCGCAACTCGCTTTCGGGGGGTCTGAACGTGAACAACGCGAACATAACATTATTATTATTATTATTATTATTATTATTATTATTATTATTATATAAATGTATTTCAATAATACGAACTCGTATGAAGCCGTCAATATTTCCGTACGTAATATGTAAAACACGCGGAACACTATTTCGGCCTTTACTAAAATCTAACACCAGTCTAAAATATAAACTTATCGTTTGCAAATCAATCATCAGACCAATGTGGACATACGGTATTCAGATATAGGTTACTGCTAATCTGGCAAACATTCGGGCTACTCAATGCCTTTCAATCCATCGTCTTAAGACTCATAACGGGTACTCCCATAGAACATCAAAAATGCAGCTCTCCATAATGGTCTAAGATGTTAGACAATAAACTAACATGCAAAGAACAATCATTAAAAGTTCCATTAAAAATATTAGTCAATCATACAAACTCTTTGATCAACAACATGTCCTCACTCACTCCTTCTAGCCCCCTCGCACCTTCTAGAATAATACGAAGAAAAAAAAATTGACTGTCAAAACATATATTTTCTGAGGTATGATAACCTTTTGGGCAATCTTTTTTTCACGCGTTTCGTGTTAATTAAATGCAAAACTATCATTATGACTCATTGATATTATAACAGTTATAATATTAAGTATTAACAAATTGAAAGTATATGACGTATTTTGAATGAAAAAGAAAATGATACGTTAACGTGTGAGAAGGTATGATAAGACACGGATATACGACGAAACATGACAATTATCATATTATATTGTAGACACGGAATATCAACACATTTTATCAGCTGGATTCGACAACAATCCAAGACGTACCCGTTTAAAATATCACAGAATCGCAATGACATCGCAAACGAAGTCGTTGTCGATACGATTCAAATGTTTAAAACAACGTGACGTCGAGTGTTTATCACGGCAGACGTATGCCATCATACATCCTGTATAACTATGTCGCGTGCGAACGACTAAAACACAACGTTTTCCTACGCCCGAGCGCGGTATATATAATTTGCGCGAAAATATCGTCATGAACTCTTACTCGTTTCGCTGCTGTTTAGTGGCCTAAATAATTCCTTTTTTCTCTCGTCCCAACGAGCACTAGTGCATTATGTACGCCCGAACGGTTCGTAATCCCCATTACGTGTCCGATAAACAATCGCGAGAACGGGACGAAAAGACCGCGCGTAATGACGGCGTGCTCGGTTGGCTGTGAATTTTTGAACGACGAATTAATTTGACGACGCTCGCGAGCGGCTCGCCGATTAATCCGCGGAGAAGTATTTGCGAAATGGCTCAGGCGACAAGTTCGGTCCATTCAATTCGCGCGATCCCTTCGGATATGGCGGATGCGGAACGCGAATTTCGGGCTTTTGTTATCATCGTTTTAAACGATTTTCTCGGTTTTAGTTTTAATTTGCGAGCGTTCCCTCGTGTTTTCCGAACGTCGCGCGTTCGCTTTTCCCGCACAAGCGTACAACACATTATTCAAACATTTCGGCTCTAACACAACACAATCCATTCATTACGTAATACGTGCATGCCTGTATATGGAAACGTCGACAACGGCGATTTATATCTACAACAATAATTCGTTATTCGTTTCATAATTTAATTAATATTAATGCCGAGGATAATGAAGTTTTTTTTGTTTGCTTAGTCGGTCGGAGGTGATTATTATTGTTACATAAAGTAATGTAGTGGATCACAACTTTGGTAATTCGAACCTCGACGCCTCGAAAATTGAGTTTTTTTCCCCGTCGTGCTTTTCAAAGTTTCGAGTGATTACGAATTAAAGTTCTACTAGTGTTAATAACACTTCGTTTTTAATTATATAACACTACGCAACACTAAAAGCGTAATGTTATAAAATGTAAATTTATACAAAGTTGCATTGCATCACGGTTGTCATGTGATTGCACGAAAATATTAATGTCGTTTTTGATAAAGTTTACGCTTTATTAGAGAAAATTAAATTGAATCGCGGTGTAATCGGAGAAAAGCGTCGGCAGGCAATATGATACCGATGATAGAGTTATTTTATGAGCACGGGAGGTTTGAATGTCTCTCGAGTGGATGGCGCGAGACTAGAGATTCACAGATATCAAAGTTTGTAAATTATGATGAAAGTTGTACGGATGAAACGGGCTGTCGTAACGCGGTTGTGGCGAGGGAAGCGTGTTGTAGCATTATTGTTGATAAAATTCGTTTTCCGGTCGATTTTCAAGAAACGTAATAGTTCGTCATCTCCGTGTTTTTCACACTTGGACAAAGCGGAACTCAGGGAAATGACGTGATTGAAACGAAGATAACTTTTCAGAAACTCCGTGTTTACAAGCAAAATAATAATAATAATAATAATAATAAATGAAATAAAATATGAAAAAAAATAACCGGAGTAATATATGCGTGTCATTTCGATTCATCCGAGCGAACGTTAGCGGATTTTCTTTTTCTACTCTCTCGGCTCACACTGCAGAAGGAATATAAGTACCCGTTACACGGACGGTATTTCGGTGCGTTTTATAACCCTACGGAACTTTTCACTAAACTCCCAGTGTAAAACGTCCTGCTTTTAGTGATAATGTAATAACGATACGACACGAAGTAGTTTAAACATCGAATAACCACTGGTATTTACAGTGATAGAAAGGGTTGTTTTTTTTTTTTTTTTTTTTTATGAAACGTCGGTCTAGAAACGGATCGAGAATGAGAGTGTATATAATATGTGTTTGAAAAGTAATAACAATAAAAACATACACAGAAAGTGATTCCTAAGACAAAGTCCCCGTTTCATTTAAATAGTAAACGTTTTTTTTACAAGTATGGAAAAACGTTGGGAAAAAAACTTGAAAACATTATAAACGAAAAATCTCTTTTGTCCGTCCATCGTTTGCAGAAAAGAAAAAAAAAGATTAAAACAAAAAAAAGAGCGTATACAAGTTACTACTCCCCGAAGATAATAATAATACGACGCGTGTGTGAGTCACGTATGTATTTATATGTGTGCGCATTCGTACACGTGTGTGTGTGTGTGTACGAGTATGGTGTAAAACGGAAGTACGAAGCTCGTAAAACAATGTAATGTTACCTGCAACTATTAATATTAATAATACTCGCACTGGCAGCACAGTTGCATTAAAAGTTTAAACAAGCCGCGAGTATAGGAAACACGAATATTTTGCTCGCATACAGTTTAATGAAAAGGTATTTCGACCACCCACACACACACACACTGTGCTTTACCGGCGTAACGTTCTCCACGGTGTATATATATATCATACCCGTGTGTGAAGTCTGAAATCGGTATAGGCGTCCTCCTGGAAGCAAACAACCACTGAACACGACGCCGGGGTACATAATTATAATATACTATATTATATTATTATCGTATGAATTATACGTGCGAGTGTAAAATTATTATTATTATTATTATTATTGTTATTATCAGGCGGGTCGGCGCGGAACCAACACCGACCGACCGGCATTGCAGTTAACCTAACCTAACACAATGGCCTAACGCAACGCGATAAGTAACGATAATACGTCGGAAAAACGCGGGGTCGTCGAGTACGTTCGCGTGTGCGCGAAATAATAAATGTGCGGTTGATTGGACGGGATTACGGGCCGCCGTCGGGACCCGTAATCCATAGGAAAAAAATTAAAAAAAAAAAATACGAACGTGTAATATAGACTTATAACGTATCGACGACCCCGCAATTTTACGAGTATTTACGAACGCCGTAAATCGACAAAAATTATTTGAAAAAAAAATAAATAAATAAAAAATAAAAATATTCAAGCGAGCATAACACGCGTATAATATATTATTATTATTATTATTATTATTGTATATACAGTAGACCAACCGGGAATTTGCACATCTGCAAGCGGAGTACGGTGTCGGCGGCTTCGGCGGTAGGTACGCACGAAAAACGAGATTTGACTCGACGACGCCGTTGGCTTCGTAAATAATCCGTTTGCACCGCGTGTGAGCGTGTGTGTGCGTGCGTTGTGTAATTCAATTTCACGAGGGATATAAAAAGACGACGCGACGACGACCGGCCGCGCGCGTACTGGAACAACCGGAGCGGTCGCACGGGAATTTATATACGGTTCGGGCGCGCCCGCTCACCCCGCGCCCCGACCGTCGACCAATCAGCTATCGGCGGCGTCGGTCGCCACCCCGTTTCTCGATCGCGGGGACACGCCGCGGCACGTCTTGACGCACACGTCTTTTACCGAGCCGTTCACGTCGTTCCACGGCGGCTACGGATACGAGACAAGAGTCCCGCGTAATTGGTTTCCGAGAACAAAACCGAATCGTCGCATTTACAATGCCCACACACGCCGACTACTGTGAATACGGTCTCACGAACACGTCAAACGGTCGTAAAATGTCGTGTTATGATGTCGTGATTATTGCCGAAACCATCATGGCGGGACGAACAATACCTGTACGTATGCCGACTGCTTATAAATATCCGATGCGCTTAAATAATAATTGATTGCGAGGTTTTTTTAATTTTTTTTTTTATCTGTACTGTGTTCCTGTTATCGATCATTGATACTATCGATAGATCCCGCGCAGAAGAGCCTTTGGCGTGATTTCGCCTGTTAAACCGAATCTTGTCAGTCATTGCTGACGTGCCCGCGCATGTTTTATGACGATCTCGCTCTATTACCATCCTCATGATTCACAACGAATATCACACAACAGAGACAGCTCTATCGATATTATCGAAATCGTTTTCTGAAAAATACAGATATGTCTGAGAATACTAACGCTTTTTCTCGGCTTTTCCTTAACCTCCCTCTCAAAAAAAGAATAAAAACACACACATACACACGTGCATAAACACAAGCCTCTCACCAATGATGAATATATACGACGACGGTGGTGTGTGTTTATTGAACACAGTCGCGTTCTTCAGCGCGCGCGTACGAATAACAATGAATAAAAGAAAGGCAATCGAACGGCGAGAAGTGCGGCAGTAAGGTGAAAAAAAAAACCATCGAATAGAAACGTTTGAGTGAAAGAATGAAAGAAAGATAAAGAGAGAGTGAAAAAAGAATAACCAGTAGAAATAACGGTTTTTCCTCTTTTTCGCGAAGAAATGCCACCACATCCTCTGTGTCATATTCAATTTTATGACACTAGAGTTTTATTGCGCACGCGCGCGTCTTTTCTCCCGACAAGATTAGTCACGTCGGAATTGTTCTATACTAAATGACTTTTGGCAGAATACTTATATTACATACACTCGTACAAACACACATCAACACACACACATACGAGCACCATTTTATTTATACATGTATAATACTGTTTTATGGTCGCTTCCAGAAACGGTTTCGCATGACGTTTTATCGTGAAATATTTCCGAAAGAACTTCATTATTCTATTGTGCAGCGCGATGGGTTCTAGGCGAGGTCGCGCCGTCATTAAAACACTGACTGTACGGATTTCGCGATTTTTACACAATATTGAGCTAATACACCGTACGTCAAACACTCACCCGTGTTGTACGTGTACGTTTTCCAGACGATTTTCGCGCCGGAAAGATGTGCGAGTCCGTGCACGTGCACGTGTGTGTGTGTGTGTTTGTTTGCTCGGTTAAGTATATACTATGCGTATGTGTTAACAGTGTTAAGGGTGCGTGGGAAACGGGTGGTGGCGTGGCGTGAACGCCTGTCAAGTTAATTTCACATTATTAATAATATAACGTGCGCCAAGGCGGACTAGTCAAAAGCTGGCCAAATGTTCTGGACTGATCCGACGTCATAAATTACCAAAACTTATTAGATTGTGTGTGCGTGCGTGCGTGCGTGCGTGCGTGCGTGCGTGCGTGCGTGTGTGTGTGTGTGTGTGTGTGTGTGTGTGTGTGTGTGTGTGTGTGTGTGTGTGTGTGTGTGTGTGTGTGTGTGTGTGTGTGTGTGTGTGTGTGTGTGTGTAGATCGTGCACCCACGCCGGAGCAGGAGGCAGACGTGTTAAAATTTATTAATATTCAATTATCTCTACATCGACCACCCTTCGCGGGAAACATTGACGATCTAGCTAAACATTAAATTGCCATTTTTGTTGAGTACGTGCATATAAATACGTATTATCGTCGTCGCAGCTGATAAATATATTTCCTTCCTCCTTCACCCACCGATCTTTTTCACTCATATTGTCATTTTATTTTGTCAAAAAAAAAAAAAAAAATACAAAAAGAAACAAAACAAAAACAGTAGTTACACTGACCGCAAAAAAAAGTTTACAAGTTCGGTTAGTTTTACACGCGTCCACACACGCACGGCCCGAAATCCATCACTACTAAATCGCATTTCACGGAAGTGTTGTTTTTGTTGTTTTTTCCCTTTTTCTTTTGCTTCTCTAGTTCTTCACTTATCGAATTTGCCAGTCAACAAAACCATCCACCGTAATTTATACTGCGGGCGCCCCCGTACTCGGACCCTAATCGTATTTATCCCCGTCGGCAGGTTAGAATACATTATTTCCGCTCTCGAATTTGAATTCTATCCCCTCGTCGCCGTCATCGTCACAGTCATCCGGACGGACGGTCCATCCGGACAACGGATCCCTAGGCGGGACGCGCGCGGCGAGCACTTCTCTCTCTCTCTCTCTCTCTCTCTCTCTCTCTCTCTCTCTCTCTCTCTCTCTCTTTCTGTCTCTCTCTCTTTCTCTCTCGAATAAAAGTGATCGCACGCCTACGTGTTTCGGGGGATATTGAAACGTCACTTTGCCGGCACCCCGTACCTTTATTTCACTACTTAACCGCTTTTCGTTTACCTCATGTGTAGAGGACACTAAGCAGGCAGAGACTATACCTATATATACGTACACGTACGGCGGCACAAATTATATTATTATTCCCGTCCGAACTTTCCGCGCGCGCGTATATAGCAGTTACCGGGGGTGGATGTGCCGTATAAATATATAATGCGTTATGCACTTGCCTAGTCCACCGGACTCGATTACGTCCGGAGACGATAAATCATCACGCAAAAAAAAAAAAAGGAAAAACAGGAGAAAAAAAAACTAGAAAAAAGAAACCCGCCGTGTATATATAAGTAGTAATACTCTCTGGGAACGCGCAGTGCAGACGGAAGTGATATAAAACTATTATTATTATTATTATAATACACGCGCGAGGATAGAACGTTTTATTTTCAGGCGATTTAGCTTTATTGACGTTATTACATCGGCTCCGGAGGATTACGCGAGAAATATCGAGTGCGCAAAACGTTTTTTTTTTTTTTTTATCCACTGCGCGAACAAACTGTTTTAATGTACACGCGTGAATAAATTTCCATCCCAGACTCACGACGCCGCGGACGGTCGCCGTGACGGGACAAACGCGTGTATTGCGTTCCGCGAACCAAAGGGTTTCTTTCGGATTTTCGTTCCGAAATATGGCCGGGCGGGCTTTCGAAATTTCAAAACCGTGTTAGGGGAGGGAGGGGTGGTAGGGAATCCGGAAAAGAATTGACAGCGGACCGCAGCAGTCGATACGATATAAAACGACGCGCGTTCGTCGCTCGTTTTCGACCGTCATTACGTTACAAATCGAACCTAACCGCCAATTTCGTCGCGCACATAATGTGTGTGTGTGTGTGTGTGTGTGTTGTATTGTTACGTTCGTATGAATATAATAAACGTTTCGTATACGCACACGGCGTACGCGTGTACGACAATACACACGCGCTTACCGCTGTTCGCCATAATATAACATTCCGAGCCGTTCGTACAATAGTAATTATCCGCGAGGCTATATGTGGCGCGGTAGAGTATACGCGTGTGCCGCGGCGCGTACGGTTTGTAAATGCTTTCACGGCTCGTCGTCCATTAAGCCAAATCGATAAGTCGGATAACGTTCAAAAGGGGTCCGTCCGCGTACGCACGCATATTAGTTTTGGCGGCGGCAGTCCGTACAGCAGTCGTAGTAACAGTAGTGCTAGTAGTACCTAGTAGTAATAGTAAAAATTATTAATCGTAGTCGTGTTGCACGGCCGCGCGTATGCACTATTTCCCACCGAAGAGTATTACCACGTAGTAACAACATTGTTATCCCTTTGGATTACACGCGGCCAAGGCGTATTATCGGTGTGTTTATGGTCGGTCGGTCGATCGGCCGCCCCTCGCACGCGAGCAGCGAAATCCGCGGACGCCATCGCGTCGTCATATCATATACCAGGGCTGGCCACAACGAGGCTCGCGAGCCTTAAAATCTTAAATCAGTTTCGTGCCGCTCTTGAACCAAACTTAGACTAAAATTAATAAATACGTAATTTCATTAGAACCGTAAGATTATAACGTAACGATGTCAATATATTCAATAACTATAATGTTTTTTGTAGTATAAAATATAAATGGTCCATCGTTTGATTTAAAATGAAAAACGTATCTTCATTTTATAAACATTACTTTACAAAGTGGCTCACCTCGAATTTACTTTATAAATTTGCGGCTCCCAAAGTTAAGGTTAGTGGCCACCCCTGTCATATACGTACAAGGCCCGTCTGCCGTCGTTGTTATCAATATTCGTATGAGAGTGTGACGCGTTTTTGTCGAACGCGTCCAACTCGTAACCGTGGTTTCTTCCACACAAAAGTCGGCAGAGAGAATGCGTTTTCTATCGATAGCTGCTATCGATATCGAGTAATGGTATACTTCGACTACTATTTACAATCAGGTAGGTACAAATGATTTTATGGTTGACAACAACGGAATTGGATTAAAGATCCTTTTACTACTGATCCACCATCAGAATTAATAACTATTGAACAAGAACAACTGATAGGCTTATCCTCAGATTCAGTATCAAACTCCAAATTTACATCATAATCTTTACCAGAATTTTGGATAGCTACGACGAAGCGAAATCCGATCGTAGCCAATAAGGCTATCAGGACTTTGATTACATTTGCTTCTCCATACTTATGTGAAACGGGTTTTTCGGCCATGACAGTAATTAAAACTAAATACAGAGCAAGACTGAATACCGAAAAGGAAATGAGAATCGCACTTTCAAAATTTACCCGACAATTTGATAATACCATGCAACAAAAACAAGCTCAGCTGTCCCATTAAATATTAAAATTATTATTATTGTATTAATTTTTTGATTGTGTGTAAAAAATAAATCTCGAAAAAATGTTTCCTATTATTAATAACTAAATGTTCATCGTTAAATTAAAGTTAGATTAAAATGATGATAAATAATGTAAATTTGTTTATTTTAAATGTTCGTATGGGAGCCGTATATTTTATTTCAAAATCAAAAGGAGCCGTGGACCCAAAAAGGTCGACAACCACTGGTATATTGTATATTATACACACACACGATGTGTGGTTAGGTAGACACAGCCGATGTCATTAATTTAATAAACAAACACGCCTAGTGCGGGTTATACGCAATGGCCATTGATTTCCGAAATCGAGCACGACACACGTGGTCCGTGTACGAATGTATAGTGTTATGATCTGCTGTATTGAAGTGTTAATATCTAATATTCGTATTGAATATTTTAATACTCGGAATCGTCTCCGGGTGGCTGTGCTCGAGAGAAAATCAAAGCATAAAGAAAAACATTCATGTCGTAGGGAGATCGAGCAGCCGATAAAATAATATAATATACGCACCACGCGTATGATGCACGTTACGCAGTGTCCTACGCGACGAACGTAATTTCGAATTTCTATAATTTTCCATAAACATTAATGTTAATATAAGTCAATTGTACTTTTTATTTTAGTCTTTATGAATACATCTGAGTATTTAATATTATGTGGTCAGTCAAAGACATTAAAATAATATACAACACGTCCTTTTCATTCTTGTTGTTTTAGCTACCTCATCCCATTGCTTGTCAGCAACTATCCTGCCTTTATAATTTTTTTCCCATTTATTCCGTAAAACTTTTCTTTTTTGTACTTGCGAAATCGAAAATTCCACACTAAAATAGTGTAAATACATTTATAAAATATAATATATAAATCGCACGACGCAACGACTAAAAACAAACTATTTTGTCTTTCAGTCCGTACGATTAAACGCATCCGAAAAATCGGACGCATCTGTCGTATTTATCGTATCACGTAGGCCCATTTTCGTTTGTCTTGGCTATTTTAAGAATCGCGTCGTATAGCGATGATCGCGTCCGTCGCGTTTACGTAGGACACGGCGTTATACGGTGCCGCGAGTCGAGTGCGTCGCGTCGCAAGGGACGACGAGACGTCTCGTGAGTCGAGAGTGGTTCTGCAATCGAAAATAAAGAAAAAAAGCGTTTGCCAATAAAAGTCGGTGGTGCACGTCGATAAGTTTTTGGAGATAGCGTGCCCGAACGACGGTCGGTGAGCTCAAAACACAAAAAACCCTACCCCGCCGCCGCCGCCGCCGCGAAGGAAAGAGATACCTCGAAAACGCATTCGATTAAACCATACGCACACACACACACACACACACAGCCACGCAACAAAAAGAAAATTTATCGTTCCGAGTTGACCCGGAGGTTTCGCGTGCACGACCGAAATACCGCGGTGCTGGCGAGCTTCACGGCCGTTCGATTGTCGGGGAAATATCCCGCGGACCGACCGCCGCTGCAGTCGGATGCGGGACGGCGGCGGCGCCCGGTTATATACCCTGTTCACGAAATACGTCTTATTTCTTCCAGACAAACATCGGCAGATGTCAAATCCTTATCGGGTCGCCATATATCTCCACCCGGGCCCCGGACGTTTTATACCTTTAAACCGTTCGTTCACGGCGTCCGTGCGTCGACGTACGGCGCCGCCGTGCATGCCGCAGTATTTGTAGCAACAGTCGGTTTACTTGTCAGTCGCCGCCGTCTTAGCGTCCGGAGTACGGTTCGATATAACTACGTTATATATATAAATGTATGTATGTATATAAATTTATTTTATACTGAGCGATAAAAACCGTGTGGCCGACGAAATATATATCTTCTTTGGCAGCCACGGACGGGTACGGGAGTGGAGAGACGAATGCGGACGAGAGAGAGAGAGCTTCCAAACGTATAGTCTTTTGCCATTTGTGCGACGAAGCGCGTGGTTCTATAAAACCGCTTAACAGCACAAAACCGTATTTATTCAAGACGAGCAACGAAAATTTTGATTATTTTTTTTAACACGTTTTTGCTTGTATTAAATTCACTCTACGAATTGTAATTAACACTCTTTAGTGTGTACGAATCCATGTTTATTTTCAATTATCTATAAAACGTTAACCCAAAGAGTTATTCTTTGGTAATATATTATATTACATACCTATATATTATACCTGAGTACAAAAAATGTCAAAATAAATATTATAATTCTTCAAATTCGTTAACAGTAATTAACTATTTAAAGTTAACGTTTTTGAGTAGGTGTTTAAAACGGTGTTTTAAAAACAATACTTTATGTTTGAAATGAAAAACAGGGGTGGCTATTAGGTTATTAACTGACAGTACATTATCGCTTCATTGGATTAATTAAAACAAAAATGTAACACATTGGCGAAAGTTTTATTAAATGTTTGTTTACAACAATCATGCTGTTGTAATAGTACAACAAATTAATTAATTATATCCATCGACAGTCAGGTAATTTACTAAAATGTAATACTGTAAATTCTGATACAAAAACAAAATAAAATATTAATTTTACAAAACGAAAATATGGCCAAAATTTGATGGTAAAACATTATGACATTTTATTTGCATGGAATTATAACAAAAATATAATATAAATATATCACATAAATTTTTAAAAAAAATGTTAAATTAATTAAAATCAGGTACCTATAATATATTTTTTTTATTAAATGATTTTCATTAAAAAGTAAAAAAAAATCGTTTTATCAATATAATAATTGATAAAAAACATAACTGTAATATTTAAGGTGTTATAATTTAGGTTTTCTTACAGTAACTCTCGTATAATTTAATCGTATTTTTATAAATACTTATATACTCGATTATTAACTGTCAGTAAAATTCACAATAATAATATAATGATCGTTTTAACGAGCAATTGAATAATTAATAACACATTTTTTATTAACAAAATATGAATTTAATCAAAACGGTCATTATGAATTTTTTTTCTTTACAGTCCGATCTCTAAAAAGTGCTCCATAATAGTAATAATAATAATAACAATAATATATTCATGCAGTTTATGAACGTCCAATCACCATAAGTTGTTTATACTAAAAGTAATGTCACTATGCTCGAGATTACATAATATATGGTTTATCATTATTACAGTTTTGATGAAGTGCAGTTAAAAGAGAAAAACGGCAGATGCAGTTTACTTAAAAACACCAGTATATAAATAATAATCGCCGTCGGATACCATTTTTAGCGTAACGTTTATTGTGCCGTATCCGTAAGAGATTTTCAAAGGTTTTGAACAACGCGCGGCGCAGGTACGATGTGATTAATATTATCATCGTCATAAATACACGTTTGAGAAAATTAAATATTCATAATAATTATTCGGATTTTTTTTTTTTTTTTTTTTACAAAACAGTGTGCATACCGTTTTCATAACGGTGAGTTAAGCGGCTGCCCCACTCCGTTCGGCGGCACATAATTAATATTGAATTAATACAAAACACACACACATTAAACCGTATCGTATCCGTTTGTACGTTTGCGTAAGTGATTCGCGTGCTGCAATGGGTGCGCGTGCGAGTGTGTCTCAATCACACCGCACACCGGAGTTATCCGCAGATACCGTTTAAAGGTATCGACCGTTTAATTAATGAGCGAAAACAATAAATTCTCGTGCCTGTGTAATCGAATGAAATACATACACTCATCTATACACAACGGCCGGTTTGGCGTTTATTCTTCCGCGCGAGTATTTAAAGCGTGTGCAATACAACGTACGTAATATGTCGGTATATATATATATTATATATATTGATACCGATTTATGTGACCTGTACGCGTTTAACCTACATTGATCTGTTTAGTGTGTACCTATATCGTATCATTATTTATTTATGAACTATCACGGAGAGTTCATTAAAAATACATTTCGAGTTTTCATGCCGAAACCGAAGTAATAACTTTTCGCGTACTGCACGGTACGACTCGAATAAAAATCAGAGAGCATCGCGCGCGCGCCAAATTAAATATTGCATGCGCCCACAACGCGAACGTACGGCGAAATAATATCGCTTTTGTTGTACAATAATCGTTTACGGATGTTTTATTACGTGCGCTATGCGATTTAATAGCGCCCGTATCCTATACATTATTATATTAATGTATTTGCTTTGCTGGAACGAATACGTATCGTACGATATTATACTCGGTATATTAATGGCAGCAATTTTATAATAATATGAAACGCAAACACGATATCGGATAGCAAACACGTTTCACTGTTTTATTCACAAATAAGACTGAAAAAACACCGTGCCGGCGGAAAATGGGAACGAACGTCGTGTGTGCGTAAGAGTTTGTCGGAATATTCATTCTTTGAAACAGTAAATCGGGTATATTGTTATTTCGTATGTATTTGTACGATGATCGTAAACGTAAAACTAATCTGTTTGTTTCGGGATGATTCGGTAAAAGCCGTTCAATATATACGTCCATTTATAAAACGACCCGAAAGTTCTGGAAATATATAGTCTTTCTTTGTATAAGGGTTAAGGGAAATAAAATGAAAAAAAAAGAAGAGGAAAAAAACGTGCAATGCTATCCGGATGAAAGTTCTTACTATTCCATAATCGTAAACACGCGTAAAATTTATCACGATAAACCTTCCCCTGGGGTCCCGATGTATAAAGAAAGAAATGCGTGAATAACTTTCGATTTTTTTTTTTTTTTTTAAATGGCTTTCCCGAACACGTTTAAGGTATATTACAATCAAAAGTTGTTCCCAAAGTAATATAATGAATATTTGATCCTACGAGCATTAACGAAAACAAAAACAAATATTACACTTCAGATAAGAATTTATTTAAAATATCGCTTTTCGCTGAACGTTCGAGAGTGCCTATATAATTTATCATAAGCTTATAACAATATAATTTTGTTTTTTTGGGTGGAAAGGACATTAAAAACAAAACGAGAAAAAAAAAGAACCTCGACAACTCGAACATTATGACTTGATTCGCGTTGCTTTCCGAAATCGTAATTGAACGCGGAGTATACGAAACGTACCCATACGGTATAACTACGCATAATAATATACTGTTTTAGATCGTATTTTTTCAAAACGTACTCAAATCGTGTATATATATATATGTATGAATATAGCGCCGCTATACGCGATATCTGTTTCGTTCGACGGGAAGGCGAGTCGGGCAGTGCGGCGTCGTCGTCGTCGGTGCGGTATAAAAACGGTTGGACACAGAGAATATGGAAAAAAGAAGAAAAAAAGGAGGAGAATCCGGTACAAAAGGGATATATACCATATATACGTAATCATATGCACCTCTACCTGCGGCGCGTGTAATGTGCGTATGAGCACGCGGTCGAAATTAATATTACCACGGAGGAGCAGTGGCGGAAAACTCTCGTCGGCGCGCGGAAAACTTCGGCCGGGCCGGACGGGGAGACCGCGCGAGGGACGGGCCTCGTCCGTACGTAGTGAACGGTTTATATTAAAAAATTCCGGAAACGATCGTCGGAACGAGCGAGAAAACGAAGGACATGGATGAACGGGGTCCGAGAGGGCGGACGGATGGACGGGCAACCCGTTCAAAGACGTGCAGGGTACATATATGGTATATACTCGTATTGTGTGCATATGATATTATTACGCGGTTGTTTATCGGCAATACGTGCCGTCGACTCTCGCGTACGAGTCCACTCTGACGATTCGTCCGCCACCGCCGTACGCGATGATATTGTTATCGCCGTATTGTAACTACGTCGGAGTCAGGGCCGGATTTAGAACAAGTTCCGCCCTAGGCCCTTTTAAATATGCCGCCCCTACCTCAAGACAAAATAATATTGTAATTATGTCTAATAAATTTATTTCATTTTAAAGAAATTAGATCAATAGTCATTATAAACAAAACAAATAATTATAAATTCTAATCAGGCATTAGCAGTACACATTTTTAATCTTAAAATAATCTTAATGATCTTTAATCTTATACCTGTGTTATCTAAAAGATTTTACGACGAACTTTTTTAGACGCGAAATCGTCGATTATAATATCATCATAATTTATACTTCGAAGCATCTCAGATTCTACGTGTAGTAGCGTTTAATCTATCTGACTCCAAAGTTGAACGAAGACGCGAGTTTCCTCTTTTCAACGCTGAAAACGACCGCTCTGCTGTACAATTTGCTGCGAACGTGCAAAAATACATACGTAACGCTGTTGTGACGTTTGGGTAAATATCTATAAATAGTAACATAAATGCATAAAATATTTATAGGATTTTTTTTTATTTCTTACGAAATTTGCCGCCCCAAAAAATTAGTCGCCCTAGGCCCGGGCCTCACGGGCCTAGGCGTAAACACGGCCATGGTCGGAGTATCGTACGTGTTTTATACACGGAGGAATCGTTTGCGCGTTCGGCCGCGCGCGAACCGCTCGCCGCGCGGTGCATACAGAGCGGTCTGGCGCTTTTTGCCGGTTTTTGCCGACTCCGGTGCCCCGCCGCCGTATACGGTTCGTATAATATTAAATACCAGCACACGAGCGCCCGTCCGCACGACAACCTCCACACCGTGTGCGAGTGTGCGCGCCCGTTCGAGTAGAATATTTATAAAATCACGCGAGTACAAACGACACGACGACGTCGGCATAAAACGTAGTGAAGCCGTGTGCGGCGGCGCCAGACCGTTAAAACGCGCGGCTGCGGTGGCGCCTGCGTCTACATAACGTCACAAAACGGTGGCGAGCGCGCGCGAGCGGAAAGGGACCCGGTAAATACCCGTTAAAATGTGCATATATATATTATATTTATATCCCACGGATTATTAAACGACGCGGTCCGAGGGGGGTGCGAGGGTGGCGTAGCACGTGAGAGGAACCGGGACACGTCTCGCGTAAAAGGATGCCCTGCAGACGAGTACTGGGTGTTGTCTTTATATTGTCGCGTGTTCGTGTGCGCGTATCCGCGCGAGTCGTACACACTCGGCGCGAGCGTCCGTGATCCCGGCACGGTGCCCGGTCGGTCCAATAAAACGCACTCGTAACACGTAATTAATTTCCACGCCTAGCCGTATAACCGCCGCCATCGCCGCCACCACCACCACTACTACCACCACCACTACCTCCACGTCCGCCACCGTTACTTTCACCGGCACCTTCACCGCCGTCAGCGCGCGCGTCCTTTCATCTCGACCTCATACGGCTCCTTCCGCCACTCCCTTCAGTTCGTGTGTATACTCGTCCTTTGACCGGGGTTACAACTAATACTCTGCCTCCCTCAATGTATATGGAGCATTATGTACATAATATGTGTATATCGTATGCGCATGGTGAATATATTACACACGTATGTGCACACACAGACACACAAGCACACACACGCACACACACACACACAAGTATTATTATCGTACGATACACGGTTGGTCGATCGCCGCTAGCGCCACGAGAGACGTTTACATATTATATATAATATATACATCATGGTATACGCAAAAACGATGCTCGAAGTACGCGGGAAAACTCGAGCTTTTTGCTCCTTATTGTTGTGTGTACCGCCGCATAACGTTTTACTACACTCATACACACATTTATATATATATATATATTTATATAATATATACCATTGAATAAGTATTAGTATTATTATTACATACACGCTGTGTAGTAATAACTCGGAAAACAATATGCGATAAATTGTGCGTTAGAACGTTATTCGCACGCCATTATGTATGGGGGGTTTGGTGGCGATGGCTAGAGAACACGCGCTGTACAGTATCGTGCGCTCACGGGACATGGTAATGTTTCTTTTTTGAACAGATGCATACGTATATATAAATTGTTTTTTTCTTTTTATTCCGTATTCTCCGTCGGCCTTATTGAGTTTGGCCTTTTTTTTCGTTAAATATTCAAAAATTTAATTTCCGTTATTGCTGATAATCCATTATTTTATTCTGATCCGATTACAAAGTTTGAAATTCAATAAAAAATAAAACTTTGGGTCGTTTATTTTCGAAAAGTAACGCGCGTCGGAAACTCTAATGTATTTTATTTCTTATATAGTTTATTGCAGTTTCTAACGTTTTGTTCTTTTTAACTCAATTACGTCATACTACATTTTAATTTATGTCTTTGGACTTATGCCGTTCGATACATACATATATATATATATATATATATATATATATATACATATTAATACACTCACACACACACACACACACACACACACACACACACACACACACACACACACACATTATGAACTAATTTGTAATTTTCGATGTTGTAAATGACGTTTATGTTAATACTGCATAAATTTAATATATTTTTGTTTTACTTATTTATTATTTTTAATTTATAAATGTTTTTAATGAAACTAAATAAGTATGACTATGTATATATAAATTATACTATAATTAGTTGTAAACAAATTAAAATGGATGTCCTTTTCTTTTTTTTTTATTTCAGTAAACATGGATTTTCTGTACTCGACCTTTATTTTAACTTTATAAATTAACAAACATAAACCAACAAAACCGGGAAAAATTAATGTTGGGTAATTTGTTTACTGTAAAATGTGTAACAGACACGTATCCATGGGTGAACGAAATGTTAAATTCATTTAGATTATGTGTTTTAGATTGTGTTATAAAACATGACCTGCGTCACGGAGCAACGTCTTTAGCAAATGCTATGTGACGCATAAATTAATATATAAATGCACGTATATATATATATATATATGTGTGTGTGTGTGTGTGTGTGTGTGTGTGTGTGTGTGTGTGTGTGTGTGTGTGTGTGTGTGTGTGTACATACTTATATAATACAGATTTATATATGAATACAAAAAAATAAATAAATAATAAAATAATATCAATCCACAGTAACCGAATTATTAAAATTTTTCCAAGTCTTAAGAGTAAAAAGCCATAACGTTTGATGTCTTAATCCGTGTAAGACGGGCCCCTCAGAGTGAAAACTCGTCAAGCTACCGCTTGTTGTTATTGTTATTATAACCGCGAAGCCGACATTATTCACTAAACGCCGCCGTGACGTAATATTTAGGACTGACATATTTACGCCGTGTATTCGGAATACATAATTTGTCGTTAACTTATTACCAAATCGGCTTACCGTCAAATAATAATCATGTCGCGTATAAAAAGGGTGCGGAAACGGAGTCACAGTGTATACATAAATATGTATGTATAAACATAAGCGTTCGGGTTATCGCGATTATGAAAAAAAAAAAAAAAAGAAAGGAAAAAAAGAGGACGTAGTTATATGACACATGAATTCCGTTAAAACAACAACCATTAATTTAAAGATTTGTCCTATACATCCGGTTTCACGCGCCGGGTGATGATATATCGTGTAGTCGAAAAATAAAAAGGAATGAAAACCAACGGAAAAAGCAATATGAAAACGCGTCATGATCATAACTATGCAGTAACGTCGTCGTATAAACGACAAACGTACACTACAATAATGTTGTCGGGACAATATTATATTATATTATGCATATTATATTATACTCACGTCATGGTGAAATCGCACTGATGGCCCTTCGTGAATCTCGAACGGGAAAACTCGCGGTTTCGAGAGGGGAAAACGCGAATGAAGACGAAATGTTTTACGATTTTTCCGCCGCGTACGAAACCGTGCGCACTTATCCGCACATGTGCGCGCGCGCGCTCGGGTGTGTGTGTGTGTGTGTGTGTGGTTATGACGAGGTCCGTAGGTCGAGCAGAACTGTTACGTACGAAAAACCAAGTTGGTGTATTCTTTTACTTGGCTCGAGCGCATACACGTTGCTAAGGAAACGTTGATTTTGTTTTTTTTTTTTTTCGCAAGTTTTCCTTTTTTTTTTTTTTGTTTTATTATTCGTTCGAGCGGTTTCGCAACGTTTTATCGCGCACAGACGGATACATCGAGTTCGCCACACGACGGCGGCCGCCAATCAGGCACGCGCGCATTCATCTGCAGCTACTGCACTTTTGGATTGGCGAGCGTATGATAATAATAGTAATAATAATAATTATTATTATTACTATACTTCCAACGGCGTGGGGTAGGGGTGCAGGGGATCGATGCCGGGCGATTAATAACACTCGGGCGACCTCGTCGCAAAGATATATATATTTTAAATAACAATGTAACCACTTCGTCGTGTTTTAATTAACGCGGAGGTTATTTGCTTGTTTTATCGTTGTTTTTTTTATTTAATATAATTTTTTTTTATTTCCACGCTCCGGTTTGTCCGCCGAGCGCCACGCGTGCACACGAAACGATAATATGAAACCAAACCGCGCGAACACTGACGATGCACTGATTCGCCTACACACACACACACACACCACACACACATACACGCGCGCGCGTTATTCGTGTTTCGGTTTGCTCTGGCGCGGCGACGACGGTGGTCGTATTTGGAAATCGTTCCGTGTACGCCGCCGCCGATCGCCACCGCCCTGCAGAGTCTCGACAATATAATAATAATAATAATAATAATAATAATGAGAGGGTTGGCTATTATTATCATGATTATTATGATTATTATTATCGTCGTTATCGTTATGACGGTAATAAAACAATCGACCCATCGCGACTTTTAAATGTTAAGCACTCGTGTACACATGATATTATTATCATAGTTATTATTATTATTATTATTATTATTATTATTATATTATCATAACGTCTTTGATAAAAATTTATGGGTCACACAGGTACCCGTGTACACATTATAATACGTACGGGTTAGACATAGGCACACCTCCTGCTACTCGCGACATTTAACACGGTCTTCGCCGCCGCCGCACACCGAAGCGCATTATTATTATTATTATTATTATTGTTACTATACACGCGTGCGAATTATGGCGTTATGTTATACCGTTATTGTTCGCGAACGTGATTTCCTCGAGATACAACGTTTTTGCACGGAAATTCTAATTGTTTGATATTTATCATTGAACGTATAATACGAGTGTGTGTGTGTGTGTGTGTGTGTGTGTGTGTGTGTGCGTTACGTGAATAGACGATTTCGCACTATCCTCATCACGGGGTGCGCCAAATGTTTCTTATATACGTGTGCGGGGCCGGGGGTGCTTGTGCGAATAATATGCGCCGTGGTGCGCGAAGAGGACGACAAAAACAATAATATTAATTTGCACGCGCGCCGCCGTAGTAATCTCGAAATCTATATACATTATTGTACAGTGTAACGTGTGCTTGTGTGTGTGTGTGTGTGTGTGTGTGTGTGTGTGTGTGTGTGTGTGTGTGTGTGTGTGTGTGTGTGTGTGTGTGTGTGTGTGTGTGTGTGTGTGTGTGTGTGTGTGTGTGAAGTGTGAGCGCGTCGGAGTTGGCCCGGACTTTTCCGGCGTCGTAGACGGGTGAAGGGGCGCGTGAAAGGATCCGGTGCGGAATCGGACGCGTACGCTCCACAGACGATTTTCGAAATATAAACCAATCACGTAATGTTGTGTATATATAAACCGACAAGATTGGGTTTATGTTTTCATCTCGTCGTGTCTATTTTTTTTCCACCTCCACCGTCGTACAGGCGGCGAGGCGCGGCGGTTCGGCGGTGCTCTCGAAATATCGCAGAACAACGTATACAAATTTACGGCCGCTGGTCGGGCCCGAGTGTAATAAATCGATCAATTAATCCGTACTGTGTTGTACGTTCGTTGGAAAGTCAAAAAGAACTCGGACGAACGCGCTGCATTGATATCGACTCTAATTCGACGGACACCGCCCGCAGAATATTAAACCATAAAATACAATTAGCGCCAGACGTGTTTTAACGCTCGCACGGGTCGTCACGCGCTTTGTGTGAAAAGAATTCATAAAATTAGATGTTGCTGACAAATTTAAAATGTTATTACCCGATGATACTTCTTGATATAAAATATAAAATTAAGTCGGCGAGACGTTTGTGGCCTTTTTTTTTTGATTACCAGTGTTTTATTCTTTCGTATTACATAATGGGATATTTGAAAACATTTAAGCCGCATCGAACGCATGGTTTTTTTTATAAGAACTCGTGTATAGTACGTAAAACGGATTAGTGTACGCACAAAAACTAGTTAATATTTACTCAGAGTGTTTCAGTGTTCACATAATTTGTGTGGCCTCTCTCCCTGTATAATATTTATATTTAAAATAATATACGAACGCATGTAGGTACAAAGGTTTCCTAAAAAGTTTATACTTTTAAGATATACTCTAGGGACTAATTTTAAAACAGATAAAACTTTTATGTTTTGAGTTGCAAAAAAGAAATTATTATTATTACTTTGTTTTTTTTTTTTTTTGTTTTGTAAAATGTTTACTCAAACAAAACTGCATCGATGGAAATGTTCAAAGAGAGGAATTTCAGTTAGAATAAAATTTGAATGAAACAAAATAAAAAAATATATATATCCTTGCTTAGTATCTACGTGTATAATAACGTAATAGTTTTTTTGAAATAATACAATTATGAAAATTTAATTTTGAACTTTTTTCGCGACCGTTAAAGCGCGGATAAAACGTAAAAAAGAAAAATCCATACAAATATTATACCGTGTTACTGCTCACTAAAACGGGCGCGGAAAATAAAGAGGCCTGCACGTGTGCGTCGCAAAATATAAGTCGACGGAATAAAAATAAATGGTAAATTGTTTTGAACTCCGTTTGAATATATAGGTTTGTTATTTATAGAGTGTGGCGTGAGTTAATGTCAATATATGTTGCGCGAGAAGATTTTCTGACGCTTAACCGAGCACAAAATATTCACACTTTTAAGCCGAACACATTTACTATCGCTCCGATATTTTCCCTAACCGTCTGAAAATAATAATAGTTCTCACGTCTCCGCCAATCGACGTGTTTTATTTTCTACTAGTCAAGTCGAATAACTCGTACGCATATCGCGTTAATGGCATTTGGGTTGAAAGAAAAAATTGGTAGTGAAATTTCTTCATCCTCGATAATATTACATAGCTCTCTCTCGTATGAGGGATATACGACGTAGGTATTGCATGAGTACACTCACGAATTGAAAAAAAAAAAAAAAAATCAAAATTCCGTAAATTTTTTCCGCAACGATCACATCCGTGAATACACCGATGTCATGTCATTTTTATCGTTTACGGCGACGATATTACCGGTGAATAATAGCTAGATATTATAGTATTATATATTGTCTGCCGATATATACGCGACAGCACGTTATTATCCGTCGAACAGTTTGAACACTCGGCGTATGTAATATTACTGCCGCCGTTTAGTATGTATTTGTGTATAGTTTGTCACGTTCGAATTTTCGGAAATCGTTTCAGACACAGGTTACGCTCGCATGTATAGGGTGTACCGGGTACGACGATATAATATGCGTGTTCGTGTCTGTTTGAGTGTGTGTGTGTGTGTGTGTGTGTGTGTGTGTGTGTGTGTGTGTGTGTGTGTGTGTATCACACGCATATAATTCTGCGCACGCGCGCCCGTTCGTAATATTATTTTAATATAATACACGTATACATTGCAAACAGTTAAACGTTTGTTTATTTTTTGGCATTTATTCGTCAACGCGACCTAGTTCGATATCGAGACTCGTACACCGTGTCGGCGGCGAGAACACGCGAGTTTGCGTTATTCGCTCCGAGTGCGTTCGAAACGCGACGGTTTTCGCCTACCCTCCACCACCGCCCTCAGCCGATCACGCACGGCGGCAGTAATATTTTCGCGGGGGCGACGATTTACGTTTCGCACTTGCCACTCCGTCCCGACGAGACAACGACGATATCGTCGTCGTCGTCGTTATTATTGCTATTATTATTATTATTATTATTATTATTATTATTGTAACGGACGTGTCGTACAAGCCGTATTTATTTATTTTCTTTCATTTTCATTTTTTTTTTTTTTTATTTCATTCACGACGAGGAAAGAACGTCTGTGATAACGCCTTACGTACGACGCTTGGCAAAACATAAAACGCGGCCGGTCGCGCTCGGTCACGGCGGCGGCGGCGGCGGGCCATCCGCAGCATCCGCGAGTTCGAGACGCGTGTAATACAATGCGACGCGGCGCCACGAGAGTAATGTCGAACAGCCGCCGCCGCGTCGCACTGCAGACACTCTGCGGACAAAACCCGTAACCGTACAGTCACACGACCGCACTCCACCCCGGTCCCGTCCGCCGACGCCCCGCGCCGCACTCACACGCACGGTCTCTTCACGCGCTCTCGCGCCCTGCCACCCCCGTCGTACCTCTTCCGCGTCGCTCGCCCCGGCGCGCCGCCGCGGGACGTCCTCTGCACACACGTCTCTGCCGCCACCGCCGCTCTTCCGGATCTCGCGATTCCTCCGTTTCCGGCCAAAGTCGGCCGCCGCCGCAGGCGTGGTGTTTGCCGCCGCGGCGGGCACTCGACACACCGGGTTCGCACACCTAACAAGCTCACACACACACACACACACACACACACACACACACACACACACACACACACACACACACACACACACACACACACACACACACACACACACATATTCTTTACGATATTTAGTCGGACCGAAACTTTCCGTCCGAATACGTGACTATTCACCGACAATGGTTCTCCGTCACCGCCTCTCCGACCCTGCCGTCCCGTTCTCTCCCGGACCGGAAAACGAGTAATTGCTCGTCGACAAACAGAAATGCACTTTACACACACACACGTATAGGTCTTCGAATCACGTATCACTCGCAGCAATTATTATTACCGAGCGTACGTATAACCGGTGAGTAAAAAAAAAAAAAAAAAAAGGCTGACGTTTTGAGTATTTTTTTTTCTCTATACACGCGCTTTTATCCGACTGTTTTATCCGTATATCAAACCGTCTGCCGTAATCTCATCTGTCCCGGCTCCGAGGGATCGTACGGCGAGCGAACGTGCACGGCGGAGCGCGGGGTAGGGGACGGACGTCGGTTTGTGGAAAATCTATAACAAACTTTCAAACCTCTAGTACGGGCTTAACCCGTCCCGGCGATTTTCATAAACGGCCCCGTCGCAATCTATTAGCGGGTGGGTTTTTATTTCACGCCCCGTCGCGGCGGTGGTGCCGAGGCCGTGACGGCGGCGACGTCAAGTTTGTGTCGATCGTCATTTATCGCGGACCGTTAACGACGTAAACGTGGGCAATAAAAATGATCGGAATATGCCGGTGGCCGTATACAGACGAACCTAACCGCAGTTGGGCACGACACGCGCGAGAGAACCTAACCCGTCTACGAAGAGACGCGGTATGCCGCTACGACGTCACCTCGACGGGCCCGGAGACGATAAAAAGTTTTTTTAACCGCGGCCGTCTTTTGTGCACGACTCGGTCGGTGACGCTCGTTCTCTCGGCACGTTCCGCGCAGCGCGGGTAGCGGTGAGCCGGATTCGCATCGGACGACTATCGTGTCATGTCCACGACAAGAGGAGATCTATCGACCGTCGTATGTACACATACGATGGAGCGCGACCGAACGAGCGCGTGCAGAATGGACGAGAATCCGATTCGACAAGGGTGCTGGTCAGTGGTCGTGGTTGTTCCCGGGGTAAGACGATCGTTACAGCGTGTCCCGACGTCATTTCGTTTTTCCCCTGACGCGAGACACACATACGCCAAAGACAGAATTAGGCGATTCAGTTTTTTTTTTTTGGGGGGGGGGAGGAGTAAATGTAATTAATCGAACTACAATTTCTTTATAGATTTTTTTTAGGTTCGACGCTTGATTATCGCACTCTCGTTGAATCGTTCAGAATTCAGTGGTGCACGTGCGAAACAATAAAACTAATCATAATATATTCATCACGTGAAAACACCGGTTTAATAATGAAATCGGTTAACATTAAATTTAATATATATATATCGGATACGATAATGACGGCGTGTGCTATGGGCGTGGCGAACGAATCGTTCGCGGGACGAGCGTTTCGCTGCGTCACGTCGAATACGACGTGCGATCGCTCAGGTGTCGTGGACTCGGGTCCAACGGATTTTCCGGGTTTCGCTCCCGAACATTTGTCACGCCGTGACCGTCGAGCGGAAATGGGAGGTGTACGTGCGACGAATGTGCGAGTGCAATAAACGACGTTGAGGGAGGGACAAACTAAATGGATAACGGATGGATCGTCGACTAGACTTTTGGAGTTTTTTTTTTTTTTTTTTTGCCGACGTCATAAAATCTTTGTGTAATCGTGTATATCGCCCGAAATCAGCGTATTGTCAACGTATCTCCTGGCCGAAGAGAGCCGAGTGAAATTTCTACGCGCGTCGGTAACGGAAAGACGATGCCACGGCAGTGGTGTGGCGTTACCCCGCGGTCGACGTCTGCAGACACGTCTGATTACAACGAGGTAAAAGACGAGTCGCCCAAGGGTCGAGGGTCTATGTCACGGAACCGGGTACGGAGTGGGGGAGAATCCGATCGCACCGTAAGATACAACGACGTGACCGCGAAACGAATGGAATAAAGTGTCCAGCACCCGCCACTTCGACTCGCATAATATATTCAAACGGTATTTTAGGTATATACCAGAGAAGTTAAATAAATAAATATACATAAATACCGGGTCTCTTTGGTAAACTGTGTGTGTGTGTGTGTGTGTGTGTGTGTGTGTAGATCGCGATTATAGCCAGGAGGAGTTATGTATATATTCGTATTGCATAATGTTACGTGACGACGGGTACGCGTGTGCGATAAGTGTATGTATATTGTATTATTATTATTATTATTATTAGTTGGCGAAGACGGTGGCAGTTCGAGCGTTTCGCGTGACGCGTGATTTTCTGCTCGGGCCCCGGTTGGCACGAGCGTGCGTCGGAGTCCTTCGCGTTCCGGGGTACGATCGAGCGTCGGCGGTGCGGGGGTGGTGAAGGGCGGTAGATGGGGCACGGGAAAGTGTCGGACTCTGCGCGGGGAACGTGCGGTGGAGGTAGACTTGGCGTGCCGGCGGCCATGAACGAACATTCCAATTAAAACGGAATTCTGTGCGCCAGCAGTCCTTCACCCGAACACACACACACGCACACGCACACAAGCACACACCATACGTCTCGTTTATCACCCCGACGCGCGAATGCCAGAAAATATACGCGGCGGTCGTCGCATAGTAATAACGTTAATAATAGTGCGTATTGAATAATTCATGCCTTTAATGACCGATATATTACGTTATTTTCTCGACTTTGGGCCGTCGTCGCACACGCCATCGCCGCCGCTCGCGCCCGACGAATTTCTTTCGGCGCGCCACGCGAAATTCATTAAACGCTTTCGATCGACCGCGGGACGTTTTATCGTTATAATGATAATAATATCGTGTACCGCGAACAGCGTTCGCTCCGTGCCGTCGACGCACCGCAACCAACAGCACTCCCGTCGTCATGATATCGAATACTTTCGATTCCGCCGAAAATTCCAGTACACACTCACGCACAAGCGCGCGCGCTCGCGTCCCGTCCTTGTCGGGATACCTACCCCGAAAATATTTTTGAGCAAGACTGTCGTTTCGCTACGTCTGATAATACTATCGCGTATGATTCGAATCGTGGCGCTTAGAAATTTAAAGTTTTAGTCAAACGACTTGTTTTATAAAACCGTTCTTGCACCTTGTGTACGGTCGACGTCAACTATTAAACACAGTTGAATACTGGATACAGGTTTTTCTTTAACCACGAGTGTGTGTGTGTGTGTGTGTGTTATATCCAGTGTAATTGTATAAAACTACTCGAGTAAAAAAGTGTATGTTTTTATGGTTTGACCTATTTCACTCTATGAAGTTGCGGTCGGTTTAGCCACCCGAAATTAAGCGTATGTATTCAACTTGTAAAACATTGATGAAAATGTTTTCCTACCCCATATCACTCGAGTGACACACCCACGCCGACGATATTTTAATTATTATTCGTCTAGGAACAACACCGAATCATTGTTTTACATCACTCCGTACATGTGTATAATAAAATTGTATTTCTTACTCAAACCTCTTCCGTAGTCGTGAATAAAATGTTCCGTAACCGGTTCTTACCTGCAACAAATACAAAAAATATTTTTAGTCACACGATATGGCCAAAATTGGTGTAAATGGATTAGTTATGCGACAAAATTTGACTAACATTTAATGTACACTCGTACTTTGTAGTATATTATCTATGACTACGCGCTATATTGATAAATCGATAAACGGTAAATAATACGTCTCGTAAATAATATTTCCACACAACGTAAAATGTGGCGATTTGACTTAGCCCTTTCCTTCCCAAAACAAGTACCTATGTGCGTGTTCAATTAAATTATTTTTCAGAAAAATGTGTGTGTGTGTGCAAATGGACCCAATATAATCGTGCTTTTCGCGCGATTTCTTTTGGTTTTGAATTTTTAAGTTTGTTATTCGGTTACTATTGAGAAACCTTTATTTTTTCATATTTTATAATTATCGATTACCCCATATTCGCATTTGAAAAACAGATTTTTTTTTTACGATTTTACGTAATGATATAGTGACAAAGTTGTTCACTTATCGATTATCTTATACTATAAAACGAGCAAGGAATTGTATGTACCTATTTCCAGTCATGCTATCTCGAAAACGGCTCTAACGATTCTTCTTATATTTCATATATAAAGAATTTTCGACCTCAGGAATCCAAAGGACTTAGTTAAAATTTCAAGAAACTTTAATTTTTATGAGTTTTCATAAAAAATCTTTATACAGTAAAAGTATAGGAGAATTATTAGTTACGCCCACTTTCTTTAATACACACTTTCTAAGCGCTTCTAATGAACAGCCGCTTTTTTATTTTAAAATGCAGATAGAACCTAATTTACCTATCAATTGAAAGAAATTTAGAGGCGTAACTAAATAAATTATTTAATTTTTTTTTTCGTATTCTTTTTATGAAATCGAAAATAGCCCGGCCACGATTTTTTTAAATTTAGGACTTTTCAAATTTAAAAAAAATGTTGTTTCTATTAAATATTTAAAAAGAGCAGATAATGCTAAACTTTTCCATTAAATATTTTAAAAAAGCAGATAATTTTTAATTTCTTTTTTTAGGGATAGGTAAATAATGGCCCAGATCTGGGATCTGGGGCATTCTTTTTCGCAGCCCGAAAATACGTGCTTTCTTGCCGCTGACAAGAAAAAATATCTTAAGTAAATAATTAGCTGTTAATTTTTAAGAATGTTAAAAACGAATCTTAAAAGTAAACGATTTTTATTTTTAAAAAGATTAAATTTTTACATAAATATAATCTACTTTTAAGATTAAAAAAAAATTTATTCTTCAAAATAAAAATAATTTTTAAGAGATTTTTAGTTTCGTTTAATTAGTCTAGACAATAATTGTCTATTCAAAATTGTTCAGTTTTCTCTTAAACTTAGTAGGGTCAGGTTCAACAAAATACATTCAAAGTAGCCTTAGTTTACTGTTTTTTATAATTAAAAATTTTTTCTAAAACTTGATAAAAAAACTATTTAATTGCGATAGGAGATCGGCCTTCCTGGTACTGTTTATTATACATTTATAATCAGATTATAATGGTTTATCAAAAATTACGTGATTCAATGATCAAACGTACAACTTTCAATTAAACCGACATTTCGATTTTAGAGTTTTCGACGCCATGAGTTGCCTGAGTACACGTCGTAAGTACAAAGTGAAGTCGAGTTATCATTCAATCAAACTCGACTCTTGTATTTCAATAAAATACACAGTCTATTGAGATATTGCTTATTATTATATTATTCGATATTATTTATTATATATAGACGATTATTGACCTTGTTATCTGCGGTGTTCGTTGTTCTAACAGTAGAATCGTGAAGTGTGTACAGACACTGTACAATGAATACAGCACTACAGTCGCTATTGTAAATTACGCGTTTGGGCTACTTGATAACTTGAATTCGATATAAATCAAAAAAAAAAAAACATTGAAATATTTTGGTCAATGAAGTGTCATCGAAACAACCTGTCCCGGTCGGGTGTCAATTACAGAGTGTAAATACAATATCCGTTATAAATGGATATACGAATAATAAATAAATAAATAAAAAGTTAACAATGATGAATTCTCGCAAATTGATATGTTCTATTGACAATATCGTAAAAAATAACATGTGCGAAATTGTTTGGGTCTTTCATACGTACAGAAAAAAAATAAAAACGTAAAAATTAAATTCAAACAAAAAATGGAAATAACATTGTTTCCAAATAAATTTAATGCAAAAACGTCAAAAACGCGAAATCCATCAAATAACAAAAATATCTATATACTACTGATTTAATAATCAATATTAAACATAACTGAAATTGAGTCGTTGTTGTTTTTATCTCAAACATGCTGATTTTGTAAAAATGACCGCAAAAAATGTACATATTTTTTTCATGGAAAACCATTTAAGCATAATTTATATTCTAATATTAAAATTCAATAATTATTATTATTCAATGTAATATGATTGATAATAAAAAGAAAATCCCATTGATTATAACATCACATAAAAGTTTTCAGAAAACGATTGATTGAATAAAAGAAAAAAAAAATTCAATTAATTAATTTAGATAGTAATAATAATAATAATAATTATAAACAGTCGTTATAATAAAAAACTTAAGTGTCATTTTAAAGTATAAATCAATATTCTGCTATGGAGGTTACGGAAGGTAAACTATAAATCATTCAAAAGCGTGAGCATTCTTGTAAAATTAAAATACGAGTATTTTCGGTTTTTTTCCAAATGTGATTCGTTTTCCTCCATTTGACACGGAGTATGTGCTATTGGGCCTACATAAAAACATATTTATACCTTCATAAAAATCTCGTTTACGGGAAATTTTATCTTTTTTACTCGGTTTTTCGACGGTTATTCCTCACGTCTGGAAAAATGTTTGAAAAGAAAGAAAAATTAATCTTCAAAGTACCATCTACATGTCAATTTTGATCTATAGAGTTGCTGGATGAAAATTTTAATTTTAATGTTAAGTGTACCAAAAGACTCTACTGAAAAAAAAAGAAAGAAACAAAGAAAGAAAGATAAATATTAATATAACACCAATAGATCCTTCACTGCACTGAGAATCAAAAATCAACATCATTGTAAAACTCAATGAATCCGTCGATTCATTCAGCTAAAACAAACTCAGTCTAGTTCGTTCGTTTTCAAATCGATCTACTGGTATCAGATACAATACTACAGTAGTTTATCTTTGTATAATTATAGCGAAAGAATTTTCATCATATCTACAGTGAACTAATATTTCAGTGTTTTTGGACAAAGTTGGTCTTGTAATTTTATACAAGAAAAAAAATGACACAAAAATATGTAACGTGAATTATAAAAAGTTGTTCTACTAAAATGTTAACATTCTGCAATGTAATTCGAAAGACTTACGGAATCAAAGTTAATAATAACACTAAAAATAAGTGTTTTGATCACAATAGACAATACAGAGTGAGTCACATCTATTATTTTGATAAATGGAATACATTTTTTTTTCATTCATTAATTTTTTTTTTTTTTTTTAATAAATATTAAAATCCTATACAACAAAAGAAAATCATTTTAAAATACTATTTATTTTTGAAACTCATATTTTAAAATTTAAAATTTAATTTTACCACATAAAAAGAAATCACTATAGCCATTTTCTAGACTGGACTTTTAGAAAAGTATGATATTAAAATATCTTATTAAAGTTTGGTTTTTAATTTATTATGACTCTTTAATCTTTTCGGAAATGCCAATTTCACAATTGAAATTCTCGTAATTTGTATCAAGATTAAGACAGTGATTTCAATCAATCTTTCCGTGATTGATAATAATAAATATCAATTTAAATTTATTATAATTGGCTAATAGCTAGTAGCTAAGAATGTTAAAAAAATCTTGAAATAAATTTCATTTTGATTAGCCATTTAATTAATGTGGTATACAATAATACATGATCTAATTATATGAAACTCAATATTATTGTTAACTATTTTGCCAACCTAAAAAAATCATTAAAAATTAACGTTTATTAGAGATTTAAGCGCTAACATTGTTCTCAAAAACAGTTTAATAAAATAGCTATTTTAAATTTTCATCGAATGGTACAATACAATTTCAAATTTTTCAAGTCAATTTCTAAAAATAAAAAAAATCTTTAAACGCAATTTCTTTATAGCGCATTATAAAAAAAAAAAAAAGGAATAAAGTTTAAAATAATGAATGGAAAAATAAAGTTATTGCGTTTGTCAAATAGATCTGACTCGTCCCCTGTGTTGCTCTGGCAGCAGATAGTTTCATTAATTTACGCGAGTACTTGGAATTACGAGTTTCAAGTTGTGCTATTGAAGTGTTATAATACGTTGTATTATCTAGCAGCCAGATTTTGCGAAACGCAAAATATTGTGAAATTTTATGCGAGACAATAGGAACTTCGTATAGTGGCAATACGGATTATAAACGTGCGTGCATCTTAAAGACTATACAAAGAGCACACAAATGACTATATGAAACGCGACGATTTGTAGATCGTAATGATTATTTTTTCATGTTGAACTTATTACGTCAAATGACAGTCGTCAGTAATTACGATTTCGTAAATTTAGGGGAAAAAACGTTACATCGTTATCTTATGACACCTTATTCTCTCTCTCTCTCTCTCTCTCTCTCTCTCTCTCTCTCTTTCTCTCTCTCTCTTTTTAAATCGTTATTATTATTATGTATATATTATTACATGCAGCACGCGAAACTAAAATTTATTTTTTCTAATATTGAACTAAACAACGACGTTTGAAATAAATTCAAGTTTTTTATTATTATACACACGTTTCGAATAATGAAAAAAAAAATAATAATTCAAATTATCACTGCAGAAAATCTCTGCAGTCATTACGGACCGCATACGGTACACTGGTTTCGAGGACGAGATAAAATCACAAACAACATTTGTCATAAACCCGTTCGGGTCGATCGTGGGCAATCGAGTTGAAAATAAGTTGCACGACGAGGGGGTCGTCGCCGACGGAGGAGAAAAATTGTTGATTTAAAAAAAAATAATAATAAAATTGTGATTCGCCTTGTGAAAACGGTTTGCCGCGAGCGAGCGCGCTACATCCCGCCCGCGCAATCCGCTCGGAAATAAATCAACCGGATGATGAATAACCGTCCATAATATTACTGCGATTTTAAGTGTATCGGACGTGCGTCCTGAGCACGTCGTTTAATGGATTCGTATCTCGAAGAAAAAGCATCCGTCAACTCGAATGTCAATCGCACGCCCGACACGGTGCTGCAGCAGACGGCGATAGTCGTGGTGTCTACGTAAGTACGCGAATGCAGCGTTTGAATTTGGGGGGGGGGTCCTAGTGTCTCCTTTTTTTTTATTTTTTATAGTACGCTAAAAACGTTCAAGAATTGTTTTATCGATTGTATTTAATTCGTATAAATTACAATAATGAAATTCAAAATGAGATTACAAAAATCCAAATTAATAAAGATTTGTCATCTTTATAGAAATAAACTGTCCGAAATGAGATCGTCAAAATTGTGATCATTCGTACGAAATGTAGTTTTGGACATGTTTGAATATGAGTACCCACAAACACGTAAGTCTGACAATGTTATGTAGCATGGTTTTAATTTCATAAACAAAAATAAACACATTTTTATATTTGAAAAAATTATGGAAATTATAGCGATGGTTAGAGAGCGTGGAAGGCGGTGTGCCCCTCGAATTGATATGATATCATACATTTCGGGGAGAAACATTTTTTTACGCTCATGAATATCTCGTTCATTTTTTTACGATTCAAGCACTGTTTTTTGTAATATAAATTTATTTTACACAATTTTGAATAATACAAGACCAGGCGAATACAATCGACGCCAATATAAATGACGCGTGTTTTAAATTTGATCGACAATAATTATCATTATTATTATTATTATTATAAGAATTATTGCCTTGCCGGAATCGAGTTCAGCATTTTATTGATTTATTACTTTTTTCGTCTTCTTTACTCGTGGTTTCCGATTCGGTCTTCCGGTCGAAAACATCGGCGAGTATACGTATATAAATAATGTATTTCACGTTTAAATGAGAGCGTCGAGTTCACGCTGAATTTGCATTCGTTTGAAGTCGTTTAATATACTTGATAATTAAATGTCTCTCACAGCGTTTGCAAAATACCTTTTCTTTTTCTTCTCTCATTTACGACATACATATATATATATATTAAGTATGCAAATAGTCAAAAAAGTTTTCCCCCCGTTTGAGCGTCCGGAAGTGAATTTCTTTTCTTATTTTCCATTTAATCAAGTATGTATGGAATGAATAGAAATGTGCATATACATTTCGGTTGGCATAGCACATAAGACGATCGCGATATTCAAATATTTCAAATGGAATATTCGATGATTTGTGTTTTAATGCACCGTCGTATGGTATTATAATACTAAGTACACTACTATTCCTACCAAAGAAAGAGAAATAAACCATTTGTCTCGAGGATATAATATTCAGAAAAGTAGATTTGATTTACGGTTCACGGCAACGGGTCGAAAAAAAAAGAAACAAGTCAAATTAGAGGCAGGGAAAAAATAATGGAACGTGATGAATGTGGAGAGAGTGGATGGCAGAGAATAAAACTATAACCGAGTCCCAAACATCATTTGTATTTCTCCCAGAGGCAATCATTTGACGTTATGGCAGGTGACTTGCATGGACAAAAGGCGTGTGTCTATATATGCACGTCCTACGTATATAAAATGACAGGGCGAGCTTAACGTCAAAGTTATAACCGACTCAACGTTATTCTCCCTTGAAATGAGTTTGGACGAAAAATAAAAAATGAAAATAAAATTGTACATATATATATATATATATAGAAGAAAATAAAAAAGTTTGGTTAAAATATGTACGTGAGTTTCAAGCGAAATGTTATTTGATACAGAGTTTGAAACAACTAAAGTTTTTACCCAAGTGGTCAGCTTTTGGGTACAATCACTGAACATTGACGACCCCGGGACGTATATAGTTTTAAGACCCCGACTAAAAATATTGTGTCATATTTTCTAAGACGAGCGAGAAAAAATGTATTATTTATAAAATGTGCGTGTCGTGTCAACCTAATCACGTTATCCGTCTCGCATAGGAATATAATGTACGTTTGATGAGATATACGTTTATACGTCATGTCGTACAATTTAAACTATTTCTGTCGCACGGAACAAGGACGTATACGTTTTTTAAATAATTAACAGCGGACACGTGTTCGTAAGAAGTAATTATTGTATTTTTTTTAAAAATTTTATTTTAAGAATTCCGAGATTTGAAGAAGTAGAGGTATTTATTAACGTGTTTATGTATATTTATGTGTATTCTATGTGTACATTTACGTAATTAGAACACGGTCGTTTATATTCAGTCACGTTTAATTACATAGATGGGTTTTATTTCTCGTTATCGGTCAGAGACTTTTGCAGTAAGAAGAGACGTAATGCACTTATTGAATTTTAATACTTTTTCGAAATAGTGTTTTTTTTTTTTTTAAATTTTTTATTGTTATTCTCGATCCGTTTAAGATTGATATTGGAATTGGAATGATTCGTATTTTATACATAAATATATTATATATCGTTTACTGTACATACACACTCGGACGTACGTCACAGCGCGTAACCGTACTGGGGGTCTGTTCTTGAAATCATTCGGATCGGATCCGTATACGAAAACCGTAGTTTCCACACGGATTTCCACATGATCCAAAAAATACGTATTCTTGAAATTTTTCCGTGTACGGATGGGTTCGGTTATGTGGAAGAGTTCCGATCGATTCATCCGAATGGGGGTATGGCATTCGGAAACGTATTTCCGTATACAAATAAACACATTACTATTCTATTGTTGTCGTTAATTAAACCACATTAATTAATATATGATTACTATAACTGCGTATTAACTATAAAAATAATTGATTATTTGTTTTCATTAATTATGTACAGCAAATTAAAATATAGGAAAGTAACGAAATAATTGATAAAACAAATCAATAACCGTGGTTTTTGACAATATTTTAGCTGATGTAAATAAATAATAATACATTTTTTATCCGAATAATATTGTACATACCTACCTATCTTGTAATGTTTATAAAGTTTAAAGTTTCAACATTAAACATTGAGACAGATATTTAATATATTAACACTAGTTAAATTGGATAATTAATTGTATCATAGTAAAAAATATTGTTGCTAAACCAAAAATTACCGAGGGAAAGTACGTAGGTAATGAAAGACTTGCGATAAATATACCGTCATTAATTAAAATCATCGAACTCTACACAGAGAGTTGCCCGCGTTAAAATAAACAATGAGATTGTATATTTTAGTAGTGTTACCAACCTAATTCATACGATATAATAAACCTTTCGGACAAATTTCCGTGTATGTGAAAAGTTTTTCGTATACGGATAGTTTTATTTCAAGAATACTATTTTTCGTCCGTACACGGAAATTTATCGTGTGGATTGTTCTCGTATACGGATCCGATCCGAATGATTTCAAGAATAAGCCCCCGGCTACGGTTCGGCGTGGACGACGTCATCCGAGAGCATTTATACACGGTAGGCCCGCGGTAATACACACAAACGCGATTATTTAATTACGAACGCATTTCGAATACGAACGGTATTGGTGATTTTCAGAAACGCATAATAGAATATTCATGTACACACAAATATACGCATGATGGTAAGTTTATAGGTACGTGTAACTGGCACATAATAATTGTACGCAAACACACACACACACACACATAGATACGCGCGTGTGCGTGTATATAATGTCATAAAGGTCTGACGTCCCGTACGAAATAATACGCGTTTAGTTAACCGAGCGAAATGTCAATGACAAAAAGGGTTTACGGCCGGCGCTGCACCGGTCTCCGTGGAGAGACGTGTTATTACGATTAAACACATTTACACCGTGCACACGCGTCGTATATCAAACGGCAACGGTCGTTGTTGTTGGCCACGGGCGCGATATCGCGTTCGCGTTACGTGCACGTGACATGTGACGGTCCGCGGGGCGATCGTACGGCGCAAAATTCACCGCGGCCCCTGCGCGTGATCGTCGGAGTGGCGAGAAAACGAGGGGGAAAAACATACTTATAATATATATATACAGTGAAACCTCTGAATACCGGACACTCTTGGTAGCCGAAATATTGTCCGTGATTTAGAGGTGTCCACTATTCAGAGGGAAATATAAAAGTGGAGAATATGATGTTCCTGTCCCCGTAAAAACGTCCGCTAATTGGAGGTGTCCGTTAAGGGAGGTTTCACTGTATATATATATATATATATATAAAGTGCAGACAAACGAATGACGGCCGTACGGATGGGAAGCGATTTTCGGTACGAAACGGCGAGTGAAACGTTTCACTATGTATCAGAGTCGGCAAAAACTCGGGCTTTATTGAAAAAACCAGACCCGGTCGATTTTTTTCCAATAAAACACCCCCAAAAAACCCAAAAAACTCAAAAACCCGTTGGGCTTAATTGATGCTGTATAACTGGGCGGTTGGGTTTTTTGAGAAAAAGCCTGGGTTTTTCCTAAAAAAAACCCCATTTGAAATATGATTTTTTTTTTGCCTACTTGTAGTCAACTAACAAACAAATGTGTATTTATTTTTTTATCGTATGGGCTATCCGTTATAGGTACACCTTGAAAAAAATAATAATAAGGCAGAATTCCCAAAACAGACTTTAAACTAAAAAAAAAAAATTTAAGTAGAATTTACCCAGGAAAAGCTGAGTTTTTTTCAACGAGTTTTTTTTAAATATTGAGGGGGTTCAAACCAAAAAAGCAGACCGGGTTTTCGCGGGTTGGGCTTTTTCGTGCCAACCCTGGTAGGTGTACACGAACACGGAATAACGACTGTCGTGCTCGATAGCGTTGTCTATACGTAATCACGGACCGGGAAGCGACCGAGGGTGGGGTGGGGGGAGGCTGATTTCGAGGGCGCAAAGTTAGCGCGGTCGACGGACGAGAGGATAACCGGACGAATCACGACGGAGGACCGGTGACGGAGAGGAATAGAGACGGGAAGATATCGTTCGGAGCGAACGGTGCCGACGGCGTCGAGCGTACTCCGGTGGATGGCGGTGTCGGCAGCATAGTTTGTCGTGCAGTAATAGCGGAGTGCGTGTCAAAACAAAGTTGTGCCGGCGGAAGGCTTTGTCGGGCAAAGTTCCGTCGGTAATAATTTCCAATTCGCGGTCGTACCGAAGACACGCGGCCGGGAACGGGACCACCACCACCACCACCGCCGCCGGGACAAATTACCGACAACTCGGATTCCGCACGAGGTAGCAATGTCAACTTAATCGTTTTAATACGATTTAATAAACCGTCTCGTCTGCGTCATAGTTTAGTGTGTGTGTGTGTGTGTGTATATTGAGTGTTCCGCCCGTCTTTGCTTTGTGCGAAGCCGCGGGGTACGATACTCTGTACACCGGTGCCGGAGGAATAACGCGCGAGGACGATTTCCGTCTCCGAGAAGGAACCGCGGCGTCGTCGGACGGAGATGACGGGGCGCGGTAACGACGGTCGTCGTGGTATATGGTCGCGTCAAAAACGTTAAAATTACGTTTGCACATGTTTGTTAATATACGAACGTATATACCGTAGAGACAGCTTTACACACAATGCTACTCGCGTAAGAGGCACGTTGTATATGTATATACGTGTACACACAGACACACACACACACACACACACACACACACACACACACACACACACACACACACACACACACATACACACACACACAGACACACACATACACAAACGCACGCGCGGTACCCGTGAGTACTGCACGCACACTCCCGGGTGGTAATTTATCGAACGACTTGTCGACGAAATGTATTTTTAAAAACGTTGCCACACGCGTCTATGCGATATACGTGTTTATGTGCGAATATACCCGTACGTATATATTATATATATAAATGTATATACTTACGTGTACATGGCCACCACCCCTCTGTCGTACGTTTCGAGCGACTCCGTGGAGACCCGTACGAGGCCCGAATTCTCGCGTGTATACGTATACACACAGTAGACGAGTGTGTGTGTGTGTGTGTGTGTGTGTGTGTGTGTGTGTGTGCGTGTGTGTGTGTGCACCTGTATCTTTCTCAACCCGAATAAACAAACGTGCAATGCGACCAGACCGGAGCGTTAAAACGCTTTCTAATGGCCGACATCCACTATTTGCACCGTTGTCCCTTTTAAAGTCGATTTATTTTCAGGCGGACTCGTGTACTTATATATATATATATATATTACGCCGATCGGTGGACTGTAAATGGAACTCCGAGACCCTCCGGTGGGAAATCGTAGGTAGGTATCTAACTGCGTTTCTGCGACACCGGGGACGACAAATAATTATTATCCCGACTAGGAGTGGATAAATCAATAATTTTAAGTGTGTGACTTTGTGTGTATGTGTGTGTGTGTTTATGTACGTAGTTACTTCTGGCTAAACAAAGACTCTACCGTCTGCGCCTATATACCTGCATACGCCCGTCGGATTAACGCGGCGAATTCAACAACAAAGACCGTGTGTACACAATGTACTATACGATACGTCTATTCAGATAGAATTGACTTCCTTCACGTGATCGTTAAATGCTTTTATTATACTTACACCGTTACACGCGTAATGGCCAGCTATATAAGAATTATTACTACTTCGTATACGGAAACTTTCTTTTTATTACTTTTTTCTCCAGGTCGAATTTATAAGCAGTAGGTACCTAGTTCTTTTTATATTCCTTTGAACTCAGTACGCACTGAATTTTTGTTTTTTGTTCAGTACGCATCTCTATTTGAAATTCGAATAATTTATTCCATTTATTTCTATCGCATAAAAACGTCAAGGGTTAAGTCTTACAGCGATAATATGTTTTGGAAACACTGTTTGTCGTCGATTATAGTCGGACGATCGAAATTTAATTTTACCCACGTAGTACTTAGTAGCAACCACGAGAACATAGTTATATTGTCAAATTATATCGATCGAATTTTATTAATGATTATTTTAATTATTATAACTCTCAGATTATACAGCCAGACTTGGCTCTTATGAACGGAAACCATCTACGATGTCAGAAAAATAATTAATTAAAAAGAAAAATAGAAGCTGAACTGTAATATTATTACGGTACTGCAGTAGTGATAATAAATTAAAATGATAAAATTCTATTATGATTTTAGTTACGTTACGTATACAAAGTATAAAACTAATAAATAATAATATCAAAAGTTTTACAGAAATATGCGGCTTACTATCATCGTATACAACTTTAATAGTATTACTTTAAAGTTTCACACAAAATGTGCAAGTTCATATTCAAAATCCTACGTTTTATAAACATTTATTTTTATAACATCAAAGCAATATTTAAGTAATATTAAAACTTAGTATTATCAAACTGTAGTTTTAAAGGCCTAGTTTATGTAAGTGACCTTTTATGAAAATTAAAAACAATCACTTTTTTTTTTTTAATCTAAAATAATGAAGTATATTATTTACATGAAGTCACCTTAAAAAGTATATTTTTTATTAAAGCTTTAGATAAAATATTATCTAAAAATTATCCATTTACTGATAATTTTCATAATGAATTAAATTACACCATTATAAAAAAAATCCGATAAGTTGGAGTGCGTGTATTTTCTCTGTATAACAATATGAAAAATTTCACAATTTACTTTTATAAAAATATTTCTCTACGAATTTTACTAAAATTCAAAGAATTAAAACTTTTTTTTGTAAATTGTTATTCAAAACCCATTAAAAAAACAAAAACAAAAACCTCTTATCCTTTTTTTTTTCTTTTTTGTTAATGCATTAAAATATGAATAAGTAACAGAAGAATATTTTTCCGTATCGAGTGTACATAATATAATATAATCTCTACTGTTAGTATTAACATTTATTTTATGAATAAATTAATATATTCCATATCATCGTTTTTAATTTCATTTGATTTTTTATCATTAAAAATAAATACATCGATTTCGTTATAAAAATTGCAATCGACAGTTTATAATACTAAATTATTTCTATGCCAATCGTTTTTAATTAAGAAAAAGCCAGTAAATTTTCTTTGCTCATAAATTTTGCTGCGCATGGATTGTCTCGAAATCGGGTTTTTCATATGAATCACGTCCCAACAGTAATGATCAATTACAAGAAAAGCGCAAGGAACCGCAATCTGGTTTTTTATTTTTAAATAACATTTTGAAACTCTTAAAGGAAAAATAAGCAGTAGATAGAGTTTGATATTTAACATCATAACATTAATAAGTTTTAATAATTTTAAATTTAGTTAATAATTATGATAATTTTAAAATGTACAAGTACAATAGATAACGGACAAAAGCACTCTTTTCAGACATACCTACATTTTTTTTTTTTAAATATACTATTTTGTATTATATTATAGAAGCGTGTAATTTCTAGATATATTTATATTTTAACGCAAAACGTATATGAAAAAAAAAAAAGTTGTGTCTACACAGTAATAATTTACGTGATAGTAATAATTTGTCATGGTTATCTTCAATATCTGAGACATTAATTTTAACACATTCGGCGTCGCCGTTTTTATATAAATAAAATATATAAATAATAACGACGGCGGTGCACATATACGTAACGTATGATTCATTATATATAAATGTATATATAACTACGATTCAAGTAGTTGGGACGCGGATTCGTGTGGTCATTTGGGGAACACGAGACGCAGTTCGTGTACCGCTTATTGGATTAAATGTGTTTGGGACACAATTAATGTGCAGCTGTAAACTCGACCACTGTAATATGTATGAAACTTAAATTTGTGAAATGAAAAATGTGAAATTCCATTTGCGGATTTCGCTATTTCGAGTAGTATCGATAATAACTCACTGTAAACTATTATTGGGGGAAAAAAAAAAACTTTTTTCGTAAACAAGAACATCAAAGGTTATTCTGCTGAAATATACAAACAATAAATCAGTTGAAAAGACAATGGTTCAGATGCATATTGTTAACCCGAAAAGGCTAAAATAAAATTTATCCCAAAGACGCGTACCAATTCGTATATACCCAAGTGCAGACCTTGTGAATTGCACGCGTTTTGCAAAAATAACTCCATTCAATCCGAAAAGAGAGCTCTTACAGTACTCACAGAGACCCAAAGTATAAAGTTTAGCAATAAGTCCACTATAATTCACACAATCAAAACTTTTGGAAAGCCCGTAAATAAACAGCAAGCGAGAGTACAATAGTGCTGAAAAAACTAAGAACATAATTTCAAAAGCTCATGACGTTTTAAAACAAAAAAAAACTACATTATTATCTTTAAATTTAAAAATGATCTAAGTAGTTTTTTCCCCGACAGGTTTACTATATATAGACGTTCAATACGTACACGGTTATTGAAATCATCGCTGAAATAGGCACGCAAATCGATTTTTAGTATTTTTCAATTATTTAAAAAATGTATTTCAGCTTTTACATCGTTTCCGCATTACGTCTTTCATTAATGAAATATGCCCTATATTCCCGCGTGTTCTTCGTGTTCGTTATTGTTTTAAAACAGTCACGTGTAAGCGAGTGAACGAAGAAATTTGACAATAGTCGTTGCAAAGCATACTCGTATACTTCAAGCGTAAACTAGGTGTACAAAAGTTATGCGTTACACACATCGTACATTAGGCATCATTAGAGAGAGAGAGTGGGTAAAAGAATAAACGTGTGATTTAATTATCGCGAGACGACAATAGTGTCGTCTGAATGTTAACGAGGGCGGGATAGACGTTCGAAACGCCAAAGAAAATAATTTCAAAGTTAATTTTACGAGACTCAGAGGTAAATAAATAAATAAATAAATAAATACACGTCGCGGACGAATCCAACGTGACGACAGGTATGCGTAAGCGACGGCGGCGTTGTCGTTTCCGGGCCTCGAAAACGAAATGGGTGTGTCGGATCGACGGGGTGGGTAAAATAAACTACGCAGTGCTCGCCGCGCTCTTCGTGATTTTATTCCATTAGTAACGACGACGATGTTCGCAGCAATAACGTCTACGACGGCGGTGGCGTAAAAAGAAAAAAAAAAAGGAAAAAAAACCAACCAAAAAAGTTTTCGTCAACATGCGAAAACGATTGGTGCCAGGGACGTTGCCGTATGCGCGCACACACCGACAAAATCGTTGCTGAACACGTTAAAGTCCGATTCCGAAATGCCACGACCGACGTTCAGTACCCACCCGGGGGTACGGTAAGCACGACCGCGTGTCGGTTTTATCGTGTACCGTTCCAGACGCCGCAAGGGCGTATTTCTGGAGGGGGATGGGGCGATCCCCCCTCCCCTGGGCTTTTTTTTACCTTTTTCACATTATCTGTATTATATTATAATAATCATTAGAAAAAAATTACGAAATTATTTAAAGTCATAGATTGTGATATAGGTGTGTAATATATCGATAGAAGCGTTCGGAATTTACCCAGCTCGTATCGTATCGATTTCATAACGATAGATACTTTTAGATACACGTTATCTGATACTGAACTTTCGATAATTTTTTTTTTTAGTAAACACGAAATAGTAATAATATCATTGTAGTACACGAATACGTCTTCACAGTTCACGTAGTACCCTAGATGCGTGCAAAATAATAGATAGATTTGCAGAACACAAACGATTAAAAGCATTTGTTTTATAGAATAATAATTTTAATTAGTTTGTGCTTCATTTAAACGAATTTTTATTTATTTTTAATCCTAAATATTATTAGTTAAATTATTTTGTGTGTTTTTTATTCCTCAACATTACAAGTCTAAAAGTCGCCCCCCCTGAAAATTGGGTCAGGGACGCTCTTGAGACGACGACGGACGAGTACGCGATCGATCGATCGTCTGCGTTCGTTCGTATCGTTGTAAATATTATAATATCGTATTTACCGTGTCGTGACCGTCGTGAGCTGGCGGTAGCCAGAAGCGGTGACGCGGCGGCAGCGTTACAAAATCTGCAGTTTTTTTTTCCCCCCAGCTCTCTGAAGAATATCCGTCTCGCGCGAACGCGAACGCGGTCGTCCCGTATCTCCGTGAAACGGACGGTTCGAGGGCTCTCCAGTTCGGCTTGGCAGAAACGCACGGCGTCGACGACGGTGGCGTGTTTATAATATGGAGTAAATAATATTCCCGTCGCAGAAGGGCGTGTTTACGAGCGCACGCGTCGCCACACAGCGACTTTGCGCGTGTAGGCGAGGTGGTCACCAGAGACCCCAGTCCGGTTTATCACGATTGCGGTTTCCACGCGCGCGCCCGTGTGTGTGTGCGTGTGCGAGTATAAAAGCGTCGGCGCGGTATCTCCGGTTTTAAACACGGGCGACCATTGTTCCCGGCCTGGTCCCAAGGCGATGGACAAAGACAACCGCCGCCTCGGGGTCGGGTCCCTTTTGGCCGGCGGAGATAACGCGCGAGCGCGCTCACAATTGTATCATATACATTTGCCGGGTCCCTCTATCCGCTAGGCACGTTGCTTATATTGTTATTACAAACACACGCGAGCGCGAGCTGTAACAGTGTAACGCCGTTGTGCTTGTGTGTGTGTGTGTGTGTGTGTGTGTGTGTGTGTGTGTGTGTGTGTGTGTGTGTGTGTGTGTGTGTGTGTGTGTGTGTGTGTGTGTGTGTGTGTGTGTGTGTGTGTGTGTGTGTGTGTGAATGCTCGTCTTGTGATTAAATAATTATTCGCGAGTGTGGTTAGCCCATGCTGATAAAACGTGTGCAATCACGGTCGGACGGCCGGGCTGCGTCGGACCTAGGTGAAAACGCAGACGTCATGATCGCTTGAAAAACAAAGATATGAAGAGAGAGAGAGAGAGAGAGAGAGAGAGAGAGAGAGAGAGAGAGAGAGAGAGAGAGAGAGAGAGAGAGAGAGAGACAGACATAGAGACAGAGACAGAGACAGAGAGATTGAGATTGAGATAGAGGGGGACAAAGAGCTTAAGAGACGTGTGTGTATTCTTCCGGAACGCGCGACTACAGTGTAGAGGAATCCCTAGCTAGATCCGATTCGACTGCCGTTTTCGTATTTTCACGACGGCATTTAAAAGTAATTACGAAAGAAAAATAGGAGAAAAACGTCGAAAAATAAAGCGGCGGCGACGGCGGCGGCGGCGTTCTGCCGGTGACGTTCCCTAGGTTTCGCCGACAAAAAGGTCGTGCTCGCGCGGCGGCTGGCTTGCTTGCACTCGAGAAATGGCGCGGTGTCGTTGTTGTTCGGTTTGATTAAATGCTGGTGACTCTTTTGTGCGCACGCCACGCCACGTCGCCGCGATCATACAACTATACACGACTGTGTACGTATATCTTCGTCTGCAGGCTTTTGTGAAGATGCCAAGAAACGAGTGTTATGTGTTATATGTATATGCGGCATATATATGTATAAAACGGCCGAACGGTTTCGTTTAACCAAGACGAGCAGTTAGCAAATGTGTGTGTGTGTGTGTGTGTGTGTGTGTGTGTGTGTGTGTGTGTGTGTATATGTGTGAGGGCTAAAGGGAAGAAAATAAAAACCAGTTGGCTGGCGTAAATGGATCGCGCGTCGTCAGACGACTAAAAACGCGGCCAAGAAATTCGTAATAAATCTTTGGCCGGGGCTTAACAGGGTGGACGAGGGAGGGTAGAATATTTCCTCGGGGACTGGGAGAGCAACACGCCTACCGCTGAAAAACGTTTCCCTGACGCTCTTGGTCTGCCGTAAGAACGATATCGTTTCATTTGTTGAGCAGCTCGTGCGCGCCAATAATAATCCGAAAATACGAAATACATATATATCACGCTCTTCCGACCGAGTATATGTTTGTCGGGTCGTCCTTTATTTTAATATCACTTCAGCACGCTAATCGAAAATCGTTTCCTCCCTCTCCCGTACAGACCTTCCGGGGAAATTATTTTTCCAACGACCCGACTGTATACGTGTGTGTGTGTGTGTGTGTGTGTGTGTGTGTGTGTGTGTGTGTGTGTGTGTGTGTGTGTGTGTGTGTGTGTGTGTTCGCATAATATGTGTGCGAGTGTGTTATACTAATTTATTACCAGATAAAATAATAATTAACCGTCCGGTTAGATGAGCACCTAAATTTACGCGTCGTCAAATATCCAAACACATAATTTTACCGTTGGCGAAATATCGCTGTATATCGGTAGAAATAATGAACGCCCGGGAGAACATTACAAACGATGATTAAATTAGTTATATTTATGTGCATGAACAATGTTTGGGAAATATCAACGAGGCTAGAGGAAAAATATTGAAAAAAAATAGAAAGAGAAAAGAGAGAGATAAAAGAGAGAGATAAAAAGAGAGCGTCTGGATGACAACTTAAAAATACATATGATATACAACCATACTGTAGGATACGAGCGTGAGTGCGTGATGCACATTTTACATAAATTTGAATTTTATTTATATGTACGAGGATCACTTAACAATAAAACATAAAAGCGAACGGAAAAACATTTTCAACAACACTCGGGTCGTCTTTGAGCTGTTGATTTTCAAAAACACGTATGCAGTGGAACGAACTACAACTGCTGTGTTGACAACAGAGTTGGAAGAGAAAAACGGCGCACATTAATAATCATGATAACAATTATTAATAGTAATCGCCATGCGTAGGCTCTGATTTTCTCACACTAAAAAACTCAAATTGATTGATTATTTTTTTCTCTTTCTTTCTCCACTTTGCACATACCTACTTATTATGTCAACGATTTATATTTTATAACTTCTCCTGAAAATCATAGCAATAATAAACCCTACGGTGAACACAGACTACTACTGCTTATGTCTGCTGACGTACGTTCGTTTGACGCTGTCTTTGTGTAATACGTCGAGAGAAAGGTTAGGTTAATGATTTTTGCACGTCATCGATAAACAGTTTTTTTTTTAACCTTTTTTTCCCGTCGATTTTGGTTAGTCGATTGCATAATTCGTTTAATCGTCGTCGGAACAACTAGCGAAGAACCGACAATAAGAAATACGAATATAATTGAAATTTCCAAGCTATAACACTGATTTGGCTTTGGTTCAACGTTTATTATCTTTCGTATTACGCCGTGTAATGGATTTCATTTCTTGCGATTGTCCTCTCCGTCTCGCTCGTCCCCTCTGGCTGGCTGGTCGTTTAATTATACATCAGATCGCGACAAAAACAATGAACGTCGTCTCCGTTGAATCGCGAACCTCGCGCGCGCCTGCGTGCGTGAGGGGAGGGGGTGCGATACACACGGGGTGACTCATTAGGAGCGAAAGTCGAAAGACGTTTTTCCCGAACTCGCGGGCACGCGCGAGCGTCGTCTCCCGTTTCGTTTCTACCTTTTAAGGTGCCCACACACTGCTGCGGTACACGGTACGATAAAGATACCGGTAAAATTTGGTCCAATGATTATAAATGGAAACGAACACACCGGCACGATATTACCGGACCGGCGGACGGTACACGCACCGATATTCTTTGTGCGGTACAATCAAATGCCATGCGCATGGGATTAAATGGGCGCTTGCACACTGCTGCGGTACAGTCTCAAATATCGTATCGTAGGACGTAATATGCACCGGTATTTCTAGAACGTTGCTTGCATGATTTTTATCGTGTACCGGAACGGTAAAATTTATTTCATGTGCATTAAAACTCAAAATGCACACTCAAAAAACCGGGCAACCTATTTAAAATCGTGTGTACCTCATCATTGTGTGTAGTAGAATAAATGGATGTAAAGGTTGGACACATTATATCCACGTAGGATTCGTCCGTCCGTTCATTTTCTGAATATAATTTATTACTATTACCATTGATTATAAATACAATATTGTACTTATATTCAATGCTATTGTTATAATTATAATTTACAATTAAGATAGTTATAGAAATTATAATTTATAACGTTAAAAATTGTAATTAATATGCATTGGATTAAATACCATCATTAACCGCGATTGTAATCGACAAAGATGTAAAATAAGTAAACAAAATAACTAAAGATGAATCCATCGGTGTATACTAGTTGCGGTCAAAATCAAAAATTACGTACTAGTTCAACTAGTAAATTATTACTAAATTCCATACTAGCCAATAAAAAGTAGGTACCAATTCAATGAATAGGTACTTTCATAATTTAAAAAAATATTCTGTCAATTGTATTTTTATTTTGGTTTTTATACACAAGTAGATAGATTTTAGTAGTAGGTAGGTACCTATAACACATTGTTTTAAAATTGTATAAATGGAGTTATAGATTATTATTTGAAATACGTTTTAGAACCGGAAATTTATTTAAAAATTAAATGTTTAGGTAAGTACTTATATAAAGTTTTATGTATGTTTTAAATTGTACATAAAATAAGTCAAAAAATATGCATTCTATAGTTAAAAATGGGATGAACATGCTTCAAATGTCATATTTTATATTGCAATATAATGTATTTTACATTTTTACATTATACATATTATACATATATTACATACATATTATGTTGAAAATTATACATTTTTAAATTGTTGTATGTTGTATTTAATTTAATTTAAAACATAGATTTTGAGTCTTATGGTACAACATTTATTATATTTATACTCAGTGCTTAGTGCATACTATATACACGAGAGTAATTAATATATTAAAACCTTGCTGAAAATAATAGTTTGTTTTAAATTATAATTGTTTTATATTATAATAGTTCGAAAAATCACAAGTTGTATCGTAACGCAGCGGTGTGTGCCGAATACGTTCCGGTACGATATTTTACCGTCTGGTACCGCATATCGAGCACCGGATCAGTGTGCAAGCTACGGCGATAATATTTACCGCACAGTTAAAATATCGTGTACCGTACCGATACCGTACCGTGTACCGCAGCAGTGTGTGGGCACCTTTATCCTTTTTTTTCCCCCCCAGCATTCGCCCGTCTTTAAAAACAGGCGTTTTTCCTCGCCCGTACCGCATAAGCGATGTACGTATGTTGAATAACTTTTGTTCTATTCAATTTTTTTAACTTTTTTTTTTTAAATAAATACTATAGCCTAGCGCTACAATAAAATTGCATTACTTAACATTTATTTTTTATTTTTAAAACTCAAATTTCAAAATTTTAAATTTTATTTTAGAGTTTGAAACAAAAATCAAAATAGCCATTTTGTAAAAAAGATTTATAGAAAAATTTTGGTGTTTGAAATTCTTATAAAGGTTGATCCGTTAATTTTCTATGATTTTTTAAAGTTTACGAAAAATCGAATTAAATTGCTTCTGATGCTATCTGATGACTGATAAACGACACATATTATTACATTTTTATATGTAATTTTAAATTTTGAAATTTGAGTTTAAAAAAAAAAAAAAAAAAAATGTTAATGTAATTTTATTGTAGCGCTAGGCTATAGTATTTATTAAAAAAAAAAAAAAAAAGTTAAAAATATTGAATAGAACAAAAGTCATTCAACATGTCAGATCTTCGTGAAACATCCTGTATATACGTATACCCACACTCAAATCGGATCATACCGGACTAAATACGACCGGGGCCAAGGCCAAGAGCGGGACTATTTCGGGCAAACGGGATTATCGAAATTAAATCACGCCGTCTAGACACCGTCGACGCAGTGGCGCATTGTATTGCATTACGTTTTATACGTACGCGTAATACGCGCGCGATGCCGTTTTCCGCAGAAAAGCCGATTTGTCGAAAAATCGAGACCGTGCGCGCGCTCACGACGACGTGTACCTCGCGACGAAAACTAAAACCGTCTTTTCGATTACCAAAACGAATAACGATATTAATTGGCGATTGTATTGTGTGTTTGAATCCTTTCCACGCGACAAGCTTCCTCCGTAAAAACAAAAAACAAAAATAATAATAAAAACCGAAGAGCTCTGCGACGACGACGTTTCGTTCGATTCAAATTTATGATGTTTAAAAACGGTTCTCCCCCTCCTCCCGGTCTGTCATACAGTTAATCGCGTTACGACGGGGCGAAATGTCGGAATGGTGAAATTAACGCATTTAGTCGTTGTCAAAGGAACAAAAACTAGGTACTGGATTCGGCTAATAGGCAGCTACGTTTGACGGGTGTTGAGAGCACGGGTATTGAATTATAAATATATTAACCAACTGTCGTAACAAATTAACCGGATGACGGCATTTCCTCCAAAATCTATTACCACCTCTTCGCGGTTAGTCGGCCAACGAGACCTGTAAAGAATCAGGTTAGTATTTAATTGCGTGTATCGCCCAGCCGCGTTTATATATTATCTTTGTTTGTTTTATTTTATTTAGTTTTTTTAAGGGTACTATTGTTATCAGATTTGCTTTAATCTAATCCCAAAAAAGGCGGTTAGAATGAGTTGGCAAAAAAGCAAAACGCGAGTTTCTGCAGTTTCTGCGGGTATACGCGTATTTATACAGTAACAACTGATACGATCAGCAACAGAAAGATTTGTTATTTATATTGCAAGAGATAGAGCGAGCGAAAGAGAGAGAGACACAGAGAGATAAAGAGTGTTACGCCCAACAGCTATTTTACGTTCTTTAATGGCAGCGTTATGCGACACCTCCGGTCGGTTAAAAACATCGGATTTGCAGATAACGGCCCAGAGATACGGTTTAATAACGAGGCTATCCGAGTAAATTAAACGCGGTCGGGCGAGGCCGTTAGTAACAGTCGTAGACGTCTTTTACCCTCTGTTTGCTATTTTCGTATAGTAAACATACTTAACGTGATATATTCAACGCGATTTTTAACTATGGTCACTCAGAGGGCTTAATCGTTTTGAATCGCACTCGGGTCGACTCCTGGATGTCGCCACTGGTAAGTTCGTCGGCTTTAAACGTGAAATCACGACGCGATATTTATACATAATCCACGTTCATAACTATTATAGAACGTTCACTTTTTTGACTCGTGACTGTTATTTTACTAGTGATTCGATCAAAATCAGAATCAAAACATAGATCCGTTGTAAACTCAAGAATATTCCTAAATATGTTTATCGAACGTCGTGTACAAGGAAAATATTTAAACGAAGATTAATGCAAATCGGTCTAGAACGGACCCCGGCGAAGACGGACGATCCGACTTCAAAACATTATTACACGCGTATACTGGTGGTAAAATCGTAATAATTATTATGATTATTTATAAGACTATATGGTATTCTATTCACGTCGTATGGCGACGAGACGTAAATTATTGGCAACCATTTCGTCCGGACACTTAATTTAAGTCGTGTCCCCTACATCGTATGTGCCTGGTGGAAGGCTAATACTTTACATGCGTATGACGATATATACATTGACGAGAGGTATTTGCGTTTTCATCGCTTGGATCGTCGTCTTTGGCAAATGCACTGTAGTATTATGCAATAGTAATAATAATTTTGTTCATAAGAAATATAAGACACAACAAATTTTGAAATAGATGAATATAGTATTTAAGAAATTGATTGTGAAATAGACAATGGTAACACTGTAAATTAGCATGTAAGCATTATTTTATATTTATACACGTAAGCAAAAATATTTTTTAATGAGGTTCGGTAAGTTCTATTATAAAAAGAGAGGAGACCGAAAAATATAGGGTTTTCTGTGGTGGTCGTGTGACTCGACCACCATAGGAAGAACACGTGCTATTTTCAAGTTCATACTTAATTTATTGTGTGTGTTTTGTGTTGTATACTTTCGATTCGATCGGAGTATACGACAACACGCATACATCATATACTATTGATATACAGTGTAAGTAATAATAATAATAATAATAATAATAATAATAATAATAATAATTATTATTATTATTATTATTATTATTATTATTTATAATTATTAATATTTATTATTATTATTTTTATTTTTATTACTACTATGCCGTCCGTACGGTAGTGATGAAACGCGTGCCGGGCCGCATTACCAACGATTGCCCACGTTCATGGAGAATCTATAACGAGTAGACGTTTGCAAATTGTTAACAACGACGACGACGGAAGGAAATATCGTTTCCGCGGCCGACAGTGCGAAGGGTTCCCGAGAGTATTGGCGTGTACTCCGACACAACAAATTCAGCAGATAGTAAAACGGGCGAGGAAAAAAATCTTCTCCGTTATTCCTTGCTATCTATCCTTTTATACACACATATTATATATATGTACGTAATTTCGTCTCTTAAAACGCGCGGCGCACTTATCGCGCTCGTAATGTTTTTTTTTCTTCTTTTTCTTCTTTTTTTTTAACGACGTCCGCACCGCTATATAAGTATAGTAAAATTTATAAAACGGCAGTACCGATGCGCCGATAAGTGTCGCGTTCGCCGTCCCGCACCTGTTGACTGAATGATTAGCGATTACGTAGCGTTACGCGCGGTATACGTAATATTAGAGATGTGAGTTTGTATTATACAGTGGTATAATACTGTATTATACGAGGTATTATACACATGGTATAAAATAATTTTATACAGACGGTATAAAAAAAAAAAAAAAATAATGCGTTATTTTTAGTTATTATCACGATTAAAGATAAAAACTATTATCATTTATTATTGTTATTATTATTATTATCATTTACATGTTTAACCGTTGGCCGTCGCGTTAGGTTAGGTCGCGTTAAATTTCTTACATTAAATATAAGTACTTAGTACATATAAGAAGAAAAAAGTGTGGAACCAAAAAGTTAGTAGATATATTTATATGCTAATTGGCAGATAATAAGATTACTCAAATCCTAATTTTTTTTTTAAGTTTATTTGATATTTTAAGAATATAATTTACTATGAAATGTGAATTGTAATTAAAATGTTTTAAATTTAAGTTATTTCTAGTCACTAGGTGTATGTATTATGGTACCTACAACCTACATTATGATAGCATGACTAAATATTAATTTGGTGAATTAGGTCTAAAATAATTCTTGTATTATGTGTTTTTTAACTTTTTTCTGACTTTTACCCATTTTTTCGATTAATCCATTTTAAAATAATTCATATTTCATAATTAACAAGGGGGTTATAACCTATGTTAAATTTCCTATAATTTAAGGTACTGCAAGGTTCTATACGGTATAATATTTGTATAATACCTGTATAATACGGTATTATACAAAACAAAAATAAAATACCGTATTTTAACATCTCTACGTAATATTATGATTACTGCGTGCACGGGTGTTGTGTAGGTACAATAGGCCCGGGCAGTCGGAAAACATTTGTTTCGAATTAATCGTGTCGTGACGGCGACGGTGGCGCAGTGACGGAAAAAATAAACAAACGAACGATTCGATTTATCCGACGGGCCAACGACTCGGAGAGAGCACGTAAAATATTTAACGAGTAGCTTTTAAAACAACGTAGTAATAATGAATGGATTACTTCCGAGAGCCTTGTATTTATAATATATACACGTAGTCTCTCGAGTCTAATCCCGTTCGTCGGTCCGCGTTCCTCGACGTCTTTATATATTTTATTAGTGCGTACACTTTGTCGTCTTCGCCGGAGCGGCGGTATATTATAAAGCGATCGAATACGAACATCGACGTTTACCCGCACACACACACACACACACACACACACACACACACACACACACACACACACACACACACACACACACACACACACACACACACACACACACACACACACACACACACACACACACACACACGCACACACACACACAACAATGAACGGTATTCATATTTTAGATTCTGAGTGAAGCGAAGGATCTTATGGTTTTACAATGATGTTTATTATTTTTAGATTCTGAGTGAAGCGAAGGATCTTATGGTTTTACAATGATGTTTATTTTTTTTTTTTATTATTATTTTTTTTTTCTTTTTTTTTCTGTAAACACTTTTTCGTATAGAAATCCTTGTCCAAAAGTTTCGTCCAGCAACTCTTTAGATTCGAAATTGAACTGAGATGGTACTTTAAAGAGGTCATTTTTCCAAAATCTCCATAGTTTTTCCAGTAATCAAGAATAACGATCGAAAAACTGAGTAAAAACGGTAAAATCGGTAAAAATCCGCCGTAAACGAGATTTTCACTGTTCAGATTTTAGGTATTTAATCATAAATCAAAAAGTATTGAAGCTAGAAACTTGAAAATTGTATCCAATATCAAATACATACTTTTTTATATCGGACAACATTTTCAGAACAATTTAAGTACTTTTGACTTAAATTTAGAACTTTTAATTTACCAAATTGTTTGAAAGTTTTTATGTAATATAATTTTAAATATTTGACAAAAAGTTCTGAAAATGTAATATGACCTTACTCATATACCTACCTAATTATCCTAATAAAAGTTCAAAAATCGTGAGTCCAGATTTTCTTTTATACACACATTAATAAAATATTATACGATTTTTTTCGATATTGTCTGATTTCTTTTAAGTTTATTGCTAATGAGTTATAATTGTTACAACAATTATTGAAGTTTAAATGAGTTATATCTAATTGAATATTTTATGAGGGTTTAATTACAAAAAAAATCACCAAAAATTATACAAATAACCGTAAAATACGTAAACAGTATTTAAATAATAATATATTATATTACACTGAAGCTTTGCTCAGAATCGTTTTATACTAAAGAAATGAGTCATCATTTCTTTAAAACTTAATACATTTTTGAAACACGATTTCGAAAACGTTCATTCCCCGTAATATCAAGTGGATATGACGGTGTGTGATCGTTCGAAAAATGTTGAATGCCGCCCCTGAAAAATGCCACCCTAGTCGTGGGCCTATGTAGCCTACCCCTTGAGCCGGGCCTGGGTATTTCGTAAAACGGTTATTAAAATCCATCGTGTTATAAACAACATGTTTATCGCCCATCGACGACGGTAGAATATTTTCGAAACGAAACTTTTCCACGAATATCATCGACTGCAGAAATTTAGCGTTACCTACGTTGTAAATAGAGTTTTCCGAGGGAATATTAAACGGAAAATGCTAATGAATACGTTTCTCGGTATAAAATACAATTTAAAATACGATAATTTTGAAATCAATCAGTTAATTATCGTTCTACGCAAATTAAATTGTTCGAAATTCAATTTACAAACGACCGTGGAATACCTACACACGTGTCCCGTGTACATATACCCACTAAACAGTGAACACAAATTATTGATTCGAAATTATTACAAACGTTTATACGAATATTTTTGTCTCGTCGAATGTCCAGAATTAAAACGGTCTATCTATATCATCTATATTCTATATTATATTTTTATCCGATTTAAAATATGTATAAAGCTTCTCGGTGAGACGGCGAAAAACGAAAAACGACAATTTTTTTAAACGTTAAAACTTAAATATCTGAGATTCTGTCTTCGGAAAGTCTCCTCTTTGTGTGTATCTCATGTCAATTTAAACGTTCCACTCATCGTTATCACTTAATGTTTTTTTGTAAACAGATTTTAATACATTGTAATATCATAAAACAAAATGACCACCAAGCTCAACGAAATCAAAAGATCAGTACCACCCTCTGGACCTTTCCTATCGACACCTCAAGAAAACACGAGTCAGCCATCAACCGTCTCAGAATCGGACATAGACGCCTCACGCATTTACATTTAATGAAGAAAGAAGAGCCCCCCCCCCTATATATGCACATTCTGTGCGATCCCCTTAGCGTTAGACATATATACATACCGAATGTAGCATAACATAACACGGTGAGAGTAAAACTACGGATTTCCGACCACTTGGCCGAAATATTAAGCCTCGAACCAGCCATGCAGTATCGTCAAACTCTGCCAATTTCTGTCGGAAACACACCTCCATAAATCTTGTGTAACAATCACTCACAGTCTTTCAACTACAATCTCTTAAAACTACTAATAACGCATATCCTCCCATTAAAACTTTACGAATATATATGTATTAATGTATTTAGCTATGTGATTACATATCATCTTGTATTTATTTTTTTTATTATTTATTATGTGTGTATAATTTTATGAAATCAATTTTAAAGAACAATGGCCCGAGTAGCCGCGGATTACAATAAATAAAAAAATAAAAAAATATGATGAAAATACAATATGTATCATTACGAGTACTTAATACTATAATAATACTTACGTATACAATTTATTAATAATGGTCCAAAAAAATTTCCAATGAAGTGGCCCTCTATTGAGATAATTTTCCTGTGTTTACAAGTGAAGACAATAATCGTCGAGTTTACGTGTGTCATCATACACATCGTTTGAAAACAATATAAATTACTTAGTAAGTCGCGCGTAATAGTGTCGTTTGTGTATTACAGCTTAGGTAGCATAGGTAGCTCGAATCTGTTGATGAGGTCATTATCACGACAGAGAATTTATATAGTAGTCATAATAATGCAGGGACGCCCGAAGGGAGGGGCCAGTGGCGGCCATTGCCCCCTCCTGAAATTTATCATGTTGGTTACAAAATAAGAGGTTTTTTTTTTTACATGAAGTCGGTCTCACACGACTAGGGCACTCAGTGACTCTCCGACAATCATTGTACCATTAATTACGAGTATAATATTATTATGTACCTACTCGTAAAATTAATAGTTGTACTTCACGAGTCACACATTTTTTTTCGCCCCCCCTGAGTGACATATCTGTGGGCGTCCCTGTAATAATGTATTCTAAATCTGTTAGTAGAAAAAATTGGAACACGACGAGCCAACACTTTGACGTCTGTGTCGATCGTGCAGAAAGACACATCCTACAACAATGTCCGTAAGTGGTTGAAAAGAATAATACGTCGTTCGCCATTTTCAAAAACGAATAAAGTTTTATTGAAAATAGAAAACGACCTCCCGCCGATTGGTCGCCTAAGCTATACGGATGATATCTCATCGCCACTCCTACAACGTGTATATAATATATATTATTTATTTTTATTTCGTTTTTTCTACGATGGCAAAACGGAAAAAAAAACCGAAACTAACGTTACGTACACTTATTATTCGTCGTGAATAACGGCCATCGCACAATTCGCTATACATTGCGGTATGCGAGAAATCATCGTATTTATCATGATGAAAAACGCCTTTTGTTTGAATTACGCACGATATATTTGAGCGTATTTCAAAAAACACAGCTTGGTTTAATCCTCCGGGTACATTTATTATTATCGAACGAGAAAAAAAAATTAAACACGATATATTATATTATACTGTATTTCGTATTAAAATGCACCTATAAATCTGTTGTCATACATCTCGGGAGTTAAACGAGCATGACAACAACGCTACGCTACGTTAAATCGAGTTCAAAGTTTAATAAATTTAAGTAGTGCATAGAGAAGATCGCGTTCGACTGCGACGAAAGACGTATTTTAAACGGTCATAACTTATTTAGCGGTTTTCGGAAGACGTTTACGGATACGGTTCGTTCTGCAGTTCATTGCGCTCCCGACACGACTAATTAATACCGTTTAAGCAAGCCACGTGCGTCAGGTCCGCCGCGGTCTCGACACGATATTTCCCAGATTTCGTTTATCAACGTTATCGTGCGAAATCATCGTTGAATAATGTATAAAACCGTCGTGGTGTTTTTTTTCGAGGTCATATTATTCGAGGCCAAGTCGTTTTCGACGTTTCACTCGGATAACTGCAATAGTCGTTTCTGTATATAATTAAAACATTAATCCTATTATAATTTATAACATAAATTCTCGGAGATATCATCGTTCGCGGTTCAGCGTTAAAAAGTACATTTCTGACGTATTTTAAAAGTATGTTGGAGCGTATAATTTGTTTTGTATTGTGCGCAAAAGTAATTTGCGACGAGAACGATTTTGTTATTACGAGTTCTTTACGAAAGATCTCAGAGACAATATTTTACAAAAATACTTTTTTTTTCTTAAGTCCTACACGCGAGTTGTTCTTGCGAATGGCTATTCTCCGATAAACAGTAAAAAAAAAAAAAAAAAAAATAGTGAACGAGACTTAATTGTTGTACAAAAAGCGATTTGTAATCGCAATTAAATTATAGTACAATACATAAAAGTATTCATTAAAAATTAAATATATTCGTGGACTTTAAATTAATGAATTTAAGGGTAGATGTAATTAGATACCCGACTAATTTCCATGCTTTTTTTCGCCGCATTTTGAAAAGGTACAGAAACACATCGTATACACACGCATTGCGGACGTCGACTGGTAACTACGTGCGGCTCCAAGGGCAAACCGGAGTTTAATCCTTTTTTTTTTTTTTTTTCTAACGCTATATAATAGTTAAATTACTACAAAATGTAAAACAATTTCGCGTTATAATTCATGCGGTTTTATAAAATAATCTACAAAGTCACAGGCAAAGTCACTGAAACGATAGAAATTATAAATTTGCTTTTAATTTGCACGATGCGCGTGGACACTTTTTTTAATTTGTTCACACGATTTATGTCATAAATAGCGGACACTTTTAAGAGAATACATTTTTAATGTATAGGTTTCATTTTCGTCGTACCAATTGATTTATGTGCGACACGAGATAATAATTATTGTGTGTTTTGTTTAGTGATATGCTCAGTTATAACAACGAATCACGTGATTCACAATAATTGTTATTATTATTAATACAATAATTATTATTATTACAATAATGACTTCCCGACCTAAATGCTGTACTCCCTTCACTTTTCCGTTGGTTATCTTACGGTCGAGCGAAAAAAAAACAACAACAACAACAACAACAATAAATAAACAAATATTGATCATCCTCGAGCGCCGTGATCTATAATAATTATAAATAATATGAATTATTCAATTTAAATGTGACCGATACGTCGGTATACGAAATGCGTGATCAACGACGTACGGTCTTTTCCTAGTACGCCGAAAAAAAAAAGCGTTACAGCTGCTAGACAACGACACTGATAATCAAATGAAACACCGAATTTAAAAAACAATTGATTATACCGACGAAAATCCCTTTTCGCGTGCACCCCGCCTAATTCGCTTACACACTTGATTTAACGTATAGTTTATTAATGTTGTCCTCGCGGTACATTTCGTTATTTTGTTTTGAAATATTGGGTCGACCCGGTATAAGGACGCGTATTTACCATTTTTATCGAATTCGATTCATTTTACAAACCTTTAATCCGATTGTTACGAACGATTTCTAAATGGTCAATGCGTTTTCATAAAAATCAATTGTAGAAACTCGAATGTTAATGAACCAGCATGTAACTTTTAATCATCGAAACAAATAATAATAAAACTCATAACGTACGATACGAGGAAAAAATAATGTTATCGATTTCAATGATAGTTTATGTTAATGCCTCTTTGTACTTTATTATAGTACTGACAAAAACGTACATAAAACACCCGCAGGTCTCTCAACACAAAATGTTTGGGGGTATTTTTTTTTTTTTTTTAGTCGTATTAATAGGAAATTGTTTAGCACATGAATATTTTTCATATTAAAATTTTTATTATTGTGCAAAATCGAAATATAAACATACGTATAAACTATAGTAATTTTTTTTACTCTCGAAAGAGACAATTAAAAAAAAAAAAAAAAAGAAAAAAAAAAAAGAGCTGCGAGTATTGTTGTTAGGCCGGCGTGAGTACCGATATTTGTTGTACATGACATTACTGATGTATAAGCGCGTGTGCGTATATCAACGTTGGATTTCATAAAAACGTTCACAAACGGTCATTGCTGCCTGCGCATTATAATGTACATGAATTTTTCATTTGCGCCGTTGCCCTCTCGTGCACGATTAAAATTGAACAATTATATCCCCTTTGGGCCCGTTCGTGAACACACACGTAAACCATATTACACACACACACACACACACACACACACACACACACACACACACACACACACACACACACACACACACACACACACACACACACACTCTATTATTGTCATTTCCGAATTGAACGTTTTGAATCCCGACATCCCATAACGGCATGTGCTTCTCCGCCATTTCCCCACACCATCGTAAATCAGTATTGCGCGATTTTCGCCATTTGATATACGTACAATGTACATAAAATATATTTATATTTATATATACCATATGTACATACGTTCGTTATACGATATGTTATGTGTATGAATGTTCGCCACTGCACGAACGCATATTAATATTATCGTAACGAAATAGTATAAAGCCACTAGAGCAGCGGTTCCCAAACTGCGAGGCGCGCCTCTCTTGGGAGCCACAAGCATTTAGCAGGGGAGGCGCGAAGGATCCATAAAGGATAAAATTTAAAAGAACAAGGTAAGTTTAGCCCGAAAATTGTCAAATTTGTTTAAATTTTTTTATAGTAAGTAGTAATACGACAATCATATATGATAGAAATTTCAAGTTCCTAGCAACATTACTTTTAGAGTAATGACGAAATTACTAACGTCGATTTAATGAGTGTCGTTTACGTCGAATTTAGCAGTTTTTTTTCCATTTAAGACTGTTTTTCCGCTCGCCTGGAAAAACTATTGAGACAAGAGCTTGATGAACCCACAAAGTTCCATCAACATCGAATTTCCGATCTATTGTGTTGCTGGATTTATTTATTCGCGGGAGGTGCAATTGGTTATAATTATTTTTAGGGATGTGTGAATCAAAATAGTTTGGGAACCACTTCACTAGAGCATACGCGGGGGATGCAGTTCACGTGGCGGCGGAGTTCACTGGACATGGCAATAATTACCAGCACCACGATAGGGTGTAGGGGTAAACGTTTTTCGTCTGTAACCCGACTTTACCACGACCGTGTTACGCGACGGATATGCCGTTTGTTTACACGTGGATAAGATATCGCCGAGAAACGAGTGCACACGTGTCAACTGCTATAAAACGTGGTCCACGCACAGGTCAACGCAGGTCAACGCAGGTGTTTCTGTGCCAGGGGCGTCCCTAGACAGTTTTGAAGGGGGGGACCTATTTTTTAAATCGATATATTATTATACCTACGTATCAATAATTTTTTTTTTTTTTTTTTTTTTTTTTTATTGCCATTGTTAAAAGAAACATTACAGCTATGGAATAAGAAGATTACATAATAATAAAAAAATACATTATTTCATTACATATGGTTTAAATTAGAAAGCCGGCATTGATAATAAAATTTGTGATTGAGTTTATCAAAATGGGGGACCGAGTGTTCAGGAGGAGTTTCGTATCAGGTCTGGGGTAACCAAGTGCAGCAGAGAGCGAGAAGAGAAGAAGTCTACTAGAATGAAGGGAAGGGCAATGGAATAATAGGTGATTGAGGTCACAACGTTTCAATAATAATAATAAATAAATAAGTACAGTTATATACAATAAAACCTATTTTTCGTTTGTTTTTTGCAAACCGGTCAGTTATATTATTTATGTCTACATCTATATTTCTATGCACATGCATTAATGCCAGTCCAGTCAATCTGGTTTGCCCCATTTGGCTCCTTGACCAAGTTTTTAATCTAAAAATCATGAAATAAATATCAAGCAATTACGCGAAAGCAAACAATTAATGACTAATTAGTAGTTATTATCTTTTAATTTAATTAATCAATTAAAATTTTGATCATTAACATTTTGTTGATATAATAATAATTTTGTACATTCAAAATTGTTAAGCGGGGGCCCCTCCCCTCGGAAACGCGCCTGCTGTGTGCGATACATAATCATCGGTTATACGATCATTATACGATATTAAGTAATACGTCGTACACGACTCTGCTTGGCGCGTGTCCCGTGTCGTCTGGTGACCTTATGATCATATCGCTCGACAGACGATTTACCCGCGACACGAATCGTCGTGTCGAAAATCACCCGCTTGTGTCGAGACGCCGCTCCCTCCCGAAAATCATGTCCTGGATGAACACGGCCGATGTTTCTTGCACGATAGTTTTATAACCGTTTAGCTCTCGAGCGATCAGCGCGCGGGATTACCGAGCGAACATAGGTAGGTACACGTTACCCGGCTCGTCTTTGACCCTCGTCACGAGATTTCCGGCGGGGTCTCGCCGAACCTGACGTAAGCGGACCACCAGATCTACGCGAACCTTTCTAATCACGCATATTTTATTAAGCGTTTTTGTTCTCGATGAATTAAATTAGTCGCGCCTATCAAATCTTTATACTGTGCACTAGTGCGCTCCGTTCTGGAATATGCGTCTGTAATATATATGTGATCCTCATACCATTTCGCATAGCTATGCCCCAGAGCGAGTGCAGCGTAAATTCTTGTCTTTTGCTGGTTACGTGCATGAAATAAATCATCCACCACACGATTATACACCCCTGTTGTTGATTCCCTGAAATTTTCCTCACTAGCCGACAGAAGAGTTCGAGCGAACCTTAGTTTTTTAAGCAAACTAATTTCTGGTCTTATAGACTCCCCGTCCCTTCTTCAATGCATTAATTTCAAAGTACTTTCTTTTTTTTCGCGTTCTAGATACTCTTTCTATGTCCCTGTCTCTGCAACCAACTATGCTGCCAATGAATCGACAATGATGAGGATTGCCAATGCTGAACCCTCCTTCTTGTCTTAGTTAATTATGTTATATTAGGGTGACCGTATTAAAAAAAATCAAAAAACGGGACAGTCGTTACTCCCCCCCCTCCCCCCAAAAAAACCAAATTTCAGATTTTTGTCATTTGATGTATCTTTCATAAGGGTTGCAACAAATTTAGTATTTTTTAACGCTTCTAAAACTTGCTCCGTTGCAAAAACGACAATTACTTTTGATATAATCAATTCACATTTCGTTCGAGCGCAAGACAATATTTTTATTATGAATTATCTTCATAGGTGAGGACGTTCAATTCATAGATCGAAACGAATGGATAATATGCTTGACGGTATGAAAAGCAAACATACGATCTTCGGCCGTAATAGGTTTTTTTCTCTTACAATAGCCCAGATTTTCCTTTATTGATCAATAATGATGTTAATTTATTAGTAACTGTTTCATAGGTATCTTTTCGTACATCGATATTTTTTCATCAAATCAACATAATTATACGGAAATAACGGGATTAAAACGGGACCATCTTATAAAAACGGGATAAAAAGCGTCCCGTTCGAAGTTTGTCGGGACAACGGGACACGATGGTCAAAAAAGGGACAATCCCGTTTTTAACGGGACGTCTGGTCACCCTATGTTATATCTTACTATGCGCTATTACTTTTAAATTTATTTTTCTCTGTTTTTCACTTATGTTTTCTTCCTTCCTTAATCGTTTAGTTTAAGTTAAATTGTAAATTAACCATCGGGCTTGCCCGTATTATAATAATAATAATAATAATAATCACTATCAAGCCGACGACGGACCGTTATCGGAAATAGTCTTTGAATTTTTAACCACCGCTCGACATAATATTTCGAATCTCACTCGGACTGTAGACGCGACACAGTGTTTGCGAATACGGACGCGTCGGCGTAAAACCGAGGGACGCGGTTCTCGTTCAAATGCCGTACGCGACACTGCGCGGCCGTCGTACACAGATTACGATCAGCTTTACACGACCGTGATGGATCACGCGCATTTGCGACGAGCGCCGCGCGATAACGCGGCCTCCGAACCGCGGCGACGACGAAGAACCACTACGCGTGCTCGTCGAACGTGACGGGTCCTTTTTTACAGACGTATATTATTATTATTATTATTATTATTATTAAGCGCCTGTTCAATGTGCGTCGTGTGGGCGGGGAAGCGTACGCGTGCGATATATCCGACGACGACGATGATAAAACGACGGCATCCGCCCGCACACGTCGCTGTGTCGTGCAGACGCCGTGGTTTCACCGCCGCAAAACACCGTCGAGACCGAAAGCCCGTCGATGGCCGCCTCCCCAGCCCGGCCCCCCGATACGCCGCGGGGGTGTCTTTGGAACGAGGCCAAACGGCTTTTGCGCGGCGGATATTCGTGAAATATGAGCACATAAAAGGCCACTCGGCGTGTACGTACTTAATATATATATATATATATATATATATGGTATATATGTATTATATGTATATATACAACCACTAGATACTAAACGCGTGGAACGTTTTGTCAGAAAGGGGGGGTTGTTGGGGTACGCGACGAGAGAGTGGGAAAGAGAGAGCGTAATCGGCGCGAGCGGTGCGTCGTATAATGCTCACGGGACTCTCCATAAAAATTTTGGCAAACCGCTGCACGGCGTCGCCGTCGAGCTTTTATTTTTGTTTTATTTATTTTTATTTTATTTTTTTATTCGTTTTTTTTTTTTTTTTTTTGGAACGTTTCGGCCGACGACGGCGCCGTCGAGAGAGAAAACGGACGAAAAGCGCGACGGAGACGTGCGAGTGGAGTTCGCCGATAAATGGCCGTGTCGGCCGTATTATACACCTGACGTAGCCGTCGGTGTCGGACATCGAAATTTCTATTCTCTTTTTCTTCCGCCACGCGAAAACTATAATCATTCCCGTCTGATCTATACATAATATGTAATCGAACGTGTCCCTACCGACTGGCCGATCGACGTACATCCAATACCACCACCGTTCTGATCTATTTGACATTTTCAGGGAACATAAATACTGCGTATCGATCACTGTGCGAATGGGCGCATCGAGAATAAGGATTTTCCAAAAAATCACTTTTTAAATGGCCGATCAAACACGTGTAGTACGTTTAATAGTATTCTAGCGAATTGGGCACATAGAGTAATTCCTACTCTATGATTGAGTAGCATTATTATTATGGACATAGAGGCTGATCACAATACAAATAGCTGATATGGTATGAACATGGATGTACGCAAGAGTATCTATGGCAAATTGTTTTATCGTTATCGTCATAGCAGAATTCCGTGGCCGATCGAATGCATTTATTACTTTTGTATGTCATAAAATTACTCGTACACGATAATTACGTACTTTGTGCTTGATTTACATTGTCGTGAGAATGATTATCGATTTGAAAATGTTTTGAAAATCGCGAAATAAATCAACGAGTTAGTATTATTATTATATAATTTTGTATTTAAATAAAAAAAAAAAATTAAATAAACTCGAAAGGGTCGAATGTGAAATAAATGTAAATAAAAATATGTATAGTTATTATTTTTTTCTTCGCCGATGAAAATTCACGAAGCTTTAAAACTCGAATAATTTTCTATTTCACGGTTTTCCAAGCATTTTTGATGTATTCACGCGTTTTGATACAAAAAAAACGAAATGAAATGTCTGAGCGATTATTCTGGAATTTAAAATCGGAAAAAAATCGTCGAATTTATTTACCGATACTAACTTTTTTCATATTAAACGACGTTCAATTATTATTATTCGGCTAGTACGTTATACTTTGATTTTACCGCTCACACTCGTGCAATATTGAGAAACGTGTGCGAATCCCGCGTGATTCTCAATGTATTCGACGGCGACTGTTCGAACGAACATTCCGGATCGTGCGAAACCGCGGGACCGAAAACGGCAGGAGGAATCGTCGCGGCGCGTTCGTCGACCAAACGATTGATCGACCGATCGACGGCCGGCGTTTTTTCCCGGTCAAAGTTTCGGAATCCGACCGTCACAAAGTTTCCGCGGATACCAGTTGTTGTTGTTGTTGTTGCCGCTGCCGCCGCCGCCGCCGCCGTACCGCGGTCGTCGGTTCGCACTCGCGAGAAGTTTGCTGCGTATCAGAGTAATTGCTCTTTCGACCCGCGTGGCAGTCGGTGGTTACACGAACACACACACACACACACACTGTGATATATATGTGTGTGTGTGTGTGTATTGAATTACGAGTAAAAGCGGTCTCGGATATCGGTAGCGAGGGCAAAAATAAGGGTAATTAATTTCAAAGTATAACGGACAGTCTGCTCGCGCGTAGTGCGTACGACGTTCGTATATACGTGTATACATTCATATTATTATACTGACGGGCGATTTCAGTGAGAATTCGTAAGAAAGAAGAGAAAAATTATTTATTTTATTCTTTTTTTTTTTTTTTTTTTTTGTTCTATCTCGTTCTCCCCGTCTCGTTTCTTCTTTTCGACTTTAACAAACGTCATTCCGGAACGGCTTATCAATACACACGAACAAGACGGACAGAAAGAATGAAAGGAAGAAAAAAAAAATATCCCCTCTCGTGCAGTTTCGAGGAAGATCCGCGGCGGGCTTATTTCGCTGAAAAGTATCTAGAGAAAATAAAATGAAATCCTATTACCGCACCGTCCGCCGCGGCCGCCGCCATCGTCGTCGGGACAACAGACTATCGCCGGGTCCGCCGCCCGCCACCGGTCGTCCGCATACGCTTCCATCATTTACACAAACGATTTCCCGGCATCGCCGTCATTATCCTACTTTATTTCCACGGCTCAGAACCCTATTTGTCGACGATTACTCGGCGGCGGCGGCGTCCGGGCCGCGTATCCGTCCGTACGTCCGCCCGGGCGACGGCATTCCGCGGAACATTTCTCCGTCCGTGCGACGACAGCCGTCCCGACGGTTTTCTCGACCTCTGCCCCCCTTCCCCCCCGGGGGCGGAAACGCCGAAAAGCGTAAATTTGTGTGTGTGTGTGTGTCGTCTTACGACGTCGCAATCCACCACGCAGATAATGCGCACGACGTAATCGTATTTTCGGTTCGACCGATAATCCGGCCGACGGGAGATTTGACAATCTATCAACAGCCTCGTGCGAGTAAATCACGTTAAGGCGATTTGACATCGATCAAACGTCGTCGACGCACCCCTCTCCCCTCCCCCACTCCGCATTCCGAATCTGATCACTTCGAGCCCGACACTTTATTCTCCGGCATTACAATATTAAACGGTTTCTCGGGTCATCGGGAATTATAATACTACGGCAAACGCCCAGAATCTGTGACCCCCTGATTTTTATGTAGTGTACATACAAATATATACGTGAATTATACACGACGTCGATCTGACGTCTTTATTTATGTTTAAAGTCTCCGGTCGTGCGAATAATAACAATTTACGAAAAAAAAAAACAGAATTATAAAAATAAATAAATTCAAAATGCGAAACACGTAAGTATATGCGTATTTAACATAATTGTATTTCAAAATTTCGATTACGCGACATCGAGTTTAAATTGTCAATCGATTATTGTTATCCACGCGCGTAATATTATAATATTGTAACACGGTATTACAAAGAACGGGGGAGGGGGGAAGAAAGTATTCTATATTGTATTTCTATAACGGGCGTGTCGGGGGGAAGAGAATGTGTCTCGGTGAACTTTCATTCGGATTAATATATTGAAAACGACAAGATGACGACGACGACGACGACGGTGAATACGGGTTCAAATTTATTATAGGGCTTTATCAGTTTTTCCGCTCGCGGCACGAGGATGTCATTAAAATCGCGTGTTACCTTCCCGGCTGTATAATAATAAGTAATAACAATTTAATATCTGTAGAGTGTAAGTATACACTTTCGATCACCACATGTGACATTTTATGTGAACGCGTCAAATTTTCTTTATATTAATATAATGGTCCGCCGTCGTCGGTGAATCGTTATAACTTATAATACATAAGTAAAAATATACTGAAGGCTATATACTGCCCTCCTAAGCCAAAAGGCAGTAAGCACAAAATTTAAAGCAGTAAATTTTAATTTGAAATTGAGCAGAATCAAACACATACTAAAAAAGAAGTAGTAACTGACTTCATCATACGTGAATTTCGATAAGTGTTAGTTCACATATCACATACGATATTTTCGTTTAATATTAATAATTTTACAGCGGAGATTATTAAGAAGTTATTTTTCTCAAAATTACTACAATGTTGCTTACTGCCTTTTGGCTTAGGAGGGCAGTATAGGTGTACACACACACAAGCTTACAATTGCTGTTCGTGACTCCGTGACCGTTTTGCGTCGAACCGATGTCATTAAAAATCATGTATCGGCAGGGAAAAATGTCATGCAATAGTTATCGTAAAAGAAAAACCTAATCTGACCTAACCCCGATCAGTATTTATATTTGGGTTTATCTGACCACTAAAACCAAATTGTAGCCAATCGTCTAACCGTGTATATCCAACGTCAAAATTTGGTTCGCTTTCTAAAAATTCTTACACGTCTTACCAAAACGGTCTTTCCAAAAATCTTTTCTTTATCCGGTTGTGTTTCATCACCGCCCTTTGAAGCGAGTTTCAACTTCTCATGATTTTTATGATCGTATTTGTGTGTGTGTGTGTGTGTGCAAATAAATAAGTATGACATTATTGTATTTGTCAAACGTAAACTCTGAGTCCTAGCGTCCGTAGAAACGTGTGGAGATATAAAAGGATAACGTTTTGCTAAGGGTGGTTTTGTTTTTATATATAATATACCTAGACACCAACGGATATATACACACATATTTTATATATATATGAATAAGGGCTGGCGCAGCATTATTCGATAGTACTTACGACGGCAGCTTTATTTCACTACTTCAGAACTCGATAAACACACAACATCCGCAGAATACAAATTGTAACGTGCCGATCGATATTTCTAATAATAGCCGGATTTTTCGCGATTGTATTTTTTCTCCGAGCATGTATAACATATCTCCACTGGTGCGCTCTGTACATGGATATACGGCCACGTCGAATCCGCCGTGTGTGCGCGTGCGGTTGTGCGTGTCTATAATACATACTCGTATATATATACCATATATATATATCAATCTAAAATGCCGCATTCGTATCTTATGAACTGGATAAGACTTCGATCGGTATTCAAAACATTTGCCAGTCATTTACAAAAGAAGTCCGACCATATCCGACAACGCACTTGCGGTATTTCAATTACTACCGCCGCGCCGGGGACTCTCCCTCTGAATATTGATCACTATTCTTTTCGGAATATAATTTTCATGGTATTTTTCTCTTTCGCCGTCTCGGTTCTTCTCTCGGGCCGCGTGAGCGTGTGGATTATGTGAGCAGTTTAATCAGACATTCTCGGAGGTCGTAAACTCGCGCAGAGAAAGAGAGAAAGAAGGAAAAAACGAAAACGACAAAATTTTATCCACTCGGCGGCGGCGGCGATTCGTCCATCAAGTCCGGTCCGGGGAATTCTTTTGATGTAATTTCGTCGGGGGTTAAAAATAAAATTAAAAAAAGAACCATATATATATATAAATACGAACCGTGCGTTACGGTACGACGGAAACGAATTAGAGGAACGGAGAAGCAATATTTTTAAATTGCGTCGATTGAGCCGAACCGGACGTATAGACGTCTGTGAAGTTGGCCCCCCGACTTTGCCCGATCCCCACCAAATCTTGCAAATATTTTGCAACTAATTTGCAACTATTTGCAACACGCTTTTTGAAATTTGCAACTTTGTATTTTCACCGCAATTAGCTATTTACTTTTAGGGGGGCCAACTTCACCTAGCCCCCCGACTTTGCCCGATTCCCACCAAACCTGTGTCAATATTTTGCAACTAATTTGCAACTATTTGCAACACGATTTTTGAAATTTGCAACTTCACACTTCAGCAGTTATAACGTTTTTTGTGTCGGGGGGCTGGCCCCCCGACTTTGTCCGATTCCCACCAAATTTGTGTCAATATTTTGCAACTAATTTGCAACTATTTGCAACACGATTTTTGAAATTTGCAACTTCATATTTCAGCAGTTATGACGTTTTTTGTGTCGGGGGGCTGGCCCCTCGACTTTGTCCAATTCCCACCAAACCTGTGCCAATAATTGCAACTAATTTGCAATTATTTGCAACAAGATTTTTGAAATTTACCACTCCATACTTTAACAACAACGCCGCACACGTTCCTTATTATTATACCCTATAGGTGTTTTTTAAATTTTTGCAATTTTTGGATACTTAAGTAATTATAACGTTTTTGTGTTGTATTGCAAATTCCACGGTTCGTGTGAAACAAAAATGTTTTTAAACACAACGATTTTCTCCGCATGTACGCTAAAATTTAGTTACTATTTAGACCCTGTAGATTGTAGAACATTATTGAATAATTGTTTTACTTTGAAAAAAAAATACATTTGTACAAAGAAATATAATTATGTACCAGTGTACATAACTATAACGATTTTTGACTCAGTACAGACTAACTAGACACCTTTTTTTTTACATATTATGATTAAAAATGTAATGTTAAACTCAATTTTTTACACAAATTATTTTAAATATAAATCCTATACAATGTACAATAGAACTATCACACAAGCCATGATTTACCTTATTTTGTCATATTATTACCAAGTTATTTTTAAAACTATTCGTGTTGGACAAGTCAATGTGTATCTTATATCAATTTGTTTCTATAAATGGATCGATAATTTATAATAAAATAAATACTATTATACTCATTTCCAATACCATGCTATTTTTATTCCGATTACAGTTATTATTTACATGACAGATATTATTAATTCTTATTTAGTAGGTACTCTGATTTCTTCAGATGTGTGACAATCAACTTAATTGAGTGTAATATTTTGTTTTAATTTGACTACACGAGGTGGTATACTTATATATATATATATATATTTTTTTTTTTTAAATGGACAGTAAAAAGGTAAGTGATATTATAATACATACTAATATTGTATATATTTATTATCATTATTACACATGATATGAAAATTAGTAAAAAGTAATATGTATAAATTTATTAGAAATTTATTAATTTGAAAAACTAACAATGATCGAAATAGTTCAAAACGAGACTTCAACTTAGAAAAATTGCAAATTTTAAGAAACCCCTATAATATGGTATAATAATAATTAATAAGGAATGTATGCGTTGTTGTTAAGGCTTTGTCAAACAGAACGCGTTATTCACGCGCGTGAAAGCGTTATTAACGTCGCGTTATAGTTCATAGCGTTGTATTAAATTACTAGTCATATCGGCGGTCAAACAATGCTCGTCGGCGTGATTAACGCGGCGCTAGAACGCGACGGTAGAACGCGACGTTGTACAAAATCACAAAATCACGCGCGGTAGTACGTTATTTTTGGCGTTCAGATAATGGTGGAAGAAGAAATACTAGGTTATTTCTTAACATAGATATTAATAAATATTTACCATGTTAATCAATTTATCAATAATTGATTGATATCAAATTATTGATACGACTATGTGTTTTGAGTATATATATATAGATTTTCTCCAGTTTGTGGTAAGTTTTGTAATCCTTGGTAAAAGTATTGTGTGCAGCTCTGCAAAACAGTCTTGGGACATCCGAAAGTATAAATAAAAACGGTCTTCATGTGACTCTAGCTCACGACATAAACGGCGGTATTCGCCATAATTGTCTCTTTTTTTATTTATATCATGAACCCAAATTCGCTTCCTCTTTTGTTGACTTTCGATTAATGCATATAAAAGTAAAAGTTCTTGTTCGTCTGAACTAGAGGACATATTTGCAATATAAACCACACTTCACAAACGTATGAACAATACTACTATATCGACAACTACCAATGGACTGTAACGCGACGCTTTTTAGTTTCTGTGTGACGTGGGTAACGTCGGTGATAGCGTTAAGAACGCGACGGTACTAACGCCACGTGAATAACGCGTTCTGTTTGACAAAGCCTTAAAGGCTTTGTTAGTTTAAAGTATGGAGTGGCCAGCCCCCCAACACAAAAAACGTTATAAATGCTGAAATACGAAGTTGCAAATTTCAAAAATCGTGTTGCAAATAGTTGCAAATTAGTTGCGAAATATTGACACAGGTTTGGCGGGGATCGAGCAAAGTTGGGGGGCCAGCCCCCCGACACAAAAAACGTTATAACTGCTGAAGTATAGAGTTGCAAATTTCAAAAATCGTGTTGCAAATAGTTGCAAATTAGTTGCAAAATATTGACACAGGTTTGGTGGGAATCGGACAAAGTCGGGGGGCCAGCCCCCTGACACAAAAAACGTCATAACTGCTGAAATACGAAGTTGCAAATTTCAAAAATCGTGTTGCAAATAGTTGCAAATTAGTTGCAAAATATTGACACAAATTTGGTGGGAATCGGACAAAGTCGGGGGGCCAGCCCCCCGACACAAAAAACGTTATAACTGCTGAAGTGTGAAGTTGCAAATTTCAAAAATCGTGTTGCAAATAGTTGCAAATTAGTTGCAAAATATTGACACAGGTTTGGTGGGAATCGGGCAAAGTCGGGGGGCTAGGTGAAGTTGGCCCCCCTAAAAGTAAATCGCTAATTGCGGTGAAAATACAAAGTTGCAAATTTCAAAAAGCGTGTTGCAAATAGTTGCAAATTAGTTGCAAAATATTTGCAAGATTTGGTGGGGATCGGGCAAAGTCGGGGGGCCAACTTCACAGACGTGACGTATAGCTACGCCGTGAACTCGCACGCGTCAAAACCGCATTGTGGCCGATCGCGATCTGACGTTTTCAGCGACTCGTTGCGAAAATTGACGATTTCATTCGTTTCTGCCGTCCGCCCGCCGGCCCCGCGCGCGCCAACAGCAGCAGCTGATGCAGACGGGTTGTTTTTTCCGACTACAATAATAATAACGACCGAGGCGCGAGGGGGGGCGGAGGGCGAAAAAAAAATAAGAAGAAAAAAACCTAACACGTTCGTGTAAATAAATGAGCGGCGTCGCTGACGATCGTATCGCACTAATAGGTTTTCTCGTATATTGCTGCGGCCGTTTCCGTGGCGCGCGCGTGACCGTCCGCCCGCGAAACAGGACGTCTGAATAAATACGAGATAACAATAATAATCGCAATCGCACCAGATTTCCAGAAAATATTCCCCAGAACAGGCGACGTAGGGATATACATACACATAACACGTACGTATATTAGGAGCAAGTAGCGCCGAGGTGGAACGTAACGATATTCTCCGTTTCCGCGGCAGGCACGACTGCGGTGCGCGTTCGACAATAATTGGGTATTTCTCGGTCGCTGTTTGACACCACGTCCTGACGGAATGTCCGCAAAAACTTAACTCGCAGACGCCGCGAGTGGAACGAGTGTAGTGAATGTGCGTGTGTGTACGTATGTGTGTGTGTGTGTGTGTGTGTGTGTGTGCACGTGTGTGTGTGTGTACGTGTGTTTGGGTGAGTGTGCATTCTAATTATCGTTCGTTTACCGATACATTTTTAGTGCGGCGCGGTGTTTCGTTCTTTGGCGCCAGAACGCGTTTAAGTATACGCCTAACAAGGCTACTTAAATAATTATTAATTAAATACGTCTCGTTTTTTTGGGCGTATATTTGTTCAACAATTTTCAAACTTGCCATCGTCGTCATGGTCGTCGGACGTAATCAAAAAGTTTGAAAACGTGTCGGTTTTCCTCCGTTACATTGCTCGTCTATGTCGACTATAAACGCATGTGTATATGTGTATGTGTGCGTGTGTGTGTGTGTGGGTGTGTGTGCGCGTGTGTGTGTGCGTATTATATGCGATCTGATCACCTCGGCGGGGAGCCCAAACAAAATCTCTTTTCAAAAGTCACTAAAAAAAAATAAGATAAAATAAAAAGAAACTGTTTTTATGCGGTTTTGGAACAGTGCGTTTGGTGGAAATGCGTTTTACGGCGTCAGTCGGTTTCCGATTCAGCACCAATGACATATCTAAGTAAGACATTTACTGTCGATCGAAGTGTGGCATATCATACGATAAACTAGTGAATATTATTATGAATAGAAGGCCATTGTCGTGAATGAAAATTTGAAAATTTACGAAGATCCGAATCGTTGAACAAACGAAATCGCGACAAACGACGATAATACGTGCGCCGGCGCCGGATACCGTCGTTATCGTTCTGAGAAATTTCCATGAGTTGTCCGGGGGATAAAATACCGGGGAATATAAAACTCGTGACGTACATAAATTTCGTCCAAACTCCCTTTGAAGTTTTATTAAATTTTTACGTTTATCTTCGGGTAACGCGATTTTCATATTTTGATCTCTCGCGATATTGCGAAAACCCGAAATCACAGCGTTATTTCAAACCCACGCGATTTCTCACGTTAGAACGGCAATGCGACGCATACACGCGACTAAAATAACCATGCATGTGTTCCACGCGTTCGTCTCGAAATACTCTTCGTAGTATTCTTACTGAAAACCGGATTGTGTTTCGGGAGAAAATGATAAGACGCCGACTTACGACGATGGAGGTTGAAAAACATTTGAATATCGTATTGAAATATGTATAATCAAATTCGGGACGAGCCGGGATCCGTTTAAAGTGACGCCACACGTTCGCCACTCCGGAATTCCGAACGTTCGCGTAACGCAAACGTATACGATTTTGCGCGCTTCGTGTTGTAGTGTTAGGCAATAATATAATAACAATCATTTAGTTCATAAGAAATACAAGACACAAAACGCGTTGAAATAGACGAATATAGCATTTCAGAAAACAATTGTGAAATAGTAAACACTGTAAATTAGCATGTAAGCACTATTCTATTCGTGTAAGCAAAAATATTTTTAACGAGGTTAAGTTAAATTATAAAAAGAAAGGAGACCAGGAAACAAAGGGTCTTCTGTGGTGGTCGTGTGACTCGGCAATAGGAATATTACGCGTGCTATTTCCAAGTTTAAACTTAATTGACTCTGTGTGTGTGTGTGTGTGTGTGTGTGTGTGTGTGTGTGTGTGTGTGTGTGTGTGTATATGTGTGTGTGTGATACGTTGAAGTAATCGGCGTATACGACAGTATTATTTATATACTAATTTATACATAAATATATATACATATATTATATATACAGGGTGTTTCACGAAGATCTGGCATGTTGAATAACTTTTGTTGTATTCAATATTTTTAATTTTTTTTCTTTTAAAGTTTACGAAAAATTTAATAATATATTGTATCGTTTATCAGTGATTATCAGTCGTAATTGAACTATTAAGCATTTTAATTCGATTTTTCGTAAACTTTAAAAAATCATAGAAAATTAACGGATCAACCTTTATAAGAATTTCGCCAAAATTTTTCTAAAAATCATGTTTACAAAACGGCTATTTTGATTTTTTTTTCAAACTCTAAATTAAAATTTTAAATTTTGAAATTTGTGTTTAAAAAAAAAAAAAAAAATTAATGTAATGTTATTGTAGCGCTAGACTATAGTATTCATTAAAAAAAAAAAAGTTAAAAATATCGAATAGAACAAAAGTTGTTCAACATGTCAGATCTTCGTGAAACACCCTGTATAATATATATAAATATATATATTACGTGGAACAAAACGTTACGGCGAAGATCGAGTCTACGGCTTATGAAGTCGTCGGCCGCGTTCCGTATACTATAATATGCGGCTTTGGACGCGTGCTAAACGCCTCTCGACGGGGTTTAGATCTCGACGTACTTTATATATATGTATTTTTTTTTTAAATATATAATAAGCCGTTGGATCGGCCGCGTGATATTGTACAGGCGCATGTCGTGTATAAGCTATACTCGTACGGCCACGAGTGGCTGACATTTGATTTCGTCGTAAACCGCACGGAAGGATTAATAAACGATTTATAAGCGAAAAGTCCGGGTGGGTAGACGTTAAAAAAAAAAAATGTATACGGGACTCGTGCGTTTGACGCGGTATAAAACATAAAAGCTATTTTTGCGTAAAAGTTTTTTTTTTTCATATGTCATTCCATCGCAAATATTTAACGTCGGTTTACGAGAAAACGTTTTTATTTTTTCGGGAGAAAAATTCGACGAAGGTTTTTGAAAAATAAATTACGCTAAGCCGGGTTTTCAAATATTAAGTCCGGGCAATAGATCATGTAATAATATTCCTGTAAAACACGGCCGCCAGGCGACGTCCACCACCACCACCACTACCTCCAACGCCACCACCACCACCACCACCACCATCACCACCACTACCGCCACCACTACCTCCACCACCACCACCTCCAACGCCACCACCGCCACCACCACCAACGCCATTACCAGGTAAAACATCGTGAAGCTAAGATTCTCGACTGGCGCTACGTGATTCGAATCCAAAGTCACGCGCACGGCTAGAACGGCGGTAGTAGTAGTAGGGTGGACAGAACTATAGGGGTGAGTCGGCTTCGTGCGGTACCGGCCGCGTAAATACGCGATGCGCCGTGAGAACGTATTTCGTGAAAAATGATTTCGTTAGGTTGTACCCGACACACGCGTACACTCTATACGTACACATTGACGAGCGCACGAGCCCATAACCCCGGTCCTCGGGTATAAAATATCACCGTCGGCCGCGGCGTTCTGTCGGTCGTCTCACGCGATTTTTCTCCGGCGTCCCGAACGAAAACCCATCATCAATCGCCTCTCTTCCCTCGTGCGCTCGCGAAATATATATAAGTATAAATATATAATAAATCGAGGGTCGAAAAGAGCTGAACCTCACTACCGTCAAAATATACGCGAGATGATGTATGTATACAGAGTGAGTCAGATAAATTTGACACGAGCAATATAAATATAAAATTTAATTTTATCATTTAAAAAAAAAAAAAAAAACCAAAAGAGCTATTTCGTAAACCGGTCTATTAGAAAAATTATATTATTGAAATATCTCATTAATTTGTTCGTTCGTTAATCTATTGTGATTTTTTGAAAACTTTTTTAAAATACGAATTTAACGATTAAAACTATAGTACCTTCTATCGAAATTAATCAGGGACTTTGATTAATCTTTTCGTGAAATTATGGACGACGAGATTTAAAAATATTATTCCGTACGTATGAAAACATCAGTATGATAATATTTTATCATTTAATCGCTATACACCATGAAGGTTGGGGTTATCTCTAATATTCATGCTATGCGTTTAATGTTATGTGTGATAACAAAAATCGTAGAATAAATTAATTTCGATCGGCCATATTTTAATCAATTGTTGCGTACGATAATACGAGTATGTGATAAAATCATGTGAAACGTAATATTATTTTTACATTTTTTCACACACTCGAAAATTCGTAAAAAATTTACGGATTAACCTTCATTAAATATTTACGTAACAAAATATTGTTCTAAAAATCCGTTTCACAGAACGGCTATTTTGAATTTTTACCAAAAGGTACAGCAAAATATAAAATAAAATTCAAATACAATTTCGTTGTTGGATATGAGTTGGTTGTTGAAAAAAGTTAAAAATTTCGAATAGAAAAAATGTTATAGAATTTCCCAAATAGATTCGACTCGCCCTGTTTAAAAGAACACTTGTTAATCGAAACTCGTTTCCGTAATAAAAATAAAAAAAAAAAAAAAAAAAAAAAAAAAAAAAAAAAACACTTTGCGCGATGTAATATTCAAACTCGGGGTCACAGTGAAATCTGCAGTTTTATTTTTGTCCGCCCTTCCTTCGAAAAATCAAAATCTCTCATACCGCAGTCGGGAACGTTGCAGCCGACCCACGCACGATCGGTGTGACATTGTAGACGTCCGTTTTTTACCGTCCGCCCGCCCCTAATTTATCCAACCTCTTCCTGCCCCCGCGACGTCGACTCCGTCGAAACGATTTCAGTTTCTGTCGCCGTACTTTAAACGCGTCAAACGGTCGTGTACGCCGAGTGGAGAAATTGTTTCGACCGGAAACCGCCGTTCTGCGCACCGGTCACAATAACCGAGCGCCGAATCCCATATAACGACAATATACACCGTGTTCAATACACGTTTTTTTGGGGCGGGGGGGTGAAAACATTATCGTTTTACTCACTGTAACATCGCGTGAAACAGACGATAATAGGCTCTTTTGAGAGAATATTCGAGTTCGATCTGCAGACTGTACACTTACCTGAAACATAAGACAAAACGTTTTTATTTATCAGTGCGTAAATATAATCGTCATTATTTTTAACACAATAAAGTCAACTCAGTGCCATTAATAAACGTCTAAAACGAATACAATTTGTTGCAGGTTCAAAAGACAATACGTTATAATAGAATTAAATCGATAGACAATCATCGTTTTACCAGATTGAAATCGCTAATTTATTTTAAAGTCGTGCACACGACGAAAACGGTACCAAGGATGCCCCCCCGGTCATTCGACGCGCTCGTCGCGGGCGACACTTAAAACCACTATTGGTGATAAAAACGAAATATGCACGGAGGACAGTCGTGTTTACACGACCGACTTACGCGCAGACGTGGAAATGTGTTTATGGACATTTAATTAACCGTCTCGATAAAACGTATACCGATACAATAAAATTAGATGGCTTGCCAGCTACCACGGATATAAGTGAAAGTTTAAGCTCATCGCAAACAAAATAATTGGCCAGACGTCGATAGCCCTTAAGTTACGAACAAACAACAACACTGCGACCATCGGATATAAGATGGCGGCGAAACAATAAACTATTAAGCTACTGTTTTTAAAAACAATATTCACGACTGTTTTTGTTTCGAACTATAAACGAATTCCGAAAGCGTATATGTATATATACATATTATATTGTTATATACACGAATATGACGCGTATACGTTGCACGATAATGTTCCAAAGTAAACTATAAGCACTGTCCTTGGCAATATTCGTAATATTTTGTATTCTCTCTGATAAATTTTAACCCCACTTTGTATCTTTATTTGCTCATGATTAAAACGACTTCATTCCTTTCTGTTATCAGCAGCGATGTCGGATTAAAAATAAAACCACTTAAATCCTTTAAACGGGTAAAGTTTACGATAAATACATAATTAATTAGTCATTACGGTTTTGAAATTTTAGAGTAAAAATAATCGATGAATAAATATGTGATATCGCATTTTATTCGCTTTACTGTTTATTCATCGATCATTCTTTTCGTGTTTATACTCGTACAATGTTGGTTGACTCTGGATAATAAAAAAAAAATTAATTATCAGTGATAGTCACTATAAATCGAGCATCGTTTTAAGTTCGAATTGTACATGTTGACATTTTGATGTGGAAAATTTTCGTTTAGAAAACCACAGCCTGGGAGTGTAAAATATTATACGTTTTACCAAATAATATACACGCGCGGGAAAAGCAAGTCGAGTGTTGTCGGTAAAATGTTTAAAAAATAAATATGAAAACAAAAATCACCGAAACGTTCTCACAATACATATATTGTTCCGTGTGACACGATATGAAAAAATCGCTTTGTATATTTTATCACGTTTTTCGAATACGGCGGCGCAAAAATCGGTTTAAATCTAATTTATATTTTAAGAATTCACGAGTTCATTTGGCGCGTTACTTTTTCTCGCTCGAAACGACACGACGACGTGGTCGCGTTAAATATATTCAGCACTTTACGGTTTGCATTACGACCCGTACGAGCCAACAACATCTAACATTTAGATTAGTGTCGTGTCACCGGAATCCGACTACATCGCTGTAGTCCGCGCGGGCGCATAACATTAAGGCTCCGTTACGCGTTTTAGAGAAATTGAATACGGACAAACGATGGACGATGATACGACGCGCTTTAAAATTAATGAAATTTCGTATGCGTTTACACATTATCGCGGAGTGAGTATAAACGCGCAAAGACGAATCCGTACAATGAAACCCGAGGTTCTTTTCGATCTGCCGTCCGAAAATCGTCCGCAATTGTTTTTAAAACCGAACCGCAGAAATCAAATGTCTCTCTCTCTCTCTCTCTCTCTCTCTCTCTCTCTTTTTCTCTCGGAATAAAACCACGAACGACGGACGATTAAAATAACACACGGTCGCATAATTCTCCGAGCCGACGGCAAAACGCCGTTCCTCGGCGTCGTCGCCACAATATTATTTATACAGTCGGATGACAGTGTGTTTTAACGACCGAAAACCGTTTTCGTAAATAATTCATTTTTTTTTTCTCTAGCGCCACAACGCCATGAGACAACATACATTATACAGAGCACGGTCTGTGCGCGAAATCAGCTGACCGTACGCACGAGACCGTTCGAATAAATACATAATGCGGGTCGATTTATTTTTCCTCCGCAAATTCAATAATATTAACACGATCGCGAAAATTCCCCGTGCGCGCGTCGGTCACGTTTGCCGCACACCGTCGCCGTCATATTATATTTTAACAGGTCGTCGTCGTCGTCGTCGTCTCGTCCGTGGTCGAGATGAATATTTCGAACGGCGAGACGTTCGGGTTCTCGTTTGAACGTCGCATAAAATCAATGATCGGCAAAAACGCGAATAAATACACGCCCCATACGAGTGTGTCTGAACTTGTACATTCTACGCGCACGTCACGTCAAAAACGATATGAGTTCGTGTGGCGTCCACACCGGGTGTGCGTGTGTGTGTATGCGCAGGGCTGGATTTAGAACGAGGCCCATGGGGCCCGGGCCCCCTCAAAATTAAATTTGTTTGGGGCCCCCACAAGATAAGTGCATTCACTATTGAGCAGTAGAATTCTTTGAAAGTTTTTAAAATACATTTTTTTTTTTCGAAAACAATTTCACTAATTATTTACCGAACGGCCAAACATACATTTCAATAATCCGTATGCGCCGGGCGGTTTATAGGGTGTTATTATATTATAACTATCGATTTTCGAACGCAATTTAATTTACTGATAAAAATTATTGTCCATTTTCTAAAAATACGTAATATATTTTTTTTAGTTTATTCCCACTCGTATCTGTATTATTATTTTTATTACTCACGAGTCGCGATAACGAATTATTAAAACCAGATAGTCTTTCCAATCGTGCTTATTGCTAGTACGAAAATACAATAATAATGCATCGAAAGTGTTGTCCTGTTAGTGTTGGTGACCAATAATCAGAACCTACCATAACTATCAGGTAAGCAAATGTTTTAATATTTTTATTTTTTAGTACCCATTGATAAGTGATAACATTACTTTAAAGGTTGAAATCAAATGACGATATTTTATAAGTCACATGAAAAAAGCCTTCAGTCATGAGTTGTCTTCAACTCGAACGGGTTCAGCGAATATTTTTACGTCATATGAAACATACTCTTAACGTAAACTGCACCCCTCATGATTACACTCCTCTTCTCCGTTTGCTCAACTTATCCTCCCTAGCTGACCGTCGTCGCTCCAATAATCTCTCTTTCCTTAACGAACTCCTAACAGGCTCGGTCGATTCCCCGCCCTTCTTTCTCTCATTAACTTTAGAGTTACTGTTAGGTCCACCCGCAATAATCATCCTTTCTTAATACCCTACTGCACTACAAACTATCTAAAAAATGAACCTATTTTGTATCACAGTCTAAATGAGATGAGATAATTGTCGGGTTTTTCGTTGATAAAAAAAAAAAAAGAAAAATATTTACAATTGACATCATTTTTTATGAATTATTGCTGTCTCAAATAGAGATTTGTCTGATTTTCGGGGCTCCGTAATTTTTTTTATGAACATAAGGGCTTCGTGAACAAAAATGTTTAAGAACCGCTGAGTTATACTTAATAATATGGGCCCTGGGGCGTCTACAGCCCTAAATTTGGTCCTGTGTATACGTGTGTGTGCGTGTGAGCTCAAAACGCACTCGGCTCTCGTAATCTCGCTGTCTGGGACGGCTTAATTATAGGGTCCGACGGATAAGAGTCTGAACGACGACGACGACGCGCAATCGTATCCGTCCTACCGGAAGTGGCCTCATCACCTCTGGCGCCGACCTTTAAGTCTTGAGTAGAATCTCGGAAATAATATCAACGTCAGAAGCCCGACGGGAAAATTAATAGAAACGAGACGGAGAAAACGTCACGAGCTCGTCGCCGCCACTTGTCCGCAGAAGACACAAATTGGAAACGTTTAATTTTTTTTTTTCTTTCTAATTTTCCTCCCTCGAAGGTCGACCGAACGGCGTGAATTACGGCTTTGAAACTCAGACGATTATTCATCGCGTATCGACGACGACGACGCGTAGGCCGCGGAAAATTTTTCGCGAGTCACTCGCTCCCCCCGTGTGGACGGGCGTCGCGTCGGGCCGTTTTCGCGGCGTTACACGTCCGATTTGTCCGCCGAAATCTGCATAATCAATAACACTCGGCAGTGCGCCTAGTCGACGGCGGGTTGGCGGGGAACGCGGAGACGGTGACGGAGAGGAGAAACAAATCGGGTTAGTGACGAGGGGTAGGGGGGGGGGCGGAAAAAGACGTGATAAATATACACGACGGTGAAACAAACGCTAAAGTTTCCGCCGCCGACCAATACGGACGTACGGTACCGTAAGAGGGTTATTCGAAACGATTCATCAGATAAATCGTCGTTACTAGGGGTCGGCGGCGGTCCGGTGTCACCGCGGGGCTTACGCCGTGCGATCGCTTCTTTCGACCGTTTGTCGACGTATAACGTAAGACATTAACGATCGAACCGGTTCAATAGCGACTGCGACAGTCAAGTGCGACAGTAAAGTGCGACAAAATACGCGGATATTATTATCGGGTACGGCAAAAACGATACGTTAACGTTGTCGTCGACGCTGTATAACAATAATATGCTGTTATACGTAAGGTGACCATAATACAAAAATAAAAAATAAAAACGGGACAGTCTTTATCCCCCCCCCCTTGAAAAAAATCAAGTTTTAGATTTTTGTAATTCGACGTGTCGTCCATAAGGGCTGCAAATTTAGTATTTTTTGACGTTTCTAAAACTTGCTCCATTGCAAAAGCGACAATGACTTTTTTTTTAATCAATTCGCGCGTGTTCGAGTGCAAGACAATTTTTTATCGTCTATTTACAATCTATAAATCGAAACGAATGAATATTATGCTTGCTACGAGTAGTTTGAAAAACAAAAGTACCTTCTCCGGCCGGTAATATATCGGATTGCTCTAATCCGATATCTAAGATTTTCTTTTATTGATCAATAATGATGTTAATTTATTAGAACTGCTAGACACGGCTAATGCTTGTTTGCGTTTTTGTAGGTGTTATTTGATATCCCACCGTATTCGAATGAGAAAATAAATTTACACTCTGTACACAGAACTCTCCCTATTTCATCGGCTTCTCTTAAAAAAAAAGGAATTGAGTTTTCAATTTAGGAATATTTAGGATATTTTTTTCATAAAATTAATATAATAACGGGATTAAAACGGGACAATCTTATAAAAACGGGATAAAAAGCGTCCCGTTTGAACTTTGTCGGGACGACGGGACATGAAGATCAAAAAAGGGACAATCCCGTTTTTAACGGAACGTCTGGTCACCTTAGTCAAAAGGTGCGTAGAATAATCGATTATGAACATTGAATGCAGAATATTTTACTTTTGTCCGACGAGCGGCCGCATAATAATCAAACGTTCGGAGCAGCGTAAAGAAAAAATAAAAAAGATGAATGGAATGTAATTAAAATTTAAATCGTTTTAAAACTTTTGGACAAATGACGCTCGTCTATTATGTACGAACGTAAAGCGGTGTTTTTCAACGCTATCGATATCCATCTCTATTACTTACGGTATTGTCCATGTATACAAACTGGACGGGCATAGAGCTAGAATGCGTTTTCTGCGCGTTTCTTCGCCTAATAAACAAACTGCACAGTGCATACATATAATGTATGTTAACGCAGCTATTATGATGGCATCGCGGCCGGGATAATGCATTATTGAGTGCTGTTATTCCGCGGTAGAACGTTATACTGTCTTTCTTCCATGATACTCGGGTCGTAAATTGTACAAAGAGCGCCCGGCTCGGGGCCAGGGGTGGATTAAATATCCACCCGTCTCGGGTTTAGACAGTAGCTGCAGCTGATCTCGTTGATTTAATGCGTAAATACGAGTACGCAGTAGTCGTTCCGTGTTGTTATAATTGAATTCTTTTCGAGAGAAAAAAAAAAGGTCAGGATGCGACGTGTTCCATACGGACGAACGTATGTGATTCGACGCCAAGAGGTCTTTGTATCAATTAATTTTTAACGTCTGATTTTTCAACTGGCAGTACTCGAGGAGTGAAAATCCAAAACACGAAAAACACCGAAGGCCTTTGGGAAAATCGGGCAGCTAGTATCGTATAAAACACGACGCGTTCCAGGTTTCGCGGTTTTTCGCACAAACGCTCTTCCGACAAGACACCTGTACGTTCTGCCGGATACGACGGTGAAACGTATCTATTATTTTTCCCCTCTCCTCCGACGACGGTCGGTCGGTAGTCACAGTCGACAGGTGCGCGCGAGTGTCGGCCACGGAAAGCGCGTCGACGGACGAGATTTCGTTTTTAATTATTCGCAAAAAAGTTCTATGCGCAGCACTCGGTGTCGTCGAAAATTAGCGCGAGGCGAAAACGATAATTATCACCGTTGTCGTAGGAAAAATAGTAATTAAGAGAACGCGGGGCGGCGCGACAAGTTTGACTGGATGTATGCGTAATGCGCGCCAAAAACTTTGTTTAAAAGAACCCCGTAGGCGTGCCGGCCGCCTCCCGTCCGCCAAGTTTGTCGATTTTTTTCTCTCTGCCCCTCTGCCCTCTTCTCCGCCCACACGGGACTTTTTCGAAATTTCAATAAACGCCACTGACAACGCCGTATTATAATGTATTAGAAGTCATTAACGCCTCGCAGTCGCTGTTATCCACGCGAACTCGGTTTCTCACGGGACGGGCCGGGGGGATCGGAGGAATAGACGATTTCTCAAGTGTCTCTCTAAGTGTGATGTTATTTTCGCCGCCGAGAAAACCGACGGTGACGCGCGATGATGACCTATAATAAAAGAAGAGGCGGAAAATGCGAGCGGTCATTAAAATTATTAAAACGCCCGCGAATGGAATTCAAAGCGGCGCGGCGGCGGTACGCTCTATCGCGTCATTATATTATTATATTTAAACATTAAACTATTCGAACCGCATATTTCCGAGCGTTTTGCGTACGTCCGGGATGCTACGTTTTTCATCATCCCGTTCACCATTATATGCCTGCATATAATAATAATATAATATATTATGTAATACGAGCACAGTAAAACCTTTCAATGCCGGACCCCGTGCGGACGGAATTCTTCTCGAAACGGAAAATATCAATAATACCGATTCGGATGTCTCGCAGTTTTTTCGTTCCCTCCATAACGGAAAACTTTGTGCAGTGGAAAAACGTGTTGGTCCCGCCGCCGGGCGATTCCGTTGTAGACGGGTTTAACTGTATATATACGTGTAACGTGAAAATCGGACACCGCGTTGGAATCCGATCGCGATTTCATCGGCCCACAAAACGTTGAAAAACATTAAGGATCCGTACACGTATAGGTGCCGGCCGATCCGACAGACGGCTCGAGAGCGTGTGTGTGTGTGGGTGGGTGGGGGTGGGGGGACGGACGTGAAAAGGTTACGGGAAAAAAGGCGGCAGGTGAAATATTTCTATGGATTCCGATCGCGAGAAGAATTTCGGTGGACCGACCGAAGACACGACGGACGACGCGGGGAACGACGGAGGGTGCGAATCGCTTCGTCACCGCGTCGGCAGCTCTGCCACGACGCGTTTTTCCGACACGGCACGTTCCGCCATTATTATTAATGCACCGTTTTATAGCCTCAAAACAATATAGGCGGTAGCGACGATCAGCATCCGGCGTTTTTAATCTAATCCTCTGGTAGTGTGCGGGTGTGTGTGTGTGTGTGTGGGTCACAGAATGAGAGAGAGAGAAACGAAAGGCGAAAAATCGAATTCCAATAGTTCCGATGTGTATAATATTGAAAACTACAAACTCTCGTACGTATAAAACGTCCCTGCTTAGAATTCAATGACGTCGCCGCTGTCGGTCACGTGCACCGCCGTCCGACCCGTCTTCGACCGTCACGGAACGCAGTCCGCCGCAAAACGTCCCGCCGCCGACGCGAGAAAATACGGCGTCTGTATTATACTATAATATTATGTTTGTCGTACGGTCACATCAGCGACGACGACGACGTACTTTCCCGAAACCAGTAGACGCGGTAGTCGACGTCACCGGCCGGTAAAGCGTTAGTGTAAAAATATTAATTATCACCCAGTGGCGGATTTGAGGGGGGGCGACGTGGTGATCGCCCCCTCTAGGGATTTTTTTTGTTACCTGAACTATAGCACCGTATGATATAATGAATATGAAATTCATAACTCATAGTTATAACTTATAACTATGAAGTCAAACTTAATAAATAATAAAAAACGGTATCCTTTTGAATATCTTATCAAATATTATTTATTATTTGATTATCAATAGGAACAAATATCGAATATAGCGCAACAAGAAGTCTAATAAGTACATTCTCTTTGCGTTTGCTGTGTAAAGTGGGGTAGATGTATTAAATCGTTAAGCAATGATAAATCATTTTTCAATAAAAAATTATTCCAAGTGGAGAATCAGTTTTATATGAAATTTTGTTAAAACAGTCGATTTCGTCCAAATTCAAATCACAAAAAAAAAAAAAAAAATACAGTACGTTTTCAATTATTACGTCCTTGTTAATTAAGAATCCATGATGCCAATTCCCCCCCCCCTCTATTAAATAAGCTACAGATCCGCCACTGTTATCACCGGCGGTCCTGCAATCGACCAAACGCGGTCATACGATCGGTAGTTTATCGGAAATATTTCGCCGCCGTTCGGGTCGTTATTATTATTATTATTATTATTATTATTTTTGAATTAGCAAAAAGAAATTCTCCGTCGCTCACGTGGTCTCCGGCAACGCGTCCCTCGTCGTTTTGCATTGGCATTAAAAACCGTATCGCTACACGTTTCTATACGATGGCCACGGGCACTCGCGCGTGTCGGTATATGGACACCCCCCGGCGGCGCGGCGGTCGTTTTCAGTCGGACGTTTACGACTTTTGTTCAGCCGTTTCTCCGCGTGTTATTTATCGTACCCCAATTAACCTTTTCCGCATTCGATAAAAAACCGTGACCTATGCGACGTGGTGTTTCACGATTCGAGGGGGATGTTTCAGAGTAAAAATAACCGACGAAGCCGTCGCGTCAAATCAGTGAAGTGACCAGACCGGTCTGTACGACGCGAATGGTTACGGCGAAGAAACTCAAACAAATTGTTCACTTTATTAGTAAAGATTTTTCCACTCACAAATGTATAACACAGCGGTTCCCAACCTTTTTAGACGGCGGTGCCCTTTTGTTTGAACAAATTTTGCTAGGTGCCCTTCAGTGAATAACACGAGAAACGTGATAAAAATAAACACTAGTTTTCATACATAACTGAATATTTCATTGAATATATAATAAACAAATTATAATTTAAATTATAATTTTGTAGCTGAAAGTAAAAAAAAAAAAAATACTGTTTTAAAAGTGGCAAAAAAATGGGAAAACCGATAACTAATGAGATAAAATTTGAGGCTGCTTATTTGTGTAAAGTTTGGCGATATGTGGTTCAATTTGAGACAACTGGGTACGGAGGTCAAGTTCTACATTAAGGCGGTTGCGGTATTTGGTTTTAGTGTAGTTTATGTGGCGTGAGTCATTTTTATCTGTTATTGAATTATTCGATACATATATTAGAAACACTATAAAGTGTATTTCATATCAGATATACAGTATGATAAGTGATTTTGTACGTAAAACAATTTTTCGTCTTTTTAAACTACAGTAAATTGTACATTTTTAATATACGATAATGATTCTTTTCAATCTCGGATGAGCCGTGGTGCCCCTTAAATGATCTCGCGCGGCCCTAAGGGCGCCGCGGTGCACAATTTGGGAACCGCTGGTATAACAGATTTATTTTAATTTTTAGTCGTCGTTATTTAACCGTGGTTGGCTACGGATCGAAATATATCACGCGTTAATTAAAAAAAAAAAAAAAACAATTTAAAGTTTATATTTTTAGTCCACGGTGAGGAGTTACGTTCGTCTGAACTCGAATCAATACACGCGCTATCGTACCGAACAAAACGAATACGGCGCCGCGCGAATGACGTGTACGGTTCAAAAAACGGGGTCGCGTTTTCAAAATCAACGTGAATTCGCACGAACACGCCGCCGCCGCCGTTATAAACGGCGCACCGGTCGCGCGTGGTATATTATATTATTATTTTCGTACGGTTGTGCACAATGACGGAGGTAATAGAATATCGAGTTGGCGCACGAAACGAAATTTATTTAAAAATCCCGGTGTTCGATTCATCAACGCCGCCGCCGCCGCCGTTTAAACATTGCAGTGTTTGTAAAATGCATAATTCAATTTCATTACAACGTGTCGGTACCGTCATCAGTCGACAACTCATTATACGACCGTTTGTCTGTGCAGCGGCGGCGTCGGAACACACCCGTTCTGAATTAACTCGCTTCGCCCCTTTTTTAAATTTCGACACGGCGTTTTCGGGGATTCCGCACCACGGGGAAACGCGCACAATTGATGGCGCCCGACGTTTAAAGTGCGTGATTATTTTATTGGATAATAAGTGTACTCGCCCGGATTCCGGGGCAGGTGGTGGGTACCGCTCGCGTACACGTTTTGCAGAAACATTTATAACGCTCGAGTCTGTTCGACGTTGGTCGTACAAAGTCGATTCGAAAAGATTAATTTAATCCGACAAACTGTCTATACGTGTATACGCACGTTTATGCTGCCGACAAATTATTGTAATCTCGAAGCGATGAGTTCAGTGAAGTTTATTTTGGTTTCACTATAATGCAAATTAGCTGTTAACATGTACAGTGTAGGTACTTGATTCACTTTTTAATACATACACGCACACGCGTATGACAACACACACACACACACACACACACGCACACTCAAAAGCAATGTGTAAACGTATAAAGAGGAGCAAGAGATATAATATTGGAATGCTTTCAAAGTGATGATAATCCACAAGATCTTTCAATTTAAAATTTTGTCTTTCTATAATAGATAATTTTCATAATATGAATATCGCACGGACATCTCGTTTTACGAGAATTATAGGTGATCATACACTTCCTTTGACGTAACAACATCAAATAATATGTGTATCAGCAACTGCAGAAATTGACATCACGTACAAAGCTACGAAGTTTGCCGTTTCACAGTGTGGAATAAACAGAGATAGGGAGAGAGAGAGAGAGGGTAATAGAAGGAGAGAGAAAGAGAGATAGAGAAAGAGACCGTTTATAATCAATGCGCTTCTGTGAGTTTAACGACATTTAACGGACTCTCCGTCAGGTTATTAAAATTATTATTAAACTTTATTTAATTCACTCGTAATTCCTGGAGTTTTTTTTTTTTTTTTTTTTTAATATAATACAACTAAAATAGTGTATTATTAATTTTTCATTTAGCCAAGATCTGCTTTTGAAAAGTAAAACAATTAAACGAGCTTCTGATACCAAGAACTTCCAGAAAAATATATAGAATAAAGATTAAGTATCGTTGAAATATTTTCGAAAAATAATGTTCATCCAATCAATAGGATGCAGCATATCATTGTCCACAAAAAAAAAAAAAAATGTATATAAACATATTAATATATGTATTTTTTTTTTTTTTAATAAAATGATGACTCGCATATTTGAATTTTAAATAACGTAAAGGAAATTACTGTTTAAGGAAACAATATTCAATATTAGCCAATTAATATTATAATATTAGGTAATATGCTAATACGACAATTTTAAAAACCCTAGGTTTACTACAATGAAATTTTGAATCATCATCACCAAGGATGTAAAATTATTTAAATAATTACCTAATGTACATATTATGAAACTTCTTAGCAATAAATAATATCACGTATTAAATGAGGTTTATAAACAGATTAAAAGTATTAAAATGTTTAGTGAAAATGTTACTAATTATATTTTAAATTATTTAAATTTTTTAACGAATATCAAACAGTGACTACTCCATTAAAGGCTCATTTGGAATTAATCCAAATAAATAGTAATTTATATTGTTCTAGAATTATATTTTGTAGATAATTGATAATATCTGTTATTGGCATTTCAACACGTTTTGCTTGTACGTATATGAACGTGTGACAAACAAATATTGAGTTACAAAAAGTGAACGTACGACAAATTTATTTTCAACGCAATAAGAACACTCGGAGTGCAGGTATTTTCACTGAGTTAGGAAATTTCATTTTTCTTTTACAATTAATAAACTTTGAATATTTTTGCGTAGCACCTCACACGAAAATACCTATTATTGGCTGAAATACCGAACACGTTTTCGATAGAAGTGTTTTGTGAATTTAATTCAAAAACGCATTTGTGTGTATGCCCTGTACGTAAATCAGCATCTCACAGACGGGTAACGTTGTATTTTTCCACCGTGTTGAGTGTGATACTCATAACTAGGGCCCGGATTTAAATGCACTTAAAACCATACAAACAGGCTCTAAAAAATAGCCAAAAATGCACTTTTCCACAAAAAAGACCTTAAAAATGAAGAAATGACTTTAAAATGACATATGTTTTTTTATATACATAATTCGTAATTTATAAATAAGTCTAAATTATTTTTTATTATGATATTAAAAAAAAAAAAAAAAAAATTGATTGATGTTGACTCGCATATGTTCGCTGAATCGAACATTTTTTTCAGCTGCGACTTTAATATTACAAATTTTGCTAAGTTAAATAGTACTATCTCTTGTAAAGTCGTCTTTTCTGAATGAATTTACGTAGTCACGCTAGCGAGAAGAAGTAGATGATTTTATCATGGGTATTATGTAACAGTGTAAAACATTAAAGTCACAAACAACACGAGCAATGACCACGACGAACACGAACTGACTGATTCTTTGTGATTTGACCGAATACAGTCAATAATAAATTAAGATAAGACAAAATCGAACAGAATAATTAATTTTTAGATAATACTTTGAATTGGCTAAATTTTTATAGTATATCGAACATATATGCGCATTAAAAACCAACAAAATGACCCAATAGTGCTAAAAATGCTCTAAAAATGAGAAAACTTTGAAATATGCAAAAAAAAATGCAATATAAAATTTGTAGCTATGAAACCCTCGTGAAATGAATTATGTACTCGGAACGCATTGTGTGAGATCAACCGAAAAAATATGCATTTCGCATTGAAATCCGGGCCCTACTCATAACACATAGGCTCGTGTAGCGTGATTGAGTAACAGGGTTTAATGCATATTAGTTTACCCCGACGTTTTATACAAACTATAAATTATCAACGTAAATTAACGTGTATAGAATAAATCTTAAACCTTCCGACGACAATAAATCACAATACTCGTATGGTCTTATGACTACAATATAAAACGACGATAATGATGCAGACGATGATGATGATAATGTATAAACACCGGAAGTCACTCTAAACCGAAATAATAACCGACACACACATACATACACACACACACACACACACACACACACACACACACACACACACACACACACACACACACACACACACACTCGCGCGCGCCAGGAGATTGCAGAAAAGGGCGTGAACAATGATTTTAAAATGCTCCAACACTGTTTTTAAAAATTATTCTTTTCTCATTAAACTTGTCCGACCGTGTGATAAAAGCTAGTCGACCGATACGAGTGTATTTTTAATCAGTCAGGTGTCACTAAAGGAACTCAAATCCTTTTCAAAATGCCCGTCCACGCGAATATTGAAGTACTTATAAGCTTGAAGTCTAATGTTGTTTTAGGATTTTTCTCATTTCAACGCGAGGAGCGTATTTATAATTTCCAAAACAGTCGAGCAGACAATATCGTCGTCCTATTTTTTTTTTAAGTAAACTCGCCCCATATTCGAGTCTGTAAAATACACACGATTTAATATTTTTCAAGTAAAATGTAAACGCTATAGAGTCTTTATTTTTGAAAAAATATATATTTTTTAATATTTAATCAACATAATTAAAAAAAAAAAAAAACTTTGTTTGGTTTCATAAACGACTATTTATATTTTAATATCCGAAAATATAATATCTTTTCTCACGAGCAAGCGAAAACAGACAATTCATTTTCGACAAAACGAACCGATTCCGTCGTGAAAATTGGGTGATTGCAATTTCTCGACACGTAAAACGATACTGCCACAGATCCTTATTGTTGTTTTTTTTATTTAATATCAACTATTCCCCGGGCACGGACACGTGCGATTGGGTATATATCATAATATACGTTTGTGTTCTGCAGTGGGCACGTGTGTGTGTGTGTGTGTGTGTGTGTGAGTACGTATATTTCGGTGAACGTTTTAGGCTACCCCCTTAAACGGCGGTTGAGGAGAGTTGTGTGGAATACGGAGGCCGAGAAAAAAGTATTTTCACCTAGCCAAAAAAAAACAAAAAATCTCTCTTCTCCTCGATCACATAAATAAGTTCAGACCTCACCTACGCGCGCACGAGAGAGAAACGGAAAGAGATAAATAGAGCGAGAGAGTGAGCGAAAGAGAGAGAGAGAGAGAGAGGGAGAAAGAGAGAGAGAGAGAGAAGGGAGAGAAAAGGATATGAGGATGTTCGTGTGTATAGGGCGAGGGACGTATCCGTAGTTGTGTGTACGTTCAGCGCGAAGCGTTTGACGGCTTTTTACCATCCCACGGGAACCATAAAAACTGAAATATCACGAACTCTCGAATAATGAAGCCCTCGCTGAAACAGCAACACGCATACGCGCGCAAGTGCGTACAACACACATTACACATGCGTGTACGTACACTAGTTTGCACGCTCACACACACACACTCGTGCGAATATGATGTACATGTATAGTTAGAGAGTAGTTTGTGTGTGTGTGTGTGTGTGTGTGTGTAGTGAAGGTGTATTCACGCGCCGTCACGGCCTAACTTCCTCCCCTTTGACGTTGGTAGCTAGTGGATAGGTAGGTTATGTCGTTCAGTGGGGTACACATTTATATTTTTCACCCGCAACATGCGGCGGCGGCGGCGGGCGAGGAGCGACGACAGCGATATACCCGCGTGGTATGGCGGCCAATTTAAATAGAGGAAACTATTATGAAATAAATGCCAACCGACGACGACGACGACAATCGACCGCGTCACACAATCGCTACACGAACTTTTGGTTTTTGATTACCTCCGCTGTCATCGTCCCACCGCGCTTCCCCAGAGCCGCACCACGCCTACACCCTCGAAACGAATTCGTGCCTAGAGAACAAGAACCTTTTGTACTTTATTATCATTATTATTATTATTATTATTACGATTATCATTATATTACGTGTGCGTACCGCAAGTTCGCGGGTGATTCCGTGGTCGTACCCATTTTATTAACAGCGATTTATGCGTCGCGAGACTTGCGGTATTTATTTTGTTTGGTATAGTACGTTTTCATTTGTTCGTAATAATCGTCGACGACAAAACCGCAACTGACATAATATTGGAGGCGCCTCTTCACGACCAGCACGTGTTTAGTGTTTACGGGTGGTCGGTGATGCATGTTTTTTTATTTATTTATTTTAAATCGTTTTGCTTAGATCCGCTGTAGTACGACATACGGGTATCCGTTATTGGACGTGTTAAACGTAAAAGCTAGTCGGTGTTTTTTTTTTTTTTTGACGTGGTATTTTTTTGAAAATTAACTCGACCGATTACCCCGTTAGAAGACACCCCCCCCCCCTCTGAGTAGGGTATTCATTGTATATGTATTCGTTCCAGTTGATCGTTGCTGCGATGTATCAATAAATTATTCGCTATCGATCGCTTTAAATATGCAAGTATGGTATTTTGCGGTTGTAAGTCGGTGTGTTCTTTGAACCCGACGGAAATAAAACATACGAGTTAACCAATAAACAAGGACAGGTTCAATATCGTGAACTTAAAAACATACATTATTGTTTCAATAAACCGTAATTTTGATTTTATTCCCCGTTGGTTATGACCGAAATGATAGATTTGTTTTTGTGGCATTAATATTCAAGGTAAAAAATAAATCGATCGTCAGTATACCCATAACGTATAAATATATGTACTCAAAAAAGGAGGAGGTATTTCGAATATTTTACTAACAACCATACTATATGCTCGGTGACCTTTATTCATCCCTTGGACGCATTCCAAATAACTGGTCGTTAGTTGTACCGCATATATAACCTTTTCCCCGTTAAAAACGAAAAATCGCGGGCTCAAACATTAATCCTGAAAATAGATTAGTTAACTTTTGTATTAAAACCGGTCGGATTTCGGGAAAAACTCGTACGCGTTTCACGGAAAAGAAAAACTTTTTGTCGTGTCGGTAGTGTTTTTATCGTTTCGACGGAAAAACGCGTGATAAAGTTTTCACTCGTTTTTATTAAAAAATAAAAAATGAATAAAAAAAAATTAAAAAAAAAAATAGTGAAACGTGTTTGTCCGAGCAGTGTTTTAGTACTATTATCGACTGCGTAGCCTCGTGGCCGCCCAAAGTGTTCACCACTAATTCACCGAACACAACTATCACTCGCAAATGTCATAATTCGAGGTCGAAAAAACGAGAACGCGTGGGCTTTAGTGGACAATAAACGGTTTTTGGGTTTTTCGTGAAAAAAACCTACGACACGGACGTTTAATACACTCTTAATCGGCAACGGCCTGTTTTTAACGACAATAATACAAGATCGTGTCGTTTTCCGCGCACTGTACGCACTTCGACTGTCGCCCAACACTTACCGCTTACCGGGTCACCGCTTCTTGGTGAAACAATATGTCGGATGACGACAAGCCGTGCCGTGGTGGAAACACGACCGTAGTGCCCGATGATATACAAAGTGAGTCACATCTTTTTGCAAATGCAATAACTGTTTTTCTATTCGTTTTTTTCCTTTTTTTTTTTTTTTTTTTAACAAATAGTCGAGTCATGTGCTACAACTTTGTTACAAAATTGTAAGCGAATCGCGTTTGAATATTTTTTGAATTTTTACAACTCGAATTTAGACATTTTGAGTTTTACCGTACCGTTTGGAAAAGATTCAAAATGAACTTTTCACGAAACGGATTTTTTAGAAAAATGTTGGTGCTCATTATAATATAAGAAATGATAATCTGTTAATTTTCTACGATTTTTTTAGGGTTGTGAAAAAGTTGACTATGTTATGCTTCACGTAATTTTATCACATTTGTACACCGAAATTTATAAAATGACTGATCGAAATTTAATTTATTCCAAGATTTTTGGTATCACACGTAGCATTAAATGCGTAGTGATTCGATGATAGTGAATATTATTACATTGATATTTCAATAAGCACAGGATAATATGTTTAAATCACGTACACGATATTTTGGAAAGATTTAATGAAATCATTGAATAATCTTGATAGAACGTACTATTATTCAATCCGCATTTTCAAAAAGTTTAAAAAAATAATCATACATTGACGACCAAACGTTAGTAGTAGAAAATGTCGTGATACTACGATTTTTCTAAAAAAAAAAACCAAAAAAAAATTATGATATGATTTCGTTGTAGCTCCTTGTACCATATAGTTATTTATCAAAAGAAAACAAAAAAAAAAAAGTCGAAAATAACGAACGGAAAAAAGTCATTGCATTCGTCAATCCGACTCACCCGGGTACGGCCAGGTACTAATGTTACGGCGTCGCGACGCGATATTATTGCGAAAAGCGCGTCAAATCCTGGCGCTTTGCGCCACCGTAAGTGTACAACAACAATATTACGCGACGAGCACCGAACCGCGTGCTCACGCGCGCCCTGAAGTCGCCGGATCCGCGGCGATTCATTAAATCATACGATATCGGCGGTTTCTGGTAATGAAATTCCGGCGTCGCATTAAAATTAATTTTGAGCCCGTGTGATTTATAGTGTTCGGAATAATTATTATTACGATTATTATTATTGTTATTCCGATACACATATCGCATGCGTCACGCACGACCGACACACCGGTGCGTTATTACACGTACGAATGTACACGCTACATTATTACGATAACACATCACCCGGCGGTGTTCCGTGCGAAAACGACGACCGCGGCGGCCGCCGAACGCCACGCGGATACGACCGAGACGATCGAAGAATCAAAAAACGAATAATAATAATAATAATAAAAATTTTAAAAACACACTTTTCCATAAAAACATTTAAAAAAAAATATTTTGAAAATTGCACTAAAAAGACAAAAATAATTTTCTGTACTTAAAAATAATGAAAAATGTATTGATGAAAAATTTAAAAGTGTGTGGTGCATCATACAAAACATTAAAAGCCGAGCTAAGTCTCACATACACTTCTTTGTTCGATCATGTTTATAAGATAGTGGGAATATATGTCAAGTGTAAAAGCAACACACACTTTTAAATTTTTCATCAATAAATTTTTCATTATTTTTAAGTAGGTACAGAAAATTATTTTTGTCTTTTTAGTGCAATTTTTAAAATATTTTTTTTTTTAATGTTTTTATGGAAAAGTGTGTTTTTAAATTTTTTTTTTTTTATTTGTGAAAGCAAACTTAAGAAAAGTGTTAAAAAAGCTGGTAAGTGAGATGATGGTGGTACAAGTTCGTCCTTCGGCCCTTCGGTCCTCGGACAAGATATTGGTGATGAATGTATTAAGTTTTAAAGAAATGATGACTCATCATTTCTTTAGTATAAAACGATTCTGAGCAAAGCTTCAGTGTAATATAATATATTATTATTTAAACACTGGTTACGTATTTTACGATTATTTGTATATTTTTTGGTGAGTTTTTTTGTATGGATAATTAGGTAGGTATATGAGTAAGGTCATATTAAATTTTCAGAACTTTTTGTCAAATATTTAAAATTATATTATATAAAAACTTTCAAACAATTTGGTAAATTAAAAGTTCTATATTTAAGTCAAAAGTGCTATGATTGTTCTGAAAATGTTGTCCAATATAAAAATGTATGTATTTGATATTGGATAAAATTTTCAAGTTTCTAGCTTCAATACTTTTCGATTTATGACTAAATACCTAAAATCTGAACAGTGAAAATCTCGGTTACGGTGGATTTTTACCGATTTTACCGTTTTTACTCAGTTTTTCGATCGTTATTTTTGATTACTGGAAAAACTATGGAGATTTTGGAAAAATGACCTCTCTAAAGTACCATATCAGTTCAATTTCGAATCTAAAAAGTTGCTGGACAAAACTTTTGGACAAGGATTTCTATACGAAAAAGTGTTTACAGAAAAAAAAAAAGTAAAAAAAAAAAAAAAACATCATTGTAAAACCATAAGATCCTTCGCTTCACTCAGAGTCTAAAAAAATAATAATAATAAAAAAAAAAAATAAACATCATTGTAAAACCATAAGATCCTTCGCTTCACTCAGAATCTAAAACGACTTTGCGATTTCGGTTTTCTAAAAAAAGGAAAAACGAACTTAATAATAGCGAACCTGCGAGTTCGACTCGACCGCGACGGGCGTATAGTTGTTATTATTATTATTATTATTATTATTATTATTACGGCACCGGCCGTCGTCGGTAAAATCGAAAAACGTTTTTCATTCTATCCGAGTGAAAACCGTGCACGCAGTGCATTACCGTTATTAGTGTCTGTCGAAACCGTAGTATATCTAATAACATCGGCTCTTTTCGATGCGATTGCCGTTACGCCGCCGCCGTGTGTTGGACGCGCACGTATACGACTATAACGTCATAATGTAGAGGATGTTGCGGGCAGAGCGTTTTGTTGCCGCGGCCGCCGTATAACGTTATGTGGCCCAGGAGTTGCGGTGGTCTCGGACAGGCTTTCGGATCGTCACGGCATTTTTATTGAAATGCGAGAATATAAATACGCCTCGGGATTTAACGATACGACGTGTACAACGTGATTGCAAAAGTTTTAATCCCGTTCCGCGACGGGCACGTCGTATAATTATTATTATTATTATTATTATTATTATTACGTCGTCGATTCGCATACGCACGACCGACACACTACGCATAATGATGATAATACAGTGGGTTCCGTTTAATGTGATCACTTTGGTGCAGGTCATTTTGATTCTATTGACCGGTTGATTCTATAAAACATTTACGACATTTTTTTCATAATTCAATCTTTTAATACCGGGACATTTTTAATTTATAATTACGTATTTAATAAATTATAACACATGAAATTATTGATTTTTACATTTTTTATTTAATGGTCCTACATATTTTAGTTAGGTATACATTTATGCTTGAATTAAAATTACAATTAAATAATAACGTTTAAAAGAAATGTTTGTGAAAACACAATATATAATATATACATATATTCAAATATCACACCAAGTATCCCCCAAAAAACCTGATACAACAACTTACCTCTACACAGACCATATATAGTCCAATTGAATCGATTACGCACGGGACATTATTTACTATCCACTCGTGACTTATTAGTCACTCGTTTAAACTTGGTTTAAATAACTCACCACTATGTACACTGCATAATAACGAATGCGTCTGTGATCTTTCTCATATTTTGTATTTTACCGCCCTGCTCTGCGTCGGCCAAACGTCTACTGTCAATCAATTTATTTAAACCTCGAAATATCCCTTTTAACCTCCATTCCCATAGTGAACACAAAATCCGTAACTGTTATTGAAATTGTAATTTCTTTGATGTTGGAAGCTGGCTTTATAATACAATTATACGTTACTATTAATATTCTTGTTCTTGTCTTTTAATACGTGTAATTATTGAGCTGTCATAATAGCTCACTAGAAGCTAACAAAAATGAAAAATAAAAATAAAAAATGTATATATGTATATACACGTTTAAAAAAAATTAGCAGAATGTTTGAACACCGTCTCGCGGCACGGCCAAATGTACTTTGGACGCGAGCGCTGCGCACAATATCGTGTGCGCGTACGCACGCGCGCACAGACGACCGAATGTTACGTACCTATTGTCGGCGTAGAAATAAATGTTACGACAAAAGTTTTTCGGTCGGCCGTAAATCACGATTAAGTGCGTGAGAATATTATTCGTTTACATTAGATTATGACGTCGCCGCCGTGGCGTGTGGATCCGCGGCGGCGGCGGCGGTGGCGAATAGAACTTTGGTCGTAATTTAATAGAGAAAATCGTTTTACCCCGGGCATCCAATCGCATTATACATACCATACAATGCGGTAGAACCGCGCGCCGCCATAACCGTTTTCCTTGACCTCCGTCCGTGTGATATGTGTTAAACCGTAGGTATTTAAATTCTCTTAAATGCACTCTTATCACTAGAGTCCGGATTTTTATGCGATTTCATATTTGTAATGAGTGAATGCAGTTCGATAAGAAATGTGGACGATTTGTGTAACAGATAATGCATAGAAAAAAAATGTATTTTGCATATATAAATGCATATTTCAGAGATGACGGCATATTTTAAAATGTTTGCATATTCAAGCATATTTGGTACTTACCTATTAAAGTATTAAAGTTTATAAAACCGTGTATTTTTTTTAAATTTCTTTATTTTGTATCTTTGTTCAAAAATATCAACCAAAGAAATGCTATAAGAGGATTTAATATGATTTCGTATATTATTTTTTACTATTCCTCGACCAATATTGTAAGTTGATGTCTGCAATCAAAAAATTAAACTACCTATCTTATTCAGTTGAATTATTATTTATAAAAGAAATTAAAAAAATTAAAAAAAAACATAATTAAGTGCATAAAAGTTATGCGAATAAATACATATATTATGTTGGGCAAGAGTATATTTTTGCATATAATTAAAAAAAATCAGAGCGTATCAAGTGCGTATTTAAAAGTTTTTAGATGCATAAATGCATACTATTTTAGGCTTTTTGAGTGCATACAAATCCGGACTCTACAGTTATCACACTCGACGTACCTATTTACACTGGTTTCAATCACAACGCGCGTGCGTGCACAAATGTCGTGCGTACCGTAATCTCTCGAGCGCGTTTTGACGACGCGAGCAACGAAACGTGCCTCCGGAACGACAGTCGACGACGGCCTTTTGTCACGCGAAAAAACGTGTTTCGACGGTTTTCCCGAAAGCACTCGGGGCTTAATATTGCGCGATTTCAATGCTCGAACGCCAATATTATAATATCTATACGACGACGGTTGCACGGGCGGCTGGAGCTCGGGCCGCCCGCGCGTACGACGACGGAGAAAGTAATATCTGTCTGCGGATTAGATTTACGGTTCGATGATTTTCTTTGGGTGAAGTCGCACGAGAGTGCGATTATAATATCGTACACCTCAAATGAACGGTGCGCGATAAAAATCGACCGAGAAAATATCACTGCGAAACGACGCGTATTATGCACGAGGTCGGATTCGTATATAGAAGGAAAAAGAAAAAAGGTTCGTGTTAATGATATTTTCAGTTTATTTCCAGCGCTGCTTTTTTTTCCCCCCGAATCGCCGTGTAAAAATTATTATTTGTCCGGAAAAATTTCGTTTCGCCGAGTATCGCGACGTATGTCGTGTCGAGTACGCGCGGAAAGTAAGTACGGGCAGTAGTAGTAATAGGGTCGTGAACGAAAACACGCGAGCGACTTTGCCGAGTAACGACGACCAGAGAACAACGTTAATAGGGATAATGACGAAGATGTACGTACGAGTCGCACGAGCTCCGAGTTAATTACGTCGGATTCGTTTTCGTTTCAAGTATCGAATTATTTGACCGATTTTCGAGAAAAATCTCGTTTTAGAGCGAAAGAAACCAGACGAGGAATCCATCTGTTCTGTGTATTATTAACTGACGTAACAAAATTACATGTCACTCGACTCGTCGGCTTCATTATTTCGATTGACCGACCGACAGATACGGAGTAATAATACGACTAAAAAACAAACAAACAAACAAACAAATAAAACACACGAAGAACAAAATTAATCAATATCATTAACTAAACGCGATGTTTTTGTCGCAGTAAATTCGACATACATACGCGTGCGACGCAAACCGAAGAATAACGCATTCGGCGCATTTATGTGACATTTATTTAAACGAAGGTCGAAAAGTATTAAACAACATTGCGACTGGATAACTCTCAATCGCCTACGCTCACCGGCGGTAATTAAATATCGGATAATAATTATTTGTTTCCGTGCGAATTTACGAGATTAGCCGTACGAATTCGAGAAAGATGTTAAATTATTAAACGCTATTCGATTAAAATCCATTATTCGTTTACGTCCGATAGTTATTTATTCCGACGAATCGCACAGCACAGACCGCTGCTGCTGCTGGTATAACAAACGTACGTTTTGTACTGCGCGATTAAAAAAATAAATAAATAAATAAAAACAAAAAAATAAAACCACGCGAACGTATAATTATTTTCACACAGAAAATAATAAACTACCAGTCGTCGTGTGGCAGCTCGCGAACACGAACTGAGAACTCGTTTGAGTGCGATGAAAATAACGTTGTACACGTTTAATGCGTTGTTCGTAAGACGTGAAATTTACGAGTAAATATTTATACGTGTACAACGCGCGTACAGAAATTAGACGACTCGTCCTTTGTCGCCGCACACTTCAGACGACGTTCGGCTACGACACGGCAGTGTTTTATGTATATACGAATGACGATAAAACATAACGGGTGCCAAAAATAAAGTTCTATAGACGATGTGACGTCAGTAAGGGGGCGAGAAAAAAAAAACAATACGGTTCCGAAAAAACAAAGAGGTCCCTGAACGCCGGCCAAATAACTCGCTCGATGTTGTATATTTAATGTGTCATAGTAATAATATAATTATTATTATTACAATAATTATTATGCGTCGTGACCGAGGCCGGATCAAGAACTTATTGGGCCCCAGGGCTGTAGTTTCATGTGGGCCCTATAAACAAAACGTATTAAGACACTTTACCAAGCCACTCGTGTCACTCGCAGACTAAAATATATTTTCTAAGTATTTCGTACATTTTATTTTTGAATAATTAAATAAATGAAGAATTACAATATTTTTTCTACGTGACATCTACAAAACTACTAATAATTATAGAGAAATACCATTCGTGACTTGAGTAAAACATGGAAGGGAATAGGAACTAACAGTGTTTAATTTACGTTATTTAAAATAATATAATTTAATAATTATTGAAATCTTAAACTATAAACAAATAACATAAAACAATAGATATGTTAAAGAAATCTTTTTTTTTTCTTGCTATGTCAGAAGCTAACTTTCTTAGCATTTGATTTAATTCTAGTGATTTTAATAGATCATTTTCAGAATAAAGGACCATTTGGATGCCTAAGTTTTCTTGGGTTCGAGTACCTAGTCCTATATTTGTTTTTTACTCTAGTCAATTTCGAGAAGGCTCTCTCAGCCTAACAATAATTAGCAATCGAAATCGTCATATATATTTTCAAAGACGTGAATATACGAGGGAATGCTTCCTCTAGCGACTGATTTACAAAAAATAAACAAATAATTCAAGTATGCTGTTTGAATCAAAAGTAGGTTGACAAAGCCTCGTGTATCCTAACGAAATTGTTTTGTAATCACAAAATGTTTAGTGTCAGCTCAAAATAATGTTATTGGGCCCTATTATTTCAGTACTGTAGAGGGGCCCCAGGGCTGCCGCCCCCGCTTGACCCCCTTCCCTTAATCCGGCCAGGGTCGTGACTGTAATACAACACGGGTTTACACCGAAAAATATCGGACGCGTGCTAAAACGGTAACCCGAGGAGTACGTTCGAATTTGTTGACACCGCGATAATTTGTGCATCCGAGAGGGAAAAACCAAATGAAACGACGGATTGAAAGCTGATGATCGGTTCGGCTTTACCGACAGCCGCCGCCGACTCGACGTTACGCGCCGCACGCATGCCGGTCTCACGACGTATCCTCCTCCACTTGTCACCTCCACCGTGCTCCGACCTACATTCGTTTCGACGGTCTCATTATCCGGCGTGTCCTCACACGTCGTCATCGCGCCCCTCGCGTCACGTCGTAGTGTACCTCCTCCGACGACGCCCGCGTGGGGCCCTGTCGTTCGTTTCGGCCGTTTCATCAACACGTCGCCGTTTTATTCCGCTGTCGTTATTATTATTATTATAATTATTTTGCGCTGGTTTTCATAAAAAAAAACGCGAGAGAAGACCGGCGTGACCTCGGGCCGTCGACGTGCAGCACACGAGGGTGTTATACACACGCGATGCCGTACACGGCGGTGAGGTGGCGGCGGCGGTGGCGGCGGTGGCGGATAAGATTTCGCCCGGCGCCACCGCCGTTCGGCCGTGGCCCGTTCCTTTTTTTTATTCCGCCTTTTCCAAATTAATGTTAAGTAGCCGCCCGTAGCATACTCCATAAATAATTTATGAACGAGAGATCTATTCGGCCGCGCGCGCGCGCGTGTGTGTGTATGTGTGTATGTGTGTGTGTGTGTGTGAGTGTGTGTGTGTGTGTGTGTGTGTGTGTGTTTGTGTGTGCGGCGGCGGCGGTGGAGGCCGTCGTCGTCGCCGGAGCGGCGGAGGGCGGAAGATCGAGCGAAAAAAAAGGGTCAAGGATCGCGCGCCGCCACCCCGAAGAAAAGGAAAGGACTTTCGGGGCGAGGCGGACGGATGTCGTATACGTTCACGCACACTCAAGTGACGTCATAAATATATATATATATATATATATACACATACGCGCGCGTTTATACTATAAATATGTATACTTTATTATAATAATAACAATATAAAAGGGTGAGCGAGGGGGCGGAGGACTTTCTGAGGACCGGGAGCGGAGCCGTATTAGGCGTGTGCGTGGACTAGCCACTACTGCCGGCTGCTTGTGCCGCACTCGCCGGCGTGACTGCGGGGCGCGAGGCGCGCGCGGGATACATGGCAGGCGTCGGCTCGACTGACGCCGGTATGTCGCCACCATAAACCCTTCTGCCTCCACCGTCGCACCTCCATCCCCCCACCCCGCTCGTCTTCGCTCCGGCCACCGGACGCGCACGGTCTTACCCCCGAACCCACTCGTCTCCTCGCCCGTCACCCTACGCACCGACCGCACCGACTCCCCACCCCCTCCGACCACGGCCTGGCGTTATATCGCGAACCGACAACAAATACCACCACTAACCTACATAATATATATTTTTTTTTCTCCCTCTCTCTCACTCTTTTATTTATCAACTCTGCGTGTGCGTGCGCGTGCGCAAACTCTCGATTTATTTATTTGTCATGCGTGTGTGTGTGTGTGTAGTTTGTTTCGTCGAGCCTTCCAATTAATATCCCAATGTCAACGGTCGCCATCTCGACCGAACGACGACGACAGAGCCAACGAGCCGTGACCGCGCGACCGCGCGACCGACCGCCACCGCCGCCGCCCGCGCCCAATCGATTTATAATAACGTATCGCGATTTATTATTTGCTGTGATTATTATTGTTAGATTGTTATTGTTAGCATATATATAAAATGACCGCGGACAGACGACACGGGTGTGCGCACGCGAGTGATGTATAGAGAACACGCGTGTGTGCGTGTGTGTGTGTGTATGTGTGTGTGTGTGCGTGTGTGTGTGTGTATGTGTGTGTGTGAGTGTGTGTGTGTGTGTGTGTGTGTGTGTGTGTGTGTGTGTGTGTGTGTGTGTGTGTGTGTGTGTGTGTGTGTGTGTGTGTCGTACGACGACGTGGAAGGGATCGCGTCGCGTATATAGAACGATATCGTATTATAACGGGCCGCCCCGCCCCGCGCCGACACGCTGCACGCGCACGGACGGAGACACGGGTTATTTATTTATTTTATTCGTCGTCATTATTATTTTGTCGACGATGAAAAATAACCCGACCCCAACATCACTGTCGTGTCATTTGTTAAAGTTACTGCCATTTCCGTCGACGACGTAATGATATTGTATTGTTATTAATTTTTTATTATTATTATTATTTTTTTTTTTTTGTATTCAATATAACTCTACCGAATCGTAGTGTCTTTAGTCGATGCGTTTTTTTATCCATATCGACGCTTCTACCCCGCCAGCCGTCCACCCGATCGACAAACCGCCACCGTCGTCGATCGCTAAACGGACATTGGCGCAAATCCCAGGAGTGCTAAGTGTGCTTAGCACTCCCAGAATACAAATTAGCACTTTTAATAATTCCTATTGAAATTATAATTTCTAACTATTGTACTAGCCATATTATAATAATAATACAATTAACCGTTTAAATATTTTTTGATGGTATTTTTTATAAAAAAAAAAAAAAATGTTTTTTACGATATGTGATCATTTTTCTCTTTTGGAGGTTTTTGAATCTTTAAAAATATTTCTAAAATATCTTTCGCAATTAATTGTTTTGTAAATTAAATATAATGATTGACCTTAAAAAACAAATTATATGTATTATCTATCATTATAATTCGAAATGTGTAGTACTCATATTGGAACTTTATTGGAAGTATGAGAGGCAAAGTCCCTCTAGCGGGTCTGTGACGATAATTTTTGTTGGGGCTTAAGCGCCCTCGGGATCAAATGAGAATTTGCGCCCATGTAAACGAACACCACCCCGAACACTCGTGTGTGAACGCAGCGAGATCATGAAGTACGGAACTCTAGAATAGAACCTAAGTAGTAGTAAAAAAGCGTACATTCGAAACCGATAAATAAAAGCAAAATCGTATCACATTTTTCTGTTGTTTTATTGCAAAACCGTTTTTATCCAATATATTCGAGTATGCACACTTCAAAGTCTTGCGTTGGAAAGTATTTTTTATTTTATTTAAATCACTCATTTTGTTCTTATTTTCATTACTTATTTTTTTTTTTTTTTTTAGGTTGACAGAAATCCGCAGTTTATAACTAGAATTGTTATTATTATTATTTATCCGCGTATATGGAAAATAAAATAAATAAATAATAAATATATATATAACTAAAATAAAGTTATGAGATAAAATTGATTACTTTGCTAACATTGCATTAATGTGTTACTTTTATTTATTTATTTATTTTTTAGTTAATTCGATATAATTTTGATTACGCAAAATTGGGTATGCGTGTGTATAATACACCACGACGTTGAACTAGAATTTTTAATATATTTTCGAAAAACATACGCAGAGACGATAAATATTAAATTAACATTTGACCTTAAAATTGAATGAGGGATATACTTTAACGATTCCATTTTGAATTTCGCTCATGAATAATACATCTACACAGAGGTCATATAGTGTAATGTGTTATCGATTGAAGGGAAGGAGGAATATAAATATATAACTTTAGAAATGAAACGAAATTGTAGGTGTATTTATCAAATCGACGTTTCTCGTTTAAAAACGCAATATATTTGACGACACACACACACACACACACACACACACACACACACACACACACACACACACACACACACGTGCACGTTACGTTACGTTTGATGAATTATTATTATTCTTTTGTAAATAAAAATAAATATCTACATATTATGCTTATTTCGTTCCGTGAACCGATACGTGAATATCGAAACAAAGTGTCACGAAAACACTGACGCGAAATTGATATTTGTTTGAAGTGGACGAATGAAAATGTATAAACAATTTTTTACTATAAACAAGTAACGGGATAAAAAGAAGGCGAAAAACCGTACAAGTTCAAGAGCTATACGTAACACCAAGTAACGCGATACAGATCCGTCAGTTCTTCAACCGAACGTAATTATAAACTAGTAAAACATTTCACGTTTAACGCCTAGCACGAGAATTAGTGTATATTATATAGGTATACGTAGCGCGTGATATTGTGTTTCCAGTTGAAACGAACGTGTCTCGTGTTTCATAAGGTATAGGCGATTGGTTTGCGTTCGCCCGTAAAACTCTGTTCAATCTACTGTCAGTCCAGTAGATCGATCAATTAATAAGTGTAATATTATTAATCGATCGTAACTCGGTCGAGGAGTCGTTAGCTACACACGAGACGGCGCGGCCCCGACGTGGACGGAATTTTTACCTATTATCGGCACGAGGAATACAAATGTTGGCTTAAATAATAAACGAAGACGTAAAATCAGATAAAAACGATACCGAAGAATAGCGTGGAAATACAAAGACATTTTTTTAACCCCTTTACATAAAGAAAAATAATCGCGTATATCACGTTATACCATACAACGGTCAAGGAAATTCGAGTAGGGTTAACCGTAGTCGACAGTGCGTTTGACGGATCTTAGTCTTGAATATGCACACACACACACACACACACACACACACACACACACACACACACACATATATATAAGCTTACATGAATGTAGATTAACTTCTCGGACTCACACGTTTATAGGGTTAAGGTTAATAGTTGTAGTATCAGTTACTTATCGTTACAATAGAAATTCCTCAACATAAATAATTGAAATTGATTCAGCACGAACGGAATATGACGTTAGGAATAAGTGTGTGTGTGTGTATGTGTGTGTGTGTGTGTGTGTGTGTGTGTGTGTGTGTGTGTGTGTGTTTGTGTGTACTTAACATTAAAAAAAAAATCTTTATGTATTTTCCCTTTATAATTGTTTTAAATATTTAGATTTATTTATTGACAATCATCACTGTAGTATACAATGAAATCGTACGATACGATACGTTCTCAATCTAAAAAAAACAAATATATACACATATATATGTAATACCTATATTTTAGAAAATATTAACGCTACGATATTTATTTTTGATCAATAATTTAGGACAGTGATGACCAACTTTTTTTACTTATGGTTATGAAAGAAAATGTTGACAGGCCAAGATTCTATAAAAAATGGGATCATGCTCTCACCGTTTAAAAAGGAAACAAAGTCACTGTCTTCTGCGTTTTTTTTTTCATTTTGAAACAATATAAAACACTGTACATTGAATAACTGTAGGAAAAGAAAACAGTGTAATTATACTTCGTTTTACATACGTTGCATTTTTAGATAAATGTGATCTCATTTTTTGTTTCAAATCGTAATTCAATACTTTGACTAGGTCATTGATAAATTATCGTGGGTCGTGTAGTTGATCACCGCTAGTCTAGGAGATATTATAAACGTTTGAAACATCAGCTGCCTACTTTAAATGTTCAACGACGCTTTGCGACGCGTAAACGGAGCAGGGAAACGCAATGCGACGGACCGGCGCGATTATGATACTGGGATCTCGCCCGCGTATCCGTAAGACTACCGGCCGTGTTTGCGAATACACTAATAAAACGGCAGTAAATTAATTACCACCGGTCTCCGAGTCATCGCGTATGCGAACCACGACGGCATTCGTCGTGCACAAAAACGGGAACGCGTACGATTCGAAACCGTCGGACGTGCGTAATTGGATTCGCGTAAGATTATATTATCTGTTTTCAATTATAAGTTCGCTGTCTTCCTTGTTTCGGCAAAAAACGTCGTGTTTTTTTTTTCATTTATTTACATACGCCCGTGTTTCCCAAATGCGAGCGCTACCGTTTCGATTTTATCGAAACTCGGATGTTATTTTTTTTTACCGTCATAATAAAAACATAAAATTTGATTTGATTTCTCGCGACGTTTTTTATTTCACATAATGTTACGACTCCTTTGAACGTTTCTGTATTATAAAATAACATGAGAGTTGTTATTACAAACGTCTCGTCTCATGACAAATCAATTAATGTTTTAGATTTAAAATAAACTTTTTAAACAACCCATGTATACAATTTTTAACGAAAATACGTCAAAACGTGCGTATAGCGGTAAGGGTATTTTTACTCTTTATAAAAAAAAAAAAAAAAAAAAAAAAAAAAAAACGGTCCAGTGTTTTTTTTCTTTTTTTTTTTAGTATAATTGTTCTTGTTGTAATAATTTTTTACTTAGCAAAGATAAAATTCAACAAAACCCCTTTATACTACCCATTAATTTTTTGATGGTTATGAGAAACTAAATAATAAAATATAATTTTTTAAATGTAGTACCCCTAAAAAGTTTTTAACCAGAGATAAAATACTTAAATTTAAAAGTTCATCAAGTTTATTCTTATGTCTAGAAAGTTTACTGGACTTTTAAATAAAAAAAATGAAATAATTAAAAATCTGAATGCATAGATATGGTACATTAAATTTAATAGAATCGTGAGTTCTTCTATACATTTATATCAGACATTTTTAGCTCCACGTTAAATTCATTTAAATCAAATTTAAAATGATTTAAATATAATTGATGTAAAAAACAATTAGAATTCAATCGTTTTTAGATTCACTTTATTTTACAAAACATAACAATTGTAATCACAATTACAATTGATCGGTGCATTAATATTTTCCATCTGGCAAGAAGAAGACAGAAGTCTATTTATTTTCATTGCTATTATTTCAATAGAATTTATACTAGACCAATCCCTACTATTTTAAAAATAAATGATTTATTATATTGTGTCTTATTTTAGGATCTCGGTGAAGCGCGAAAAATGCATTAGCATTGCGATGTTATATATTATTAGAGACAATATTATATTAAGTTTTATACGAATCACTATTTTCAAATAAAATAAATCAATTAAGGATTTTGTATAGCCCATTAATAAACAGTTTTTTCGGAGGGAAACAAAAAAAAAAACTGTTTGCCCATTTCCATAAAAAAAAATTATTGGTTGGTCGTGATTTAGAAAATAATATTCTACAAGAAATTTATCTTTTACGAACTGTTTAAAATTATATTGACATTGTAACACATTTTCGATTCAAAATCCGAACTCAATTCGGAAATGTATCTCTTCCAAGCTCACTCGCAATAATGTGAATAAAATTTATCATATTACACGTATTACGTTTTGTTTACCACAGTAAACAACGGAGAAATGACATAACTCGCGATTTCTTCGCGAATCTTTTGATCGTAAAAATTGTTAATGGTTTTTAGACAACCCGTAAAACAATAAAATTATTTTCGGCGGCACGAAAGAGTGTCACCAGACTCGACTAGGCAATAAAAGTCGTTTGAAACGGGCGACAAAAATTAATTTCGTGCCGTGTTATTATTCACGTATTAACGATAATATTATCGTCTACCGCAATATAATATCTTCCTCGGCACGGCGTATAAACAATACATTATAATACGCATTAAACACAATCACCACACGGCTCGCCGTTAATCCGGTATCGAGCTAACTCACTCGCCGCTTATCTTATCCCTTTTTTTTTTCTTTTTTTTTTTTTTACGATCCGGTCGTTACGATACAGTGGTACACGTACCGTTCAAAGTTCAATACGCGTACGCGGCGACGACACGACGGCATATACATCATATCTTGTACGCGACTCATCCGAAAAGCGCATAAAATAAACATTTATTCACATCTCTCGTAAAGTAGGAGACACGAAAAAGCCGTAACTTTTGCGTAAAATTACACGGAAAACCCGCAGAAGAGAAGACGGTCCAAAAAACGAGTAAAACGTAATATTATACATCATATCACGTAGTGTTGCATAATTCAATACGTATAAAAATAAAGGAAAATACCGTCGTTCTCAAAGCGTCTTTTCGGCGACGAAAACAAGTTATTTTCAGCAAATAAAAGTATTTCGTTATTTTTATTTTTCTTTTAATATTTTTACGTTTACGGTTTTATTCGAGAGAAAAAAAAAAGCACGTCTATTAATTTCTTTGGTGCACGTGTTTTTTTTTCGCATACAGAAAAAAGTCTCATAGAAGTTACGCGCGGTGTTTGGTACAGTTAATAAACGTTTAGTAAATAACCCGGTATAAATTATACCGGAGTAATTACACGAATTCGCGAAACATATTATACAAATCTAAATAACTTTGTTACGTGTAATAAATGCGCACCGGCTTTCGTTTGTTTTTTTTTAATTTCTCTACCTTTTGCCGAGCGAATCATGTATCCTATAATGTTAGATTATGATGTTGAATTACTCTTCCTGACATTAAATATTACGTTATTATACAATTCCGTGTAAAATAATACAATACACGTCGAATGCTTTAGAATTATATCTCACGTGAAACTTGTATTAAAATTAAAACGTCGATTTTTTTTTTTTTTTTGTAAATACGTAAGCAGTATTTTCATTTGTTTACCGATGTGAAAAACATGTACGATATGTAATTTACAAATGATGATAAACCATACAAGTTTTATGTAGTTATTTATTTCAATAGTCAAACTTTACTAATTATGAGTGATTACGTACTATGGTTTAATTACTGGACTTGATATTTAAAAAAAATGTATATAAACACATATTGAATTAATGAATTTAATTTAAATTTAAAAAAATTGTTTACATTACATTTGTTTACATTACATTTGTAGAAAATGTAGTTAACTGAACTGTTTGAGCTTCAAGACTTTGAAAACGTAATTTACAATGAACACCGTAACGTCACTTTGGACGTGAACTCGACTGATTGAAATAAAATCCATAGCAAGAACAATGAGCACGTATTGAATGTAGTTTCGGTTCCACGGCCATTATGTCGAATGCAGAAAATTGTATTCTACGAGTGTACTACCTTTCTCCCTCGATATTAGAAGAACACACACACACACACACTCACTCACTCGCTCACTCCTCTCTCACAAAAGAAATGCACAAGTTATTAAAAAAAATTCGTGTGACGAGTAACGACGAAAAAACAAAATAAATTAGTATAAATGTTTCAAAGTATTGATTATCCAACCAGAGGATATTATTCGGAATGGTAGTGCCTATTATGTAAACAAAACAGAGCGCGATTACCGTGTATACTCAAATGTAAAAAAGGTTAACGTTAAATCGTGCGAAACTCTTGCGGGCAGGGCAAAATATTAATTGGTAAACTGTTTAAAATTGCACCTTCGTGTCGAAATATTATATAGTTTACGCCACCGTGGTGTGTACGTCCAGGCAAGTGGTGTATAATTATAATATAATAAATAATACGCCTGCAAAAAAGTGTGCGCATGTACGTGTCGCCGAGTAGAACGTTATGGCGGCGGGGGGTGAGGAACGGAGCGAGAACGGGGGCAGCGGTAAGACGAAGCGGAAAAAACGTTCCACGAAACGACTTCAGGAAACGATTCATAAAAACGTTGACTCGACCTAATTTCTGGCCACGAAAAAGTGGCCGTTATTTTTCTACGAACCCCCGGGATTTTTTTACGGAGTGCCCGAGGCACGACGCGACGGTTCGAAAACACGATCGACGGCGAAGTCGTGCGCCGCGAAAACAATGTCGTACGCCCATCTGCCGACCGTCACGACGCACTGTTAATATTTTACGAGGACGAATGCGAGTCGGTAATTAAAAAAAAGTAAAAAAAATAAAAACCGCGTTTTGTCCGGCGGCAAAGGCTGCGGCGGTGACGTCGGCGTAAATTAGGGTGACCGTATTAAAAAAATCAAAAAACGGGACAGTCGTTACTCCCCCCCCCCAAAAAAAAACCAAATTTCAGATTTTTGTCATTTGATGTATCTTTCATACGGGTTGCAGCAAATTTAGTATTTTTTAACGCTTCTAAAACTTGCTCCGTTGCAAAAACGACAATTACTTTTGATATAATCAATTCACATTTCGTTCGAGCGCAAGACACTATTTTTATTATGAATTATCTTCATAAGTGAGGACGTTCAATTCGTAGATCGAAACGAATGGATAATATGCTTGACGGTGTGAAAAGCAAACATACCATCTTTGGTCGTAATAGGTTTTTTCTCTTCCGATAGCCCAGATTTTCCTTTATTGATCAATAACGATGTTAATTTATTAGTAACTGTTTTATAGGTATCTTTTCGTACATCGATATTTTTTCATCAAATCAACATAATTATACGGAAATAACGGGATTAAAACGGGACCATCTTATAAAAACGGGATAAAAAGCGTCCCGTTCGAAGTTTGTCGGGACAACGGGACATGATGGTCAAAAAAGGGACAATCCCGTTTTTAACGGGACGTCCGGTCACCCTAGCGTAAATACGTTTTGTTTTCAGTTCACTTAATCGTCTCCGCGGCGGCGGCGCCCGTGACAAACAGGCCGTTATTTACGGCGGCGGAAAAATTATTATTATTGTTATTATTATTATTTCAATTCCCGGGCCACTTCACCCACCGCTCGCGAATCGTCCGCGTGCCCTCCGGCAGACGCCGCGCCCGACCGCTCGTTCGCTTTTGTGCCATTATGCACACTCGCACAAGAGTAAACTATTAAATCTTTTGCACGGGACCCGCGTTGCGCGCGATACGACCTGCTGCGGCTGCGGTACAACGTTGGCCCGTATAAGATGTGTACATATTTTTTATACACACGAGTGTGTATGTGTGTGTGTGTAGATAATATATGCATTTCGTATAACGGCACGGGAGCGAGCAAGGGTCGTATTTTTATTTTATTGGGTACTTTAAGAAAATAGGAGATTTCAACACGTCGCCGGCGTGGCAGGGCTGAACAAAACGCCGCGGCGTGTGGATAAATATACGGGGGTGTGTAAAATTGAATTCCGCGAAAATAATAATAAGGAAAAACGTTTATTCCGGCGGGGGCGAGGGCGAGAAAAACGGGGATGGACGTGCGTAACGCACGGGGACGAGCGTATATCATTGCGTATATAGGTATACGCGGAGCACGTGGCGGCGGCGGCGGCGTGTGCGAACAAATTATCGTTAGACTTTGGCTCGACGTATTTATTTTTCTTCTCCGCGCCCCGACAGACCGCGCACGGCAGTGGCGAATCCAGAGGGGGGTTAGGGTTTGCCCCCCGAAATTGTTTTCTACGTTTTCAATTATTTTCATTAAAATTGAATATTACGTAGGTACAAATAAAACAATAATTAAAAAATCGTGAATTATAATAATTACTAAACTAGTTATCAAATAAAATCATTTTCTGGTAGGTAATAAAATTTGTTTCCTGTTCTACGAATTGATTTTGTCGATTTGTCAGCAACGCCTCGATGGTTTGGCGTTATTATACATTCATCGTGAGATCGTTATCGAGACTGACGACGTTTAGTTGAGTTAAAATTGCTAAGCTTTCAAGACGTTTAAATATTAATTTTTAAACGTAAATAACACAATATACTTATGTAGTTATGTATGTTTTTGTATGATTATTTCATTATATAATTAATCTAAATAATTATACGTTTCACAATATCTTTCTATAACTACTTATGTTTTATCAATTATAACCTATAATAAACCTAACGAGCTAATTAATATCAGAGAAATTGATATTTGCGTAGAAATGCGGATTTAAAATTTACCCCCCCCCCCCCTGAAATATTTGTCTAGCTACGCCACTGGTGTCGTACGAGCGTTTCGCTACGAAACTGCGGTCGGGCGACATCGGCCCCGGAGGGCGGTGGTAGGACGCGTGTGTGCGATACGAAAACGGACGACGGGGTCGCAACGCGGTGGCGCCTAACCGATTCGGCCGCGTCGTCGTCAATCGATAACGGTCCATTAACCGTACCGACGGACGCGTGTCGGTGTGCCCACCCACGCGCCGTGTACACACCGGCAGCAGAGTGCATTGTCCGAAATTCGTAGCCGATCTCACCCTAACACTTCTGGCCGTGTCGGACGGACGAGGTCGGGGATTCGGTCGCCGCAACATATGCGAATGACACCGAACGACGGTGGCCACTCCGGCGGATGTTCTGTCGTCGAGCGACCGCGATCGGAATACCGTTTTGATTTTTATTAGTTTTTCTTTCTTTTTTTTTCAAAAGGTTTTCGTCTCGAGCACTCGTCGCGACGACCCGAGTGAATATTTTACGACGCGTCCGTCGTCAGTCGGCCGAAGCGTATAATATAAAATCGTAGTCGTGATCGCAACGCGAGTGTATGAAACGCGAGAAAACGACATCATAATATATTACATGTACGTATGTATATGTGTGTAAAAGAATCGTCGCAATTTCGCGATCACTATCACGGTTGCCCATCGAGAATAATAATATTTACGAAAAAAGAAACATCGCTCTACGGTGTTTCGCGGATGTAATAAAAATTCGCGCTCCTGTTCGGGCATTAAAAACTGATAATATCCTCCGAATTACACTTACCCCCCGTGTAAGAACACCGTGAATGCCGATGACGGAAGAACGCATTAAACTGGAGATAAATATTTATTTTACGAGTTATTAAACTATAAGTGGCATTATGTCACGACGGCGTGCGTTTGTTTGAACGCTGTGAATAAAAATCGTTATTTAAAAAATAAATAGAAATATTTTTAAACGTTTTTCTAAACCTAGCACCATATACCTACATATATGTTTTTACTGATATTTAAATAGACTTTGCACGAAAATTTGACGACCGTATGGTAAAAGTGTCATAGTAATAAATTGTAATGTTAATATTTATCGTAGTTGACGGATGAAAAGTCGTGTTTTTTTTTTTTTTTACAAATCCTATTCATTTCTTGACTCGCCGTTTTTATTCAAGACAATAGAACGCGAAGAGAAAATAAAATTAATTTATGTTTTTCATAATGATAAACTTCCGGAGCACGAGTTTAAACAAAACATAAACTTGTTAATCAAAGAGTTAAAACAAAACAGCAAATTCGGTCAATAATACGCGTATTTACGTACAATATTATTCTAACGGCGTTCATTGGTACACACTATTATTCAATATAAAAACGATATTATTTTGTCTTATCAAAATAAAATGTATTAAAATGACTTAAAAATTAAAGTACACACATTTTGCCCATAAGTTTGCTGTACTCGATTTTCACTGTCATATTTAAATTGCACATTACTTTATTTCATCACTGATATTGGATGAATCAAAACAACAGGATGGAAAATAATGTACTAATAGATAAGGAAAACTAAAAAAAACGTACGCCCCCGAGAAAGCAAAACATAATTTATTTTATTTACTTTCGGGAATATACAATTTTCGGTGTGGATTTAGTGTAAAAATAAAAGTACTCCGAATGATAACTTCCAGGGTTAGTATAAAATAAAGTCGTGGTATTTTTTCCTTTAGTTTTGCTTTTCCCTCGTAGTATTAAATGGCTCGAAAGTCGTATTTTTTAAGTTGCATTTGTTTTTTAGAATATAATAATATGTAAAGAAGCCCGGGCGTCTCTTAGGAATTTTGGGCACCTTTCCACTCGTTTCGCATTGGCGACAGCGTTTTATCGAGACCAACAAAAGTTAATAGTATTTTAAATTTGGTAATTTTTTGCGAAATTCTCTGGAGCATAATATCCTAACCATTTTGATTACTCCTATATTGCTTTTACCCCCTACACCCGTTGAAACTTACGAACCAGTACGAAAACAATTCAATCAAATTTACTCTCAGGTTTGCATCGCGTGGTTGAGTGTGTTCCAATCAATAATATTATACGTATATATATTTATATATGAGCTCTTTTCATTTCTACATTATCGCCTACAGATAAAGTATGTCCTATTTATTTTCGAGACGAAATAATATTCTTCTTTTCAATCATCCAGATAAACTGTCATCGTTAAAAATAAAATAAAATCGAATTTTTATTTAAATTGTAAACGTTTAACAGAAAAAAAAAATAAAGTTGACTAAACGAAATTGTATCACGTTCCGAATAATGTCGAAAGTAGTACGACTTAGGAAATAATATAATATAAATGCATACCTTTTACGGCGTTTAATTTGTTTCCGACCACTTGCTTCGCCACAAAAGCCGCCATTATGCTTCAATGCTTCTGTAACAAAAGATAAAATAATCTGTTAAGTACTGGGGAAAAATTATAACGAAATCGATTTCACACTAAAATGATCATCGTAGGTTATTATGTTCATTCAACGAATGTAAAAGTTTAATGTTATATTCTCTTGCGACAATTTAACTTGAAATAAGTCGGAATTACGACTGTAAAAAACCCAAGATACACACAGAGCGCTACATATTTTTAAGTTCAATCGACTTGAAAGTAAAAATTTTTTTTTTTCAAATCACTCAAAATTAATATCTCCTAATTTGATTGAATTAATGTGTACAAGTTCCAAAAAAAAAAATAAAAAATTACCAATAACGACTAAATTATAATGATGGGCATTTAATTTATAAAACTGAGTACCTTTTTTTTTTTTTTCATATAATATATTTTAAGTACCTACCAACTTTTAAGAATATCTAATGAAGATAAAATACGTAAAATACGATGTACTCTTAATAGGTATGAAATCGATTAGACAAGTTTCACAGAAAATATGTATTGTCAATGCCAAAGAAATGACCATACTTTGTTTGTAACCGGTCACCACGACGTTTGATAATACTTCGTCGATAGAGAAAAACGTATTTAATGTTAATTTTGATTTTTTGTGATGACAATCCATTGTGTATACAAATAGATGATACCAGAAATTCAACACGAGTGAGCTGAATGTTACGAATCGCCAAAGTCGAAGACTTAAAATAACAGTACTACACGATACGGAGTACCTATATTAAATTCAATAATAATGTGTTTGCGCCGGAGTGTCACAGGGTATATTATTAAAATCGAACGCACGGAATTTCACGTGGATTTTAGTAAATCTCAAAGGAACCCGGCAGCCGTCATATTACGATGTGTTTGTATGTAATATTTTGAGGTTGTAAACTTTCATCGGCGATAAACGCTAATTACTCCGTCATGAATTAGTTTCGCATGATACTATAACTACGATCGACGAATCGAGTGCGTCTGTTTCGCAAAGGCCGTTCGCAACACGATAGTGATGCCTATTTCCCGGTGAAAATGTACCGGTGGAGCGTATTCAGTGCGATTCGTAACGTGTAAAAAAAAACAGTAACCGACACAAAACGGTATTATCGGTTCAACGGAATCGTGTTACTCTGTATTACGTTAAACTTGACGTTAAAACAGTTCCACAAAAGGACATAATTCGTTTCGTTTTATTACGTCAAACGTATTTAGTTTAGTGGCTCTAAAAACGCGTGTGGAGGAAAACACTAGTCTTCGCAGACTTCCGTGCGATTTTTCGCATTAAACGAAAAGTAAAAATAATAACAAATAAATAAATAAACGCGTTTTTTTTTTTGCTAATAACGCCGAGCTGCACGTGATCGTATAGTATAATGCATTCGTGCACGCGTGTACCGCGATTTCACGGTTTTACCCGAAAATCGATCATTCACTCTCGCGTATTAAACGATCGTAATAATATCAATAACGAAAATACTCGATATCCACGATGTTTATCATTCGTTTGGAGCTCGTACGAAAGCGAGCGATAATAATCCTTCGTCCGGAATATAGAAGTCAGTAGACCGCGGGAAAAGCGAACGGATTTCGACGACGGGTGGATTTTCGGGGACGAACGTGTCACCGACGACGACGACGGTTGAAACGTCCGTGTCTAAGTACGTCGGCTGCGACGGCGGTTTCTCATAGTAGTCAAAGCGACATCAAACGTGGCGGTGAGGAAATAATGATTATTAAAGAGTTTAAGACGTCCGTCCGTGTAGCAGAGGTGACCTAAAAGCGCAGTACACACCCACACTCACACACGGCCGACGGTAGATGACGGCAGACTGACGTGTGCGTACACTCACAGGGTCAGTGTTTTTTGAAAAAACTTCTCTCTCTCTCTCTCTCTCTCTCCGTCTCCGTATATCTTTACATCTCTGTCTACCTTCCTCTATCTCCCAGTATATTACGTTCTTTCTCGTTCTCTCCGACACAACAGTTCATGTCAGAAACGTTGACGGCTGTCTCTTCGCCGTCTCCGCGTTACCCGTACAATCACCTCCTCCTCGCGACCGTCCGCACGCACACACACACGCGCACACATACACAGGACATTGTATACGCGCGGCATTATCAAACTCGCGTAAGAACGAGTTGCACGTGTGTGTGTGTGTGTGTGTGTGTGTGTGTGTGTGTGTACGACGCGCACATAGGTTAGAGTGGAAAGATAAGCCAAATAGGATTATCTGTGCGTCCGGGGCGTGGTGGCGGAGCTCGGGACGGGCGGAAGAATATTTGCGAGACGAGGAGGATGAACAGGAGCACGAGACGAGGAACACGGGCCCGCGCGGACGGGGATAAAATACCGTCGACAAAGTTTCGCCGTGAAATATGGTCTACTACACACTTTCATGTCCGCCGGTAGTTCATGTATACAACAACACGGCCGGAGTGCGTTGTTATAATATTCTATGATACACACACACACACACACACACACACACACACACACACACACACACACACACACACACACACACACACAGCGTCGTTTCACGTGTTATTATCATTATTATTATTATTATTATTATTATTGTCGTATACGTTCAAAAGGGGCCAACGGTATTAAAATCCACAAGGACCACTGCGCCGCGTGTCGACGGCCGGGAAACATTTGACACGTTTTGGCGAACGGACACGGTCGTATCGATAGTATCGGTCGTATCGGTAGTGGCGGTAGTGGATACGGACGGCCGTCGGTCACGATGACGTGTCGGAGGCCGACCGCGACACACGGTCGTACGCGATGTTTGCGCGGCATCTAATCGCGTAAAACCCGACCGTCTCGTGCGGCTTCGCACGTTATACTACACGGCCATTATACGCCATCGAGTCGTATTCGAATTTCCTCTCGGTGACCTCGGTCACACGACGACGACGTTCTCGTTTTGTAATGACAATGCGACCGGCGCCGAGCCAACACGTCACGTGCGCGGTGCTTATGCGAACGACCGGTGTAATAATCTCTCCGACGCGTTTTACGTACTCGTATAATATGTTTCCTACACAACACGTGTGTGATAATACTGTAAACGTGTACTAGTGTGTACGTGAGTGTGTGTATGTGTGTGTGTGTGTGTGTGTGTGTGTGTGTGTGTGTGTGTGTGTGTGTGTGTGTGTGTGTGTGTGTGTGTGTGTATGTGTGTGAGTGAAGGCGCTCACGTATAGTTTATAACGGAGTAGTGCACACGCGTATGGGTACGGCCGTCGTTCGTCACACGGTACTTAGCGATTCGTCTTAAATTATTATTATTATTATTATTATTATTATTATTACGTATGCATGTGAAATATTATAATTATTATAGCAGTTTGCGCTACGTTTGACGGCAGTGTCGCGCGTTTAAGTAGCAGTCCGTCACACACTCGTGGCGCACAACTTGGCGAGCATATAATTATATACACGCGGTGCATGCACATGATATACATACGTACAAATAGAGGACAAACGCGCGTTTTCGTTTATGCGACGAATTCGTTTGGCTCGAGTGTTTATACGAAGAGAACAGAAGACGTACGTATGTAATAATATACACGTGTGTGGGTGTGTGTGTGTGTGTGTGTGTGTGTGTGTGTGTGTGTGTGTGTGTGTGTGTGTGTGTGTGTGTGTGTGTGTGTGTGTGTGTGTGTGTGTGTCGGAAACATAATATACTACATGACAAGCGAGAGTCGATCTGCAGTGAAACGTGGCCAAGTTATATAATTTATCGGTTTTATGATGTTTTTTTATTTTTATTTATTTATTATTATTATTTTTTTTTTTTTTTTTATTTATTTATTTATTTATTTTATTTTTTTTTTTTTAAGGGTTTGAAAAATAACATTAAACAGTAAAACCACGAGATCATTTATAGAATAGTTATCATTAGGACAAAATATTCGAAACAAAATCGCAGTTTTTGACCTGCGGTGAGTTTTAAGCTCCAGCAAATTCATAAGGATAATTCTTATAGATTTACAAGAGTCCAAAATTACGGTAGCTTTTTTCTCGGAGTGGCGTTCATTTTCAAATGTAATGTTAATTCAATATTTTAGGGTCGCTTGAATTTATCATAGGTATACTTTACTAATCTGCATGAAAATACTTACATAATTATACCGTTTAATTGAGGCTAGAGATTAATAGTCGTTTGCGTGTTACTCTATGCGAAAGTCGAAAATACATTGTAACACTAAGTTAATATACAATAGTTGAATGAATGTATTCATTAAACACAAATAATATTATATGTTTAATATATTTAATTGATTCATATTTTAAATGGACCACTTTGTGGCAGACACGCATTTAAATTTGGGTCATAATGAAGGTCATAAATCACTTATCCTCAATTAGGTTGATGAAAACGATTTTATGTAATATTTTAGAGTTCAAAATTAACGTTATCTCATTGATTTAAAGTAATGCATTTATAAACAAATAAAATGTAATGGTGCAAAAAAAAAAACAAAAACACTAGATAGTTTATTTTAAATTGCTTTTCATTTGACATTGTTTATGGGTACATAGCAATTAAATTAAATTTTAGAAAATACCATAAAATATCTTAATTAATTTAAAACGATAAGAAAACTCTGCCACTATAAAGTAAATAAGTCTAAGCCACGCTATATTATAAATTTAAAAGTTCATAAAAATAAAGTTAACTTGGGTCTTAAAGATAATTAGAATGTATTGTCATAAATTATTCTGATTAAAGTTCTTTAATTTAAAGATTATATGAATTGTACCACAGAATGAAATTGAAATCATCATTGATTGTCAAATAAATTAACCACATTATGTTTCAAGATGAATATTAAGTTAATTTTAAATGAATGTAATTTTACATAAAAATAATTTATCGTATAAACTAAAGAATTTAATAAACAACGTAAAAGAAATAATAAAGCTTTGAGTTGTGTTTTATATTTCGTTTTACATGACTTTTTACTAAAAGCGATCGTTACATCAACTCGTATATCTTTGTTATATAAAGAATAAAGATAAAGAAATACTCAAAGATTAAAACTTTATTATTCTTTAATTTCATCTACGAATTATGCATATATCTATGTGTAAATACATGTATTCATGTATTGTTTTTATATATCTGTTGAATTCATTTTTTTTACCGTTGCAAAGAACTCGTATTAATGAATGTAAAAAATTAATAACAATTATTGAAGTTTTTGAACTATTCAATATTTTTTTTTGGTATATTTTCATGCCAAAATAAGCAACAGCAAACATTTCATTTATTGAGCGATGTCGTAAATATTGCTGTTTTTAGCAATTCAGCACACGCGATATAGATGACCACAGAAGCATTAGCCAAAATAATAAACTAAATTCAATGTCATTATCCCAAACACTTTCTTGCCGTTTTTAATTAAAGTGGTTTTATTTTTTATTTGTTTGTTCGTTTATATATTTTTTTTTTTTACACTCATCCAATATGCATTAATATCGTGACGTGATTTCAATACACAGCCATCCGTTGGGGAAAGATTTAAATTAAAATTAAACAGAATTCCAGGCGTGAGCCGACGTCAAAAATAATTATTCGAGAATGACACATTGTAATCTTTAATGGTTTCGGTTTATGCGTGGGCTCATTAAAGCTGAAAATCATTTGCATAAAGCAAAACAGTTAAATTCGTATGATGTGCACATCACACTACACTCGCTCGACGCCGAGAACAATCGTGGAAATTACCACCGGCGCGCCGAAAGTTATACCAACTAGTTATGGTCGCTATTAACCAAAACGTTATAACACATAATATTGTATACACCTTGTTGGACAAGCAATAAAAACACGTTCTCGACGCTCGAACGAAGGTAACTCGGCCGAATATGAAACGAAAGACGCACAGTTCGATTCTGACAATGAGATGCTACCGTCGAAGCTACCGGATCGCATAGGACGTATAAACGTTGTAATGACGTAATGTTTATTATTTAGCATCGGATAATGTGCCGGAAACACCAGCTACGACCGCGCGTTTTTTCATTGATAATTCCTGTCTATTTCATTAGGACACGTGACGTGTGATGAAAATCGACGAGAACGGTGAATAACCGCGTGCTCTGTGATTTCCGTCAAATACGAGAATACACACCACGTGATGTCGTGTTGGCGCAAGACAAAAGCGATACACTCGTGTGGTGTTGTAAAGCGTAGGGCAGTTAGCAGTGAGTAAACTATACAGTCGTATAACACAGTGTTTCCCAACTTCTTTTACCCGTGGAACCTTTGCAGGAGATTGAAATTTTTTCGGAACCTCCATATTTTTTCTATAATTATTGTAATGCTAACGTAATATGTTTCGTACGCTTAAACGAGCAGGTTGTCGGATACTTCCGGTACAAGGTTTTCACGGAACCCTTAGGTTCCGCGGAACACCAGTTGGGAAACACTGGTATAACATATCGGTGGAATGGGGTGGGTTTACATGGCCGAAAGCTTGATCCTGGTGTAACGGAGGAGCGGAAAGAAGGTGAAGGGATAATGATTACGCCAGACGGGGAAATCGCACCTGTCGTTTTCAAACGTGTGCGGCGATATCGAAACAACGCGTTAAAAAAAAATAAATATTATTCAACGACTGCGTTCGTCACAGGTCGACCGTGGTGCACGCATGGCGACGGTGGCCATATGCCGTGCGAATCCGCGAGCACGGGAAAATCGCAAACGAAAATATCATTTCCTGTAATACGTAATTACACGTCGTACCGTGTGCGCGCGTTATTTCGCCATAGTATTTCACTCACGATCGTTGTATAAACACACACACACACATACACGAATTTATATTTTACGTATATATATTATATTATATCTACAAGACGGGTACACTCGAGCACGTATGTGCAGTCATGACGTAAAGAGTTCCATGGAAGCAGAAGCAGCAGCAGCAGCAGCCGTTGCCCCGTCCAACAGGTGATTTGTAGCGAGATAAATAGTTTACGAAACGCTGCCGACGGTTCCGGGGTGGCACAGAGGAAACCCGAGTGGAGTTTCCGCGACCGCAGCGGACTAGATCCGCTTTACAGACAATACGAGTAGACGCCTCGGACGGACCGACTGCGGCGATTTCGACGATCGAAATGTATGCGGTTTTTCTCTTCGCCCTTGTCCGAAGTTGTCGGCCGACGTATGACGACAATACTTGGACAGTGGTATGGATCGGTCATCCGGAAAGGGATTTCCGTCATTGCCGCCGCCGGTCGGTTGTCGTTATTCGGGACTCGAGGCAGTACTCACGAACGAACACGAATAAAACAATCGGCGCGCAGCCAGGAGGTTTGTTTGCGTGTATTATACCGTCGTCGGGCGCGAAATGGACCGGCTTAGGAGAAAGACGACCATAGGGACGCCGGCTGCGCGGTCCACCGATAGCGGCGTTTCGGGGCGGCGGGGTAGGAGTTGCGTCGACCGGGGTCGGTACATAACGCTAAACGTTATACTCGTGCACATAATAATAATATTAGGTACAGATATTATACTCTGTTCAAAATAAGAAACCTAGACGGCGGCCATCTACTGCGCAGGGGCGCGGTTAGACTAATAGCACGGACATAAATCAATGCCACCGTGCCGCTTCGGCGGGAGCGACTCATTAGTCTATCTTTGATAAGTGACATGAACACATAACTTAAAATGCATTGTATACCTTGTTCACGCCGTGCGGCGAGCTGTGTGTGCGTACTTTTCAACGGAAAGGCGCGTACATGCGAACACCTGCCACCAGCTGCGTCGCGCATAGTAGGCCGAGCTGGTGAGCAAGTGGTCAGATTTGGTGGGGAGAAGAATGGGCGCAGTCTGACCGCCGGCTACGAAAACTGGTCGCCGCCGTTTAGGTTTCTTATTTTGAACAGAGTATAGGTACATCGCATACATTGTCCCAATGGTCCTGGAGAAACCCGTATCACAGACTCCTGTTCGCGCGTGCTGCATACGGGATCAGCGATAATGTACATAATATACATAAATATGGCGAAAACACACACACACAAATACAATTATACCGATGGCCCAGTACCGTGAGCTACGTATATTGTATTATGCATCAAATATAGTGGAACTTTCAGCGGTTAATAGTGCGTGGAAAATATAACTACGCGAGGGTAGATAGGGACGGATTGCACAAAGTTATCATAGACGTGTGTGTACGCGTTATACACAGATATGTGTATGTGTGTGTGTGTGTACGTGTGTAAATAATGAGTATGCTGACTGACCTGTCAGGTTGCACTACACGAATAGGCACTCAAACGGACGAAGCCGACTTGCAAATTTAAATAATTTCGACTTGCCACCTACGCTGCTGTGAGACCGCATGGACGTTTCCCGATAAGTGTTCATGGCGCGTACACTGCATTTATTATTATGTACATATTATTTGCGTGACGACAGGGGCGAAATACGTAAAATGGGGTCGACGTGTGCAAATATTATATTATATACACACGCACACACACAAATACGTGCGAGCGCACACCGCACGTATGAATGGTATCTGACTGGTGACCGGCTGTCAGGCCACGACACGAATAGGCACTTAAACAAACTCACGGGTGCAGAAAGGGGACAGGGAGATTCGTCAGAATTTAAATGATGTCAGCTCTCCGCGCCGCCTTCACGAGATCACGAACCGTACGGTCTAATAGCTGATAAAAAAAAAAATCAGTATTATACGTGATATCGAACGGGTATAACTCGTGACGTCAAAGGTGACAAGAGGCCTTTCTAGTTTGTAAATTCCGGCTGAAATCGAAACCGCATAAAAATCCTCACCTCGAACGAGTTCAAATTCGGTAGCCATTCGATCGTTTTATAATTCATACAAATGATATTCACGAACCCCCAACGGACTTATCCAGAGAAAATGGTCCGGAAACACACACACACTCACACACACACACGCCGTATATTATTGAGGTGTATGTATTAACTGACGTCACAAACGTATCACCGGACATTCGTCAAGAGCCACTTCTGATAATTGGATAATCGTCCAAACGGGGCGGCGGCGCGTGTCCCCGGCCAGACGACTCGCGTCCGTGTCATTGTGCTAATGTGTCCGACGATACGACCCCGCACCGTGCGCCTCCACCCCCGGCGTCTACGACGGAACTGCTCGTTAAACGGGGGACTCAAACGTTTTTCTCGACACTGCGGCAGACAAAAAAAAAACCCACCCCAACACGCCCGTTTCGAGAAGGAACGCGAAAACGCCGTGCGGTAAAAAAAAAAAAAAAATTGCATTACCGACTAGAAAACGTACACGAACGTACGTAGGGAGATTTACACAATACAATATAACGTCGCGTATTATAATATCGCACAGTGTGAATCTTTGTGGTACTTATATTTTTTGCGGGCTAGACGTCGACGGTGTACAACACTCGTCTCGTGTCTCGTGACGTGAAAGGAAGAGCGAGAAAAAACGATCCACTCGAATATCATATACTTGTCAGGACGATGCGCGGTTGCCTTTTACGCCCCCGCCCACCTCGCCGACGACGACATATTCTGAGGGATTTAACGTTTCTTTTTTTTTTTTCCTACGATTTGGCTACGTGTACTCTTACGCGTTCGTTTTAAAGTCGGCAATTATCCACATCTCGCGCGTTCACCCCCGGCCCGTTTACGAGGAGTCCACGCAGCCCCGTCGCCATGACCGGACGCGCGTAAATACGCGTTCACGCCGTTCTCAAGTCGTTTGGAAATCATTAACGGCGTGCGAAACGTTTCTACGCGTGAACTATCGTCACTATGATTATTATTAAATACGTACGCGTATAGTTACGTCATTACTTATGATAAACGGCAACGACGCGCGAGCCGCTTATTCATACCGACCGGTCGTCGGAGATCATTAAAATTGATAATATTACGTCGGGAGCGCGTGAGGTAACGCCCGGCGTATACGACGCACAAACACACGCACACACACACACACATACACACCGACAGGGCCCACACAAGGGGGGGTCAGGTGGACCCATGGTACTGGGGCCCAAATTTTCGAGGGGCCCGGCGTTCACGCAAATAATTACTTCAATATATAATAGAAAAATGTTTCAAATACATTTTGATGGTATTATACATGACTTCGCTCGGAAAAAAGCAATAAAATCAAAATTTAGTTAATATAGAAAGTAGAAATTAGAATTTAAATGATGATGTGTATTAAGTATTATGATTTATAATACTACCGGAGCCATACATACATACACTCAATTATTATCATACAGTGAAATATAAGTTACAATAATCACATTGTTTTATTTTACCTAACAAATGTTTTATACCTTTTTTTTCAAGATTGTATGTTTTAACATACATTTTTAGTTTGTACTATGTATAATTATACTACACATGTTTTTGATTTATGATGGATACCTATCAATTTTTTGATATTTTATTTTTTAATTATAACTACTCCTATAATCTATGCATAATACTAATATTTAAGGTCTTGAAATAATTATTCATCTCGAAAAATTAATTGTTATGATAGAGGGGCCCGGATTTAGTTCTGTACCCGGGCAAAAAATATGATATGGGGGGCCTGCACACCGACAGCAGTCGAACTACCCCGTGCGGTACCGTAAAGTCCACTGTACACGTATGTAGAATGGTAAATACGCGCGCTCTCTCGGCGGCCGTGTCGATTAACGAGAACGACCTTTTTTTTTTTCATAATTTTTAACGTAGAAAATAACTAAGGTAAAACATTATAAATATACGTATACGCGAGCGTAAAGGTCGACGCGTTTACGTGTCGATTAATATACGACGTCGTCACGGTGTCGTACACACACACATACAAAATATCAGTGACGTTACAAAGCGGAAGACTGACGGAACGTGTTGTTAAAATCCCTGGAGTCTTTTTAGATTCCGAGTCGAGCGACGAATTTATTGTTTTTACAATGACGTGTTGTGTTTTTGGATAGTAAAATCCGTCCTTTAGTTTCGTTCGCCATCTTTAAGGATCATAAATTTTGTCCACTATCGGCACCTTAAACATGCCGTTCTATGAATTACCAATAGTTAGTCCTAACGTCTGGAAAATTTCAATCGAAATTTCAAGTAAAAAGTATCATATAATAGAATTTTCTGAAATCGCTCACCAATGTCGTCATTGACGAGAATTCAGAGAAGAGGCCCCTTGGTAATTAAAACTATCGTATATTTATGTATAGTTATTTTGTATAGTACCGTTAATTAATTGGAGATTTAAACATTCGTTATGTAATATTATACTCGTGTATTGCGCACGGTTTTTTATTTTTATTTTTTTTTTTTTAAACACTCGATCAAAACTTGGATTCGTTTGTAAACTTTTCAGGGAGTGTTGATCGTCATACAGTCGAATCGTGTTAACCGTTGAGAATGCAGGCGGGTGAAGCCCTTCTTTAACACGGCTACACGCGTGAAAAACGTCCGGCCTCCATAGCTGTTGATTTTTTCAATTTCGACAGATCGACCCGCTCGCGCGTACGTGCCTGATTTATGCGTACTATTATAGGCAGTGGTTGATTTGGGGAGGGACGCGGGGGGACGGAGTCCCCCTTCTTTTAAAATTTTTTTTTAGCGTACCCCTTCTATTTATTTGAAACGGGACGCTGGGAACGCAACGTTTACTACAGAGAATTTGTAAATCATCAGTTTTTCTGATGCAAAATATACCTATAGGATATAACCTATAGCCATAATATTTGTAAATTTAAATCGAAAATGAAAAAAACAAATTGATTGTTAAATAATTGCTAATAAATTGTATTATGTCCACTTAAATATAAGCATAAACCCGTGATTATGCCATAGATATATTTTATGAATTAAATTTGAATTTGAATTTAATATAATATGTTTGTATAATATATTTATTTTTTTGAGATTACGGGTGGATGAAGGGGGGGGCTTTGCCCCCCACGGTAATGTGACGGTTAATTTTGTGTGGAACGCTAGTTCATCAAACATCTGCTGAGTCCCCCTTCTATTTTTTTTCCAAATCAAGCACTGAATTTATAGGTATGTATCGGGTTTATACGGACACGTGAACATTTTCGTCGACGTTGAGCTATTGTCGCTGCGTCTAGAAACGTCTATGGCCGCCGTTTTTCGCGTCTACGAGGCCGTAAATCGCGCCGCGTACGAATAACAACAATAATAACAATAATAACAATAATAATACCGTCGGGCGATATTATTATTTCCCTCCGGTCAATGAATCGCGACGGCGGCGGCGGTAGCGACCCGCAGGCGGCGGAGGAGGCGGCGGCTGCGATGCGTATTGTGTTCGCGGTCGATAAAGCCGGCAAATCGCATTATATCGCTTTTCCGCGACCGCAACGGCCGCACGGTCGTCCGGTCACCGCGCGCGTGTTCGGCGCCGGAAAACCTCCCCGTCACGTCTCACCCACCCGCCCACCCGTCCCCGGCCGCGCGTCGTCGACGTGTACCTATTATGAGGTGCAGGGAAGATGACGACGTATGGGGGCGACGAAGATTCACTCCTCGGAACGTTTCGTGTCGGGACAGCGACGGGCCGCAACGGATTTTCGCGTCCCAATTTTTCTCCTGACGCATTCGTTTTTACTCCCACGGCCGTGTCCGAGGTCGCAGTCTTGGCTGACCGTCCGGCAGTAATTATATTATTATTATTGTTATTATTATCACTAGGGATGAGAAGTTATAGGAGCTAAAATACACAAAAAATACGCATGCAGATATGCAAGGGAAAATTATGATATACGCATCAAAAATTTGAAAATATGCAAAAAATATATTATATTATATGCAAATTTTTTTATGAATGAAAAACTTGTTTACAATAAATTAATATGAATAATTTTTAACTGAGTGATGAATCGACAATTTTATAAGTTTTGTAATATATTTAATAATTATTTTACATATTACATTTTACATTGACAATTCTACAATTGTCAAATTTGCTATCTGCATTTTTATTTTATTGTTTATTGACTACAAACATATCAAATTCCATAAAGTAATACGTTTTTCAAATCAATTGTATTAAAATCCACATAATTTTACTAAACATGCATTTTTACGCACAAAAAAAAACATGAATATACAACTTTTAAGAAAACTACCAATATATGCAAAAATATGCAAAATTTAAATACCAAATTTCAATTCATTAGGTTATAGAACAGATTTTTAGCTCACCTACTTTTATAAATAGAAGATACAGAAAAAAATATACAAATCCTATAACTTCTCATCCCTAATTATCACTATTTTTATTATTATTTTCCCCACCGAGTGATAAAAAAAGACCGGTCGACGCGGGGTGGCGTGACGCGATCACTGTACAGGTCATGGGACGTTTGTCCGAAAAGTATGTGTACGAATGAAAAGTGTTCGAATGTTACCTATTAGAAAGTTTAAACGTTCGAATCGCTTTTCGACTGTTTACGTTTGTATTGCTTGGGTAATAATAATAAACACCCCGTTTAGATTTTAAATATGTATATGATATGCCTTTTAATTTATGTAGTTTATCGGAAATCACACCATAAAATACAATGAGAGTGTTTATACTTATTGAAACTTATAAAACATAAGCTAAAATTAATTTCATTTCGCGTTCAAGTTAGTTATGACTAAATAAATAAATAATTGTATTATCAAGCATGCATCGTTATAACATGTTGTATTTAAAACAGTTTCAAAATCATACTTTACCCCATTGATACGCCCATATCACGGGGTGACAGTCGTAAACTCATAAAAGTATACTCGTCAAAGAACCCCTGTAGAGACGTGTGTGAATGCCGCGAGCCCGAGATTCAGGTCACTCGCAGGACTGCGAAAGAGGGGCCGGACCGGACGAACGCGACCGTCCATCGGAGATTTCTTTTTATTTATTCATTTTTTTTTTTCTATATTCTTCGTCTTCGATAATATGTATATATATCAAGACGCGGGTGGTTTTCCCGGTCCACACGCGATTTTCGGCCAATGTGCATTTGAATTTCACGGGACACACGCGCGTAGGGTTCATAAAGTGTCTGGCCGGAAAAATTAGCGACCGCTTCACGGGTGTCGGCTCGGTCGACGTGTACGCAGTGGCGTAGGAAGTCTCGCCAGCGCCCCTGGCCAACTAAGAAAAAAGCGCCTTTTTCCAGATTAATTTTTTTTTATTTTTTTTTTTTTTTTAATAATACAATACAAATTCTATATTATCAAGTATAACGTGATGTACGCATCGATAACGAATCGACAACAATAAAATAACAAAACACAGACGACTAAAATGTCGTTTTGAAAAAAAAATTCCTTATTTTGAAGCACATAATTTTGCGCCCTTTCCGAATTTTCGCCCCTGGCGTAGACACAGTTCGCCATACCCTCGCTACGCCACTGCGTGTACGTTCGCGGCGGACGGAGAACGCGTGGAAGACTCGACGCCGCCGGCGAGACGGTCTCGCGCGGTCACGTCCGGCGAGGGGAGAAGAATCGCCAGGTTTAAACGCGCGTTTATGCGACGTACAAAACACCCGGCGGCGGGCGGTACGGCGGACGCGGTTCGCGCGAGACCCACTCGGAGCACAATAGAATTACACATATTATTTTGATTATTTATGAAACGGACGAGACCGCAAGTCGCGCGCGATACGTGTGGCGGCAGCTGCGATGACTACGTACGTTCACGTGCGCACGGTGTTGTGCCAGCGCGGTGTGGTTCCCCGTACAAGTCCGGCGTGTCCCGCCGTATGTGTCATGGTCCGTAATATTTTTCAAATCTATTCGTTTTTCTCTCTCTCTTTTTTTTTTTCATTTATTTTTCACACGATTTTCAACCATTATTTATGACTTAATATACACGATATTTCGGGTTTCGATATTTAAATTCGTATTTTCCGATAGATAGTTAAAGTGATACCGACATTAAACATTTTTTATCCGCAGACTGTAGTGTTTTTTTTTTACATTTTTTCGGGTCGCATCTAGACTCTCCTCTGAACTCGATTTTAGCACCCGCGTGTCAGACTATTGATTGAAAAAGAAAAAATTAAATGCCGAAACAGTGAAAATAGTTTATTACCTTCCAATGTTTATATTGAGTTGGAAAATAGTAGTCGCCACGTACAAAATATTTTATAAGTCGAGTAGAAAAAAAAAAAACAAAAAAAAGAAATAATTTGAAAATAACGTTAATGACCAGTAGGTACACGCACGGCGGGGCACAAGCTGCAACTAAGTATTCGTTTTTATACTATGTAAACGCATCTCGACGATTCCGCGTAGACTCGTGTCGGGCTTTCCTAACCTACCCACGGAAACAGACGAGAAAACTTATTTCATATAAACCATTAAAAGCGGACGGCCGTTCGAACGAGAAAATTTACGACACACGACGGTTTAATGTTTGTGAACGCGCTTGTAGTTGATGATCTCGGAAGGAATTGCGACGCGTACATAAGTGTGTGCGTGTGTGTGTGTGTGTGTGTGTGTGTGTGTGTGTGTGTGTGTGTGTGTGTGTGTGTTTACACATGGATTTCTGCGAGTTTATTGCAATCGTAACATAGCGCAACGACATAGTAATACGGCGGCGACGACGAGTAGTAGTACTTAAAAAAAAAAGAAAAAAATTACGCGTCGAATGTCTCTGTGTTTGTGTGTGTGTGTGTGTGTGTGTGTGTGTGTGTGTGTGTGTGTGTGTGGTGGTTTTTTTTTCTCGTGATATTCTCTGGATGTACGTCATGTTATTATTACATAAATCGCGGTTTATTACATTTTTTATTCATTTTTTTTTATAAATATTTCACTCTTTTACACGCTCTAGTTTTCGAATCTTCGAAAATCGAATGCGACGCGCGTGCGACACAAATCTCACACGCAGGCGTGATCACTTTTGCCTGCGCACTCCATGTACACGTCGTCACGAAAACACGTGAAAGCGTCGACTGCCCCTCCCCTCCGATCACGTGCCGTCGCGTTGTGCTTTCGTCGGTGACGCGTTCACGAGTACACCTCCGGCCGTTTACGCGTTTCTACGGCTTACACGCGACTAGTCACACGTGAATAATAACGTACAGGACCCGTTTTTTTTCCCATCTATTTTCCTTCGATTCGAAAACAAAAGCTACGAACCGTAAACATTTTCCGCTGGTTTACACGACGTCTCTTCGGCGTCCGTCGCTTTTATTTCGCTCTCGGCCCGTCGCCGTCCAGTGTAGTATAACCCTGTTAGTACAACGCTCGTTTGTCCGTCATAATTATTCGACGCATACCGCGGTCACGGTATCACATGACGCGCGCGTTCACCACGCGTGTCACGCTCGCATACCGGGCATGCTTGCCGGGCGCGGGCGCGATACGTCGTGTCGCGTTTTTACGGTCCGAGAGAACCACACGGGCCGGGGGTGGAGGGAAAAAGTTGCCGAGCAAATATTCGGTCGCGTTCGGAACGGGCGGCGGACAGGGGAGGGTGACGGGCAGGGGCGTCCGCGCACATACACCCCGTGAAATTACAACATTATATTATTAAATTGCCCACGAGACCGTGGATATAATTTACGTGCATTATTAAATTACGGGATTACGCGTTCGCGGCAAAACCACCACGGCGCACGAAATATCTCGGCTAGACGGCGTTACACGTACACCACACACACACACACACTGGTGTTTATAATTCAGTGGTTTTCAAATTGGGTGCCACGAGAGCGTTCACTAGGTGTTCGGCGGTGTTTTGAAACGTTTCTTTCACAAAACGATCGATCGAGTTGAAAATTATGACGTACGAAAATAAACGCTGCTTTCAATCATTATGCGTCTAGCTTTAGAGATTGATCAAGACGATTAAGTCGTGCTAGACCAGCGGTTCTCAATCTTTTTATATTCGCGTACCACCTACACAGTTTGAAAATGTTTACGTACCATCTGAGGTTTTTTTTCGCTTATTAATAATTTTAACGGTATTTTTTTTTATATGTATAGAATTTCATTTTATTGGGAAATCCGAAATTATGACGACATAAGTACTGAATGCACAAAAAGAAATCAAATTACACACGATTTAGGTACAAATATATTATCATCGTTGTTATACGGTTTACTTCATAATTCAGTACGACGAGTGGTGTTGTTTTGAACGGACGATGACGTCTATATCGGGCTCCACATTGGTAACTCAAAGCCTTGCAGGATCGCTTTCTACGTTTGATTTATTTCTATTTATTTTATTTTTTGCGTACGATAAGTGGGAAAACGTATTTTCGCACAGACAAGTCGACGCCAAAGAGATTAGATACCGTAGAGCTTGTGAATAATGATACATTCTAATTTTTTTATTTTTTTTTTACGAGATTTTCATCGCGTACCGCTTATGAGCTTTCCACGTACCACTAGTGCCGTACGCGTGCCACAGTTTGTGAACCGCTGTGCCAGACAACTATTGAACCCCGATAAAACACGTACGCGTAGGTGATATTATTCGTCGCTATATGAAAACGAAATGTGACGGTGTGCCATGTTTTGAATGCCAGTGCCAGTTTATATTGCTGTCGTCGAGTCGCCGCGCACGGCCGTCGTCGTCGGAATAAAACAGTGCGATGGCGTCGTCCCGGTGCACGTACGTACCGGCGCGGTTGCAGGTGCGCGATACGCTTTTGCGCGACGACGCATTTGATGCACACGTCGTCAGTGTGCGCACGGTGTACTTGATTTGCATATTATTTTTTTTTCGACTTTGCGACGTTGCAGTTCATAACTCACATACGTACACGTGTACGACATACGTGCGCCGTGTGTTTGAAGAACTCGACCAGACGTGTATATGCAGGGTGTGTCCAAAAAGAACATCGACCTGATCGTGACGTCGTAACGACACGAGTTGTTGACACGAGTGACGATCGGAATATTTGACTTTTCGTTTTTATCGAATTTACGAATTTTGATAATTTCGAAAGAAACGTATTTACTGGTTTTATACACCAAAGTGTTGTTTTTGTTTGTTGTTCAATGTTATCGCGTTTTCGGGCAGTGATAATAGCTCATAAGTCTCGTCCGGAATAAAGTTTCAAGCCGAAATATCCGATTCGAATAACTCTTTTTTGCGTAGAGTGATTTATTTTTATTTTTTTTTTTTATTTCAATAGATTTCGCCGGAGCACTCGAGAACGTGAGACCGATTGTGGCGTTTGTCCTACGGACATTCGTTTCTTCTATGATAAAAGTTTCGTCTCGCTCTGAGAAGTCGGGTGAAAACTAAAAGCCAGCGATATCTGTCGACGATGAGAGTACGATTTCGTACGCATCGCGTGTTTTAAACGTTACGAGACGGCTGCGTACGACACGATGTCAATCTCGGAAAACGTTTACAAAGTTTCACTCGGATAATGTTCACGACGTTTAACTCGGATATCTTATATAACAAAATTCTGATAAAGTTTTACCACATAACTCTGATAACGTTTTATAACATAACTCGGATGACGGTTTATAACATAACTCAGTTGACGTTTTATAACATAACTCTGATAAAGTTTTATAACATAATTTGGAAAAAAGTTCTATGACATAATTTGGATAATGTTTTATAACGATACTCAGATACATTTATATAACATAGTTTGGATAACGTTCAATAACATAATTCGGATAACGTTTTATAACAGAACTAGATTGATAATGATACTCTGATACCGTTTTACGACGTAATGTGCATTGAACGGTCCACAGTCGCTTCATAGTCACTTGAAAAATATCAAAGTGAAAATGTAGCGTTTAAAGTGTACATGATTCAAACGTAAAACGTAAACAATGTAAAAATAAAAATTCGAATCGTAGGTGACGGTTGACTAGATTTTGTAGTCGGGTGTATTTTAAAAAGCTTATCGTGTGAATTTAGTGAGGGGTGAGGTGAAAAGTGAAATAGTAAAAAGTGAAAATTAATCGGTCGTGTTAGTATATATAATATTATATATGTGTGCGTGTGTGTGTCTGTGTGTGTTTTAGCTAGAAGTGTCAAAATACGACGAAACTGAGTGGTTTTACGGACATTTTCTAATCGAAAAATGAATTATCGTTGTCATCATCATCAAATTTTTGTCACTTGAAACTCGACGATTTTATCAGCTGTCTATCATAAAGTATTTTTATTTTTCCGAAAACTTAGTTGACACGAAATTACATAACTCGAGTTTCATTCGAAATCATCTTCCGAAAACAATAATTTGTCATTGAGTTCAATCATAAACTATAACCATACTACACGCGATGCTCGTCAATTTTAATATAGTGGCCTCATCTAAGGTTCTCTACATCTAATACCATTATCTCGTCCGTGTATCGAAGAATACCCATAGTGCAATGTGCGTCTAGTTTTTTTTATATATATTTCAAAACATAAAAAAAAAAAAAAAAATAGATACAAAACACCATTAATGTAATGAAAATAAAAACATAAATATAAACAGTTTCAGAAAAACCGACTCTATAAAATCGTTGGCTTTAAATTTTTCGAAATTAATAAAATAAAAAGTAATTTTTTCAGTTTTTTTTTTCTTCTTAAAATCCTGATTAAAACGGGAATATTTGTAGTCTTTAACCATACGAGTCTAACACAAAAAGAAAATAAAACAAAACTCGGTCACCGTCGTTGTTTCAAGAGCTATCGTAATGAGTATATTATAGACTTACCCTTTATTCTATACTACAGTATTAACGCGAGATATTACGACGGCACGACGGCGTTTTTATCGTTATCAAACACGTAGTTTTCACGACTCGAATCGAAGCACGCGCGCCACCGGACAAGTAGTGATATGGTTATTATCAGTTAATAAGAGGTCATACTTTTTCGTACCTACTATTGAACCGTGTGAAAATCATATTATCGGACTGATCGTGCGAAAGCGTACCGGCGACCAGCAGTCGACGACGCGTGTAAGACTAGTGAACGCAAGTAAATACGAAAACGATAACGAGCGCTCCGTCGCGTGCCGTTCGTTCGTCATTTTTGCGCCACACCAAAACACGTACGTTGGACACAGTGTGTGTGTGCGTGTGAGTGTGCGCACGCGCACGTGTGTATTATGCGCCGAAAGACGTGCGACAGAGAGATGGAAAAAAACAATTTAAAAAAAAAAAAAATCAAAAAAAAAATCGAAAACTACGTGTCCGCGTTCGCAGGACGTAGTTGTTTCAGGGAATAATGCGTTATACGTATACATGTTCTGACAGCGATGGCGGCGTCCCGTAATGATAGGAACGAGTCTCCCGAGTCCCTTCAAACGACAGGGTCTTTATGCGGCGGCAGCGATTAAAATCAAAAGATATTATATTTTTGAATTGGTTTTATATCCTTTACACACTGTGTTCGTGTGATGTAGTTTTTACAATATAAAAGAGATACTATCGCTCATTTTTTTTTTTTTTTTTTTTTTGACATCTAAACGGAAGCTCGACTTTTACATAATAGTTCCTTTATTTCACTCTAAAAACAATGGAATTGCGATAACAAAGAATCACCGAAACGAAACTGACGACTAAAAAAAAAATAAAAAATAAAATAAAATAAAATAAAGAAAAACCACCGACAACGACAATGAATAGAACGATATCCACTCACAACACTGCCAAAAAAAAAAAAAAAAATAATAATAATAAATAAATAAATAAAAATAAAAAAAAACACAATGTTATCACTGTATTTGGCTTTAAATTAATTTTAAATAGAAATGATTTTCATACGATGAACGGTATGTAGCTTGAGCAAATAAACTGTGAAATTGATGTAATTACTAAACTTACGCTGTGATGATCGTCGCACGGAGTAACGGACAATTTATTCGATTGAATTTATTCGTTTTTTCTCGTCTTTTTTTTTTTTTTTAGTTCAATAGATTATATATAATTTATTTTTAATGTGCCTACGCTGTATTTTTCATCAGACTTTGACCGCGGCAAATAATAATAATGTAACACGCACTGCGGGTTGTGGCGTTCAATTCGTTCTCGAATTTTTTCCCCCTTTGTCACGAAGAGATAATATTTTAATCGAAAAATGTTCCCAAGAATACAAAAAAAAGTTAAAAAAAAAAAACCTCAAAGCGTGTTATATTATAACGAATGGGCCGGTTTAATTAATAAGCAATTTGTCCCGGGTACATAATATAATTCCAACGGCACCGGCGGCGGCGGCGCGTCTGTGTAATAATACGATTTAATACACTGGTATCCACCTTCGTTTAAAAATAATTAACAAGAGTGGATTTATAATGGTATCGGAGCGGAGTCTTTAATTATCATAAAGGCTGGTCGTTATGTAGGTCTATTTTGTGTTTTGTCAGCACAAAGCTATTTCGAGTTGCTGGCGTGTGTAAGTATCCTCTTCCACTCGGATTTTGCACTGTCGGCAATATCTCAACCACACCCGCGACCGTTTTCTCCTTATATTAATTAGCGAAACAGAAGATAAACATATTACACACACACACACACACACACACACACACACACACACACACACACACACACACACACACACACACACACACACACACACACACACACACACAAACACTCATACACACAAACATACACACAAACACATGACAGTATAGGGCGTATAATAATATACACAAACGAGTGTGCGTGTTTGTGAGCGCGCGCGTCGCGTTGTTTAATAATTTGTGTACTGTATAACGCACTAAAGATTGTGAAAATATTTTCTCGTTCGTCGTAATAAAATTAACCGATTTTCGCCTACCAGACTTTGACGTTTCGTACGGGCACACGACTCACGCGTCGTATGTCGGTGTACAGTTAAAAATATAATAATATTATTATTATTATTATTTCGTTCGTATCGAAAACTCTCGTGGGAAATGATCCATAGACTCATATATTATTTATCGTCACGCCGGGCGGGTTGGCAAAAGGTATATTTATAAACACTTACTATTTAATACTTAAACAAAAAACATCGAAACGCCGACACCGTGCTCTTTTTTTACCCGGGTCATCTGGTGCCCGTATACGTTGTTATAAGCTCGTTCGTGTCAGACGGTCTGTTTTGAAATTTTAATGAGATCGAAGGCATTAATCAAACATAATCTTAAAATAAATTCAAAATACATCATTCGATCGATGTTAGGTACTTTTTTTTATAAGTTTGCCCGGACACACGGTGTATGAGATTATAAAATAATGCATTTAATTAGAAGCGGAAGTACTTCAAAGTACAGAAGAAATTCGAAAAAATTCCTCGTAAAAAGTCGACGTCGAAACACGGGACGTCGAGCGAAATAATTCTCCGCGGCGATAAATTCACTTTGGCCAGGCGTCTCCGACCGCAAATCCACCTCGCTGGCCCGACACGTATTCATGAACTCCAGACGTTTTGCCCCAAAATGCTTTTGTTATACTCACTTCGGTTCACATAGAGTTGATAAAAATGGAAATCATCACTTTACAAACGCAATAATTTTTCAAACGCACCCTCTCGCCGTCCCTCTACACGAAAGAAAATCTCGCAGGCTACGTGCAACGATGCGTGTTGTATCGACGAGTTTTATTTTTCTCCGCGTCGTCGTGAGCGCGGAAGAAAGAAAAAAATTTGCATTATTTAAACACTTGCATAATGCAGTGTTCGAGCGATTCAATTGTCGGCAGACGACGACGACGACGACGACGACGAGATGAATACTACAGCAGCAGCGACGTTAACTTCCGTTCGGGCGGAACGTTTTCTCCGAGATAGGGTGTCGGTTTTTCTTTTATCATTGTTACTATTATCGTTGTAGTTTCTCGGTGAACATACGAATATCGTTGGAATTTTATTAAAACTCATTGTATTTTAAGCGCAGTCGTGTCATAACACGAACTGTTATGTTATGCACCGCGAGTACACACAACACTTTCCGCCGTTGCGCGTGTATTTGGAATTGTTTTAGTTTCGCGTTGCAGGAACACACTAAGTAATTACGCCCTGTAATAGAGGATTACAATTTTGAAAATAAAAAAAAGGATCTGTTTTTTTTAAAAGTTTTAATGAGAAATATACACTTGTATGGTCTATGGCTTTTGAGCGCATTCGAGCACAGTGCCCGTAACTCTTTTCTCTATACTTAATGTTACATAAACTGTGATAAAATGAACTTTTGTAAAACTCCTCAATGTCCTGAAATCGTTTTAAACCGTTTTTTTTTTGTTTTTTGTTTACGTGTGTAATGCTGTGTACATATGAAAATAAAATCTAATTCAATTCATTTTTACTCGTTAAAAACGTCTCGTTACAAACGGAGAATAGAGACGAAAAAATACTCTTGATCATCACTATCGATTGAGCTACCCGCAGACGTCGTCGTTCCTATACGGATTTGCGCACATTACAGCGTGAACGTAACCTCTAATAGCGTAACGGGGTACCAAAAAAAAAAAAACAAAACAAAAATTCTCCGACGATTGTATTTCACTAAAGGTTTGGCCGACCATAGTAATGTAATTTTACAATGCGATTATTGCAAGCGGTTAGTGGTTGATTTTTATTGCTGCACGGCGCGGCGGCGGCCCAAGCACATTTTATTTATTGTTTCGCAGTCCGCTTTAAAGTGAAAAACTAATGAAACTAATAGCGTTATTATATTATTATTATTATTAATATTACTATTATTATTATTACGACGGTAAACGTCGGTGTAATAACATAATATATTATATAAAAATACGAAATGAAATAAAAACGTTTTACCCGAACACAGACGACGGCGAGTATTATTATTATTATTATTTTCATAGCGTACGTGTAAGAAATTTCAAATAATACGCGTGCCTACGTATAGCCGGTACCGGGGCTCTTTGGCCTTTGTCGATGGCGGCCACTTAACAACGGATACATACGTATATATGATATATATTTAGGAACACGAATACTTTTGAAACCGTATCCGGACAAAAACGCCTTTGGTCCGCAAAACGAAACAGGTCGACACGGAGCTCGTGGAACACTTATTATTATTATGACGTTGACGATGAAAACTTCCACTCGTAATGTTTGTGCGTACATACGCGTATAATGTCGGCGTTTCCCCGGAGGCGACTGCCGCGTGAAGTACTGTAAGCGAGGAAAAGAGTCGTGTGTGTGTGTGTGTGTGTGTGTGTGGGTGGGTGTTTTGGTTTACTCTGGAAAAACCCATTAAGTCACACGAGAACTAATACGCGACGTGTTTTATACAACGGCCGGTGTTAGATGTGCTGTACTTTGAACGAGTCGCGGAAAAAACGCCTACACTGCACCGCCGCCGACGCGACGACTGATTACCCGCTCACGCTCTTGGCTGCGACAAAGGCTTTTGTCCGGGCCGGTTTTAGCTTTTTCACTTGACAATCAATTAATACGCTGTACGGCTGATTACGCGATTACCGTCGACAAGACGTGACCCGTGACGGCCATGGCCCGTAAAAGCACGTACGCGCCACGTAGCCGACCACGTAAATATGGGAAGTCGAGTGTATATAATCGAGTTCTCCGCACGAAACGTAAAAACGAAACTTTTTCCGACGCGGATTAAAATACTGTCTGCGCACGTCATATTCTCGACAATTTAAACGGGATATAACGAGTTTGCTTAAAATAAAAAATAAAGGAAAATAGAAAAATAAAAAATGCGAGTCGTGGGATATTTTCAAAAAGGGCGTGTATAGCAAATTATCCGTTCGCGGTTGACTGCTGCACTACGACCTGTGTCAGTCTTACGGTGGACGCGGGAGACACAATTAGTGGGCCCCTCCTTTTCGGCCGGTATTTGTACATCGCTTCTAACTCTAACAGTCGTCAAAAACACGAAGCTAATTTTGAAAACATCGACGTGTGAATTCGTGTTCACCCTCCCCTTTTGGAGCTCACCAAGGACCACTCCTGTCCGTGACTGTCGTTGACCGATAACGATCACACGACCGGTCTTAAAAACGTACAGCGCAAACTGGTCTTTCGACTCGTTTTGGAGTCTTAAGGCCGTGTTCTCACCAAAAGCAACTGATGACGGCAACGCAACCGCGGCGCAACGCGACATGTATTTTTAAATTGACGTGTTCTCACAGGTCGCAACAGGACTGGAAAACAACGCAACTGTTTGAAAACTATTTTTGAGCAACTCGACGTGTCAGCTTCTTTTGTCTAGTCGCTAGTGTGAATAGTTCGATTTCGTGAATAATTCAATTATTTGATTATTACCTACTCTGGTTTATAATCAATTTCATATTTTGTTGATAATTTATTTAAAAAATATGGCAAATATGGCAAATGGACAAAAAGAACATATGGCACTCGTACAACTTATAGAAAGTCACCCGTGTCTTTATGATGTAACATCATCTAATGACACTGCTTTTCTATAGTTGGTATCTTTTTTTTTTGAATTGAAGTCTTCATTAGTTCTACTAGTTCTTGAAAACTTTCAATACTCATTCGATAAAAACCATGAAATTTAGTTGGGTCTTGGTCTAATTATCTTGTTAGTATAAATGAACTGTGGTCGACGTTGAGTGAATGTGAATATGGATGAACCCAATTTTTTATTTTTGTTTTTTGTTTTTTATACCTCAAATACATAAATGCTACAACCATACCATCATCGGATGAAGACATTTTGATAACTTAATATGCATTGAAGTTGCATATTAATTTTTTAGATGAGAACAACTGAGCAATTCGACTACAACTAGACTCGAATCTCTATCGCGTTGCCGTCATCAGTTGCTTTTGGTGAGAACACGGCCTAACGCGACGACACGACGACGACACAACGGTATAACGCCGCCGTGCGCGTTCGCGAGACGTCGTACGAAAAATCGCTGAACAGCGGGTCGCGCACGGTCGACTCGAGAGCACGACACTTCGTTTTCCGGCAGGGCTCGAATGGTGAAAAACGGAAGAAGGACGTCTTAATAACGTGCGGCCGAGCACGGAGCTCGTTTACTATTCGCACGACTACCTGACGTGGAGCGCACGTGCTCAAGACGGGGCAAATATCAGTCGCCCGCGCAGACACACGGAAGACGTGTGGACGACGTTTCACGGTGTTCGGCTAAATTCAGAGACTCGGTGTCTCACTAAATTTTTCTGGTCGGCCGCACCCGTACAGCTCACTAGCGTGTGTACAATTATTATTATTATTATAACCAGGGCTTGGAAGTTGTTGCACTAAAAATGTTACTTTTTAGCTCCTTAATATTCACTTAAAAACTCCAAAACATGCGCTATAAATGGCACGAAAAAACAAAAAATATGCATTTAACTTGAAAAAATAATAATTATAAATTTATTGTAAAAATAAAAATTAAATGTAATTTATAATTACATTTACTGATTACTAATTAATAAATAAACTATTTTATTAAATGCCACGAATTATTAATACATCGGACCGTCGATGAGTTTGTAGAATGGCGAAAAATGAAATATTTTTCGCTTTATTTCCAATAATTTAAATATTTAAAAACAAAAATAACCAAGTAAAATCATTCTTTTCAACAAAATGTGATTTTTTCCTATATTATGTGAAAATATACCCAAAAATAGCACTAAAAACCCTAAAATAGCAAAATAGCAATAAAAACCGTAAATATGCAAAAAATGGCAAAAAAAAAAATCGTTAATGACATCAGATAAGTGTGAAACATGTTTCTATCTTACTTAGGGTGTTCTAGGACGAACCAAAAAAAAATATGCATTTGCCACAACTTCCGAGCCCTGATTATAACTATCATTATTATTATTATTATTATTGTACCGTACTCTCGAATCGCACTGCGTTTGATGTGATCAGGTGCACGGGCGGCCGGGGTTCGAGCACGCCGTGTGAATTTCGTCGTTATGTCACGCCTCGCGTCCACATTGTCGGAGGTGACACAACGGAGTGGATCGAGAGCGCGAGGAGCGTCGTCTTTTGCTACTACTACGACTACTTCGCCGCTGCTACTATAAATCGAAAATTTATTAGCCGTCGGAAAGAAAAAAGAAAAAACTGCGAAATAACAAACAAATGTTACGGACGTACCCGCCCGCCGCCGTCATGGCACGCGAATACATGAATTATGTACGGGCGAAATATACGTCGTACGCGAGTGGAAATATTTTTAGAATAAAATATGTCGAGAACGGCGGCGTGTAAAGTATAATGACACGACCGTCGAGAGCGAACGAACAACTGGGGTACGAACGCCCGGCGAGTTCTCGAGAGAACGAGATATACGCGTGACTTTCCGGTGAAAATACGCGACGCGAAAACGACAGTGACGCGTATCCTGTGCGTTTGTGTGTGTTCATTATAATAATGTACTACCGCGCGTATGTACGTTACGATGTTATCACGGCTGCGTAAAAACTTGTGCGATAATAATTCGAAATGGAAAACGGAGGAAAACATTTACGCAAAAAACTGTTTGTGACGAGTCAGAGCACATGCAAAGACTGCACGGCAATGTCGTTTGTCAGAATTTATATTGTAATTATTATACTAATTGTATAATACGCTGTTGAATACGTCGTGAAAATCCGACGGCTACTATACACTCGATAACAACGCATACGAACCGCTGTCAAAATTTTCACTGTTCATCGCGTGAATAAAACACGATTAATTAAACCTTAATGCATATTTTTCTGAACACGTTCAACAATATGGATGTAAACACACACACTAACACTAGTTTCACTTAATAAATTTCAATCAAATTACAAATAAAAAAATTATTTTTTAAGAAAATTTAAAACATAAACATTTCGAGTTTATAAGAGAGGGAAACCAGCAAAACCGTGCAAAATTGTACTGTCATTACTTTACACATTAAATGCTTGAAACACATAAATTGCTGGCCCAAAGAGGAAAATTAAAAAATTTAAATTTAAAAAAAGAAACAATTTTCTTTTATAATACTATAAGTTATGCGTAATGATTGCCAAAATAACCATTTGAGAAAATTATAAACTTAAAAATTCACATAGATAAAAAAACGTAGCATTTTTTCGTTAAAACGTTGTCTATTGTTTTCAATTGTATGTAAAAAAGTTAAAAAAAAAAAATTAATAAAATAATCGGTGAACATTTTTGTCGACCAAGACTCGCGTTACGGAGTAATATTTATGTACGCATGTATGCATAAATGTATATTTTGTAATGAAAATCCGTGTTTGACGGGTTCAAAAGTTATCGTTGCGTATAAATATGTATGCAAGTACGTATCAGTAAACAGTTCGACTCGAGGCATTTCCATCGACGGCCATATACACGAGCGACGACGCACTAAAACAAGGCCTCAATATTATGTATACATTCGCACGCTGTAACACACACACAAACATGCGTAAACGTAGGCATATTTCACACCGCAGTAACGTAATAATTTATCGTCACGGTTAATTCATAATAATAATAATAACAATATTGCGTAGTGTAGTCTGACGTCAAATATTTGAACGGTAAAATATTAATGAGTAACACTGCCGCGTATAATATTGTCAAGTACACGTGCAATAGTGCGTAAAATCGTTTTCGAACGTAATGAGTTTTCGCGAGTTTCATTTCGCTCTCGTGCCGCAGCCGCGACGAATATCGCACAAAATAACACACACACACACACACACACACACACACACACACACACACACACACACACACACACACGTGCGCGCGTACGCGACCGGAGTCACCAGGTTCCAGGACTCGTAAAATCCGAGAGACGCGCGCCTCATACGTCACTTACACGCTCTGTCTTAGACGAGATTCCGTTCATCTGACAGAATGCGTCCGTGTCGTAGTACTATGCGTTTTTCACGCATTTACGTATTGTATTGTACGCGTACGAAAAACACGTATTTATTGAAAACAAAACTCGGTGACCAGTACGACGTGAGCCGAGCCGACGACGGAAAATGTTTCGTATCGAGTGTCCGAAAATTATTTCTTCACCCCCTTACCCGTTTTCTGTAAATCTAATTATGTACCTACTCGGTCGTCAACGCGTATCGGGCGGTAGACGGTCATCTGCAGTCGTCACACGGAATCTTTTGTCACTTTTGTCACTTTTGACGGCATAACCATGTCGTGGTGTCACTGTGAATCGTCACCGACGCACGTCGGCGTATTGCGTTCACAAGCCGGAAAACGTATAAAAACTACGCGTTCGCCTTCAATCCGACGGCAGACGGACGGGGATGCGATGCGGGTCTCACCTTACCCGCTGCAGGACACGGCTCACACACGCACACACACGTCGCGAATCCGTAGGTATATACGACGTGACGAGCCGTGATGTCGACAGACGGCCGTGTTTGAACGTCGCCCCGTGAACGTCACGATAAGTCGCGGCGTCCGATAAGGGCCCGTCACCGTCACACCGCGGTGCCCCGGTGTACGAACGCACGGGGAAAAAAACATCCGGGCCGGACCCGAAGAGATCGTTAGCGGCGCTGTTTAGACGTCGTTGTGTGTTTAGCCGCGGTTTTTGCCGTCACTCAAACGAATCGATGCGTTTTTATTATTTTTTTCCATTTTTTTTTTACATACACACCGTGACGACATGACTGAACACACACACACACGCGTACCTTGCCGCCGACACGCGTTATGATAACATAAAATATGACGACGGTACAATGATAGCGACGAACGAAAATCGAATCGCCGCGACCGCGATTTTTCCTAATCATTTATATTCACTCCACGGATAAATAACTATCGAGGATCGTTTCACGCGAATGTCGGCAGTTATGCTCAAGTGTGATGTAAATGAGTAAGTGTGTGTGTGTAAAATATATGAACACATATAAATATATATGAGACGACCGGTTAAATGGCGAATCCAACCGACACGAGTAAGCCATTTGGCGAAAAAATCTCATTTATTTCCTAGCTCGGCGGCAGAGAGGCCGAGTGCACGCCGCCGCCGCAACCACGTGACGTGTCAGGTTTAATGAAGCGAGATTGTCGTCATCACACTAGAGAGACGTGCGAAACTCGCGGCGGCCGAGGGTGGACGAATAAAATGAAAACAGGAGGAAAAAATTCAAGAGCTCCTTAGAGTCGTGCACAAACTGAACGTTTTTCTGCGAGTATTACCTCGAGATGTGTATGTCGGAGTGTGTGTGTGTGTGTGTGTGTGTGTGTGCGTGTGTGTGTGTGTGCGTGCGTGTGTGTGTGTGTGTGTGTGTGTGTGTGTGTGTGTACACGAATAATTTTATTTGGGTGGCAGCGTTATTAATGCTTATCTTCCTTATAACGCACGCCTCCATTCTTCCGGCCACTCGTTCTCACGTCCACTATATATATGCACATACGTACGTAAATATTATATATTTCACCATTATCATCATCACCGTCCTGGCTCTATCATAAATTCTTATTATTATTCTTATTATTATATTACAGTGATTGTTCTACACCCGTCACGTTCTGACGTATATCACCAGGTGAAATCAATTTTTTAAATATATTAAAAATTATCTATTTTATAATTTTTCTTGGAAAATAATAAGTTCATAAGAAATTGTATAAATATGTTTATTATCAAAAATATAAATATCTATAATTTAAGTTTTATAAATTTTATCGATAAGTGCAATATTTATTTGATAAAACTCAAAAAACGACAAAAAACCCCTATTTTGCATTTTTTAGCCCCCTTGGGGCACGTGAAGGGGGTGAACAATCATGATCAAATTTAACGAAAATTACTTTTTTATAGTAATGAACAAAATGAGGGGGTGAGAAATTTAAAATATTAAATTTTTTTTTTCATCTCTGACTAAGGGCCACCCTAATATCACCTCGTGCCCGTGTTTAAGATCATATAACGACGTCCCGTTCAACGACGAAACCGCTCTGTACACTTAGAAAAGTGGACGTTGTAATACGATTTATCAGCCGATGACGAGGGACGACGATTGAACGTAATCGGATCATAACGTTTGAATGCGATCGACGAGAGAATTCGATATCGTTGCGAACGGCACGGCCAACTACGCCGAGTGGTAATACGCGCTATTATCGTCTACTTATAATCGTACGTCGAGTAGAAAACGTTGACGCATAAATGGTCTCGGGTTCCTGTGCAATTGTCTTGCGATTTATTTTATGTGAAAATACGCAATGCGTTAGAGGAGTATATTATTATTTTCCACAGTAAGTGTTTTTAACGAAATTACCCCACTCGCACATCGTAAATTATCTCAAATCTGCTTTTAATTGCAGTTAATATCGATAATTTATTTTTTTAAGTTTGAACTCGGTTTTCTCGAATTATCGTAATTTTTTATATCTTCGAGTTTTTAAAGTATACGGGGAAATTTGAATAAAAACCTTAAGAAACTTGGCCAGTGATTCATATCTACTATGATGTACTAATTAAAGCGCTTAAAACTTTAATTAAGAAACAGGGTCGCGTTAAAAAAAAAAGAAAAAAAAAGTGATTACCTAAAATGAGAACAAATCGAATTTTGAATGTTTATTCTACTACCGTAATGATACAATAAACTTAAACAAAGTTTCTCTCGGTAAATAGTTCAAGTACTCAAAAGACAATTTTTATTCGTTTTTAATTAGTCTATATTATGGTTTATTCGTAGACGTTTCAAGTATGGGTAATTTTATGCTTTCACGACTGTATCTTTTATCCGTTATTTAATATACTGTTGCAAAAGAGGAGAAAAAAAGAAGCAGATATTGTTCTGCCATGAATTTATCAGTGCAGTGTGGAGGCGTTTTTCTTTTTATATGAATTGATAATATCATACGTATAAAGTTTGGTCCTGGTCTGATATAAAATATTACGTTCGTAGCGATTTGTCGATAAGGACGGGATTTTTCGTTTTGACGTCCAAGGGCCACGGGGATGACGGAAAGCCCGAGACGGCAGAAAATAAAAGCGAGACGGCCGGTCGTAAATTAAATGGAAGAATAACCGCTCGCCCGGCGACGGTTGACGGCACGGACACACAAAATAGTAGTCTGACGGCGGGTCGAGAGATTCGCTGAAAACGAAATTCGACCAAACGCGGTTTTTATTTATTTGCTTCTTCTTTGCTTCCCCGAGACGTCTTTATTTTCCCTTGCCGCGCACCGGGGACAGAAGGTCGTCGATCGACTCCGCGGCCGGCGGCGACCAGAAACCAACTGCGAGCTCCGATCGCGATCGAATTATTTCATGGCGCCGGCCGGAGAAGTCGTGTCGCCATCGACGGTTTCGGCTGAACGACAGGAAACGAGACCTCCTCCCCCCCCTCCCACCGTGCAGAGGGACACGCTTTTTGAGTCTTAAGGGCCTCGTGTAAAAGCGTCACCGGACCTGGCCTTTTGAAAATCCCTGTTAACGACACGCGGACGAGACAATGCGTACGGGTCATATTGACGAAACCTCGTTAAAAAAAAAACGAAAAAAGAAACAAATAAATATATAGCCTCCCGGCCGAATAATCCGACGGAGTAAGACGACCGTGCGCGTGATCGGCGTGTGCGAAGGCAGCAGTTTTCCGTGTAAAAACGACAACGCTATGAGTGTGAAAAAAAAAATAGAAAGAATAAAAACGTAATAAAAAAAAAAATAATAGCGATTTTTCCCGCGGAACAATACGGTTTTCCGTCTTTCGCGGGATTTTCCCCGACAATAAGGGTCACTACCCGGATAACACGTTCGACCCGTTAAAAACAAGCGAATCTTTTTCACTCGCCCGCCGCCGTGCGCACCTTACACTCCTCCTCCGTGTATTCGAGTGGATGGCGGTTCTAATACATTTTCGCCGAACTCTCTTATGCACGCGACGTCGTGTATTACCCGCATCAGCATAAAAACGAAATAAAAAAAAAAAAAACATACTATATCAACATCCCCTAAACCTGCCAAACCAGAGAGAGAGAGCTAAAGTGTTACTGCGTTACGTGAGGGATGCAAGAGACGATTTGCGTTTATACTCGACGAATATCGTCAACGCCTAACGAGTTTGCCGCCGACGCTATTCTCATCCCGCTATTCTTGTCGAGCGCACGACGATCCAAAACGTTAATATTTCGCGAAATTCGATTTTGATTGCAGTCTGACGTCGACTGCCTGCCGGGATTTTCACGACGAACAACGTACACGTCCGCAGCTCGTCCGCACTCGCCGTGTACCGCGAGGGAGTCGCAGAACGCTCGAACGACACGTGGACGAGACGGTTAGGATAACCGGTCGGAAAAACGGCGAAACGGCAGCCGCCGAATCGGCCGAGTCGTAAAAACGCAAGCGGAAAACGGTCACTCGTACATACGACCGACCGGACGACATCCGGAAACACGACGGCCGACCCGCGCGGTTCGGGACGCTAATAGAAAAGTGTTTTGTAATGCGCTCGGTCCCGGATCGTCGCGACAAGCTGTCCGCGGGCGTTCTCTATTATTATCGTACAAACGTAGCTTACGTTTGTTTTGTCAACACGGGTCGGCCCCTTTGAAAATTTGTCAAACGACCTAAATAGCGTTTTATAATTGCATTCGGAACCACTACGGTCCAGACGTGCTCCGGTTTCCGGGCGTTTATACCCGGCACGCGGCATGCGGACGAAACGTCCCGTAAAGTATTATTACGACCGACGGGGGATTTCGTTTAATTTTGCGGCACACTTAATTCGGCTTTGAAAACTAACGCGAACGCGGCCGAGGCGACGAACAAACACCGTACGTCGCGGACGTGCTCGGTATAGCGGACCGGCGGCGTGGATTTCAAGTGCTATAAAGAAGCCCACGGTAGTACTATTTCGTTATTAACACGTCGTCGTAACGGAATGAGAAATGAGAGATTTTTTAGATTCTGAGTGAAGCGAAGGATCTTATGGTTTTACAATGATGTTTATTATTATTTTTTTTTTTTTCTGTAAACGCTATTTCGTATAGAAATCCTTGTCCAAAAGTTTCGTCCAGCTACTTTTTAGATTCGAAATTGAACTGAGATGGTACTTTAGAGAGGTCATTTTTCCGAAATCTCCATAGTTTTTCCAGTAATCAAGAATGACGATCGAAAAACTGAGTAAAAACGGTGAAATCGGTAAGATTCCGCCGTAAACGAGATTTTCACTGTTCAGATTTTAGGTATTTAGTCATAAATCGAAAAGTATTGAAGCTAGAAACTTGAAAATTTTATCCAATATCAAATACATTTTTTCTTTTATATTGGACTACATTTTCAGAACAATTATAGCACTTTTGACTTAAATATAGAACTTTTAATTTACCAAATTGTTTGAAAGTTTTTATGTAATATAATTTTAAATATTTGACAAAAAGTTCTGAAAATTTAATATGACCTAACTAATATACCTACCTAATTATCCTAACAAAAATTCAAAAATCGTGACCCAGGATTTTCTTTTATACACACTTTAATAAATTATTATAACTCACCAAAAATTATACAAATAACCGTAAAATACGTAAACAGTATTTAAATAATAATATATTATATTACACTGAAGCTTTGCTCAGAATCGTTTTATACTAAAAAAATGAGTCATCATTTCTTTAAAACTTAATACATTCATCACCAATATCTTGTCCGAGGACCGAAGGGACGAAGGACGAACTTGTACCACCATCATCTCACTTACCAGCTTTTTTTAAATTAATCCGGTATAATCAACATAATAATAAAGCGAGTGTAAACTTGTGTAAAATTGTGGTATTGAATCGATTCCGTTTTTCCAGAGGAGGCATTTCAATCGAAACGGCTACGACGAACTTCTACCGTTGTGTATTTCACAATGACGTGTACGGTAAAATAGCTAAAGAGACGTTTGATCGCGTCGTTTTAGACGAACGACGACGGTGTTTTCTGGTCTGTCGATCAATAAATCGCGAAAAACGTACCACTCAGCCGACTTCTGGTGGTCGTACACTCTAATCGAAAAGGATGTTCGCCATGACAGTTTCAATTTCACAGGTTTCTCTTATCGTTGGCGAAAAATCGAGAGGAATAGAGCGCGTCGGGTGCAGCAGTATCGTCGACAAAAGAGTTTATACACCGCCGGAAATTGGTTGCGTACAAAAACGTCATTGAATTAAATGATGCCCGTCGGGACCGATCATAGATTTTTCGGTCCGTCGAAGACGTCTCGAGTAATGTTTGTCGATGTGTGTGTGTGTGTTTGTATACGTACACATTCACTAGTTTTTGCAATATGCCATTTCCCGCTGTACGTGACGTGTGTGCTAGTAACAGAGAAGTACAGATATCAGCCATCACTACCACCACCAACACGGCCATCACCACCACCTCTACGACTACAACTAATATTATATATATAAATGTGTGCGTGTGTGTGTGTGTGTTCGTGTGTGTGTGTGTGTGTGTGTGTGTGTGTGTGTGTGTGTGTGTGTGTGTGTGTGTGTGTGTGTGTGTGTGTGTGTGTGTGTGTGTGTGTACTAGCACTTCTATCGAGACCATAAACCGCGGATGGGTGGAGCAGAGAGTGAGAGGAAGCACTTGGACAATAGAACCGGAATTTGTCCGAAGATGTCTGTCAGATGAAAACTCGACAACCAACATTTAATGCAAAAACCGTGTCCCGAGTCTAATGGACTCGCCTCACCCGACACGTCCATCTCCACCGCCTCCACCACCACCGCCACCGCGACCGCTGGGACACTTCGTTGACGCGGCACGTGTAATTAGCCGGGCGACGCCTAAATACATACGGCCGCGTGGAGTTCGTTGCGAATGTTTAGAATATGACATTTTTTTTAAATTTTATCGTACACGGGTGTCGCACGCTCGTAATAACATTATGACGTGTGCGTGATGTCCGTCGACCGCACACGGTCCGGTATCGATACGATATAAACTAACTAACGACACGCGTCATCGCATCGCGTCACGCGGGTCGGTCTCGTGTAGAAGGGCAAACACGTTAATTCTGTTTAAAGTTCACGCGACGCCCGTTGAAAAATCAATCGGTTTCCGAACTTTCGGTTTTCGGAAACATTTTCTTTGAAAAAACAAAACGACAGTCGAATCGTACCCGTCAACGTTTCGCGGAAAAGTTTTAATTACGACGGGGTTCGATTTCTCCGCCGCCGTCAGATTACTCGGTACGCACGCAGTGCATATACCGGGCTCGCCGCGTCCTATATACACGACGGTATTAATTCGTTCTCCGGTCCACGTCCCCGTGTTAATGAATAATTCCCACGATATACATTTTTTTCCCCCTGTCGCTTTTCGCCAAATCGTTTTAATGTGCCGAACCGGCGCACGACGGTACGATGTACTGTTCGCGCACGTAATAATTTATCGCAGCAGTTCCCAACCCATGGGCCGCGGCCCACTTGAGGGCCGCGAGCATCATAGTACTGGGCCACGAGCCATTGGTATAATATTAAATATTACGTATATGCAAAATGATATTATTTATTTTTTCGTTCTTATTTGTGAAATTAAATTAAATTAAATGAATTGAAAATATCAGCTAGTGAAGAAGATTCGTTAATTGAAATGTCATGTGATCAGACTTTAAAATCGTATTTTAAAAGTACACAATAAGTGCCGTTCTGGTTAAATGTTAGGAAAAACCATCCAGCAAATGCTAAAATTACACTCAGAAACTTGACGGGTTTTTCGACGACTTATCTATGAGAACGTGCTTTTTCTACTTTGATTTATTTCAAAAATAAATATAGAAATAAACTGAATGTTGAGAGTGATTTAAGACTAAAACTAACAAGTTTTAATCCATATATTGACTTGCTCGTGAAGAACAAGAAATGTCAAAAATCACATTAAATTGTTTATCTTGTGATAAAGTTGAATTGATTTTTTTTTAAATAATTGTTTTTTTTTTTTATTTTCTTAATTTTTTACTGCTAATAATATATTGTAATTTTGTGAAAACGTATACAGGTATATTATGGATGGGCCTGAAATATTTTTTTACAAAATCAGTGGTCCGCGAAACTAAAAACGTTGGGAACCGCTGATTTATCGGATCGGCGGATCAATATTCGAGTTGCGCGCATTCGATCTGGTTTTAGAACATTTAATCCCCGCGGCGGCGGCGCTCGCGTAAACGCGAAACACCTCATAATGGCACGGTTGTGAACGGTCGTCGGTGTGTTTTCCCGAAAATACTTTGAACGCGCGTGCGAAAGAGTTTGAACGCATATCGTCGTCACTGTACGGCACGAACCTCGCGCGAACAACAACGTAGTGAATAATTTAGCTCCGTACGCGCGAATTAAATTTCCGCGCGCGCGCACAGTCGCCGGAATTGACGTCGTATGCGTTTCATATCGGAATAAAGCGATGCGTGATTTACGAGCCGCGACGATAGAATTTTGAATCGAGAAAGTACCTTTTTCAACTGTCTCGAAACGATAAGACCGCGATGAAAATATCACAGATCCGAACGGCGGGATATCTAGCGGGTTCCTGTATAATTAAGAGCGCGCGATAATCAAAAGTTCCACGCGTGCGCATGATTGTGTATTATACGCTGCCGTTCCGCGTGATACACGGGTTTAGGATTCAAATTCGCTTCCGTGGCGGCAGCTCAATTTCGGTAATTTATGATATGAAATCACGTTTTCTTGCATGCGAATCCATGAATATTTCATCGTTGATTACTCGAGAGCTAATATTGATCAATGCAATGTTAATGCTTTAATTTGAGTGCGGGAAAAAATGTATTACGAATTTAAACCACGCGCACACCCGAATGAAAAATCGTAACGTTCTTTTTAGAGTTTTTCGAAACATTTCGAGCACACTTACGTTGTGTTGCTCTGCGCTATCGCGTTCGATCCATAACCCGTTTTAAACGTGTGGTTTACATATAAATACAGATAAATCCGTTCGTTTTCAATCGGCTTTCACAAAGACAATTCGATATAGCTACGAATGTAAAATGGCATTATTTTTTTTTAATTCACACTTTGTCAGGTACTCCCACGCCGAGCACAATTTTAATATTTTGTTTTATATTGCGTGTAATTACAAGAATAATTAATTGTTTGTTTAGCGAAGAAGTTTAAACGAAAAATATTCGTCTGCTAAATGAAAAGAAACGTATAATAGTAATAATGAAATGCAATTAATTAAAATTAAGTACACTGTGTTTTCGTTAGTGCAAAACTGAAAATGAAATTGATTAAATGTTTCGTATTAAGCGTTTTGGGGGGAAAAAATCTCATTTTTAGAGTATTAGAACCGTTTGTGAGAACCAAATTTTCGGTATCGAAATAAAATATATAGTATTTAACGAAATAACAGAATGGGAAAAAAACGTATTTCCATCAATAACGTCGAAGACGTCTTTTCCGTATCGAACGGTTATCGTGTGATATACGTGTGAAATTTTCGCGCTAAGTCGTTTTTATCACCGTATTGTGTTTTGCTGTCGACATGGCTGTGGTGTTCAGAACGGCGATAAGGTCTCTCGTGGAAAGTTTTCGAGATGTTATAAAACGTAAGAAATCCATGTAAATACGACAGGGAAACGTATTTACCATTAACGTGTGCTTTATCTTTACGGGGGATTCCACGAGAAAACACATGCACAAAATCATTGTGTCATCAGAATCGACGTTCTATGGGCGTCGGAGGAAAGAAGTGTTAGAGGTAGAGAGGAAACGAGACAAACAGAGGAAGAGAAGATATATGCACGCGCGCGCACAGGAATTGATTAAGTGTTGTTCGTATGTTCACGTTCGGCGTAGGTATGGTGAACAGGACGATTCGATAAAAAAAAAAAAAAAATGTTTCGGTTTTACATTTTTTGCGACCATTTCTTGTGGATCACTATAAGAATTTTATTTTTGAAACGTGCTCGTTAAGTTATCGCATGTAACAAATAAGATGTTTATCGTACGTATCCCGATGGACAAACAAAGTCAATTCGAAAGGTTTTAATTCAATAACTGTACTTTCTGCACCAATGATAATCGCACACTCCGGGTGTAAATAAAAAAAAAAAAAGTTTCCGTCACGATTGTAGAATTTAATTCATATTTTATAATATTATACAATTATTCTTATTAACATAGGGTTTGTTTTTGTAACAGACTTATGTAAATTTGAATTTAAAAAAAAACAAAAATAAATAATAATTATATGTTTGTATAAGAACTAAGTTTTGAAAAACAAAATATGGCTGCTGTTTTGAAAATCAAAAGTTTACGTTTTCCAAGAAAGAAAGTGTGAAAAATGTGAGTAGAAATTGTTTTTAATTTATACTCGCGAAAAAAATTCTTTCTAGTTAATATGTATGAGCGTTAGAAAAAACAAAAAAAAGTGTACAAATATAAATTTAAATTGTCATTGTCAAGAGAGACGTACTGCGCTCGCACTCCTGCGTACAAACGTTGCGTCTGCACCACACTGTGTATACACGCACATATGCGCATTGTAAGTTGGCCGGGATGGACGGAAATCTTATCCGCGTCACAGTGGTCGGTTTTACGCACAAGCTTTACACACACACACACACACACACACACACACACACACACACACACACACACACACACACACACACACACACACACACACATCACATCACATGCCGGCACACGAAACTCTGATAGTCGTAAATAATGCAACGTTCGACAACACTCTGGGGACGGGGAAAGAAAGACCGGGGTGAACTTATATCCATTATCTACCCCGTCGCTTGCATATATATGTACGTATAGACATGTGCGTACAATTTCTCTCGTGTGGCAGCGCGGGGATTTACGACGACAGTTGCCCCGAAACCGTACGACCCTTCATAAGTCGTCATTGCATATAACTGCATTCGATCACAGGTATAAACACACACACACATTTTCGCGAAAATACAAATGAAAGCACATTGTTATAGTCGAAAATGTTATCTCGGCGGGGGTGGATTTTGAGCGCATTGCGCATTGTTCTACCACGGGCAATCAAGAAGATTAAACCGACGTTTTGATCGTGGAGCACAACAATAATTATAACGCACTAGACCTTGTGCACCACTCTTCAATATTATTATTGGTACTGTTAAATCATAAAAAACATGGTTTAGAGGCAACAAAGATAACGTGATATAAAGAATGAAAGGCGGGAAGAGAGAGAGATAGAGAGAGAGAGACGAGCGCAGATTCACAGACGGAAACGTCGTCGTGGTAATGCTATGTTTTGTAGTGGTCTCTCCTAACCGACGAGTCGCTGTCGTCGTTTGTTCCTCGCGACGTCGCGTTTTATCATGTCGTGCTACAAATGAACAGGCGTGTTCTGTCACGTCACAGTAATTTCCACCGATAACGACGACACACGAATCTACCAGAGACGTCCGGACGGGCATGACATAAAACAGTGTACAAACACAGCGGCGGTTATCTCGACGTCGACGGCAGAACATTGAAATAAAAACAGATTTCAAAAATACAGACGGTGACCGAGCCGGAGCGTACTCACTCGTTTGACTATTCGGATTATTTATGGATTTATCTTGTTTCCGGTACGCTCGAAGATGCCGTCGAACCGATCGATTCGGCATTTAACGACCTGCAGACCACGTGTTTTGAACGATTTTTTTCGTTTTCTCCGATTCCGAGTACCGCGTGAATCCACAAGTGTAAGCGCGGCGACGTCATAGCGTACGGGCCCGAACCCGAATCGACCGGGCGAAGACGAAACCGTGTGTTTCCGGTGCAGTGTTAATCGGCGTCGGCACGACCGCATCGATATGCTAAACTAAACCGCTCACGGGTACACCGCGCGATCGGGTCATCGCCCATCGGTCCGACGAGTGTACCGAACGCGTTTTGATTTCAATCACTCCGACTCGGTGTCGATCGCGGGCGCGCGTTTTAATCATTATCATCCGATTCACCCACGAGCTTTTTCGTCCGTCCTCGTGCCGAGTAACACCCCGTCTCGTATCCGGCGAAAACCTTCCAGCGAGACGGCGTGTTGTCGGCACACGTGTACCGGAAGAGATAAGTTCAAACGTCGCATTACCGTTACAATGCGTATGGTTGTACGACTGAGTTCATAATAATAATAATAATAATAATTATAATAATAATAATTAAAATTAAAATAATAATAATAATAATAATTATAATAATAATAATAATAATAAAAATAATAACAATAATAATAATAATATTAACCGTATGGCCTAGAGTTTAACGAGATGAAAACCTTTTTTTATTGTCACGATTACGTTGCCCTTCAAACCCGATTGGATTAAAATGTGATTTTTTATTTTTTGATATTGTTGAAACGAAGACAGTGTAAGAGTCGTATAATATTTTTTCCGAGCGGACCAGGTCTATTTTACGCATCGCGCACGCGTATAATCATTATCACACACACACACACACACACACACACACACACACACACACACACACACACACACACACGCACATCTCGCTCAGGATCGTGTTTATAATATACAGCGTCAAAATGTAAATGTCTTTTTGTCAAGAGTACACACTAACGCGACGTCGAGACGGTGGATTTCTGTGCGAGATCAAAACGTCTCCTATTCCCCTCGGTAACGTCATTAAAGGCGTAATAGGACATCAAAAGACCCTGTGGTCAATATTGAATTATGTACAGTCTCTTCACTTCAAAAGTCCCGTCGTTTAATTAAATAATCAGATTGTCCTGTTAAGGACACCGTTGCGACCCCGCCCGCGTCACCCGGCTGTACCGCCACCGACGGTCTCCACGGTGACACACGGGAGAGAGCCGACAAAGGTAATAGTCGATTTATTATTTCGCAACGGTGTCCTCGTTTTTTCGCGCGCCCAAACATTATCGCGGTAATCGCGCTGCAAATATTTAGTCATTAAAAACAAACGGGAGGGAGTGAATGAGATGGCGCGGAGAAAGAGAGAACGTGAAAAAAACGACCATTATCCGGCTCCGAAAACAACGGAAACATTAATAGCACATTTCACAATGAAACATTGCGCGACAAATCAAACACGCACCCCTCGTGCCCCACCCCCGGCGCTAACTGTGCGCCATTTATTCGCCGTCGATATTTTTCATTTCCTGAATCAAACGCGCCCGCACTCCAGATTGATCGGTTATATTGTCCAAAGTTAGGGGTAGATTTTGTATTTATTCATTTTTTTTTTTTTTTTTTTTTTGTAAATGTATGAAATACGCGCACCGCACAACGCACCCCGTGTCTATAGCGTCGTTTTTAATCACGTTTAATGTTTTACATTGTTTTTGCCGTCGGATCTCGGGAGAAATCGACACGGCTCGTTTTTATTTTATTTTTTTCTCATTTTACTTCACAGGCAACACGGAAAACTTACGTACGAAAATAGCCGCCACTGGGTACCGTGTATTATTTCTTTTTTATTCTGTTATAATGTTTATATTTTTATTTATATATATATATATATATATATATATATATATATATATATATATATATATATATATATATATATATATTAAATTAGCGGAAAAAATATAAATATATAACGTTTTTTTTAATTTTTTCAATTTTAATATCGTCATTATAATAAAATATCGGATGAATTGGAACCCGACCGATTGAATTTGAGGTCTTGACACTCGTATAGCTGACCGCATCAATCGGACCTAATTTAATGTTATGCCGATACCGATGAGTATAATACTACGAGGATATAAACCTATATGCACGGTCTCAAGCGGGTCGCGGTTTTCCATTGAATGTACAAAATTAGTCAAGAATCAATGACGAATTCGTTTTAATTCGATTTGACGTTAAATTATGTATTCATAGAAAATCATATTCGTATTCATTGCCCTTATTATTCACGTTGTATGTAATAATCTTTGTATACGACGAATTCACTGCTAGACTAAAATATACGTTTCATCGGTTGAAATAATGATTTTTAAGTTTGTTATATGCGAACATATAACTGTGCGTTTTGATTACATTTATTGACTGTGAGAACCTGATTAAACTATATATTTTCATTTATACACAAATACAAAAATAACTAATGAACTGCATTGTTTGGAGTATAAGAGGCGAGGTAAAATTATTTTATTTTTAGATACATTTTTTCTGTTGAATAATTACATAAAAAATTTTTTTTTAAGATTGTGTTCCAACAATATAGTTTTTGTAGTCCAATTATGGCATAAATAACGGAAAATAAAACTTTTTGCAAAATAGTTTAACATAATACGAAAACAAAACTATTGACATTCTTTCGAGTCTGACAAAAAGAAAACATTTAACTGCGAATCGTTCTTTGTGCGATGCGAATAATAAAATCTCAGTATCGTTTACAGTCGATATTTTTTGATAAAACGCAAAACGTAAAAGGTCCATAACATTTAATTATAATTCAATATTTAGTTTTCTTGACCGAATCTAAATATTGATTTAAGAAACTTTGAGGATTGGTTTCTTCCCGTGTAAATTCCCTTTGGAATCAAAACCTGTGCGTCAAATTATGCTGAGTAATCTCGACCATTAAAAATGTTTCGAGTTCATTTGCGTTTCGCTGCTAAGCACATTACAGTCTAGAGAGACGCGCGGGGTGAATCAAATGCTCGCGAAAACAGCGCAACAATTATGAATGAGTTTTCAATCGGTCAGCAGTATACTAAGTTACCGGATGATGCGTTCTGAATTCGATTTTCTACCTTTATACTCTTTGGGCAAAGGATGTTTTCTCTAATGGTTTTATGCCATACAACTTTGGTTTAGCGCCATAAACGTTTTTATTTTCTAATTTAACCTAGAATTTTTAACCTGACCGCCTGAAGGTGTTCGCAGGAAAATTAAATTCCATGGGGAATTTGTGGTTTATGAAAAACTCAAGTTTAAAGTTACGAGTTCGCGTAGTGACGATCGATAAACGCAATGTGTATAAACTTGTGATTTGTCTGTAGCTCTCGAGCTATTATTATATTATTAGTCGGACTCTCGAAAGAATAAAGTGAAAACAGACAGGACGACGTAAAATTGCGTTTAGAAAAAAAAACGGTCAATATTCTACGACAAACAAGATAAAATTTACATTTCATAGCTTTTTCGATTTTTTTTTATTTTTGACGTATTTGTAAATTTTCACCCTCGTTCAATTTCAAACTTTAAAAGGCTACGTGACATATTTTCTATCGTGGCAAAAGGTTTCGTTGCCGAAAATGGCTTTTTTCACTCGAAATTCTGAAATCATAAATCTGTCCGATTTATCATAATTAATATTTCAAAGAATTTATTCTACTATTTTTTTTTTTTTTTACCACGTTCCGCTTTTATTTGCATATTATTATATTTTAAATGATAATAATTCAACAATATGTTTACTTTTTATAAGCTTTAAAGATATTTCAAAGTATTATTAAAATACAATTAAATAGTGTTTGCCAATAAACTAAAAAAATACCTATGCCAGAATAACTCGAATCGGTTGATATTTTATGATAATTTCTTACATTGGATTGAAAATACCCTTGCAAAAAATTGTATTATTATTATTTATTTATTTATTTATTTATTTATTTATTTATTTTTTTTTTTTTTTTTTTATATCGAATAAGATCTTGGTTCAATCATATGGCAATTAGAGTTATTTGAACGGCGGGTCGATTTATTACCGAAATTTTACATTCAGTAACGACGTTATGGAATTTCTGACGCTGTTGCGGTCTCCTACGCGGTCGTGTACTCGAATTGCCTATACGTTGCGCCGACCGTCGACCATACTTCAGGTATACGACGACGGACGCTTACTGTTTTGCATTTCAATGAAATGTTATTCTAATATTATTTTGTAATACGATCAAAAGACTATTGGAAAAAAAATACCTGTTTGTATAATATCTTTTACCCACGCAGCGAATATGGCGTATGAATAAATATACCAAAAATATCGACGGCGCGGCGGCAGTAACGCAACTTATGACGTGTGCTACTTCTAAATGATATGTTGATGACTGGTGGTAGTCATTGATTCGACGGGTACGAGGGTACGAGGGTACGTGCGTGCGCGTTTGAGTTTGAGCGTATGACAGTGTGTGTATGTGTGTGTGTGTGTGTGTGTGTGTGTGTGTGTGTGTGTGTGCGTGTGTGTGTGTGTGTGTGCGTGTGTGTGTGTGGGTGTGTGCTTGTGTGTGCGTGTGTGTGCGTGTGTGTGCGTGTGTGTGCGTGTGTGTGTGTGTGTGTGTGTGTGTGTGTGTGTGTGTGTGTGTGTGTGTGTGTGTGTGTGTGTGTGTATGTGTGTGTGTGTGTGTGTGTGTGTGTGTGTGTGTGTGTGTGTGTGTGTGTGTGTGTGTGTGTGTGCGCGCTCGAGTGTGAGTGAAATATAAAAGTGGTGCCTGGCACCCAGGGACGGAAGGACATTCACCAGCATGTTTGGCACGGGTATAATTGATTGCACGAGCAAAAGTGATTTATAAAATGTCGCCGGACGAAAAAAGTTTTCTTAGAAATGCGTATCAATAGACAATGCCGTAAAGTTTGGTCATGGTGTTGGGTGGATATGATGTTGAACTACAGCCAGTCACCACCGAGTCGTCGCGCACAATATGTCATACCAACGGTTACGGTTTTAATTTATTAATGTTAATTCGAATTATCGATAAAACGGAATGTGCGCTATCGGGATATCATGTATTTATTCATTATTATTATGTTTATTATTTTTTTTTTTACTTTGTACAAAACTCCTGTCAACACAACTATTTTATAACCGATACCGTTAATTAAGTTGGGACGTACATAATATTTTCACCGAACAACTATTCAAAAGTATCGCACGTGGGAATCGTGTGGTTTCTATATGAGTGTAATTGAAAATACCGAATATAATGGTAAAAATCAAGTCGAAGGAATCGCAAAACAAGATTATTTAATTTTTAATGCAATATATGTTGAAATAAATGAGTATAATAAATCATATTTTATACAAACATATCAAGAACGTTTTTTTCATGATGGATTACCATACATAAAAAATAAACTATTTTTTTTTCTGTTTGTCAAGTAAATATAAACAATTTTAAGAATACTAGACCGCGGGGATATTAAACCGGATTATTTAAATAATAATAAATGTATTTATTTACTTTTAGAAACCGTACTTAACACAACCTGAATATCGCAATAAATCGCAAAAAGAAACTAAATTATCGGATGAGTGAAAATTATTTTTAAATATGACAATCGTTGCAAAGTAGGTATGTAAGAAATTGTTTCAGACTATTTATTTTTTAACGTTTAAGCATGATTTCGATATTAGTAAGCAACAGTTTTATTTGGCATAATACGATAAAAGTTTTTGAAATGAATAATTCATAAAAAAAAAAAAAACACGTAACACATGCAGTGCGTATAATAAAGTTGACGCACGTATTCGAGTCGTGTGCATGCGATTTTGTCTCGAAATGTCGTAAATCGTTCCGGGAAGAGAAACGGCCAAGAAATCAATCACTCCCCGTGGTCGCGCGTAGACCCGAGAGGCGAACGTCGACGGTCCGCTCCAGGTTTATTGAAATTCAAAAAAAAATAATTTCAGACAGCGCGAAATGACGCGTTATCGACTACCGTCTATTTATAAATCATACATGTGTGACGTGACGGCCGATGTAAATAAAGATAAACCAGTTTTGTTATATATTATTGAATGGACCACATTATTATCAAAGATGATGTTAGAAGAAAATGTCGCCATTGCTCTTCTCAAACAATTTATTCTTGCAGAAAATGTTTAGTGTCTCTTCATCCACACTGTTTTGCTATATTTCATGCTATAAATAAATCAACTTATTATATTTTTTATTACTTTTTACTATGTTTCAAGTTATAACTTAATAATTATTCCAACGTGAAAAAAATTCATAAATAATAACAAATTAATAAATTTGTGTTAATACTATTCGTGTACTATATATTTGAATAAGAATTAAAAAATTTATAAATGTGAAAAATATTTTATTTATTTACGATTTTATTCACTGTTAACGGCCAACGTTGCGTATGCGCAACTTTATTTTCCAAGAAAGTGGCCAACAAAAATTTTGTTTGAAAATAATTTTGTCACTAGTTCACCATAAATATTCCGAATTAGTCAAAAAAGTTAGGTATTTTCAACTATTTATATTATTGGCCGTTAATGGGTTAATATATACTTTACATTATATGATAAATCTTTAAATTATCATCCGAGTCTTTTGAAATTTCGGAAGAAAAAATAGATACTAATTTTTATAAATACAGAAGATATCTATCATAGTGTATAATATATACTCGAATACATATTTATTTATTATTAGTATAACTTTTTATTTATTTATTTTTTTTTTTGTAAGCAAACTAATCAACAGTTTTATATCTAATGTTTTTTGAATTTTTGGTTGTTAAAAAACTAACTGAACCGAAATTTAAAAAAATATGTATATGAGCACTATGTAAAAAGATAGAATTAAACCATAAAATTAGGATCCGAAATTTGTACAAAATATGAGTGATGTGTTCACACAGTGAGTAACGGCCAGTCAAATACGCCGGAGATCATTTAGTCTTTTTAGAAACTCACCACGTCCAAACTACACCTGTATAATATGTATTAAGATACAGATATTTATTTTTAAATTGCATTCTACGGATTCGGTGTGAAACAGAAACGCGTTATGCGTGCACCCAATCAAACGTCGTAATATCAACCTACGGTTAATAAAACGTGAGCGACGAGCCGGTGGCGAGAAAACGGACCCGGGGAAATTATTCACGACTACAGAGACGCATTCGTAGAAATATTTAGACCATTGTGGTGGAGGGTGGGAGCGAGAACGGCAGCAGCCGGGTAGAGCACAGTAGAACACAGCCGCCGCCACCGTCGCCGCCACGATGATATTCCGGCGCATTGTTTTGTCGGGGGAGAAAAATGAGCGGTCGTGCGGGCCGCCACGGTAGCAGTGCTACTACGGCTCGTAGGAATTAATCGTTTTTTCGTCGGGACGAGAGGAAACGCAGCCGACCCCGGGGTCGATTACTCGGGCCCGTTACGAGAAACAAACGATTTTTCGACGTGGAAAACGCGACGGCGGAACAAAACAACGGCGCGAGACTTACGTCCAAGTGGAAGCGGGTGGAAAGGGCGCCCGGAGCCGCCGCGCCGCACTGCGACCAGAGTCTCGGCGCTGGGCGCACTCAAAATCCGTCAGAAGCTTAATGACTTGCCGTCGACGACGACGACGACGACGATACTGCCAAAGAGCCGATAACGTTTTTGTTTTTATTTTTTTTGATTTCTCGTTTTTTCCCCCACGTCACGTCGGCAGTTAGATCAAACGAACTCGCGCCGGAAAATTGCACAAAGCAAAAGGAAAACCAGAACAATACGCGTAAATGCTCTCCAGTGTCGGGCGTATGAAAGGACGTTCGCCAAAAAGGCACACTCGGCATTTCTCCCGGTGACCCGGTGACAGAAACACACACCGACTCCGTATCACGGTCGGCCCACGAGGTCGGGTGATATTCTAATATATTTCAGACGAATAAATTCGCCACTGCCAGTATCGACAACTGGAATCATTGACGACCCGTGGAAGTCCTGACGCCCGGATCCGACGACCGTTTTTCGAGTCGACTCCTCTCGGCCAGCCCGATCCCGTAAGAAACATTTAACGATATCGCGGTTTTGGAACGGTCTCGAACGGTTAGCCCGAACTCGCGCGGACTTGACGGCCTTCCGGTTTTCGACGGATTCCCGATACGCGAGATTTTTACGGCCACCGATTCAAATCTGCGATTTATCGCGATATGGAACTTGGCGGATTGTAAAAAAAGGTCGAGTGCCGGACGCGCGTGGAATCGGAAATTGATTTTTAACCCGAACGTCATGAATTATTCTCGGCTAGCGAGAAACTTAATTTCCAAATTCTGGATAAATTTTCGCTAAAGCGCGTTCGCCGTTTACACACAATCGTGTAAATTACGACGATCGAATTGAAATATTTCGAATGCACCGAGCATTTATAATGCAATATATTTCGCCGGCAAGAAAACATTTAAAACGTTCGGATCACTTATTATTCGAACGCTGGTCTCAGTTCAACGTCTTTTGTAAACTATAATTAATTAAATTTCGTATTAAATTCGGAGCTCCGGACGGTACGTCAATAATGAATTACATTAATAATTACCATACGTTTTGTTTCCTCGTAGGAAAATAACAAAATACGCGGAAGATGCGGATGTGTTTTATCACGTTAGATTATCAATTGGTATTCGTACGAGAAAACGTCTTCGGTGCCGCCTACGGTAGTGCCAGAGCGGACCGTATTTATTATCGACGCGGTGAAATCAAACATCGCATAATAAAATGTCATCGAACGGACGACTCGAAAACGGTATCGCTAACAATGCGCCGCAGCAAATATATCGCTGTAGCATAGCTCTTCAGTCGGTCCCATCTAATTCAGTTTTCGGATTAATTTATATCGGGTATTTTATACTCGGACATAACGAACACGGCAGACCAAAACTAACCAAGGTCGACTTTTGAAAACTTGAATACTCAAACACGATTAAATAATAAATATTTTTCGAGTGTAATATGCGGGAATAATAATAGTTAGTTAGTTTGTAACTGTTAGTTGAAATTAATTATTTGTTGTCATGGAAAACCGCTTATTGTACCGCCGGATTAGAATTTTCGTTTTTTTTTTTCACGAGAATCGTTAAATTATTATACGTTATTTTTTAAATTTATTTCTAGACTTTAAAAATATTTTAAAAAAAAACAGATTTAACATTAATTGACAAAGTTGTGATTCATTTGAAAAAACATGTATCGAAGGAGTTTATTCAGGACTGGACTTCTGTGATTTATCGAAATCGCATACGATAGCCGAATTATTTGAAAATTAGCGAATTTTATTTTCCATTCAATTTGCCCGCGCCGCCGCCGTCAGGATTTGCGAACGCTGATTTATGTGTTTTCTGCGAGTTCGGCGTTGTCTATTTTCCATTTGGATGCAAAACGCGAACCCTCCCTATTTTCCGAGCCCCCTCCCCCCGTCTCATTTGTATTGATTTAATAACACAATTCGCCACGGTGTTTTTCCAGCTTTGTATGACGCGACCGTCGCTAAAGGATGGCGGCAATGACTGATTGTCGTCACGACGCTGTCGACGGAGTTGGTGGCGGTGGTGATTTTCGGGATAGAGTGACGACGGTGGTGTTGGTGGTGGTGGTGGTAGTGGAGGCGGTGGTGGTGGTGGTGGTATTGGTGGCGGTGGTGGCAAGGAGTGAGAAGTGTTTTGACGCTATTGGTAGTAAATGGAATCGAGTCAAGTGTTTGTTCAAAACTCAGAGACTGCTAAGCGATAACAATGACAAATCAAATATATCTTCCTAGTGTGATCGACACAGTCGCGGGACACGACAGGCGTTATTATTTAAATATTAATCCATTGTAATTGCATTTCGACATTATTAATATTGTCGTCGGGTTGTTTTTAAGCCAAACACGATATTTCGTCTCGTGCATTCCAACTGCCCGACGAATCAAACTCGTCCGACCGACCTGTTAAAGTACCATCGGCTGTGTGAACCCGGCATTTTACGGCTTGCTCGGCTAATCAAAACATAAACAGACTTAACGTATAATAGAACCTTACGCAAACAAGGTCATTCAGATTTAATGTCACAAAAATAGAGAGATTTGTTCAGACTTTAATGTAATCCTCACGTTAACTTACTAATCCCTTCACATATTCACTGCATTTCTTGGCAATTAAATTCTACAACAATTCCGTAAATTCTCAAAATGAAGTTTTCGTCTGACATGTGGAACAAAATTAATTACGAGGCACTTCTACGCTAACGTGCGAGTGGATCAAGTAGAAACATTCAATTTTTTGTTTTTTTTTTTTTTTTTTTTATTATTGTTCACGCATTTTTAATGACATAATGTAATTGTTTCGAAACGATTAATGTTTACGGTTTTTTCAACAACATCTTTTTTTGTGTGATATAAATGGTTCTGCATTTTCAAAAAAGATAAAATTTATTATTTTGTACCAAAAGAATAACACTTCAAACAGACGCACAGAACCCATACAAGTGTATATACCACATTTCCGATAATTTTTCAGTTTTCATTTTAATTAATACAATTACAATTCGTGCATTTCTTTTTTAGTTAAACCCAATTAAATTTGTTAGAATATCTACTAACGTGTTTTTTCCATTCTCAATTCTTCTAGAATAATACTAACTTTACAAAAATGGCCTTGGAAATACGTTATATGGCGTATGAAATATAATTTATGATCAATCACGTGCCCTTCTTTTATTTTGAAAGTATAAAGAACAAAATGATAAATTGTACGAAATATAGTTGACAAAACAATAACAAATAGACGTATAATATTTTGAAAAATGTATCCAAATAACTTCAATACAGATTGTGATCTATAACAAAATATAAAGGCGAAAATATGTGTATACATAAATTATTATTTTTTTATTCGTGAAAAATAAAACGTTCACTCTTGAATACATTTTACTTTATTATTATCATTATTGTTTGCAGTTAAGTAGTAATAAAATACAATTTATTATGTTTTCAGGGATTTTATTGACTACTCTACGTAAAGATAAACAAATTAAGTGCTTTGCGTACGAGTAAAATGAATAATAGTTATTTGTAGAGATTGCAATTTTTCACCCGTTAAAGCTTAGTTATAACATCGTAAGACAGACCGTCAACAAACTTTAATAGACTTTTATGAGCAATGGATATGAAAAACGTAATGGGCTACGAATAAGGTCAATAAACAAACGGATTACGGTTTAAAAATATACCGAGCCAATTGTCACCTACAACAAACATTACGCGCTAAGAATTATCTGGAAAAAAAATTCCTTAATAAAATGTGCTTTGAAAAAACAATGATCAGTGTATGTGTATATTCTCGATTCGAAATTATTTTATTTCTCTAATACAGTTCTGAACTTATTTTTCGCCAATTCAGAGATATATTTTACGGAAACTGGTATGATTTCACGACACGGAATGTCTTCAAACAGTATCCACGCAAAAGCAAAAGCAGCGATTTCTCCCACTACCATCGGTTTTTGTTGAATCAAACGGGGCATGACGGTAGATATGTGAGCGGCGAAACAAAGGCGAAAAAACCACCGGGATCGCGCTCAAACTTGAAAAAACAATCGTATGAAACTCGTACGTCCCACGTGACCACGCGTTCGACCGGAGATAAATAAATCACGAGTAATTTCGAAGAGAAAAGAAATAGAAACTGCCGCGTATCCGACCGTAATATCTTGAGTGGTATGAAAAGGAAACGGAAAAGAAAATCACAGGAGAAAAAAACCATATACAGTTAATTATTATGGTTGTATTGATACTTCTGTCTTTTTTCAGTACTGTCCGTCGTCTACCGACGTCGAGTATGACGGCCGAAAATTCCCAAACCGTTTTCGTCCAACCCCTCTCGCCCTTCCCGCTCCCCGGCACTCCTCTTTTATAAGACGGCGGCGTCGGGCCCGGGGCGGGAGCGGAGGGACCGACAGGAAGAGCGTCGGCGATGGTCTTATCGTTACCGTCTGAAATATAATATTGAAACCTTCGATAGGATTTCCTTGGCCATTAGCGATGCATTCAATGTGCTCGACGGTAGGCTCGGAAAGGAGCCGTGCGATTCGGGGTGAAACGTACGGTTCGTTAGAATTATTGAGAAAAGCACGGCCGGTATAATATGTACCTTTTACGAGGCAGTGGATCCTTTGGACTGTGCAGCGGCCGCCGCCGCGCGTTCGTTTCACTACCCCGGAGCGACGCGTTTCCGTTTGGTCACATATTATTAAAAAGGGGAAGTCGTATCGATTTTAGTCACGGTGAATTAACAACCTATTTTCCGTCGGCACGGGTCATGTTGGACACGGAAGGCACGCGCGCCGGAGACTCGGGGTGATTGCCGTAGATCGACGGGGAAAAAAAAAGAGAGAAAAAGAGAAAGGCAGAGAGAGAGAGAGGAAGAATGAAAAAAAAAGCTAAGTAATTCTTGTTTTGTACAACAGAAATGACCGATAAATAATGTTTACATCCCAATAACTCCACGAGCGAAATCCGTAATGAAATAATAACGTACAACAATAAGAACGGACGAAGACGTCGTTTACACCGCGTGCACGTGCCATCGATCGTCGTGCCTCCCGACCGGAGAGAGATTCAGAAACGTACTAGGTGCGCGGTGGCTGTAGTTTCGTCATTATCGTTCGAGAAAACTAAAACAGGTATAACAACCCATTGAATGGAAATAACGAAAAATGATTTCTTTTATAAAAAAAAAAATATTAAAAAAAAAAATGTAGTTTTATTGACGTTTTAAATTGTGCGTGAAAAAAATTCAAATTTATTTGTTACGCAGGATTAACTTGCAATTAGTAAATTCACGTGGGACTTCCCGCCACGGAAAGTATTATTTATTGCGTCGTTCGCGAAATTCAACACCGATAATACGGTCTCTCCGTGACGTTAATTTAATGCGGTCAACGAGTGGTACGGACTCGTTAAGTTTACATCTACAGGGTACCTCACGGAGATTAACTGCACGATGTTATTCAAATCCGAATAGTTCATTTATTTGATTTTCTTTCTTTCGTGCACAACGTAAAACATTTATAAAACTACGTTTATATGAAGAATAGAATTTTCTCCTGTTTATAATTAATCTGATTTTATAGTTTTTACTGACAACAATGTTTTATTCGTAACAAAATCGTATTATATTTTTGGACATTTTTATTATCGGGCCGGTTGTTTAGGATGCATACGTAAAATTTAAAGTTAAATTCGAAGAGAGTTCGTAAAAATCTATCACCGCAACTTTCCTACTCTAAACTACGAATGCACCGATTTCCATTGGCCAGGGATATAAAAATTTGAATTTTGAAAGTCCTTAAAAGGAAAAATGATCTTTTTTCTATAAAATTATGTAAATAAATAAAGGCTGCCGTATTGTAATGAAGTTTGAAAGACACGTGAATAACACATAGTCAAAACAAATGTTTTCGTCCACAAGACGAACTTTTTTGAAGAACTGAAAACGGATCAAATGTATCGTATCGTACGGGATTAAATCGCCGAGTGCAGTTTTTACGCGGCACACCCCGTGTATCGATGCGTCGCGACGCGATTGGTTTTTCTTTTTGCGTGTTCCAATTAAATTTAATCGCACGGACGTGGTAAAAGACCCGTGCGCGCGCAAACTACGACGTTTCGTGAAAAAACGGACACGACCTTGTTGCGATTGTTGTGCGTACACGTTCGCTCCGAAGCCGGTAGTCGCGGTGTTGTGTACGTACGCCGCCGTGCAGTGAATACTCTGAATTGAATTCACCCTACATTGTGTGTCCGCCGCTCGTTTTTCGTACCATTATATTCGTCCGCCGCGCGGTAAACACCGCACTTTGAAAGCTTAGTGGCATCAACATATATCATACGTTTTATTGCGTCGCTACCGCGAGCGCGAGCACAGTGTTATATTATAATGTGACGTTCTAAATTGTTGCGAGACCGTCGTAGAGAAAATAGGCACAACGCACAGGGAATTCGGGGGGAGGGGGGGGTGTAGCCCTTCGCGAGATTATCAAGTCAGGACTCGATCCCTCGTGGATTCCTATTTAGTACTTTTTCATTTTTTTTTTTTTTTTTCAGACATTATTTTTTCTCTCGTGACCTACTTTGACATAATATTCGTTAGTTGGTTTTTAAAAATAAGTCGAGATTAATAATTATAAAAACTCCGTTGTTTTTGATACAAAAACAAATAGTTATACGCTGTATACAAAAAAAGTACATATACGGTTTAGAAATATTAAAAAGCATTTTTTTTTCCATCTGACTTGTTTGCGACTTTTTCTGTGAAACTAATATCGTTAAAACGCTACGACTCGTGATACAGCAAACGACCATTACGTATTTGAGCCGGTGATTAAGAAAGGCTGTTATCGCCCGTACGGCGCAACAGCTCTACGCGTTCAAAAATGATTTAAGTAAATCATCGACGTTTACTCGGAGGCTTGAGGAAGGCGCTGTGGCTGTGGCGATTCTTTCACCACGAAACGATTATGACTCACGGACGCGTGACCGTAAACCAAACGGGTCGCCTTGAACGATCATTATACGTCCCTTGAAACCCGACAAATTGTAAAAAAAAAAAAAAAATATTCAAACCATTTTACACCGATCGAGGATTGACTACCGTCTATACTACAGGCATAAAACAACTAGGTTATACACTAATATTATGTATTTGTAAATGTATTTATTTATCGAACGACGTATAAAAGCGATTTATAAACGAATAAGTAGTGTAGAAAAAAAAAGAAATCAAATATTTCCATAAATAAATCGTATTCATATTATGTGCATTATGATTATTTTACATTGGTTTTCGGCTATCGGTTCCATGTCACGGCTCCTCTCTATGACTTTGACGACACACAGTTTGAACACCTCTGCAGGGGCCCGGCGTCGGTTATGGAGTTTGCAGTTATGACGTGGACGGGACACGTCATCATAGGGTATAGTGTGTCGTTGACTTGTGGAGGGCGTCGAAACGTGGAGGGCGTTGTTTGCGCGGCGTACGGTTAAAACACGCGAAGGATGTGATTTCCAGAGATCCGAAAGTCGACCGCCGCGGACGGGGAAAGGAACGGAACGCGTCGAGCCCCGGTCGCGGGTAGACGGAGAGTAGAGCGACGGTGTCGAATTTACGTGCGACGATATTTGGCGGCGGGTCGGGTAGTGAGACGGCGGTCGGTCGGCCGTAAGGTACGGTAGCCGCGGCCGTCGGGACTTTTCGCGTTAGCAGTCCGGACCGTACGACCGACGCGACGGCGGAGTGTCGTGTGCGGTTAGGGGGGGGGGGGCAAACAGACGTTAAGCGGCTTACGGAGTCGGGACCCGGTGCGACGTACGATATTTCCTGCTGCCGAGAGTGCTCTTCTTCCGCCGCCGCCGCCACCGCGGCACTAAGACGACGGGTATTACGCGGAGCCGCGAGAGCGCTGGAGTGCGCGGCTTGACTTCCCTCCGCGGCGTCCGAGACGAAATAAATATCACGGAGAGACGGCGGCGGAGAGTATGAAAATCCGGCCGGAAAACTGCCTAGGAAAAGCCATCGTCATCATCAACATCAGCATCGTGGTCGAGGACCGGTGTGTGACGTGACGCCGCCGCCGCCCGATCAGCCGACCGGCCGTCCGGCATGTACGACCGCGTCGGTGGCGCGAGCCCATTACCACGTCGGCGGTACTCGGGAGCGGTGGAGGTGGCGGTGGCGGCGGCGGCGGCGGCGATTCCATTAAAACGTCAGTTTCCGCGGGGAAACAATGACGACGCGGCTATATATGACATTCATCATCTAATGTGATGTGTCATTGTTGCGGCTGTTCGGCTCCGGTCCCGTCCACACGACGCCCTCTCCCGCCCGCCCGGGATATAAACCGTGGCGAAGGCGGCGGAGTGCGGACTCCGGCTCGGCGAGCGCGCGCGGGGTGACGCGAGAAAAACTCTCAAAATCCATTATTATTATAAGAGTGCCTTACACCGTTTGCCACTTTTGTCGTCCCCTGTCGCCGTGCCGCGCGCGAAATGATCGGCTTAATGATTTTTTCCTGTCTCTCTCCCCCTCTCCCCCTCCCAGTTTCTTTATCTCTCTCTCTCTCACCCTGCCACCGTTATTCAACTTCTCCGCACAGATATTTCGTCTCGAATGACGCGTGTACACAACAATAATATTACGCGTAAATAAATAATAAAACACAAGTCACGATAATAATATCATAACAACGAATACTATATACGTGTTACGTCGTTACACGCACGCACGCACGTACACGCGTGACGTACACAGCCGTGAGTGTGCGCGTTTTCCCCGATGGCGGCGTGATTTTTTACCCGCAAAAGAGGTCACTAACGTCATTAGTATTCCGCACATCGCGCCGCCGCGCCGGCCGCCCCGTGTCATCCGCATCAGGTACCCGGTCCGCCCGACGACACAATGTCGACCGCGGTACATATTATTATTATTATTAGACCACAATCCTGTATTTATTTATTTATTTATTGTTTATTTTTGTTTTTCACGTCATCGACCCCGTTCCCGAGACCACACCCTCGACTAGCGCGCTAGGTAGTTAGGTGGGGGTGACCGCGTGCGCAATGCTCGAACGAAGTTTTCGTGAACTGTACCGAACTGTACATACGGATCGTGTATTTATTTATTTTATTTTATTTTATTTTTTTTTTTTTTTGACCACACTTAAATCGCCCGTAAGCGCTGGTTGGCGATTCGACGAGACCTAACCGTGCGGCCCGAATGTTTAACCGGAACAAAAGCCAAAACAGTAATAGTTGTACACGCCCCGACACCGATGCGTATAAAAAATAATACCGAACAACCATCGCGTGGAACATAACGGATCTCTTGTGGGATGTTAAGCGAATCTATTATTGATGCACTCCTAACAACTGTTGCCCTGTACCGACGCGCTATTCTCATTCGATCTATTTCGATCGACGATGATGACGACGACGGTATTATATACAGTTGGCGATTCTTCGGGGGGCGGTTTGAGAGCGTCTCGGCCAAATGAAATCGACCCGAATTCCGATTAGACTTGGCGTGAACGTGCCAAATATTTGCCACAAAGTTGTAAACATTGAAATAATTTGCAATAATAAAACGGGCTAGGTGTTATGGTGCCGTTAGTGTGGAAACGTTCAGAAACACAGTGTCATGAAATACTCGTTGGGCATATCATGACAAAAACGTTTTATGGATTTACAATATTTAAATATTAACATTCGGTGAACATCATACTCAGAGTAATGATATTATTATGTCACCACGGGCAATATTATATAACTGGCGTAATTTATGTGCTTTCCACGATTTGTAAAACAGTACAAACGGTTAGAGACTTTTTTTTTTTTTAATATTCATTAAAAATGGAAAGTGAAATGGTGGACGAGGGTTGCTGTCAAGCCGACTAATGCGCGAATATTTGTAATGACTTTAAACGTGATTACTACATCGTGAAAAGTAATTTGTTTTCGGGCTAAAACACAACTTTGAAATCTATGTACTAGTTATCCATAAAATAATTAATCAACTACAGTTCGTTAAACAATCTTATTTATAACCAAAGTCGAAATTTGAACGTTTATAAGTTGGACTAAAGTTTTCTTTGTAGATTCATCTTTTCCGCGGCCATTGTTCCTCACGACCGTGGTCGCTTTTCTTTGTAGATAAATTCCAATAAAAAGCTGAATTCGTACCGTGGTATTTTTCAATATTCACGATTTAATAAAACCACGCGCTCGAGACAGAGGCAAAATGATTACAAGTAAGTAGTTACTGGCTATATCGAATAATATTCCTCACCGTGTGCATGTAAGCCGATACTCACTGTACTCGCAGGTGCACCGAACCGTGTGTTTGCGTGAAATCTCCGGTTACCTACCTACTCAATTTCGGAATTTTCCCGAGGGTTTTCATACTCCGTAATACTCGGAAATTCAATGACCGGAGACCGTATAATTTACAATTTTATGCAGATATAACGATATCCGGTGTTCGTTCGGACTCGTTTGGCACGTCGTGTCGTCGTCGCCATTGTCACTGTTATATTATTATCACTTCACATCAAGGGAACTAAATTTAATGATCCGTTTTCATCCCCCCTCCCCGTGGTGTGTTTCCGCGGTGTGCAGTGTATTCAATGATTGATATAGGTTTACTAAGTGTGTGTGTGTGTGTGTGTGTGTGTGTGTGTGTGTGTGTGTGTGTGTGTGTGTGTGTGTGTGTGTGTGTGTGTGTGTGTGTGTGTGTGTGTGTGTGTGTGTGTGTGTGTGTGTGTGTGTGTGTGTGTGTGTGTGTGTGTGTGTGTGTGTGAGTATGTGTTTGTATGATTCTGTAAAATGGAGTGACGGGTACAACTAATGATTAAGGACCGCTTCCGAAAATGACAAACACGATGAATTACAATGCAACAGTGATCGGTGGTATTGAAAAAAAAATGTACTGTACGATAGACACGTCACTCAATGGATTACCTAGACTTTTTGAATATTAAAAATATCGATTTACGTTGTTCTCGATTATTCTCACGGTTATATCATTAGATGGTCGAAAAAAGATTTCCACTAGGTACACTTTATTCACATTATTGTGTCTACGAACAAGATTGTCAACACGAATTCTATAAAAAAAAAATACAAAAAGCGCACTACAAACCAAATGCATTATTCACATCAGCTCGCACGAATTCACTTAACGGGTTTTTAACTAATGGCGCTTGAAAAAAAAGTACTAAATTTAATAATTTAAACATGTCATGTTACAACATGAACGAAAAATCTACGGCACATTTTTCCTTACTCTCCCACCAATATATTATAACTATGATGTCGGCATACAATTGTAGTGGAAATAATTATAATATTTATATGAATTCAGTGTGTTCTTTTGATCCTACAATAACTACCCATGAATATGTATAACCTTTGGACAGGCAATCGATCATCGGTGATTTATCCAATTCCAAAATACAGAAAATGATTTCAACAGACCAAAAATACATTTAATATTACACTATATCGGATAACAGTTCATAAGTATCAACAACAGGTACCTCTAGTCGATTTTACCACATACTAATAAAACTAAAATGTCTTATTTTGTATTTCATGACTATTATATATATATATATATATATATAGATATATATATATATATATATATATATATATATATATATATATATATATATATATATATATATATATATAACTTGCAATACGTTTAGTCGTATACATTTAACAACATATAAATTAAGTTTTTATGACTTGAAAAGCACTTACCTCGAGGAAAAATATGAACTTTTGAGTTTTCTTTAAGTAGACTGTTTAAGGAACCTGTAAAAAGAAAAAATATATTACTACTATTATACACATAATTCTCACATGTTTCGATTTTTTCGTAGTGCTTAACAAACGCCTTGTCTTAACAAAAAATCTTTCCTATCGTAGTTTAAATACAAAGGCCGTATAGTAAATAATATTATTGTTACGTACTAAAAGTTCGAGAGAGATACTTTGCAGTTCTACGTGTGAATCGAGCGTACTTTTCTTTAAATAAATACACATCTTGTATTTTCAACTTTTAAAACATTCTCGTTTGTTAAAAAAAAAAAAAAAACGAACGTTAATAATGACTTTGTTACGATTCATCCGTTGCCGGGAAGAAACCCTCGATCACAATAACCGTATTGTACGGATATACCGGGTATACCTGTGTGGTGTAATGGCGAGCCGTGTTTTTTTTTTTTTTTTTTTTTTTATTCATAATACGAGAAGAAGTACCTCGGAAACGGGGAGCGCAACAATAGCATTGTTGATGATAATCAATTTTGACCCGAGAGTCATTACACGTATTTAAATAAGTAATTATTTCCGCTCTCTCGACGGGTCCGGAGGAGTGCGCGACGGTAGTAACATAATGGCACCAACGTCGGTGGTTGTGGGGATGAGGTCGGTGATATAATGGCAGTAGTAGTACACAGCAGTGTTACAGTAATAATAATAATAATAATAATAATAATAATAATAATAATAATATAATCGTGGCGAGTCGTCGTCGACGGGACGAGCACTCGCCGTACGCGCATCGCGCGTCAGATGAATTTCGTGCGCGCACCGGGGGGCGGCCGGTCGACGGGGAGAGAAAGAGAAAATTGCTGCTTGGCGGCGACTCCCGACACTCCCGGTCGCTAATTACCCGTCATTGTTTTGTCGCCGGGGGCCCCGGCGCGCTGATTATACGCGCGTGCGTCACGGGAACACATATCATTGTACGGTGACATTTCGAGCAGCCGGGCGACGGAAACGTCGTCCCCTCTCGCCCGCGTGGTGATGACACGATCCCGTGTGCCGACGGGGCACGCGCAGCCTCCGGTCGTCTCGGGCGCGGCGTCTCCGAATCACGTCGTCGCAGCGGCGCTGTGCGGTGTCACGTTTCGACGTCGTCGCAGAGCACGCGAATCGCAATAATTAGAATGATAATAAAACACAAACCCTCGACGGTGGGGCAACGACGACGAGAACCGCCTAAACGAATTATGCAACCATAGTTAATATTATACGGCATAATGCAATAAACTTGTGTGTGTGTGTGTGTGTGTGTGCCATACAAAACAAGTGTCGCCGAATCCGGCGCTTCTCCGGAAACGATACGTCCGCGGGATAGGGCTAGAGGGGGGGGGGCAAGGAGAGAACGGATATTTATATATATATACACTAAATATTATATTCACATCGCTGTGAGTACGGCGCGAGTTTACCCGCCGACGAGGCGCAACAGTGACGGCGAGGGCGTCGCTTTCGGTCGAGGGTGTATGTATAGGGTAGACGATAATTAGCCGAGCAACTAGTGATGCGCAAAGTAGTGCCGCCCGAATCCTATCGGCCCGAGCCCTCCCGGTCCCGTCCACCGGAACGTCACCCCCTCCGCCGCTCGCAAAGCCATCACAATGACACCGACGTGCATAGAAATTCTAGCCCGCTGCAGCAGTGGTATATTCACGACTTTACTAAACACAATCGCGGTGGTGGCGGTGGCTAATCAACGACTGTCGCTTTGTCACTCCTACCCCGGCTCCGTTCGTCCGTCTCTTTCCACCCTGCTTTCACTTCAACTCCTCAATCTTACGCCCACTATCTTCCTAACTTTCTCCCATTTCTCTCCTCCGTTGTCGGTTTTCCGCCGTTCCGCCGTCGTCTTACTGCAAGCGCTAAATTACTACGTGACGCGCGCACGGCGACGTTGTCTCACCACCGGAAGAAGTCGAGAGCACACCGCGCTAATTTTGTTGGCTCGACGCCCGCCCGGAATCCGAAATATGTCAAAACCGTCGGGCACGTAGGCGCGTTCGCGACGAGTCGAACGGTACCCCCTCCCTCCCCCGTTATCCGTACGATCCCCGTGGAGGCGTGCACGTCTCGTGCCACACGACATCACGGATACCTCGTGCACGGGGGTGACCTATCGATTGGCTGACGGAAACGCGGCTAACCCTTCGACTCGATTCGCGCGCAGAACCGAATACCGCGACGCTCGCGGAAAACCGTTTTCAGATCGCGATCACGCGGCCCCGTCGGGCGGCACGTGCGTCGGTCGAAAAGAAAACCACACGACCGCCGGACGTGGGTACCGATACGAATTTCCTCGGCGGCGGACACGGTTCTCGGCTCTGCGAACTAAAACGACAAGCTTATATCTACGCGTTCCACTGGACGCCGTGAACGACCGCGACAGGGTGCACCGCAGCGACGCGGTCACCGGCGAGACGTCACCTGCCCGGTCGCGTTCACGCGCGGTCCTGACGAAAACGCCGTCGTTAAAAAAAAACAGAAAAACGTAACTACCGTCGACACGATCGTTGTCGTGACCCGTATACACGTCGGTCGTGGGGCGGCAAGAGGAGCACTCTATCCGCGACAAAAACGTAATCAGCGTAATGACGTTACCGCGATAGCGTGTCGATATCGATTCGATTGATGAGAATTCCCGTCGTGTTGATGAACCGTGGCCGTACGGGCGCCCCGGTTCGGAATTGTTTCTATTTGTTCGGTCGCGTTTTTACACACGACTCACAAAGACCATTATTAAATTAATTAGACCGGGCTCTGTGCGTACTTTCGATTAAATTGAAATTCGAATACGCCGAAACCAAATACAAATGTGACTAATTGAATAAACGCCGTATTTATTTATGCGTTCGTATACTCGCATGAATTCGGAGTAATACGAATGTATTTTTTTATTATTTTTTTTTTTTATGTTCAATATTTTGTCTAAATAAAAATTTGAAAAATAAAAAACAAACCAAAACGAACCCCTTTGACGATGTACGAAATGACGATTCGACAAAAGTGAGTTTTTTTTTATTATTATTATTATTTTCCATACGCGAAACGAGGCTATATTAAAATTGTGCCTTCGACCCTTTGGATGAAAACATATATGCTAAACCTGCATTACAATCGGATAGCAAAAAAAAAAAAAAATCAACCTGCGTGGAACGTCATCGATCGGGGGCACGTTTGGGCGCGTCGTTAACAGAATTTCACCGTGTAAAACCTCGTTGGGTCCGTTTTCGACGTCGCATTTTGCAGAGGTTATTTCTGGTTACATTGCGATGTGACGTCGATTTTTTATTTATTTATTTATTTTTTTTTTGAACCGATTCACTCGCATTCGTACCATCGTACCGTATCGTATGTATACCCAATACACACGTAGGAGGGCGAACCGGGCGACAACCCGTGGGGAATCGAGTCCCCGTCGAAGTACAGGTACTGTATTTATTCGACGTCCTCGTCGCATTTTTGGTCAAAATCGCGTCACAAAACACGTTTTCGGCCACGACGTCGTACCAGCGATAATATAAATGTTTCAAAATGTCATCAATAGTTCTCAAACTTAAAATATCAAAACATATTGTTGACAAATAATGAAATGATTTAAATTATAATAATTTTTAGTTTTATCAATCAACCAGAGGGGGTCCTGACTCCAAAATCACCCTCTTGATAAACTCCACGAGCAAGTCTAAACATTTTTACTCTGTGTTTTACATTTTTTACTGTGTGTGTGTGTGTGTGTATTTTAGGTGCTTCAAACATCGCTTGAGATCTCGGTAGGTTTAATAAACGATATCAAAACGTTGACGATCGTAAGAATACGCAGCAATGACGAGGAGATGACGTGACGGCGGCGGTGGCCGCTTTGAAGACGACGCGAACGCGGCTAATCAACACATTATATGCGAGTACACGACTTTGATTTTTGGCCAGGTTCGCTGTCAGACAGAAACGTCTCGGCCGTATGAAATATCATACACACACACACACACACACACACACACACACACACATGTACACGTTACTCCGTTCTGTGTGACTTTTCGTCTATCTTTGCACGTCGACTTTGACAGAGGATAATTGGCTTTTGAAACGGAATAAAAACCTGCTAAACACGCGCGCACAGGTATAACGATGAGAAATACGCCGAGCCGAGGGTTTTCGAAATAATAAGCATGAAAATACCCGTAGGATTGATAAAACGATCGCAATAAAACGTACATTTCACGTACAATATGTATAATATCATATCCCGTAGAAGCTTACGTTATAATACCGAAGATATTCTATACCAGGAAATTCGAGATTCTATAGTTTTTTTTCTCGTCCTCTGAGGGCTGTGTGGTGGCATTCGTGTTTACCAGAGTATATTGAAATAAACATTGTTATTGATAATAATTTAATTTAAACCATGTGTATATTCGGTAAGTCTTATTGGCACTCCAAGGCACGAGCTTAGTGAATTCACTTTTTCTGCGTTTATTTGTGAGAATTTTTTCTCGACGAGCCTACACAGTGTATCGTGGGAATTTTTATACATATTCAAACAATAAACCACATAAATTAACTCTGTTTGTGTTAGTTGATATATAAATTGCCCTCATATTTGTCACTGAAATCAAAACGAACTTAAACTAATGCACAAAACAGTGTTATACTTTATTCAACTTTGAACATGTTTTAAGTTCTAAACTGAATCAGTTTTCGTCCAAACTTAAGATACTTGAGTAATAAATAACTTACAATAAATAACAGTGTTTATCAGTTAATTAAGTAAAATTTATCACTGACTATATAACTCAGAGCGAACTCAATTAAAGTATTCAATTACACGAAGAAACTGTGTGTCGTATAATTAATCTTGAAATAAGTAATTTTTTTTTCAACATAAGAAGCTTTTAGTTAAAAAAAATAATCATATTTATGTGGAGAAACGCTTCGTAACAAATTATCCACATCATTCAATTATATTTATATGGTTTAAGTTTTCATAATATAGATACCTATAAATGTAATATATTACGAACATTTTGTAGTGTAAAATTAAAACGTTAAAATGATAAATATAACAATAACCACTGTCTATAATCACTATGCTACATCACATCAACAACCTTCCCCACTACTTCGTGTAAAAAATAAAAGGCTTACAAAATGTAAATAAATTCTGGAAGCATAAAATTGTGATATCATGAATTGAGTTTTTCAGCTAAACATGTTAAGTATTCATCGATATCGTAATTAATTACTTGACGTTCATTAACAAAACAAAAAAAGCCGATAAGATAATGGTGGTGGAAGTTCGTCCTTCGTCGCTTCGCTCCTCGGACAAGATAATGGTGAGGAGTGTATAGCACTTTCTATCATGGGATCACCTGGTTTACGATAGTTTAGTTGTATGGTACTTTACATTGGAATGCAATGATAAATCATTGTAAGTTAAGTACAGGATACAGTAGTTGGGTGGGATACACGAGATGCATTGCTAGATTAGGCATTATTGGATAGATTTTGGAATTATTTTATATTATAAAAAAAAAAACGATTCTGAACGAAGATGAAGATGTCAGCCTTAAATTGTAATATATATTTTATTTTAATATCCTAGATTGGGTTAAATTTACATTTGTCTATTCATGTGACTTCTGCTCGTGAGCATTGGACAAACCAGGATGTGCATAGATAGGGCGTAGGTAAATACCATATTATTTGCCTAAATGCACTATCGTGACGGTACCACCCGACCCCGCCGTCCATATATGCTGAATGCTCCGTGGCTACGTCTATTTAAATATTAATAATTAATAATAATATATAAAATCCGCATGTTGATGGAACTGATACACACATTAAAATAACTGGAAATTGGAAGTTAGTAACGGTCTATTCAACCATGTAAAGGTACGTTATACACCTTGTGTTTACAATCTACCAATATTTTGTATAGAACAGCTGTCAGCTACTGATTATATTATAATAAACTTAATCTATTTAATTATCTTTATCAGCTGTGATATTACATAATATTTTCATTTCTTATCTTTGAATACAAAAATTTTTATACATTTTCAACTACAAAATAATTTGCAAATATTCGTGATTTTGACAAATTTTGTCGATTTTTGAACTTCAACTGCTTATTAAAAAAAATTGTGCCTATGTATTTGCATAATTTTTGAATCACTCTTAGATCAACTTATTCAAAACCTTCTATTAAATTTTCAAGCGATTTGGTAGGGCCAAAAAATTGTTATCGACTTTTATAAAAAAAAATCTAAGAAAAATCGAATTATTCAAATGCCTATAAATAGCTAAAAAATAAACGAAATATTTTGAAAATACAACTATGTAAAGAAAATGCCTATTTAAACATTTTGTAAAAGTTTTAAGTTTCTACGACCTATACTTTTTGAATAAGAACAAATATCAAAAATCAATGATACCTAAATTGTTATTTTACGCGATTATGTGAAAAAATTGTAATTTCAAACACTCATAAAAATTTTTGATTTTATTCCAGTGCAAATTTTTTTACAGATAATTGAAGGAAAACGTATGTCAAACTTTGTACCGAATTTACAATTCTTAGTTTTGAATACCTAAAATTTTATGAATTTTCAACTGCAAAATAACTTCAAATTTTCGCGATTTTCTACACATTTCGTATAAATTGGAACTTTGAGCACTTATAAAAAAAAATTGTGACTTACGATTTTGGATTTTTTTTTATCAGTTATGGAACAACTTATAAGAAACCTTGTATTAAATTTTCAAGATTTTCTGGTAAAAAGAAAAAATTTTATCGTTATTTTAAAAAAAAATACTTAAAAAAATTGAAAATTTCAATTGTCTATAATTAGCTCAATAAAAGTCAAAATACTTTGAAAATTTAACGGTGTATAGAGAACGCTAATCTAAACATTTGGTGAAAATTTCAAGTATTTACATCGATTAGTTTTTGAGTTATAGCAAAATAAAAAATTTGATTTTGTCGAAAACTGGTTTTGCGTAAAATATACCGTTTTTCCCTCATTTTTTAAGGGTTTTTCCCGGCGCGTTAAAAAAATATTGAAAATTTTTAACTTTTGACCCCCCAAAGTACCAACTAGATTCACTTTCCTTTCAGAAAAGTTGCTATATAAGGCAATCGAAGCATTTTTACTGCCCCAAATCGTGTCGACAGACACAAAAATAAAAAAAAAAAAAAATAAAAAAAAAAAAAAAAAAAAAAAAACACACATCATTGTAAAATCAATACATTCTTCACTCCGTTCAGAATCTAAAATATTTCACGGAAATAATTCATGGAAAATTCGATTAGTACCTAGTTAAAATGATGAAATGAAACATTTCATATAGAATCGTATTATAGTATTCGCATTCGACCTTATTTCTGAAAAAATTTCCTCGCCGAATAAACAAATAAAATAATTTTTAGCTACTTTAATATTTTAATATTTAGCTAAAAAACTTGCGCGACTCGACTAGATTCATGACAATATTACAATCGTATGATGTTCAAAGTTTTTTTTTGTTTTTTTTATTAGCCGTTAGTTAAAAACTATAACAGCTTGTCAAGTAAAGAATTATACAATTGTTAAAAGTTATTTATTTTTTTGTAATCGCTTTTCTTCCTCGGTCTATATTTTACACGTGTTAAAACGGAGAAATCATATATGGATATCCCTAATTTTTCATTCGCCGTTTCGATTTCTCTTTTCTTACGGGATAAAATATCTTTGGACGTATTATAATGTCACAGTGTAGAACACAATAGTATAAACAATAAACCGAATGCCGTGTTGGCGCGTAATACCCGACAGTGATAATCGGCGTGATAAACCGTAATTGACCGCCAACGAGATAACGTGCCCGCAGTCGACGAACGCGTGTCGCCCAACATCACGGACCTCGCTGGTTGTCCTCACCTGACGCCGTACAAACACTGACGTACGCGTAGTCAAGGCGACTAATACGGGCCGTCGCCTTCGGCATTATTAATAGTAACGATTTTATTTGAAAAAGTCACCACGTTTTGTCTCGTAACTACGCTCTGATTTTATCGATTATCATAGACTTTTTATAAGAGTATTGTCTACACGGTACTATTGATATTTCGACCGGAATTCGATACGAATTCGTAACGTGTAGTAGTACCTTACAGGAGTACCGCAAAGTCGACCGAAACAATAAAATTTACTTCATGGCTTCAAGGGCCAACTCTGTTTCGGGGTAATATTCGTTGTTACGGGACCGCTTTTTTTTATTTTGTCGTTTCACAAATCGTATACGAACCGTAGCGCGAAATCGTTTGTTTAAACGGAGAAATAAGACCGAATAGAATTCAGTGAAAAGCGAACAGTAGACCCTGTACACACATCCCTGCTCTTCGTTTTGGCTAACGCTGATTTTTGAAGTGATGAAAAATGAATTATTCGCCAAAGCCGATGAACGTGCAAAAAATATACGCCCGTGAAACGGGAAAAATGTCGTAAAAGTTAGAGCACCGTTAGCTTTATCGTTCATAAAAAATGTATTATGTATTATCATTTGATTTATCTGCGCGTCGGGCGCGCATAATAATAATAATAATTCTTACACGAATTTCCGCGAGCAATTAAAATTCCATTGTGTGTGGAACTGTATAGCGGAGTTGACAGCGATAAAGAATCACTGTCAGCGTATACGCAGCGAAGCCGACACGGAAAATAAGCGAATTATTATTGAAAAAAAAAAAAAATACATATACATATTATTTATTATTAGGTACACGTGACAACAGCAATAATATCACCTGCGCCACGCGTTTATTAATAATAACAAGAAAGTGATTGATTTACACGGCTATGAAAATATACGTCCGCGAAAAACGTCCGTATGGCGTGCGAAGCGTGAACAACAAAATGCATTTTTATCGAGCGGCCGACGGTGCTAACACGCCCCCGTCCCTATCTCGTCTCCAACACGCCGTCGGCGCCGTGACGAGAGTAAAACTAAAAACGCACAAACGCTTCGACGAAGCCCATTCATCGGCGACGGTCGAGCTTTTTCATCCTCACGTCGCCGTATAATCGCTCATCCGACCGCCGTAGTACTCTTCGGGGTGCAGAGACGGAAGACGAGGGGTAACGATGTAGACGGTGACACGGATGGACGGGTGGATAGTTCCAGAGGGAGCCAGAGAGGATAAACAACCGCGACACTCTGAAGCGATCGAGAGCCGAGCGAAGGCGATGGTAATGACGGATAGAGAAAAACGGATAGAACACAGAGAGGCAGAGAGAGAGAGAGAGAGAGAGAGAGAGAGAATTCTATGCAGACCGTGTTTGAACGCCGTCATCGACGACTCGTCGGAATGAGATTAAAAAAAAAAAAAAAAAAACCTCCTTTACAATGTCAAACACCGGCTCGAGAGCTGCGTCCTGCGTCGTCGGTGTGAATGCGTTTCCCGGTCGCGCTCGGCGCGTCGAACGCTCGCTGTACCGGTGAAAAATACAGATCTGATTATTACGGAACGGTCGGGTCACAGGTCCTCGCCAACTTTGCCGCGTGTCACGTGTCCGATGATGTCTGCTCTTCGTCGGCAGAAAAGTGTGGCGGCGAGTCGGGCGACGGAACGAGATAAAAAAAAAAAAAAAACCAAAACCGCGTCGAGACCGATCGACCGACCGAAAAACGTCGGCAGACCCTCGTGACAGTCGGTACCCCCGACCGTCGAGCCCGGCCACCCGTGTACTTTGTCCGTTCCCGACCCGGACCTCTACCGCCGTGGCCGTAGACCGGCGGCATATAGGCGTTTTTTCGTTATACGCTCGTCTCTGGCCGAACACAGAGTATACGGAATGCCGAAATGAAAATGCTTTAAATAATAACAGCAGAGGCAACTAGATAGAGAGGGAGTGAAAAAACGTCGGTCCCTTTTTTCTTCTGACAATAAAATGTCTACATAAATTACGAATGTAATTTTAATTTTCTAAACGGTGGAATGCGGCAAAAAAAAAATGAATAACAAAAAAAAAAAGAAAAAAATGACTTAAAAATACATTATTTTCGGGGTTACTTTTTTCATTCAATGTGGCCACTGCGCTACCGACGCTCTGACCCAGAACCGTATTCATAGGTATAATAGTTACGTCCAACGACGGAACACGCGCGTTTTTGTTTGCGGAAAAAGTGAAACACAGCCGATAAATTTTTAATTCACAATAGTTATTACACGTCCCGCGTGAACTAATATTATTTCGCGATCAGGTTTATCGTCGTCGTCGTCGTCTTTGTCGCCTGTGGTGGTGGTGGTGATGACGACGGTGATGCGCCTCGTCACGAAAAAATTGCTTTTTGTCAGACGATTCAAATTGATAGTCGTTTATACCTACTTCGAGTCCTCACGTGTCGTATTGAATAAATCAAATCGCATTATCGTACGCATTGTCAACGTGTAACGAATCGGTTACGGCTAATGATTGTTTTTTCCAACAAAATTAAAAAATCGTATTTCATAACAATATGAATCGCTACATTTCGGTATACCGACGTTGATATTAGTGAGACTTTGATCGTGCCCCGTGGCAATACCCGCAGTTCAGTAGATTAGATTGAATATGTTGTAATCCTTTGTACGTCGACGAGCTCGACTCTAAACATTTGGTGCTGGTTCGTGCACGTGAACCGTTTCTGACTTGAGCCAATAAGTAACAAATCTTACAAAGTAGTATGGTTTTTTTTTTTTCAACAACGAGTCTAAAAGCTTCCCGGCTTATGCGAAACAAACAAATACGTTATAATGATTCTGGAATCCTGAGCTTATTAGACTGGATCACGAAACAGTTTTTCAATGTTTACAGCGAACTTCAAACGGGAAGGAGCTCACCGACGTCGTGCACAATAATAGATACAAATCAGTCAGACGTAGTGGGACGTAGCTTTTGAATAAGACTCTGATAACGATCGAGATTAAATAATGTAAATTTTTACATTACGTATAAAACCGTGTTTTAAACGCCGAAACAAATAGACGGTTTAAAAAAGAAAAAATACACATAAATACGGATCTGGAGAGTAAAACGCATTAACGACTAGTCGACGATATTATTTTGATATCACACGCTATTAGAAATGTAATGTATTAACCGTTATTCTCTGCAATGCCGTATGTTTTTCATTTCGAACACAATCAACACGCGCCGTGTTCAAATATACACCGCAAACGTCTTGTTAGCGTATTATTTATAAAAAGTTTAAAATATATTTTCGAAACACTCCGGGTGAATTGATAAGACGGTGCCTCTCTGGAGATCGTTTATTAGTGTGACGATAGAAAGTGTTGAGACTGTCAACGCCCTAAAGATTGATCGACGTTTACCTGTCCACGAGTTTCGCATCGCTGCCAATAACCCACTCGTAGAGTTATCCGTGATACATTCGATAACAAATGTCTCGACTTGGAGAGATTCGAAAACAATGTCTATTATACGAGACGCTATCGATAAATAAACAGTATTTCACCATCACCACTGAAGATATTTATGACGTTTGGAAAAAAATCTACTTGAACATTACTTATTTCAGTATTCGTCACTTTTTTAACATTTTCCCGACTTGTATTGTCTTCCTTTTGATTTCTCAGGATACTTTTTTTTTCTAATATAAATCATAAAAATAACACAGTGTGGCGTGTTTGTTATTTCTCATTATTCTTCATTGAAATGAAATCGAACATTTTTTCCAAACATGTTTAATATTCAAGAAACGGGAAAACCTCACACCAAATACTAATAAAAAAATAGTAAAATAAAATTCAAATTAAAAAAACTTGCGTATTGATCTCTGGCATAATGAAAAAGTTTACTCTTTCTTTGAAAATTCAATTGATTTATATATATATATATATCCAGCAAAAACACAAAAAAAAACTCTACCAATCAAACCAGAAATGTATGTTTATACATGGCTATTAAAACTGGAGGTCATTTAATTAAATATTTCATTGTTCAAAGTATTCAAATGGTTTGAAATTAAATTGGAAACACAAATATACAAAATTTACAAAAAATATACAAATTGACAATATATTATTCGCAGTTATTTTAAGTCATAATAAATTCAACTTTAGTAACAACGAGTATATTATATTTTTTCAAAATTTGACAAGATACGTCTGTAACTATTATAAATTTTTAAAAAAAAACCCCGTATGTTTATCTATCACACGAAACTGGCAAGTACAAACTCGTTGAGAAAAACATTATTAAATAATGTTTTTCTCTATAAATTTTATAGAATGATTTTTCATTTATAACCCAACACTCATATAATAATTTCATATAATAAATAATTAAATTTTGATACATCAGGCACTCAAATAATAAAAAAAAAAAAATAAATTTATTGACTAAAGTTATTGTTTTTTATGCTAAAAATTAAATACAACTTTGAGCAACCAATATTACAGTTCGTCTTAGTTTTGAGTAGTCACCCTGAATATCGAGACCGATTCCGGTTGAAAACTTATTTCATCATGTCACAAACCAGCGTGATATTTGCATAATACATTTTAAAATACTAATGTTGATAAAATATTTTCTCAGTGTAAAATCGATTATGAACAGAACACGGTCCGCTATTGTGATTATAGAAAGAATTTAATTTTAAAACGCTTATTACAACAACTAGTCAACGAACAAAATATTTTTGATATTTTTTTTCAATTCTTTGAACTATAGCGAAGTAGAATTTTTAATTAATAGATTCAAATTAAAACATCGTCCCTCGAAATAAAATATTTAGCAGAGTTTTTGAAACAAAGAAGAGATATCTAAAATGTCAAATCGTTATGAAAATCTACGAATAGCACGAATACTCACAAACATGTTTTTTAAACCAATATTATTATGTCGACGAACTATAAAAAACAAGAAACCTATGAAAAATTTCAAACCTCTAGGATTATTAAAAAGTTGTAAAATAATGTAAAAAGTTTTCCTCTAACCGACCCCGGAATTGTAAATTAGTGTTTTACGTGTTACCGTAAAGATTTTTTTTTAATTTTAATTTTACACGATTCTATATGAAACTACTAGACAATTCTGAAAACAAAAACAAAATATTTAATTCATAGAATAATTTTGAAAACTTTGAAATCATCTGATCAAAAAAAAAAAATTAAAAATTAAAAATATATCTAAGAACCCAAGAAGACCACAGTGTATGGAAAAAAAAACTCTAGAACTCAAACATATTCCATAATTAGTATGTAATTTCTACGAAACACAAAACAAACGTTCATTTAGTGACAGCGTATCGTTTTTCGGATAACAAAAACCAAGTTATCTAATTTTAAATATCACAATGTAAATAATTAATTGTATTTTTGCCGCTATGAGGTACACAATACCGTTATAAAAATCATATTTCAAAATGCATTTGCATATTCATAATAAATAAATAAAAGATTAATATCATAATACGAACGTAGACGATCCATTGATTTGTTCTGTTTGTGAATGTGATCTTACATAATCGAAATTGTGTATCATCTTTGAATATAGAAAGTTAATAATCGGTATGATTTCATATGGATTATTCAGCATAAACACAAATTGTTATTTATATCATAACATGTTAAAAGAATAACGTTCGATTCGAAACGCACGAAAATGTATAATGTAACCCAAATACCTATAAAAAGCACCGGCAGTATTATAAGTGATGTAATAAGATTACAAAAGAAAGAAAAAACTAAAATTACAATAACAATAATGGCGCATGATTCGTGACATAACAAAAACGCATTATAAAGTTAGTACAACTATTCTAATTCTTTGCATAAAATTGAGCTTAATAAAATTGACATAGTGGTTTTCCGAGTTTACTTTCCGTGACGCATTATCATAACGATAAAAAAATTTATGAATAATTTTTACTTGAACATACTTCCAGGGTATGATATGTATAAATAGTACGTTGCACGTATAATTGTAAATTAAACTGAATCGGTACAAAACACTAACTGCCGAATAAATTGAACTGACTACCTACCGATTGTTTTTTGAATGCAAAATAGTTAATGCGATTAAATTAGTACAAAATAAAAAATAAATAATAATCATAAATGCATTTTATTCTAAATAATAATTTGACATTTAATTGCAACTTGTCTAATGACTTAAGTTAAAATTTAACTAAAAATCAAACCAAATATTAATTTCTTTGAAGATATTGATTTATTTATTAGAAGTGAAAATTAATTTTTAATGAGAAAAAAGATGCTCACATTATTAAAATAAAAGTTGCATTACTCTTAGCGTTTAAAACAAAAATGTATTATAAGATACAAAGGTAATTTTGAATTGTAAAATAAATTCAATTTGTTATGTTAAAAAAAACAAAAAGAAGAAGAAGAAATTAAAGTCCTCAATTTCTATTTCACAACGAATATTTGTTATTCTAAAATGCAAAAAAAAAAAAGAATTGTGATAATATTATCCAACACAGTAAATAATTAGAAATAAGACTCAAATGAAAAAAAAATTCAAATTCTTAAAAATGATATTATATGTATGAATATTTAAACCCGAACAAGTAAAATTAAGTTATGAAAATTGTCATCAAAGCAAAAAAGTGTATTCCTATAAACTCTGAAAAACAACGAGTTTGTTGATTTCATAATATTATAACTATTAATTATTTTTTAAGAAAAATATTTCATAAACTATAACATTGCATAAAAAAGATTAAATAATATAATTTCATTCAATCATTGACACTTCAGTCGCAACATAAAGTTTTATTTTTCTGGTAAAACGGCTTTGAAAAAAAATTGTTAAACGTTTTTTTTAATATGTAAAACAAAATGTATTTTATTTTTTTCTATATTGTAACTTCACAAAAAGAAGATTTGTTATAATTGTTATTATTATTATTATTATTATTATTATATTTTCATTCAACGGGTTTTGAATATCGTATGAATTGATAAAAAACAAATGTTGTTTACTTGTCGGATGCATTTGTTGGTGGTTTTACTTTAAATGTAATGCTAACTTCATATAACGACCCCACACGGCTTAAAACGATTAAAATTTTCAACTTATTAGTTAGGTTTTGCACGGAATTCCTAAGTCCCCGCCTTGTTAATGCGGACTTACCGTGAAATCCTTTTCGGTCAGGTAACATCCCAATGGACGGTTTTCACGAGTAAAACGGGCCCAAAGTATATCCTTTCTCTCTCTCTCTCTCTCTCTCTCTCTCTCCCTCTCTCTCTCTGTTTTTTTTTTACAACCATTAAAACTCCAACCGTTATTTTTAATAGCCTCTGCTAACACAGTACCTATGGTTGAAGATGCGAACGAACTCGTTATTTTTCAGGCGAACTTTTTAATTAACTCCGGTGCGCCCTTTCGCCTTATTTCATGAACATCGCCCATTATAATTTAACCTATCGGGTTTATTGTCTGAAATAGCAGACAAGGTCATGTTCACCGTCGAGTCCGCTATAAGATTACAAATTATCGATTCTAAACAAATTGCAAAAGTCAAAGCCACTTCGAATTGATAGTTTATTGAAATAGAGAAAAAAAATCCGAAAAACTATCCGCAAGCTAGTTTATTAACGTTTAAACCGACGGAAAGTTTTAGCGAGCGCACGTGTGTGTGTGTGTGTGTGTGTGTGTGTGTGTGTGTGTGTGTGTGTGTGTGTGTGTATGTGTGTTTGTGTGTGTGTGTGTGTGTGGGTGTGGGTGTGTGTGTGTGTGTGTGTGTGTGTGTGTGTGTGTGTGTGTTTGTGTGTATGTGTGTAAATAATAATATGAACAAAGTATGTGGCGTCGCATGTGAAAACATAAAATACGTTTAATAACACTCGGCACATAACGACCGGGTCGTTACAATAACTCCTAGTTAGCTCGTACATACCTATATGTATATTTGTGGACGATACGACGCAATGAGGTACACCTGAAACGACAAAAACAAAGTTGGCGAACGTAGTTTCTTTTGGAAAATATCACACGACTTTTTGGGCCAATAATGTCGTGTGTTTAATTCGCAGAGTACGATAATTAATTCGCAAAATAAAATACGCATTAAAATATAATTATAATTCGTTACAGAACCGCTGTAAAATGATCGTGAAGTTAATTAACAATTTGAAATACGTCGTTTTTTCCCCCGACAGTATAAAAAATCTGTTTTGGATTATTCACTCTCGGAGAGAGATAAATAATAGTTTTCGCCTACTTTTAGTTTTAACGATCTGAGGGATGACGAAAAAAACGATCGGGATTTGACATTGACGTTCTTTTCGCCCCATAAAATACTGTTTAATGTACAGTAAGACTGTCCGTGTAGAACGTCACCCCGTAGACATTGAATTAAATTGTATTTTTAAATTGAAAAGAGTTACCGATTACCACCTATCTTACTCCTTATAAACACGCCATCGAACGTTTAAACGTCGACACGACAAAACGCCATGAAACATCGTGATAATATTCAAGACTTCGTTACGTACGTTTCAGTATTTCCGCTTAACATTGATGAAACCAAGAGGGTAGGCTCATGATATTTTGGACCACTACACTCATTGACCCCGAAAAGAATAAAACAGTTTTAGATTCTGAGAGAAATGAAAAATGTATTGGTTTCACAATGATGTGTTTTTTTTATGAATTTAATTTTTTTTATTTTTGCGCAGATAATTGTTTAAAAGTTTCATCCTAAAGAGCCAACAACTCTAGAAATCAGAAATCTTCTCTAGTTGGTACTTTAAAGAGGTCGCTTTCATCTATTCTCGATATTCTCCAAACACAAAGAAAAACTGATTAAAAATTGTGTAAAATTTGCTGTATACAAGATTTTCAGAAAATTCGTTTTTTTATTTACCCATAAATCCAAAAATAATGATACTAGACTTTTGAAACTTTCACAAAATATCAATATGACCCTAATTCAGATTAGAAAAAAGTTTCGAAAATATTTTACCATATTCAGAGTATATATTATATATATATATATATATATATATATATATATATATATATATATATAAATACATGTAAAGAACTTTTAAATTTTTGAAATATCTCGTTATTTGGAAGTTTTTATCTAATACAGTTTTAAATCTTTGAGATAAAAACCCAAAATTTTAACAAAGTTTTATAAAATGATGATTATCTCGTCCTAGTACCGAAGAATACACGTGGTGCAAAGTATGGCCGGTTTATTTTCTTTTTATTTTGATAATAATAGTGCTTGATATGCTTTATAAAATGTCTATAAAGTATATTGAATTTGAAATTTTATTTTTGATGGGCTATGAAAAAATTTCGCAATCGAAATGAATATATTAATTTCATGATTAAATAATTATTAAAATAATAATAAATACAATTATTTTTTTTTTAGATAGGAACCACTTTTTCGAGTACCTAGTTAACTTTGTTTTTAAATAATGTTCAGTCCCACTATTAGAACAAAAATTTAATTAGAGTGCTTTAAACAGATAATTTTGCTTTATTTTCAAAAGTTTTTCCAAGCGTAAGGAAAATCTACCTACCAAAAAGTTGAGTAAATACTGTGAAATGTGCCGTAAACAAGATATTCATTAAATTGATTTAACGAGTAGTTAATTAGTCATCACCCAACATGAATGATACTATAAACTTTATACTTTCATCAAATATCAACATTATTTTTTTACGGGCTTGAAGAGTATTTCAAAAAAAGTTTGCTATTTTTGGACTAAATATAAAACTTTGAAAATAACTGTTCTATTTATTTTTTTTTAATTTTCATTTGATGAAGTTTTACATTTTTGATTTTAAGACCTCAAAATGTAATATAACCTTGCTCAAATACTTTACCGACGATACTACAAACATCTCAATATTGGTAATCTTTTTTTTTCTTTTATAAGCGTTTGATTAAAATGTTGACGGAGCAACTGTTTTTTTAATGAAATTCCTACTTTAACTTTAAATTTGTATAAAAGTAATTATTCGATTGAAATTATATATGGGACATAAATGGAAAAATGTTTTAAAATGTTTCAGTATAAGATAATTTTTAGTAGATTTTAAATTTATTTATATTTACAATTTTAATATATTTATGAGATTTTACATTTTTTAGATTTTTATTACAAAAAAAAAACATATATAAAAAAAAAGTTTCACTAAGAATCATTTAACTAAAAAAATAATTTATCTTTTTTTTTCTGGGTGTAGTTAAATACTCCCATCATCATTATCTTATCCGAAGACGAAAAGGACGAAGAACAAACTTCCACCGCCACTATCCTACCAACTTTTTACATGCTTGGCCCCTCCTTACAGACGAAAAATATACCGGTTGCGCCACTGCCAATTTAATATGACGAAAAAAATACTGAGAAACTATCATTATTTATAGTTCATTGCAGGCGATTTCTTTTAAAATAATCGTGATGACACACCCACTCAAATTTTTATGCTCAGCGCGAAAATATATTTAACGATAGTGAAAATTGATGTAATAAAGTCACACGTAAATAGCGAATAGTAAATCAACGTGTGCACATGAGTGAATCACCTGTTACCAAAATATTAGTTTAATTATCATACATTTATTAAATGTTGATTGAAATAAAGTTAGATTGAAGAGATTAAATAAAGTATTATTACCTACTATTAACATACATTTCAACTATCTGAACTAAGAATTGAATTTTTTTGAAATCATAACTTACAAAAATACTTGTATAATCTATTGAGTTTAAATTATTTTCAAGTCTACTGATAAAATCTTCTAAAAGTATAATATTCGTATGTTAAATATTGAGTCTAAAAGCAACGTAATTAAGTAAACTGTGAACAATGAGAAGTAAACAAATATCAATATGTATACGTGCACGCAACGAAATAGAAGTAAATACACGTTTGTAAAATTGTTTAATTAAAATACGTTTTATTCGTCGACCAACATTGTTCGGGGTATTGAATAACAACGATAATAGTAAAAATAACAACGAAATAATAATTACAGACCAATGAACAATATTTGATATCAATTAATTTTACGTGATGTAACAACGTTTCACGTGTAGTTTAACAAACTAATCATAAAAGTTAATCGCTTTTTAATTGGAACAAAGCTGGTTCTAAATCATTCCGAAGTCAACAGTTCCCGCATAAGGAGGAGGTTTCGTACGTCCGCGATCGCGGTGTGAAAAACCGAGCACGCTCGCAGAAAACGCCGGCCCGTAATTATTTGTAGGCACGTGAACTCAAATATTGTGGCCGCGTTCGGTTTAATCATCCAATTAAAGTTTTGACAAAACCGATTCGTTAAGCTCCGAGAGGACGTCGCAAACTCGATAAATTCCGTTGCATGGCTAATAAAAACAAAGACGGAGAAAAAGAAAAATACAACAGTGCCGGACGGCCGCCGCCGTCTCCGGGTGATATTGTTAAAAGTTACTTTCGCATTGGAGAAAACTTATTTCATCATATGAGGGACGGAAAGTTTGAGGCTTAATGAAAAGTACTTTCACGACAAATTGAAAGTAAGAACAACAATAATTTTCAGTTTTCATCGGGGAAATTTCGCGATTACGGGTAACGATGATTTTGGATGTAACCAGGATTACTCGGCCCTCGTCGTAAACCCGTCAATAGGTTAAGCTATTGATAAAGTTTTCATCTTTTTGTTTGATTCTCCTCGAGTACGCTCTCGAAACGTTTACCCACGCCGTAACGGCGTTACAACCAGCTGTACGGTAATTATTTTAATTATCACACAGGCACGCGCGTATCGACAATCTTTCGACTTACTCTTACTGTGAAATATGCATTTACGATACTTAAAAGGAACTTTACTTTCAATTCCGATTTACTGTACGTACGGAGAGAGGTCAATTATTTAATCTTTATGTTCTTCTTGTGAGCTCTAAATTAATTACGTTCCCTACTCAACGTCAAAAACGTCAATTCACTCGCAAAATAATTTCCTAGGCCGGACAAAAGCCAACGGCCTTAGCGCAAACGGATTCGTCTAAAACCCGCGCGCCTATCAATTACGCGGGTCTCGTTAAAATCTTTTTGAAAAACACCTTTAGTATGAATCGCCAAAGGTATGTGAGATGTAACGCGATGTACATGATGTGCATTTTATCCGAAATCAAACGAAAAACAAGTTTCCGGGCGATTTGACGTGTTTGAGTTAATTAAAGCTTTTATTAAATCGCAATCAATCTACGAGGAAACATTTCCAGAATGAATTTAATTAGCAAAAAGTTCATTAGTGAATTTCGGAAAAAAATTTTGATTTGACGTCATCGTCCATTTATACGTACAGCGATTGAGTAACGAAAAATATTCAAAACTGTACGGAGAAAGACGTAATCCGTTCCGTACGTACATACGGGTGTTATTTTATACAATGAAACTTTATACGCTCAGAAATAATCGATGTCCCGTAATAATGGATATTTTAATAGTTTTTTTTTCCCCAAACACGCGTGTCTTATACTTGTGTTTCTTTAAAAACTTCCATCATAACAAATTACCGCAAAAATGAATAATGCATTCGTTAAAAATCGAAACGAAAAATTACTATTCATACGTTTTCAATGACAATAAGTAAGGTTTCTTGAACTGTCCTATCAGTGTGTAATACAAACGTTTTACCCTACTGTTCTCGGTTCCACGAATCGATTAAGTATAGATATTACGTATCGTCGTATAAAAGCTTCGATTTTCTATACTAATTACTCGTTTGTGTGTGTGTGTGTGTGTGTGTGTGTGTGTGCGTGCGTGCGTGCGTGCGTGCGTGCGTGCGTGCGTGTGTGTGTGTGTGTGTGTGTGTGTGTGTGTGTGTGTGTGTGTGTGTGTATGTGTGTGTTTATGTACGTACATATGAGTGTGTGAATGTATGTGTATGTGTGTATAATTTTAATTAATTAAAATGAGACCGAATGTAGAGTAGATATATGAAAAAAAAAAAATGTTTGAAAAAAAATATTATGATTTTAGGCTAGCAGACAGAGGCGGTTTGGTAAAATGAATACGTATACAAATGATGAATGGATGGCTTTGGCCTAACCGAACGGAAGTACCGGGGTTTTTTTTTTTTTTTTAACAACTCTTTGACAAATGAGATAGAAAAAAATGTTTGTTTTTTTTTTTAAATTACGTTTTATTAAAATAGTAGCAGCGTATATAGTTTGATACAAGCCCGTAAACCGTGTAAATAAATAAAATAATTTTATCGTTATGCCATAACACTAATTTCAAACGAGGTTATTCAAATCTGTATTAATAATCGTTAAGTAATCACGACCAAACAAACGTGTCCGTGGGAAAAATTCGTTGCGTCGTAAAAATATTTGATATTTTTGAGAGTCTTGAATTCAAAACACACTTGGACTTCTCAAACCGCACTATCATCGGTTAATATGATAGTATTTTAACCGATTTTAACGTTTAATGATAATGATTTATTATTATTATTATCTGTTAGTCCGTCATATTTAATCAGATCCACGAATCGAGTTTATTGTTTGTACCGTCGTGAAAAACTGTAGTAACCGCAGTAAAGTTGTAATCGCAAAAAAAAATACCAGTTTCAACGATCAAATAATTTTTTTTTTTTTTTTTGAACATAGGTACACGATAAAACCATCAAATTGATTGGATTGCAGTTGATTTCGAGTATTAGTGTTGTGTTCCTACGCTGATCTCGCGCAAGTGTATATCCTAATTGAATCGAATTGCCACGTCATAATCTTGCTGTTATATGTGTGTGTGTGTGTGTGTGTGTGTGTGTGTGTGTGTGTGTGTGTGTGTGTGTGTGTGTATTACACTTCGAAGTTGTGTGTGGTGTGTATGTATGTGTGTGTCGTTTATATCATGTACTCAAGTATATTCTATTATTACACGGGTATACGCGGTGAATTATCGCGGACTACACGCGAGCAAATTCACAGCCAGGCTGTTTTATTGCCTACACCATGCGCCGTATGTTTCCGTCGGATCTAGCACGTTTCGCCGCATGGTCGGTATCGTTAAAATAGGAGAGTAAAACGTAGTCGAACGTTCGGCGTTCTTTACGATGGGACGCGAAACGCCGACGGATCGATAATAATTAACACACAGACGTGGTTTCCAGAAGAAAAATGTGCGTTTCCGGACGAATCGAAAAACGCGTCGAACCCCGGGAATTCGACCACTACGCCCGGGCAATAATTACGCGTTTTTTTTTTTTTGTTTATTTCTAGAAACGATTCGGACGAATTCACCTTTTTTTTTTTCGAAAACAACAACGACTGTACGCGACCCCCTCGAAAGCGCATAATGTATCCGGTGAATTTATTCCACGCCGACCGGACGAAATAAATCACGCGCAGAATATCTATCGGTGTTTATCAACGCGTGTAGGTGGTTATTCGCGCGGCATTAATGCAATTATCACGGGATTCGACGTAAAACAAATATTCGCCCGGCGCCGTCGTCGCGTATCGTCGATAACCGACGACATTTCTAGCCGCACTAACGCTTCGTTTTAAACAACGATTATTATAATAATAATAATTATTATTATTATTATTATTATTATTATTACTATTATTATTATTGTTGTTGTTGTTGTTTTTGCGCGTGCTTTCATTGTTTTCGGACCGTTTCGATTGTTAAATATTTTACCGAAAACCGTTGGCGCGTGTGTTTTTATGCAAATCGCGCGAATCCGCCGCGTACGCCGCGGTTCGAGAGTATCATAATATTGACATTTTGTTTCGAATTCGAGTCGTGTTAGGTCGTCGGCGGTTTTGATTCATCGTCAGTCGGCCGGCAGATTCGACGGACGGGCGAAGATTGTAATATTATTGCTGCGATGCAATCGTTAAAACATATAAAATAAATTCTTATCGATTCGCAATGCAAAGGTCGTCGGGATTTTCCAGCCGGTGTCGCCGAAACGATGAATGCGAACGCGTGCGCGTATAGGATACGGCGTAAAATTGGTGACGGAAAACGTCTCAATGATACCCCGCACGCAAAAATCCTGAAACTTTCTGACGGGTGAAATGCTCGTGTTTCCCGACTTTTGTTGTACGTAAACATTTGTTATCCATTTTCACCAACTTCTGACATCAACCGGGAGGAAACTTTTCAGACTTATGTTTTCACCGGGAACGGTTATTTAAACGGGCTGTATCTCTTGTCGGAGGACGAGCTAAAAAGAGAGCACTAAATCAACAAACTGTACGTGTTTTAATGGAAATTCGAGTGTAAAAGGAAATAATATAAGAATAAATTACTATAAGCCGTCGGTGGTTTATCTGGTTTTCGGAAACAATTAAATGTTCAATAAACCTCGAGTGCGATTTTTAATGCCGACGGACGAGTTGGAACCTTCTCAGACTCCTGAGTGTTATAAAACGCTTGCTTGCATATTAAATAGCCCAGATAAAAAATATGACGATAAAATAAGAAAATGAATAACGTACAACGTCACGGAAATATAAAATGTACACAGAAATACTATGAAAAAATTGGCATGCGGCTAAATATCAGAATATTGTGAAAAACTAGTAAAAATCAAAGTACATAAAATATTCATCATTTTCAGTTTTCGTTTCCGAGTGAAATTCACTATTTTTTTTACTCTAAAGTTAAAACTATTATCGTATTGTTTGTGTTGAATTCGTGACAGTTTCTAGTTCAAATCGAATCGGTTGTCATATAATTCGTTTCTACTTAACTTCATGAAACATAAACTAAAAACACGGTGAACTAAATTTGAACAAAATATTTGAGATGTTCTCAGAAAGAGAACTCGTGTATATTTTCTTTTCGAAATGTACAATTAAAACTTTTACAATCTAAACAAGAGCGAATCTGATTAAAAATAACGATTTCAGTTCGGAACGTAATTCAAAGAAAAGTAAATAAGACATGATCGAGAAAACCACTTTGGGTTGATTTAATCAAACGTACACGTCTATTGTGTACAGGTTATTAAAGATCAACTAAAAAATGACTGGTAAATATGAGAGATGATATCGCGTATGTCTGTACCAACGTGTCCATAAAAATAATTAACTTTTTAAGGCTTATTACGATAGCATTATATTCACGTTCCGGCGCGTGTAAAAAAATATCCGCGGACCTGCAGTAACTAAACAAGGTACATTTAAATTATGCAAAACGCGATAAACATCATTTAGTATACGAACACGTCGTGATGCGCACTGTACAAACAACGGGGGGTTATTATAACGATTTTTACGGCGAGTTAGATAACCTCGGTTTAAAAAGTTAGATTTGACGTTTCGAGTGTTGTTGTGTTATTTTGTCGTTTTTTTTCTCTTTTTTTCACGTCGCTGTGACGTATAATTGCAGAGGCACAGCACAATAAAAGATTTCATGGAAAAATAGAGCCCCGAACAAAAAAAAAAAACAAAAAACAAAAAAAACGAAACTAAAAAAGCACCGCGCTGTTGGGTACAGATAAACTCGACTAATTTTACACCTCGTACACAAGAATGTTTTTCACATATATTTTTCAGCCGGTGTGTACGGTACGCATGTACACACATGCACGCCTTCTCCTCCGCCTTCACCGCAGACGGGCACGTGCGTGAAATCCAATGGAAGACCTGGTCCAATTTTCTGATAACATTCTCGGTACCGGAATTTATTGCTCGCTCGTGGACACCGAGTGATAACGTTCGATTTCCGTGTGTGTTTTCGTGATATATCGTATTTTTAGTGAACAAATTACCCGAATCCCCTGCGCACCAACGTCCAACGCCGCGCACGCACACGCATATATATAAATATATATATATATATATATATATATATATATATATATATATATATATATATATATATAAATATATATATATAATCGGTTATCGGTTCCAGAAGGTACTCGCGGGAGAAATTGAAAACCGAAAATATGGTCGTCGACGATACGACGTATTAACCGATCCATAAATTGTAATAACAACACGTTTCTTAAACGTCGATGTCGGTAAAGCGATAAAAGTAAAACGGTGGTCGTAAAAAAAAAGTCGGGCGTTTTTAACGGGCGTTCACGTGACGATCGGAATTAGAATTTGCCAATGATTGCGTTACTAAGAGAGTTAAAAATGCCACGAAACAAAACCGTTCGTCAAACCGACCTATAGGTGCGATAATAGATAAATATAGGACCGCGGCGGCGAGAACCAAACTCCGTAACAATAGTTTACCGTCTGCGCGTGTCGTGTGGAATACGATTTTTATTGTTTTGTTTTCACGTAAAACAGTGTTTCGCAACGTGCCGTCTGTGATGCGACGGATCGATAACGAAAAAATTACGACGTATCGAACATTTACCACGAACAAAGATCGAAATAATTCGACTACGGCACAAAAATCGTGTGGACGAGATCACGCAGATTGTCCGATCGTCGGCGTACGCCGAATCACGAGATTCGATCTTCCAAGATACCCGCTGTGTACAGAGACGGTCGAAAAATATTCCGCGAGAACGATTAATGTTTCGCGCGCCGCGTCGCGCAAAACGATAATTATCATACCACGCCGTCGAAAGAACTGCTAAACGCTGCCCGAGATTGAAAATCCCGCTTTCGTTCGGTCGCCGTAAATTTTAATGAAGTCCGTTCGTTACGGCGGCGGCGTCAATCGGTCGCGTCCCGTTGACATTTGACGTTGCGCGCGCGATATGTATTTTTAATCGAAATAAATACATCGTCGCGATGAAAAGCCGTCGACGGACACGGCGACAACAGCGTTACATTGTGCATTTGGTGCGATGGCACGGGTGGGCATTATGATTCGTCGTGTTCGATCGGTTGTCAATCGGTACGGGGAGGCGTCCACGGACACCGAGCCGAAACTGCAGCCGCGCAGTCAGAAAATCTGTCTACGTATGTAATATAATATTTCAGTGTGCGTGTATTTTTCTATGTGTGTGTGTGCGTACGTGCGTGCGTGCGTACGTGTATACGTATCTTTCGCGCGTTTCTATGTAGGTCTTACAAATTGCTTTATATTGCATTTTTTTCACGCACTCCGTCCGGACGTTTTTCTTACGCTCTTCCAGCGATTTTCGCTTCCTGGTTTTTTTTTTTTTTCCACCCCCGTTCTAAAGCCGGCTCTGCTTCCTGGCGGCCGACGGACATACGTGACTGTTTTGAACAAAATCCACGTGAGACTCATTGCAAATCCGTGAATGTTTGCTGACCAGAAAAACGCCGTCGGATCAGTTAAAATAACTTTCGACCGGCACCGAACGCCGAGCGACGCGTCGCCGCCGCGCCGTGTCGACCGCTGAACACCGACCGTCCGTCCACGCATACCTTATGGTAAATTCATTAATTTAACCTGTTACGCGACGACGACGACGACGATATTTTAAATTAAATTTACACGCGTCCAACCACCGCACCTCGCCAACGTCCGACGTTTAAACGATCGAATTTCTCGCGCACAACTCATACGTACGTATACGTGCGGTCGGAATAGATCGGGTAATATTGGGATTTTTTTTTTTTTTTGTTTCGTTTTTTTCTCAGTCTCGTCGTCATTCACCGCAATTCATAAGTGATCAAATATTTACACTTTTCGGAAGCGTATACTCAAATGATGTGTTGACTTGACTCAGGGACGCCCGGAAGTGGGGGGCCAGTGGGGGCCATTGCCCCCACTGAGATTTTTTGTGTCAGTTACAAAATTAGAAGTTTTTTTACATAAAGCTGCTCTTAGGTATTTAGCGACTATGCGACAATCCTTGTATCTAACAAGTCATATATAAGCAGCCTGTCGTCGACGGAAATAGAAACCTTTTGACAGACATTATTATTATTATTATTATTATTATTATTATTATTATTATTATTATTATTATTATTATTACATTAATCGTATTCTGAGTAATGTGTTCAGCTATCATGGGTTTTTTAATCAACAAATTGATAATTCAATTAATTTATTTGCTTCTTATAAAAGTAGATTGTCATCACTTTTTGAATAAAATACAATATTATGATGTATTAATATGATGTAATATGTAAATTCAAATCAAATAAAGTTGTTTTTTGTTTAAATTTTATTATGTTTTTTCTTAGAAATATTAGAAATAATAGTGTTATTTTATATTTACTTAAATTAGTTTTGATTTTTAAACGATACTATTACTAAGTATGAGTAGATGAAAGTGTATCGGTAAATCTTCCCATAAGTATTTAGGTACTTGCAATTTTTTTCCCCCCCTGAGCTACATTGCTGCGGGCGTCCCTGACTTGACTCGTTTCTAGTAGAAATCAGGATGAACGCAAGGGGAATACCGTGAACATGGGATATTATTTCTTACTCGGAATGTTTTAATGCGTAGTATATCAAGAGGACGTATTAATCAATGTCATCTTTTCAGAAACGTTTTAACACTTGAAATCATCGCCAAAGTTGACCGAGGACAAGCGCCAGACACCAATTATTATTGAAACAACGATGATGGTGTCGGACATATGAGTCTACATTTTTTTATTTCGACTTTGAGTAAAAAGTTACTACGTTGCTCTTCGACTAGCATATTTTAAACGCGCCGTCAAATGCGGAATTCAAAAACGTACAACGATCGTATCGGCCGAAAATCGATAGCGCCAGTTTTTTGAAAATTAATTATCAAACTACTGGTATTTAAAAATCGCGTTCGGAGATAACAGCTTTATATACGTAGTAGGATCAAAAAGTTCCCGGAATTCATAAATAGAAAAAAAAACTATTTTTCTTATCAAATATCTGGTTATTGAAATCAAAAGAAGACGTGATTTCCTATCTTATGGTTGAATTGTCAAAACTATAATAGTCTCTCGTTTGCCGTAATCGTGTCCATACGAAACGGGGTATACACGTTTTTTCAAAATGTCGCGATACGCACAATGGGCCAACATTAAATTTTGTTTTAAACTTAGCAAAACTGCTGCAGAAACGCTCGGATTTTTGCAAACACTTTACAACAAATGAAAGATTAAAGAAAACAGTCGACTAGGACGACCATTTACTGATAAGCCGATTGAACTTTTATTTTTGCCGACTAAAATGTATTATATAACAATTAAATTATGTTCATAAGAGGTGAAAAAGTATTATTCATAATTAGAGACCGGATTTAAATGCACTTAAAACCATAGAAATAAGATGTTTCTATACTCTATAATTTCATCAAAATATTCTTTAATATTCTTTAATATTCAAAAATATTCTTTTATGAAAAAATATTCTTTTTCGTAAAAATATATTGAATACTGAAAAAATAAATAACAGTAATAATATGATGATAAACTTGTGTACTTATATTGTTTAATTTTATTTTAGATATGTGAGTGTACAACCAATAATAATAACATGTTTTAAATAATAAAAACAAAAATGTGTTGTGTATTGTTGAATAACAGAATAATATTATGTATTAAAACAACTCAAAAAAAATAATTCAGGCTTATGAAATCAAAAAATAAAAATGTATTTCATAATATAGTTAAATAACAAAATAATATTATGTATCAGAACAATTTAAACTTAAATAATTCAGTCTTTTGAATTTAAAAAATTAAATAATATTGCATAAAATAGTTAAATATAAAATAACAGTATATAACACAAATAATTTATGTTCTTTTCAATATTCCTTTCGTCAAGATAAATAATATGATACTATAATAAAAATTGTTTTTGATTTTTTTTATAAACTATTAGATTTTTTATAAAATATTCAAATTAAACCCCAATATACCAATATATTCCTAAAACATGTTTTTGCACAAAATATTCTCTAACCTTGAAATATCCTGTTTTATGCACTAGAAACTTTTTTATATCAGATCATAGGTAAATGAATCGTCCAGAAAGCTTATCCAATTGGAGCTGCATACTCTCAGTAAAAAAATGTAAAAACATAAAAATCCGGTCTCTATTCATAATCGTCATTCGTATTCGTCATGACATGACTCCGATTATTCGGCTGCACTAAAATAGATTGAATAATATTTATTATTTAATCAATGTTTGTATACAAATTGATAATAATATGAAAATATCTTTTCTTATGGATGGCATTGTAACGACTATAATATTTATAGACTAAACTAGTCCACTAAGGTATTAGTCTAAAAATAATGACGTTTTGTACTTAGTACAGTGTACCGATTTAGCATTTGGGTATGTTAATATGTGCAGAGCACGCGTCTCCCGTTATCTCAATTTTATCATTTAAATGTAGACAATAATATAGTCAATAACTTTATTCATAATTTATTTTCTACAGGTTTAATGGTTTTATTATTATTATTATTGTTGTCAACGGGCTCCTAACTGGCGGTTGGCCCAGAATGACGGCAACACGGTGCCCAAACTACCCTGCAGAGAAAAGATTTATAAATACGGGTGAACAATAATATGAACAATATATAACAAATTTGATTTTTCTGCCAATCGGTCGGAACTACTATTCAGACAAATAAATAATAATGTACAAAATTGAGACGGGCGCCCAAAAGGGGGGGGGATAAAATGCTAATATTAATGATAAAAAAAGGTACATAAAGCCGTATGGGCAATTATAAATATATAAAATAATAATAAAACCTGGACGGCGACAGCGGACAGATGATGACGACAGCACGAAATCCAACGGCGGCGAGAACAAGCACAAAACACCATCTCAACTCCTACGACCAATTATCGTTATAATAAAAAAAGGAACGCTCGGTAAACGGCACACGCCAAACACGCCAACGACGGACGGTGGTGGCTGGAACAAAAACGCAAAAGCCGACTCTTCGTGGACTGTGGTACCGGTTGCGGCGATCGACCGAGGTTTCGAACTCGAAAGTTCGCGACGTTCATGGCAGAACCAATAACGGTGGCGGAAGTTTTATATTCAAAAGTCGCTAAGGCGGTCTTTGGTTTCGATCACAGAAAAATCATATTTCATGGAATAATATTAAATGTCATGGATTAATCAATCATATTTTGCCCTGTTCGCGTATTATGGATTCTAGACTTCAATTTTATTCGTCGAGTCGGCTGTCTAGTCGTTTTATAATATCTGTGGTCTATGCCGAAAGACGATATTATTTCGAAGAGGATCAAGTCAGTGAATGTTTAAATTGTACGCGTAAAAAAAAAACAAAACGAAATTCCGGGAACTCTTTGATCCCACTACGTACACAATTATGACTAGTGGTGTCACTAATATCCGGATTCCAATACTATTCGGATAATCCGGATATTCGAATCCAAATAATAAACGGATAAAATCCGAATTATCCGAATAATCCGAATAATCCGGATATTTTAAACCTGTTGATTAATTATTTGTTATTTAATTTATAGGTATTAGACTGTTTCATTTAAGATAGTAAAACTTAAAATTAAAAAATAATAGTTTGACTCATTGACTTTTAAACCCGTCCTTTATAATAATTAGATTAGATATATGAACATTTAAATTATTCGAATTATTCGGATTATTCGGATTATTCGGTTATTAAATTTTGGATTCGGATATCCGGATAATCCGGATATCCAAAAATCCGGATTTTTGACATCACTAATTTATGACCGTGTTGCGAACGACACGTCGAATCATATTATTGCCGTCGTTCATTTGCAGAACAAAACACTACAAGACGACGCGCCGCGAGGGGTTTCTAATGAGCGCGTTGATATCTTCGCAATCGTTATCATAATAATAATAATAATAATAATGATGATGATGATGACGACGATGATGACGACGATGATGACGATGATGACGACGATGATGACGATGGTGATGATAACAATAACGTACAAGTCGGAGCGTAAAGTCCGCGCGCACCTGTACAAACGGACCGAACGGAATAGCTACGAACGCGCGTAAAAACGGAACGGACCGAACGGAATAGCTACGAACGCGCGTAAAAACGGACGCTTTTAATTATCATCGCCGGCACGGGAGAGCTCGTTACGGCGCGGCGGCGGCGACGGTTGATTCGACGCGCGGCGGCGGCGTGGAGGAAAGCCTCTTAAAATTTATCATTCTAATGCTCACCTACGCCCGTGTTAATTATACAATAACAATATTTATCGGACGGCGCGGTGGAGGTGCTAACGTCTCCTCTCGGTCGGCGATGTTAATTAATTTCGCTCCCGACGAACGGACATTAACGTAGGTCGTAGCGTACTCGGCGCGAGTCGCGGCCGCCGAAAAAGCGCCGAGCCGTGGCCGCCGTATTCCGGATAACGGCGCGAGCAGACGCGTTCGATAAAACGTCGTATCCGTACGGCGGCGGTGTTCGCGTTCCATTTCGTGCCCTGGCGCCCGACTCTCGCGTATAATAAAATAATGTACTAGCTGTGTGAACGACCCGGCTTCGCCCGTGTACGGTTTTTTGTGTTACCTACTGCAACATTTATTTTACCGGTTTTTATGTTTATTACAGGCTGCTTTTACAGGCGAACAATTGCTTTGTTTTAATATTTCGAAGACAAATTGTACGATACAATTATTCTAATCGACGAAATGTTGAAATGAAATATACCCGAAAAATTATAACTTTCTGTAGTTGAAAAAACACGTTTTACGTATGATTATAATTATCATTACTATTATTAGTTTTATTCTTATTATTATTAAAAATTGTATTACTAATTATTAGACCATCTTGTTTTATTAAAAATAGAAGATTCTGGAAAGTCTAGTGGGTGTCCGCATCACAAATCATCACTGTTCAAATTTCATACTCATAGCTTCAGCGGTTCCGGCCAGGTGATTTATTTAATTTCACCCTTTTAACCCTTCAAAGGGTTGAATTTCAAAAAATCCTTGAATAACTGACGCGATTTCAAGTTTCAAGTCATAAAGCACTGTAATAATAACAAAACAAAAAACTATGTCGATTTAATACGAGTAATATCCGTAAGAAATGCTATATTTCGTCGTATTTTGTCACTTCTAGCTTGAATAAATAAAATTAACGCAATAAACATCTAATACAATAAACATGTAAATTTAACCAAGTTCATTTGTATAGAGTCTTGTACAAAAATCTTGAAACCAAAAATTACAAATTTTACGAAATAAATTTAAAAATACATCTGACATTTTTCGTAAAAAGAATTATTTGTGTGATGGCAATCCCCACCAGTAAAGCACAATTTATCGAATTAATCTTTATGAAACTATAACCTTAGATTGGAATATATGTAAAAAATCTATAAGTATAAAAAAATTTTTGCGGGATTAAAAATTCCAAATTGTATAAAGTTTTTACTGAAAATATCAATAATTTATGGGTAAGTCGAACTTTTAACGGGGGAAATAAAATCCTGAATAATGATTTTTGAAGTTTTTTCAGTAACGTTAGTTAAGCATATAAATAAGATGTTATTCAATTTTTAGGTTTTTATATCAAATATTAAAAATTGTATCGCATAAAAACTTCCGAAAAACGATATATTTTCAATAATTTTAAAGTTATGTTTCTATACATACTATATAGTCCAAAAATGGTAAAATATTTTCAAAACTTATTATGACTGTATTAAAGTCATATTGATATTTTGAGTAAATTTCAAAAACCTAGCACCATTATTTATGGATTTATAGCTAAATATAAAAAATGGATTTTATGAAAATCTCATATACCTATGCAGTAAATTTTACCGTGTTTACTCAATTCCCAGGTAGTTTTTCCTTACGCCGGGACAAACTATAGAGGATAGAGAAAAATTACCTCTTTGAGGTACCAATTAGACGGGATTTCTGGTATATTTTATTGCTGAATGAAACTTTTCAATCATTATTACTGCCCAAAAAATTAATTAAATACATCTAAAAAATAAGTATTTTTCAAAGATTTTAAATCGAAATTATTGGATTCTATAAAAATGTTTACCAACACCTGGATTCTCTATAGATTTTTTTCACTTGTGCGCATGTGGAAAATGCTAACCACGAAAACTTCTAAAAGCTCGATGAGAAGCCTCCGGAAAGGTTGAGATCCCTGATGTGCGCGTACGATTGATCGGGTGAGTTTTTCTTCGGTCTTCCCGATTGTCACGGCTAACCGTTGTCACGGAACGCGGAGGGTTTTATAAGTGGTTTGGTTTCGTAAAATGTAAATCGCTACTCGAAACAAAATGTAATGAAAGATAACGAATTCCATGAGAAAAAAATCCAATTTATCTATAGTACAGGGCTCATCGTCGTGAGGCTCGCTTTGTTGTATATTACACTATACGCCAGGGGTGGCCAAACTTTTTTTGGTCACGATCTACTAAAAATATACTTGACCTTTGAGGATCGACTTTCATAGAAAATTTTGTAGTTAAAATCATACAGATAAAACTTATCGACAATTTGTTCACTACAACCTCGATTAATTTTCGTGCGCGTGTCCCTAAAAATAAATTCCAGCATGATCGACTTTGAAACTGTCCGCGATCAACCGGTCGATCGCGATCGACCGTTTGGCCACCCCTGCTATACGCAAACCTACTTGTCATGATACGCCGTTTACGGGTTGGGCAAGATATTGTTTCGAAACCGTATCGTTTACGGCGAGCGCAACATCAGTGCCGAATTTAAGATTTATTTGTAAACCAATGAAAAATCAAATACGAAATGTATACGTTACGTTACCTGGTCAACGTTCCGTTCGAATCGCAGTATCTCCTCTCGATCGATCTGAAACAGACCAATCAAACGACGTTAACTTTACAATTCTTTACAACGGTATAATAATACTCGAATACGGTCGAACAAAGGTAGAATCAGCACAATTACATTATCACACACACACACACACACACACACACACACACACACACACACACACACACACACACACACACACACACACACACACACACACAAATGCACGTTCATGCACTCGTTACATCGTCGTTATTACAACTATAGATTGACTGCGACGCGGTCAGTGTGTATCTACAAATATTTTATACACATATAAGTATAGATCGCACATCCATAATATCCATTATGTACAATAGCGCATGTTTCCGGACGGAAAAGTTAAAAGTTACGAGGAAGCTGCGCAGATGCCATTCGTTCCCACGGCACAGCGTAAGAGGTTTAGAGAAGAAAGAAATAAGATAAAAGTATTTCATAAGTTACGGGTTCGAAAAATCAAAGGACTATTTTGAAAACACCATACGGCTGCTGCGGAGCCCGGCAAAAGAAAAGAAAATATCTTTTATTTTTTTTAATAACCCGCGTTTATCTCCATCTAGAGAGTCCGTTTTTACATTCCACCAAATTTATATATTTCGAGTAAATCCGATAAGTTTGTTTTTCGTCAATATTTTTTTTTTTATCTTATTTTAGAATATATTGGTTATTTTGAAATTTTGTAACGATAAATAACCATAAACGAAATAAAAACATTTCTATGCGACAAAATTGCGAGCACGAAATTACGATGTACGTAGTGAATCAATAAATTATACTTCGTTTATCACAAACATCGTATCCGTATAACACATCGTTATACTATTGTACTAATAGAAAAATTATTTTGCGTCCTATACTCCTGTTTTATTGGTCTCATTCTAAAATGTATTAAATTATTTTGACTATTGAAATTAATTTGTTCGTTGCAGTTTTACAGATATTAATATTTCAATGTAAAATCAAAGCAAAAATAAATTAAACAAATATACAGTAATATTGTTGATATATAATACACATATTATAAATACAAATTATACGTTCGATTCGGGTTATTGGTCAGTATGACTAGAAATACATACGGTACAATATTAAAAATGACTCTTTAGTCATTTTCAACTATAATTGTGATGTTTTAATCAAAAATACCACGTACATAATGTTTACATAATGCATACAACATAATATTCGTATATTTAAAAAATGAGTAGTTAAAATCGTACGAGCAGATTTTGATTATTAAAAAATATTACATAAATCAAATGTTAAAAATGTAATCATTTTCACGTATGTATACATTGATTTATTTAAATACGAGCATCAATATTATGAATTCATATTAATATGTAAATTGATTACCGTGGCTTATTGTGAACTGCTCGAAAGTTTTTTTTTTTACTAATTGCATAAAATATTAAATAATAGTAAAGGAGAAATACCTTTAAGATATTATTATAAATCAACAGTTATAATAAATGAATCATTTAGAAATAAGCGTTTAAAAATGTAAAGACTTATAATATTACGCGAAGTCGACTTTTGTTAAACCAATGAATTTCGACATAAATTTAATATTATTATATTACCTAATTTTGGCGATCACGTAACTGTATTATATTTCACCATATTATATTTAATTGAATTTAATAATATAAAACAGCTGTTATAACATCAACAATATAAGTTGATTTATTAATCAGTAATAACGAAATAACATAAAAAGGTTTTGCAAAATATTAATTTATCAGGTTAATGTACTTACGCTGATAATTTATTGTAAGAATGTTAGAATAATAAAGGTGTAATCTAAAAATAATCGTTGAATTAATTTTAATAAACAGAATACGAAGTGTAACAATTTAATTTATTAACTATACACAAACTTATGTGCTTATATATGTATATATATATAACTATTGAGTGGAGTTTGTTTGTCGAATACAGCCGATTTTCTAACGACTAAATATTTTGTTTCATACAACGCGCATACTTTTTTGTGTTTGATAATATAGATTTCGTAGGACACCCCCACTTTTTTCCCACCGTTTTCTTCCATGAATATTCCCATGGAACGGTCTATTCTAGATTATGCTGAAAGGTGCCTTTTGTTTTTAGTTTCCTCCCCTCGCCTCAAAACACAGTCCCGTGGGATCCTATTTGTCTTTGACGACGATTGTCATTTCACCAACGAGAACATTTCCCCCAAGAAAACAAAACGATAGATTGTAAACAGTCGCTTCAGGTGATTTCAATCACAATTGTCAAACCTCTGTGACAACCGTTGTTTCTCTCTTTTTATTTGTACACATATAATACTATCGATATATAGGTAAGTCATTATTGATTCCATTGTGTAACTATTGTTTTCTATTTTACTCACTTTGATAAAAACAATATACCCTCAAATGTCAATAAAAATGGACATGTGAGCCGCTCAGCATGATAAATGATTCCATTCATGAATATTAATGATTACACATTTTATTTATATGACCATTATAATCATTGCGACTATACTATTTTCTCTTTTGTTTACAAACGAGTTTTTATTAATTTCAGTTAACTAATAAAGAACAGGTATATTATGTATAAACCATAAATATATAAGGATAACATATTTAGAACAATAAATGTGTTCATATTAAAAACAATAAAATATTTAAATTTTATATCATACTTTACTGAAAGAATATATAGTTTTTTATACCTTAACCGATTTCAGAAAATGCATTTATTACACCTAAAGTATACAAATATATAAAGTAGAAGAAAATACGCATTGTACTTTTTGTGAAATAAAAAATATGATCAAAAGTTCTATTGAATAATAAATCAAAGAATATTAGTTTAAAAAAAGTATTACGAACTATGTTTTAAACTTGTGTTTCGAAGTCAATTTAAATAAGGTACACATAAAATAAATGTAAAAATATACGTATATATTATACATTTATCTCAAAAGTCTAAACCGCATATCACCAAAAGAAGCTTGACGATAGTAATGTTTTTATTTTGTTTTTTCGCGGTGTATTATGTAATAAAATATTGTTATAAACTTATGTCCTTGTATAAATTATAATCTTAAAATTAATCTAATAATTTACTTTCGAAACAAATACTAAAGTGTTCAATTTTCATAAATATTTACTCTTTTAATAAAAGTTATAAATTGTTATAACTAGCAAGTGTATAGGATTTTGTAAACATTCATGATAATACCCGAATAGGTGTACAAAATTAAATTAATTTTGTTTATAATCTAAAAATTATTATTTTCATTTAAAAATGTTCGATATCTTGAACATTTAACAGGTAGTTTTATAAATACAAATTCATTATTAGGATTATTCTCAATTAAGACTTTTAAGTATTCAAATTATTTTTTAATGATTCTTAATTTGCATTTATAACTTAATCAAAAGATTCACCCAATAGCAGTTGAAATGCATATTTAAATATATTCGTTTACAATATATATAAATTCATAAATTTTAAATTTGTGTATCGTAATCATCGTTATAATAACGAAATCTACATTATTATTTACATCGCTAATCCAATGAAATACTTACTCATTCGATATCATAAATTCGAAACTACACTTTCGAAGTATGTTAATAGCTTAAAAAAAGGAATCGATCGACATAAGTTATAACATGTGACGTTAATATAATTTCTTTATGCGTATATTAAAGTTACGACTACAAAAAGAATAAATAACTTTATTTACACAGAAATTATTAAGCTCAAATCTTACGTATAAATTGAATTGGTGTTTATTCTTTTTTTTGCTTCAATACCAAACTTGATTTTTAAATCATTAGCTTTTTATTTCTAATGGTTAACATATTTTTATCTTCTTCTAACATCATTTTTTTTCCGTTCACATGATGACATTGTTCGGTATCGTTCTCTGAATAAGATAAAAGTTTTAAAAGTTTCATGAGTTTACGGTTAAACCATCAGTATAAAACACAAATCCGAGGCGATTTCTTTAGACGGTCTACATTAAAATATAAAATGTAATTAAAAACGTAATTAGTTGTTGAATTCTTAATAGGCCAACTCCGTTCCAGGTACCCTCCGGTTTCAAAGTTTGAAATTGTTTGAATAAGCAACTAAGTTCTGTCAATAATGTATATTTTATATAAATGTGTGTGTGTGTGTGTGTGTGTGTGTGTGTGTGTGTGTGTGTGTGTGTGTGTGTGTGTGTGTGTGTACGAAAGAATAGTTTTTCCGCGCGCAGTGAGTTCATAAATCATACAACGTCAGTGCAGTGGGTTTTTCGAACCGGAAGGATTTTTCTTGAATGAAATAAATTCGATCGGACTGCCATGCTGTGGATATCTGGATGACAGCATCACTACAGTCTAAATTACACCAGCGGCGACGGTAGGATAAAATTATTCATTCAGCCACCGGGGATTTTGGCCGTGTGAGTATGATACGACCGAGTGATACCGGATAATTTGCACCCTGTTCCGACGCCACGAACCTATTGTTAAAGACAACTAGGTTACGGAGGGGTACGGGGGTAGAATGGGGGAGAGGGGACAAAGTTTTATCATTCGGTCTTTGTGCGTCGCGAGCCCAGAGAAATGCTAGAAATTACACCGACATTAGTTCCAGGCAAAACCCCGCGGGCAAACACTATACCCGTAATTTAATGTTGTTCCTTTAAAATACACAGTTTGGAATATATTTTAAGAGTTTCACTAGGGTTTAACTGCCGGGAATTTGAGGTAGAAACAAATTAAAAAAAAAAAAAAAAAAAGCAACTATGATATTCCAAGAGAAACTGCATTGGTATTAACGTTTTGTTCTACGATATTTTTTAATCAAACATAAAATCTTACACATAAGAAGCAAAGGCACGAATTGATAAAAAGCAAATCCAATAACCAAAACTGCAGAAGAATTCAACAACACTTTCAATTTGAAAATATCGAATATTCTTCTCAAAAATTGTGTTTAAATTTCAAAAACGTATGCCTGTCACGATTTTTTCGACGTAATTAAGAAAACTGTTTACGTTTTTTTTTATTATTATTATTATTCATATATATTATAAAGTAATATATTGAGTTCTCAAAAACTCTCCACGTGGGATGTTAAAAAAAGATTTTAAACAAACCATTTGTGCGCAGATAACCATTTGTCAAATAGGCCATACGAAATTGGTCATGCTAAGTGTGAAGTTTACACAGTAAAATGTCAATCGGTTAAAAAAATTAATAAAAGAATAATTGAAAATAACACAGCTTAAAATCGTTTTTAGAAAGCGATAATAGTAATTGAAAAAAAAAAAAATTAAAACGAGTTTTGAACGACACAAAGCCGTGCAGAAGCCATTATTCATTCTCACTCTACCCTCTAAACTATCATAATTTTAGTATATCATTTTTCACATCATCCACAGTGTCCATAGTTCTTCTACTTTTTCGGGTAACATTTCAGTCGCACACACCTACTCACCAGAACGTTATTTACCATGACGCCATTAACGTGCTGTTTTTTCCCGCATTTCATTTGAAGTTAAAGTTCAACGAATAATACAGATATAAGTATGTCTTTTAAAACAGCTGTACATGATTAAAATAATTCAAACAATATTTTAAGTAGGTATATTCATAATCTTAAAATATAATGCAGTAGTTAGTATACATAGGTAAGTCTATTAAAAGTTTTGTGTCATTTCGTAACTCACAAATTACAAAATGTGTTAATCTTTGTAATTATCTCCAACGAACCGTAAACAACGTTCAATGCAATCATTGTTTTGTATGATCCAAATTTAAGAAAAGCAATCTTCATAAAAACAATTTCTTCATAATTTATAAATTCTTTCATTACAACAATTTAAATTAACGTTATATATATACATATATATACAAAGAATATTTATGCATAAACTTTTTTATTCAAGTGTTTCTGTTTTATTTTATTATTTTTTTTTAACCTCCATAATTTAGTAAGGTTTTAAATTTTTCTGGGAATTTCAAAACTAGCTGTCTCGATGAAACAGAGAATGTTCACATGAAAGTTGTCAAGTGCTCAATCCACTCAAAATAATAATACTCGTAAACAAAACTAAAAACATACACAGCCAATACTTTTCTCGTTTCACTCGTGAATCTCAAACACAATCAGAAATCAAACTATTTTTATGAGTCATCTATTTATTGAAAAAACGAGTAATTCTATAAATTAAATTATAACAGAATGTTTTTCCTTCACGTTAATTAAGTGTCACATCAATATTTTTACGTTGGCTCTTAACAATACTCTTAGAAAATCCGGTCATGTTTTACAACTTATTTAAACATGATTTCACTGCAGTTTCTTAACCAAATAAACCTATCGTCTCTTTGAAAATACTTTTTCAATTGAGTTTACAAAAAATAAAATGTATCGCATTATTATTACAAATTAGCCAACTATACCGTGAAGATTGAATGAAAAATAGTGTATGAAGACAAAATTTCAAATTATCCATCATTTAATGAGAACATTAAAAAACATTTGAAGACACAATAGAATAATAATTTTTAATTATCAGACTTCGCTTTTTTTTTTAATATGAAAATTTGATACGAGTTAATAGTATTTAAAATTTAAATTGAACCCTTTTTTTATATTTAATAAACTTAATTAGTTTTTCCAAATAAATTTGAATTGTAAATTCACAAAATTATTAGTATTTTCTCATAAAAAAAAAAAAATAGAAAACCAACTTTGTATTGGTATTTGGTATATTTTTTTTAATGAGTAGATGAATACTTTAACACTCCTGTTCTTTTTTTTTTTAATTAATTTTCATTGTAATCTATAAACTATGTATTATACTAATTTTATAAAGCAAATAAGTTATCTATTTCATCAAAAATAAATTTGTATTGATTTCACAAAATATTTATCTTTTACTATTTAACATTATAATCATAACAAATAAAATAAAAAAATATGTTTAATTTTCTTGTTGTAAGAAATGTTTGAAGAATATTGTCACTAAAGACATAATCTTCAATATCAAGTATATCTAGGGTTTTTAATTAACTCATCTTGAAATATTTCAATGAAATTATGAAATATAATTTTTTTAAATACATTACATGATGTTGGTAAATAATAATATGCTATGTATTAGTGAAATGTTATCAATTTGATTCTATCATTCCTTGATTATAGACTTACAGTTTGACCATAATATAAACCAATAATTATTTTGTTACCTACGCACTGAATTTATAAAAATCTATGCGACACGGCGTATTGTGAAGACTCCATGTTTTATACCCATAGATAATATATATTATATGTTATATATTATCTATGTTTATACCAGATACCAAATAATAAAACATATTGAGTTTTATAAATTTTAGGTTGTAACCACGGTCTTACAAGATATCTTCTAAGACCGTGATAGTAACTATTATGATTTTTGGAGCTAGAAGAATTTTATTTACTTGATAATAGTTCGTTATTTCCAAGGTGGATAAATATCCACCTTGGTTATTTCGTAATGATTATTTATTTATTTTTTCTTGTCTTGTGTTGTAAATTGTAATTTGCAAAAGAAATCTTAAGTGTCTAGATTCAAATTAGATACCTGTCTAATATTGTATTTTTTGTACTTATTTAGAGATAATATCATTTCATAAATAATTTTGAGAAAAAAAAAAGTTAAATCTGTAATAGGTAAATAATATTGTTTTGTAAAAAATAAATGTATAGATAACATTCACAAATGCAAGGGTTAAAAATGAATAGTAAGTATGTTTTATGTATAAGTATTAAGTATAACTGTATAAGTGTATATAATTTGGTTCAGGCAATATTTAGGTATCACCTTTATTTATACATTATAAATTTAGTAAAAAATTAAACACTATAGAACTAAAAGTAACATAAAAAAACATAGGAATTGGGCATTTTGTGGTTAAAAATTATTTATGTTTTCAATGTTTTCATAGAATATAATAGATATACTACCTAATTAAAACGTGTTTTCTCATCTTAATTACATAATATAGCTGAATAGCTCTAATATGTATTAATTGGAAAAAAACAATTTTTTTAATTTATTTTGGGGAAATTTTTATTTTTCGTGTAAATGAAATATTTCATGAAACTTTCATGAAATATTTCACGAAATATTTCAAGAAAATAAATTTCATGAAATTTTAGAACCCTAAGTATATCTATGGTTAGGATTTGCAAAAAGTTCTACCAAATGCATTTATTCCATTAGATTCAAGTCTACATATCTATGATATTTTGCTGAATATTTTAAATTTATAATAATTAAATTAAATATCCGTTGTTCGAGACGAAAAAATTAAGAAATAAAAATGTATTAATGTGAAAATGTCAAATAATAATGTCTGTTAAGCACCTATAACAGATACAAAAAAATATATATATATCTATAAAACTAAAATTTCAAAATATATTAAAAGAAGTTTTTTTTAGATTTTTAAGCAATACATACTTGTGAACATATTGTTATTAATACCGAGGTAAACATATTACATTTTCATGTGGATTTCAAAATCGATAAGTCATAATTTATTCTTTTATATCATTGGTATTAGGCATAGTAATTTATTATACAAACGTATTTTAGCCATGACACACAAGAATCTTCAATTCGCAGGAAATTCCGATACCATATGTTATAGTAAGAATAAATTATAAATTAATAATAACAATAGTTTATACATATATGTATATATATATAGCACTAAAATTCAAAGCAATATATTATGCGTTTTGTGTGCGCACAAATATTTGTGATATTTATAAAATAATGACTCACGAAAAAAAAGCGTAATAAGTTACCATTATAATATAGGTAAGGTATACCTATTAACATTAATAATTTAATACTTTACTCACTGCTCCTCTCATTGTGCTATATACTCTGACCTTATTCTAACCTTACGACAATAACAACAACATACTTCAATAACTTAAAAGGCATACTTCATAAAAGCTTTATTTGTAGAAAACCTATGCCCTTTAAAGCTCTTAGATACACTTTGATATTTAACCCTCAGTTATGTAGCTACTATTTATGTCGGTATTTTGATAACCAAAACACTACGTAGCCATGAAAAGCAATAAAACTCATCATACGAGTAGAAATAGTTGTATAAAAGGCACGAGTGTTAGATTACACAAATCGCTCATAAAATCAAAGCATACATAAATAAATCTCATTATGACAGTGAATTATAAAACAAACAAATTTCTTGCGGAATTATTTATCACACAGTTTACACACTTTGATTAAATCTCAATTAATATCAAATTCTGATATCTACGATAAAAATTTAATATACGAGTATAATCTATAAGGCCGTAATGCAGTTATTGACGATGAGTTTGACCTTGTATTTACTTTCGCCTACTATCCAGTTGATAGTTTATATTATTTGGAATTTAACGGACAATCAGTGTTATCGTCTTGACGTAATTATCGTCTTGACGTTGAACTATTGCACAAAAAAATGTTTTTAGATTGACTATGCATATTATCTTCAGGCGGATATTTTAAAGTGATTTTAGATATTCAAAAAGCTTGTGTTAAAATAACTGATTTTTTTTTACAAAATATTTGTGTTGAATAATAATTTTAAAAAAAGAATAATAATGAATATATCGAAAAATAGGTATCGGTTAAATTCACATATATCTATGTACAGTCCAATACACCATCAAGTTTATAATTCATTTATAGCACAGAGTCTTATGTTGAAACTCAGGAAAATACGTGATTTATAAATCTTCTCTATTGGTCAACTGCATTTTATTTTTTTCATCATTTAACAAATTAACAACTCGAATATCAGAAGAAACCCAAAAGTGTAAATTGACAGTCCTATAAATTTGTAATTTCCTGTTTTATTACTCTACTAGTATATAAATATGAATATAATATATGAATATTTTCAAAAATATCTACCAATATTATTCAACATGAAAAAGAATCCTTTGGTAATTGCGACCACAAAGAAAACATTATTCAAAAAATTTAAAACTAACTATAAAACAGCGAAATTATATGTAAATTGAAAACTTAACATACATAAAAGGATTATCATATTAATAAAATGATCGAAAAAATTATAAACAGCAACCACTACTGACTATGTTTGAGTGAATTCACAATAGTTAATAAAATGTAAAATACCAATTTGTAATTAAAAAAAAAAAAAAAAAAAAAAAAAAATGTACTAATAAAATAACTAATAATTTTAAATTTTACTATCGTAATTCCAACTTCTGGCCGTGATAGACAATATTTTCTTCGTCTATTTTGATTACATAATTATGATATTATTAAATGTCAATATAAATGGTTCATACTCACTTATCTCTATAATTTGTGACCGAAAAATGTCTTGTCTATAGTCAAAAAAGCTTAAATCCACATCATGGTTAAAATAAGTTTGTTACGTTAGATACGGACTAAGAACTGACTAGTGATGTCATGACAGGAGGGTGGCGGGGACTTGGACGACAAGTTATTAATAATTTTTCTTGTATTTATTTTGATGGAATGTGTAATTTATGATGTTTCACGACTTGACATTTTAATACAGATTAATACTATTAAGTTCTAAATACATCTCAAACATTTCGAAAATTCTGACTAACGATTTTTTTATGGGTACTTTAAATTTTAAAACACTTTACATCAAACCGAGATCCTGTCGGAATCGTTTTTCGAACGCGATGATTTATCATTGCTATAAAATCTAAAACATTTTATTTTAACACAAACCACGCCACGTTCGAGATCAGTGTCTATTACGTCCGATCCCTGTTGTCCCTACCCGTGATCTTTAACGCATATTCTATGTTCGCGTTCTAACTCCAATGTTGTAAACGATTTTAGTAAATTTAATAACAGTAAATCGGCTAATAATATTTCGCAAAACCAATAAAACTTTAATTCGATTTTCATGACGCGTACAATAGTTATTAACTTATATTTACATCGAGTTTTATTCAGAATCACATTTTCGAAACGATAGACCACCGGAAGTAATGGTTTTTAGCTGTGGCATATACGTCCCATAACTGTATGAAAGGGGGGTATTTGATTTTTCCGGATCCGCCGGAAATTCCGTGCATAAAAAACCCAACGCCTGTATCTCTCCCACACACGCCGTGGTAATGGCTTGGAAAATTGCCGTGACGAAAACCTCTGAGATGAAATTTCAATATGATAACAGATAATTTGCTTCTATCGGCTGATTTGAAATTCGTAAAATGTACCTCGATAGTTATCTAGTCGAATATTTTAAACTGAACAATCATCAACGTTAATCGTCTTTAATCATCCATGTTCCGTTTGACGTTTGTATGGTAAAAAAATACAATCTTGTTGTGTTCTAAGTTCTAACACTCGTGTTTCTCGTTTATGAACGGAAACCGCAAACTTGGGTTATGGATTATTTCCATTGAATGCCATTGACATATTTTATCAACAAGTAATAGTAACCGATGGGGTTTGCGAGAAATACGTTTTAATAGAATTCAAAAACGAACGGTCTGAACTTAACACATCGAAAGAGTAGCCTAAACGTATTCAGTAATAATATGTTTATCTGTTTTTTGATAATAATTTATCGTCAAAATATAAACCATAAAACATTTTACTGTCCGTCCACGAGATGAATAATGGATATTTCTCAAAAATTCGAAAATACTCACGTAATACCATTTAAATTAAAATCTATGAACGGATAACTAATGAGTACCACGATTATTACAGGACTATTTGTGTATCTTCCGGTTTCTTAAACCGTCGTCGGGTAAATATAAAAAAAACAAAACGTAATAACATAAAAATTATATAATTTGTTTCAAATTGTTTTACACATTAACTTTCGATTAGAAAACTATTGATAATTTTTTAATAGTGTTGATGAAAAATCTTTTATTGTAATTATTATTTGATAAATAGTTAGATTTATTTAACGCTATACCTTCAATGATTACCACGTTTGTTGAATGTACCTGTGTTAAATGATTTTGTATTAATTACGTCAACATATTCCTTGTGTGTTTTCAATCCAGGAAATTTAAATGCTTGAAAATGTTCTTGCCATTTTTCGGTTCAAAAACGATTACGCGTTGACCCAAATATGTTTTGGTATAATGCTGAAAGTAATCACTCATAAGCCGTAAGCTATTCGTAAGGATTCCATTTGAACGCTATAGCCTGGCCTATAACCCTCTAATACATCTATGAATATATATATATATTCACACACTCACATATTATAGTGTGTGTGTGTGTGTGTCTGTATGTGTAGGAAAGGTCGCTAAGTTAAATAATAGGGGGGAGCACTGTGAGGTTCATGAAAAAAACACGTACATATGGAGTGAAGAGTACGTAGTACAAACGGTCCTACTCATCGCCTTAACAACGTCGATCAAACGAAGCCTTACTTACGAAGCACGTAACTTTGAAAAGAGGTCAAGTAGCGTTAGAAGAGTTACACGCAACTGACGCTCTAATAAATAATGTAAAAAACGAAGCATCAACCCTGTACTGAATTCCATGTGTTCAATTCTCGCTGCATCCAATATAGATGTATGTAAAATCATTTTTTCGGATGAAAATTAAAATCATATTCTTTATACAGTAACTGGCTCGTTGAGCAACCAATTAATATATATTTAGTAGATTATATTTACTTTTTTATTTAAACTTATTCAAACAATCTAAACAAATGACAATTAATATCTTTTAATATCTGACCATTATGATTTATACACAATTCAATTCATGTTTAAACAATGTGACCACCGGTGAAGAGTCCGTTTATATCGAATACGTTATGAATAGTTGAATAATATAAACTAATGAAATTTATTAATCGTTAGAACCTAACAATAAAAACGGAAAACACAATAAAATAATAATTATCAATGCATATCGTGAATAACTTCGGTGCGAAAAAATGTTATGCTGCAAAAAGTTTACTGACACTCAACTTGCATAAGAAACCAATAAAATATAACTTGAACAAGTTGACTTAACACTGTATTATTTCAAACCTATTAAAAAAATATATAATTACAATCATAACATATTTTTTCCAGGCTGGTTGGCACATTTGTTAAAATTGAAAAAATGTCGTTGAAGTAATTTTGGTATAAAATTACAAGTGCACGATAATTCGTGTTTTGGCTAAATCACTAATCGATGGAAATAAATTACGAAGTATTTATTCAGAGAACGGTATAATCATTAGAATATCACTAAATCACCTACATTTGTACACGTCATACAAAATTTAATTTGTCTTAAAAACGCTAAATAATACAATCACTTAGTCTAGAGTAAACATTAAGAAAATGGTAGATGTTTAATCGTTTAAAAGCCACTGAAAAGTTTCTCTTAAAAGAGTTGAGACAGTGATGGATTCAATTGAATTGAAAACCGAAAAAAAAACAGCTTGATTAATACGAACTTAAGAAAATAGAATGGTTTAAATCAGACCACCAGAATGCATTTTACTTTTCAAAGAACTCGCGACAAAACGATAATTTTACTGTACATAAAAGCACACGCACACACACACACACATACATACATACATACAAACAAACTCACAGTCGTAAACTTGGCAAGAACGATTCCTCGAGTTTATTAAATTTATACATATTTTTGGGTCAACCGTGTTCGTAAAAAACGTAATGATAATAAAAACGACAGCATGATGAATGTCGTTTGGAACGAATAAAAAAAAAAAAAACATCGTTGTAGTGACGACCACCTTATCAGACGTAAAATAAAATATTATAAGTATCGCAATAAATAAACAAACAAATAAATGTATAAAATTGTGTATATATATGAATGTGCGTGTGTGTGTGTGTGTGTGTGTGTGTGTGTGTGTGTGTGTGTGTGTGTGTGTTTGTGTATAAATATTCAAACGACTTACGTGGAAACGAGCCAACACGTGTGTGTGTGTGCTCCGTCACGCGCGCGCGGGCGCGTGTGCGTGTGCGGCGGCGAGAGAGCTCGGAGCCGGCCGGAGTGGGCACTGTTTGGTGGACAGCCCGTCTCAGAATCCCCCTGGACCACCGGCGTGTGTCGGCCGGCCAACGGTCGCAGTCGCAGTCGCAGTAGCAGTGGCTGTCGCAGTCGCAGTCGTGGCGTCCGATTCCGTCGTGTGCAACGGTGCCGGCGGCGGGCGCGCGTGTTATCACGTGCTACGGCGTCGTGGTGATGACAACGTCGTCACACGTCCCGGGTCGACGTGATCCCGTCAGCGACGGCCGTCGTGCGGGGCAAGTGTGGGGAGGAGGCGGTCAAGTCCGACCGGCGGCGGCGGCGATAACGTTTCGCGCGCGGACAGCAGACGTACAATATCCGCGTGCGACGCGCGCGTACGTTCGCATAAAACAATGCGCCGATATATTATAAGCGTATGCGATATATTTAATATTATATACGTGTGTGTGTGTGTGAGTTTGTGAATATTACACACGTGTCCACTCGTACGGACGAGCGTATTAGACGTACAGGTGTGTGAGCGTTGGGGTCGACGGCTGGCTGGCTGTCTGGCTGTCTGGCTGTCCGGCTGGCTGGCGGACGCGGTAGAAAAATTATGAAAAAAAATAAAAATAAAAATTTATCGAAATCCAAGAAATCAACCGATACGCGTGTGTGAGGACGTGTGTGTGTGTGTGTGTGTGTGGGTTTACGCGTGTGTCGCGGCGTGTGCCGATGCAAGGACAAATGCGTGAGCCGTGGTCTCGTGGTGGACTGACGTCGGCGGCAACGGTACCAGTGACCGGCAGCGGCGACGCGACGACGACGACGACGACGACGACGACGACGACCGTGGCGGCGGCACCGGCGTTACGCGTCGCGTGTGCGCGAGCGCGATCGGCGGGCCCACGCCGCGCTAGTGTGTGCGTGCGCGTGCTTGTGTGTGTGTGTACGTGTGCGTGTGTATGTGTGCGTGTGTATATACGGAGGGGTGCGTGTGTGTGCGTGTGTATGTACGTACGGGTGCGTGTCGTGTGCGTGCGCTCGCGCGTGAGCGTGCGGGCGCGGGCGCGAAATCGCCGCTCGGCGTGACGCTCTCGGCCGCGGCGCGCGCGATTTCGCGTCGCGGCGGCCGGCGGCGCCAGGAGCGGCGTCGGCGGCGGCGGCAACGGCAGGACGACGGTGGCGCGACCGAGCGGACGGCCGACGACGGTGGCAGGCCCTCACGCACACTCTCGCCGTCTCCACCACTGCGGTCCCTATCGATTCGCCGCGTACCGCCGCCGCCGCCGCCGCGGCACGGCCCGTGTTGTACGCGCGGCGGCGCCTTCTCGGCCGTCGCCGCCACCGCCCCGCCCCGCCCCGTTAACCCTGGTATCGTCTTACCTGCCGCCGCCGCCGACCCTGCCCTCCCGCCTTCTACCATCCTCCTACCATCACGTGCCCACCCTGCGACGACTACGGCGACGACGACGACGACGGTGTGTTGCCTGTGGATCCGCCGTGTTCGGGAGGTATATTATACACACCGCGGCTGACCTCGCGCGCCCGGCCCCGGCGATTTTACTGTTTTAAATAATTTAATATCACTTTCACGGCAAAAGTCGCCGCCACCCTCGTACCGCCGCCACGCAGTACCTGGGTACCGCATGCGTACACGGGGCACCGGTCGCTCGTGTTATCGCGTTACATACCTAATAGAGGTGTACGATTCGCGTGAATTTAATTTTCTTGAATCAAATTTTGATAGTTTTGATTTTTTTTTTTTTTTTTACTCCTTTTCCATAAAACATATCGCTGTCGTAACGTTTATCTTATTATATTCACTGTAGAGTAGTAACATTACACAATTAGCAGTAACGGGTAATCATTTATACGTTTTTCATTAACCACTTAAAAGCTAAAGCTGTACCAATAAAATAAATTGTAAATTAATCAGATCACATTCGTATTGACGCATTTCACGGATAAGTCAAGAACACCGGACTCGTAATGACGTTGACTCGGGGTTGTCACTAGCTTGACTATATTTTAATGAAAGAAATTTACCGATAAAATAAAAATTCACTGAGCCTACATTTGTGTGCGTCACCTTGCCTGTGTGTCTCCAGCGACGACCCCACACCCAGTCAATTATTATTGTGAACGTTTCACGCCTTCTCTCCTCTCGTTCACTACATTTTTTTTCCGATTTAAACGTCTTTTACTTCTCACGGTCTCATCTCGTGTCTTGCGACACACGTACGTTTCTTCCTCTTCACCTCTGCCCAATATCGTTTCGTCACGAAATTCCGTGACGGTTTTTGGTTTTTCCATTTCTCTCTTCCTGTCGGACGTTATTTTAAGAATATATTGCTGTTGCTATTTTTATTATATTTTTTCCGTCCCTCCGAATGTCGTCTGTATGCTTTTTATAATGAAAAATTCATACGCGTATATATATATATATCACGAAAAAAATTGGTCTACAACACATTAACCCGTGCCACTGTAGAAAATCTTGTAAATAAAATATTAAACACAAGTTGACAGAATAAAAAAAAAAACACTAAAAAAAGGCAGTGCAGTCATAATCAATAATGTTCTTTATCAATATTATACGTTCTACATTTTTTATTTATTTTTTTTAAGTCTAAAGCGAACCGTGGAATATATTGGTTTTCCAATGATGTGTGCTTTTATTTTTATGTTTTTTTCCGTCATATATTTATGTCTTTTTCTTTGGCAGTGTTTCAAATGGTCTACATAGATGACTGACTATAGATAAGAAATTGCATCTATGGTTAATACCAAACATTTTTGAAAAAACGATTTTCAACAAATCGATGTTGGTTGCTTCGTGAACATTTCGTGCTAGGTGCCTAGGTACGTATACAAATTCTTGAAACTCGATAATGTTTAGGCTAAATATGGAATGTGTTTATACTTATAGCTATACACAATATTGAAGTTATATCAATTATGGAAAAAACTCTAATCTCTGACATTATGTTCAAATTAAAACCTGCTACTAATAATACTTAAATGTTGGAAGTTGAAACTACGGAGAAATGAGTTGATAATAAGTAATAACGATTCCTCGTTAATATATTCATTCGTATTTCGTATGATAAAATATACCATTAAAGCAGCCTTAAGTCTGACGTTTTGAATATAAGGTTAAGATAATATTTTACGTACTTAAAAATGTTTTCAAAAAACGAACTAGAAGTTTTTTTTTTTATTTTACACTATAGTTAGCTTGTATTTATAGAGGTACATTATTACGTGTTTTCATTCGTTTATTCGGTCTTGCATAGAACATGATTTTATTAAAACGTGAAAAATATAAAACATATTGTTATAAGCGCCTTATATTATATTTACTTAGATGAAATTAAAGACAATTTTCAAAAAGATTGTGAAAAAAATACATTTGTTGCAATAATAGTCATGATAATAATAATAATAATAATATGTTACACACGAACGAGTATCAAATAAACCTATTGAGGTTGGCCATTAAAACTGACATTTTATGAAAAAATAACAATAAAACATTACATTTCAAAGTCTTCTATAGTCTATAAACAAGGCTAATGAATCCATTATCAATATAATGTTTTACATTATAAGATACACCACATAAGTTCTAAATATAAAATGTGTACCTACCAAAGAGGTTATTCGAACAGTGTAATAGTGATAATCTTTTCTTACGGAATTCAACTGAAAGAATGACCAATGACTATAATTACTTAAAATTAACAAAAGCTGAACGGACATTTTATAATTACACCTTTGTATACCTGTAAATCAAACCATGGCAATAACCATTTTTTTTTTCATAATTTTTACTACATCTAGTTAAATTAATTTTTAGTTCAGCAATTAGTCACATACAATTTTAAATTATATGTGAAATTTACACTTATTTATTAAATACATAATACATTTATTTATTGAGGACCTACATTTTGTGAATATAAACATTAATTGTATTAATGTACAAAACACAAAATATGTACCTTGTGTGTTATTTACGTAGATTTAAATTTTTGAGCTTAAGAATATACCTTTTGTGGAATGACAAGTTGACTGATTTTTAAAAAACTTAAGAAGAGATTGAATAGTTCAAATTGTAAATATCAATGATTTAAAAGTAAAAACTAAAATTACCGAAAATTCAAGTATCCAATAATGAGGTTTTTTCACAGAAAGCGTTCCTCTTATGAAAACAATATATATTTCAATACATTTGTTTTAATACTTAGAGTAATATAGGAGCATGTATTTTATATAACATTTAAGCACTACCTTAACTATTTCACTAAGATGGATGTGAATTAAAAAAACATTAATGCGAATATTAAAACGTAGAATTGTGTAATGTAATGATAATTTTGTCGAAATCACTATTTGTTATATTGTCTCAATCATAAAACAAAGAACAATAATTTCATAAAATATTATACATAATGTATATTATATATAAAAAAGTTTACTCTATTTCACCATATTTTAACACTTCTGGCTTATAACAAAAAAATTGACAACTACAAAAATGTAAATATATTATCTATTAGCTAAGGCTGTTTATAGAAAACTAGTACAAAAATTTAAAATGTCATACAGTAAAAATTAAATAAATATTTCGTAACGAAGTTAATTGAGTAGTAATTCCAACTGAAAACGTATTAAAAAAAAATATTTTAATCTTTATGCATCTTGAACCATGGATAAGAGTGTGTGTAGGAAATTTATTGGATCAATAATTCCAGATTCAATAAAGTTTTTATTGAAAATATCGTGTCATTTATGATTTTAGTCAAAGTTCTAACTTTAAACAACCATGAAAAAAATCCAATGTTAAGATTTTGGAAAATTTTCCAATACTGTTAGATAAGCATATGAGTAATATAATATTAAATTTTCAAGTATTTATGTTAAATATTTAAAATTTAATTAGATAAAAACTTTCAAAACAATATATTTTTGATAATTTAATAGTTCTATGTATAGCATAAATATAATTGTTTATAATATATTGTTAAAATATTTTCGAAACTATCGTCAAGTTTATGCTAGAGTGTTGTTGATATTTAGTAAAAATGTCAAGTAGCTAAGACCATTCTTTTTTTTTAGGGGGGGGATTTATGGCCAAATTAAAAAAATTGATTTTACGAAAATCTTGTATACAGCGAATTTCATCATTTTTACTCAATTATTATGTAGTTTTTCCTTACGCTCGGAAGAATTATTGAGAATAGAGAAAATTGAGCTCATGTATTGTAAAACCAATATACTCTTCGTGTCATTTGGAATCTAAAAATAAAATGGTTTTGTGTTTCTGAAAACAGTTAATATTTAAAAGCTATTATTGTTCATCCATTCATGTTTGAAAATAACGATTTAACTTAACCTAGTTTAAAAAATCGGTTTACTCCACCAGTTTGGCCAAAAATAATATTATTTATTGTTAAGCATTCTAAAATATGTCTTATTGAATAAAAACATGCAATATGTGCATATAATAATCAAATATGTATTCCGAATTTAATTTAATATTATGAAAAACAAATATTATTATGGTAATCTTATTATTATTATTATTTTTTTTTTTTACTTGAATTGTTTTTAGAAACACGTAAGTGTTTTAACCTAACACGTAAGTGTTGTAAAGTATAACAATGTTTATATCTAACAACAATAACTAATATAATTTCATATAACAAAAAATTTGGTTGATAAATGGGTTAAAATATTCCTGACAGAACAAGAAAAAATGTGAAAATAAGTAAAAAAGAAACCTCTGTTACTATAAAACAAAGAATTTTTTCTCGTCGTTTAGAATCTACCAACATTACTTTCTAGACGAAGTGAGCTGCCGTCTTAAGTAACTTACACCCCTTTAGTTTTACATGAAAATATTGCATTGCTAGACGTTTTTATTACAACAGTAAGTTATTTTGTTTGTATTATTGAAACGAATTTAATTTAAACTTCAATACTATGTACACAGACAGTAGGGTATATGAAAGAAAAAAATCAACCCCGAGCGTCATTTATTCCTGGGCGTATTGTTGTTTTTGTATGTGTATTCTATTGTTATATATGTATATATACGTATTAGTTCAAATATACTTTATATTTAAAATATATTTGTGAATGTGTGTGTGTGTGGGCGCACGCGCGGTTAAAATGAAAGGTGTGTCGTGTTTGAAATTTAAACAATCATTTGTACAATACTGTTGGACAACCAGGATAAAATAATGCTGAAATAAATAATTATAAGTTAATTTTCGTTAAACAATATCACAAATATTACAACAGCTATAACTTTTCATTTGCTAATAATTTATCAAACATTAAAATGTTCAACATCAAATTTGATAATGTTCGGCGGTGGTGTAATAGAGTTTTAAAACGTTGAAAATAAAAGTTTAAACTAATTTATGTACTACCGTACGGTAGTACTATCTGACATCTGTATAGTGCTCGTATATGTATGTGTAACAGTAAAGTAATACAAATTTATCTTGAACAAATTATCCTCGTTTCGCCAGCAGTTAAACCGACGCATTTATTACACAGCCGTTAATTAAGACCACAAAACATAAATAGGAAAAATAACGTCAAGGTTTTAAACGAAAAACAAGAGAATTTGGAAATTAAATTTACGTGAATTTCGTGGAAAACATTTATTTTGTCCTTAATATTTACGATACAACGTAAAAAAAAATGTCTGTGAAGTATTACGACTGAGAAGCAATTTTAGTTTATTACAAAGGTGTTTTTATAATTCAAACCAGGTCATAATAATATGTTCTCCTTCACGAGACACTTAAAAAAAAAAAAAAATTATAATAATAATAATAAAAATAAACGCGCATCACCATACAAGAAAAATTCTAATTCGTTCAAAAAAAAAAAAAATAAATGTATTTATACGAAATAAGGTACTTTATGCCGCATAAAAATACTAAATATATTAAAGATTATGTAATATTTATACAAGCGGATACATATTACATGCATTTGGCGAGGCTATACAATTTGAAATGAATTATTGTCACTTTGTTTTTTTTTCTTTCTCAACGGCGCCTAGATGTATTATACCTACATTATAAAGCCATCATAATAAATATTGTAGTTGTAACGTCGTCGTAAAAATCAAATGTTCCCTCGCGTGTGCCGCAAAAAAAGTACGAAAACCCGAGAAGTACGAACGCAAACACTGTGTCTCCTGTCGGCTTTGGATACATTATCATAAGAATGATGTGTGTGTGTGTGTGTGTGCGATTGAAAAATCCATAGAATTAAATCATTGCCGTGAGCGATTAGTTTAATAGCGATTCATATCCGAATCACCCGCGACCGTTTGTCAAGTTATCTAACTTTTTTGGTAGCATAAAATACGCGACAATTTAAATACAATTTAAATAATACAATTTTAATACAATTTAAATACAGTTTAAAATACGCGACAATTTTACGTGGTACACTGATTTTGATTTTTCACATACAACGAAATGACGACTACACACGACTGCACGCTGTACGGACGACCGACCGGTCGGCATTCCGATGACGCCACAGTACCCAGCCGAAGTTCCGCCCTTTGAACTGTACCAGACTTTTAGTGTTTATAATAATATGTATAGTGTACATATTACATTGCACAGTGTACACAGTGTAAACTGCGCAGTGAGCAAGTGATTTTTTTCGACAATATATTGTGCGACTGTAGCGCGTCTCTAGACGTCCGCCCCGCGGGCATTCATTTCGTTCAAGTAACAATATTACCATGTTGTATTGCCATTGCGTTACGTTACAAAAACAATACGAAACGTTCTATGAAATATCGTAGTTTCGACATTCAGACGGAAAAAAAAGGAATCATATTCAGCGACGTATTCCCCTCCGATCTCTTGAAATCTCCGGAAAATGTGTATATCAATGACATTATTTGAAGAAGTCAAATTTTACCGACTTTAAAACACACGAGCAATTAGTACGATAATATTAATACAAAATAAAATGTAGTCAACAAAAATTCAACAAGACACTAACGTGATGTGATATTTGAAAAATACCAACATCATTATTTATACTTTTTTGTATATGATATTGTATTCGTAAACGTTTTCGAAAAATTGTGAAATACTCGATATATTATGCAATATTACAAGTTGGATATTTTCAAATACATAATAACTATAAGTAATAACTCTAATTAAAGGATGGTAAACTTTTAAATAATGTAAGATATAATATTATTACATTTTAAAACGGTGGTAAATGAAGTCCAGTAAATAGACATTTCTAAATCGAGTAAAAGTAAAAATATGTGCCGAGAAACGTTATATTGTCAAATATAATAATGAAACGTTAATAACCTTCGAAATGTTTATTTATTTATTTAAACACGAAAAATAAACTTGTTTCAACATAAATCATAGTTTTTCAGGAACTTTTTCATTTCAAAACAATTGAAATGGATATTTGCCAAATTTACACAAATACTGACTTTTAAAACGGAAATATTTTAAACTAAAATATCTATTTATGAACAACTTTATCTAATTAGGAAATACAGATTTGAGTTGGCGCCAAAAGAACGATTTTTACGATAATTAATTCTTTTTAAGATAACCGAAATTCGTGTTCTATTAGTTAACTCGTCAGTCTCGGATTCAAGAAATCACGAATTTCCTCTGACACTGAGATCTTTATTTCCGACGTAAAATATTATCATAGCATCAAACGTTATACTTTCTACTCGTGATATCAATTATTTACCAAAGTCGGATATGATATTCGAGTACTTATGAAGTACACGATCACACAAATTTCCAAATGTATTTAGTATAGGAACCAATTGACAGTGGTCTAAAGAACATACGATTGAAAACATAATAAATCTAATAAATAAATCGGTAACATTTCAATTGAATAAAAACGTAAGTGTACACAAAACAATTGTTAATCTCGTAAACATCTTCATCAAGAATGTCCTTGTACTTGAAGTAATAAATTATTCATACTAATAATCAGTGTTGTCGGGCAACATTCAAAATAGTATTACAGGTTCCATTGGTGTAGCGAAAATAAAAAAAGAAAGTTTATATTTTTGACATTTCCAATATATAATTTCGGTAAAAGAAAAAAAATGATAGGTTAAACTTGATCGGTAATTTTACTCTTGACGGGTTATAACTAATAACCCAATACGTATGTACTTGGATTTTTATTTCACTGGTGGTAAGTTTCGTAATAAATTCATTAAATTAAATTATTCCTATTTCTTTGCAAAAACCACGAAACAATGTATACGAATTAAATAATCATTATAATTGTATTAGTTACGTTAGTCTTTCTAAAACAGTAGACATCAAATGGAGGCAGTGTAATTTGACCATAATCGTTTTTATTATTATTATTTTTTTTTTATATTATACTTACCATAAAACACGCACCTTGAACGATGGCAACATTTAATTTGATTCGGTTAAATAATACTTGTTATTATTATTAAATATTTTTAAACGATTTTTTGAAATTTGTACGTCAAATTGATCATTTCTTGAATTATATATTTTACCAAAAACACAATGTAATGTAATATGATGTGAATATTAAACATGATAATTATTTGAAAATTATGTATCGAAAATTTTTAACGACACGAACCAAAATATTACAAAAAACGTGCAGTTATTATAGAAGTTAAACCACAAATCGTTTTTATCATTAGATCCATCATCTTTGTAATGAAATCTCCCTGTACGTCAACTACTAAATCGAAAATACGATAAATTCAAAAGAAAAATTTAAAAGATACTCAACATAATATTAATTATTATTATTGCAATACATGTTTGACGTTTAAAAATGTTTTCAACATAAATTCAATCGTCAAAACACAACATTAATGTGATAATATTAATAATAATTTAAAAACCGTATAAATGTTAATGATTTCCCATCAGTTTTTGCCTGTTCATTGTCGATAAGTGTCCAACTGTTTTGCTCAACCTCAGAAGATCACTTTCAAAATCCACATAAAAATAATAGGAATTTCACTCAAATGGTGAACACTGATATTATCAATGAAATAGGATGTAGTGGGTGTCCCATGAGAATCTACTAATTTAAAGTGGTAGGACAATGGAAACTCCATTATCCCACAATTCTAAATTAGTAAATTCTCGCGGGACCATCTGTACGTCACTAAAGAATAAATAATCAAACAACGTTAAAGAGCGTTCTACGTTGGACATTAATTTATTGTTTGTATTCGATTTAATGCAGTATTTACATTTAATAATCAACTAGAAACATCGAATATCAGTAATTTACAATTATTTGGCAAAAACAAAATTGATGAACAAATATTTTTTTCAAATATTCGTCATTTGTCAACTAAAAAAAAAAAAAAATGTATACATTTATCAAGGCATGAGTGAAAAGGGACGCCAATTAAATCAAAATTATTTTAAGACTTTTATTTGAGAAATTAACGCTCTGTTCTGTTTCTGGAATCATAATTACGAGGAAAAAAAAGATTTCTGAAAAACGCCATTGAGTCAACGGCAGATTCGACATGAGCAGACAAAGTATGAGCTTCCGTCATTTTCAATTGTTTTTCAATTTTATTTCAACATAATAAAATGGACGGAAAAACGCGAAACTAATTTGCATCGATAAGATCTAACATAAATGTAAGCATCGAAAAAATATCTCAGTCATTAATAATGCCCTTGAAAGGATGAAATCTAATTGATATCTAATTGATTTTCTGTTTATTATTGATCATTATTTTGAATAGCTAAAAATTGATTCAACAATCTATCATTATTTATCATGCTAAAACTTAGAAGGTTTCATTATTGCTTTAAAGAATAAAGGAGCAAATAATTAATTAAAACCTTCAAATCTTAATTATTCATCCACAAGTATATCTGACGGAGAAGAATATTCGTTATTTAGTGCCGATATAATTATTCACCCAATTTTCGGATTTTGTTTTTTTTTTTTTTTACAAAAACGATGAACGTTAACCTATTTATATGATTAGGATTATTTTTTTTTTTTTTACCTTTTCCATAACATTTTTACCAAACTGAATTATTTCATGAGAAGGGTAGTGCAACTAAAACCCTCTCAGATACTACCACAACATTGACATGATTAATTTTTTATTATTTTGTTTTAATGTGCTCACCGCTTCAAAATCTACCGGGTTCACCACAAACACTGACGAATAATTTGTTACATAGTACTTAAAATTTTCCTAGAATTTAAAGAAATCGCGTAGTCTGTTTGATATTGCTTATCTAAGAATGTTATAGACCATTTATATTTCAGTATCAACAATCATAAATAATTTGATCCACCAATGATAATGCATACATTGCATTAAAATTGCATTAATATTTTGGTTATCACGAAATGGTTAGATTAATTCAAATAAACTTGACGTTCTTTCATCATTAATTAGTTCAATAAATTAAATAAACAAAGAGTAATATGTATTACATTTTAAATTTTCTAGATGATAATATACAATTTAATATTTTGAATTCTCTACTTACTTATGTGTAATAATTAAACTATTCACAACATCGAGGTATTTTAGAAAATGTCAAAAATTAACACCTTAAACCATTGACTGTGTTATTGGCGGACCAAATCGATAAATGAATGCATAAATGATAGTTAAAAGATTCTTTAGAACTCAAAAAAGTGTACACACAAAGAAAAGAAAATGAAAATTCAGAGAAATACCATCTCCAAGACTATAGAATAGAATAACAAATTCAAATATATATATATATGAAAACTAAGCCCTTTCTAACACATTTCTCTTATTTGAACATAAATGGATAGACATATGCATTGTCGGAACATAATCATTAAAAAATCTCAAATTTGTACCCATCATTTTTTTAAACTATTAAAAATAATAATATAAATTATTGACTCGTATACATTTTTTTATTTTATTTCTTGAAATTGCTCAATACATTGATAACATATCACATTATTATCAAATTGTTGTTTAACTTATATATATATATATATATATATATAAACAAGTTTATGTACAAAAATACCATAATAACTACAGTGTAATCCTGATATGAATGCAAAACATAAACGTAAAAAAATAGACTCAAATGAAATGAATAAACCATATAATAGAAACTAATATCGACAAATTTGGTCATATCATCATTATTAATTGATGGAGTACGTATACCTACTTGTAATTTTTTAAATTTTTTTCTTGTTTATTAAGTGTAATACAAGTCTTTATAAATATGAGATAATACTTTTCAATGATTTTTGTTGTTTTTTTTGTTTAACATACGAGTATGTTTTATACACATTACTTGATTATTTGTAAGTCGTCAATCGACAATACAATAAATCATAATAAAGTCCATGTTGATACTGACATTTCAATTATAAACATGTGTTGGTGGTGTTATGAAGTAAAAAACTAATTTAATTAAAAATATAATTTTGCTTCTGATTTTCATAAATAAATCTAAAAAGAAAAACGAACAGAACACGTACTAATTTGATTTTAAAAACTACGAGCCCTTGTTCTCATTGTTACAAACAAAAATAAGGGAGAAATGCGTTTTTAATTTTTGTAATGTTTCTATTCCGCGGCTGCGAAATAATTCCACTGAACGAAATTACAAATTTAATCGTGATTTACGCGGTGTGCCCACCATCCGTATGACTTCGTGAACCGCGTTCAGTCGCCTACACGTACAATATTCACAGTTTAGACGGATAAACGATAATGCGTGACTATCGCTTGAGCAAATTATTATTATTCTTCTTTTTTCGTAATGCTTTTAAACGGCAACGACACACTTAAATTCGAACACGCACAACTTGAAGAAAAAAAAAAGAAAAGTAAAAAGAGCACAACGAATGCCGTAATAATGATGGAATTTTTTTTTTTATTTTCGCTTTTAATCCCCGATATTTTTACGCTCGTCGGAAAACGATATCGTTATGACGTATTTTTTATTACTCTCTCGTCGCCAAATATCTTTATCGTTGTAAATGATTATCGTTACTCACCTTTTTTGTAAAACGTATCCTCTCGGGAACCGCGCGGTCGACCGGCGACAAATTAACGAATACACCGCCCAGAAATCAGAAACGAAAACCGCGGACGAACGAATAGATTTCACGAACGACGTGATGGCGAGCGTCGTCGTATACTACTTACATCATCGAGCTCTCGACTAGAACACGCGTGTATCCGTGTCGATGTCGTGGGCATGTGTTTTTTTTTCTATTATGCGAAGGTCAATCAGTTGTCAGACAATGTTGTAGTAACACTCCTTAATTGAATCTTAAATTCGTACACACACGCTCGCTTTTGTACAATGGTTTTTAAATTGTTTTTGACCGTACAACGTTGCGGTCGGAATCAAAAATAAACCATGAAACAAATATCGTTCCACGCGTACTCTGTTTTTATTCTAGGCACACTACGCATTCTCGACGGCTTTTATGATAATTTTATCAATCGTCATCTAAAACATCGATCTCGCAACGACGATCGCTAACGACGCGTGGCATTCGAATGTTTGTCTGACTGTTCGTCTTTATGACGACGACGTGACTAAAAGGTTATCGGGGACGTGTATGTGTGTGTGTGTGTGTTTTTTTTTGTCACGCGTGCACCGAAAGTATAATTTTCGATACGAGTAATAAATGTGATGAAAAGTGACGACGATTTTCCGTCCGGCGGGCCAAAAAATAACCGTCCGGAAAAAGATCAATATACACGTTGTTACGCCGACGGCGATACAACGTGACTACAAATTTTCCGAAATTCGCATTTTGCTATTAGATTATCGTTCATCTGTTTATGTCGGTTTCGTTTTCCGTGAACTTTGTCGAGTTTTCAAGTGTTTTCCCTCCTAAAGGAAAAAACGCTGATACACTACGTGTCCATAACACGTCGTAATAATTGTATTCGGTTTTCCCGTTGTTCCGGAAAACAATTCCGAAATGTAGTCAAATGGTATCGCCATTAAGTGTAGTGAACTGTACACGTGACGTACGTTGTTATATTATGTTATGTCGAATACTATTAGAAAGCGACTCGCATGTGGAAAAAAGACACGTCGTTTTCAATCGAATGTAAATAATATTTCTGTACCTGCACTCACCCTCGAATCTACCGAACGAGAAGACAACCGATATGTATTAAGAGCCTAGCAAACACTTGAATACAAAACACGAAATAAATAAATAATTTATGGAATAATGATGAAATGACGTATCGATAAGGAATCGAGATAAAAGATAAAGCACACTGGACAGTATGTGTTGGACACAAATGTGCCCCAGCTCGTTCACCGTTCGGCGAAACGGCACTCGAGATCTCGTGGCACACGCTTGTTCCGATACGTGAAAAAGCGTCGAAAATTTGGACATGATTCTGGGAAGGCCCGCCGGGGTCTTAAGTATTTTCGATCAAAACTAATAAATTACGGTGTCGCCAGGGTTGTGTTACGTGTTATCGTCGTGACGGTTACAAAATAAAAGAGGCGTGACAAAAAATAGTACGTATGACTCGTGTGGGAAGGCGATTCGAGAGTCTAGGGCGAAATGCCGGCCTCGCCAGCGGCTTGTGCCACACAATACAGGGTATTCCAAGGTGATTAAACGAAATCAAATGCAATGACTTTCGTTATAGTCATTATTTTTAACTTTTTTTTTTTTTTTTAATTAATACTTTAACGTTACGATAAAAACGTATGAAACGATTTTTTTCATTTCTGGAAACCAAATTTAAAACTTTTAAAATTGTATTCTGCATATTTAAAAAAAAAAACTGAAATTGCCATTTAAAAAAAATATATATAGAAACAATTTGGTGGTTAAATGTCTGATTAAAGTTACGTTATTTATTTCTTATGATTTTTTAAACTTTTCGAAAATGTGTATTTAATAAAATAGTGTGTTCAAAAACTAAATAAGTAATATCGATTTATTTTTTCATGGAATATTAGATTATAAACTATTGACGGATTATTTTATTAACGTTTTCAGAAAATAATAAAAAAGTAGGATATAAACAGATGAATCTATGTTAAAATTTTAAGCACCAGCATTTTACTAAAAATATGATTTACAAAATAGTTAATTTGTTTTTCCGATAAAACTACGAAATTTAATTTTTACATTTCAGATTAAAATAAAAAAATGTTTAATACTATAGTTATAAATTATAATGCAGTAATATAGTGTTAATGTTTAAAAAAAAAAACTAAAGAATTAAATTGAACAGTATTTATTGCTTTAGTCAAATGATCCTAAGACACACTGTATTCACACAACCTATTCCAGAGAAATTTGTTTTAATCTTGTAAGTACAATATCTAATTTATTTATAGTAGGTATTGCTTCTTTTTTTTTTATTTAAAATACACATTTTATATCAAATTATAACGGGAGGTAATCAAATTAAAACTTTTAACGTAGTTTACAATCATTTATTGAATATTTTAAATACAACTATGTATTCAATTACTATTGTTATTTATCAAAATGTCTTACTGTAGCTCCTGATAATCGTGACCCTAATTTAGCATCACCAGCAGTACAATCTCGCCTGGACCTAATTGATAATTGATCCCCCAGCTGGAAATTCAAAATAAACATTGTTAAGTCGGTACACGTCCCATTTACTTTGAATAAAATTAATTCACTCAATCTTAGTCTTCAGTAGTCTTTAAATATATATATGAAAAAAATGTAATCAAATATTTTTTACTGTCATACACCATAGTCAAGTTTGTAAAATTTAAACATTTATTGAGATTGAAAGTTATTTTATTGTCGTCACTTTTCTCCTCAATAAATTTCACCCTGAGAAAAAAAACAGCATTGCAAAACTAATAACGTCTTTGCTGTCACATAGTATCTATAACGTATTCATATTTAATATAATATTAAACTCATACAGCAAAAAAAAAAAAAAACAAAGGTATTAAACTCAAGTATAAAACATGTCCGTTTACGTTATACTATGCGCAAATAAAATAACGATTCAATCTACTTTCATATTGTTTGGTAGATACTAGATACATATACGAGTTTTTTAACGCTATAATATACGTAAGTTGTGCAAGTTACTAACGTTAATTGAATTATATGAACTAGAAAAGGTTTTTTTATATCTACTTCGCAGCTACTCAGTTTTCATTGGAAAAACATTGCCTCTTATAAGGCGTCTAAGTTCAATTGTTCAAACGAAATCAATTGACAACATTAGTGTTTACTGGCAATGTATTCCATTAGCACAAATAAACATATATTGGTAGCGAATATATGGGTGTAGCGAAATAATTATTTACTATTCACTCACTTATCGATGTTTAATTAATTTTTAATTATTATTTGTATTTACAATAATATAAGTAGGAAACGCATAGCATTTGGGTAAAGGTATGTAATATTATAAATGTTTCACGAGTGTTAAAAGTTTGCAACTCAGTGAAACTCAAAACAAACAAAAAAAGACGATAAAATAATTTACTGATATTTACATATTTGCTGTGATAAAATGTATAGTTTTAAACTTAAATACTTGAGATTTGAATGTAAGATTGATTTATTTTTAAGGCTTTAATTTCAGTCAGTCTTACTCAAATCAGTTTAAAAGGAGGTCATTGTTTATAAATATATCCATGAAATTACTAATACTTCACTTTACCACTTCATACTCCGAGAATCCCAACATCTCTGTAGTGATTAACATCATAACTCGATGAAAAAATTGATATATTCTGTACGATCATTAAACTAAATCAATAAAATAAACAATAATTTTAGAACGATATCCCTCATATGAATAAGTTACATGGAAATGACGTCCGTTCAATGTCATATAATGAAACACGAGAAATGCACTTACGACACGGAAAAGCTCTTAAAAATAATAATTAATTTAATTTACTATTTGGGATTTATTTTGACGAAGGACAGCAAAAAGCGACCTCAATAAATTTTTGCGCCCTTTTAATGTACGAAAATACAATGACCACTCTGTTGATGGCTAAATTTAACAGGAAATTAAAAGAAATTACACTTCCCGTGGATTAATTTGTTTTTGTAACTAGAATATGCTGATAAAGGAGTTGGGATGGCGTACGCGTGCCCTGTTATTAGTTATACTGCCTTTTTAATGTGTACAAATGAACCGAACGACAAGTCTAATTAATATGCATATTGTACAAAGAGATAAGTATCAATGGCGGTACGTGTGCCGTGGTATGAAAATAAATAAATTCGGAGCAGCACAATACTCAGAGCCATCCCCACACGAGAGCACGTATGATCGTCGAGTATAGTTGCACGGCGTCGTATTGTAATAACAATGGCATGAAATGATTTGAGTAGGTAAACCATTGCATTGCAGTGCGGCTGTTCAGAGTAGGTTTTACGTAGAAAACAACGTACGGACATACTTCGACCTGGGGGCATTTTTTTGCCACTCGTATTTATAATGATGATGGGTGTATTGAATTCAAAAGAAACGATAATTCATTCTTTTTGTAAAACGACCAAAGCTTCGCTGTGTATCATGTGGTAATTATAATTATAACTTTAAACGCTATTTTCAAAAAAAAAAAAAAAAAATCCAGACCATTGGCTTTTGATGTTTTATTAGTATGGTTTGTCAAGTATAATTATGAGGACGATTACATTAAATTTTCATGTATTAATATCAAGTATCGAAAATTGTATTAGATAAAACTTGTATAGATACAAACTTTCAAAACTGAGATATTTTCAAAGTGTTGTACAAAGTTTAAAGTTAGGCAATTTGTTTGGAACAGTTCTTGAGATTTAATTAGAGTGTGGTATATGGTGAAAATTTCAAGTACCTTGGAGCCAATACAACATGACTATTGAACGTATGTCTAAATTACTAAAATAAGTTTATAAAAAAAAAACTCGTTTACGACTGATTTTATTGTTTTACCCAATTTTCCCAAATATTAGAAAAACTTCAGTGAACATAGATAAATAGTCTCTTTAAGCAATTTCTGATCAATAGTGAAGTTGAACATAACTTTCAAACACAATCTCTCCTCGAAAAGTGGTCACCGATAAAAAAAAAATGGAGGATACATAACTAAACATAATTTACACAATATTTTATTAAAAAACCAATAGATTATTGGCTTTCTTCAGAATCTGAAATAACAAAAAAATAACAAAAAAAAAAGAATTAAAAGAAAAATCCATTCAAACACACGATTCCGGCCGAGCGTGAAATCATCCAACGAATATGCTTAGTAAAGGCCGCGGCGGCGTCGCCAAATAAAAAATCGGAAAACGATTTGACGTGACGAAAATGTCTACGCGCCGTGAAAAGTTCACGACAATACAACGCCGGCGAGTTATGACATTAAATCAACGACAAAGGCGCACGTATTTGGCGCGCGTTCGCTTTTGCCGCGGGGTTTCCGACCGGAGACGGTCAGCGCGGCGAGAACGATTCGAAAACAACGACTACACACGAGCCGGGTGGCCAGGTAGTGGGATATCATACACGGCGAGTGGCTTTTCGAAATAATGAATGTTTCCGGTGCGCGCGTTTCGCAGCACGGAGATAAGAAAACACTTTGAACACGACTCGTCCCTTTTTACGCACACACACAGAGCGCACTCACTCGCAGACGTACAATGGCATTTAATTGATGAGGGCTTTCGGTGTATTGCAGCGGCGGCAATCGTATGCGTACGGCGTGTGTGTGTGTGTGTGTGTGTGTGTGTGTGTGTGTGTGTGTGTGTGTGTGTGTGTGTGTGTATAACGTGTGTATATATATATATGTATGTATGTATGTACGTCGCTGAAAAGAAACAGCGTTATAAATGGAAAATTCATAGCCACGCGCTCAGTGCGTACCTCCCCCCCCTCTATCCCGGGTCCGCTGTCGCCGCGCGATATCTTTGCGTATATACACCGTACGTACTCGGGTGTGTGTGTGTGTGTGTGTGTGTGTGTGTGTGTGTGTGTGTGTGTGTGTGTGTGTGTATGCGGAACCGGCGCGCGCGTGCGAAAGATCACGTTGAATTATTCAACGCCTCCCCCGGCGGGGCGGCCCGGCCGGACCCGGGGGGCGCGGGCGGTGGCGTTATAGAACGCTCTTCGCTCTTCGCACACGCCGCCGCTGCCTCCACGCCGTGCCGACATCTACCGCCACGACCGGTGCACTGTCTGCGCTCACGACCACGTCGGTCGTACACTCTTGGGGCACGTGTGCGCGTGGTCGCACGCGTAAAACAATACGTCGGCAGCGTCTATGGCAGCAGTCCGCACGCCGTTCGGCATAAGAACACACCTACAAGAGGAGGACGAACGCGCGCGCACACAGAGCGTTTTCGACCGGTCAGGTGACAGGGACCGGCTGTTCCGAAATAGAGTGCATAGCACGAATATAGATCCGTGTTTCTCGATCATTTTCAAGTCACTAACCCCCTGAGAAACGAATCTTTTTTCAACGCCCCCTATGTGAGAATTCCATGGTTGAGAGTATGGGAAGAGGTACAGAATGGAAGCTGATGCATTGAAAAATTAAAAAAAAAAAATTCAAATGACCTATTTACTCATGTTTTCATTTATTTCATTATTTCCAGTAATAGAAATTAGTTTCACTACATTGTAAAAGTTCGATAAAAATAAAAATAAAAATAATAACGTTTTAATAATAAATTAAATAATTCTGTTTTTTTTTTAAATTTTTTAAAGGCTTGTTTGTTTTTTTTTTATGTGATATCTAGTTGTTGAATAAAAAAATAACTTCAATCAAACGATTAAACTTGATAGTATTTATCCAGTTTTTTTGTATGATGTTCGATATTCGTTAACATAAGCCACAAGTCTCATTTTTCGCGAACCCAAGTCGATTCCTCTTTTTTGTAATTAAAACTGTAACATTACCGTACCCACGCCCTCCCCTTCGCTTAAAACACATTCACCTACCCCCTACAGCCCGAACCGAGTTCACTGCTCTACATTTTCTCTCGACCACCCCTCTCGAAAACCATTGGTATAGAATCTATACTATAGATATTAAACTAGATTGCAAACTACTCGTCGGCGTGAGTAAATATAATAATAAAACAATTTAAACTTTAAACAATAACACCGCAAGTTTCTCTTCAAACGCTGTCGCACCACTGAAAGATGAAAAATAAATCGATGGCGTATAAATTAATAACATTATAATTATCGCAATGTAGAATCGCCTGGTAGAAAACCATACCGAGCGAACGCGATCTTTTATAGATCACTGATATCGTTGGTGTTCGCACAAAGGAAAACTTAACGTGAAGCAATCATTTGCCATTTTTAGTAGGTCAAGTGGATGTTCGAATTGTGTTGTAAATAATTATTTAATATTATTTACTTACAAGCCTATGGTTAACGATTCAATGAGTAAAACATAAATATATATTATTAAAATATTTTACCCATTATGCCAGGATAATGTACGTGTGACCTACTAGTGATGGCGGATATGATGGCTTCGACTTGATAACGTCACTGGCACATGGAGCCTAGCATTCATGCGATCTAGTTTAGGATTCATATCTGTGGATTATAGAATTACGCTGCAGCAGTATTATAGTGCAGTACAGAGCATTTCAGTAGTAATTTTAATAATATGAATTCGTTAGCGTACACGGCCAGCTAACACGTGAGTACCCCGTGCGTACGGTTTTCCTCGCTGGCTTTTAAGAATCATAGGTTGTTGTCAGACACGCAAGAGCACGCAAGAGCTCTGAGAGTTTCCGACGCGTACCGACAAGTATCCACGGTGGCAATACCGTTGGCGGCCGACATTATACCACTTGATGGCCAAAGTCGGTGTGCATTGGAATAAAAAGCCGTATCGAGAACGCAATAAAGTGCACAACACAGACGTGTAAAGAGGCATTGGAGAGACTAAGATCCCTAAAAATAATTATTGAAAAACTTTTAAATTTTCCTAATGTTACGTGGAATATCTACAATATTAATATAAAAAAAATATTTGAATAACTAAATATTTAAAAGATAATTATTTAAATAATTAATGAAATATATTTTTTGATAACGTATATCAAATTCTAATACTGATATTTGTTTTCGGGTACAAAAATATTTGTATTACGTATGACTTTGTGTCATTAATAAATCTTAGATAGTGACAATCGACAATGACGTAATTTAAAAGAAAAATTGCAAAAAAATTGAAAGAAAAATCAAGGAAATATATTATGTTACGTTATTTTATAGTTTTATTTATTTGTTATATATTTTCAAGTATAATTTAATGATTTGATAGTGATAATGACTAGCGATAGTATGGCTTTTTAATTTTAGTTTAATTTAATTTTTCTGAGGGATGAAGCTTTGGCTCTAGCGACGGTGCACGGCCCACAGCCGACTAAAATATTCGGAGTCGGTAGAGTGGCCTTCCGCGGAAATACAACAGAAAAACGATCAAAGGTGTATAAACAAAGTGACTCCGTTACACCCGACGCGAATGTCTGGGCTAACCGACCACTACGTCGTGTGAATAATCGCCACTTGACATGATTTCTTAAAGACATGACTGCTTTCAGTCCTATACGTGTGCCCTGGTAGAGAGCCCAGAATCATAAGCCCATCTCGTGTAAAAGTGGTGGATAACGCAGAAGGCACGATTTTTAAATGTGGTCTACGGAGGAAAAATCCGATATAGCTGGAAGTCACGTCGCGCCAATAGACGTTGCAATCCTAGAAAAAAAATGCCCATTTCGCTGCGGACCACTGAAAACCGAGATCACGAGTACGTCACGCACGTTTTGGGAACGAAGGAGGAAAAACAGGCGCTCGAGGCGGCGTCGCGGCCGTCGGCAGAACGAGTTTCCAAAGGCGGAGGGCAGCGCGCCAATCTGAGACGCCAATCGGATTAGAATCCGTTCCGGGTGCGACGCACGGACGTGTAACTGTTACAATTAAGTTTTTTTTTTTCTCGCTTCATTTTGTGTATCGAGCATGACAGATATATAAAATATAGGCGCAATAAACGATGGCAGCCCGGCGGGAAAGCCAAGCAAAGGCAATCTTCCCCCGGGTCCAGCGATATAACGATAAAAAAAAAAAAAAAAAAAAAGTTACAGTTGTAGTAATAGTACGGTATAATAATATTCGTAAATCATACATAATGGTTCACTGCTGCGGCCTGCATCAACCTCGGGGCCCCCCGCGTAATCTATCAAAATGACACGAACCGATTTCACTGGATGGTTATTCGTGAATTAAAAACGAAACGGAAAAAATATCATTCCTCCTCCTGCTCTCTTAGAACCTTTAAAATACTACCGCCACCCATCTCTGCCGTAATTCTTTTACGATCATTATCGTCCACGTGTAGTGTGTGTGTGTGTGTGTGTTTGTGTTTTTGTGTGTGTGCAAATAAATGCGATTACTCGTCGACCGGCAGTCTCATTATACTGCCCTCGCGCTAAAGTTTTTCTCGCCTTTTAAAGAGTCGAATATCATTAAAACGTTCTATCAGTTTGAAATGGGTCGAGACTTGAAATTATACCAACGTCATATTATTATGCACTCTACGTAAACGTTCATCCTCGATTTAGAAAAAAAGAATTAAAATTCCCTTGATATCGCATTACATTCGTGTATCAACTCCCACGTGTATACATACATACATACATAGTACATACATACATACGTTTGTTGTGCGTATTTTAATTACGATATCGGTCTATGCATAATGCATGTGCATACCGCCGAAAGTGTATTTACGAGTGTGTTTGTGCGCGTTTACGTCTTACAAGTAGTATAATATGGCACACGTGGTGGAAATTCGACAACAGCACATCGCGTTAGAGTGTGATCAGATTAAGCACTTCGACATCGTTAAACATACTGAAAAGGAATAACGATTATAATATGATCTGATTCGAATAAATTGTACGAAACGCTGTACACGCGCTACGTCCGTGTAAGTAGATTTGTACTCGCGTGAAATACATGAATACACATCACGGAGTTTTCTCGAAACGAACTCTTTAAAGCAATCGCATCGTTCTGAATGTTTTACGTAGCGTAACGTTTAATTAAATAGTGGTGGGTACAAAAGTAATTATTAATACGTTTTTCAAACGAAATTGAACCATTTAACCGGTAATTATTGCTTCAACAACAACTTTTCTCGGATTCGAATGTTATTGTAATTATAAAATAAAAATCTATTTCGGATTATATTCATACGAATACCGTACTCAAAAGTCGCTAGAAATACGTGCATACATATCACCCGGGATGTTTCAGATCTATAGGGCAAATTACCCCATACGATTAATATACCGACACTATTCCGTGGCTCTCAACTTTAAATTCATATACATCTCTAAACGATTGGTCAAAAATCTTAACTTACAAATTAAAAAAAGCTTGTAAGTAAGATGATGGTGGTACAGGTTCGTCCTTCGTCCCTTCGGTCCTCGGACAAGATATTGGTGATGAATGTATTAAGTTTTAAAGAAATGATGACTCATTTCTTTAGTATAAAACGATTCTGAGCAAAGCTTCAGTGTAATATAATATATTATTATTTAAATACTGTTTACGTATTTTACGGTTATTTGTATAATTTTTGGTGAGTTTTTTTGTAATTAAACCCTCATGAAATATTCAATTAGATATAACTCATTTAAACTTCAATTGTCATAACAATTATAACTCATTAGAAATAAACTTAAAAGAAATCAGACAGTATCGAAAAAAATCGTATAATAATTTATTAAAGTGTATATAAAAAAAAATCCTGACTCACGATTTCTGAATTTTTGTTAGGATAATTAGGTAGGTATATGAGTAAGGTCATATTAAATTTTCAGAACTTTTTGTCAAATATTTAAAATTATATTACATAAAAACTTTCAAACAATTTGGTAAATTAAAAGTTCTATATTTAAATCAAAAGTGCTATAATTGTTCTGAAAATGTTGTCCAATATAAAAAAGTATGTATTTGATATTGGATAAAATTTTCAAGTTTCTAGCTTCAATACTTTTCGATTTATGACTAAATACCTAAAATCTGAACAGTGAAAATCTCGTTTACGGCGGATTTTTACCGATTTTACCGTTTTTACTCAGTTTTTCGATCGTTATTCTTGATTACTGGAAAAACTATGGAGATTTTGGAAAAATGACCTCTCTTTATAGATGCTTTAGCACCATCTCAGTTCAATTAGGAATCTAAAAAATTGCTGGACGAAACTTTTGGACAAGGATTTCTATACGAAAAAGTGTTTACAGAAAAAAAAATAAATAAAAAAATAAAAAATAAACATCATTGTAAAACCATAAGATCCTTCGCTTCACTCAGAATCTAAAATGGTAAAATGTGGTGACGAGATTTTCATGAAATGAACTTTAGTTTCTTAGTAACAACTTCAAAAGTAATGGAAATTATCATCAAATATTAACAACGCTATTGTACAGAATTGACGAAAATTACAAAACAATTTGACCACTTTTGAACTAAATATAGGATTTTGATCTTATACAATTTATAATTTTTTACATTAAAATTTGATGGTATTATAATATTTTCCAACAATACTGTAAAAACCATTTGTAAAGATTTTTTTATTTTTTTATTTTTTTTTATTTCTACATAAAATTTCTCCTTTATACGTATAGGTATACCTATAAAAATAATTTTTCTAATTTTAAGAAACTTTGAATATAGATAGTTAAATATTTTTACAATCTTTACAAAAAAAACTAAATTAACCGGCTTCAGAATGCGATATTTTATACATTTTGATTACAAACCAATATAATATATCAACCGATGATTTAACTGTAACTGGTAAAATATTTTGACGCCATATCACATTGAAGTAAAGCTCAGCATCGTCTATTACTAAAGGGATCATTATTATTTCTCTAAAATTCAAATTACTCAACACCGCTATCAATTCCGAAGGCTTAAGGACGATACTCCGCTTTCATTATTTTGCTGGCTGAAAAAAAAATAATGATTTTAGGTTGAATCAATGAACTTTTTTTTAAACGAGTTACGTGACAAAGTCAAACATTTCCACACACACTCGACATCAATAAATTGTTCTCATTTGGAAATTGGAATATTTTATTTTTATAAATTTCATAATATATTCATTCCTAGTGATGTAAATTTTATAATACAAATTGTATTGTATTCTATAATGCACGTATATAATACGTCATGCACCAAATAATAAAATACAAATAGGTATAATTGTATAAAAAAAAATTCATCTACCTACCTGACATTGAAGTTGTTAATTGTTTTGAAAGATTGAATAGAATCAGTTAGTTCGGAAAATAGGTATAGTCAATTTTATTCTCTTTGGATTTGATAATACGCGTTTACTAGCGTTTACTATAACATAACCATGGTTTGACACACGATACAGATAAATCGTGGTTTGAGATATATTTAAAATTGTGAGTATAACCAGTAACTACAATATGTCACATTCTTAATTCTACAGCAAATATTAAACTTTCACATGAGCATGAAGTTTCATTCCGCCAATTTAATCACACCTATTGTTTCTGAATATAATATAATTTATAGTCTGTACAACATCTTTGACTGTGACTTCTAAATTATGATAAATGGTAAAACATATTTTCTAATAAGTATTAAGTAATAATTTAATTTTATATTAAAATTGTTAATTCGTTTTTAGTTTATCACTGACTTAGTTTTTAGTATGGGTCGCCCGTCCAAACAAAAAGCTATTGTTGATAAGTATTTCATTAAATATTTCGATGGAAAGACTGAAAAATGAAAATGTTTATTTTGCAAAGAAGCTTATGCTTATAATGCATTTCGTTCCGCTAAACATTTACTGATTTGTAAAAAAACTGGTGAAAATTTCTCCATAGAAAAAGGGAAGAATTGCATCAATGTTTAAAACAACTGCAGACAGTAGGTAATAAAGTAAGATTAAGTTCACAAAATTTTTTTCACAATATTTTTTTTTTATGTTATATTTTGTTTCTAGTATTATTAGTATTAACAATGCAATTTAACATGTAGAAATATGGGTATGCAGTGATACATATTTTATTGTGAAGTTGTTAATTTAAATTGTTAAAATACCTAGTAAAAAATTGTATTTTTATCAAAAACTAGAAAAATTATTATTTTTTTTATATTATTTGTTTCTAATACACACAATGTAAATCACATGGACACATTGGCCAGTTTTCAGTATTTAGGTAAAAATTTATAAAAATGTATAGACACTATAAGTTTTTTTTATAAAATACCTAATAATACATGTATAATATTTGTATAATACAAGAGTGTATTATAGGACAAGTGAAACATAAAATACGGTATTTTTACATCACAGTTCATACCTATTTCATTATAGATAATTACTTAATATGTATAAACGTTAAAAATTAATTCTTTAAATAAATCAAAAAACAGATAATCTCGACTCATCTACTATTTTGTACACTGGATTATTCAAATCGGTATCTAACAGTTTGAACAAATGTTAAAGTGAAGTACATCATCAGTCATTTCCAAAACAATATGACATTATTATGTCATCACAAAAACTAAAATTTAAACTTCATTCAAAATACTTTTTATCTTTATCCTCATCTCCCACCTCCGTAAATCACTAAAAATTTAATACATGCCATTACTGTAGAGACCTTATACTATCCCTCGCCTAAATTTTTCTTAATTACGTTGAAAAATGTTAAATAAACCAAAATATGCGAAATAAAATGTATATTTCAATTCTATATAATATCACATCGTTACATTATCATTACACTTCATATAATTTATTCGTAAGACAATTTTTTTACGTAAGAATATATATATATATATGTAAGTTACAAATAAATCATATTCATAACACATCAAACTGATGAATGCTTTTCCTTGAAATTTTGTTGTTTTAGCATTCAGAAGTTAGAAACTTCGTAAAATGTATGATAATCAACCAACAGTGATTGTCAAACAGTTCTAACTCTAGATAGTATGCCAATTAGCTAGACAGATGTTTAAAATATCCCCACGTTCGACATTAGTTACGCAATTATAATAATACAACGAATTGATGTACCCAGATGATATAAAAATATGTAAGTAGAAAAAAAAATTTACAATTTAAAACCGACTAAAGTGATTTCGGCATTAAGCTGGTGCCATCAGAAATATCATTGGACAAAAAATGAACATAGCATAGCATCGAAAAAAATGAAAAATAAAAAATAATCGTAAAAGTGAAATCCGCAGCATACCGATTTTACAGCAATGCGTGTACACGTTCTTTACAATGCGCTAGCGGTCTTCAACCCACACTCGATGGTTTAACGTGCAACAGCATGGTCGGCGGTGAAGAAATAAACTTCGTTGATTTCGTTTTGAAACAAAACACGTGTATTGTAATGTGTTATAATTCGTCTTAAATAGTTTATTATTCAAGCGTCGATCGTTAATAATTTGGTCGGCGATATTTGAATATATTATTCGTGTACCACACATTACAATTAATTGATACATAGTTACATAATCTCACAAATAATGGGCTGCCATACGAAAATTTCTGCGTTTACGTTTCCTCGTTCGTGGACGATAAAAATGAAATATTTCGTTTCTGTTCTACGGCGATTGCGGCTAATTATTTTTAAACAGCAATAAATCAAGTTATATAATATAATAAGTAATGTAAATAAACGTTACTCAGATCACATTAAATTCATTGTTTTTTCCACGATAGAAATCTGGAATCGTTTTAAATGATGTCGCAGAAATACCCCTTACTTTATTCGCAATCACGTAGAACGCATTACGCTATAAATTTTAATGTACCAATATCGCACCACTAAACCGCAACAAATACAATATTTATAATGTATTTCGTGGGTACTCTATTTTTAATTTCATGTAGGTGTACGATATATGTATGTACATTTATGTGTCTCTCGAGTTGAATTGTTTTGTTGACGTAAAATGTAATCCCACTATCCATACCGAATAATATCTGGATAATCGGTGGTTTTACGACGACGTTGCGTATCATCCAGAAGACTGTGTAGCTATTGGTTTAATACGATTGTGATTTTGAACAACAATGTTTGCGGTCAATTCTCGGTAAAAAAGTTCATAAATTTTTGTGCAGCATCACTTCAAATGGAAAATGTACCATTAGAAATCGTGGAAATGCCAGTAAAATTCAATACACGCTATTATTTATTAAATCGGTATAATTGAATTTAAAATTATTTCTCGAAAAACCCGTAAATATTATTTTTATATTTTTGTGAAAATCAATAATTACGAATTTATCGTTACTTCCATTCATACATTTAATTCATACATTTCAAAAATACAAATAGAATGGTTTTACTTTACGGCTACAAATAAAATGTTTCACAAGACTTGTAAATAAGTTTAACTTACTTTATTATACGAACGATTGAACAAAATCATAACGATGAATGTGTACTGATTTTAAAGAAAAAATAGTAAATTAAATAATTCATTTTATACTATTCGAAAATTCTCTTTTTAACGAGTCATCAGTTAAGTACTCGATTGGTTTGTCTGTAATAATTTACGACTACCGGCTGTTTGTCTGATTATATGTGTTTCTTTACAATATATATATATATTCATTTTTTTGTTTCATCCGTTTCTGTTTTCCACTTTTGTATTCAAATTTATGAAAATATAATAACAATAGAAAATATTACTGGTTTATTAAGTTTATGCGGTCCGTAAGTAAGCTTTGACTTCGTTTCATGTAATATTTATGCGCACCGTGAACGCTACTGCCGTAGATATGAATTTAAAAAAACAAATAAAACATTATTATATTTTATAATACAATCTTCAATATCCAAACCATCTATTATGGCCCCTGCTCAATAAATGCATTTGCGATTTTTTCAATGGTATACTGCAGCCACGACATCAGCAAATAGAAATCATTACTATCGCAGCGTAATAATGATTATAATAATGTAAATATTATTCTAAAATATTCAAAATAGTATTATGAATTAACCATCAGGCCATTACCAACTATTATATTGGCTTAGACTAATACAACTATGCAGTCACAATAACGTATTGAAACGTACTCATTCAATATTTCAACAAATCAAAACGTGTTTTGTAATTAAATAAACTTACCAAATTATTTCTAGTATTAGATAACACATAAAAAAAAAATCGTAGAAATCCATAACCGTGTTTTACATAATTGTAATTACCTATTAGCTCGATAAATGTAAAAATCGTAGCTACAATACAGCGTTATTCTTATTATTATTATTATTATATTACTATTATTGTTATTATTATTATTGTTATTATTAATATTATTATTATTATTTATACCACGATCGTGCGAAAGGCATTGTTTTAAAACCATACCAATTTCTACAAAACGGTTAATACTTCTTACGCAAGAGCGGTGTACTCCCACGATTGATTATTTGTCGGCAGAAATATTCACCGACTGACTTTTCGTAATTGATGAGTAAAAGCACACTCCGCGTCTCCGTGGTCTACGATTATCTCGGTTATTCGTGCTCGTCCCGAGGAACCGTGCGATTTCAACGATATATGCACCTATTATTCGCATCCATAATGCTGTGTCTATTATACGGTTAACTATTGATAAAATCGATCAGTAAAAGAATGACTCTGCACCGAGATGACCTCCACGTGCGACAGGCGTACTAATGTAAGTATACATAATACATCGGTATGCCTTTTCGCCGCGGTGCCTAGAAAATGTGTACACGCCATTACCTCACTGTCACTACAATGTAACGTATTACAATCGATTTCTCTGAACTCTTTCTTGAACTCAAAGTTCAAGGGAAATCGAAAATAATTTTTAAAATCATCGAGTGTTTCGAACTAACGAAAACAGGTATGCGCGCAATTATTATCTTTCAGGTTCTGGACCGAGCGAAGGAAACTGTTATGCGTTTGGAATGTTCAACAAATAATATGTCAACAACCCTTTTTTCCTGACAAAAGTTCCAGAAACATTCAATTAATTTTCGGCTAAATATAGAATATTGAAAATATCGATTTTATTCTATATAATTCGTAATCCATGGTGTTGAGCTCTAAAAATTTAACAAAACCTTCCTCAAATATTTCTCTAACATTACTGAAAAATCTTCAAAATATTAAAAACTATAAGAAATTTTTTCGTAGACGTTTAGAAAAAATGTTGACGAAATCGACTATTTTTCACATACTATTTCTATTTTGGATAAATTTGTATGAAAAAAAAAATGATCTATCCAGTATTTATGAAACAAAATATCAACAGCAATGTATGTTTCAAATATTTTAATATAAAATAAAATTCAACCGGATTTAAAATTCACAATCGAATGAGATTTTCATTAAAAAAAAATCCTACTGATAATTTGACAGCTATAAAATACATATACGTATATACAGGTATATTTAACAGTATCTATTATTGTTAATTATATGATAAACAATTTCTTTAAAAATCACCAGTCGCCTCTATCTTGTCCAAATACCCGAAGGTACGAAATACAAACTTCAATTTCAGAACTCGACGGCTTTTTTTGAAATAAATTTACAAAATATTTATTCAGCTCATTAATGAAAACATAATTTCGTCATCATGATTATAATTTTAATTTGAAAATCATTTTTTGTGATATCCGTTAGTCTTGAGTAAAATGATTTTTTTTTTTTCATTAACATTTCAATCAAGTGACATTACCCGTATACGCGCAATCATAATGAACGACGTCAAAAAACTCGGTACCTAATCAATTACGCAGGTACTCAAAAATCTGAAACAGGGGCGGATCCAGACAAAAATAACGGGGGGGCAGTAGTATTTCATAGACGTAAATATAGGGGCTGCTTCCAAAAATTAATAATTAATATACACATAACTTTGTTTTCTTATTTTATAATTTATATACATATACATATTACTTATATATTATATATATTGTATAGACTATAGATAGTTTACAGAATAAATACGTTTTTATAACACAAAATTTAATTTTCTTGATGACTTAGAAAAAATATTAATTACATCTTCAACATCAATTTCTACATCTTTATTAGTGTGAATCAAAGCAAGACCATTGAATCTGTCCTCTCCCATTCTTGTTCTTGTCCATGTTTTTAACCGCTGAAGAGAAGAAAAACAACGTTCAGCAGATAATGTGCTTGCGGGTAACACAGATAATATTTGTATCAAAATTGAAATGCATGGATATAATAATTCTTCACAATACTCAAGTAAATCAATAGCTGTTTTAGGAATATCATCAGACTGAATTGTATTTTTATTTATCCAAAACTCATGCCATAATTCTATTTCTCCTGCCAATTTAATGTTAATACTGGTTACCTATATATTTAATGTTAATTACGCTTGTATACTCAACAATTTTATATGGATATGAATTTTTTTTAGAGAACGGGGGGCGATCGCCCCGATCGCCCCCCCCCCCTGGATCCGCCACTGATCCGAAATCGTTTGGACACAAAAACTCAACGCGTTCTCCGAGCCGACGAGAATCAATCGCTGACGCCCCACAGCGAGAATCTCACAGTTTTCTGGAAATTTCATCTACAGAGTTACTCAGGACGATCGAGAATTTCGAGATTTCCGTGACCGTAGCCCACGAGAGATTTTTTTTTTTTTTACTCGAGAGAGGGTATCGCGTTGTGATCGCTCAAAATCGATTTCGACGAGAGTTACGACGGCCCTCCACGAACCTGCGGCTTAACGTCGGAAACCCGCGATCGCGGGGACGTGAAAACAAGCTTGAGTGGTGCGAAGGCGGGTTTCTTTATTTTTTTTTTTTTTATCCTTCGCGCGGGCGTGCGACCGTCAGCAGCCGACTCGGGCGTGCTGTCACGATGTCGTGCCCGAGTCGCATCACCACGACTGTGACGAAGAGCAGCCGAGGACTCGGTGGGGAGGAAAGAGCGCGACGCATTGTTCGACGCGGAGACGACGACGACGACGACGACCGCGGAGGAACCGGCCTCGACGTGTCCTGGACCCCCGTCGGCGACGGCGGCGGCGGCGGCCACGCGGGAGAACGGCCGCGACGGTGGCTGGCCCGAGAGACGCGCGCGCGATCCGGCGCTCACTCGTGTCGCACACCTTCACCTGTTGATACGCGCGCGCGCTCGCTCGCTGCTGGCAAACACACACGAACACACACACGACGAACACGACAAACACTCCTCGGACGACGACGACGACGAAGACGAACATTCGGACGACGACCACGACGATGACGACGATACCGTCGACCGCGGCGGCCCGTCAGCGGATCGCCGCCGTCGCTCTGTTGCTCTGCCTGACGGCCGGTAAGTCGCATGATTATAATTTTATATATTTTTAGTTTTTTTTTTTTTGGTTTTGAGGTTTTGAGGTTTTTTTAAAAAAATTTTTTCGGTTTTATTTTCTACTCGGGTCGCGTCCAGACAAAAAAACGTTGTGTCGACGACGTTCGTTAGTATAATATACGTTTCCGTTTATGACGGGAAACCCGAAACGTTGTCGGTGACGTGCAATTAGAGATTACCATCTCGACTCTTTTTGGTAGCCCCGAGACACCGCGATATCTTATTAATTATTATTATCAACCCAGAGATCTCGGGGTCTCTGACATTCGGTAAAATAAAATTTAAAAATATTGTAAATTAAATTTTAATTTTAAAAATCGACATTATATTATTCACGAAAAAACATCGTATTTAAAATATGCACGAATAGTTCAATACTGAACCTTTTTTTCATCGGTCTACTATTGTAATACACTAAAAGTGCCGGTGATGACGGACTTCTCTTTAGTCGTTTCGTGTCATTTTTTTAAAATTTTTTTTTTCATCGCTATTGGCGCGACTCCTTACTATACGAAACCGGAGTGGGATGTACATTTATTTTTCAGATACAGATAAATTCTAATGTATCGTTATTTTCGAAAATTACGAGATTAATTTATAAACCTATCTGGAGATTTTCAAGACAGAAAATCGGTCGAAATCCCGGGATCGCGTTCACTGCCGTACAATGTTTCTGGGTCCGGACGTGGCTCGATATCGTCTTTTACACTTGTCGCGTGCATACACCGCACAATAAAAGTGCACCGCAGAGTATCCGGTAGATCTCACATCATGTTCACGTGGTATTTCAATGTAAAAATAACAAACACTTCTGTTACGCCCTACATGTGTATTCGCATGCGTTTTATTCGTATGTACCGTGTATGCGTGCGTATAACGTTATACAATATTATTGTCGTTGTGTACAGTCGCGCCCGCATTAACGTCTACGCACACACATGAAGTAATATTTATAATAATGCACGCGCTGCGCCTTCCGGTTCCCCGGGACCTTTATTTTATTAGCGTTACTTTTTTCCACCATTATTGTTATTTGACACGAGTTCTTTTACGTTTTTAAATAGCGTGCGTGTGTGCCCGTTTTTAGGTATGTGAATAATAATAATAAAAGTAATTTCTTAAAAAAAAAAAATCACCGAGGGTGGCCTTTTCGGATAAACGCGAATAATGATATTTGGAAACGCCGTATTGTAAAATACGGCATAGTCGTGAAGTGTGATGAAAAACGTCCGTGCCCTTTGAGTGTGGAGATAACACGCGCTAATAATATTTTTGTGAAATAATTAATAAACACGTTGAATAAAATCGCCGTATCGACGCCGTGACATTTTTATCGAAAAGTAGGTATACGTATACGTTCTTCTTCCGACCAACACAGTGAATTTTTTCATCACACCGCGACGAGTATAATAGTTTTCGTACTTTCAATCATAAATTTTGATAAATATTTTCGCGTATAGTGGAGCGCGTGAGAACTGTTAAGAACCATTAATCAACCTACATCACCTTATAGCCGATTCAGCTAAAAATATTACGTTTTATTTTTTTATTTGTATTTGAATAATTTATTTGACAACGTTATACCATCGTGATACGCTTATACTCAACTACATACGAGCGACCGAGCGCATTGCGGTAAACCGCTATCTGTTTGAATGTGTAAAAATAATTGTTTTTTTTTTCCGATTTAATTTGCTCGCCCGTGTTTCCTTGTACGTATTATACGAGTCCATTGATTAGGAAATTTTAGAAAATTGTTTACCGACTATCGCGTGAAAATTACGCGTCGGATCAGGTGTCTTTTAACATAATATTATTCACTTATTGTATTACGCCGGCACATTGTCCACCAATCTATTACCGTCCATTATAATACACACAAAATACCTGCGGTAAAGAAAATATAACAATGACGACGACACGGATTTGTCGGCATAAAGTCACGCGCGTGCTCGGCTCAAGCAAATGATTTTATATATATTTTTTTTTTTTTCATTGAGTTTTTGTTTTCTTGGATGGTTTTCACCTCTTCATTGAAAACCGGCATCCGTATAGACAAAACCCCACGGTTTTCCCATTCGTTCGGCCTAATTATTATCGACGTCGATACGAGAAAACCGCAATCGCGTTCGTAAGCACCGCGCGTTTATACACAATTAACAAGAGCTCGTAACGACGGCGTGATAAATATTAGGCGGTCCACGCGTGCGACGTGAAAAAAAAACGAATTCAGAGGGTTGGCACCTATAGTACGACTGCAGTAGACGTATATTAAAAAAAAATAATAATAATAATAATAATAATAACAATAAAATAGACAATACAAACTGCGGGTGGAAATAAAAAGACGAGTAGGCAAAATAAATAAGGTCACGGTGTATGCGTATTACCGAGTCGGATTCGTAGAATATAATATGAATAACGCAATCGCGTAACCTATGACTGCGTGCGTAGTGTCTACGAGAAGACATAAACGCGGTATTAAAAAGACACGATGTAAAAACACAGTCTTTCCACGACGACGATCACGAAAAAGTTCGAGTGAGCCACTCCCTTCGTCCGGACGAATTCCACCGTCCCGACTGCACGGCACTCGACGAAATAGCGCGCGTAGGTATATAAACGCGAACGCGAACAAGACTGCGTTTTGAAATCACCTGCCTTCGTAGTCGTAGTCGTCGTCGTTGTAGTAGTCCAAGTCGTAGTCGTTGTTGACCCTTTGCGCCTGCAGGGACGTGTCTCATTTGACGATTATTAACGGTCCCATTGTTGCCGACGCCGCGCCGTCGCAAGTCGCATATTTGTTTTTGTTTTCGTTAACGCCACGGAGGTCATCGTGACTGTTATTGCTCAAGATATGTATTGATATGATTTTACTTTTCCACATATTTTGCCGCCTTTCACTGCACCGCGATCGTCGGCGGCGCTACCATAATATTATACTCTCAATACCGATCACACACAGTGATCGCCGACATGTGTACCACGCGGGCGACACTCCCTCGCACAGACCGCTGTCGATCAGAACCCGATCGAATTACAAACGATTTTTTTTTTTTTTTTGTACACACACGAAAACCTGTCGATCCGCTCGGCGAGATATTCGTCACGACGTCGAATCGGTCGCGTAATGTTTCACGTCATAAACGCGTTTGAAACGTACCTACGCGCGCGTGTATAAAATATATCGTGTACACACACAATATATTATATTTGTATATTCGTGAATAAATTAAGTATGATAAAACGGCTGCACGGCCGCCGTCGTCGGTGAACTACTGAACTGTGTGTTAATCACCGGCGGCCGCGGCGTGCGCGTACGCTGTACGGCGAACGATTAAAAAATGGCCGTCCGGGGACCGGATACGACGGCCCGGACGTGGGGAAAAAAAACGAAAATAATAAAATTTTCGCAGGTATATATATCCGTAAAAAAAAAATAAAATTTTTTAAAAATACGCCGTGACGCAACACAGTGGACACGCGGAAGACTCGCGGCCGACATCGGTCTTTATTTAGTGCAGCGTTCGTTTGTATGCTCAAAGGAGCGGGTAGGTATATCGCCGTATGTACATAATATACAATATATGCCCCGCGGGGCGGTCGGCGAATAAATTATCATAAACGCCCTTTTAGGATACGGTGTTTTTATCGCGAAATCACGAGGACGCGTGGACGCGCGGAATGATTCACCGGCGCGAATAACGCGTACAGTTACTGTCGCGGCGGACCACGGCCAGCTCGTCGCACCGTAATAATGTACACCGGTGTGCCATACGTATTCATACACGTTAATGAGGTGATGCCGGTGCGTGCGGCCACCGGCTTTTGGATTTTACCGCAAAGGCGAGTGCCGTTTCGCTCAGAGGTGTGCGATTGGAACGTGATTTGCAACGGTAAATCGAAAACGAAAATCCAAAGTCGACGCGGTTTTCATTACGTTCAATTGATCGCCGTCGTGGTGAAATAAAACGGGTCGTAATAACCGTAAACACAAGAAAGATAATAGCCACACGCCAACTCCATACGTGTTCTGGACGAAAAACAACGCTATACGACGTCAACTGAATCGCGATATCTAGGGCTAAGATTTTAATAACCTAAAAAACCTAAAAAAAAAAATGACCTTAAAATAACTTAAAAATGACCATAAAATAATTTATCGCGTTTATCGCGTGTAATATGTTGCTGAATTGTAAACTTGTTATCTGCTGAAACTTTTACCTCACAGACTTTACAATACAACACTGGACCGTCGGTAGAAAAGACGTCCGAGCCAAATTCCGAAACATAAAGTCGCATACGATTCGATTGCGATGATTTTATAGTTTCAGCATATTGCACAAATATATCGATACGCACTCACGAAAATCAAAATAATAACTAAATAGGAAGGTATCCATCAAAACCATCATACATTGGTTTTCTCAACATCACAATTTAACTTTATAAAAATGACCATATTGAATTACGGTATTATTTTTGATATAAATAAAACGATTATAAATGAAAATAAATAAAAATAATACCTAGATTTTAACTAAGTATAAAAAGTGCTGTTAAAATTCAAAAAATAACCTTAAAATGCTAAAAAATGACCTGAAACTCTAAAAAGTACAAAAAAATGCAAAATAAAAACTATTTATTTGAACTCGTAAATGACCATATCACATTTTGTGCTTTAAAAGCTATATCCTGTATATCATTTAAAAAAAGCCAAATCCTATACTATCTTAGCTCTAGTGATATAATTTGCCTGCCGTCGTAACGAACCCATTTTTTTATCTGTAAACGATCTGCGATATCGATATCAGTAATCACACGATGTTCACAGTCAACTTTTCCAAACGTCGAGTATCTCATGTTGGTTTTTGGAAACCGACGAAGAATCGGAATGACGTTTAGCCAATGTTCGATTGAACTTCGCGGGGGCTCGAACCGCATCTACCCCGGCGGAGTCGTCGTCGGCGCCCGTTCGACGGGATTCGATTTCTACGAACAAACAGCCGCCGCGTCGTGAGTACGACGACGACGACGACGACGGATTCGCGTGAAATTTATTCGTGGGGTGGCGGCGGAGCGGATGTCGTCGTGCGTGGGGCTACCGGTTAGGTTATAAAGGATATAAAGGCGCTATACGCCGGTATTGATGACAAGTCGCACAAATCAAGACGATACTCGCTCGCTCGGCGGCCGCTCGCGTCATTATATATCCGTACACAGCCGCGAGACGGTCGGAGAGGAGCGGACGAGCGCGTACAACATATATATTATATATGGGACTCGTCCTACTGTGACTAATTGCTCCGCTGCCGCGCCGCCACCGGAGACGACGACGACGACGCCTCGGCGCACCGGTGTGTAATTAAATAGACGCTCCGGCGGCGAAAACTGAGTATGTATATACGAAATCGTATGCGTACGAATTAATGCTACGCGTACGCGCGTGTATAGCGTACGACCGCCGTCTAGAGCATTGGTGCCCAACCCGCGGCCCGCGAATTTTCCGAAATAAAAACAATTGGAAAAAAAGTAAAATAATTACAAAATATTTTTTCCATTAATTCATAATTTTGTTCAAATAAATATTTCAAAAATACAATACTAACGATGATTTCAATACTAAAAACTATACAAAAATGTCTTACATTCATTTGTTATCAGAAATTTGAGTTTGTATTTCTTTAAATAAAAATTAAAAATTTGGTTGAAATTTAAATGTTCCTCAGAGTTGATCAAACTAATGTGTACCGACGAAGTGTATTCTCAACCCATAATCTTTTCAATGGGTAATAAAAGGTATGAAAACAAGTCTAATATGTAAAATTATTTTTGTACTTTTTTTGCTTTGTGGCCCGCTTGAAAATAATTGTATACCAAAGTGGCCCGCCGAAGAAAAAAGGTTGGGCATCACTGGTCTAGAGGCTTGGCCCGGGCGTCCGCTAAACTTTACACGCCGAACACGTATAATATAGCAACGCTCGCGTTCTGTCCGTTCGCCGCCGCCGCCGCCGCCGTATACCTCGACCGCATCCTTAACCTCTCGACGACGACGACGACGACGGCGTAGAGTATATTATTATTATTATTATTATTATTATTATCATTATTATTGTGTATAAACGATTCCTGAACAGGATACAAGTTTATCCCGGCGGTGTGCCTTTGATGTGGCTAGACCGCAGTTTCTAATTCGCTCGGCGAAACTACAAGTTTGCGCGCGTCGTCCGTCGTTTGCCTAGCGGACGCGAGACGTGAAAAATCACTGCCCCTCCGCGTCAATTGATTTCGATTGTATCTCACGTGGCAGTGTAAATGTCGCTCTGGATTCGCAGCCAAACGATCCGACATGATTGGTTTTACAATCGTGCGCGATTTTTTTTATGTCTCTTACCACGCCGTCGGGACGTGAAAATTGCCATTACACCCCTCTGGAGATCAGATATTTTATCTAGTCTGTACTTGGAAAAAAAGTCAGTTTTCAAAATGTTTGCTCAGTTTTTCTAAGCGCGAGTAAAAATTTAAGTGTAAAACCAGTATTATACTGTACCAGTATTATATAATATACGGTGCTTGAGTTTTTAGCCAAAGACTTAATAACATTCTCAAAAAATAACTAGCAACTCTCGAGCTAAATAAACATTTTTTAAATTTCTTTCGAAATATCTAGTTTTTTTTTACACATGACGTGTACGTGACTAGAACAAAGTTTTGTTTAAAACGTTTGGTAAAAACGCGAATTATGCGAGATTTTCTCGACTTGTTAATTACAATAACTATCTGAAACAAGAGCCTCTCTGTGACGATTTTACTTGATATACAACCATATTTCGTTATACGTTTCTACGAAACACATGTGTCTATCCTACGTACGAAAACACATTTAATTAAAAGGCCATTTTAGAAACCCACTCGACAAATTGCACACATTTCAAATGTCGATTAAACATTCCTAGTTTTAACTTCAAAATTCTTTAAAATTTAACCATTAAAATTTACAAAATTAAAGGCAACAATATTATTTTCTTCAAACATGCCAAACGGTAATAAGTTTGATTATTTCGCTGATATAACTTTGGATCTAAGCGAATAAGTTTTCAATGATCACCAGTCTATCCAATACAGGAAAATATTCTTAACGAAATTTCAGATAGAAAAATAAAATATTGATATACAAGTCTCGAGCAATAACTTTGCACTTGAGAATTATTCCCGAAATTAAAAAAAGAATCTATCAATCAAATTGTCCTGAAATAAGCTTGCAATTAAAATAAGTCTTATTCCACACCGTTAAATACTATATCTACTCATAACATTTTGTAAAAGAAAACAGTACATAAAAAATAAAAATTAATATTTAAAATATATTCATAAATTAGGATAATATGAACCTATATGTTGCACAGTGTATGCAGTATGTTATTTTTGCTGAGAAATAGTTTGAGATTTCAATAATGTATTAGGTTATTAAACCGTACTTACAGTTTTCTATCAATAGCAATAAAATGTACCTTAAACTCAAGAATTTACATTAAATTAATACTTCAAACTTTGTTCCATTAATAACTTCATGAAAACATAATTCGCCGTAGCTCTTTTTATTTACGTTGTACATTCTTCCTTTACTTTTTAAAAAGACTGAGAAAATTTGATTAAATCTTTTGACTCAGTGGTTATATAAAAAATGTTTTGTATATTTGCAAAGTATATACAGTTTTTAGAAAAACACTTAAGTTTAAAAACGAAAAAGATTTTAAAAATGTAATATTTATTAAATACAATGTTTTGTTCTTTACGATTACGAATCGTCTGAAAATATTGATGTTTCAAATTACTTCAATCTCGATCAATAAATATAAAAGAACGAATAATATTGGCATTATTTTTGGTAGAAAATATTTCAGATCTAAATTCTCATTTTTTTTTTTTAAACATTTATATTGGTATGTTAAATAGTTTTACGACCCAATAGATCAAAATTGAATGTCAAACTGATATTTGAATTTTAATTTAACGACCATTTTAGAATTAACTAACCCAGTGTACGCTATTTAACAGCATGAATAAAATTAATATTGATAATAAAATTAAACTGAGCAAAACCACCTAAACCCGAGAATCGCAAACAAGAATAACTCTCCAAATGATTTTTTAATGACACGTATTATTAATTTAGTCCACACATAACCACGTAGGACTTGAAATTATATTTAAATTAGTACCTATTTATTTTTCAAATTACATCTTGAAATTTCCATAATAATGAAATCCACCAATGATATATAATATGTAAATTACATGCCGATTTTAATGTTTTATAAGTACCATAATAATAAAATATGGAATACGTATTGTGTATTTAGAAGTAATGAAAAAAGTAATATTTGAAAAATAATCGTTACAAAAGACTTTTTAATTCGTCGAAGTCACAAAAAAGCATGGCAATACATTCGCAATGACATTTTATCCTATTTGTATTTTATTAAATATATTTTAACTATATTATATATCAAATTGTAGTTCTTTAACTCGTATACATATAATATTCAATTTTGAAAACTTCAAAGCGCTACATAATATCCATATGGTTATTTGAAACGTTCGATCAAAGATACCTACATGGTTCCTTTTTGCAGTAAAATTTGACTAAATCCAATTGTGAATACGTTGACACTTAAGTCAATTCACCGAAATATGATAAATTGAGTTATAACTTATAAGAGCAGTTCAAAAGTATAATTTATTCCGTAGTTAAAAGTTAAAAAATGGTTTAAAAATAATTTATATAGCAAGAAATAACAATATTCTCGAGCGATTTTATAAGTTACATAATACGTAGAAAAATCGTAAAATAATAATATAATAACCACTCTTTAGCATTAACAGTACGAGTACTCGTATAATGTAATTATTGAGTTAATAAGATTATATTATATAGGATTATACTACAGTACGTACCTACCCTGCTCATGACAAAAATCAATATAACATTATGTGCGTTCCGAGAAAAAATTCCGGTCAACTTTCGGGGGGTAAATGCATGACACGTGATGAGTTTACAATCCCTGGATAGTAATAATAATAATAATAATACTAATATAATAAAATATAATATATAGTGCATAATATATTAAAAATACGTAGTATGCACAAAATACATAAATATATTATATAATATTGCATAAAATATGATGTTGGCAGTCGGTTTTTTATACTGCATAAATGTCTGATGGTTATAAAAATAAAAATTATTAAAAATAAAGGAGTATAAAGTAAACATATACATATATTTAATATTAATAAAACCGCTGCTGTCGCCGCCGGACAGACGGACGGAAACGATACATCCGGACGAAGAGAAATGGCGATGATGACCGTGTATATAGATATATAATAATATATTACACACACACACACACACACACACACACACACACACACACACACACACACACACACATATATTTATATGTATATAAATATATATATACATACACACACACAAACGTACATATTAATGTGTTTATTTTTTATTTATTTATTTATTTATTTTTTTTTTTTAATTGTTTTTTCTGTGGCTCACGCGTTTATGCCACCGCCGCCGCGCCGCCGCTACTAGCCGCCGATCGCCGGCCGGTTTTCCAGAAGCACTCGCGCGCAAATTGCGGCCTGCCGGATGATTTATCAGTCGGTCCAGTTATTAATTACCATCGGACACTACGGCACCGAACCGCTTTTGACCGCAACACGACCCGTCTTGCCGAAACCAAAATAAATTAGTCAAACCCGAGAGCAATCCAGACACCACGCGCCGATGCCACCACCGTAGTCCATAACGGTCGCGCGCGCGTTTTACGCGAAATTTATAACGGCCAACGATGCCTAGTGAACGTGTGTGTGTGTGTGTGTACATGTAGTAATAATAATAGTAATAGTAATAATAACACAGAAAACATAAATATTTTGCTTAATGGAAGAGAGTGACAGAGAGGGGAGGAGAAGGCGAGAGAGCGAGATTTACAGAGGAAGAAAAAATGAGCGGGGGGTTGCAGGTGGTGGGAGATGGGGAAATACTAACGGACATTAGTGCACACGACGGTAGCGCTTAATGGCCTAAATGGATTTAAGACCGTATTAAATTGTATTGCCTCGGTTCTGCCGCTGTCCCAGATCGTAATCGTCGAATGCCGATGATTTGAACGAATATTTATTTTTGGTGCGGACGCTCGTTGGAAAACACGCGAAAATCTATCAGATTTAATGGCGCATAAATAACCATATTGCTTAAAACAAACTGCGAGCGAACGCCGGCGGATCTACTGCACACCCGTGTACACGTTATATTATAGTAATATACATTCAGACGGATCTGATTTGTACACAGTAAATATTATCGCGTACGCGAGTGTACATAATGATATATTATGTGCCCGCGCGCGCGCGCTCAAGAGCCGAAGGCGAGTTTTTTTAATTTTTATTATTCGAACGAGTGAAATGTTAAAACGACTTTGAACGTCGTCGGACGTGTTTCGCGATTAGCGACGAAACGCTATACGTACGCAACGACGCGACGCTGCGAAAAAATAATAATAACTCGTCGAACGCGCGCCGTCTTATATAAATCTTAATATCCGTTTACAAATTCATCTTGTCAGTTTTTCACGCTGATTACTGATTATCAATAAAACATTTTACTGAAAAATCGAACGCGCACTGTTTTACCGCGTGACGGCAGTGTAATATACGATATTTCTACGTAGAAACGACGATGTCAGTAATGAGGATTGATCGATTCAATTTTTTTTTTTTTTATATATATAACGTGAATAATCGCACTCGAATTTACCTAAATGTTCAAATATCATTCAAAAAATCGTTATGCTCGCGACGTTGAATAAACGTTAACCATCGGTAATCTTAATTGGGGTGTTTATTTTGAAACTTACATATTCTAAAAATACTCGTATTAATTGCGTAACACGTATAAACTTTAATTAGTTAATTATCGTTGTAATGTTGTTATTAAACGTCAAAAAAATAAAAATTTGTATGCTGTTTTGCGTTTAGATATTCGAATAATTAAGCCGATGTATACACAGTATTATAAACAAATCCGTAATGCACAAAAATGAAGATAGGGTCGTTTAACGTATAATCCCAAAAGTCTACAATATTATGATTTATAATTACGACGAAAAAAAAAACCCGTAGTGGGAGCTTTGATGATTTAAGTGCAAGTAACAGTGTATATGAAACTAAAATTACATTATACATTACATTTATTATTTATTTATATTTTCTCACGAAAGATTAAATAATATAAAGTAAAGTATCTATTTTTAACTATCCAAAGTTATTTTAACATCATAAATAATTAATATAATTGTAGAATTTTATTGAATTACATTAATAAAAATTAAAAGTGTAAAGGGAAAAAATCCCCTCCTCCCCCCCGATATTAATTAAATATGACCAGAATATGTGACGAGGGACATCGTTAAATTATTTAATATCCAGTCACAGTCAAATGACTTATCATCCGTCAATACGGTTCACTTTTGTCTATATTAATTTATTTGAAAATGTATAATACTTAAGCCGCTTACTAAAAGAAAATACCTAATTATTTTAAAAGGCTTCTCGGCAGGTATAAAAAAAAAGTTAATGAATTAAACATGTTGAAGAGAGAATAAGTAGTTTAATGATCAATTAACTATAAAATGATAAAATATCTCCAAAGTTAATCAAAGTCATTGATAAATTAAAGTATTTTGTTTTGAATAATATTAATTCAATAACTCATATCTCAATAATCAATATATTTAATTATGTCATGTCAAGTAATATATTATTTAAACATTGTAATACTTATTATTATACAGTTTTAGAAACTCATCTGATAATCTACATTTAAATTGATTTTGCAATATTGAATGCGATATTTATGATTATAATATTGTCGTATGAAAAAAAACAATATTTTTAAAAGACACTTAGATTATGTGATTTGTTAGTATATTTTTATACGTGCAGATTCAAACGATAATTTATTTCTTATAAATCATGTTTTTGAATAAATACTAAAAATATTCCGTTTTTTTTTCTAATGATTTCTTCCGAAAAACTAATTTAAAAAGGCTTGGAGTATACATGTCTATATATATATGTATAAATGTATTGTGAAAATTAAGACATTATTATTTTAGTTTATTATAAAGTTATAGTAAATGGTCGTTATTATTTTTCTCAGCAATAAAAATCTAATTTTGATAAAATCTATGTGTACGTAAGTACTCAAATTAACGTACATGTTTTTGAGGAATATCATTGACTGTGCATTAATAGAATAAATTACATAAATAGGATATGAAATAAATTGTCGTGGACTTAATACGTAGCTAATACATAAACTACAATTAAAACTATTATTTATTACTTATGATTATATAATTACTTATAATCAGAGAATACAACAAATCAAAAAGTATGTCATTTTCGTTTGATATTTACTAAACATTATTAACCGGTATTATTATTTTATAATGAAAGACGCATAAACCCATAGTAACTGAATTGATATTATACTTCTCAGAATACGATTTAAACAATTATTGTAAAATATATAAATTAATTTATGGGCGCTTGTAAATTATGTACTCCAAAAGTTTTAAACTTAACCATTGAAAATGAGAATTGGATATAGTAACTATTTAATAATTATAATAATGATTTTAATACACACTCGAAATAAAACAGTACCAGTATGTATTACGACCAGTTCAATATATATACGCTACTAATTGTATATATTAATGAAGAAGCTTCATCCGTCGTAACCTGCACTCACTAAATATATTCTATTAAATATTTAAAGTGAGCTTAAGTATACACTTAAAATTATAAATTATTAATTAAATCAACATATTATAGAAAAGGTTTATTCACAGTAATTAAAATTTACATACTATTTTTAAGTGAACTTAAAATGTATTAGCTATACAATATATTCTACAATGAGATCAAAAACGAATGAATAATGTAATTATTGTTTCGGCAACCGTCTCTCGCCCCGAATAATTTTGAGTCGTCTCGACTATGTGCACGTAACATGTGTGAATTCTAAAGATGTCTGACATTTTCTGCAAGACGTTTCCGAATTCCATACCAAAAACTTCGGAATAGCAACAGGCATGTGTGCATAAGGAACAATCTCTACTAGTCTCGGTCTTCGACAGACGCTCTTTTACACGTACGAGTGAAAACCATATCTGTAGATCTTTCGATGTGCACAGTGGATCATGAGAAATAATAATAACCGTGATTTTTCAAATACACAACAATCGAAAATTTAAGTAATTTTCAGGAGTGTCCGCATAAGCGTCTATTCCTTTCGGTTCCGATAAACAAGTTACGGAAAAACATAAGGTGGCATCCGACGAAAACCTATGTAATGAGTCCACCAACTGTATTAATTAGTCGTGCATATCATCGATAATTATTATCGTTATCCGAAATCCCGAAGAGTATCGGCAATCCATAAAAATGCATTTTTCTCCGACCCAACATCTTACGACGAAGTCGGACGGCCATTGGAATACTTGCTGCGGTAAAAATATTATTAATTATACCAGTATTCAAGTATTCACAACGTAGACCCGTTTGACCGTTTCGACGCGTTGCACACCTTATTTCACAACACGGATTCGTTATCACAATAATATATTATATTGATCCGTACGGACGTGTACACTGCACGCGATAATGAAATAATTATCAGAAAGCAATGGGTGATATTTTTTTTTATTTTTTTTTTTTTCCAATTAAATTCGCCCTCGTACTTTCGAAACTCGTACGATTAACCGTTGTCGTCGGGCTGCTATAACGAATAATATTATTACATTATTATTCGTTCGTAATACGTTTTCCGTTCACCGCCGCGACGTCGCCGTCGTCCTTGACAATCATCGTACACACTTACTTCGGACGACGACCGAACATTTCTTCCGTACTTTCCACGGGACTCGAACGACTTGCGATTGTTAAACTGCTCGAAGGTCAGGTGAAAACATCGCTAAACTACAACGTATTACGCCGTGTACACGTATATCAGAACAAAAAATAAATTTCAAAACAGTCCCCGGGGAATAGCGGAGCGGACAAATTATACGAATTGCAAATCCATCGATTGTGTGTGTGTGTGTGTATACGCATATGCACGTGTGTGCGTAGTGTTCGAACGACCTTCGTCAGCGGGCGGATACTTCCCAACGCCTAAAAACGTTCGAATATGTTTAATAACACTTAGTTTTTCATAACGCTTAATACGCTTACAACAGTACAACAGCTCAATGTTATTCTAACCGGACTTGCAGTAAATAAGAGTGTGTCATTACTCTATAAATACAGTTACAATCGTTTTCACAAAACGCTTAAAAGCTAAAAAACCAAAGTTAATAAACAGTCTAAACAAACGAAAACGGTGATCGTAAACAACTTTCGAATCAACCGTATTTATTATCACCAGCTCCGATCGGTAAACTAAATGAAAAAAAAAATTGTTTTCCGCGGTACGATCAAAATATTTCACCTTAGCCCGTAGACGTTAGTATTTAATACTTAACCAAAGAATATTCGCTTAAGGACAACTCTAAAAATTATTTCTCACGACATAGATTTAACAAGTTCTCCGAAAAAAATCCAAATTAGTTATTCGGTCTTTTTCATGTTTTTTATTATTATTCTATGTGTATATTATTCTGGGTGGTTCGAAATATCTATTGATTAAACAGTGACGTTTGTTTTTTATTCTTTTTTTTTTTTATCTCGAATCACTTTTTTTGGATTGTAGACTTTATTTAAAAGTTGCATTTAGTGTAGATAAATAAAATTAGCTTTTTCTGTATATTTTTATAGAGGTCGTTTTTTCGATTCTCAAAAGTTCTTCCAATATTTGAGATTAACTTCCGAAAAATCGAGTGAATGTGGGGCCGTATACGAGATTACATCAAATCGGTTTTAGTTATTTAGTCATGAGTTCGAAAGTATTGTTGCTAGAAATTGAAATATTTATCATATATCGATAACACTCGTATACAAATTTGATAAAAGTTTCAGAAAATTCGAACACTTTTAGGCTTGACATAGAAGTTTTTAAATATTTTTGTTTTATATCGGGAATATAATATTAGTAATTCTTAATATTAAGACCAAACAATTCAATAGAATTTTAACTAATGACTGAAAAAAATTAAAAAACCTTTAAACAATTTTTTTTTCACAAGTTTTCAATTCCAGTTTTTTGTACTGAAGATTTTCTCAACAAAATGTATCTTATCGTTTGTTTCAAATTACACGCGCCCACCAACAACATACGTATTAATAGTCCGAGAAAAGAAGTCCGAAATACCCGTGGATTAAAGTATTTTCGACTTTTTTAAATCATTTTTTAATTATAATAATTAAAATAACACTTGTACTAATAATTATTCTACACCCGGAAAAATATTTAAATAACGGTGTCCAAATTCGATCGCTTCCGGATAAAGGAGTGTTCCTTCAAAATCACAGATTCTGAACTCAATTGACACCAATTCAACGATATTTGTTTATATTCGATAAGGTTAGTTAATATATTATTTCAAATTAAAAAAAATTGAATATCAACAAAGTTCAATTTTGTATTTTATTATTAATAATAATTTATACTATACCAGAATAAATTAAGGTGCTTAAGAATATTTTTATTCAATTTTATTAAATTGCATCGATTCATCGCTTGATTATAATGAAATAAACTCAATTCTAAAATATTTGATTACGAAAAAAACAAAATTAAACACGTATTAATTTAATAACTAAAATTAAATGTAATAATTGTTTGATTAGACGAAATACTCACTAGTAATTTTATTGAGTCTGTAAAAATTAAATGTTAAAATAATTTTACAAATTCTAAAAACTTAATACATATATTTTTTTTAATATTCCATATTTTTTCCAAATACATTTAGCTTAAGTGCATTCCATTTGCATTTTTATCATATTCATAAGCTTCACAACAAAGTAATATAATATACATATAGGTATATGTTTATTTTTATAAGAGTCGAGTATTCAAGGTCCATTTAATAATTTAGCTCCAGGATTCTAAACCAACTTAATCTGGGTTTGAATTTAGTAACATAATAATACATAATGAAGTACGCACTAAATAATATAACTTCAGTATGCTAAACGTTAATCTTTCCCATAAAGAACATTTTAGAATATTTTCTTTTATAACATTATTGAAATATAAATATTTTACATCACTATAACTATAGTCGAGTTTGTTAATACTATATTCGACAGAAAAAGAAAAGTTTTTTTTTTTTTTCCGTTGGTCAATTGCCATATTGTACACGTTATGACCATATAAATAACAACAATCACGGTATTAAAGAGATATTATATTCGATTTTCATTTCGAATTTAAAACTCGATACAATAAAACGGGTTCAGGTATATTTGTACAATACAATCAGTTCTTTTTTTTTATTTTGTTCAACAATCAGTGACGTCCGATGTACATTTTTGCACAATATAATAATATGATACATTATTTTTTAGATCCGACATAATCTTGTCCGCTATATTTTAACTTTAATGCAAATGTATGCATAAATTAGTTAAATCAATCTATTATTATTTTGTGTATACAACTGATATATTTTTCATAGCTGAATTTTGTATTCAATACGTAAAACGTAACAGCCTAATAAAATTAAATAAGCACAAGATGTACAAGGGAAATGACAAAACGATTATTTTGTTATACGTATGGTGCCATAAGTAAATATTTTACAATGAACCAATGTCCGATTTCAGAAACATTCCTTTTTAACTTTATCGGTACGACATTTGAACAAAAGACGCGTTTCAGTTGTTAACCGTTACTGAATGGTATCCTCATTCGGGCACCCGAGTAGACTTTCTATACCGAAATGTCTAGTAGTGGCAGCTGAAATAGGGGAGACTGCATAAAATCAAAGTTCTATTGTTATGATAATTTTCGAAATTCACTGTCATTTATTACTATTACTATTGACAGCAGTAATGATAATAATAAAATAACAATAATAATAAATAGGAGAACGACAGTAAAGATAGAATCGAAAAAGAAACGTTATCAATCATTCGATGTTATTCACGCAATAATCTCGTGAATCCTGTAATCTTAATATAGATCTTGGATACTCAAAATGATAACAACGTGCTCGAATCGTATAGTAATAAACGAGCGGGGGCCAGTAAGGGGCAGAGTGAGGCAAATAGTAGAGATGGCCGAATCGGTATAAAACCCCCAAAACTCACTCAGTCGGCATACAATATGACCCTTACGACGACTCGTCCGGTATTGACCGGTGCACGTAAGCGGATTGAACACGATCAACCGAACCCGGAATATAATATTCTCGCACGGTGCGCCGTATTATATTACGGTCCCCGTGCGAAAATCGCGCGCGAGGTCTCTTTACAGTAATAAGAAAGAGCCGTTCTCCACGCGTGTGCGTCAACACGTGCGCGCGTGTACGTATATTCGAAATAGAAAAGTCAATCGGGTACTTTACAGGTCAACAGATTTTCCTCTCTATTCTACGGAGTTGACATGATTAAAATTGCCGACTACAAAAGCGTTTCCGTACGAGGTGACACGTAAAAGTTCCGACACACACACACACACACACACACACACACACACACACACAAACGCGCCTGCCTCCCCTAATCGTCAGTCGTCCCATTACCTAGCCCCTTTTAGCACGTTGAGGCTTTAATAATACATACACACACACATTTTAATCTATTCCAACGGCAGAGTAACTTACACACACACACACACACACACACACACACACACACACACACACATATATATATATATATATATATATATATATATATATATATATATATATATATATATATATATATATATATATATATGTATAGGTATCTGGTACACCCTTCGGTTTTATTTTTCATCTCGTCGTCGTCGTCGTTGGTTCCGATGAAATCCGTTACTGCAAGACTGGTAATTAAAATTTTCTTCCGCTCCAATTCGAGACGTGGGCGATAATTGTTTATCGTGACTACCGACTGTGCAAAGTGAACCACATTCATCAACGCCGCCGTACACCGTGCACACGCGTACCACGACCGCGTACCTACGTCCGTCGCGTGTATATCCTGGGTAACGCACGCCGGCCGTGCGTACGCGTGCACATGAATTATGTACGACGATACGCATGGTTATCGGGCCGGCCGCGGATGACGATCCCGTGTAATAATAATTACTATACATCGCGGTCGTTTCTATTTTTTTTTTTTTTGATTATTTTTTTTTTTTTTTTTGTTTTCATCGTGTGACCTGACCCGAAACAATAATTTTTATCTGCTGTCCGCCCGCCCGCGTGCGTGCGTGCGAGCGTATTGCGGCGTTCGACAGACCTGTTTCTCGTTGCGATCCTACTGCATGGTGGACCGTTCGTATATAAAACGTTCGTTGTGCAGCAATGAAAAAAATTAATAAATAAATAATCGTAATAATAATAAAGCGCTCGTATACGCTCAAGTATAATAATAATATATTACTTTATTATATTATGTGTATTGATTCTGACAAGGGTTTTACGACGACGACGGCCAAGGTTCTCTCGGAACACACGACCCATTTAGATGAAATTATGAAATACAAATCGGCTACTAGCTGCTACGAAAACAAAACAAAAAAAATAAAGCACTCGAACAGACTAGCTTTGTTTCGCAACAAAAACAACGATTTCGTTGGAAAATAGATGATTTTACTTCGGGACATTTTCCGAGGAAAATCAAAATCCTTAATCTTATTAGTCAAAACAGTTGTCGTTCGCCGAGAAACGATTTCGATTTGTTTTGCTTGCTTTTTTTTTTTGTGCATCAGTATTTTCACGTCGAATGCCGCGTGCGACTGTTAAAAGAGTTTGTTTAATAAAGCAAAACTTTCATTTTTTTTCCCTACCGCAGGAAGAATAACAACAATAATAAGATTTGTCGACTCGTATGACTTTACGGAGAAGAGAATTCGTCCGTATTGACTTTTCGGTAAAACGTGTTAATGTTCACACGAGTAGTCTGACACGAGACAAATAATAATTCACATCGAGCGACTTAATCGCATTGTTCGAGAAAACTAATATGCATACCGCGGCATTTTAAATGCGACATTTTTTATTTTTCGATTTCCAAGTCGAACGCAGTCGGAACTCACCTTTCTAAATTTGTACACTTTCACTTTAATTGTGAACATTATGCAATTCGAACCTTGAACCATAATCGTTGACAGATTTTATAACGCGCCACGTGCGCAAGTACATGTGTCTACAGACGTCGAGTACGCAGAATAATGCAGCTCTACGACCATAATAGCGTTCACAGAAGATTTTATGCGTCGTATACAAATCGTACAATGTACGAACTATAACGTTATAATACCGGTCTCGCGTTGTATCGCTCGTGTTTCTAATGAGTGATAAAAGTTCAGCCGAAAGAATACGTCCGGAGTCGAATAGAATAATCATAAATTAAAAGACAATCGTATTAATTTCGAACAACGACGTCTCATGGCGTACCGTCGGGTTTGCCGTGAACAATAGACGGTTTCTTAAAAAGTTTCACGAATCTAAAGTGGCGTGATTAACAATGTAGATATTGAATTATACGCGTTTTAACCGCGGCATTTTCCGTGACAGATGAAATTCACGAATTCGTTTGTACGATAATTATTTTATCTCACGCCAGAAAATAAAAATGATTTCAAATCCAACGTGATATAATGCGTTTTGTCTAAAGCACGGTAAGTTATTGTCTACACGACTACTACGTGGCTGACTCGTGGCTGCTCGAGTTGAAATATAATAATCACACCGATTGTGATTTACTAAATGGCGTTCGGTCAAAAACATCATATTATTGTATCAACGACACGCGACTATAAAAATTTAAACATTGTATTACGTATTTCAATACACGCTGTATCCATGAAAGTTATTGATAAACGCTGAAGATATTATAAAATTATGTACATGATATTATAACAATAAAGTATGTTCTACTATAATACAACTCGAAAATCGTTTATTTAATTTTCCTTGCATATAAACTATGGTAATGTTAAAATTTCAGACTTGGATCAGACGAAATATCGTCAGTATACGATTTCCAAAATGAAATCAATAATGTGATATAATAAACGTTGTGCGTTTAAATTATATCGACTATGGAAATAAACGGTACTTGACATTAATTTAAAGTTCAAAGTTGATCGAACGGACTATTATTATTGAATTTAATCGTCCTTATTTCATTTAATTTAATTAATGAAGGTTTATTCGAAAAACTCAGTTTTGTTTTCGATAAAAACTGTTTTAATTGAAAACAATGTAAAATATAATGTAATTCCCCCGTTATTATTTACCATATTGTGTTTGCTAAAATACACGCGTTGAATTCACTAAATATCACTAAATTATTTGTAATTTCAGTTGTAACCGACGCTGCTGAATATTACGGAAAATACTTGGGCCCTTTGAAGTCCTATCATCATGGTTTAGGCGGAGACGTGTACGCTGTTGATGCCAAAACATTGCACGTCAGGAATTTTGTGTACGACGGCGAAGGACCAGGTAATCATTATATTATACATTACGGTATACACTCCACTATTTACTCGATGTTATTTAATAACAAACTTAGGTGTTTCCTTTGCAGATAGGATCAATACCGAATTAAACCCGTATCGTTATTTCATCAAAGTGTCTTTTGATTAATAATATCAATTTAACCTTACGCATTCGTTCCTTTTGTGCTGATATTGAAATCTTAAAATGTATTTCATAAGCATTAACGGCTTTTCCGACTTTTGTAAAAACATTTTGATATAATTTCTTATTTTTTCAAGCTTCGAAATTTCGGTCTCTCTGATGAGTTAGCTTTAAAAACAACGCTTAAACGCGCATAACTTAAGTAAAACAAACATTGTAATGATTAAAACGCGAACGAGTGCACGGTATTTTCGAGCTCTATATTTTACGATAATGTATCTGTCAATTATTGAAATCATCATTACGGAATCCAATTTCTCGAAATTATTTATTCAGCCAAACTACATTTGTTAGCCGAGAAATTTTCGATAGACTGACATCGATACGATTTAGAGGGTATGCCTATACCGGTGAATAAATAATCCGATTTACTGCGCCGCGGCAAACGTAGCGGGCCATTACACCGTAATGTCATAAAAAATGTATACACATCATAACACTATTATATATTAGACCGCGCACCTAATTATTATCGTTCGCTATAAATCACGGCGATTCGAATCGTACATTCAATATTTTGAATTTCTACACTGTCCGACGCAATTTTCAGCGGCGTATTTCTACGGTTCCAACGGCAAACAGCCCGGCGTCAACGGGTACAGGATTCGTGACGAGAAAGCGTCGTGAGTATAACATTCAACGTATATATTTTTTTTCTCGCATATCCGCGATTATTTATACGTATACGAATAGTATACATTCCGCGCACGTGTGAAAACCCTTTTTGTTTCATGTGCTTTTATTATTATGATTATTATCATTATTTTTATTGTTTTTTCTTCGCAGAACGAACCCGCTGAAACGGTATAGGAACGAACATTTGACAATCACTCTGCCCGAGGGTTTGACACTGCACGATATCAAGTGGTTTTACGTTTGGTGCGAAGACTTCTCGGTGAGCGTACAGACGAAATAACGAGTTTGGCAACGTCAGCTCGACAAGAAGAGCTTTATTTATACATTATATTATACGTGCACGCACACAAACACAAATTAATACACTCGCGCGGCCACAAACGCACGCACATACATACACATTAAAAAAAACACACACACACACGTTCGTATTAGTATATCCGTATGTTATCTGTATCGTGTACTGCGTACAGAGAAACCTCGTGGCTGCTGCTGCTGCTGCTGCTACACATTCGTTTGTATACGGATTATCGTGATAAAAACATATCCGTTCGGCTTAAATAGCGTACGTATGCAAACGCACGTCTAACGGTAGCGGCCACGGGCCCGGCGACCACTTTCTCCGGTTAACTCATACGCGTGTATAAATAACATACGTGCGCGCTACGTAAGGCCCCGCCGTGGTTGCCCTAATGAAACCAAATCGAAAAACAACTCGAAATCACTCGGACATAATTGGGCTTTCTCGGTCGTTTTTTTTTTCATATATATATATATATATATATATATATATATATATATATTATAATTCGCCATTCCGCCGGCGTCACGACGGCCAAACACAACAAGCCGGTTATAATGTTTTTATTATTATTTTTATCATTATTACAACGTACGAAAAAATAAAAATAAAAGTAATAAACAAAATCAAAAATAAAAAAAAACTCTCTATACGCGCACATTATTTATTATTATTACTTATCGAGTGCTGTAGACCTACTCGTAGAAAGCCACGTAACGGATCGTTTTACCTTCGACCTTCTGGCGGCCGCCGCCGACGGCTGTAGCTCCGAAATACTCATGCGCTCGAATGGAGCGCAATAAATTCGACTAATACATTTCGAGATTTATACTCTATATAATCGACATTTTACTTTTGATTTCCAATCTTCGAAATTACCACTAACGTAACGCCGTTCCAATAGATTATAATGATTAATCGCAACATTTAGAGCTTTGTTGGAGAGAAATAAAAACGTATTGAAAATCTACAATATTAATCATTGGTACAACATGTAGTATAACTATCTGACTCGGTAAATCACGATCAAAATCCAATACATACGTCATTAATTTATGTACGTTTCATTGCATTTTTACAACACAAATAAAAATAAAAATAAAAAAAAACTTAATACGATGTAAATATTTTTCCATTTTGATTGAAAAAAAAAAATGAATCGAACTATAAACATAACATTTCTTAATAATTCAATATTTGCTATGTTTCAAAGGTGAATTTTGGTGACGTGAAAATTCCTCACAATTTGGATTACCCTAAACCTCAAAAAATTGACCGTCTGTCCGGGATACACGGAGTTTCTTCAGAAAACATAGTTGTTGTTGACGCTCAGACTTTACTGATTCCTGGATTTTCCTACGACGGCGAAGCACCAGGTGAACTACTTAGTAATTTAAAAGTGGAAAACGTATTAGTTGATAAAAAATGTATTGACTTACTACTTGTTTTTACTTTGACATCTGTTTAAAAATCATCTAATTAAATAGTTACTTGCGCACATATATTGATATACTGTGACTTGTAAGAATAGGTAGTAGGTACTGCATTTTATATTAGTCAATTTAAGAACTAAGTACATTCGAACATTTTTTATCATTTAAAATCAATACAAAGAGAAAAGGACAATTCATATGTAAAGTCATACAAAGCGTTTATGTTTGTAAAAAAAAAAAAAATACTATTGTGTGACTTTTAAGTTTTAATACAGAATATTTAAAACTTTTGTATTTTACTCAAACATTTCGAGTATACAATACTGGGTAAGAGAAGATTTTTAAAATGTTTGTGCTCGAAAACATATCAGCTGCCAAGTATGAAATCCTATTATATGAAAAGTTGTTTTTGTCGTTGAAAAAAATGCGATACATATTATTTTATTCGTTAATAAAAAGAAAAAAAGAAAAATAAAACGCTTACCCACGTATACACAACAAAAGTCGTTGACTCGGACGAAAACCATTATGTTTTCAGATGCCAAGTTCTGGGTAGGCGCCGGCGACAAACCGACTCCACAGGGCATCAGGGTGGCGGACGAAAACGGAAAAGAAGTGCCGTTGCGTCGGTACGACCGAAAAACCATCGTGCTGACGTTACCGGGCGATCTGACCGTGTTCGACATCGGCCACTTCGGTATATGGTGCGAAGCCTTCACCGTAGACTTTGGCCACGTGACCATTCCGTCATCTCTCAGCGTTCCGCCATCGTTGAAAATGCTCGGCGTGCTCCCACAGGTCAGTATGCCATAACAATAATATTTCGTTGACAGATTTTCGTTTTCGTAAGATTCACGCGCGAATCGTGTATTCGGCGAACGTTCGTGCGGCCGTTGTTCTCGATAAAAGGGGCTGAGATAAATTTTAACGCTGTCGAGCTAAACACAAATGTTTGTGCAACAGTGAACCGATAACAGTATTTTACGGGTGTGTTTTGTACACACATTTAGCGTATTATAATATCACGACCAAACACGACTATAAGTCCTGCGCGTATTATGACGATATGTACGTGTGTGTATTCGGTAAACCGTACAACCCAGTATTGTTGTGCGCAGTAGGCTATGGTTATTTTGTTTTAACCACCGAAATACGTCCAGAAGAAAACGAGCGTAACGATCGATTTTCAAAAATGCGTATGGTTTCTAAACGTATAAATTACATTTGAAAAATAATAACACGGGTTCGGGAAAGAACGGGCCAAAAATTAAATCGAATTTTAAGCATTCCCGCAACGTATAATTTAAACCGATAATAATGGCTTCGTAAATCAAAAAGTACTAATTCATGAACTATGTTTAACCGTACACGACTAGTTAGAGAAACATTTCTAATTTCAAACACCGCACAACAGGTTTTCATGGAGAAACAAAATTATTCGACTCGACGTTTCGGTTAAGCTACTGTAAGTTATGTTCGACGTCTCTGACGTTCCAGCAGCCGACATGATTAGTCTGAAAGTGAAGTGAAAACAAACTCAAGTACAAACTAATAAAATATAGGTACGCGGTGTACGATAAACAATAAACCGTTGTCGGACGCAACGGCCCCGGCCCACGGACGATCCGATCGTTTGCATAACTAATGAACGTTTATCGTATCTATATATATACGTATATTATATACTGTATAAGTGCGTGAAATAATCGTTTATCTCGTGCACTAGTGTAACAATATATACACCCGGGGTGGCCAACGTCGAAAAATATACCTCGTGAGTCACGCAGATACATTCACTGCGGTCGTATGGGCAGGGGAAAAAATTCTCGGGCATTTATATTTCTCCTGTATAATTGAAAGTAAAGTACGAAAGGCCGAAATCCTAACACGTTGACCATCCTCGATACGTATAGATTACCCCAAAGAGGTCCCCATCGGAGATTTACACTATGTTATTTAATCCTGGGTAATACGTAATTTTGAATAATTTGCATGTTAAATTAGAAACACTAATAGAAATGGATCCTAATCTTGATCGTGAAAAATCATTTTTTTAATCATTTTTAAGTTTTCTCATATGTAAACTGCAATATTATTAAAAAATTAAATTACAAGAGATATTACCTTTTTTTTTTAGAAATTTAAATATTTATATTCAACGAATAATTTAAGAGATGTAAACTTGTAAAATTTAGAACAGGGAAATGATGGAAAAAGGTTTTTGTTGATAAACCCGCGGGCTTCCTCTTTCTACTATACTTACTTTAAATTTTAAACGCATAAATATCTCTTAAACTATTGGTCCAATAATCGGAATCCAACAATCGAAATTTCCAAAAAAAAGAAAGTATTTTCGTGACATTGTGTCGTAAATAATATTCAGCATTTAAATAAACTAAAAGTCTTGAAAAATTAATAGACAAAAAAATTGTACGAAAAACTAATTTTTCCATGAAAATGTATAGTCGCGATGTTTTTATTTATACGAGTTGATACGGGGAAAAAATTCAAAATTATTCATTTTCCAAGGTTAAAACGTCAAATCGTAAACGGGTAAATTTTCACGGGACACCCTGTATATTACGTGTATCACACGGGTCAGAAATCGTCTAAACACTGGTTGTCGGCGATAACTACGAACGGGGTCACAGCAAATGTCGGTAATCACCGCGAGCTATGTACACGTAGTGTACATCTATAATACGTGCACAGTAAGGATGTAGCTTTATTCGTCTGGACGGACTTGTCTTTTCGTCGACTGAGTTTTTCATTACCGCTGTCTCGTTACAACGCTGCGGCAACTGCGATTTGCACTCGGGAGTATCGTTGACGCCGCGCCGCACAACTGGCGAATCAGCTGAACGGTGAAACCTCCGATTTTTTTTCCGGGCTGATGCATGTTTTCTCGCTGGACTGAATACAGTCGTGTTATTTTATTTTCAAACGTTTACAACACGTGTAAACTGTTTGACCGCGCGCAAAACTCATTGACACACTAACGATTAATTGGTTTGTTTGTGAGTATAAAACACCGTGGTATAGTATAGTGGTCGCGTCGTTTCGTGTTTACTTCCGTCGAGAAAAAAAATTACGAAAACTTCATCGCGCACGTAACTGTAAATAAATAAATATATATAAAACGAAAAACGTCGATTGGTAATTCGATACGACAAGTCGTAAAAAAAACAAACAAAAAAAACTCCGTTCGTACCTATATCATCGCGTATTTTTGAATTCAAATCAAAATCGACGTCGCGCGCTTAACCGTGTTCTAAGAGTGCCGAACCATTGTCGGGCAGTAGGTACACGAGTTGTTATCATTCTCATTCTCGTTATTATTATTATTATTATTGTTGTTGTTGTTGTTGGTGTTGTAACGACGTGAAAGCGGGTAGGTACACGAATATTCGCCACAGTACACGTGAACGAACTGCCGTGACCAGTGCCGCAACTAGATATTTTTGAGCCCTAGGACAAAATATTATTTAGGGGCCACTATCTAGCATCACTCTACCAGGGTTTAAATTAATGAACAAATTTATTGGAGTCAGTTAGATAAAATTCAACAAACAAATATAATCTTTATTAAAAAGTATTTCATACATGTAAAACATACATTTTAGTAAAGAACAACACTTTTAAATATCCATCATATTAATTTATTATAAATAAAAACACATGAAAGAATAAAGAAAAATAAAATTCTTATGATAGAATAAAGTTATTCATTTTATAAAAATAATATGATGTTAATATTTTAAACAAATTTAACGATTTAATCAAACGGTAATAATAAATCAATGCCGGACTATAATTTTCAGTCATAAATATGTTGATAATTACTGTAACAGTGTAATGGTACAAACATTTATAAAATTAATTTTATCTTACACAGTATACACAGTTGTCACAAATTCTCACAATACAGTAGGTATTGCTGGGTATATAAAAATTAAAAATTGTAAAAATTATAAATAGTGGCCACAAAATAGGAATGGAGGCCGTTCCCCCGTGCATTGCCCCGGCTGCCCGGGTGGATGTTGCGGCACTGGCCGTGACTCGCGCGATGCGTCCCCACGGTGTCTGTGCGGTGGCCGGCGCGCGCGTCCGTTGGCTCCCTAGACCGCCTGATAAATCGAAACGCGTCTCCGTCTTGTCCGTGTTGCAGACGTACGCCGAGCCGGGCACCGCCGCCGCCGCCGCCGCCACCGCCAGTCTGCAGGCCGCGCGCCCGCAGCAGCCGACGACCACCGCCGCGGGCTGGACCACCGCGGTCGCGGCCCGACAACCACCGGCCACCACGTATAAGCCGCTTTCATGGCTTCCGGTCCGGCCGGAACGACAACGCCCGAAGCAGCCGCCGCCGCCGCCGCCATCGACGACCGTAGTCGTCTAGTGGCCGCCTCCGTACACGAGCCTCGATACGATTACATTATACACTCGCCCGTCTGATAAAACCCTTCTGTTCAATGTTGTATCTCATCGTCCCAGGGGCGGATCCAAAGGAGGGTGAAGTTCCGTATATCTCCCCCGACATCCCCCGGAAACAGTTTTTTTTTCACTTCGTATGCTGCTTTTAGCAATCTGGTTTAATATCTACGTTTCTGTTACTATGTCGTGGTCAATGTGCATTACTGTGGTAACCTTGGTAAAACATATTTAAATTTTAGTCTCCATCACTCGCCACTTTCGACGTCTTCCATGGAAAAAAAATCAATATTTTACTAAAAATATCCAAAAATCAACCGCTGATCGGGCGAACTATTTGTGCATGTTAATTTTTTTTTAATTATCATTCTATATCAATTCAAGCATTTAAATTAATTTTTTTTTTTTTTTACCTGATTGGGATTTATTTACTCTACTGGCACTGTGCGTGAGTAGCAATTTACCTAGATTAATCATGTGTTTGACTCTGTGCCCCCCTCCCCCCACAAAAAAAAGAAAATTTCTGGATCCGCTTCTGCATCACACAGTGTACACGACGAGATACGACGAACGACTGCACGATGTACACAAACGAATTTTCGCACACAATAAAACTGTTCACAAATCGCACGCGCTTGTGTTTTATTAAAATCCACGTGTAAACGGCACGTCTCGTGCTTGCCGACAATCGATCGACGTCGAAGACGTAAAAACAATACACGCCTCGTGTACCCCCACGTTCATCACGTGACGGAGTGGACGGATTACTCGTGGTGAACGAGCGTAAACGATTTTCGCACGTCTTACATTTCGTTTTGACGGGCGTCGCCGAAAAACAGATTGTGATGTTCTGCCGTACTACAGTATTGTAGAAAAAAAATTCAAAAGTGTTGTTCCATAAGATAAAACCGAGACAGACTTCGGACGAAAAGTTTAGTTTACAAGCCGGTTTAATTATATCACCACGCGGTTCTAACCACGATTCGGCGGTCCCTAGTTAAGAAAACATAATTGTTTTATCTGTGTTATTAAATTTCGTTTTACCGAGAAATTCACCTTGAGTAACAGTAAAAAAAATATATATGTGTGTGTGTGTGTGTGTGTGTGTGAGAAAAAAAAATAAAGTTAAATATTTGGTTCAGAGCTATGTGAGACACTCGTTATAAATTATTTTTCCTAATTTTTGAAATGATAATTTTTGTGATGTAAGAATTATTTTAAATTGATAATATTTATCAAACGCATACACGTGAGATTTATCCAAGTGAGCACGATGCGTATTTGTATCATCGTAACATGAGTATTATGAAAAAAAACTCGAATTACTTCGAGTTGGTATAAAACATCAATGAACATAAATCTTTCGCATGCAGGTCTTATTGATTTACAAGAATCCACAGTTAATGTCATAACATTATTACGTACATAATAGCAATTTATAACTGAGAAACGTAACACACGATCCGCGATGAACATGCGAATAACTCACTCCCGTGTTGTAACCCCGATGGCTGACGTTCGCCACGACGCGTCGATATCGACCAGACTACCTAGTAAGAGCACGAATTTTCAAAGAGATTCCGTCGAAGACCGCCATAGAGTCGCGTCGACTACAGATGACATGTAATAATACTGAATAAGACGTCTAGCCATTTTTCATCGGCAAAACGGTCGAAACATGACGCCATACGCTTATACAGAGGAGAGGAAAGTAAAAAAAAAAAAACGTGTTATCAACTGTCAAAATAAAGTTTTAGTACTCATCAGAATTCAAATTCAAAAATGAACGTGAACAATGTTTTTTAGACGTTTCCATTTGAATATTAGCCATTAAGAAAATACAAATGACGTAGAAATGTTTTATTATTTTTATTATTATTATTATTATTATTATTTTTTTTTTTATATGGAGACGTATTATAACTACAAAATATTTTTTTCGCCAGTCAAAATACGCCTCGAAATAATGACGAGAAGTCATAATAAAAGTGAGTTGAAAACTGTTTGAGAAAAGAAATTAGACAACAGAGGGCTGATAGTGTAATCATGATCCGCGATGACATTGTAAGGTCTTAATGGTTTACGGCGCTATGACGTTTCACTAACAACGGGATACAAGACGGACGGTCGTCCAGTATTATTACATATCTGTGGTCTCAACGCTTATATCGTCGGATCACGGTGTCCGTCTCGCGGGTCGTCCGCGGCGGAATGCGTCAGGGCCCGGATAGAAACCGGCGATTCAGATATTCGGCTAAATTATTTCTCGTCGGTCGATCCGGACGTCAGCACGTGTGTAAACGCCTGGCTCTCGCGTTTCGAGGTAACGGATTCCTCGGGTTGCCGTGAACGCCTGTATCGCAGCCCTGAAACGGAGCGTTCGTCCGTCTGAAACGACGGCGTTATGATGACGTCACCGTGTGCTCGTCCTGACCGAACCACGAGAAATACCTAAATCCATTTTCAGGAAGGGTGGCTTCGAAATAAATTATAACAATTTAGATTTAAAGAATCGGCTGTAATTTATTATTTTAATTTTGACTTCGAGAAAACCAGTATTTAAGCGTGCCACTCGATATAATATCGTCATATGACTTCGCGACTCATCCCCGCCCCAGAAATACTCCCTCGGTCGTTGTCGCGATTCTGCGAAAAATCCACCGCGTGTTATGACGTAGTACGTGAAAACTTCGGCGGCGGCGACGACGAGCGCGTGAAAAAGGAGCCGCGCGGTACGTGTCGCAGTCGACAACAATGGCGAATGCGATTCGTGCCACGACGACGACCGGATCGCGCAATAATAACAACACGAGTGAAACGTCGTCGAGACCGCAGTATCGCCGTCGGCGGTGGATACCGTGCGGTGGCGCGCGTATAATATGATACATTATGTTATTCGAAAGAGACCTTCGAGAGGATGATAGGATATACCCTGGATCGATGTAATCGATCTCCGAGCGCTATTATGAACTTATCGTGAAACGAAACGAACCACGGTTTTTTTTTTCGAGGGTCATGGAGGTGAACCTACGTGTATTGTCGGTTGAACATCGAATCTCATAACGTTTCGGAGATAACCGCGGCAGCGGGTCGCCGTAATGACCGAGATGCACGCGCGTGACGAGTGTTATGTCGGCGTACGTTTGTCCAAAGTCGGGCAGCACCTCGAGGGGTACTTAGACGGTATTAATATATACATGTACGTATATATTTATGTACTACGACGGCTACGCGATTATAACGAGGAATACAACAATGGTACACATTTTTTTTTTCATCTTCTCTTTGCCGTCTCATTACGCAACGCCTAGCGGCGTCCGTCTCCTCTCTCTCTCGTTTTATTTCTCTTTCTCTCTCTCTCTCTCTCTCTCTCTCTCTCTCTCTCTCTCTCTCTCTCTCTCTCTCTCTCTCTCTCATCTTCCATTTCTTTCGCTCGATTTCCGATGCGCACGATTTGTTTCTCGAGCGCCGACCACGAAGCAGACCGGTTACGACGACGGAGAGAAGTCGCTTCTTCCCGTCTTCTTCTGCCCGCAGCACGGGGCTCCGTACTCCTACGCGCGCGCCCGACTAAAACCACCGTCGCACGGCGCGACGTTACGCAACGCGCCGCGCGCGGTCGACGTCGTGTGTGACCTTTGCGCCGCGACCGACGATAATTATTGCCTCCGTCACCGTCGCGTCTCAACACGCGTGAACTATTGTCTGCGTCACGTGACCCTTTCTTCTTCTTCTTCTTCTTCTTCTCACTCTTCTCCTCGATCCGTTTTCCTCGCCGTGTCGCGTTCAGCTGCACGCGCGCGCCTTCTATCGCAACACACGTTGCGCGCGGTCTTATAAACGTTTCGTGTTCACCGCACCGTTCCGCGTAACACGAGAATATAATCATATCACGCGTACCTACACGCAGCCGAACATTACACGGTCGCGAAACGCTCGTGTCGACGTCACGCGGATCCGACTTTGGAGTCGGATTTCCGACGACGACGACGGGAGAGACACGGGGTTTTCTCGACAATTCACCGCCGACCCGTGTACCCTCTCGTCGTGCGATATTCGAAATTTTCTACCACCCTATTTCAAAGTAAAACGTTAACTCGAGTTCGAAAAAAAAAAGAAAAAATATTTCGTTTTTATTTGATTTGAAGCGTGACACATTCGCCTTTTACATCGTGGTCCGTACGATTTCTCTGAGAGAATATTCCTTTGATAGAGATGGGTGCGAATCGAGAACGCTTTTTCGTACAATAAAAAGGGGAAAAAAGTAAAGTAAAACATTTTATCTGTTATTGCGTTTAATCTACAATAGAAAAAAGCTTCGACTTGAAAAAAATTTCGAAAGACTGTATAGATAAAGGCTTAAGGGCTCAAGTCTCTTTTAGCCCTCACTTTGTTTGGCCTATGCGAACCACACGCGCACAACTCTCGACCTCCCCGGTCACGCGGTTTTCTCCGCGCCACGTGGGACGTGCTCGTAGCGTAAGCGTTACTATTATCATCATCGTCATCATTGTACTATTATTATCCGCGTACGTCTGTTATTTACACCGTCATCGTGCGTCCGGAGTGTATCGGAATCGAAAATCCCCGAGCGACAGGCGATTTTTATCACAATCGGCGTTATGACTTGTACTATAACTTATTGTTATCGAGCGAGTGTTACACAACGACGAGCTAGTGTGGCGGCGGACGACCCGCGGAGAGAACGACATTATTGCGCGATACTCAGTTTCCAGATGGGACAAAACACACACACACACACACACGTGTACGACGACGAGACCAGCTCACGCCCTCTCGCGCCTACTATGAGTATACGCGTGGGACGATGCACGAGTGCGCGTTATAATTGATATGCAGCGTAAGACGAGAACGAAATTAAACTGAAAAAAATAAAAAACGAAAAAATTCCTCGACTGCGTCGGCGTCCGCGGTCGTCGCGTCGTGTCTCCCGTCGCGGAGTGGTGACGTATATATAACACCGGCACGACGATGTAAATGTGTTCGGCACGCAGTCTTGTCGCGTGCGATTATTCGTCACCGACACGGGCGGCCGGCTCGCATTCCGGGCGACCACGACGACACGTATTATTAATACAAACGCGATGTTTTATTCGCGCGGGCTGTTCCGCGTGCGTTGTCGACGTTCGCGTCGTGCGGTTTTCTTCGTTCGCCTTTGTCGTTTTCACTCGCCACGACGACATTACGAGTTTTACATAACGCGCACGCCCACGGCGAGCGCGTTTTTCTGGCCGCAGACGACGGGTAAAAAAACGTTTAATCGCCACCGTCGGGTGTATCGCGTGTAGCGTAGGCATCGTCCGACAAAGACCCCCGAGCACGGTAGTAGAAAACGTCCGAAAACCCGTGTACGATCGTCATCTTCGGATGCCGGTTTTGATTTTCGTCATGAAATAAAACAACGGTACACCGTTTTTGGACAGGGGAAATTTCGTATATTCATTAATTGTATTATTATTGTTATTAGGGCTGGGATTTCGTTGCACTTTGCATTGTTTTCCAAAGCTTACTGTGCAACGCTCGTCTTGTCACAAATTTGTTTTATGTACATTTGAATGAGAATAAGAAAGTTTATTTTGCATTTTTTTTTTTTCATTTTTTGGCATGTTTTAGTTTTTAGGTCTTTTCTTAATTTTTTAGGGCATTTTAGAGTTTTTGGAAACCAAGTGTATGAATTTTAAATTTTATTTTAAGATTTTTACACCAACATGGTTTTTAAATAAATATAACAGATTATAAGTAGATAATCGTAATTCGTAAAAAACTTTTTTTTTAGATTTATACTAAAACTACCTATGTATTTACAGTTTACACTTGTAATAGATTTTTATAACGCATTTTTTAAAAATTTTTACTGTAATTTATACTAAAATTATTAAAAATAAACAAATTTTTGGATCACAAAAGCATTTTTTTAGGGCATTTTTCGGGGATTTGTAGGGCATTATTTAGAGTTTTTAGGTCATAAAAGCATTTTTTTAAGGATATTTTTCGGGGCTTTTTAGGGCATTAAAATCCCAGCCCTAATTTATTATTATTATTCGGCGTGTAAAAGACCCGACGTTTCAGAGACAGTCGCCACTGCGATCGGCGCCGAACAATAATAATAAATAGGCACGCGCTCGAGAGACGAGCACATCATTATGTCTATACGCCATACTTAGAATCGAATCGACAGATTTTCGGGCCAGGCCGGGACTGTAAAGAAACCAGCACTGATAAGAAATCGAAAATTATCTCATACGAAAAAAAACATATATATGTACCTAAACATATTGTTCACGCCATGTTACGCCTATGTATTCTTTTGTATTCAATTATTGTCAACCGTAAAATACAAAATCGTATCACCGGTTTTCGCCTTAAAGCACCTAATTGTTTTTTGTTTTTTGTTTTTTGGATTTTATATTTATTCTCGAAGAGATGTGGCATTCAAATCACGACACTAGTGAAAAAAAAAAAAAAAAAAAAACATAACGACAAAATGTAAAAGATAAAATGGCCGGGCGACACGTAGTCCGGGCGCTCGCCTAAATCGATGCCCGCATGTTTTCACCGACGAAGCGTCTCTCACTCGATTCGTCTTTCGTGTTTTTACACGGTCATTAACGCACACGCCAGTACCGCAATCAGCAGACGAACTCGTATCCACCGGTGGACCGGCCGGTGAGACGAGATACAAATCGTGTACGCGACGCTCTTACGACGGCGGCGGCGGCGGCTCGATTTCGCGGGCGGGCGACGTTTTCCGCAAGACTCCCGGGGCGAGCGGGGCGGGCGCGGTTAACATTTTTCGAGCCGCCCGTCAGACGAGTCGCACAGCCAGCGCCAAACACTTTCTTCGCGTACCGCAATAATTTCTCTTCGGCCCGCCCGTCGTCGTCGTCGTCGTGTGTCGTTGTTGTTAGAGCCGATACGGGTTTTTAACGAGCGCGCGTGCACCGGACGAAGAAAGGCAATAATAAACGATAATAGTTATGATAATCGTTTTTGCTCCTTAATCTCCCGCGTCCTCTCTTCCGGGCCGGGTCCGCGACGTCGGCGCGTCCACGATTAATCGCGTTATCTGTACGCGAAGGACGGCGTGCCTTGAAAAAAGAAAAAAATAAAAATAAAAAATAAAGCCAACGCCGCACAGTGCACGTATAATATAATAACGGTTCTCGATTTCTCATCGCCACAGCCGCCGCCGCCGCCCTGTCATCGACGTATTGAAAACGAATTCGTAATAATAATTCAATATTAATGATTACTGCGTACGCTCGGGCTGTTTTTTTCTACTGTACGAACACACACGCGCACATTTTTTTTTTTTTTTTTTTTAACAAAATTAGTAACATTACATAAAATTTACATATACCAGATATAAAATATTAAACAGTTTGATTAATTTAATCGAAAAAGCGAAACTTGTGGTGAATCAAATGAGTTATAAATCGTCGACGAAAAGAAAAAAAAGAAAATAAAATAAAACCGAGCATAATATTACATTTAACGCGTTAAAATATATCTCTAATTCTAAATTGTATACATAACTAAAATACTCTAAATTTATTCAATAAAAGTTAAAATTACATGAGTAAAACAGAGGATAATATTACATTTAACGCGTTAAAATATATCTCTAATTCTAAATTGTATACATAACTAAAATACTCTAAATTTATTCAATAAAAGTTAAAATTACATGAGTAAAACAGAGGATAATATTACATTTAACGCGTTAAAATATATCTCTAATTCTAAATTGTATACATAACTAAAATACTCTAAATTTATTCAATAAAAGTTAAAATTACATGACTTCACTTAATAACCACGTTTTAACAGTTCTTTTTATGTGCATAGTATTATTATATTTTAGAGTGGAGAGATCAAAAAAAAATTGTTTATATTCAAATGCAATTTATTTTACATAACTGGACCTAGGTAATCGACAAACTTCTGGCTAAATTGTTTATTTGTGTACTGCATACTAACATCATGTGCTCTGAACTCTCTTTTACTTTCATATTTAATTATAGGTTGCTTAGAAATATGTAATATTGCAAATAGCTTATAAAGAACTCTAACTGGTAACACTTTAAATGTTTCGTAATTAGAGGATGATGGGAACCTTGTCTCTCTTTTTTATCTAAACGAATTCTCAACGCTAAGTTCTGTCGCACTATTAGTGGTTTTATCGCATTGTCTGCACATCGTCCCCATATTATTAGACCATATTGCATAATGGACTTATACAGAGCTTCATATTATTATGCAGTACGCATGACTTCTATAGGTAGTATTTTGTTCAGCTTATAAAATTTGAAAACTACTGATCTCAAACGCATAACTGTGTTTCTAATGTGTATATATTCATCCGTCTTAGATTTGAACCGATAATGATACCCAGATATTTTATTCGTGTCACCCTAATTATTTTTTGACAGTTACAAGTATTGAACTTAATATAATCGTGTGCGATAAAACTGTTTTGCTCGACCGTCCGGTGAAAACGGGGAAAATTCGCATGAGTGCCCGTTAGGTACAGTGCACGTGATTAATTTCGTCGTGTTCGGTCCGGTGTTGTGTAGGAAAAAAATTCTGTTTGTTTGAAGTCGCTTTTTTTTCACATAATTCCTACGCAGCGGAGGTAAAGTGATTATTTAAAGTTTACTTTTATTCTACTATAAACATTCAATCTAAAAGATACACCGACAAACGCAAATTAGTTTTGCAGCGCACCACTATAAAGTTTTTCCGTTGCCTTTTTTTTTTTTTTTAAGGTTTATGTAAACGGTCAATAAACATGATTCTGTAAATTTATTTAATTCGCTTTATGTATTTAAATTTAACTATTCATTTTGTGTAATACGATTTGATACGAACAATAACGGGCGAAACGTATAAATTATTCACGACGTTTAACGATGTCTCATTGTTATCGGCTCAAGACGACGGTGATACGGTAAAATTTGTGAAATTCGCGTTTTATTTGCGCAGGTAATTTTATACGTTTCCCGTCTGGAATTAATCCCTCCGGAAAATGAAACAAACGTAATCAATTCACGCGAATACGCAATAATACGAGATGATTATCTCCGCTCGAAACAATAACTGAAATTTTCTAAACACCTGGAACGTTGCAAATGAATCCCCGGCACTGCAGTAAAGCGTGCGCGAATTCTCCGCTGAATCGTGGACTTGTTTTGCGGCTCTCGGTGGACTATCGATCGAATGCGATTAGATTCCGAAGTTTTACATCAGTCGTAAGATGACGTTTTTGTTGCACTATATATAATACGATATAGCTAAAACTCGAGAGTTGCTGGGGGAAAAAAAACAATACGTAATGACGTGACAAAACCTTGTATGTTAATAATTGTTATGAACACGTACCTCGCCCGAACGTTCACGGTAATGTGACCGAAATTACGCGCAAGTATTATCATAATATATTTCAGACGTAGGAATGTAATATGCATCTATCAGATATATACGTAACAACTGCCTGCTTTCAAAACGTGTATTCTTCGGAAACACGATTCACTGCGCGGGCTGTCGCGTGTCCACCACAACAATATTATAATAACTTACGACGTATACAAAAAAAAAAAAAAGTAAATAAATCTTGATAAATGTAAAAACACAAATTATGCTCGTGTATTTATTACGGCTACGACCCGACAAATATTCGACCGCGTGACGTCGGAAATAATAATATTAATGCCTCGGGTTGCGTAATGTACACACATACCTCCTCACACGACTCTTTTTTTTCGGTCGTAACCGTATTATCGTGTGAAATACGCGTATACGATTCACGCGCGATCTCCGCGGATACAACAAAATACGGCGCGGCTACTCGCGCCCACGCGATAATAATATTATTTGCTAACGACGCGACTTCCGACGGTATTATTACGTACCTGCTACTAAATACTGTGATGTGTTTTGATTCCAGTCGAAGCTCAACTGCGAAATACTCCACGAACCTCTGGGATACGAAGTACGATGGGCCATAGCAGGCGACAGCATCGTAGTCCAATTGGTGGCCAAATTAGGTAAGATATAATATTACGTATTATACGCGCTGTCTGAAGTACAGAACGGTTTATTTTTCCGCGTTAATTTTTCAACTTTTTTTTTTTTTTTTTGACACACGTCATACGTGTTATAACGATAAAAACACGGACGGATTCACGTTTGTTTTAATATTAATAGGTTTATGTACAGACAAGTCTTAGAAATATATTATTTATAAGTTATATCAATTGATACTCGATTCAACGAGTTTACTCGTTTTTAACGATTTGCGAACCGAATGAAATTTGGTTTCCGAATTAATAATGAAGTCGTTTTGTAATATTATACACGAGTGGGTGTATACGACGGAAAAAGTTAATATATACCGAGATATTATGTACAACGATAATTCAAACCGTAAATATTAAATTGAAATAATTCGTGTAACGAAAGGTTGTGGAATCGGACAAAGGACTTTTATGTAAATTATTTTCTTTTTGTAGATGTTGTACTGGAAATATAAATATTTAGATATTCCTGATGTTTTTAATAATAATACATACATGTACTACCTATATGTATATACACGTATATATAGTCGTTATTAAAAGTATGTTCTTTGTGAGGAAAATACGATTTTTTTTTTCGAATCCACATGAAATAGTACAACATTTCACAATTTATTTAATAAGATGTCTATTGATCTGTTTTAAAAATTTTCAAGAGTTTTTTACTGAAAAAATTAAATACAGCGTGGTATCAAAGGAAAAACAAATAAATACCGTGGCATTACTATACATTACGGTTTAAATTACAATCAGATATAGGCAAATTACGTTTTACTATTAATAAATATCGATAACTTATCCAATTTTTTTTCAGTTGTTTATTAATTTATATTAAAATAACACAGAAAAACATCGTAACTATTAATTGTCTGCCTCGATTATACAATTGTACAATATTAATGTATACAGACTCAACACAATGCCTAAGGGCTAAGACGTTAACATTTCTCATCACGCTTAAGAACACAAAATTGATTGTTGATCTAATATCACCTTGCGCAATCTTGATACATCACGAGTTACGATTGCTTCAATAAACAAAATGGTTTCTCACACTTTTCTTGCCGTAACACTACGTATAAACAATTAAAGTATAAAACTTCAAACATGATTCACCTTGATAGTTTCGTATTTACTGCCTTACTAGGTGATCATTATAAATCAGTTCAGCAAGAGCTTTACAGTAATTACACTTATTACGAAATGCTTCTCATGAGCTATCGTTTTCAATAAACCCACGAGTATATACGTGTACGATTTGAAAATCAAACAAATATCCTTAAACTTAAAATTAACTTTCCACCGATTATCTACGTACCATGGCTAACAAAAATGTCATACTATTATCATTAGTAGTATTGCTAAAAGATGAATTGTACGTCTTTTTTTCAAATAAAATAGAATGATAAACCGGAAAAATCTCATAGTATCAACGTATCGCTTATATAGATACAAATTTATCAACAGTCTACTAATTTTATTAATCTATAGATCGACGGTCGGCAACTGGCGGACCGCGGTCCAAATCCGGACCGCGGAAGACAGTGATCTGGACCGTCAACATATCTTTCTTTGATAGTTTAATAAGTACGTTATTTCAATTTCCATCGTGATTATTAAAAAAGGCGTCGTTTTGTGAAACATTTTTTTTTTTTTAACAAGTAGAGAACAAAGTTAACGAATTCTCACCTTGAGCCTTGAGAACATATTTCGTATTAGATGTTCTACAAGAGTTCTCGATTTCAAGTTAGTAGCCAAAGACGAGAAATGCGATTTCTCATAATCTAACATCACGACATCACGAGGAATGTTAACTGTTCAAATAATTTTCACATTTTAGTAATAACTATTGAATAGGTAATGTAATAATTTTTTTTTTTTACGGACCCCGTTTACGAATTATTTTAGTTTTCCGGACTCCAGTAGAAATCACTTGCCGACCCCTGCTATAGATTATATAAATTTAATATGTTTTTCTAACATGTATAGTATACATTGTATACATATTAGAAAAACACGTTAAATTTATAATTTAAAAAAATAGAATTAAAAATTAAAAAAAAAAATCATTTATTTATTTTAATCGAACAGTATACGATTAGATAACTATTTGATATTAGATAAAGAGAAAAAGTACTTCTTTTTAACTTTTATCGATGGAAATTCTTTTTGATCCATTAAGAGACCGAGCGTTTAGATGTCAAGCGTAAAAATGTTATAAAAAACATTTTATCGTCATATCCTACGAGATAGTTCAAAGGAACAACAATTTTTTTTTTTACATTCTTATATTGGTATCCATTTTTTTCGTCCAAATGTAATATAACATGTTCGTCCAATATAGATGTTATAAAAAAAAAAAAAATGTATAGGTTTTTTTGCCCTACAATATAATTTTTAACGCCTTATAAAGTAAAATGTACTATTGATTTCCAGAAGCTAACCAATACATGTCTTTTGGTATATCTGGTTCACCTACGTCAAACCGTATGGTCGGAGGTGACGTGGTTGTAGCCGGGGTGGACCAAACCACGATCAGTGGCTTTGCACAAGACTATTACTTGCTTGATAAATCACAATGCATTGTGCAACAGGACACCGGACAAGTCAGCGGCAGTTGTCCCGACACTAATATCCAGGTAATTTTAAACAAGAAATGTTTTTCGATTCGAATTCGTGATTCGTCAGACGCGCAACGTTTTCTTTGGATATTTAATACTAGTTATACGAGAATCGTGAACGTCTTGAAATCGCATTTATTTTTAATCGATTATTTTTCTGACTCGTAAGCTATATCGTCGACGGTATTTCTCTTTACTCGATTTAGTCTAAAACGCAGACATTATCAGGACATCGATAGAACCGTAGGAAATCTTATAAATTAATATTTAATATGCAAAACGATATTTATTCGATATCTTAATATTACATCCTATACATGTCTACGGTAACAACTGCAGAAAAATAATTATTTTTCAAATACAATATACCAAAGTATGTTTGAACTCGAGACTTCAGTTGTTTCAACGTACGAAACACGTCCGTTGTTCGTAAAACGTGAAAGTCGAACGACGATACGGAATGAACAGAGGAACTGAAATTTAATAAACTACACGGTATGTTGTGTTCTAGGGCCCGGCCGGAGAAAGTGTTCGCTTGTTGAACGCGGCGATCGTCAACGGATATTCGATAGTCACGTACCAGAGGCCGTTGAAGTCAAAAGACAATCTGGACTTGCCCATAATAACAAATAACAGCCAGCCGATAATTTGGGCGATCGGTCCGTTGAACGACAAACACGAGGTCTCGTATCATCCGGTGTTTTCGAAAGGTAGGTATTTGATATATTATGCGCGTGCGGATTTATATAAGACGTATACAAAACAGCGTGCATTGTACCTGTTTATAATTAATTTTGTTTTGAATTCGGCAATACGAATACGAGGTGTGCAGATTAATGAAAAAAAAAATAATAAAAATGAATATCAAATCGCATTCACACAATGATAAAGATCGCATACTAAAAAAATATTTTCCTTTTGTTGTATGCGTGAAACAGGAATGTAACACACATCTGACGTGATCAAACCCGCCGAGAACAGAGCGACCTAGTATCGAATTGAACACGGCTAGATAAATCTCAACAAAATGTATATGTACACAGTATTTGATTTACCACCGTAGGTATTTATTCGCATTTGTATCGAGATTCGATAATTCGGTTTTGGAATCCGAGATCACGTGATAATCCCCCGGAAACGACTGACTTTATCTATCGAGTAATATAATAAATGTGGTTCCACGTCTCCGAGAAAAAAAATATCCAAAAAAATATCTTCTGTCAACATAACTCTACATGTGTGTTTTCTATGGACACGTCTAAGATTTGTAATTTCTCGTATGCAAAACATCTTGTCACGAAAAAAGCCTCATTGAAACTGTGATTAACTAAAATTTATTGTGCACAGATAAAATTACCGTTCAAGACGTATAATTTAAAAATGCATGTATGATATATGTATTGAATATTTTTAAGAAATCAAGTGTTCGAGATTTTTACGTATCTCGGTATACGAGATATTTTTTACGAGACGTATGTATTAGTGCAGATCTATTCTAACCGGAGATATCTTTTCGGAAATATTTTAACAACCGGTCACCTATAAATACGTCAGAGTATTAGGCTTAGAAACGTCTTACAAGTACCATAATTTTCAAGCTTACATTTCACACGGTCTTACTTGTAACTTAAAACTTATACCCAGGGATCTTTATTTATGATACACCATATACATATATATATATATATATCTTATAGACAGTTTATATGCTACAAAAATAATGTATTCTAATGCCCGGTTGCACAAACGGTCGATAAAAACAGTTCAATAAGACATAATATCGGTTTGATAAACAAGCTGATAAACATCTTTATTGGATCCACAAAGCTGTAGTGTTCGGTTGCACAAATAATTCCATAAAGTTCAATGGTTCGTTCGTTAACCTTAGTTATGTGGTTATTGATTACAATATCACTTACATAAAAGTGATAATTTAATCGATGTTATCATTAAAATTATCAATTTCAAATTTGAGATTTTGATCGACAATCGTTATATTTACAACTTCCAAAACATATTCTTCATCAGAACTGTCAGGATTTGATGATGTCGAATACACTGACATTTTTCTTTAGTTATAATTGAATTTAATTGTATAAGATTGACGCGGATTCCGATGTGTGAAATGTGACTTAAGCGTGGTGCCGTGGTTCACTTTGTCGATACACTATCGTAATATTGTTATCACAATAAGTTATCATATCAAACCAATAAAGTTATAGGACTCTTTAACAAATTTATCGAACCAAAATCGGGCCTATAACTTATCGAACCGATAACACAATATTTATTGGATTGATAAAACTTATAGATCCTTTGTGCAACCTGCCAAAATGTTATTGATTCGATAACCTAGTTAATGGTTCGATAACTAGTTATTGGTCGTTTGTGCAACTGGGCATTAGAGTATTTAAAAATATACTATAATGTACAATAGGAAACAATTATATTACACATTATATTCAATACAATAAAAATCATATCCTTGTTTATGTCATACGATTCATAGTCAACACACTTGGATTATGACTAACGTGTACGTATTTATTCTAGAAACAATAAAAATTAATTTCGGCCGCTTGCCAGAATGGAATTGTCCCATACCAGATACCGACGCTAAATCAGCCGAAGTCCGTAACGAAGTCACAACGGTACAGAGTACATCAGACATTACGACCGGCCAAAGTTCCGCAAAAGAGGTAAATAACATTTTTGCGAAAATACCATTACTATAAACTTACCGGGCAAATACCTTTTTATTTTTTTTTTTAGGTGACCCCGACTAAGAAAATCCGTCCGCGCCCGGTTCCCAAACCCGCTCCGGTAGAAAACAATGTCGCGTGGGACATCCCAGCCATCCAATGTTATGAACCAGACGACGGTGTTTTTTACGCTCAGATGGGTCCCACCGGAGGGAAACACGGTTATTCGGCTATTACAGGTCAATTTTTATTTACCGAAAACCCCGCTACCGTTAATAAATAAACACAGATGTCAAAGGAACTACGTGTTTTGTGAACATCACGAATAATCGTTTATTTCGCTTGAAACAGGGCACGTCGGATGGGGAATCTCTTGGTACATAAACGGACTACTCATACCGGAAATAAACGTCGTGAGGGGGCAGACTTACACGTTCGTCGTCGAAGGCGGATTAGACCCGGAAATACCGGCGAAATACCACCCGTTCTACATTACTGACGACCCTGTTGGCGGATACGGTTATAAAACGGCCGAAGAAAGAGAGGTGATTTAATTTTTTATTTATTTATTTTATTTTTTTATTTTTTTTGCATAACCAACTCGTTTTCGTTCGACTGTTCGCTACACTTGACGTCGTGTGATTCACACGGAACTTGACTTTGTTTTTTTTTCTCAGAATATTCGTATATTTGCCGGGGTCAGCGTGAGCAAATCCGGAGAAGTGATCCCTACAGGAATAGGGCGTTTATGTAACTGGACGCCGGATCAACAACAGCCGCCGGCTGACGAGTTCGTCTCGTTCGGCGCTTATCAGAGAACTTTGAGTTTGGCCTGTGACAACGGAGACCCCGGAATAGTTCAATGGACCCCGGACGCAGACACTCCGGACACGGTGTATTACCAGGTGAATTCAAAGCGAGTTATTTAAACGTAGAAAATTTCGAAAATTAATGTTTTCGAACGAAAGAGAACTAAAACCGAGAACTCTCTCTAAAAATTAAAAAATAAGAATGTATATGACATTATTACGACATTATTGTCCTGCACGGTTCTGAGACGTGGGCATCGAGGAAAGCCGAAGAACAGAGACTAGGAGTATTCGAGAGAAAAGTTTTGAGAAAAATATATGGTCTTTGGCAGTGAGACAAATGAATGGAGAAAATTACATTATTATGAACTCAAAATGCAATTTCAGACACCCGGTATAGTTGTGGAGATCACAAAAAGAAGACTCACGTGGGGGGGGCATGCCTGGCGTAAGCAAGGATCTCTAGTTAGGCAGGTAACAGAGGAAGAGCCTGCCTGTGTAAAAGACCTTTAGGGAGACCCAGGTTGAGGTGGGAAAACTTTGTAAAAACAGGACTTGAAAGGGTTAGAACCAGGAGTCAAATGGAGGGAATCTGCAGAGGACAGAGACAGATGGAAAGATTAGTGTTTGGCGGCATGGTCTTAAAGGCCGAAACCAAGAAAGAAAGACAAAAAAAGGTTTTCGTGCGCGCGCCGATGCGTATACGTTCACAGAATACGAGAAATCCGGCCGTTGGCGCTGCCGCCGTGTCACAAACGAATTTTATCGATTCCAAAGCGATTGGAAAAATTCCAAAAAGCGATTTGTTCGAACGCAAACGCGTCGAAAAACACGCGGTCTCTGACGCCGACGGTTTTTTTATTTTTATTTTTTTTTTTTTGTGCCAACAGTGTTTCACTCACCGTCACTTGGGTTGGAAGATCAACGTGCTGGACGCGTGCGACAAAGAACAGCCGCCGACGGGCGCGGACGCCGTGGTCCCGGTGTCGGACGACCTGCAGTCGCGGGGCAGCATCCAGTACACGACCCGCGTGAAGCCGGACGCGGGCGACAGACAGCGGTTCGGCGCGGACGTCAAGAACGCGATCGTCGAGCCGGCGTACGCGCTGGGGCCCGCCAAAGACCGGCACCGCTTGCCGCCCGTGCCCGCCGAGCTCGAAGAGCACCTGAGGTCCGACTTCCAGGACAGCCGGCCCGTGTTCCAGGACGGCCGGGACCCGTCGTTCGCGCACGGCCACGAATTCGGGTTCCCGCCGCCGCCGCCGGTGTACGCGCCGCGGCAGAACTTCACGATGTACGCGTACCCCGGCTCGAACCACTCGTACGGCGGCAACGTGCCGTTCTACATGCCGCGCACGCACTACGGCAGTCCGCAGCCGGTCAATTCGTTCCCCGGCCACGCGACGTCGGCGCACCAACCGTTGTACAACAACAACAACAACAACATTTACAACAACAACAACAACAACCACAACAACAACAACAACCACAACGGCTACCGACCGGTCCGACAGCCGGCGACCGTGATGATGGCGCACCATCACGCGCAGCCGAACGCGGACCACCGTCCCGTCGTTCAGATGGTGTTCGGGCCCAAGCAACCGGTCGCGGTCAAACACGGTTACCGGTTGGCGGGCAAGGCGACCGGGGCCCATCACTCGGTCGTGTACAAGAAACCGGTTTACAAGCTCAGCGCGCAACAACCGGTGCCCGTGGTCATCAGCCACTACAACAGCCCCGCGCCGCCCGTCTTCCCCGGTCACTTCCAGCAACAGCAGCCGATCGCCCTGCAGCAGCATCAACAGTTCGTGCCACAGCAGCCGTTCGTCCAACAGTCTTTCGTCCAACAACAACCGTTCGTCCAACAGCAGCCGTTCGTCCAACAACAGCAACATCATTTCGTCCAGCATCCCAGCGCGTCCGTGTCGCAGTCCGTCTCGGTGTCGTACTCTTCGTCCAAACACCAAAAACCCCAGCACAACGCGGGCCACGTGTCGCCGGTCCAGAGCAGACAAGAGTCCGGCGGCGCCAAACAGTATCCGTTCCAGGGCGGTTTCAACCCCAACACCGTCGTGGTCGAGGGCGGTTTCAAGCCCATCATACCCAGCCAGAGCAGTGCGGTCCTGCAAGAGAGGTCCGACCAGGAGGGCGGCGCCACGGCCGATTACGACGAACTGACCACGGTCAAGTACCACGAGAAGAAAATGAGCAAAAAACTCATATCCCGTAAACCCGCGATTAAGCTGGCCGACATATTAGTCAACGAGGAGGCCAAGGCGTCGAAAGATACGGTCACCACCAGCGCCGCCGCCACCGCCTCCACCGCCTCCACCGCCGAAACCTTTGCGAACCACGAAAACCGAGTGATCACGGAAAGTACCACGGAATCGAAACAAAACACCACCGAGACAGTTTTTTGATAACAGTACATAGTTTATTGTCTATTTATACATTAATGCCATCGTATTTGCTCTTTGGAGCGTTATATATATATTATATATATATAATGAATTGTTGTAATAATAAAATGAATATTAATTTTAGTAAATTAATTTTTTTTTTTTACAAACTTTTACTTATTAGTTTGTTGCACTTGAATAATTTTAAAACTATTTGTTATAAGTTAAAATATTATACATTATATTATATTATATTATGTTTTTTTATTTGGCTAAAACAATGCCAGTAAAACCATATTATATTTGTAAAACTGAATTTAATTATATTTTGTACTTATTAAATTGCATTTTTTACCAAATAAAAATATAGGTAATCATTTTTTTTTTTAATCATAGTTAATTTAATAATATTTAAAACGTATTTACTATTATATAATATACTTTTTGTCACACCGACTGACAATTTAAATACAAATATAATACATTGTATATACATATACTAGCTCGTTTATAGCATGTGTTTAGCGCCGACCAAATCTCTCGGGTGACCACTCAATCAATCTCTTATATCTAAAGATGAAGCTAAGGACATTTCCCATTTTTTTTTAAGAACTTCTTTTCACCCTGCTGATACTTGAACATTTAACTTTAAAAAAAAACCAAACGAATGGGCAAAAAATTAAAATATTCAATCATTTTACGTAAAAAAATTTATTTGAGCAGTAATTCCAGTTTAAATGCAGGTAAAAAATAATTTATTGAGTTAATCTTTATACAAATTAAACCACAGATAAGAATAGATGTGACAAATTTATTGATGAAAGAAAATTCAATCAAAATAATAATTCCAAATTGTATAAGCTTTTTATTGGAAAATATCGCTAATTTAGGTTTTATTAATGGTTTTCGTCAAAATTTCTTTGCGTGTAAAAAAAAAATCCAAGGAATCGATTTTGGAAATTTATTCTGTACTTTAACCATATGAGTTCTAAATGCAATATTATTTATTACATTTTGAAGTTTTAATATAAAATATTTTAAATTGTATTGAATAAAACTTCCAAAAAATGAGATATTTTCAATAATTCAAAGTTCTGTATATAGTTGAAATATGGAAGAATGTTTTTGATACTTTTTTCAAGTCTGTACAAAGGTCATTTTGATATTTGGTAAAAATTTAGTACCATTATTTTTGGGTTTATGGCCATAGTTGAAAAATAAATTTTACTAAAATGTCGTATACAGAAAATTTTACAGTTTTCACTCAGATTTCAAATTGTTTTTCTTTCTTTTGGAAAAACTATCAAAAATAGAGAAAAATTACCCCTTTTAAAGTACCGACTATATAAAATTTCTGGTATATAAAGATTCTGAATGAAACTTTCGAACCATTATTACAATTATCGAAAAAATGATTACGTATATAAGAAAAAATAATAATTAATTTCATAACAAAAACATTGTTCGTTTCACACAAAATCTAAAAATAATTCACTGTCTAAAAAATACAAGAAAAGTGTCTCATCGGCATAAGTGTAATTCTTACACACACCTATATAAAAGAACAGGCTTTTTTTATGTTACAATTTTATGACAATACTATTCAACTTTTTTCCAATTTTTTTTTTTTTGACTGAGTAGTTCTCAATACCCTCTCGAGAACCACCACGTCACCCGAATTTTCATTTTATTTTTGTCTGAGGGAAGGGAGGCAGAGAATTGTCTTTAAAGGTTACGGTTTTTAAACGCATCATTTTAATAATTTAACGATTTATTTTTCAATAGTTTGTACCAAATACTCCTACGAGTCATCTAATATTTACGATTTCATTTTATTCGTCATTTTAGTTTTAATATTATTAGAGTTTTATGGAAAACACCGATCACTTTATCTTTATACCAGGACTAGCTCAATCAAAAAATGATCATTTATAAATATTATTATTATTATTATTTTTATTTTTATTTTTTTTTTGTAATTCAACTACTACTGCTATTTAGCACTTGATTGATTATAAATGTAATTATAAATTTAGCCGGGTATAATTCAGCCGGTATTATATAAAACGAAATCCGCATTTCATTTTTAATAATTACAACAGTTATTATTGTTCGTAGATAATTATATTTGAAAATTCGACTAAGACCAACACTGATCTGAAAATGTACACTGACAATGAAAATTAAATATAGAATATATATTATTAAAATATTGGTATTTCCTCTTGAACGCAAAATACAACAATTAAAAGACGTCACAATAAAATTACAAAAATTTCCCAATAACGATGGGCTAACTCGAGTATCAATTCGCCATATTAATGGCCACAACACTACATCTCACAAACCTATGTACACTGGTGACTTTTCTACAATATCTTTACTTCTAACGTTGCGTGTGGAGTCCGCGGCGAAATCTACGTAATGACGCGTTAAAATATACGCGTTCCCTTTTGGCCTTTGTTTCGGAATTCGTGTATCTATTATCATAAACATTTCGCACCGCTAAAAACTTTGAAAACACACAATTATAAAGTGGCAAGTACCCGCCGAACTATATCGTCGTATTTTCACGGCCCATCCAAACCCCTGACCGGGAGTAACGGTAACCTAACCTGCTACCTGCATATATTATAATATTATACCGCTGTAATACGTTCGTGTGTGTATATTTGGCACACGTTGCGCCGTGCTATTCGATTTACGGTTTCCAGTTAAAAAGTCTAATAATAGTATTGATATTATAGTAATATTATCACGATCCACGACCAGGTAGAGTCGGGTCGAATCCTGCGAAAACCGTAATATTTCACGGGACGTGTGTACCCGCGTGTTCCGCGTAGATGCGTAAATAAAATTATTAGATAATATACAAATCCGTACGTCGCACGTTCCAAGCGTTTATTACGTCGTTATAATGTGCAAATAGAGCCGGATCGATAAACAGGCGAAAGAACCGATCGCCTACGACCTGAGAAAAATTCGGGCCAAAATTTTTATTTTACCTCATTAATAGCCGCGACATTTTTCAAATTTGAAAATAAATATTTTCGTAATGATTTTTATGGTTCGTGCATTCTACATTTTATACTCGTGTGCAAGGGCGTCCGCAGGGAGGGGCAAGTAGGGGCATATGCCCTCCCTTGGATTATTTATGTGTCAATTATCATAATCATTATGTAGTATAAAATATCGCGAAATAAATTCCTTAGGAACATAACCAATTCGATTACAGACAAGTAGATAATTTAATGATTTTGAATTTTTATCACTCTTTAATCAAATTATTTTTTTTCCTAGGTAAAATTATTGCTAGAAAAAATCACATTTCGAGAAATTAACAAAATATATGAATTTTCATAAACAATAATAGAATATAATCTAAAATATAAAAAAATAGGCGAAATATTCTCTAATGTCCAAAATATGCTTTATTATGCAAAATTTTTTTTTTTCTTCGAACTCTGTGGAAGATAAATCGTCCACATTTTTCACCCTCGTTAAGTTGCACAATAGCAATAAAAATATGTAATAACTTAAAGATCCACTCTTTACACATAATTAATAATTTAATTTTTACGTTCCCTACCTATACGATAGAAAACACGTCAAAAACAATAAGGTACTTTATCACTAAGATAAGGAAACAAAAATTGAAAAATTAAAATACCTTGCCCCCCCTTGAAAAAATCCTGCGGACGCCCTTGCTCGTGTGTAACGACGACCATGAAAACTGTATATCGTTTTCAAAATTAAAACTACTAAAAAAAATATAAACATACCTACACTACAATAAAAGTAATGAAATCGTTAACGAATAAGACGGCCACTCGCGCGGAATGCGATCACGGCCCCAAAACCCTCGATGCTTAATCCCACTCTGGGTACGTGCGATACCACGGTTCGGCATTCGAACGTCTATAATTTGTACGTATTGTGCACGGGAACCATTCACATACAAGGCTGGATTAATGAGAGGCAATAACGAGGAGGGGACCACTGCCCCGCCGGCGTATGTGAACGTATATTATGGAACAGAACAGAGTTTCGTAGAAATGTTCAAGTTTTGAAAATTGTAATTTTTGCCCCCGCACCCGACTATACGATAAGTGCGTATAATAATATTGTGTGACGTGAATAATCGCGTGTCGTACGTACATTGAATGTTGTTGTGCGTTTTTTCCCCTAGATTTTCATCACAAGAAACATGCGATTTTCGCGATCGAAGCGTCCACATGTTATTAAGTGGGTGTTTGCGGCATATTATTTTTTGAGCAGCAGATTTGCATAATATGTTTATTTTTCGAATCGATTTGACGCATTAACCACCTATGGTTCTGAACACACATGCGCAGTGTTGAGTCATTCAAACATACGATACTACACAGTAGTAAGTAGGTACAATACGTGTGTTTTGTCACACCGTGCGCATGATGCACGAGTGTACAATGCGACGACGTTTTCAATTTAGTCGTCGGGCGTTATCGACCCCGTCTTATTGTCGTAAAACTCGACCACTGTTAATAAGTATGATACCGTGAATAAATCGTTTCGTCCATTTTTTTCGTAATAAAAAAGGAACGTTATAACTTTTTGATTTTTTTACTCTTTGATTTTTGATAGAATAAACAGTACGGTTCGAATTAATGTGGCTACACCTATTACTTATGGAAAGAAATACACGTAACTATTTCAATATAAGTTTCCATCAAATTGATACTTTGAGTAATTATTTCCAATACCGCCGATTTTAATCGATATCACTCGTTAGTCGTAATAATAAACAATCGGCATGAAAAAAAAACCGTGATATCGAGGACTTGCAGTTTAGTTTTGAATCTATGGTTGTACACCTGAATTTTCTTTCGTGTATTTTTCTAAATTTCCAGTCGTTTGATTACCTACATTTCAGGCGCGTAGCCAGGGGGGTGTTACAGGTGTAATAACACCCCCCTTCAGCCGTAGTATACTTAATATTTTTTATCAAGATAAAGATGCATCATAAGCACGAATTATCTTAAATCGTGATTTACACTTATTTATCAAAATGAAGTATATTAGTTTATATTAATATATTACGATAACAATAATGTAAAGCACTAAAGCCGGGATCCGGCATTTATTACTATTTTCGACCGTTCTGTGACGTTTTATCGATTACTAGTTTCATGCACGATTTAATATATCTTTTCATGCAGCGTGTAAGAAAACATTTACAACTTCAATTATTGATTATTTGATTATCATGATGAACTATCGTAAACATAGATATCTATGATCTATCTGAATGTTATTTCACTTTTTAAGTATCTGCAATTGGCGAGTTTACAATATGGCATCAGCAGGTGAAAAACAAAAACCCTAAAAATGCTACGGAAGCATTCATTAATTGCAATAAAGAAATATTTCCCATTGTTCACATTTCATCGTCGTACGACCATTAGATTGATTGTACGTGTTTAATCTACTTCGAAACTGGTGTTTTTTAATTCCTCGCCGGGGCAGTGATGCATCGATCGGTAACTTTGGCAGACTTATTTTAATAGCCTTGCAGAGAAGAATTAAGTTGTTTACAACAACAGACGACGTACATCGATGCTTTCGTGCCGCGGCACCGGGCGATGCCCGACAATGTGGAATCATTGAACTTTTTTCTTTCATCGTACCCCATATATTATACGAATAAATTTTTATCGCCTCGGGCGTAATATTTTTATAGACCAGTGAAACAAACTTAAATTTCAATATTAACATTAAAAACGGTCCAACGCATTATAACATAGACACGAACTCGGCTAGTGACTTTATTTCGAGGGCTTTAAAACAAGTGCGTGTGTATGTGTGTGTGTGTGTGTGTGTATATGTGTGTTGACTTGACTGTTGGTAAACGTATCGTTACTTCTATACATAATAATATACTGTGCGCCATCAAAGTCGTTATAATTCGAAATAGAAAACGGCGACTGGCGACGGCGTCTAAATAACTATAAACACGACGACGACGTTAAGTTTCGTTCCTTTTTTTTTTTTTTTATTGCAGGCTTTTTTCTCGCATGAATCAAACGCGCTCGTTACACTAATCGTTCCAATTGCTCGCAATTTGTGCGTGCACAAAGCCGTTTTCAACGTGCGAGCGCGTTTTTTCCCCCGCACGGAACAAAGTAAAAAGTGTATTTTATTTTTATTTTTATTTTTTTTATTTTTCGATATATATAAGTATATGTGTATATAAGTTTATGTGTATTATATTATATATAACTTTATTTTTCCGCACCTTTACCGTGCGTACACGGCTCATATTTATGTCCGCCATGTAATCACGTTTATAACATAAAATAATAGTGATTTTCCGACGGTCCGTCGGCATATTCGGCGGGGAGGAGGTGTATCGACCATATAACGATTATAATATTAAAAACGGTAGAACACACCGAGGCGACGGCCACATTTCGTGCTGTTGTCGTTTACTGAGTGTGTGTGTGTGTGTGTGTGTGTGTGTGTGCGACGTCGTATGAAAAACAATATGTGTATATAGGTTATATACGCATGCATGAAACATGAATAATAATTAGACGCACTCGTTAATTTTTTATTTCGTCAAAGTAATTAACGAAAACCCGCGGCGGGTTTTACGCGAAATAATTTTAACACGCGAGTATTAATATATCGTGCGATAAAATTTATTTATTTCAGTGGGCACCGGACGAATGAACGTATATATAGTGATGACAATGTTATAAGTTTTTTGAATGCCTTTTTTTTTTTTTTTTTTTTTCTTAGGCGACGGTAAAATATTTTTTTTAGTGAATTTTCGGCGTGCACACACACACACTTATTAATCATACCCCTATAGTCTCTCATAACAAACGTGATTTTTCGGCCTGGATTTATGATAATACCAGGCAAAACGAAAAACATTTCAACCGTATGGCACAATTTTTAATAGTTATTATCCGAGTGTGAAAAAACGTTATGGCAAAGTTCATTTATCCCGAGTGCACGTGTATGTTACGATTTATTATTGTTCAGAACTGCATTATATTGCGAAATTCATTTCAAACCATTAAATGAATCATTATAAATTACCGTTCATAACTCTCACCAAAATAAACGTGAAAAATTATTATCACAAATACCTGTTATAATGTTGCATCGAAATATCACAAATACCGCACTGTATTTGAAATTCATTTATCTAAAACATTCATTTTGTACACGTTTTAACTAAAATATAATATTAATTGACCGATAAATCAATCTTTCATTCCATAGGCCATCTGCTTTTAAATTCGATTCGATTCCAGAAAAATTAAATTAGGAATTGTAATAAATGATCTTTCAGTTACATCATAATTTATCAATTAATATTTTACACAAGCTAATACCAAATTATAATAAACATCATTTATTGGTTATTCTTGGTGAATACTCGTATGCTTACTAGTTGTGAATTCTATCGTTTAATTAATAATTAGTCCATACAATTAATGTGATTATTTTAACAAAGTGTCTACAATTATCATAGAAGATGATTTTTATAATAATTCTCACCGTGGGGAATTCTTCGCTTCTCAGACAAGGTAATGCACAAAGGAATATCGTATTTTAAAGAGACGATTGATCATTTCTTTATTAAAATGATTCTTACCAAAGCTTCTGTATAAAAATATAACGTTTATATATATATATATTACTATTTTCAGTTAAATTGCCGGTAGATTTTTGTTTTAAAAGTTGTTAAAAATTTTTTGTTCGACAAAGAAGACGTTTTTTCAACCAAAACATTCAAAACACATTGTTTTATCTCTATCCAAAGTGTCACTATGACTGAATAGACCGATTTTTTTAAATAAACATTTAAAGCTGAAAATGTATGTAAAAAAAAGTCTATACCATAATAAATTGCATAATATTTACTAAAACGATTATGAAAAAATAGAGTAGAGATTTTAGAAACTTTTTTATGTATCGTCATTTAAGTGTATCAATTAGGTCATTTTAAATTTTCAGGACTTTTCGTGAAATATTAAAAATGTTATTAAAGATAAACTTTAAAAAACAAGGTATTTTCAACGTTCTATTTTTTAACACTCGAAATTCGTTATTTTTTTTTTTAAATTACGCGTAGTATGAATCAATACTATGTCATTATTATATGGAGAAAATTTTAAGTTTTTTGCAACACTACTTTCCAGATTGTGACTAAATAACTCAAATCAATTTAGTGAAAGTGTTATTTACAACAAATTGTATCGTTTTTATTCGGTTTTTCAGCAGTGTTTCCTAGCGTCTGGAAAATTTATAGAGAAGAGAGAAAAATGAACCTTCAAAATATAAAAATCTATCTACATACAATTTTCGATTTATAGAATAGCTAGGTGACACAAAATTAATCAAATTTAAGTTTACGAAAAAGTGTATCAAAAAAAAAAAAAAAAGTTATAAACATCATTTTAAAACCAATAGATCACTTCACACAATCTTCGCTTCACTCAGAATCTAAAAGTACAATCAATGTTCAATTTTTTTAATCTATTGTGATGCTGCATAAAACGTGGTGATAAAAGTAACTCTTTTTTCCGTTTTAAAAATATTACCCGAAAGGAAATGAGTTAAAAAATCATATTATATTTAACCTAGCTCCATTGATCCGTTCAAACTATAAATTGCTAAAATATAATAAACGTTATATGGTTATTCATTTTTTTTTCTAAATTGATTTATTAAACACGATTAAAGATTAAAGGTAATATTGTGATCATTTTTCAATATGCTGTTAAAAATCCAATTTAATATTTTAAGCGTAAGTTGATACTTAAAAACTTCATTTATATTATAATGGTTGTATAAACGACCCATTCGAAAAACTGGATTTTAACTTTGGTTTAAAATGACCAATGTTATGAATTAAACTAAACTAATTTAAAGGTTTGATGCATCGGTACTAATGACTAATATGTGTATAACAATAATGTAAGTTGTGTAATATACTTTATCCAGCATTCGATGACATCAAATAATTTAAATTACAATAGGAGTTTGAGTCAGTAAAAAGACTTAAGGCAAATACTTGGAGAATGAAAATTCAAACTGGACCAACTGATAAATAATTTTAATTTTGGATGGATTTTAAACTAAAAACATATATATGTCGCATCCACATAGTGACCTAACCTTAGAGGCAAGGGCAATAAAATACAATGATAATTTAATTCATACTTCAGTTGGGTGACAACTTTTAGTTGCATTGATATATATACTCAGGCTAAATATAATGATTTAAAAGTTATAAACTAACTTCTATACCGATAAAATGTCGAATAGAATAGAAAATATCACTGATCACTTTTTCAGTCAACTGAATGCGTTAATATGGAATGAATTGTGCGTTTATTTTCACTTCTAAAGAATATGAAATATTTGGTTAAAAAAATAGAATCATAAGTACGAGGATAATTATGATTGTAATTATATGTAGATTGAAAAGTCAAAAGCAAAGTTTTGATTTTAGAATAATTTCAGTTAATGACATTTTTTTTTTTGTTTTAATGAAATTTTCTTAACGCTACAACTATTTTGTGTGAAAGAAGACAGCGCGTTTTATATTATTCGTTTGTAAATTAGAAATTGTGCGGAGAGTTGATTTTTGAGTTTCTCGGTGTATTGTTCCAGAAAAATGTTTTATTAGATAGAAATTCAAACGATTCCGGAACTGAGAAAGAGGGAAAGTACTACACGGTATTTCAATCGTTATTTCGCAAGTTTTGAAAAGCCACTGCAGTTTTCACATTGCCAGTACGACTAATTAGAAACGCTAATTTTTTGTAAGTAAACCATTCGTCCGCCTTTTCTTCGAATTTCCCGATTCGAGTACCGAATGCAAAAATGTAAGTTTTTATAAATTCAAGAACAACCAAAAATACTTGCCTTAAATCATCCGTTAATTCACGCGTAATAATAGAAAACATTACACGCCGAGTCTCTGTTTTCCGTGTACCCGGCTTGTACCTATACACACGGGGTAAAATAAACCGTACGATTAAAAATAAAACCCGACCGATATTGGTACACTGAAAAATATTCCAGTGATAAAACGGCGTGACTTCTCCTCGTTGAGAATTTCCAGAAAAGTTATCAAGCACGTCCGTCTATCTAATTACACCGTTAAATTTCGTATCGACATATACAGCGCAAAGAGCGTAGCCGTTGATTAATACGGCTACTCGACGAGAACGTTCACGTATTTTCGGCATCGAATTGCAATAATATCCTTCCTCTACGTGATTCGACTTCTTTATGCGCAGATAAACCCCCGAAGCAATTTCGAGTACACGGGAAAAAAAGGGGGAGATGCTAAGTACACGCGTGAAGTTTAATACGTAGGTATAATATTATGACGTGTGATGTCTGGTTTTAGATGTTTGTAAAACACATTTTACGGCGCTGTGGTGCCACCCACCTTTTTACCATCAATGACGCGATAACTGTAATAAATATTAAATGTTACGGCTTGGTTTGACCTTTGGTAGGTGGGGGAGGGGGGGAATCAAAACTTTACTGCGATACAGTTTTATCTGGGAGGCAAACTACACGCACCTATATATCATAATAATATTTTCAACGGGCGTAGGCGCGAATAACTAATCAGTGATAATACAACCTATAATATTGTATTAAATCATTAAATGTATACTACGCACCGCTCAATTCAAAAGGTACACAACAGACAATAATGATTGATAAGTAATAATCGATAATTTCCTGCAACACGTTATTAGGCGAGCTAACCGAATCGAATACGATTATAATAATGATTTTAAAGTTGTAACCTTTCGCCATAGATCATATTATTATGCTATATGATAATTTAGGTATCGTGATTCGTAAGTAGATACATTATATGCCTGCAGAGGTCTCAAGTCGTAACACTGATTATCTAGATACATACGTATTTATATATATAAATACAAACGAAAATAGAAATCTTTGTTACGGGTTGGAAACTACTAATCCAATTTGTCATGTAGTTTTTTTTTTTTTTTTTAATTAAAGAAGACATCGCGGAACGAGTTCTAAGCGTAAATTCAGCCTTATAGAATTAACAATCCATTAGATATTAGTTAAAATAAAAAACACGTTTTTATCCGAATTGACTGACTGAGGTATCAACGCACAAGACCGAACTGGTGAATGTAGAGACCTGAAAATTTGTACAGAGGTTCGTCTGTACGACGAAAGCAATAGGCAATCAATAGTTTCAAGGTTCTGATAAAAAATTCGTGATATCGAAATCCGTTACATCAAATGCGTAAACAAATAAAATTCATCACATCGAGGTTTAACGGAAAATTCAAAATTTTAATCAACGCTCTACTAATTCAATTTAATAAAACATGTTGGACGACACTGTGTAACGAAAGTTATACTATAAAAATATACCTGAATAGATATAATGTAATACGTAACTCTTAAAAAATCGGGAACGTTCGACTATGAGTGCAATAGTATTTCACGTATACCGCATAAGCACAATTATCTTAGCGTAGGTTTTTTATTAAATCAGTAAATGTAGTACTTATACAGCATACAGCGTATCTTGATTAATTGAAATTTTCTACCTGACGTTCTGGAATTTTTTTAAAATCTCATTGGCGTTCATGTTATTCAGCCCTGGCCAAACTGAGCAACGCCGGGTAATGAAAGCTAGATATGATATAAAAGTAAAACCAGATGGTGCAAGCTCCAATACAAAACACGTACTAGAAACAGAAACCGATATGATAGATTTATACAGCTACGATTGCTACCTCAGATATAGTTATACTAAGTCGTGGGCGTTTTCACTTTAACGAACGAAGTGATATTATACATTGAATAATATTCATATTTTGAAAGATTAAGTCCCAAAATATTTTTATAGCTTCATTCCAAATATATAAAACTATATCATACTTAGAGTACATAAACAATACATTTAAACATTCTGGGTGAAGCGAAGGATCTGTTGGTCTTACAATGATGTTTACTTTTTTTTCTTTTTTTTTCCTGAAAACACTCTTTGGTAATCTAAGTTTTATTCAAAAGTTTCATTCAGCAACTCCATAGATCGGAAGTCCACTATGAGAGTTCAATTTTCTCTCATCTGATTAGTTTTACCAAACGTGAGGAAAAACCGCCAAAAAACCGAGTAAAAACGGTAAAATTTGCCGTAAACGAAACTTTCATCGAATCAATCTTTGTTCTTCTAGTCAAAACTCCAAATGCATATTAGGTGTTAGAAACTTGAAACTTTCACCACATATTTATTATTGGCACATTACTACAGACTTTACTTAAGTTAAAAAAATTAACTCTTGGGTTAAAAATATAATGTAAAGACACGTTATTCTTTTAAAGTTTTTCATATTCTACAGCAAATTTCAAAAATCTAATATGACCTTACTCATATCTGAACTAATAATATTGAAAAATTTCAAAAATCGCAACTAATTAGGATTTTTCAGTATAAGCGTTTAAGAATTATTATTTTATGATTTTTACGGAATAGATTGTTTTTTCATCAATTTTCAACTTTATATGTTTATTTAAAAAAATTGGTCCATCCAATCATAATCAAATTTTGGTCACAGATAAAACAACTTGTTATGTACCTTTGGTAAAAAAATTTCTTCTTTGTCGAAAAAGAGAACTTAAAACTTTGAAAACAAAAACGTACCGACAATTTTATTGGACTTAATTATCCGGTCGGAAGAGCGAAAAATATCCCATGGTGCGAAGTACGTCCTTTTTTTGTTTGTTTTGAAAGTAATACTTAACTATAGTGATCAAACATAATTTACGAGAAACAACGAACAACCTGCAAAACGTCGGCAAATTTTGATCTGTGAGATCTTCACGATATTCGCCACCGGACCATGAGTTGAGTTATTGAAAATTTTACTGATATCGGTGTTGGCGTGGATTTACGGAGATACCGAGAGATAATCGAACCTTACGAATTTTCACGTTATAACTTATGAAATACTTGCAATACTTGTGAACGTTAAAATATGATTTTTAAACGACTATGTATATAGTTGTAACATAGAACCAAAATAAACGAGTTGTTTCACACATTTGAAATTCAGTAAGAATAAAGGAAAAAGCATATAATATTAAAAGGGGGAAAAAAATGATACGCATTTGATCTATTTTGTCAATTTGCCCCCTCCGAATTAAATTTCTAATCCACGTCTATAACGATGTAAACGCCTAGCAACTAAAATATGAAAAATCAGTAAGTCGGACTGGTAAAAAATCGCGAGATCACCAGGGAAGAATTCGGTGTAACGCTGCAGCATCCTGACAAACATATTCATTCTCTAGTAATATTTTAACGGCTCAAAAACTTTTTTTTTTTTGTTTAATCCGTGATAGCGATACTAATAAAAAAAAAAATAATATCAATATTGGGACACGTTTTGTCTCGTGCACCGGGTCCCGTAGCGCGCGGCGCTCCGTGGCGGCGACGGCGGCAATAACGACGACGATGACGAAAAAATCGCGTCGTATTTATAAACTCGTGGTTGCGTAACCACGCTCCGATCGCGCGTCACGTGCGGGATATGCCGGGAGGATAAAAAAAATACGATCTCGAGTGATCGATCTCAATGTTAACGCGCGTCATTGTCAATAACAATTATTATTGTCGCGGGTACAACGTCGATGATGATTTATAACAATGAAACAATGAAACAGCGGCGGCATGGCACGTAACGCGTGTATAAATACCCCGCGATCGAGACGGCGGCGGCGCGGCGGTGAAAACGTTGAACACTTTCCAATTTACCGCTTTTGTTCGTCCGTTCGCGTCTGCATCTTCCTCTTTCGGCCGGTCGACGCTATACCGACCGGCCCACGCCGCACCACCCGACGACGACATAATATTTCATTCGTCGACGGGCAGGCAGGTAGGTTAGCACGCCCGGGAAATCGATCGATTTCGCGTCGGATCAATAAATAACGACGTCGAAACGATCGCGAGCAGTCGGAAACTGCGCGGAAATCGAAACAATAAATACCGGGCGCGCGCGAGCGCGCTCGTAATGCCCGCCGTAGAAATTATCGTCGTTTTCGACTTGTTTCGGCGTTATTATTTTACGGGTTTAGGCGCGGTGGCGATGGCGACGCGCACATTTGGGTTTTTTGAAATCCCGCGTATATAAGCGCGATTTGGCCCGCTTCTCGGATTTATTGGCTTGAATAACTGCACGGACGCGGTCGCCCGCCGATCGACACGCGACCCTTTTGCGCGACCCGCCAGAACCTGATTTTGGCGAGTACCTACCTGGGAGACTAATCGCCCGGCCTCCGATTTCAAGAACCTTCGTCTCTTTTGTTCGTCGTTTAGTAATAACACGTATTTTTCTTTTAAAACAGTTTAATAAAAATGTTTTTACAAAAATCTATACCTTTAGCTACGCCCAGAGATGTATTTACCCTAGGGCTAACCGGGGCTATAGCCCTGGGCGGCAAATTTTGAAGGGCGGCAAAAATCTGAACAAATACGTGATTTGTTAAAAATTAATTTAGTTTATTTGAAATGTTTTTTAACATACCATTTTTTATTTTATCAAACATAATTAAGTATGTGTTTCTAACGGAAATAATACTTAATTATTTTTTAACTCTAAACGTATACAAAAATATAAATTTAAAATAAGTTTTATTAAAGCCGTATAGTGTATACCAACATAAACCACAATTAGTAGGTAGGCATTATCATTGATTATAGCTGAAAAATCCTTTTCAACGTTAAAAAAAATTAAAAATTACTTACGATCGCGGTTAACTGAGGACCATTTGAACAGTCTCAACACTGAGAACGACATTTGTAGAGATATTGATTATGATGACATTATTAATGAATTCGCTCAAAAAAAAAAAAAAATCCCGTCGTAAATATTTTTAAGTTCTTGACTTTGTTGTGACACGTCTGTTTTTAAGATGTTTTCAAGAATATATTTATGAATTATAACAATTTTGGATTTTTTTTTTTTTAGTGTTATTTTACATTATGTTTTATTAATATTGTTTTTCTTCCAATAAAGGTTATTGTTTATGCTACTTATTTTATAAAACTATACTTTTTATAAATTGCACACCCGTATTTTAATAATATTGCGTATTGAAGACATGAAGGCGGCAAAAATTATTAGCCCTGGGCCGCAAAAACTATAAATACATCACTGGCTGCGTCAAATGATACAAATCGGTCTTTTGACTTTGTGTTCTATGATTGCCATTAATTGATACGTAAAAGACACGACAGAAAATCGGTGTAATAAAGTATAAAATCAGTCGTGTTCACGCAGTCGTAGCGTACAGTCCTGTCACTGTGCGTTCCACACGTCCATTACGCCAGCCCCTCCCCAACTAAAAATACTCAGATTTTTATTATGTTTAATTAGTACGTAATTTGTATGAATTTGTACGACCATTTTTGGAATTTGTACGCAATTCGTTCGTCGGTAAAAATTGATTTTATGTGGGAGGGGCTGGGGTAACGTTACTCCAGCCCCTCCCGGCTCTCTAAACACACTTTTAACAAAGTTTATACATGTAAATAATTAGTACGTAATTTGTATGAATTTGTACGACCATTTTTGGAATTTGTACGCAATTCGTTCGTCGGTAAAAATTGATTTTATGTGGGAGGGGCTGGGGTAACGTTACTCCAGCCCCTCCCGGCTCTCTAAACACACTTTTTACAAAGTTTATACATGTAAATAATTAGTACGTAATTTGTATGAATTTGTACGACCATTTTTGGAATTTGTACGCAATTCGTTCGTCGGTAAAAATTGATTTTATGTGGGAGGGGCTGGGGTAACGTTACTCCAGCCCCTCCCGGCTCTCTAAACACACGTTTTACAAAGTTTATACATGTAAATAATTAGTACGAAATTTGTATGAATTTGTACGACCATTTTTGGAATTTGTACGCAATTCGTTCGTCGGTAAAAATTGATTTTATGTGGGAGGGGCTGGGGTAACGTTACTCCAGCCCCTCCCGGCTCTCTAAACACACGTTTTACAAAGTTTATACATGTAAATAATTAGTACGTAATTTGTATGAATTTGTACGACCATTTTTGGAATTTGTATGCAACCCCCTCCTGAGTTATAATCAAAAAACCCTTTTTCCCGTGTCGCCCTCCCCCCATGCGGAATTTTCCACTTTTTTCTGCGCGAAAATATTAAACGCCATTTGTATGAATTTGTACGACCATTTTTGGAATTTGTACGCAATTCGTTCGGCAGTAAAAATTGATTTTATGCGGGAGGGGCTGGGGTAACGTTACCCCAGCCCCTCCCACATAAAATCAATTTTTACCGACGAACGAATTGCGTACAAATTCCAAAAATGGTCGTACAAATTCATACAAATTACGTACTAATTATTTACATGTATAAACTTTGTTAAAAGTGTGTTTAGAGAGCCGGTAGGGGCTGGAGTAACGTTACCCCAGCCCCTCCCACATAAAATCAATTTTTACCGACGAACGAATTGCGTACAAATTCCAAAAATGGTCGTACAAATTCATACAAATTACGTACTAATTAAACATAATAAAAATCTGATTATTTTTAGTTGGGGAGGGGCTGGCGTAATGGACGTGCGTTCCACTGATAAGTAAATTCGGTCTTTAATTATTCTAATTCTAATTAGTGTTCTCAAATGTCGTCGACCTCGGGCGGCAATAGCCGTACCGGTCAAACCCCAGCCACAACCAAAATCAAGCACACAGTTACAACAAATCCTGCCTCAACTCATGGATTCAGCACCATGGGGAAAAAGGGTAAAGTACTTAAAAACTCCAATAATCCACTCTCACCTAGTCTTCAATTAATTATCGAAAACCCGCCGATATTAAATACATCTCAAGCTACTTTTAATTTCAATGACGTAACCGATAATATTAGCATGCCCGATTCAAATATCATACTGGATGATAATCAAACAATTGAACACACATCGGTCGTTAGCTTATCTACAGATAAAACGCCGGCGTCTCCAGTTACTAATACTGATATAGATATGCACGCAAACAATTACAATAATAATAAGCTACTTCATTCTTTTACACCGGATTATAATGGTCCCATAATTATACTCGCCGAGTGCATCGATCAAAATATAAACATGGGTAATTGGCATCCTATAAGCGCTGCTAAATTCTTCACCAAAAATTTTATTGGTATCTCCAATATTAAACCTGCCGGTTCTAAAAAGATAAAAATTACTTTTAATTCCATCCTCAACGGCAACAATTGCTTAAATTCTGATATTCCGCGCTCTAACGGGTTTCACGTAAATATTCCCAGCAGCCTCATATACTCGTATGGTATCATTAAACTAGATATTAATATTTCCGAAGAAGAATTTTTCGAGGGTCAATGTTCACCTGTTACAATAGAGGCATTCAAACGCATCTCTATTCAGAAAGATGGAAAAACTATCCAAACTCGCACAGTAGAACTGAAATTCATTGCACCTAAAATACCATCCGTCATTTCTATCTACAATATGATATTCGAAGTTATGCCCAGCATCCGTTCCCCTGTCCAATGCAACCGCTGTTTAAGATTCGGACACACCCAAAAATACTGCCGTAGTGAAGCTAGATGCAGCCACTGCGGTGAAACCAAGCACTCAATAGACTCGTGCCCCTCCACACAAGCCACCGACCCGATCTGTCTGTACTGCAAACTTCCTCACCTAGCCACTGACCGTTCCTGCCGGGAATGGTTACTTCAAAAGGATATTAAAAAAATCATGGCGACAGAAAACCTATCCTATAAAGATGCGTTAATATTTAAGAAAAATAAATGTTACACACCAGCCTTTAAATATTCCGATATTGTAAACAGCCAGCCTCATATCTCTGAAAACACCGAAATCGACACTTCTCTCCAGAATGATCACTTTCCTAGTTTAAACAATTCCCACCATTTCTTCAATAATAAAAAAAAAAAAAAAATACATATCTAATCCATCCCAGGCGTACAATAAAAAAAAATATTCCTTACCTGTTGATTCTTCTTATACCACCCCAAACGGGAGCTACTTAATTAATCCCAATGGCCTAATTAAGTCACCCGATGAAAACGAAAATGACTTTTCCTGGATACACACCCTATCCCTCAAATTATCCGAATCTCTTATAAACGCACCTTCACTCTCCTCTCCTTTTTCCCCGTCATATCTTCAGAACCTAATTGAGTCGTCATTAACTTCCCTCCTCGCCGTTCCAAATTTTGTTACAACCGATTAGGTAATGTCCATACTTTCAACGATTTTATAATTCATAATAACTAAATTACCTAACATGTCCCAAAATTTCAATAATAAACATCTCATTAACAAATACAATATACTGCAATGGAACGTTAGAAGTATTACAGCCCGACTTCCTTCTTTACAGCATTTACTCACCATTCACAAATGTTCCATAGCCATCTTATCGGAAACCTGGCTACTTCCTTCACGTACTTTTAAATTACCAGACTTCAAACCCTTCAGATTCGATCGACCAGATGGTTATGGCGGCGTAGCCATTGCCATTCATAACTCTTTTAAAACTAATCTTATTCCCATTAACGACATCACTAGAGATAGACTCTCCCGTCACAAAATCGACCTCATCGGAGTAGAGATTTTAGGATCAGATTCTTCTAATCCTTTAAAATTATGGTCTTGTTATATCCCTAACAATATAAATGTTCCTATCAACCTTTGGCAAACTATTTTCAACCTATTAACGCGAAACTCTCTACTATGTGGAGACTTCAACGCCTTTCATCCCGCATGGGGATCAAACTCATTTTCACGTCGTGGAAATCATATATACAATATAATTGACTCACTCGGCCTCTGTATCTTAAATGACGGCAGTCCAACCCACATTGGGCGCTTAAATTCTACCGACTCAACCTTGGACCTCTCCATTTGCTCTTCCGATCTTATTTGGAATCTATCTTGGCACACATTAAGTGACCCTCATGGCAGTGATCACATTCCGATCATAATAAAGTTAAACTCAAGTTCTACCACTAACATTTTTCTCTCCACTACCCATTCTGACCCTAGCCAATATAAACCAATATACTATAATTTCAATAAAGCTGATTGGGCAGCCTACTCTCTCCTAATACAAAATTCTTTTTCCGCCCTATCAGATAATATATCCTCAACAATGTCCTATTCATCTTTCACTAATATTATAACTAATTCCGCTAATGCAACAATACCCATCAAAATACCAAAACAAAAAAAAAAATTTCCACCCTCCCCTCCATGGTGGAACCCCACCTGCACGAAATTGGTCAACAATAGGTCCCTACTTTTCAGAACCTTCAGACGTACCGGCTCTATTACTGATTTCCTTTCATATCAAAACGCTTGCGCCCATACTACTCGAACCCTTAAAAACGCCAAGAGAAATAATTGGAAACATTTTTGTTCAAACTTAGTACCGTCTAATTCCATACAACACCTCTGGTCTGTTGCTAGGAGATTTAAAAATTGTATAACTCCCCTAACTCGCCCCGACAATGAAGACTGGTTCGAAGTTTTTTGTTCCAAAATTGCTCCCTGTTACGTTCCATCCAAATCCGAATCCCTTCCTCGTTACGATCACGATGTTTCTCCTACTCACATCCTTACTAACAATTTCAGTATGTCCGAATTAAATTACGCTATTTCATCACGTAAATCCACCGCATCCGGTCTCGACAACATCTCACCGGTTATGTTAAAACACCTCCCTGCTATTGCATTAGAATCTCTCCTTGCCTTAATGAATAAAATTCTTTCAACCCAACAAATTCCGCCCTCATGGTGCTCCTACAAAGTCATACCAATTGCTAAACAAAATTCCAATACCTCTTTTCGTCCTATAGCACTCTCTTCCGCATTATGCAAGATATTTGAACATATGCTTAAATCTAGGTTAGACTGGTGGTTAGAAAACAATTCAATCCTACCTGATAATCTTTTTTCCTTCAGGAAAGGAAGGGGTAAAACCGAATGCCTCTCATCTTTCACAGGAAACATATACCACTCCCTTAATAACAAAGAGTTCTTTGTAGCTACCTCCATTGACATACGTGGTGCTTTTGATTCAGTCAACATTGGTACTCTAATTTCATATCTCAAATCATTAAACGCTCCTCAACAATTCAATAATACACTGATCGCATTGTTTAATAAAAGAAACCTCGTTTTCTCCTCGCCTTTTGGTTCATACAATTCTCGTTCCACTTTCACTGGACTACCACAGGGTAGTTGTATAAGTCCAATACTTTTCAATATTTATATGAGCATTATCGCTAAGCACCTGACTAGGCTGGGTCATAAGTGTCTTATATACGCCGACGATATGGTCATTTTTACCTCCAATAAGTCTATTGATCTTGCTATTACTCTTCAAAATCAATCTCTTAACGACCTAAAAGTTATTCTGGATAAGATATCATTCGAAGTCGCCCCAGAGAAGTGTAAATCCATCATTTTCACCCGACGTAGATATCTAGATGCCCAAAATATATATTTCAATAATAATATTATCCCCTATGTTCCCAATATCACTTATCTAGGTATCATCTTAGACGCCAAACTACGTTGGAAACCACAAATTACTTCTCTCTCAGCTACTGTTTCCCGATGGTCCAACTTCCTCAGGTCGGTAACTAATACCTGGTGGGGTTCCCACCCTTCTAGCTTATTAATGATCTATCGTACCCTCATACGGTCTAAACTAGATTATGGCTGTTTTCTTTACGGCTCAGCATCTTGCTCAAATTTAAACAAAATAAATAAACTCCAAATCTCCTGTCTCAGAAATATCATGGGTTACCTAAGATCAACCCCCTGCCCAGTTATCGAAGTAGAATCAGACAGTGCTCCCTTTAACATCAGATGCCGATGGCTAGCCAGTAAATTTCTTTTAAAGCAACTTGCTCTCTCCAATAATCATATTTTTGACATGTATTACTCATTATTCCTCACTTGGCGATACGTTCCGAAGTCATTACCAATTCTCTCATTAACAGCTAACTCTCTTTCAAATTTTCATCAATACATTCTAAACTCCACCAAACTCCCTCTTTATGAACAATCATATGAAACTCTACTTTTTTCTCCACTTGTTCAAACTGAAAATAATTTCTCCTCCCTATCGTCCAACGATCTACAAACCATGCCTGTACCTATGATAAACAAAATATTCACAGAATTCCTCAATACTAACTTTAGTAATCATATAATTGTATACACAGATGGATCTGTCTCACCCCTCTCAGCAGGTTTTTCATTTTATATTCCTGAACTGCATATCTCTTTTACAAATAATTTACCCCCTTCTTCGTCTTCCTTCACCGCAGAATGTTATGCCATCATAGAAGCTCTAATTCTTATATCAAAGTTGGCTCCTAATAATTATCTAATAGCTTCCGACTCCTTGTCCTGTCTACTAGCTCTCAAATCCAACCCCTTCAATTCCCATCCTTCCCCTCTAGCTCTCCGTATAAAACATATTACTCTCACACTTCACCAGTCTAACTATTCCATTCAATTCCTGTGGATCCCTAGTCACATAGGAATTTATGGAAATGAAGTAGCCGATAATCTAGCCAAATCTACGTCTTCTTTAATTTGTCCTTCTCTTACCCAACTCCCTCATACAGACTTTACACCTACTATACGTCATCACATTAAGCACCTTTGGTCCTCCCAATGGTCAAATCTTCCAGAAAAATTTGCCGCTAGATATAAACATATAGTTCCTATTATTACACAAAAAATCTGGTTCAACAACCTCCATTTATCCAGAGCAACTATAGTCCAATTTAACCGCCTACGCTCAGGTCACACAACCCTGCCTGCTCATGCCTACAAACTTGACCTAAATGACTCTCCATTCTGCACCTTACACATAACAGAAATGCCCTGTGATCTTTCTCACATCCTTTTCGAATGTCCTTCTCTATACTCAAAACGCACTACTTTGTTCAATTCCTTAAAATCTCTTAATATCTCCCCTAATCTAAATTCTATTCTCAATTCTAATTCTGAAACTGTCATTAATTTAATAATAACCTTTATTCTGGAGGCTGGCTTTAGAATTTAATCTGTGTAATATCATATTTTGTTTTGTATTCTTTCTCGTTTATTGTATTTGTATCTCCTAATAATTGTTGAGCTATAATTGTATTTACAAAAAGCTAATAAAAAAAAAAAAAAAAAAAAAAAAAAAAAAAAAAAAGTATAAAATATTCGTTTTTCGGCAGTTTTAATTTTTTTCTTCCATACGAAATAATTTTTTTCAGTTATAACTTAAAATCAATTTAAATGTAAACCTATGACTAACATGAGTAGATTACTTATATATATATTTTAATATTTTTTTAAATTTTTTTTCATTCAAAATGTTTCGGCTTATTTGGTGCTCAATATTACCAGTTATAAACTTTGATTTTGTCTTCAATTTAAAAAGTAGATAATATACTCGTGTTTCGTCAAAATACGTATACCTGATTAAATTATATATGTTGAGACCTTGAGAGTGATTATACGTATATTTTAATCGGGGTTCGTGGTCACTGGAAAAATATTCGTTTACAGAAAAAACAATTGTAATGACACCACTACTTGGGCGTCAGCAAGAAATTTACCCAGGAACCCCCGAGACCAGGTCACCCAACTGCCTCATCGTGAGATCCTATTCATAAACTCAAGACCCAACATATACCTAACGGAGGTTCGATGGTGATCGAAAATTGGTGAGTAACACTTAAAACAAATAGAACTTTTGAAAAAATAAGTTATCCGCTGATTTCGTTAATATCGAGTTAACGAAACAATTCCCAGGATAATAGACAAGAAACAGTTCGTTGTTGGTAACGCAAAAATTACACGTCAAGTAAAATCTACGAATGAAATATTTACACCCGACACGCAGACATATCAACTAACTACGTGTTTTTTTGTTTCGGTTATAAAAACATGTAAACACGTGCCGACGAGAAAAATGCAGTACCTAAATCGGGAGTGGTCAGTACGGGCCAGTGGGTACGCGCGAGTAATAAAACGTGAAACGGAGAGTTTCGATATTTATAAATCACAATAACAGATAGTCGTATCAATTGGTGCGTCCTCTTTTTAATATTGTTGTTTTTTTGTTTTTGTTTTTCTAATACGATACCGCAGACGTGTGCGCGTCGTAATATGTATTCGGAACGCGGCCGCCGCCTAGACTTTACACCGCGACGTTACACAACACGAAAACGTGCGGCGTCTGAGCAATGAGCGTAATAATAAATACAGGAGTGTTGCGCCGCGGCGTCGTCGTATTATCGTTACGTAAGAAGTGTTCTGGCCGTCGTCGTCAGCTGTTATTCTGTTACAAGAACGAACGGCACGCGGTAACGTACGATCTCTGGTAACGGCATCACCCGCAACCCGTTCGCCGCGTACCGAACAGTGTACACGAAAGCGTGGTAGATAAAAACAATAATAATAATAATATTAATAATAATAATAATAATAATAGTAACAATAATAATAACAATAATAATAATAATAATAATAATAATAATAATAATAATAACAATAATAATTACAATAATAACACCACACGACGCACAGTGGTCTAAAATTGAAAAAAAGTGGCCAAAAATGTTTATTTGTAACGATTACATTTCAAACATTTTGTTTTAAAAATGTATCAAACACTCCTTTTAGAATTATATGTTATAGAAATTTTTTAAAAATATTCATTTTTACTCACACCAAATTGGTATTTATGATGAAAAATGTTTCTTTTTTATTTAAAAATTTCATTAATTTTATATTAATTATAAGTTAATTTTAAACGACTCATTGTTAAAATTAATCTTATATTTGGATATATTATATTGTATATATATGCTGTCAAATATTTATGTTTACAATTAAGACATTAAACTATGTATACGACTTTGTAAAACGTTGATCTCAATTAATTACAAATAGACTATTTATAAGTATTTAGGACTTGTACGATATTCAGTTATTTAGTCAACGATAGTCACGCTTATATTATATACATACAATAAAACTAGATAATACACCGAAACCATTTATGTGTAGATTAGTTGCTCATATCTGCTCTATTTCCTATAAGACATTATTGAATTAGACATGTACATGAAATTGAAGATATCACGAGAGGACATAAACTCAGATATTTTTCATCGTCTTTCGTTATCTTCAGATCCATTAATCAGCATTACTCAGGAAGTAAAAACGAAAAAGCGAAAATTACATCAGTCAGTGAAAAATCTACTTATTATCGACGACCGCGACAGTGAAACGGAGAGTGAATCAGAGGAGCAAAGCTGCAGCAGTGAAATTGAATAAAATTAAAAATTATACTTATTGTATGTATGAATATATTTATAAATAACTTGTTTCACGAATAAAATATATAATATACTCAGTTTGTGTATAACTTAAATCACTTAAATATTTTTGGCCACCTTTTTTCAATTTCAAGCCACTGTGCGACGCTCGGTGGAGCGTACGGGTGTACGAATGAAAAAACGAGCGGCCGTTTGTACCGTTTGTAACGGCGTACAACGGTTTTGGTCAACCCAAACCGTTCTGGCCACCGTGGGACGAGACGCGCCGACATCCCGTAACGTCGCGTGACGTTACAACAGCTGCAGCTTACTATACAAAAAAAAAAAAAAAAAATAGTGCGTGTATTTACCGTATTGTTATCTATAATACGCGTTTGATTACAAACATTCGTCTGATAAGCTGATAACGAGCGCGGGGGCGCGGTGAAGGGATCGCGCTGGCTTATCACTCGTCGTCCGCGACCGTTCGTGATTTCCCCGAATGCGTGCGCGCACGCACGACGTCTGGTAGTGGTTGCTGTACTTTCACACACGCGCACACACACACACGCACGAGCGCACGACCATGGCGGCTAGACTGATGATAACGGACCCGAGACCGTGGTGATGTTTTTCTGTCCGCTCGTCTTTTGAAGTGTTCGCCAGCCGCCAGGGCCGTACGCCAAAGTTCGCGCCCCTCGACGCGGATCACGCCGTCGTGAGTTGTCCGTCGTTCCAGCCGCCGAGAGCAGTCGCCGTCGCCGTCGTCGCGACCGTGTCCGGTCCGTCGGTCGTCATCCCCGCGGGGCCGTACGACGACCGTCGCCGCGGTTTTCCGACGCGGTGGTCTCTCCCGTCTCCTGACCGCAGTCGCCGTCCGTCGTCCGTAGCCTAAGAGAACGGCCCGAGTCGCCCGCCCGCCGCCGCCGCCGCCGCCATGAGCACGACGTACTACGACCCGGACGGTGTGCAGAGCGTCATGCGCCGGAGGACCGTCAACTTTCGCGACACGTATCTGCGGAACCGCGAGTACGGTTTCCGGCCCAAGTACGGCGACCAGAGCCGCCTGCACTGCGAGCTGTACACGTCCATATACCCGGTCGCCAGATGGGAGAACGAAGTGTCCAACAGCGACGCTTGCAATCCCGGCGGCATTTTCAACTTGGAATTCTCTCCGGACGGGTGAGTACGACTCCGCCGCTTACTACCCGTATAGCGCGATCCACGACGGCGCACGGCACGGTCGTCGTTCCGTCGTGATCGCGCCACACCGGTGCGCCCCCGTGCTCCATGAGTACCTCATGGTTCGGTCCTGTTGCTCGTAACTTCATCGGGTTACCGAATGACCTATTTTCGCCTCCGACTGAGGCTTACTATCGCCCACCTTCGTCACGGTGCCGTTTTAAACTCTCTTGTCCACACATTTTTCGTTTTAACGTCGCTTCCATATTTTCATGTGATTATGTAACTCGTATAGGATTTTTGTCGTCGCTCAAACATCATGGAATTTGTAATATGACATCTTTAAACTGTTGTGTGATGAATTAATTATAACAGCACTTTGTATTAAAATGTATATTTTAAAAATAAAAATAAATGTGTTAACCTTATAAACCATGGTCGATTATATTTAGTAATCGCCATCTATTAAAAATCAATAATAACCTTCATTGGTTGATTAGAAAATTTTCATTCATACCTAATAAAATTCCTAAAACAAGAATGATTAGAGTTGTGTTTATTAAATTTGTGTTAAGTAACTTATATTACTACATGTTGTTTATTAAAATTTTATCTTGTACCGACAATGTATCTTCCTGAAATATTATTTGTAATGTAAACAAAGTAAACGTTGAATAATTTAAAAAATTACTTAAATGACCATTATCTATACATAGTAATACCCTATAATTTTCTATAACTTATTGTTATTTTTACAAAATTATTTTTTGCATCGTAAATAAATAATAAATAATTATTTAACATTTTATTTTAGGAGAATACTAGCTGCAGCTTGTGAAAACAAAAGTTTTATGTTATTTGATCCTGTTACTCAAAAACATATCTCTTCAATAAAAAAAGCACACAATGACTGTGTTAACTGTATAAAGTAAGTACCATAAATCTTATTATACAATTAAGCAAAAGATGAATTTCGATACCTTATGTTATACACACATGTCATTAAGTACTCTTCAGTTGTTTATTTTTTGAACTATTAAACATTTTAAAATATTCTCTTCAATTTTGGTTTTTTTTTTTAAATTTATTTTTATCTTTTTCCTTAAAATGGGAATATCCTAAGTTGATTTGTATCGAAACTCACTTATTCTTTTTAACTATAATACTCACTTTCATAATTTTGGAATATTTTTGAATTTAATGGTTATTACTTTAAGTATACATGTGTTCTATATTTAAATTCCAATTCTAACATTAGTATTATAGAATAATTATATTACTAAAACATTGTTATTATTTATTGTAGATTTTTAGACTCTCGAATGTTTGCCACCTGCAGTGATGATACAACAATAGCATTATGGGATGTTCGAAATCTTAAAGACAACATTAGGGTGCTAAGAGGACATTTTAATTGGGTGAAAAGTATTGAATATTCAGCAAAAGACAATTTACTTGTATCCAGTGGATTTGACGGACATATATATACATGGGATATTAATAGGTAATAACATATATGGATACTTAATATTTTATGATTATAATTGGCCATTTAATTTTTTTAACTGTCACTTGCATATCATTTATGTGTTTATAGATATTCAGAAGAAGGTAGAGTTCTGAATACTTCCTTGTGTCATATTAATGGACTAATGCGGATTAAGCTTCTTCCCGATTCAAGCAAGCTAGTTGTTTGTACGACGAGTGGCTTCATCTTACTCATAAACAATTTAGACTTAGAAACGCTGGGCACTGATATTCAAGGATTCAAGGTAATTTATTTTCTCTATAATCAGAACTCAAAGGTGGTCAAGGTCAAATCATTAAATTCTTTACTGACAAAAAAGATTACATTTACCTAAATTTTAAATTTGATGAATATTATGTCTTCACAATCGATGTACTGGCAATGTATAACATTAATTAGTTTTTATTAAAAGCTAAGGTTCAAAATATCAATTCTCCCTAAAAAATATATTCTTAATAATTTATATTTTAACTAGTAAAATTAAATCCATTCATTCTCAAAAACATTTTCATTTAAAAAAATAATCAATAGCTAAAAAAAGATATCATTGATTTCAATTTCAAGATTAAAAAATTTGACTACCCATCTACTGATTCACTGTATTCATTACCGTATGCAATCATCCTTAAAAATCTATTAATATTTTAGATTTTAGATTTAACTTTATAAAATTCTGAATAATTGACTATTGTGTTCAAATTTAAAATAATATACAATTTCAATTGTATTACAAAGTAAATTCTTATTAAAAATGTATCAACATTTTAAATTGGTTTTCATGTTTATCATTATTTTAGATCATGTTATATTTTGTTTAAAAAAATGTATGACCAGCTAATATTAAAATATGTAATATAATGTTAAATTTTTAGCCAAACATGTATCGTTTGATGCAATTGAGTAGAACTACCATTCCAAATGCTGCTGCCCATACTCATATGTTTACTCGTAAACGTAACCGTGTTGAATTCGTTGTGGATTTCCCTAGAAATGATGATGCCGAAATCATATCTTCTATTCAAGTATGGTTATCACTTAAATAAACGTTTCTATTCTCAGATATTCAATATAAAAATATTTATAGGTACATCCACAAGGTTGGAATGCATTAAGTCGTAATGTCACCTCTGATGAACAAGCTGAATGGACCTGCGTACATGATATACAAGAATTAGCTGCTCCTAGCGAACTTGAAGAACATGAGGAATTGAGTTCTGAAGAAGCGAATTCGTTAGAACATTCCTTAGCTGATGATCCATTGTATAAATTAATATTAATAAAAATTGAATGGATGTAAATTAATTTAAAGTATTTCTTTTGGTTTTATAGGGAAACAAGACTTCACCGTCGCACACATGTAGTGATTCCTCGTGACATAAATGTTGGCATAAATAGTATGATACCATTTTCTGTGCTAGGACCAACTAGAGGTAACCGCCAAGCTGACTTATGGGAAGCAATGATGAATGTCAATGGTGGTAATCGCATAAGAAGTTTAAGATATTTATCAGGTATGTATATTATGCATTGATAAATTGAATTAATTAACAATAATAACCTGAATTAAAATTTCACTTACTAGTATGATATTACAACATCTTACCATACTTAAAAGTAAAAATTGATACTAACTTTAGCAGGGTTGCCACAGACCTGGAAAACCGGGAAAACCTGGAAAAGTCAGGGAATTTATTCTTAAGTCAGGGAAACAGGGAAAAGTCAGGGAATTATTTTTCAAGCAAGAAAAACCGGGAAAAATTTATGAATTTAACAAACACCGTTATGCGTTTCATATTCTGTTTAATAATTGTGTTTTATGACAAAAATTAAAAAAAAAAAAACGTACTGAAAAGAACTTGGTATTTTAGATTCGGCTGTATTTACATTAGAAATTTGTGTATACTATTTTGCGTGAATACTTATTACGTATTATCAAATATATTGTGAAGATATTGTAAAGTATAATATCTATGCGTATTATTCACATGCCTGCGAGAGTGCACGACTGTGAAGCCTCTACCTCACTTACTGGCGCTTCGTCTCCTCCCTAAAGATAAGAAATAGCTAATAGCTAAAAATAAGTTGTCGAACATCGCGTACAAAATTGTTTTAATAAAATATTTAACAATTTTAGTTGATTAATTAAAAGTTGATAAAATAAGAATATTTTCTGGGTTAATTATAAATTTTTTTTTAAAACTATATTGATTTAACTTATCCGGGAAACCTGGAAAAGTCAGGGAATTTGAAAATTAAAATTTTGTGGCAACCCTGTTTAGATTTTAAATTGTTTGCCTAAATTTAAACTTAAATAAATTATTCTGTACATTTTGGTAAAATATTTTATTCTTAATAAAATAGTTAATCAATTGTTATATGTTTAGTTCACTGAAATAAGTTAAATGAAAAGTATAAAAAAAATATATTTCACAATCTAAATGACAAGATTACCCTATGAAACTTCATTTAGATTTTTCAATTTAATAAGAACCAACTTATATTAATTTTGTAATTAAATATGTATATATATTATAAATACTACTCGATGTGAATAGTCCACATCTTTACTTAATAAAATAAGTAAACAATGAACACACATTAGTTTTACTCAATATCAATTACTGAAAATAAATAAATTTTTTTAGAGGGTCGAGAACGAGTGTTAGGTACATATTCTGGTGTGCGAATCGTACGCAGTGCAACTGGATTACAGGAACAAACAGATGATATTGATGATATATTATCAGCTAATCCTCCGTCTTCAGAACGATTGGTCACAGTATTAATTAACCAGAACAATAATTCGGGTGATTTGAGAATGCGTAATTATCTCATGGGACATTCCAGAGGCGAAGGTAATCGACCTAGTAGAGCTGTGGCAGAAACAGTGGTATTCATCGGCAATCGGCAACGTCGGAACAACTCCAACTGTATGAATAGATACCAGGTGCCACCGGATCACAAAATTCACAAGAACTTTAATCGTCTTACACATTACATAGAAGAGGCAAACGTGGGTAGAGGTTTCATCAAAGAACTCTGTTATTCTAATGATGGACGCATAATCTGCTCACCTTTTAGCCATGGAGTTAGGCTACTATCATTCTCACCCAATTGTGATGAATTGTCCACATTACAACCCAAACCTCCTGGCATCAAACTTCATGAGATTGGTACAAATGTGTCTCACTCCAATACCGTATTGTGTACAAAATTCTCACCTGTCCATCCTTTACTTGTGTCTGGTTGTTTAGCCGGTCGAATCGTTTGGTATCAACCAAGACTTTAATAACTAACAAATGTAATTGTTGTAACTATCTATATTGTGTTTTTATGTTTATTTTTGAAGATTATCTACTTCATGATAATCAAATTATTTTTGTTTGTACTAACAGTAAAATTTATATCATAAATTTTGTCAAAAACATTTATGTATATGTCGCATCCACATAGTGAAACTACTCATTTCATGCACTGGATATTCGGTTCATGAAATGAGTAGTTTTACTATGTGGATGAGATATATATATATAGACATATCTACTCATGTACAAATTCATTGCTTGTATTGAATGAATCTATGATAGATTTGATTTGTTTTACGTATTAAAGGTCTAGCGCACACCAAAACTTATTTTCGTTTTCTATCTACCAGTATTGATCATTCGTATGTGCAAACGTATGCTCAATAAGAGACTGTAAAAATTACTTAATTTTTTTTTTTTTTTAATTACTTCAATTAAAATCTTTTGCTAAGGTAATATTACATGTTTTTATCGGGACCATTTTTAATTAATCTTAAGTTTTCTTTTGTAAAAAAGCTAATTTTATCTTATTTAAAAACTAGACCTTTAAACCTATGCAGTGACTTACTTGTAACACTATAATTAACTCAGTTTTCTTTGAACATCATATTATGTTGTGACAACCCAACAACTAATTATGGGTGTTAAATATTTTTCAACGTGAACCATTTATCTATCTCTAAAGTTAGTTAATTTGATTTCGGTATTGTTATTCATTTTTTTATTATTATTTTTTTTTTTAATCTCGGAAAGATTATCATCATTGAAATCATCGATATTTAAGTTTTATTTGGCTTCCATGAAAATTATTATTTAACATCGTCGTCTGGGCTTTCCAATAATAATAATATTAAATAATTTGTTCCTATAAGCCAAACGATATTTCATCCCTCGGGAAAGAGTTGTGTGTTCATTTAATGATAATGGACTAATTTTGTATTTGTAATCACGGTACATTTGAAATGTATAATATTGTAAGGTGCCTTAAAAATTATTCTGTTTCACCAATATTATTAGTGTTGTTACTTTATGCGATAAAGTTTATGTTTTATCTAAGGCAAAGCTTTCAAAAGCGTAATTTTTTATTATTATAATTGTAATCTTATGTTAATTTACAAGGGAGTAATGAGTAATATTATATCAAAATTAAATACCAACAATGTTTGTATTCAAAGCAATAAAAACAAAACACAATATATTATTGTATTATAGTGATAATAATTATAATGTATATACTATATAGAAATATATTCATATGTATATTATTGGTTTTCAATTGTTTCGCGTTACCATGTTATTGAACCTCAAAAGTTATCACTATTCCTTTGCACAGTCGAATATGTCTATTGAACTATCAATTATTGTTTTGTTTTGTTTAATTTTTTTTTCTTTTTTTTTATTATTATTATTATGATTATGATTATTTTATTTTATTAAAGCTTAGTGAACTATTTTTACAGACATTAAACATAACATATGTGCTTTTTACAGTTATAAAATAAATTGCTATTGTGAAAGCTCGAATCAACGTGTATTGTATATAATTTTTGAAAATAACATAATACAAGTCACATTAGTCTTATAACCATTATATAATGTTATCAGATAAATATATATATATATATATATATATAATGATTACCGTTAATAATAAGTCAATTTACAAACACATTGTATAACAAATACTACTTGATCCATGTACATATGTTCTATTCAAATATATTAAGGCATTAAGAAAATAAATGAAAATATTGATAAGAGATAAATATTAAATAGGTAATAGAACCACAAAATATTAGTAATAATACTTACATACGTAAATTATACATAAAATATTTTTTATTATATTATATTCCCTAAAGTAATTAGTTGCCTAAACTTTCATACAAAGGATAAACGTGTTTTCATAAGTACCTGCTCCATTTCCATACGTAAAACAAAAAAACGAAGAGTGATAAAATGGAAAATGTTTATGGTGATATCGATGTACTTTCATGAAAGACACTTGACATCGGAGTAAGTCACTGAACCAAATGGTGCAATCCGTGTTTCTTTATGTATCGCTGACGTGCTTCGTCGATTAATTTTGCTTTTCTCTCCATGAACGATCCCACTCCAAAATTGTTTGGTTCCGTCTTTTTTGGCTGTAATATTCATCAGAAAATTCATTAGTAGTTTTCAATTTAAACAGGCAATACAATAGCATTCCAACCGTGCAACAGTCTAAAATAAAAAATTTTTGTGAAAAACTAAATTTGATCATTAACACTCCTAAGATACAACCTTGAAGTTCTTAACAAAAATTATGCACACAATTCATAAGCACAATAGAGTATGATTCCCTCCTCATATTGTTGCATATAAATTTGACAGAATGGTTTTTATGTGTAATATTTACAAAAAATGCTGGCAACATCACAGTAAAAATATTTCAATCATGTAGACACGGCCAAAAGTAGCAAACACCTATCAGTGTTTCTTGATACGAAAATAAGAGGTTGACGAAAAGAAACTTGGAAAATACACTTTAACTCTGTACATTTAAATGTCATAATCCTAACTCAAACTTTTCTGTATTATTAATCTAATAACTGATTTTTAGAGACCATGTAACAAAGAAACTGTTAATATAATCATTGATAAAAACTTAAAACATTCAGGTTTCTTGAATAAGATAAAAAAATATTTGGAACTGAGATTTAATATTGAAAATTATCAATTACATTTTTTCTTCATTTATATTAATGGATGAGTAGTAAAATAATGATATTAATAATCTAAATCATTTAAACAATAATTTTAGTATGCTTTTACCTAAAAACTGTAAGACATGGGAATTTCGCATAGTAAAAAATGTTCATGTACACTAAAAATACATCTAAAAATCTAAAAAATATTAAACGTTTAGTACAACTTACAGGTGATTGAGGTGGTTTGGAAGACTTTGGTAATGGTGTATACTTAACAGTGCCATCAAGAATGTTTGTAATTGTAATATCAACACTCCTGGTTCGCCCTAAAGTAGTAAAAAAAATCAATAAATAATATTTTAGTTATACTAATAATTTTAAGTTATACTATAGAATTCAACTGTTTATCAGAAAAAAAAAATCACATTTTACCATACCTACTTAACAAATAAAAATTAATTTTTTAACTATTCAAAAGTTAGATAATACTTACTAAGATTGGCAACAATAACATTCTGAGGAACGTATGGAAGAATATCAGAAACTTGTGCAGCCATTCTCAATATTTCAGGATCCTCTTCGTAGTTTTCAAGAATAACGTTTATGTTCTGTGCTCTACTTTTTTCGGCCAACTCCAAAAAATATTTTTTTTTGTATTCTTCCTAAAAAAACATTTTGTAGATTGTTATTAAAAAAAAATAATAATAATAACTTAATAAATATTATACTTTATCATTTTTGGTAATATTTGAAGTAGATATGTTTAGTTCTTGTGAAATGGCTATTTCAACTCTGGACATCAAAGTTTCATTGGACTCATCTTCAGATCTTACTACCGTCTCAAGGAGTCTGTCATTTTAAATTACAACGTGTTAATTAAATCAAACACCAATAGGTAGTTTGTTATACATTATTATAAGTTATACACATACTTGTATTCAAATTTAGTAAATGGAACAAAAAAGAACCAAAATATTTCAGTTGCATTTGTCGACCCGAGAACTGAAAGATTAACATTAGCAAACGTCGGCCGTGTAATTGATATAGCCACTGGTTGTAAACTATCACTAATAACAGCAGGTAGAGTCGAAAATCTAATATGGTTATAAATAAAATCATTATAACATTAAAAACCAAAAATATATAAAAATCAATTTTGTAATTTACCTTAGTAAAGCACATTTTCCGTTAGTAGAATCTTCTTCAGGAAATAATAGCAAAGATTTATCTGGTTCATCTGACATGAATTGTTTCAAAATAATACTTTTTGTAGCAGCATTTTCACCAGGCAATGTAGACACCATGCCAAATTTCTTAGCTATTGGAGCCCTGAACGTTTTAGTCGGCTAAAATTTCAGCAAAAAATTTTAGTGCGACAAACCACAATCATTTCATAAAACATACTGTAAAAGTTCCGGTGGCCAAATACAACGCAATATGATCGAACAATGACAAATAATTTGAAACTAACACTCTACTACGTTTAGATGCAGAATTGTCTTTTTCAATC